>OY728141.1:1882115476-1884515476 GCA_963277665.1 Viscum album | reverse complement strand
AAATATTAAAAAATTATAAAAAATATAAAACCCCTACAAAACTAAAAAAACTCCCTGCAAACTGAAAAAGACCCTAAATACTGAAAACCCAAAAAACACTGAATAACCCTAAAAACCCCAAAATCCCAAAATACCCAAAAAACCATAAAAACTATAAATATCCTTAAAAAACCCTAAAAATCCCTGAAAATGTAAAAGACCCTAAAAACCCTGAAAAACCCCTGAAAAACAAAAAAAACCCTAAATAAATTAAAAACCCTAAAAACCCCAAAAACCCTAAACTACTGAAATCTCTAAAAACTATTAAAACCCCTAAAAATGTTATAAAACTCTACAAACCCATAAAAAAACTCAAAACTCCCCTAAAATCCCAAAAGACCATTAAGCCTTGAAAAACTGTAAAAACCATAAAAAACCAGAAAAATTCTAAAAGCCCTCAAAATCCCTAAAAACCCTAACAACCCCTAATAACCATAGAAAATATAAAATATGCTTAAAAATACAAGAAAACATAAAAAACCATAAAAAACATGAAAAAACCTTGAAAATAATAAAGCCCCTTAAAACCTTTATAAACCTTAATAACCCATATAAACCCTCAAAACCATAAAACTTGAAAAAATTCAAAACCCCCAAAAAACATAAAAACCCTAAAAACCCTACAAAATCATGAAAACCCCTAAAAACCATCAAAATCCCTAAAAACCCTTAAAAACCCCTAAAACCCCTTACTACTATAAAAATCCTAAAAAATCTCAAAAAATCTTTGAAAATGTAAAAAACCCTAAAAACCTTGAAAACCCCCTAAAAACCATAAACATCCCTCAAAACCTTAAAAAAAATTTAAACCCCTATAAATGTTAAAAAAACTCTAAAAATATATAAAACTCGTAAAAAGTAAAAAAAACTAGAAACTCAAAATACCCTAAAACCCCTAAAAACCTTAAAAACCTAAAAACTAAAAAAACCACTAAACCCCACAAATACCCCAAAACAACTAAAAACTCTAAAACCCCATAACACCCCTTAAAAATGTTGAAAAACTCTAAAAAACCAAAAAACACAAAAAACCAAAAAAAACAATAAAAACCTAAAAGACCCTAAAACCCTAAAAATCATAAAAACCATACAACCCCCAAAACCTCAAAACCCCTAGAAAACCTAAAAACCCTGAAAAACCATAATAATCATAAAAATTCCTAAAAATTCTTGATGGCATAAAAACCCTAAAAACCTTTAAAAACCCCTGAAAACCATAAAACCCCTAAAATGATACAAACCATAACCACTAAAAACATTAAAACCCCTCAAAACCCCTTAAAACGTTAAAAATATTAAAATACTCTAAAAAACTTAAAACCCCTAAAAAATCAAAAAAAAATCCTAAAACCCCATAAAGAAACTAAGAATCGAAAACCCCCTAAAAGATCATGAAAATCCATAAAACCCCTCAAAATCCTTATAAACGCGAAATCCCTAAAAATCATAAAAATCTTCAAGAAGCCCTAAAAATCCCCCAAAAAGTAAAAAAATCTAAAAACCCAGAAAGACCCTTAAAACCCATAAAAATCACTAAAAAACTTTAAAACCCTAAAACTAATAAAAACTATAAAAACCTATAAAAACTCTAACAACCCATAAAACTCCAAAAAATGTTAAATAACTATAAAAAACATTAAAACCTAAAATAACTCAAAACCCCCTAAAAATCCTAAAAACTCTAAAAATCCTAAAAACACTAAAAACCCTCTGAGTAAATCAAAACCCTAAAACCCCTAAAACCATAAAATTCTACAAATCCCAGAAAATATAAAAACCCTGATGACCCTGAAAACCCCATGAAAACCATAAAACTCTTAAAAAAATAAAAAAACCCAAAAAATCAATAAAAACATTGAAAACCCTTAAAACCCCTAAAAATGTTAAAAAACTCTAAAAAACCTAAAAAAACTAAAAAAACTAAAAAAACCCTAAAAACCCAAAGGATCCTAAAACCCCTAAATAACCCCCAAAACCCCAAAAACCCCTAAAACTCCTAAAAACACTCAAAATCCCTAAAAATATAAAAACCCTAAAAACTATAAAAAACATAAAAATACCATAAAAATACTTGAAAACATAAAATACCATTAAAAACGGAAAAAATTAAAAAACCCTAAATATTTTAGAACCCATAAAAACCCATTAAAACACAAAAAAACCACAAAAAAAATCTAAAACCACATAAAGCCCCTAAAAAAGTTAAAAACTCTAAAAAACCATAAAAAAACTAAAAACTAAAAAGAAACCTAAAACCCAAAAAATGATAGAAACCATGTAAACCCTAAAACCTTGAAAAACCCGTAAAAACCTCAAAACCCATAAAACCTTAAAACCCATAAAAACCATAAAAATCCTAAAAATCCAAAAAATTCCCTAAAAAGGTAAAAAAACCCTAAAAACCCTGAAAACCAACTTAAAACCATAAAAACCCCTAAAAACCTTAAACAACCCTTTAAACCCATAAACATCCTAAACACCACTAGAAACTATAAAAACTATTAAATCACCTAAAACGCTAGAAAACTCTAAAAACCCTTAAAAACTTTAAAAACACAAAAAACACAAAAAACCCCTAAAAACAAAAAAACCATAAAACCCTAAAACCCTAAAAAACTCTGAAAACCCATTAAAACAATCAGAATCCTTAAAATCCCTAAAAACCATAAATACCATAAAAATCCTAAAAAATCCCTGAATATACAAAAAATGAAAAAAATCATAAAAACCATAAAAAACCCTGAAAACCATAAAACCCCTCAAAACATTAAAAACCCTAAAAACCCACAAAAACCCTAAAACTAACTAAAAACTCTAAAAAGACTTTAAACCCCTAAAAATGTTAAAAACTATAAAAAACTTGAAGCCAACAAAAAACATTAAAAACCCCTAAAAACCTAAAACCCCTAAAAACCATGAAAACCCTAAAAACTCTCAAAATCCTCCAAACCGTAAAAACCATTAAGATCCTAAAAAAATCATAAGAATCCTTGAAAATGTAAAAATCCATAAAAACCCTTAAAACCCATAAAATCCATAAAACCCCCTAAAATCCTCAAAAAAACCCCAAAACCCATAAAAACCCTAAAACCCCACTAAAACCCTTAAAACCCCTAAATACTAATAATACACACTATAAAACCTTAAAAAACATAAAAAAACCACTAAAAACCCCAAAGGCCCCAAAAACACTAAAACCCCCCTTAAAAACCTAAAAAACTATGAAAAAAATATAAAAACCCAAAAATCCCTAAAAAAAATAAAATTCCCAAAAAATCATAAAATACTAAAAAAGTTCTAAAAACCCTAAAAATAAAAATACCCTAAAACCCCTAAAAAATCCCTCAAAACCATAAAATCCCTAAAACCTTAAAAAAACCCTAAAAACCCATAAAACCCCTCATAATCCATAAAACCTCTAAAAAACACCAAAACCAATAATTTTTTTAAAAAAACCTAAAATTCCCCAAAAATGTAAAAAACCTTTAAAACCCTAAAAACCCCCCTAAAACCCTTAAAAAACACTAAAAACCTAGAAAACCCACTAAAACACTAAAAACCCTTTAAACCCCTATAAATGTTGAAAAAATCCCTAAAATCCCTAAAAATCCCAAAAAACCTCAAAATAACCCTTAAAACCGAAAACACCCTGAAAACCCTAAAAACCTTAAAAACTCTTCAAAATACCCAAAACCCCTAAAAATCCTAAAAACCATAAAATTCTTAAAAAACCTTAAAAATACCTAAAAATGTAAAAAAAACCCTAAAAACCCTGAAAACCCCTTGAAAAACATAAAAAAACCCCTAAACCCCTAAAAACCCAATCAAAACCATAAAAACAATAAAAATATAGAAACACATAAAATCCATAAAAATTTTAAAAGACTCTAAAAAACCTAAAAACCCTAAAAACTCAAGCCTAAAAACACTAAAACCACCTAAAACCCTAAAAACCCTGAAAACTACTAAACCCCCTCAAGAATTAGGAAAAAACCTAAAAACAATAAAAATTCTAAAAAACCCTAAAAATCCATGAAAATGTAAAAGACCATAAAACCCTAAAAACCCCCTGAAAATAATAAAAAACCCATAAAACCCCTAAAAACCCATTAAAACTCTAAACCTGTTAAAATCCCTAAAAATGTTAAAAAAAACTCCAAAAAGTCTTAAGACCCCTATAAAACTTAAAAAACCCCTAAAATCCATAAAATCCCTAAAGACCCTAAAAAACCCTCTAAACCATAAAAAACCTAAAAATCCCTAAAAATACCAAAAAATGTTAAAACCCGTAAAAACCTTAAAAACCCCCAGAAAACCATAAAAACCCCTAAAAACCATAAAACCCTTAAAACCCATAACCCCCCCCCCCCAAAAAAAACCCCATAAAAGATCTAAAAACCCTTAAAACCCCTAAAACATTAAAAACTATAAAAATCAATAAAAAGACTAAAAAAAAAACACTAAAAACCCAAAAAACTATTAAAGCCCCTAAAAACTCTAAAATACACAAAAAACCATAAAAATCCCTAAAAACCATAAAAATACTAAAAATTACTAAAAATCTCTAAAAACTTAAAAACCCCTAAAAAATCTGAAAACCCCCTAAAAACCTTAAAATCCCCTTAAAATCATAGAGAAATGGAAGCTCTGGAGACTCTGGAATCTCTGGCGATTCGGCTCTCTCGTGATGGTGGTCTCCTTCCATATTGAAGATGATGGAAAATGATGCACCCCCCCCCCCCTCTCTGCAGGGGAGGAGTCTCCCTCGGAGGACTGTTCTTTATCATCGCTCTCTTCCCCTAATTTACTGCCCTTCTTTCCGCAAATGGTGCTTTGACCGAAGGTTCTGGAGTCCTTTGGAGACTATCCACAGCTTCCCCTATCGATTCAGGAGTTCACAGAAGCTTTAGATCTGCATCGCCTGACTCTGGTTGCAAGTTTCCCGATGTGGCGACCCCCGGCGGTTACTTTCGACAGGTTTGTCTCAGCTTTCTGGAAACTTAGGGATCTTGCAATCGTGGGTCTTATTTATATCTCCCACATCATGATTCGGTTTTCCTTTGAGGAGGACCTGGTCCTTGACTGGTCGACGGCTCCTCAGTCATGCAATGGCGCTCGTTTCTCTCTTTTTTGGTGGAGCTTTGATTTTCATCTGAAGTAGAGCTCCCCGATGGTTGATACCTGGGTTAGATTTCCTAAAATTCCCCTTCCCTTTCAAGATTTTTCTATTGTTTCTATGCTTGGGAATTTGGTGGGGAGGTTCGTTTGTGTGGATAGTAGGACTAGGGTCCTTTTCCATCCAGTTTCCCCAAGGGCCTTTGCTGAAGTTGATGCTTCAAATGCTCTAGTGTATGATGTCTGGATTGTAGTGGGGGAGGAGCTCAGGTGGAGCCAACCTATTATTTATGAACCATGGCTGGTGTTCTGCTCTTCTTTTTGGAGCTTTGGGCACAATGCTCAATCTGGAGGATGTTTCGGTCCTGGAAGGGGTGGTGCTAATCTGGATCGCATGTCTTCTGATATGATCCTCCTTCCCCTGGTGGAGGTTGAGGGGACAACAGGGATGGATGAGCCCTTGTCCTCCCAGCCTTTGGCTGCTGATGTTCCCTGTTCGTCTAACCTAATGGCTGGAATTGATCTGGAGGTTGCTCTGATGGATTCGGGGGGCTTTAGAATATGTTTGGTTGGAGGTGTTTGTGCTTCAGGAGATGCTGGTGAGGAGGAAGTGCTACTGGCTGATGGGGATAATCGAGTTCGTGCTGAAGATGTCCACGGATGTGGTGACTTTTTAGGGAGGCAGTCAGGTTCAGGGAAGGATGATGGTAACCTAGCAAGGTAATGTTCAGATGGAGGTTCCCTGTGCGTTGTTCCTAGGAGGAGAAGACATAGATTACAAGAAGGATAACGGTGGAACCTCTTCACTAGGTAAGATTACTGCGCCTGTCCAAAACAGTTTACAGGTCTCAGTCCTGGCTAAGCCTACAAATGTGGACGTGTTGGTGGAAGAAGTTGTGTAGGAGGTTGTGGTTGTTCAGGGTATGAGGGCTGGAGATGAGTGGCTTATGTCTTTGGCTGAGAAGGGGAGCCCTGGATTCCCAGGGTGCAGTACACTGATTGACGTGACGCCCCCCTGGTGCTCTCCAAGAGTGATGACATGGGGAGACATGACATGGAGACTGGTCCTCTTGCAGACAGCACTAGCGATGTTGAGGATCTTCCTAGTGCCCCTGTTCTGAATCCGAATGTCTTCCCCCTGCCGGGGATTGTTGGGGGAAATGGTGACCAGTCCTCGAATCTACAGAGGACCATGGTTCTCTATGGTGTTCCCTATGATAAAGCTCATTGTGTGCAGTTACATGAGATGGTGCTGGTTAAATGGGACAGGTACCCGCTTGAGGGTGAGGCAAAGAGGCTTGGGGAGAGGTTTTCTAATGATGATTGCCGGATAAATGCTGCTATGGCCAGGTCTGAGGAGGAGAGGAACAAAAGAGGGGCCAAAACTCCTGGGTCTGAAGGTAAGAAAGGGAAGGCCCCATATGTTGTCAGTGATGGATTCACTTGTGAGAAACCAGGTTATAAAGCTGGATCCACCTCCCCCCCCCGAGGCGAATATGGCGGAAGGATTATTCTTCCCTCCCACGGCCTATGGCAACCTGGTCCACATCAAGGGTGGTCAGACTAAAGCTAAAAGTTAATAAGAGGGAGAGACCCCCAGGATCTGCTGAGCAAGAAAGGGCCAGAATGAAGCTTCTATCCAGGCTTGGAATGCAGGAGGAGTATGAGTCAGGATGGGATTCTATGGACAGGGGTGCTGAGTCAGATTATAACTTTGTTGAGGTGGGTGATGGCTTTGGTGTGGGTAGTGGTTATCGTGGTTCGGATCTGGATGACTTCGGTGGTGACATTAACTGATTTTCCCCTTTGTGAACCGTTCTCTTTGGAGTCATTTATGTGTCTTTTTTGTTTTTTGTTTCTTGTTTCCTTTGTGTATTTTTTATAATAAATTTTGGGGGGAGCCAGGAATAGCCTGGCCCCGATCCTTCCTTGCCCCTTAAAAGCATAAGAACCCTAAAACCCACTAAAAACTCAAAAAGCCTCAGAACCCATAAAAACATTAAAAAATATCTAAAAACGGTAAATACATGAAAAACTCAAAGACCTCTAAAATCCCAAGAAATACATTAAAAACCCAAAAAACCATTAAAAATACTAAAAAATCCCAAAAAAATACAAGAAAACATCAAAATCCCTAAAATCCATAAAAAACCCTAAAAACAAAAAAAAACTAATAAAGCCCAAAAAATCCCTGAAAATATAAAAACCTCTAAAACCCTTAAAACCCCCTAAAAACCATAAACCCCCCTAAAAACCTAAAAAAACCCTAAAACTCATAAAACCCCAAAAAAACACTAAAAACTCTAAAAACCTATAAAACCCCAAAAAATGTTAAAAAACATTAAAAACACAAAAAAATCCTAAAAACCCCAAAAGACTCTAAAAACCCTAAAAACCCTAAAAACCCTAAAAACCATAAAACCCAATAAAAACCATTGAAACCATTAAAACACGTAAAAACCCAAAAAAACCCTAAAACCCATAAACCCCCTAAAAACCATAGAATCCCTTAAAACACATAAAAACCCAAAAAACACTAAAATTCTAAAAACCTGTAAAACCCCAAAAACATTAAAAAACTATAAAGACTCCAAAAAAACCCCTAAAAACACAAAAAGAACCTAAAAACCATAAAAAACTTAAAACCCCCCAAAAACACTGAAAATCGCTAAAACCCCCAAAACAATAAAAATAAAAAATAAATAAAAAAATACCTAGAAATCCATGAAAACGAAACAAACCCTAAAAACCATTAAATACTCTAAAACACCATAAAATCCTTTAAAAGGTTTAAAAAATATAAAAAACCTTAGAAAACCTAAAAAACTCAAAAACCCATAAAAACCCAAAAAGAACCTAAAAACCCTAATAGCCCCTAAAAATCAAAATTAGTCTAAAAAACCCCTAAAACCCTAAAAATCCATTAAAATACTAAAAAACCTAAATAGAATAAAATTCCAAAAAAGGTGGTAAGAGTCCCTAAGAATTTAAAAAACCCCAAAAAAATATAAAAAACTCTCAAAACCATAAAACCCCTCACACCTTAAAACTGCTAAAAACATAAAATCCATTAAAAAATATAAAAAACATTAAAAATGTTAAAGATCTCTAAAAACCATTAAATCCCCTAAAAAATTCAAAAAAACCCTAAAAACCCAAAAAACCATTAAAACCCTGAAAAACTATAAAACCCTAAAAACCTTGAAAACCCAAAAGACCCACAATATTCGTAAAAACTAAAAAAACCCTAAAACTATAAAAATCCTAAAAAATCCCTAAAAATCTCTAAACACATAAAAACCCTAAAACCCATTAAAAACCCTAAAAACCATAAAACCCAAAAAACCCAAAAAACCCACCTAAAAATCTAAAAACCCTTAAAACCCATAAAAATGTTAAAAAACCCTAAAAACCCTAAAAATCCATTAAATCCTTGAAAATGTAAAAAACCCTAAAGACCCTAAAAACCACTGAATACCACTAAAACCTTAAAAACCTAAAAACCCAAAAAATCCAAAAAATCCCTAAAAACTGAGTAAAAACTCCAAAAACACTAAAAACAAACAAAAAACCCATAAAACCCCTAATAACCGCACAAAATCACTAAAACGCCTAAAAAAACCTAAAACCCCCCAAAACCCTAAAAACCATAAACAACCTAAAAAAGAAATAAATATCCCTAAAAACTTTAAAAACCCTAAAAAATACATGAAAAATATAAAACCCTTGAAAACCATAAAAACCCCAAAAAACCACTAAAAATAACTAAAAACTTTAAAACCCATTAAAATCCATGAAAATGTTAAAAATTCTAAAATTATTTAAAAACCCTAAGACTCAAAAAAACCCTAAAACCCAAAATATTCTCGAAAACCCATAAAAACATTAAAAACCGTAAAAACCCTAACAACCCAAAAAACCCAAAAACCCTAAAAATCCCTAAAAACCTTAAAAATCATAAAAACTATAAAAATTATAAAAAATCCCTAAAATTCCCTAAAAACATAAAAACACTAAAAATCCTGAAAGACCCCTGAAAACTATAAAACCCCTAAAAACCTTAATACCCTAAAACCCACTGAAAACTCTAAAAACACCTTAAAACCCCTAAAAATGTGAAAAAAACTAAAAACCTTAAAAACCCTAAAAAATAAAAAAAAAATCCAAAAAACACCAAAAGTCACTAAAAACCATAAAAATACCTAAAAAACATGGAAACCTTAGAAAACCCCTAAAACCGCTAAAAATCCCTAAAATCCCTAAAAACCATAAAGCCTAAAATTCCCTAAAATTCCCTAAAAACATAAAGAACCCTAAAAAACCTAAAGAACCACTGAAAACTGTTAAACCCCTAAAAGCATTAAAACCCCTAAAGACCCATAAAACCCCTAAAAGACCAGTAGAACTCTAAAAAACCTTAAAACCCTAAAACATTAAAAACTCTAAAACCCCTAAAAATTTAAAAAAAATCCTAAAAACCAAAAAAGAACCATAAAAACTGTGAAAACCACAAAAAACCCCTAAAAAACCTCAAAATCCCTAAAATCCTAAAATCACTAAAAACCAAAAAATCCTAAAAAGGCCCTATAATCACTAAAAATGTTAAAAACCATAAAAAACCTGAAAACACCTAGAAAATCATAACTCCAAAAAACCTTAAAAACATAAAAAAGCTTAAAACTTTCAAAACCCACTAAAAACTCTAAAAACCCTTAAAACCCCTAAACACTTTAAAAAACTCTAAAAACCATAAAAACCCAAAAGTACCTGAAAACCCCTAAAAGAACTAAAAAACTCTAAAATAAATAATAACCCTAAAAAAGCCTAAAACCCATAAAAGCCTAAAAATCCCTAAAAATACCCGAAAATGCAAAGAACCATGAAATCCCTAAAAAACCCCTGAAAACATAAAACCCTGTAAAACCTTAAAATCCCTAAAAACCCATAAAAACTATAAAAACCAATAAAAACTAATAAAAACTCTAAAACCCATTAAACCCCCTAAAATGCTAAAAAACTATAAAATCCTTAAAAATAAAAAAAACTCAAAAAACCCCCCCAAAACCCAAAAGACCCTAAAATCCTTGAAAAAACATAAAAACCCTAAAAAACTGAAAAACCCCAAAAACCATCAAAATCCTAAAAACCAAAAAAATATTAAATAAGACCTAAAAATCCTTAAAAATTTAAAAAACCCTGAAAAACCCTAAAAACCCATAAAAAACTACGAACCTTAAAAACCCCTAAAACCCATAAAACCCCTAAAAACAACTAGAAGAAAACCCTATTCTAGAATGATGGTGGCTCCCTTTTCCAACCTTGAAGACAACGACAGGCTTCGCACATCTCCCTCCCCCCACCACCGGGGAGGGGCCTTTGATGAATTTCATGGATGATCGACCTTTTGTTCAGTTCATGGCTCCGGAACTGTTGTCCCCTTTTTCGTGGATCAATATTTTCCCCAAGGTTCCTGGACTTCACAAAGGACGTCCGCAGCTCCATCTCTTGATTTCGGAGTTCAATGAAGCCTCTACTTTGCATAAGCTGACTTTGGTTGCTCATTTCATGAACTGGCGCCCACTGGTGAACGTTTTCAACAGATTCATTTTTGAAAGTTGGGATCTGCAGGACTCAGGCTATATGCCATCTAGTCACGCTGAGGGTTTTTTTGAGGTGGACTCTTCAAAGGAGCCGATGGACTTTGTGTGCATTGCTGTTGGTGAGGAGCTCCGATGGAGACAGTCGGTGGTCTTTGATACATGGGTTGAATTCTATTCCTCTTGCCAGCATCTTGGTCATGAAGATCATGTCTGTAGGAGAGGCTTAAGGAGATTTGGTTTTCTAAATCTAGCTTCGATAGGGCATGGCGAAGGACACCATAATCTGGGGGGAAAGAGGTTCATGTCAATGCTACTCAGTGCTTGCCTCCCCATCCATTGGTTAGGAACATCTTTTCACACCAAAAAGATGATTTAAATTATGGAGGTGGTAAGGAGGAGGTAAGGGAGGATCCATATGACTTGGTTTTGGAGACTCTAAATAATAGTAGTGGGAATGAGGATGGTAATGTAGTGGTCGTGCACTTGGATGCTAGTTTTAACAGTGAACTGGTTGAAAAAATGGAGGCGTATGATCAGAGTGATAATTCTTTGTATAATAGGTTTGAGTGACCTGTGTCTATTGAGACAGAGGGTGAAGTTGCAGCTTAGGGCGATGTGGAAGATCGAGGGATGATGGCGGAACATAGAGATGTAGCTAGGAAGGGGGAGGGGATCTGTTTTGTTAATGAGTAGAATGGGCTCTATAGTGGTAGTGTAGTAGAAGATGCTATGCGAGAATCGAGTTGTGGTGACACTGTTTAGGTGCAAGTTCTGTCATCAGAGAGAAATGTGGAGGTTTTGGAGGATGGTGTGGAGGGTGTGGCTGGATGTAGGCCTATAAGATTCACTATGAAAACACCTGGGGTGGTGCTGGATGGAACTGCTGATTGGGAATCTTGTTGTGCAGCCGGGCAGGGGAAGGTAGATGAGCAGGGGTGAAGGATACGACAGTGGTGGTGGATGAGTAGGGTGAAGCGTCTATGGAAGGGAAAGTGTTTGAGCATATGGAGGGATCTGAGTAGAGAGGTGAGACACCTTTTAGTTCAGATATGGGGTAGGCGGCCGAGTAGGGGGAGGGGTCTGAGCAAGGGGAGTTGGTGGAGCAGTGTTTTGTGGAATGTGTTGAGGGGGTGGAGGAATCCCTGCTGTCTGGGAAGGGGCGATCGACTTTGATGGTGCATGAGGGGGCTTCTGCTGGTGAGTCTTTTTGTGAGTCTCTGCAGGGGGCTTTGGCTCAGTTCGATCATGAGCAGAGGGAGGTTTCTGAACATAGGGAGGTGATGGAGTCAGTTGTGGAGGTGCATGAGGGGCCCTCAGATGATAGGCCTAGTTGTATGGGTCTACATGAATTAGAGATGGAGGACCACCATGGTGGACCTTGGAAGGGAAGTCCCTAGGATGTGCATTAGGCCAGGTGGTTGGATGCTCTCAAGGAACATGTTCTTGCTGGCTATCTTCTAAACCAGGAATCCTCCTTCATACCTATTCCGGGAGGATTGTAGAAGGATGAATTGCGATACGACCTTAACAATCAAGGATAAGGCCTTGCTTAAGGGGGACATTATATATGGGAAGGAAAAAAACCTACAGGTATCTCTGTTGATCGTTGAAGGAGGAAGCCAAGGAATTATTACTCTAACTTTCCAAAGAATGTGCCCACAAGAGCCTCCTGCAAAGATAAGGAAAATGCCTTTAGAGGGGAGTTAGGCCTATCCAGGTGCAGCAGAATGTGGATCAAAAACATCTCAGGGAGTATTATACTTCCTTACTCAAGCAATATGAATAATCTGAATGGGAGTTGGTAGATTCAGATGCTTCCTCCGGGTATGGTGCTGATGGAGATCCATATAGAGATGACACGACCTATGGATATGTTGCAGCTTCTGTTTATGAATTTGGTGGTGATCTTGACCTACTTGCTTTTCTTTGTGGGGATTTCTTTTTTAGGTTTTTTGGGGTTGGTTTGGGTCTTTTTCTGTCGTTTGGGTGTGTGTCACTTGACTCCTCCCCTATCTGTCACGTATTTTTTCTTAATAAATTTTGGGGGGTCATGTTTAGCTTGGCTCTGCACCTTCCTTTCCCTAAAAACTAATGAAAACTCTAAAAACCATTAAAACCCCTAAAAATGTTAAAAAAAATCTAAAAACCCATAAAAATTATTAAAAATTTAGAAAAACCCTAAAACCCCAAAGACCGTAAAAACCCTGAATTCCCCCCAAAACCTTGAAAAAACTCGGAAAAACCAAAAATCCAAAAAATCCAAAAAAAATGGAAAAACCTTAAAAACACTTAAAAATCCCTGAAAACGCAAAAAAAAAAACTAATGTGTCACCGGAATCTCAAAACAAGTAAGTGAAGAGGAGCAGCGTAATGTAACCGAATTGACCAAGGCTTAAAGGTAAAGCCACCGCCAAGTTTTCTCAATGCTTAAAGACCATGTCACCATCAATGGAGATGCACCACAAATTCCAGGAAAAGAGAAGATGCTAAAGCTAGAAGAATTCACAACAAACTTCACAAATTCGTCCAATTCAAGCCTCATCCTTACAAAGGGGTGAAAATACATTATAAAGAAAAAATAAAGAAAGGAAAATGCACCAATTCGAGTTACAAGGCATGGGGATCCTAAAAGGTACATAAAAATCACAAAAAAACACTTTCCCATTCCATTTAATGAACCCACTAGCAAAAGTAGCGGGATTCCCTCTTAATGATGCTTTTCTCTACCATATCTCTCTTCTTTAATGTGCTGCTACGAATTTCCATCCATTGCAATGTGGGTAAGTAATTTTGGGCCCCAAATAAGTGTGTTCTGTCCCACCATGGTGTTGGATGTCAAGAAGTGTGGGCTGGTCCAATTCAAATAACAGTTGGGCTTAAAATTTTTATCAAGCCCAAAATTATTCTCTTTAGGCTAAATCTTATCCATATCAAAAACCATAAAAAACCTAAAACTACTAAAAACACTAAACACCCTTTAAATAACTAAAAATGTAAAAAACTCTAAAAAACCTTAAAACCCTTAAAAACCACAAAAACCCAAAAAGACCTTAAAACCCCTTAAAACCCCTAAAACCCTAAAACTCCCCAAAAACCAAAAATTCGCTAAAAAGATAAAAATAATAGAAATCCATGAAAATTCATGAAAGAGTAATAACCCCAAAATCCCAAAATCCCCCTGAAAACCATAAAACCCCCTAAAAATATTAAAAACCCCTAAAAACCATAAAAACTCTAAAACCCACTAAAAACTCTATAATCCCTTTAAACCCCTAAAAACGATAAAAAAATCTAAAAAACCTTAAAACCCCTAAAAATTAAAAAAAGGACCCTAAAAACCCAAAAAGGACCCTAAAACCCTAAAAACCCATAAAAACCATAAAACACCCCAAAACACTTAAAACCATCAAAATCCCTAAAAAACGTAAAAAACCCCAAAACCCATAAGAATCCAAAAAATACCTAAAATTCCCCAAAAACATAAAAAACCCTAAAAACCCTAAAATGACCATCAAAACAATAAAACCCCTAAAAATATTTAAAAACCCTAAAAACCATAAAAATTCAAAAACCACTAAAAACTCTAAAACACCTTTAAACCACTAAAAACTCAACCCCCTCTAAAATCCCAAATGGCCCACCTAGAAATACCCAAATACCATAAAAATCCCTAAAAACCCTAAAATCCCTAAAACCCAAAAAACCCTAAAAATCCTTAAAAGTCCCTCAAAATGTAAAAAATCTTGAAAACCCTGATAACCACCAGAAAACCATAAAAATCTATAAAAACATTAAAAACCCTAAAAACCAATAAAAACCCAAAAAATCCACAAAATACTCTAAAAACAATTAAAACCCCTAAAAACGTTAAAAAACTCTAAAACCCTTAAAACCCTAAAAACTCAAAAAAAACCTCAAATCCAAAAAACACCCTCAAACTAAGAAATCCCCTAAAAACATTGAAAAACCCTAAAACCCCTCAATATCCATAAAAACCCTAATAACCCTTAAAATAATAAAAAATCCTAAAAAATCCCTAGAAATCCCTTAAAAAGTAAAAAACCCTAAAAACCTTGAAAAAACCAATGAAAACCCAAAATACCCCTAGAAACATTAAAAAACCCTAAAAAACTATAAAAACTCTAAAAACACTAAAAACTATAAAAACCCATAAACTTCTAAGAACATTAAAAACTCTAAAAAACCTTAAAAACCCAAAAACATTCAAAAAACCCTAAAACCCCAAAAAGGCCCTAAAAACCCTGAAAATCCCTAAATACTTTAAAACCCCTAACAATCCCTAAAAACCTTCAAAATCCCTAAAAACCCTAAAAACTATAAAAACCCATAAAACTGCTAAAAACATTAAAAACTCTAAAAAACCTTAAAAACCCAAAAAAAATCAAAAAACCCTAAAACCCCAAAAATCCTGAAAACCCCTAAATACCCTAAAAACCCTAACAATCCCTAAAAACCCTCAAAATCCCTACAAACCCAAAAAACCATAAATATCCTAAAAATCCTTAAAAATCCATGAAAACTAAAAACCATAAAAACCGTGAAAACCACCTAAAATCCATAAAAACCCTTAAAAACCATAAAAAAATCTACAAATCCATAAAACCCACAAAAACAAAAAAACCCTAAAAACCCCTAAAAATGTTAAAAAACTATAAAAAACCTTAAAACCCCTAAAAACTCAAAAAACAATCATAAAAGCCAAAAAAGAACCAAAAACATTGACAACCCTAAAAAACATCAAAACCCTTAAAAACCCTCAAAATGCCTAAAAAATCTAAAAAACTTAAAAACCATAAAATCCTAAAAAGGCCCTAAAAATCCCTAAAAATGTAAAAACCCTAAAAACCCTGAAAAATTCTGAAAAACCACAAAAACTTCTAAAAACCATAAAAAACACTAAAAACCCAAAAAAACCCTAAAAACCACTAAAAACACTAAACACCCTTAAAACCCCTAAAAACTCGTTAAAAAAAAACTAAAAACCCAAAAATACCTGAACAACTATGGAAAACCCTAAAACCACAAAAAACCCTTTAAAACCCATAAAACCCCTCAAAATCCATAAAACCCTAAAATCCCTAAAACCTCATAAAACCATAAAAATCCTAAAAAATCCCAAAAAATCCATGAAAACCTAGAAAACATAGAAAACCTTAAAAAAACCTAAAAACCAAGAAAACCAGTAAAAACATTAACAACCCTAAAAACCAAAAAACCCCCTAAAAACTCACTAAAAAAATACAAAAACACTTAAAAACCGTAAAAACCATAAAAACCATAAAAACTCAAAAAAATTAAGTACCCTACAAAACTAATAAAAAACAATAAAAACTAAAAAATACCCTAAAACCATGAAAAAGCCTTAAAACAGTTGAAAAGCATAAAAACCCCTAAAAAATTAAAAATCCCTAAAAAAATAAAAATCTAAAACCCATTAAAAACCATTAAATCCCCTAAAAACTTTAAAACTCTAAAAACCTTAAAAACCGTAAAAATCTAAAAAACACCCAAAAACCAAGAAAAATCCAAAACCCCAGAATAACCATAAAACCCTCCAAATATATAAAAACCCCAGAAACCATAAAAATCCTTAAAATGACCTAAAAACCATAAAAATTCTTAAAATGACCTAAAAAACCATAAAAATGTAAAACCCCTAAAAACCTTGAAAACCCTATTAAAACCATAAAACCCCTAAAAACCTTAAAAACCCAAATCTATATTAAAATCCTAATGAACATTAAAACCTCTAAAACCCTTAAAACCACTAGAAAGGCTAAAAACTCTAAAAAAAACTTTAAAACCTTAAAATACTCAACAAAACACTAAATACCCAAATATACCTTAAAAGCCCTAAACACCCAGAAAAAACCCTAAAACCGAAAAACCCCTGAAAACCCCCTGAAAACCAAAAAACCCCTCAAAAACTATAAAATCCCTGAAATCCCATAAAACCCCAAAAAACACTGAAAACTATAAAACCCTCAAAAACCCTAAAAACATTAAAAAATCTTTAAAACCCTAAAAAACTCAAAAAACCCCTAAATACCAAAAAATTCTCTTAAAGATTTTAGAAACCCTAAAATGACTAAAAACCCTAAAACAACTAACTACCCTAAAAACCATAAAAACCTTGAAAATTCCTAAAAACCCTAAAAATACAAAAAACTCTAAAAACCATAAAAATAAAAAATAGCCCTAAAAATACATGAAAACATAAAATAACATAAAAACCCTAGAAGACCCCTGGAAACCATAAAACCCCTAAAAACATTAAAAACCCTAAAATATATAAAAACACAACAACCCACTAAAAACTTAAGAAACCCTTTAAAAACCTTAAAAAATTAAAAAACTCTAAAAAGGATTAAACACTCTAAAAAACACAAAAAACCTAAAAACTGAAAAAGAACTTAAAAACCCTAAAATCTCCTAAAAACCCTAAAAGCCTTAAAACCCTAAAAAACCCTAAAAGCCATAAAAACCCTTAAAACCCATAAAAAACCTAAAAAAATCCCTCAAATACCTAAAAACATAAAAACCCATAAAAACTTTGAAAAACTCCTAAAAAACATAAAAACCCCTAAAAATATTTAAAAACCCTAAAAACACTAAAAAATCTAAAAAACAATAAAAACTATATGGCTCTGCCTTTGTTTCATGCTGCTGATGCTGGTTCTGGTTGGAATACCTAGTCTTGTTTGATTTGCTGGTTTGTGGTGATGGCTGGTCTGGGTGTGATCCTCGGCGAGCTGCGGTTTTTGGTTTTAAGGAAATGTGTTTGTTTGAGAATGTTGTGTATTGGTGGCTGCTGGAATGCTGCTTGGAAGGGAGGTGATGCTTTTGGCCTGGTGCTGATGGTTTATGTTGTTGCTTGCTGTGGTTTTGGTGATTGGATGATTTGCTGCTGGTCCTTTCTAATGGGCTGGTTGTATGATGAGGCCGCTCTCCCTGATGGTGTGTCATGGACTCGAACACCCACCACTGCTCTAGCCGCCCTTCCCAATGTACCTAACCCCACTTTGGTCTGGTATGCTGGTGTTTGTGGAGGCTTTGGGATGGTGCTGGTGGTAGCGTCCAGGGTCAAGGGCATATTGCGGTGGAGTGGAATTGATGACTACTGGTTGTTGGTTGCTGAGTGCTGGAAGATGATGATGGCTGTTGTGGTCTGTGGTTTCTGTTGTGGTTTGATGTTGTTGGTTGTGATTGGCTGGGATGTCGGAGCTGGTGATGTTGGTTGCTGGGGCTGGTCGGATTGGACGTGTTGTTTCTACCGCGTGGCTGTGATGTTTGGTATTGGTGCGGGATGCTGGTGTTGGCTGGACAGGATGTGTGGACGCTGCTGGGGCTGGTTTGATTGGACGTGTTGTCTCTGCTGCTTGGCTGTGATGTTTGGTATTGGTGCTGGATGCTGGTGTTGGCTGGACAAGAAAAGTAAAAACCCCTAAAACCCCCCAATACCTTAAAAACCCATAAAACCCAAAAAACCCTAAAACCCACTAAAAATTATAAAAAAAATTAGAACCCCTAAAAACATTAAAAACACTAAAGAACCATAAAAAACTAAAAAAACACTAAAACCCACAAAAACCCTAAAGACCCTAAAAACCTATAGAAACACTAAAAAACTCTGAAAATCCCAAAAAACCCACAATTTCTATAAAAACCCAAAACACCCTAAAAACTAAAAAAATAATTAAAAACCCCTAAAAATATCTGAAACAAAACAAATTCAAAAAATCATGAAAACACCTAAAACCAAAAAACCCCAAAATATTAAAAAACCCTAAAATCACTAAAAACTCTAAACACTCTAAAAACTCTTAAAGAGCCTAAAAACTTCGAAAAATGTTAAAAAACACTAAAAACCATAAAATACTAAAAATCTAAAAAAACCCTAGAAACCCCCAAAGACCCTAAAAACCTTGAAAATGCTAAAAATGCTAAAAACATTGAAAACCCCTAAAACCCTAAAAATGGTAAGAAAAAACTAAAAAGTCTAAAAAATCCATTGGTGTAAAAAATTCTATAAAACCCCTAAAAACATTAAAAAACAATAAAAACACATAAAAGCCATAAAAATAACTAAAAACTCCAAAAACCCTTAAACCCCTAAAAATGTTAAAAAACTAAAAAAACTGAAAAAAACCCTAAAAAATCAAAAAACCCTAAAACCCCAAAAGACCCTAAAACCCAAAAAAAACCTTGAAAATCCTAAAAACACTAAAAATCCTAAAAACCCCAAAAAAACCAATAAAACCCAAAAGATCCTAAAAACCTTGAAATCCCCTAAAAACTGTTAAAGTCCCAAAAAACCGAAAAAACCCCTGAAAACCAAAAGAATCCTAAAAATCCTTGAAAATGTAAAGAACACTAAAAACATGAAAACCAATAAAACCATAAAAAACCCTAAAAACCTAAAAAATCTTATAAAAATATAAAAACCCAAAAAACCACAAAAAACTTTAACAACCCTTAAATCCCATAAAAAAGTTAAAAAACTATAAAAAATGTTAAAAAGACTAAAAAACTCAAAAAACCGCTAAAACCCCAAAAAGGCCCTAAAATCCCTAAAAACCTTGAAAACCCCCCAAAACCAACAAAATTGCTAAAACCCCTAAAACCACTAAACACCATAAAAAACTCATAGAAACCCTAAAAACCCAAAAAGTCCTTAAAAACCCGGAAAAACCCTAAAAACCATAAAAACCTGAAAACCCCTAAAAACCCTCAAAATATATAAAAACCCTAGAAACCATAAAAATCTTAAAAAATCCCCAAAAAACATAGAAAACGTAAAAAACACTAAAAACACCCTGAAAACCATAAAACCCACCAAAAACCCATAAAAACCCTAAAAATCCGCTAAAATCTCTAAAAACCCTTAAAAACCCTAAAAAAGTTTAAAAAACTAAAAACCAGAAAACCCTAAATCTTCAAAAAAACCTAAAATCTAGAAAAACATGAAAAATAGTAAAAAACCAAAAAAAACCAAAAAAACCATGAAAAATACTATAAACCCTCCAAATCCCTTAAAATCCTAAAACCCCGAAAAACCATACAAATTCTAAACAATCCCCAAAAATCCTTGAAAATATAAACAACTCTAAAAACACCCAAAACCCCCTGAAAACCATAAACCCCATAAAAACTAGAAAAAACTAAAAACCCATAAAAAACCTAAAAAACTACTAAAAACTCTTAAAAAACATTAAAAACCCCAAAACCATTAAAATATTATAAAAACATTAAAAACCATAAAAAGTCAAAAGACCCCTAAAAACCCAAACAAACCCTAAAAACCATGAAAACCCCTTAAACCCCTGAAAAGCCTAGAAAAACCCCAAATCACTCAAAATCCCTAAAAAATATAAAAAAACCTAAAAACCATAAAAATCCCAAAAAATCGCTAAAAACCCCTGAAAATATAAAAAAAAACCTAAAACCCCATAAAAACCCTAAAACCCACTAAAAATCTAGAGTCCCCTAAAACCCCTAAAAAAATTAAAAAAATAGTAAAAAACCTTAAGAACCCAAAAAAACCCAAAAAGCCAAAAACACCCTACAAACCCTAAAAAATCCTAAAAACCTAAAAAACCTAAAAACCCTAAAAACACTAAAACCCTAAAATCTATTAAAATCCTAAAAAATCTCTAAAAATCCCTGACAATGTAAATTCTATAAAAACCCTAAAAACCTTAAAAAAAACCCAAAAAACCACTAAAAACTCTAAAAACCCTTAAATGCCCTAAAAATGTAAAAAAATCTAAAAACCCATAAAAATCCAAAAAAAAACTAAAAATACCATAATAACCCAAAATGACCTAAAAAAACCTAAAACCACAAAAATAGCCTAAAAAGCTTAAAAACCATAAAAACCGTAAAAACCATAAAAACCATAAAAAACCTACAAAAAGCCCTAAAAAATTTAGAAAACGTAGAAAACCCTAAAAACACTTGAAATCTATTGAAAACCATAAAACCCTTAAAAACCTTAAAACCCATAAAACCCCAAAAAACCACTAAAAACTCTAAAAACCCTTTAAACCCCTAAAATGTTAAAAACCCTAAAAAACCTTTATAACCCTAAAAACTCAAAAAAAACCTAAAAATCCAAAAAGACCAAAAAACCCTATAAAACCCTAAAACCTATAAAACCCTAAAAACCCCACAAAACTATCAAAATCCCCAAAACCCTAAAAAAAACCCAAAGACCATAAAAATTCAATAAAATCCCTAAAAATCCTTGAAAATGTAAAAAACTCCAAAAACCCTAAAAACCATGAAAAAACCCTAAAAACAAAATAAACCCTTAAAAACAATTAAAACCCTTAAAAACCCATAAAACCCTAAAAGCCACTAAAAACTCTAAAAACCCTTAAAACCCCAAAAACTAAAAAAAGGTTAAAAAACTCCTAAAAACTTAAAAATCATAAAAAACTTAAAAAACCCCTAAAACCCCCAAAAGACCCTAAAACCCTCAAAACCCTTAAAACCTAAAAACACTGAAAAACCTTCAAAATCCCTAAAAACCCTAAAACAAATAAAAATCCTAAAAAAGCTCTAAAAATCCCTTAAAAATTTAAAAAACCCAAAAAAAACCTGAATAACCCCTAAAAATCAAAAAGAATCCCAAATAACATTAGAAACCTATAAAACCCATAAAACCTCTAAAACTCAAAATCCCTTAAACCCCTAAACACGTTAAATATCTCTAAAAACCCATAAAAACCCTAAAAACTCGAGAAACCCATAAAAACTCAAAAAAACCATAAAAACCCTAAAAATCCCTAAAAAACCCTAAAAAACCCTAAAAACCAAATAGCCATGAAAATCCTAAAGCATCCCTAAAAATCCCAAAAAACATAAAAAACCCTAAAAACCCTTAAAAATATAAAAAACATAAAACATCCCAAAAACTGCAAAAAACCCTAAAAACCCATAAAAACACTACAACACCACTAAAAAGTCTAAAAACCTATAAAACCCCTAAAAACATTAAAAAAATCTAAAAACCATAAAAACCCTAAAAACATAAAAAAACCCTAAAAACAAAAAAGACCATAAAACCAAGGAAAAGCCTAAAACCCCCCAAAACCCCCAAACCCCTAAAATCCCCAAAATCCCGAAAATCCCTAAAAACCCTGAAACCCAAAAAATCATAAAAATCCCCAAGAATCCATGAAAATGTAAAAAACCATAGAAACCCTGAAAATATCATGAAAACCATAAAAACCCATAAAAAACCCAAAAAACAACTAAGAACACTAAAAACCCTTGAAACCCCTAAAAATTATAAAACAATTAAAAACCTTCAAACCCCTAAGAAACTCAAGAAAAACATGAATGAGATGGTGCCTGTAACTCCTGGTTCCTCTCGTGTTTGGGTTCTCTAGCGATGACCATTCCTTGTATGGTGCTCCTTCGGCATGGCGAGGGATTCTTAGGCATCGGATTGCTCATTGTTGATGCTTCCCCCTCACGAGGTGTGTTTTCTCTAGCTTGATGGTGCCCTCATAGATCTTCTCAGGTGGAAACTCTGGATAAGAGATTCTTTCAAGAATAAGTGGGTCAGATCTAGGCCTTCTGGCATGCGGCATTACTGAGCTTCGGTGGGATGGATCAGATCTGGTCTCACCTCTATGTGGAGAGTCAGATCCATGGAGGTTTTGGTTGGATCGGTTCCAACTAGCGTGCGACTGCGTAGAGATTTGATGGGGTGGGTTGGATCTAGTATTTCATCTGCCTGGCGTTTCAGTCCCATGGAGGATACGGTCGATTCCATTTTTTCCGGAGTGCGGCTTTGCTTCTCGGTTGCATGGGGCAGATTTGGGCCTCTCGGCTTGCGATGTTGCAGCCCTTTGGAGGATTTGTTCGATGGTATTGGTGGTGGGAGTGTCTCTCCCCAACGGAGGTTTCAGAAGAGGTTCATGGAGCTTCTCTATTTCGACGGTGGCTTAAGCAGTTCACTGGTGTGGGTTTTCAAGTCAAATTGGTACCGATTTGTGCTGAAAATTCAGGTCCATGCTCCCAGTTCCCCTAATTCATTTTTGCACTATGTTGTTGATGAAAGTATAGCCAAATTGTGCTGTGTGGATACTCCATTGTATTATAATTTCTTGAGTCATGGCGGGTTTGGATGTGAGTTGTTATTGGGCCATATAGTATCGTGTTTGAACAAGGAGTTCTGGGTGCTGTGGTTTGGCCTTAGTAGTAGGTGCTGGTGTATCGAGGTGATTTATTGGTTGCGTGTTGCTGCTTTCTTGGGAGGTGTGAAGGGATTTTATGGTTGTTTGGATCTATGGTGATGGATTCTAGTTGATGCTGGGTTGGAATGTGATGAAGTTGTGGGTGCTGGGCATGGGCGTTGGTGATCCTGTGTTGTTGTTTGTTTCTTTAGATGTGACATTTGGAATCTCAAATGTTGGTGGATGGATGCTACTTGGCTGGGTATGGTTGAAGAGGGTGATGGTTGTTGGAAATTGAGGTGCCAAATTTTCGATGATTCTTGGCTAGAAAAAGGTGAAGATGATGTCTATTTTTTGGTGTTGGAGACTCTGTGTTGCTGATGGTTGTTCTGACTGGTGAGGAGGTGCTGGAGGCTAAAGATAGTGAAGTGGGTTGCTAGATGCTGCTTGGATGAGAGGAGCTGAAGGAGATGTTTTTTCATTACTTCTGGTTGCTGTTTGGCTGAGAGTTTCTTGTGGGAATGTTGAGGAATAAGATGGTTACTGCTGTCTGGATGGGTGGTGATGAAGTGGGTACCTACGAGGTGAAGGCACTAAATGCTGTTGGTTACTGCTTGGCAGGGGATCTAGAGCTGATGAATTTTGGAGTTAGATGAGAAGGTGTGAAAGCAGCTATTGTTTTTGGTTTTTTGTGTCTTTTCCTTTGCTTTTCTTTTGGGGATTGTTTTTTGGGTTGGGGTCGATTAACCCTGCCCCTCCCCGGTCTGCAGTGTATCGTTTGGCGTCTTTTTATCTAATAAATTTTGGGAGGACCAAGAATCTTCTGGTCCTGCACCTCTTCTACCCTAAGAAACTCAAAAAACCCTAAATACCAAAAAGCCCCTAAAAACCTTAAAACCCCCGAAAACCCTTTGAAAAATCCTAAAAACCCTCAAAATCCATAAAAACCCTAAAAACCATAAAAATACTAAAACATTCCAAGGAATCCATGAATACGTAAAAATCTCTAGAAACTCAGAAAAATTCTAGAAAACCATAAAAAACCCAAAAGAACATAAAAACCCTAAAAAACCCATAAAACCCTAAAAACCCACTAAAAACTGTAAAACCCTTCAAACCCCAAAAAACATCAAAAACATTAAAAAAATCTATAAACCACAATATAATCAAAATTAAAAAAAACCCTAAAACCACAAAAGACCCTAAAACCCTCAAAAACTCTAAAAAACCTAAAGAACACTAAAACCCCCTAAAACCTCTCAAAATCCATAGAAACCAAAAAAACCCTAAAAACAATAAAATCCCAAAAATCCCTAAAAATCATTAAAAACGTAAAAAAGCCTAAAAACCCTAAAAACCTCCTGAAAACCATTAAAAACCTTAAAACCCATAAAAGCCCTAAAAACCCATAAAAAACATTAAAAATACACTAAAAACACTTAAAACCCCTAAAAACATAAAAAAAATTCTTAAAAACCATAAAACGTATAAAAAACTCAAAAAACCCCAAAAGTCCCTAAAACTCTAAAGCCTAAAAAACCTTGAAAAAACCCTAAAACCCCTCAAAATCCCTAAAACCCCCAAAAACCATAAAAATCGTTAAAAATCCCTAAAAATCCCTGAAAATGTAAAAAACCCTAAAATCCCTAAAAACCAATAAAAATCCCTAAAAACCTTAAAAACAATAAAACCCAAAAAATAACTCGAAAAACCACTAAAAATCCTAAAATTCCTTTAAACCCCTAAAAATGTTAAAAAACCATAAAAACCCTTAAAACCCAAACAAATAAAAAAACCCTAAAAACCCCTAAAAAATCCAAAAAACCCTTAAATCCCACAAAAACCTAAAAACCATAAAAATCTTAAGAAATTCAAAAATTAATTGGAAAATATATAAATATAAAAACCCTAAAACCCCCATAAAAAACATAACCCCCCCCCCCCCCAAAAAACATAAAAAACCTAAAACCCAATAAAAACCCTAAAAACCCACTAAAAACTCCAAAAACCCTTAAACCCCTAAAAATGTAAAAAAAAATCTAAAAACCTTAAAAACAGTAAAAAACTCAAAAAATCTTAAAACCCTAAAAGACCCTAAAACCCCAAAAGACCCTAAAAACCTCTAAAAACCCTAAAAAACCTCAAAATCCCTAAAACCATAAAAACCCATAAAACCATAAAATAATAAGTAATCCCTAAAAATCCCCAAAAATGTAAAAAACCATAAAAATACCGAAAAACTCTGAAAAACATAAAACCATCCAAAACCCTAAAAACCACAAAACCCATAAAAACCCTAAAAACCACAAAACCCATAAAAACCCTAAAAAACACTAAAAACTCTAAAACCCTTAAAAGCCCTAAAATGTTAAAAAAACTAAAAACCTAAAAAACCCAAAAAAAAATCAAAAAACCCTAAAAAGGCCCGAAAATCCCTAAAAATGTAAAAACCCTAAAAACCCTGAAAAATCCCTGAAAACCACAAAAACTTCTAAAAACCATAAAAAACCCTCAAAACCCCAAAAACCCAAAAAAAATCACTAAAAACACTAAATACCCTTAAAACCCCTAAAAAAGATAAAAAATGTAAAAAACCTAAAACCCAAAAATATTTAAACAACCATGGAAAACCCTAAATCCACTAAAACCCCTTTAAAATCCATAAAAAACCTCAAAATCCATAAAAACCTAAAATCCCTAAAACCCCCTAAAACTATAAAAATCCTAAAAAATCCCAAAAAATCCATGAAAACCTAGAAAACATAGAAAACCTTAAAAAAATCTAAAAACCATGAAAACCAGTAAAAAAATTAACAACCCTAAAAACAAAAAAAACCCTAAAAACTCACTAAAAAAATAAAAACACTTAAAAATAGTAAAAACCTTAAAAACTCAAAAAAAAAATACCCTCAAAAACTCCAAAAAAACAATAAAAACTCAAAAATACCCTAAAACCCTGAAAAAACCAAAAAACTCTAAAAACCTTAAAAACCCTGAAAACCCTTGAAAAGCATAAAAACCCTTAAAAAAATAAAAAACAAAAACCCATTAAAAACTCTAAAAAACATTAAATCCCCTAAAAACTTTAAAACTCTAAAAACCTTAAAAACCGTAAAAATCTAAAAAACATCAAAAAACCAAGAAAAAACCAAGAAAAACCCCAAAACCCAGAATAACCATAAAACCCTCCAAATCTCTAAAAACCATAGAAACCATAAAAATCCTTAAAATGACCTAAAAACCCAAAAAAATGTAAAAACCCCTGAAAGCCCTAAAAACCCAGAAATAACCCTAAAACCAAAAAACCCCTGAAAACCCCTGAAAAACATAAAACCCCTCAAAACCATAAAATCACTAAAAGCCCATAAAACCCCAAAAAACAATAAAAACTATAAAACCCTCAAAAACCCTAAAAACATTAAAAAATATTTAAAACCCTAAAAAAACTCAAAAAACCCCTAAATACCAAACAATTCTCTTAAAACTTATAAAAACCCTAAAACGACTAAAAACCCTAAAACGACTAAAAACCCTAAAATGACTAAATACCCTAAAAACAGTAAAAACCTTGAAAATTCCTAAAAACCATAAAAATCCAAAAAACTCTAAAAACCATAAAAATAAAAAATAGCCCTAAAAATCCCTGAAAACATAAAAGAACATAAAAACCCAAAAAGACTCATGAAAACCATAAAACCCCTAAAAACATTAAAAATCCTAAAATACATAAAAACACAACAACCCGCTAAAAACTCTAGAAACCCTTTAAAAACCTAAAAAATTAAAAAACTCTAAAAAGGATTAAACACTCTAAAAACACAAAAAAAAACCTAAAAACCGAAAGGCATTAAAAACCCTAAAATCTCCTAAAAACCCTAAAATCCTTAAAACCAATCAAAATCCCTAAAAACCATAAAAAACCTTAAAACCCATAAAAACCCTAAAAAATCCCTCAAATACCTAAAAAATTAAAAACCCATAAAAACTTTGAAAAACTGTTAAAAAACATAAAAACCCCTAAAAACCTTAAAAATCCCTAAAAACCCTAATGATGCTTGTGTTGGCTGGACAAGAGGTGTGGAAGCTGCTGTTGTGTTTTATTTTGTGTCTTTTTCTCAGTCTTTGTTTTCTTTTTTGATTTTTCTTTTTTTGGGTCTTTTACTGTGAAGGGTTTTTGGGGGTGGGTCGTTTGACCCCTCCCATCCCTTGTCTCATGTGTCTTTTTTCTTCTTAATAAATTTGGGGGGGCCGGGAATAGCCCGACCCTCACATCTTCCTTGCCCTAAAAACCCTAAAAACCCTAAAAACCACTAAAAACTCTAAAAACTCTAAAAACTCTAAAAACCCTAAAAACGTTAAAATTCTCTAAAAAACCTTTAAACCCCTAAAAACTAAAAAATACCCTAAAACCCCTTGAAACCCCTAAAAATTCCCAAAATTTCTCAAAACCCTAAAAACCATAAAAATCCTAAAATGCTCAACAAATCCCTAAAAATGTAAAAACCCCCTAAAAAACCTAAAGAAACCCTAAAAACCCCTAAAAACCAAACCCCCTCAAAAACATAAAAACCCAAAAAAATCCTAAAAACCACTAAATACTCTAAAAACCCTTTAAACACTTAAAAACAGTTAACATATCTAAAAAAACATGAAAACATAAAAAATCCAAAAAATCCAAAAAAACCCAAAAAGTCATTAAAAACATGAAAAACTATAAAAACCATAAAACCCCCTAAAAACCCTAAAAAATACTCATAATCACTAAATACCCTAAAAACATAAAAATCGTAAAAATCCTAAAAAAACTCTAAAACCCTACAAACGTAATAAAACCCTAAAAACCATAGAAACCCAAAAAAACCTAAAACCCCCCTAAAAACCTTTAAAACTAAAAAACCCAGGAAAAACCTAAAAAAACTAAAAACTCTTAAAAACCATAGAAAATTTTAAGACACCTTAAATCCCAAAAGGCCCTAAAAGCCTGAAAAAACTAAAAACTCTGACAGAGATTAAAAAACCCTAAAAACCATAAAACCATAAAAACCATGAAAAGCCTTAAAAGTCCTAAAAATACCTGAAAACATAAAAGACCCTAAACAACTTGAAATCCCCATGAAACCCATAAAAAACCCCTTAAAAACCTAAAAAATCCTGAAATCTATAAAACATTAAAAAATCAATAAAAATTCTAAAAACCCTTGTAACCCATAAAACCCATAAAATGTTAGAAACTCTAAAACACCTTAAAGACCCTACAAAAACCAAAAAACAAAAAAAAAACCAAAAAGACTAAAAACACTAAAAAAACCTGAAAAACCCTAAAATACCCCGAAAATCCCAAAAACCCCCAAAATCCCTAAAAACCACAAAAACCATAAAAAACCTAAAAAACCAAAAATATCTTTAAAAATGTAAAAAATCCTACAAACCCTGAAAACCGGTTGAAAACCATAAAAGCCTTTAAAACATTAAAAAAAACTTAAAATACTCTAAAAACCCATAAAAAACTAAATCCTATAAAATACCTTAAAACCCCTAAAAGTGTTAAAAACTCTAAAAAACCTTCAAAACCCCTAAAAACTCAAAAAACTCTAGAAAGACCCTAAAATCTGAAAACCCTTAAAACCCCAAAAAAACTCTAAAAACGCTAAAAACCCTCAAAATCCCTAAAACCATAAAAATCCTAGAAAATCCCAAAAAATCCCTTAAAATGTAAATAACCCAAAAAACTATAAAAACCCTAAAAATGAAAAAACCCATAAAAGCTTTAAAAACCCTAAAAACCCATAAAACCCCATAAAACACTAAAAATCTCGATAAAAACCCTAAAACCCCAAAAGACCCAAAACCCACTTAAAACCAGAAAAACCCTAAAGAACCTTGAAAACCCCTAAAACCCCTCAAAATCTCAAAATCCCTAAAATCCTTAAAAACCATAAAAACATGAAAAATGCCATAAAAATCCCTAAAATTGTAAAAAATCATAAAACCCTAGAAACCCCCTAAAAACCTAAAAACCCATAAAAACCTTAAAAACCCACTAAAAACTCTAAAAATTATTAAAACGCCTAAAAAGGTTTAAAAAATCTAAAAAAACTTAGAATCCCTAAAAAAACTCAAAAAAACCCATAAAAACCAAAAAAGACCCTAAAACCCTGAAAACCCTGAAAACACTGAAAACCCTGAAAACTTCTAAAAACCCTCAAAATCCCTGAAATCTCTAGAAAACCCGAAAACCCAAAAAAAATTAAAAAATATATAAAAATTTAAAAACCCTAAAAAAACCCTAAAAATCATAAAACCCCTAAAAACCTTTAAAACCTTAAAAACCCATAAAATCCCTAAAAATCACTAAAAACTCTAAAAACCCTTAAAACCCTTAAATCCCCTAAAATCGTTAATAAGCTTAAAAACCATAAAAACCCAAAAAACTCAAAAAAGCATAAAACCCAAAAAGTCCTTAAAAACCCATTGAAATCATGAAAACCCTCACAATACTATAAAACATAAAAACCCTAAAATCTATAAAAACCCTAAAAAATCCCTAAAAATCACTAAAAATTTAAAAAACACTAAAACCCTAAAAACCTCAAGAAACCTTAAAA
Source organism: Viscum album (assembly GCA_963277665.1). Lineage (NCBI taxonomy): Eukaryota > Viridiplantae > Streptophyta > Magnoliopsida > Santalales > Viscaceae > Viscum > Viscum album. The sequence goes on along the minus strand of OY728141.1, from coordinate 1,884,485,908 downwards.
ACCAAAAAACCAAAAAACCCCAAAAAACCAATAAAAATTCAAAAAACTCTTAAAAACCATAAAAACATTAAAGAACTATAAAAAACATAAAAACCAATAAATAACTCAAAACCCCTAAAACCTAAAAAGACCCTAAAAACCCATGAAAACACTAAAAAACCTATAATTCATGAAAAACCCTAAAAAATCTCAAAACCCTAAAAACCCTAAAAAACTAAAAACCATAAAAACCTAAAATGGGGCTAAATATACTAGAAAAAACATCTAAACACCTAAAAACACAAAAAAACAATAAAAAACCAAAAAGACCCTAAAAACCCTTAAAAACCAAAATACCATAAAAACTTTAAAAAACCCCCTAAAGACCCTCAAAATCCCTAAAAACCATAAAAACCTGAAAAACTATTCAAATACTAAAAAAGCCTTAAAATTCCCTGAAAATGTAAAAACACTAAAAACCCTGAATAATCCCTAAAATCAATAAGAACCCCTAAAACCAATAAAAACATCTAAAACCCATAATAACCCTAAAACCCACTAAAAACTCTAAAAACCCTAAAAACCCTAAAAACCCTAAAAACCATAAAACCCCTAAAAATCCCTAAACACCAAAAAACCACAAAAAAACAATAAAAATCCTAAAATAACACTGAAAATCCATGAAAACGTAAAAAACCTAAAAACCCCAAAAATCCGTAAAAAGAAAAAAATTCTAAAAAGCTTAAAAACCCATAAAACCCTAAAAACCACTCAAAATTATAAAACCGATGAAAAACCTAAAAATGTTGAAAAAACTCTAAAAATACTTAAAAACCCCCCAAAACTCAAAAAAACCCAAAACCCTTCCAAAAAACTAAAAACCCTAAATAGCCCTTAAAACCCCTAAAACCCCTCAAATTATCTTAAAACCCAGACAACCCCTAAAACCATAAAAATCCTAAAAAATCCATAAAATCCATAAAAACGTAAAAAATCCAAAAAACCCTTAAAATCCCTTAAAACCATAAAACCCCTAAAAACATTTAAAAATACTAAAAATCCATAAAACCCGAAAATAACTAAAAACTCTAAAAACCCTTAAATCCCCAAAAATATGTTACAAACTATAAAAAATATTAAAACCCTCACAAATTCAAAAAACCTAAAACCCCCAAAAGATCCTAAAAATCCAAAATAAACACTAAAAACCCTAAAAACCTTGAAAACTCTAAAACCTTCAAAAATCTCTAAAACCCCTAAAAACCTAAAAACCATAAAAATCCTAAAAAATCCAGAAAATGTAATGAATCCTAAAAACCCAAAAACCCCACCTGAAAACCATAAACCCCTAAAATTTTTAAAAAACCCCTAAAACCCATAAAATACCAAAAAACCCACTAAAATCTTAAAAACCCCTTAAAAACCCTAAAACGTTAAAAAACTCTAAAAAACATAAATACCCCTAAAAACAAAAGAAAACCTTAACAACCAAACAAACCCTAAAAATCATGAAAACTCTAATAACCCTAAAAACCAGGGAACCCCCTCAAATTCTGTAAAAACCCTAAAACCCTAAAAAACATAAAAATCCTAAAAAGTCCCTAAAAATCCATGAAAATGTAAAAAAATCCAAAAACCCAAAAACCCCAAAAACCCCTAAAACCCCTAAAAACATTAAATACCCTAAAAACCCATAAAAGGCCTAAATAACCACTAAAACTCTAAAATCACTAAAACCTATAATAATGTTAAAAACTCTAAAAGATCTTAAAAAGCATAAAAAATAAAAAAAAAACCCTAAAACCACTTAAAATCACTAAAAACCCTAAAAACACTAAAAGCCATAAAAAATCAAAGAAATCCCTAAAAATACTTGAAAACCTAGAAAACCCTAAGAACCTTGAAATCCCCATAAAACCATAAAACACCTAAAACCTTAAAAAAACACTCAAAAATCCTAAAAATTCGTAAAGCCACTAAAAGTCTAAATAATCTTATAACCCGTAAAAATGTTAAAAAGTCTTAAAAACACTAAAAAATCAAATAAACCTTAAAAACCAAAAAATACCCTAAAAACACTAAAAATAATAGAAAAACCTAAAAACCCTAAAAACCCCTAAAACCCCTAAAAAAATAAAAAGCCTTAAAAACTCTTAAAAATCCCAAAAAACATAATACACCCTTAAAACCCTAAAAACCAACGAAACACATAAAAACCCCTAAAAATTTTAAAACCCTAAACACCCATAAAAACTATAAAATTGACTAAAAACACTAAAACCCATTAAACCCCAAAAAAGTTTAATAACTATCAAAAATATTTAAAAACCCAAAAAACAGTAAAATGCCTAAAAAACATTAAAACCCCTAAAAACCCATAAAACCCCAAAAAAATTAAAAAAACTGAAAACATAAACCCCCCTAAAAATGTTAAAAAACTCTACAAAACCTTAAAAACACTAAAATAACTCTAGAAAACCTTAAACACCAAATAAAACATAAAAATCTCAAAAACCACTAAAACCCTAAAAAACCCCAAAAACCCAAAAAACACTCAACATATCTGCACCCTAAAAACCATAAAATTCCTAAAAAATGCCCTAAAAGACACTGAAAATGTAAAAAATCCCTAAATTCCATAAAAAACCCTTAAAACCATAAAACCCCATAAAACCCCTAAAAACCACTACAGACTATAAAAACCCTGAAAAAGTTAAAAACTCTAAAAACCTTAAAATCATTAAAAAATGCAAAAAATGATAAAAATCCAAAAGGACCCTAAAACCATTTAAAACCCTAAAAACCCTAAAAAACCCTGAAAACCCCCAAACCCCTCAAACTCTCTAAAAACCCTAAATTACCCAAAAAACCATAAAAATCCTAAAAAATGCCTCAAATCCCTAAAAACAAAAAAACCCTTAAAAACTTGAAAACCCCATAATTTATAAAACCCCTAGAAAACATAAAAATCTCTAAAAATCCATGAAAACCCAAGAAAACCACTAAAAACTCTAAAAACCCTTAAAACCCCTAAAAAGGTTAAAAACTCTAAAAACATTAAACCCCTAAAAAAACTCAATAAAACCACGTAACCCATAAAGACCCTAAAAATAATGAAAACCCTAAAAACCCATAAAACCCCTCAATCTCCCTAAATACCCTAAAACCCCTCAAAATCATAAATATCCTAAAAAAGACTTAAAAATCCCTTAAAACATAAACAACCGTAAAAACCCTGAAAACCCCAGAAAACCATAAAAACCCCTAAAAACCCTAAAAACCCTAAAAACCCATAAAACCCCTAAGAACCACTAAAAAATCAAAAAACCATAAAACACTTAGATATATTTAAAAACTCTAGACAACCTTTAACCCCCTAAAATATCAAAGTTTGTTCATGCCTTCTCTTTATATAGATGGCCGGTAAGTCTGGTCAAATCCCTTCAAGCCAAGATTCGAAACTTTGTATGGACATGATGCATTAGTGAAAAGAAATTGGTAACTGTTGCATGGAAAGACTGCATCAAACCCATTAGCATGGGTGGTCTTGGAATTAAAGATCTCAGGGCTTTCAATGAGGCCTTGTTGGCTAAATTCACCTGGAATCTCTTTGTGCACATGGAAGGTGAGCTGGATTTTCTTAAAGAACGATTCACTGCCCACTTGTGTAATGGCTACACTGGGTATATGCTCTCCTTGGTATGGACCACAATTAAATCCTCATTTCAGAATATTATCTCTCAATCTATCTGGACTGTTTCAAGACAATCCGATCTGAACTGCTGGCTCACCCCTTGGATTGATTTCCCTCTGCATGAACTTATGCAAGTTCCACAAGGTCTGCAACACATGACTATCAGTGAGCTCAACGCCAGGCTGATAGAGCTGGAGGGAATTCTGCCATCACACATCATCTCCCAGATTCGCTGTTACAACTACGTTGATTCGGACACTCTCATATGGAAGCCGAATCTGATTGGCCATCTCACTGCAAGAGGTTTCTACGAGCATGAATGTCGGCAAGGTTCTATCCCCCCCTCATGGCTTCTGAAATATAAGTGTCATTTCATTCCCCCAAGACACTTTCTTCTTCTTTGGAAAATTGGGAGGCGTAGGCTGCCTATGCATGGTCAGCTTCAAAAAACTGGGTTGCAGATTGTCTCGGTCTGCAGCATTTGTTTGAAAGGTGCTGAAAGCATACAACACCTCTTTATTGATTGCAATCTTGCACACAGATTATGGAGCTACATGCAGGATGTTTTTGGTCTCCGCTTACCTCCTGGAACCTTTTCTCAACGGATGCTTTTTATCAATGATTTTAGCTGCAGTGAGAAGCTTCATAACCTCCTTCTTGTAGCTTCAGCAGCCATTGTCTCTTTCCTATGGGCTGCAAGAAATTCTGCTATGTTTCGGAACAAATCATGCTCCACGCATGAGGGTATTATTTCCATGCATAGTGCTGTTCGGCTGGCTGGGAGTCTCCAATCAGGTACGATGAACAACTGCTTCAATGATCTTGTTACACTCCGCACCCTTGGTGTCCCTGGCAGGTGCAAAAAACCAATGTTGATGAAGTACATTAGATGGGTTCCACCAATCCCGTCATGGATCAAAGTTAATGTTGATGGTGCGGCGGCAGGCTCACCAGGCCCTTCAGGTTGTGGTGGGGTCTTCTGTACTTGTCGAGGATTTGTCAAGGGTATTTTATATCACTACATTGGGAATGGATGTGCTTATGAGGCAGAGCTTTGGGCTATTATCAAGGTTGTTCGTTTTGCAATTCAATTTGGGTGGTTGCATCTATGGATCGAATCGGACTCAATGCTTGCAGTGGAGGCGCTTCGCCAAAACTCAAGGAAGGTTCCATGGCGGCTTCTTCCTCAGTGGATTGAATGCCTTAGCCTATCTAAGAACCTGACTCTCGGGATTTCTCATGCATACAGGGAAGTCAATATGGTGGCTGATGCTCTCTCCAAGATGGCTATTGAAGAATGGTGCTCACGGTGGTCATTCATTGCTCCTTCCTTTTGCACATCTCATGTAGCCGCTGACATGACGGGTGCTACCCGCACGCGAATGTACAAGTTCCCCCTGTAATGTTTTGTACCTTTTCTTTGTATTAATTGAGGTGCCAAGATTTCTGCTTGGCACGTGACTTCTTTTCCCTAAAATATCAAAAAAAAACCCCCTAAAAACCCAAAATACCCTAAAACCCTGAAAAACCCCAAAAACAGTAAAGACCCCTAAAATGCCTCAAAATCACTTAAAACCCTAAAAACCCTAAAACCCTAAAATCTAAACATATCCCTAAAAATCCTTGAAAATGTAAAAAACCCCAAAAGCCTTGAAAACCCCCAGAATACCATAAAAACCCTAAAACCTTAAAAAAACCCTAAAAACCCATAAAAACATTAGAAACCACTAAAAACTCTAAAAACCCACAAAACCCCATAAGGGGTTTTGGTGTGGATCAGTTGATCCCTCCCCTCCCTTATCTGCAGTGTCTTTGTGTTTTTTTAAATAAATTTTGGGGGGTTCTAGGAATAGCCTAGGCCCGAGTCTTCCTTGCCCAAAAAACTCTAAAAAACCCTAAAACCCCACCAAATCACAAAAAATACAAAAAAATCCTGAAAAAAATAAAAATCCTAAACCGTTAAAACCCCTTAAAAACTCTAAAAAACCTTAAGAACCATAAAAAACTCAAAAAAAAAAAAAACCAAACCCCCAAAAGACCCTAAAAGCCAAGGAAAACTAAAAAAAGCCAAGAAAACCCTAAAAACATTTAAACCCCTCAAAATCAAAAAACCTTACAAGACACTAATAACTATAAAAATCATAAAAAATCCCTAAAAAGACCTAAAAACGAAAAAGATGCTAAAAACCCTGAAAGAACCCTGAAAACCATAAAAACCCTAAAACCATTTGAAACCCCTAAATCCAATAAAAACCATAAAAAACTACTAAAAACTATAAAAAAAATATTAAAATCCCTAAACACCAAAAAAACCCAAGAAACCATAAAAATCCTAAAATAACACTGAAAATCCATGAAAATGTAAAAAACCCCAAAACCCCTAAAAATCCCTAAAAAGTAAAAAATGCTAAAAACCCTGAAAATCCCTGAAAACCATAAAAACCCCTAAAAAACATTTAAAACCCTAAAAACCCATAAAACCCTAAAACAACTAAAAACTATAGAAACCCTTAAATCCCAAAAAGTATGTTAAAAACTCTAAAAAATATTTAAACCCTAACAAACTTAAAAAAAAACCTAAAACCCCCAAAATACCCTAAAAATCCTAAAAAACACTAAAAACCCTAAAAACCCTAAAAACCCTAAAAACCTTGAAAACCCTAAAACCTTTCAAAATCCCTAAAAACCCTAAAAAACATAAAAACCATAAAAATCTTAAAAAAATAAGAAAATATAAAGAATCCTAAAAACCTTGAAACCCCCCTTGAAAACCCTAAAACCCCTAAAAATATTTAAAACCCCCTATAACCCATAAAATCCGTAAAACCCACTAAACACTCTAAAACCCCTTAAAACCCCTAAAAATTTCAAAAACTCTAAAAAAACTAAATACATCTAAGAAACACAAGAAAACCTTAAATACCCAGACATACCCTCAAAACAATGAAAACTATAATAACCTTAAAAACCATGAAAACCCCTCAAATACCGTAAAAAACCCTAAAAAACATAAAAATCCAAAAAAGTCCCTAAAAATCCATCACAACGTAAAAAAATCATTAAAACCCTTGAAAAGTCCCCTAAAGTGTTTTTGGGTGTGGGTCGTTTGACCCCTCCCCTCCCGTGTCTGCTGTGTCTTTTTTCTTCTTAATAAATTTTGGGGGATCGGGAATAGCCCGACCCTCACATCTTCCTTCCCTAAAAACCCTAAAAACCCTAAAACCCAATAAAATACACAGAGCCTAAAAAACCCCAAAAACCATCAAAATCCCTAAAAATCCTAAAAACTATAAAATCCTAAAAGGCCCTAAATACCTAGAAAATGTAAAAAACCCCCTAAAATTCCTAAAAACCCTATAAAGACCAAAAAAAACCCTAAAAAGGATTCAAAACCTTAGAAACCCTAAAAACCCATAAAACCTTTAAAAATCACTAAAAACTATAAAAACCTTTTAAACCCCTAAAAATGTTAAAAAAACTCTAAAAACCCTTTAAAACACTAAAAAACTATAAAAAACTCTAAAACCCCAAAGAGACCCAAAAACTCTAAAAACCCATAAAAACCCTAAAAAATCCATAAAAACCCTAAAAACCCAAAAACCATAAAAAACCTATAAAATTCGTAAGAATCCCTAAAAAAGAAAAAAAATTAAAACCCTTGAAAAACCCATAACACCTTAAAAACCACTAAAAACTATGAAAATCACTAAAAATGTTTAAAAACTAAAAAAAACTTAAAATCCCAAAAAACTTAAAACAACCCCCTCAAAACCCAAAAGACCTTAGAAACCCTCAAAAAGCCTAAAACCCTCAAAAACACAAAAAACCATAAAACCCCTCAAAATCGCTAAAAATCATAAAGAACCTAAAAACTAAAAAAATCCTAAAAGCCCCCTAAAAATTCCGGAAAACATAAAAAAACCTAAAAACACTGAAAAACCCTTAGAAAACATAAAAACCCCTGAAAGAAATTAAAAACCAATAAAACACTACAACCACTAAAAACTTTAAAAACCCTTAAATCCCAAAAAAAATGTTAAAAAAATCTAAAATACTTTGAAACCCAAAAAAATAAAAAAACCCCAAAACCCCCAAAAGGCCCTAAAACCCTGAAAACCCATAAAAATCATAAAAAAACCCGGAAAACCCCTAAAATTTCCCAAAATCCCAAAATCCCAACCCCTTAAACCTCTAAAAACCATAAAATCCTAAAAAAGTATAAAAATGCCTAAAAGTGTAAAAACCCCTAAAAACAATGAAATACCCTTGAAAACATAAACCCTAAAAATCTACTAAAAACTCTAAAAACCCTAAAAACCCCTAAAAATGTTAAAAAACTCTAAAAAACCTTTAAACCGCAAAAAACTTAAATTAAACCCTAAAAACCCAAAAGGCTCTAAAAACCCTAAAAATCCCTAAAAACCATAATAATCCCTAACAACCCTAAAACCCTAAAAAACCCTTAAAATCCCTAAAACCAATAAAAATCCCAAAAAATCCCTAAAAATCCCTAAAAACATAAAAATCCCTAAAAGCCCTAAAAACCCTAGAAAACCAAAAACACCCCTAAAAAACATAAAAACCCCTAAGAACCTCTAAAACCATTAAACACCACTGAAATCTATGAAAACCCTTGAGATACTTAAAACCATTAAAAAACTCTAAAAAACACTTAAAAACAATAAAAAACTCAAAAAAGCACCAAAAACCCCAAAAAGACCCAAAAAATTGAAAACCCCTAAAACCCCTAAAAACCTCTAAAATCCTTCAAAATCCCCAAAATCCCTAAAAACCATACAAATCCGAAAAAAACCCCAAAAAACTAGAAGATATAAAAACCCTAAAAACCTTGAAATACCCCTGAAAACCATAAAAAACCCTTAAAACCCCAAAAAATGTCAAAAAACTCTAAAAACCCTTAAAACCCCAAAAAACACAAAAAAAACCCTAAAAATCCTTAAAAACCCTAAACACACTAAAACAATCCATGATAAATTCTAAAAACCATCAAAATCCCTAAAAACACAAGAAATCATAAATATGCTAAAACCCCTAAAAATCAAGGAAAATGTCAAAACCCATAAAACCTTGATAACCATAAACCCTTAAAATCTATAATAACCCATAAAAAAACCTAAAAACCCTAAAAAACCCTCAAAACCCTCAAAATAAAAAAGAAACCTAAAACCCATGAAACATTAAAAATCCCTAAAAGACCATGAAAACGTAAAAAAACCCTGAAAATGGTGCGGATGGTGACCCTTTTGGTGTGACTTTTGTTTTGGACTTTGGGGGTGATGTCGATTGATCTGTTTTCTTTTTCGTCTTTTTCTTTTTGGAGTTTTGGTTAGGTTGTAAGGGGTTTTGGGTTGTGGTCAATTGACCCCTCCCCTCCCTTGTCTGCTTTCTGTCGGTTGTGTCTTCTTTTCTAATAAATTGTTAGTGGGGTTAGGAATATCCTGATCCTCGCACCTTCCTTACCTAAAACCCCAAAAGACCCTAAAACCTTGAAAAACCCCTAATAATGCTAAAAAATCCCAAAAAATCCCAAAATTCCCAAAAAATCCCAAAAAACCCAAAACCCATAAAAATCATAAAAAATCCCAAAAAATCCATAAAAGCATATAAAACCCTAAAATCCCTAAAAAACCTTGAAAACTATAAAAACCCATAAACCCATAAAAAAACTAAAACCCAATAAAAACCCTAAAAACCACAAAAAAACTCAAAAAACCACTAAAAACATTAAAAACTCTTAAAAATCTTAAAAGAGCTGGGTGGTGTTTGGCCTCTGCTTGTCCGATCTGTCTTCAGGATGAGGAAAATCTGCAGCACATTTTTCTTAAGTGCAGGTTGGCTGCAGGTCTTTGGGATCATTTGCAGGGCATGTTCCAGCTGAAAATCTGCACGGACAACACGCTGTCTGCTATTTTCAGCAGTGTCGTTGGCGTGCAATGCAGTCAATAAATTGCCAATCTGCTTCTTGCTGCCGCTGCGGCTCTTACTGCTTTTGTGTGGGCAGCTCGGAACAAAGTGGTTTTTGATAATGACGCATGCTGCCTCCGAAATGGTGTGGTGGAAATTCATCAAGCAGTCCATGCGGCGGCTCATATCCAGGATGGTACGATGGCTAATGATATTAAGGACCTTATTGTGTTGATAAGTCTCGGTATTTCTGGAAGATGCAAGAAACCGAAGGACTTTAAATTCATTCGGTGGATTCCACCAATCCCAGAATGGATAAAAGTTAATGTGGATGGTGCAGCCCTAGGCGCGCCTGGTCTCTCCGGGTGTGGTGGTGTTTTTCGGATGTATAGAGGTTTTGTTAAAGGATTCCTTTATCATTACATTGGGAATGGATGTGCATATGAAGCGGAGTTATGGGCCATGATTAAGGCTGTACAGTTTGCGGTCCACTTCAGGTGGAAGCAGCTTTGGATTGAATCTGACTCGATGTTGGCGGTGGAAGCCCTCAAAAGCAAAACAAGGACAATCCCATGGAGGCTCCTCCCACAATGGGATAACTGTCTAAGAATCTCTCAGGGTATGAACATTATGGTCACACATATATACAGGGAAGCGAACAAGGTGGCAGACATACTCTCCAAGAAAGCAATTGAGGATGGATGTCCCATGTGGTCATTTATTGCACCAGATTTCTACACTCCTCTTGTGGACTCAGACATGAAGGGTGAATTGCACACTCGGCTGTGCAAACCATCCTTGTAATGCCTTGTACCTTTATTTTTTGTTATTGAATATTGTGGGGCTGGGATCCGCCTGGCCCCAAACCTGTTTTGCCTAAAAACTCAAAATAACCCTAAAACCCCCAAAAACCATAAAAATCATGAAAGACCCTAAAATCCCCTAAAAACATTGAAAATCCATAAAAACATTTAAAAAACACTAAATAACCACAAAATCCCTAAAAACACTAAAACCATAAAATACTAAGAAATCGAAAAAATCCTGAAAAACATATAGAACCCTAAAAAACCCATAAAACCAAAAAAACCTTAAAACCTTAAAAAACCCTAAATTCCCATAAAAATCATAAAAACACTAAAAACTCTAAAAACCCTCAAAACCCTAAAAATGTTGAAAAAATCTCTAAAAACCTTAAAAACACTAAAAAATAAAAAAACCTTAAAACCTTAAACCGCTAAAACCCCGAAAAACCCTAAAAATCTCAAAAAACACAAAAACTTATAAAATACGAAAATCCCTAAAAACCCCAAAAATGAAAAAACCATAAAAACACTGAAAAACCCTCGAAAACCATAAAGACCACTAAAAACTCTAAAACTGCTTCAACCCAAAACACCTAAAACCTAAAAAAAAATTATAACCTAAAACACCTAAAAACCCCTAAAACCCAAAAAAATCTAAGAAAACCTAAAAACCCTAAAAATCCCTAAAAACTATCAAAATCACTAGAAACCCTAAAAACCTTAAAAACTCTAAAAATGCTTTAAACCCCAAAATATGTTAAAAAAAATATAAAAAACCTTTAAAACCCTAAAAACTCAAAAAACCCTAAAAAACAAAAAATACCCTAAAAACCCTAAAAACACAAAAAAACCTAAAAACCATGGAAACCCCTAAGAACCCTAAAAATCCATAGAAATCCTAAAAACCAAAAAAAACACAAAAGACTAAAAGATCACTAAAAATACCTAAAAATGTTTAAAACCCTAAAACCCTTGAAAAACAACTTAAAACTATAAAACCCCTAAAAAGCATAAAATCCCATAAAAACACTAAAAACCACTAAAACCACTAAAAACTCTAAAAACCTAAAAATCCCAAAAAACACAAAAAACACAAAAAACCATAAAACTCCAAAAATACCCTAAAAACCCTAAAACCCCCCAAAAAACCCTCAAAATCCCTAAAACAATAAAAAACACTAAAATCTATAAAAATCCAAAAAAATATATAAAAATCCCTATAAAATAATAAAAACCAAAAAACCCTAAAATATATCTGAAAACCATAAATACCACTGCAAATCATAAAAACCCTAAAAAACTATAAAAACTCTAAAAACACATAAAACCCTAAAAACCAACTAAAACACCAAAAACCTATAAAACCCCTACAACATTAAAAAGTGGTTAAGAACTCTAAAAAACCTTAAAACCCTAGAAAACTCAAAAAACCCTAACAACCCCAAAAGACCCTAAAAACCCCTAAAACCCTTAAAACCCTTAAATTCATTGAAAACCCAAAAAAACCCAAAAAACCATAAAAATACTAAAACATCCCTAAATATCCCTAAAAACATATAAAATCCTAAAAACCCTGAAAACCCACTAAAAACCATAAAAGCACATAAAACCCTAAAATACCATAAAAACCCGTAAACCACTAAAAACTCTAAAAACCTATAAAACCCCTATTTTTATTTAAAAAAAGCTAAAAATCTTAACACTAAAAAAGTCAAAAAAAAAAACCATAAAACCCAAAAGATCCTAAAAACCAAAAAACCGTAAAATACCCTAAAAACATGAAAACCATCAGAATCCCTAAAAACCAAAAAAATGAAAAAAAATAAAAAAAAAATCCTTAAAATTCCCTGAAAACATAAAAAACACTAAAAACCCTAAAAAATCCCTAAAAATCATAAAAACCCTTAAAACATTAAAAAAACACTAAAACCCATAAAAACCCTAAAATCCCACTCAAAACAATAAAAACACTTAAAGCGCCGAAAAATGTTAAAAAACTCTAAAAACCCGTACAAACCCTAAAAAACTCAAAAAAAAACTACAAAAACCCAAAAAAACCCTGAAAACCCTGAAAAACCCTAAAATCCCTAAAATCCCTAAAATCCCTAATAGCCACTAAAAAACCTAAAAACCATAAAATTCTTATAAAAACCCTTAAACTAGTAAAAACACTAAAAACCCTTAAAATCCCTAAAAATGTTTAAAAGCGTTAAAAACACTAAAAACCCTTAAAATACCTAAAATACTCAAAAAAATCCCTAAAATCCCAGAAATACCTTAAAACCCTAAAAACCCTAAAACCATAAAAATCCTAAAAAAGCCCTAAAAATCCATAAAAACGTATGAAACCCGAAAAACCATGAAATCCACCTAAAACTATAAAAACCCTTAAAACCTTAAAAAACCCTAAAAACCCAAAAAAACAATTAAAAACCCTATAAACCATTAAAACTCCTAAAAAGTTAAAAAAAACTCTAAACAATATTAAAAACTCTAAAAAACTCAAAAAACCCTAAAACCCCCAAAAGGCCCTAAAACCCCCCAAAGACTCTAAAACCTCCCAAAACCCCCAAAAACCCCTAAAAACCTAAAAAAACCTAAAACCCCACAAAATATTTAAAACAAAAAAACACTAAAAACTATTAAAATCCTAAAAAGCCAAAAAATCCCTAAAAACATAAAAAAAATAAAAACCCCTGAAAACAAAAAAACCCATAAAACCCTAAGAAAACCTAAAAACCCTAAAAAACCATAAACCCTTAAAAACACTAAAAACCCAAAACCCTAGAAAAAACCATTAATACTCTAAAAACCCTTAAAGCTCCTAAAAATGTTAAAAATATTAAAAAAATCTAAAAACCAGAAAAACAAAAAAAAACTCAAAGAAACCCTACCCCCCCCCCCCCAAAAAAACATAAAAACCCGAAAAAATCTGTAAAAATCCTAACAATGCCAAAAAAACCATAAAAAACCTAAAAATCCCTAAAAATCCCTAAAAATCAAAAAACCCTGAAAATCCCCAGAAAACCATAAAACCCCTGAAAACCTTAACAACCCAAAAATCCCATAAAAACCCTAAAAACACTAAAAACTCTAAAACCCATTAAACTACTAAAAATGTTTAAAAACTCTAAAAAACATTAAAAAACCTAAAAAAATAAAAAAACCCTAAAAACTTAAAAGGCCTTAAAAACATTGAAAACCCATAAAACCCAAAAAACAGTGAAAACCCGAAAAACCCTCAAAATCACTAAAAAACCTAAAACCCCTAAAAGTAATAAAAATATTAAAAAATCCCTAAAAATCCTTGAAAACGTAAAAAACCTAAAAACCTTGAAAAACGACTGAAAACCAAAAAAACCCTAAAACCAAAAAAACCCCTATAAAAAAATAAAAAAAAACTATAAAACCCTTAAAACACCTAAAAATGTTAAAAAATTATAAAAAAAATATTAAAACCCTTAAAAGAACTCAAAAACCCTAAAAACCCAAAAGACACTAAAACCCTTGAAAACCCCTATAAACCCTCAAAAACCTTGAAAACCCTAAAACCCCTGAAAATCCCAAAGAACCCTAAAAACCTCTAAAATCCATTAAAATCCAAAAATTCCTTAAAATTACTAAAAAATGTAAAACCCCTCAAAACCCTGAAAAACATTTGAAAACCATAAAACCCCTAAAAACCATAAAATAACCTAAAAACCCAAAAAAACCTAAAGCACTAAAACCACCCAAAACATTTAAAACCCATAAAAACATTAAAAAAAATCTAAAAAACTTTAAAAACTATTAAAAAAGCTCAAAAAACTCTAAAAACCCAAAAGACCCTCAAAACCCTAAGAAAACACAAAAAACAGTAAAAAACCCTAAAAACCCCTAAAACCCCATAAAATCCATAAATCCCTAAAAAACACAAATATCCTAAAAGGCTCTAAAAATCCATGAAAACGTAAAAACCCTAAAAACCCTGAAAAAATAACAACCCCTAAAACCTTTAAAAAACCTAAAAACCTATAAAAACCCAAAAAACCAAAAAAAACACAAAAAACACTTAAACCCCCTAAAAATCTTAAAAAAATAAAAAAAACCCATAAAAATGCTAAAAAACTAAAAAAAACTAAAAATACAAACAAGTCCCGAAATACTATAGAGAACTCAAGAAAACCCTAAAAACCCTGAAAACATAAAAAACCCTAAAAACCCTTGAAAACCATAAAAATCCTAAAAACATAAAATAATCTAAAACCCATAAAATCCCACTAAATACTCTAAAAACCTTGCCCTACAAAAAAACATAAAAAACCATGAAAACCTGAAATACATTAAAACTATAAAAAACCTTATAAGCCCAAAAAACTCAAAAAACCCCTAAAACCCCCTAAAAATCTCTAAAAACCATAAAATAAAAAAAACCATAAAAATCCTAAAAATGCACTAAAAATACTTAAAAACATAAAAAACCCTAAAAACTCTGAAAACCCCTGAAAAATATAAAAACCCTAAAAACCTTAAAAAAACCCATAAAACTAAAAAAACCTTAAAACCTTAAAAAACCCTAAATTCTCATAAAAATCATAAAAACACTAAAAAAAATCTAAAAACCCTAAAAACCCCTAAAAATGTTAAAAAAAGCTCTAAAAACCTTAAAATCACTAAAAAAATCAAAAAACCCTAAAATCCCTAAAAACCTTAAAACCTAAAAACCTAAAACCCCTAAAAACCATAAAAACACTAAAAACCCTAAAAATATCAAAAAACATAAAAAATCATAAAATCCGAAAATCCCTAAAAACCCCAAAAATGAAAAAAACCATAAAAACCTTGAAAAACCACCAAAAACCATAAAGACCACTAAAAACTGTAAAATCGCTTCAACCCAAAATACCTAAAACCTAAAAAAATTAAAATCTAAAACACCTAAAAACTCTAAAATCCAAAAAAAAACCAAAAAGACCCTAAAACCCCTAATACCCTAAAAACTCTAAGAAAACCTAAAAACCCTAAAAACCCTAAAAAACCTTAAAACCCATAAAAATCCCTAAAAACGTAAAAACTCTAAAAAATCCTGAAACCCCCCTAAAAACCATTAAAACACTTAAAAACGTTAAAAACCCTAAATACCCATAAAAACCTTAAACCCACAAGAAACTCTAAAACCCTTTAAACCCCCAAAAATGTTAAAAAATTCTAAAAATGCTTAAAAACTCATAATAAACCCAAAATACCTAAAAGGCCCTGAAAACCCTAAAAACCTTAAAAACTATGAAACACGCCAAACCCTACAAAGTCTCAAAAACTGAAAAAACCCTAAAAACCATTAAAATCCTAAAAAATCCTTAATTTTTTAAAAAAACATAAAAAACCAAAAAAACCCTGAAAAATGCCAGAAAACCAAAAAACCCCAAAAGCCTTAAAATCCCTAAAACCCCATAAAAACCCAAAAAAATACTAAAAACACTAAAAACCGTAAAAGCTAAAAAAATCTAAAAACCCAAAAAGGCAATAAAAACCCTGAAAACCACTAAAAAATATGGAAGCCCAAAAAAACCCTAAAAAATCCCCCAAAACACTAAATACCCTAAAAACCTAAAAAAAAACCTAAAACATCCCCCAAACCTCTAAAAACGTAAAAACCTGTAAAGCCCCAACAAACCCCCTGAAAACCATAAATATCCCTAAAAACCTTTAAAAATCCCTAAAAACCTTTAAAAATATTAAAAATCCATATAAAACCTAAACACAATAAAAAATCTAAAACCCCTTAAACCCCCAAAAACCCCAAAAACCTTCAAAAAACACAAAAAAACCTCAAAATCCATAAAAAACTAAAGAATTCCTAAAAATTATAAAGAACCATAGAAACCCCTAAAACCTAAAAAACCCTGAAAACCATTAAATACCCTAAAAAATCATATAAACCATAAAATCCTAAAAAATCCCTAAAATTCCCAAAAACCCTAAAAACAATAAAAATCCTAAAAAAGGCATAAAAATAGTTGAAAACAAAAAAAATAAAAATCATGAAAAACCTATGAAAACCATTAAAACCCCTAAAAAATTAAAAAACAAGAAAAACCCATAAAAACCCTAAAAACCAAATAAAAACTCTAAAGAACCTTTAAACCCATAAAAGATTTAAAAAAACTCTAAAAAAGCTTAAAACCCATAAAATATTTCAACAGAACCCAAATACCCAAAAAGACCCTGATAACCCTAAAAAACCCCAAGACCCTAAAACACTTTAAATACCATAAAAACCTAAAAAGCCCTAAAATTCCTTGAAAACATAAAAAAAACATAAAACCCTAAAAACCACCTAAAAACCCTAAAAAAATTTAAACCCATAAAACTCTAAAAACCTAATAAAAACTCATAAATTCTTAAGACCCCTAAAAACGTTAAAAAAGTTAAAAACTCTAAAAACCCTTAAAACCCCTAAAAAACTCAAAAAAAAACCCGAAAACCCCCAAAAGACCCTAAAACCCCAGAAAAAACCTAAAACCCTTAGGAACTCTAAAAAACACTAAAACCCCTTAAATTCCATAAAAAAACCTAAAAACATAACAATACTAAAATGCCCTAATAGTCCCCAAAAACGTTAAAAAACCTCAAAACGATGAAAAACCTCGGAAAACCATAAAACCCCCAAAAACATTAAAATACCCTAAAAACCCATAAAAACCCAAAAGACCAATAAAAACTCCAACAACCTAAAACCCCCTAAAAACATTAAAAAACTCTAAAAGATCTTTTAAACCCTAAAAAAACTGAAAAAAAACTTCTAAAACCCGGAAAAACACTAAATCCTCTCAAAATCCCTAAAAACCATAAAACCCCGAAAATTAACCTTAAAAATTCCTAAAAAGGTAAAAAACCCTAAAAACCTCGAAAAACCCCTAAAAACCATAAAACCCCTAAAAACCATAAAAACCCAAAAAACCCAAAAAATCCACTAAAGCTCTAAAAACCAATAAAAACCCTAAAACATTAATAAACACTATGAAATATTAAAACCCCTAAAATAAGTTAAAAAAATGTTTAAAACCCAAAATATCCTAAAAACCAGAAAAATCACTAAAATCCTAAAATGCCCAAAAAACCCTAAAACCCATTAAAATCCCTAAAAACCATAAAAATCCTATAAAATATATGAAAATCCCTTAAGAACTCTAAAAATCCTTAAAAGGATAAAAATATCTAGAAAACATTAAAATCCCAAAATAAATCAAAAAAACCTTAAAAACCCCAAAAGACCCCTAAAACCCCTAAAACCCATCAATTTACCTAAAAACCTAAAAACAATAAAAACAATAAAAATCTTAAGGGGCCATAAAAGTCACCGGAAATCTAAACAACACTTAAAAACTGTGAAAACCATAAAAACCATTGAAAAACCTAAAAACCACTAAAACACCTATAAACCATTAAAACCCCTAAAAATGTTAAAAACTGTAAAAACCCTTAAAACCCTGAAAACTAAAAAATACCCTAAAACACCAAAAATACCCGAAAACACTAATTTTTTTTAAAAAAACTCTAAAACCCAGGAAAAACATAAAAACCCACAAAATCCCTAAAAACCCAAAAAACCCTAAAACCATAAAAATCCTAAAAAATCTTTAAAAATCCCTCAAAATGTAAAGAACTCTGAAAACCCTGAAAACCCCATGAAAACCATAAAAACCCTAAAAACGTTTAAAAACCTAAAAACTCATAAATACTTTAAATACCACTAAATACTCTAAAAACCATTAAGACCCCAAAAAATGTTAAAAAATTCTAAAAAACTATAAATCCCAAAAGAGCATAACACCCAAAAACCCTTGAAAAATTCTAAAAATCCTCAAAATCCCAAAAAACCCAAAAAACCATAAAAATCCTTGAAAATATAAAAAACACTGAAAAACCACTAAAAACTATAATAACTCCAAATAAAATTAAAAAAATCCTGAAAACTCATAAAAATCCTAAAAACTCACTAAAAACTATAAAAACCCTTTAAAACGCTAAAAAAAATTAAAAACTCTAAAAACCTTTAAAACCCTAAAAAACTCAAAAAAACCCTAACCCCCCCCAAAAGACCCCCAAAACCCCTAAAAACCCTAGAAAACATTAAAACCCTAAAACCCAATAAATACCTACAAACCCTAAAAGACCTTAAAACCCATAACAATCCTAAAAAGTCCCAAAAAATCTCTAAAAACATAAAAACCCCTAAAAACCTTGAAAAAACCCTGAAATGCACAAAAACCTTTGAAAACCACAAGATACTCTAAAAACCATTTAATCCACTAAAAATATTAAAAAAATCTACAAAAAATTAAAAAAACTAAAAACTACAAGACTCCCAAAATAAATTATAGACCCTTAAATTCATGAAAAACCCTAAAACGCCTAAAAATCCTGAAAACCTCTAAAAACCATCAGGATCCCTACCCTAAAAACCCTAAAAAACCTAAAAACGCCCTAAAAATCCCTGAAAACATAAAAACCTTAAAAACCTTGAACACCACCGCAAAACCATAAAACCCCTAAAAATAATAAAAAACTCTAAAACCCATAAAAACCCTAATAACAACTAAAAAATCCAAAAATCCTTAAAACCCATAAAAATGTTGAAAAACACCAAAAAACAATAAAAACAATAAAAAAACTCAAAAATAATCCAAAAATCCTGAAAGAACCTAAAAACCCTAAAACCCTAGAAACCCCCAAAACCTCTAAAAACCATAAAAATCCTAAAGTCCCAAAAAACATAAAAACATTAGAATACCTAAAAAAACCCTGAAAACCATAAAACACACTAGAAACATAAAAAACCCTAAAACCCAAAAAAAACTAAAAACCCACTAAAAACTATAAAAACCATTTAAACCCCTAAAAATGTTTAAAAAAATCTGAAAACCTTAAAAACTCAAAACACACTAAAACCCTAAAAACCCTAAAAAAACATAAAAACCCAAAACCCCAAAACCATAAGAATCCTAAAAAATCCATAAAAATATATGAAAACATAAAAAATCCTCAAAATCCCCTAAAAATAATAAAACCCCCTAAAAACCTTAAAACCCGAAACCCATAAAACCCCTAAATCCACTAAAAACTCTAAAACCCTTAAACCGTCCAAAAAAGTTTAAAATCTCTAAAATTCCTTAAAACCCTAAAAACTCAAAAAAAACCCAAAAACACTATAAGACCCTAAAAACCCTAAGAAAACTAAAACCCTAAAAATCCCTAAAACCCCAAAATCTATAAAATCCTTAAAAACCCATAAAACCCATAAAAATCTTAATAAATCCCTAAAAATCCCTGAAAACATAAAAAACCCAAAAACACTTGAAACCCCTAGAAACCATAAAAATGCCTAAAAACCATAAAAAACCTTAATCCTACATAAAAACCATAAAAACCGCTAAGAACTTAAAATCCTTTAAACACCTAAAAACATTAAAAACTATAAAAAACCTTAAAAACCCAGAAAAATAAAAAAACCCTAAAAAACTTAAAAAACCCTAAAACCCTGAAAACTGTTAAAAACCCTCAAAATCCCTAAAAACCATAAAAACACGAAAAAATCATAAAAATCCTAAAAAACTCTAACAATCCTTGAAAAAGTAAAAAACCATAAAAACCCTTTAAAACCATAAAACCCCTAAAAACATTAAAAAACATTGAAACCCCATAAAAACCCTAAAACCACTAAAAACTCGAAAAAATCTTAAAATCCCTAAAAACATGAAAAACTATAAAAAACCTTAGAAACCCCAAAAACCCAAAGAAACCCAAAAAGACCCTAAAAATCCTACAAACACTAAAAAACCCTGAAACTCTAAAAAACTTGAAGAAACCTAAAAACCCTCAAAATCCATATAACTTTAAAAACCATTAAAAACCACAAAAATACTAAAAGCCCATAAAATCCTTAAAAACATAAAAACCCCTAAAACCCCTGAAAACCCCTAAAAACCAAAAAAATCTCTAAAACCTTAGAAACCCTAATAACCCAAAAAAATCCTAAAAATCCACTAAGAAATCTAAAACCATTTAAACCATAAAAAATGTTAAAAAACTCTAAAAAACTTAAAACCCTACAAACTCAAACAACACCCTAAAAACCAAAAGGCCCTAAAATTTTCAAAATCCCTAAAAACCCTACAAAACAAAGGAAACCATAAAAATCCAAAAAAATCCCCCAAAATCCTTAAAAATAAAAAAAAACCCCTAAAAACCCTAAAAATCCCCTACTAACTATAAAAACCCTAAAGACCATTAAAAAACAACAAACCCATAAAACCCCTAAATATCACTAAAAACTATCAAAACCCTTAAAACCCCTAAAACATTAAAAACTCTAAAAAACCATAAAAACTCTAAAAAACCATAAAAACTCAAAAAACACGAAAACCCATAAAGAAACTAAAAACCTTGAAAACCCCAAACACCCCAAACCTCTCAAAATCCCTAAAAACCCTCAAAATCATTGAAAACCCTAAAAAATATAAAAATCATAACAAAATCCATAAATACACTAAAAACGTAAAAAACCCTAAAAACGTAAAAAGCCCAAAAAACCTTAAAAACACCATGAAAACCATAAAAACCCCTTAAACCCTTAAAAACCCTAAAAAACCCATAAATACCCTAAATGCCACTAAAAATCTTAAACCCTTAAATCCTCTAAAAACTTTTTAAAACTATAAAAAACCAATAAAACCCTAAAAACTCAAAAAAAATATGAAAATCTCAAAAATGCCATAGAAACCCTAAAAAACCCTAAAAACCCCTAAAACCCCTAAAAAACTAAAAACCCTCAAAACCCTAAAACCCATAAAAATCCTAGGAATCCCAAAACATCCCTAAAAACATAAAAACCCTAAAACCCTAAAACCCTAAAAAAATAAAACCCGCTAAAAACCTTAAAAAAACCTAAAACATATAAAAATCCTAAAAACACACTAAAAAAATAAAAAACCTTATACCCCTAAAAATGTTAAGAAAGTCCAAAAATCCTTAAAAACCTTAAAAAACACAAAAAAAAACTGTAGAACCCAAAAAGACCCTAAAACGCATGAAAACCCCTAAAAACAATGAAAACCCCTAAAACCTCTCAAAATCACTAAAAAGCTAAAAACCATAAAAATCCAAAAATAGAAATAAAAAATAACTAAAAATGGAAAAAAAACCTAAAAACCTGAAAAAACTTTGAAAACCAGAAAAACCCTAAAAATCTTAAAACCCCCTAAAAATCCAAAAAAACCTAAAATCCTAAAAAAACTCTAAAAAACCTTAAAACCCCTAAAAATGTTAAAAATCCAAAAAATCTTAAAACCCTTAAAAAAAATCAAAAAAACCCCTAAAACCCAAAACCCCCAAAACACTATTTAACCATGAAAACCCCTAAAAACAAACAAAATCCCTAAAAGTACTTAAAACCCATAAATATCCTAAAAACCAATAAAAATCACTGAAAACAAAAATCCCTAGAAACCTTGAAAACCCAATGAAAAAAATAAAATCCCCTAAAAACCATTAAAACCCCAAAACAACCCATAAAAACCCTAAAACCACTAAAAACTCTAAATGCACTTAAAACCCGTAAATAGGTTAAAAACTCTAAAAACCTCAAAACACTAAAAAACTATAAAAAACAAAAAATACAAAAAAGGACCCTAAAATCCCTGAAAACCCCTAAAAATCATAAAAAACCCTGAAAACCCTCTCAAAATCCCTAAAATCTTAAATAACCATAAAAATAAAAAAATCCCAAAGAATCTTGAAAACTGAAAAACCCTAAAAACCCTGAAAAAACCCTAAAACCCTGGAAAAAAACCCAGAAAGCCATAAAAACCCCAAAAACCTTAAGAAACCCTAAAAATCAACTAAAAACTCTAAAAACCCTAAAAACTCTGAAAAAACCCTAAAACCATGAAAAAACCCAGAAAAGCCATAAAAACCCAAAAAACCATAAGAAACCCTAAAACCCACTAAAAACTCTAAAAACCCTTAAAACCCCTAAAAACATAAAAAAACTCTAAAAACCTTAAAATCCTAAAAAACTCAAAAAAACCATAAAAACCTAAAAGACCATAAAACACTTGAACACTCCTAAATTCCAAAAAAAAAACATGAAAACCCCTAAAAACCCTCAAAATCGCTAAATACCCTAAAAACCCATAAAAATAATAAATAATTCCTAAAAATACCTAAAAACATAGAAAACTCTAAACCCCTGAAAAACATAAAACCCCAAAAAAACCGTAAAAAACTGAAAAATCCATAAAACCATAAAAAATAACTAAATCTCTAAAAACCCTTAAAACTCTAAAAAAAATTAAAATCACTAAAAACATTAAAAACCCTAAAAACTAAAAAACACAGAAAGATCCAAAAAAATCCAAAAGCCCTAAATACCCTGAAAAACATTTAAAAAAATTCAAAATCCAAAAAACCCTAAAAAGCCCCTAAAAAATATAAAAAACTTAAAAAATCCTTAAAAATATCTAAAACTTAAGAAACCCTAAAACCCATGAATACCCCCTGAAAACTATTAAACCCCAAAAACCCATTAAAAACCCTAAAACCCCATAAGAACCCTAAACCACTAAAAACATTTAAACCTCTTAAATCTCCAAAAAATGTGAAAAAACTCAAAAAATATTAAAACCCCTAAAAAATAAGAAAAATCCCTAAAAACCCCAAAAGATAGTAAAAAACATAAAAAAACAAAAAACTCAAAAAACAATGAAAACCCTTAAATACTCTCAAAATCCCTAAAAACCATAAAAACCATAAATATCCTAAAAATCACTAAAAATCACTCAAAACATAAAAAAATATAAAAACGTGAAAACCATAAAAACCCCTAAAAACCTTGAAAAATGCTAAAAACTCATAAAACCCTTAGAAACCACATAAAATCTAAAAACCCTTAAACACCCTAAAAATGTTAGAAACTCTAAAAAACCATTAAAACCCAAAAAAATCAAAAAATAACTCTAAATCCAACAAAACCCTAAAAACACTAAAATCCATAAAACCCTGAAAACCCCTAAAATCCCTAAAAACCCCTAAAAACAATAAAAAGCCCTAAAAATCACTAAAATTGTAAAATTTTAAGAAGATGCCAATTTTCAATTTTTCAGAATTTTGAAAACATGGCTGGCATGATTCCGAGCATGATAGTCATGGAGATAAAGAGATATAAATTTGTCAATGTTGATTCTTTAGTATGGAAACCTGATCGGTGCGGTCTTCACGACACCAAAGGGTTATATTGGCACCAATGTAAACATAACTCCTGTGTTCCAATGTGGCTTTCCAAATTTAGAAAGTCATTTATCCCTCCATCAAGGAAGATTTTCTTATGGAAAATATGGAAAGGGAGACTGCCCCTACATGGGGTGCTACAAATAGATGGATGGAAGATTGTTTCAAGCTGTAACATTTGGTTACAGGCGGAGGAAACTAGTAACCATATTTTCATACACTACAGTATGGCTTCTGAGTTATGGCTTTATATTCAGGATGTATTTGGAATTCTTCTTAATTTGAGTAGGCAACGGGAGCTGGTGAATCTTCTCGGTGTTGTAGCTGAGGTAGGCCTAAGCTCACAGCTTCACAATCTTCTCCTATCAGCGGTGGCGGCGCTGCTCCCCTATATTTGGCTAGACAGAAATGCGGCGGCATGTCAGAATAAAATAGGTTCTTTCCATAAAGGAGTGGTGAGAATTCATAGGGCTATCCATGCGGCAATAGGTATCCAGAATGCAGAGATGAATAATGATATGAATGACTTCCTAGTCCTGCGCAGAATTGGAATTCTGGGAAGATGCAGAAAACCGAGGATGCTGAAATTTATTAGGTGGATCCCTCTAATAGTGGGCTTTATCAAGGTCAATGTTGATGGCGCTACCATGGGTGCACCAGGTCCCTCAGGATGTGGCGGGGTTTTTCGTACCTCTCAGGGCTTTGTCAAAGGATTCTTTTACCACTTCCTTGGGAGCGGTACCACATATGATGCAGAACTTTGGGCCATCATAAAGGCGAATCAATATGCAGCCCATAACCCCCCATAACCCCTAAAAACCTATAAAAACCTAAAACCCCACAAAATCTTTAAAACACAAAAACACTAAAAACTATTAAAATCCCAAAAAAGATAAAAAAATCCCTAAAAACATAAAAAAAATGAAAAAACCCTGAAAACATAAAAAACCCATAAAACCCTAAGAAAACATAAAAACCATAAAAACCCATAAAACCCTTAAAAATGCTAAAAACCCAAAACCCTATGAAAAACCCATAATACTCTAAAAACCCTTAAAGCTCCTAAAATGTTAAAAATATTAAAAAACTCAAAAAACCAAAAAAACAAAAAAAAACTTAAAGAAAACCTAACACACCCCCCAAAAAAACCTAAAAACCCGACAAAATCTGTTAAAATCCCAACAATGCCTAAAAACCATAAAAAACCTAAAAAACACTAAAAATCCCTAAAAACCAAGAAACCCAAAAACCCTGAAAATCCCCTGAAAACCATAAAACCCCTGAAAATATTAACATCCCTAAAAACCAATAAAAACCCTAAAAAACACTAAAAACTCTAAAACCCATTAAACTCCTAAAAATGTTTAAAAACTCTAAAAAACATTAAAAATCCTAAAAAACTCAAAAAACCCTCCCCTAAAACCCAAAAAACAGTGAAAAGCCTAAAACCCCTAAAAGTAATAAATATATTAAAAAATCCCTAAAAATCCTAGAAAACGTAAAAAACCTTAAAACCCTGAAAAACTAGTGAAAACCAAAAATCCCTAAAACCATAAAACCCCTCAAAACAAAAAAAATAACTATAAAACCCTTAAAACCCTTAAAAATGTTAAAAAATTAAAAAAAATATTAAAACCCATAAAAGAACTCAAAAAACTCTAAAAACCAAAAAGACGCTAAAACCCATGAAAACCCCTATAAACCCTAAAAAACCTTGAAAACCCTAAAACCCCTCAAAATACCTAAGAACCCTAAAAACCTATAAAATCCATTAAAATCCAAAAATGCCTTAAAATTACCAAAAAATGTAAAACCCTGAAAAACATTTGAAACCCATAAAACCCCTAAAAACCTTAAAATAACCTAAAACCCCCAAAAAACGTAAACACTAAAACCCCCAAAACACTTAAACCCCAAAAAAAACATTAAAAAATCTCTAAAATACTTTTAAAACTATTAAAAAAGATAAAAAAACTCTAAAAACCCAAAAGACACTCAAAACCCTAAGAAAACCCAAAAAACACTAAAATACCCTGAAAACCTCTAAAACCCCTTGAAATCCCTAAAAGCCTAAAAAACAAAAATATCCTCAAAGGCTCTAAAAATCCATGAGAACGTAAAAACCCTAAAACCCTGAAAACAACAATAACCCCTAAAACCTTTAAAAACCCTAAAAACCCATAAAAACCCAAAAAAACCACTAAAAACACTAGAAACACTTAAAACCCCTAAAAATGTTAAAAAAACTCAAAAAACCCATAAAAATTCTAAAAACATTAAAATACTCTAAAACCCCTAAAATCGCACTAAAAACTATAAAAACATTGCCCTGTAAAAAAACTTAAAAAACCCTAAAAACCTGAAATACATTAAAAACTATAAAAAACATTACAAGCCCAAAAAAACTCAAAAAACCCCTAAAACCCCTAAAACCCCTAAATCCCTAAAAATCCCTAAAAAACTCAAAATACCTAAAAATTCCAAAAACCATAAAAATCCTAAAAATACACCAAAAATCCATAAAAAAAATAAAAAACCCTAAAAACTCTGAAAACCCCTTAAACCTATAAAAACCCTAAAAACCCTAAAAACCATAAACACCAATAAAAAACAAAAAAATCACTAAAAACACAAAATAATCTTAAAACCCCACAAAACCTTAAAAAACTCTAAAAAATCATAAAACGTTATAAAAGCCAAAAAATCCCTAAAAACTAAAAAATACCCAAAACCCCTAAACCCTAAAACCCAGGGAAACCCTAAAAACCCACAAAAGCCCTAAAACAATAAAAATATAAAAAACCTAAAGAACCCCTAAAAATCCTTGAAAATGAAAAACCCCTAAAAATCTTGAAAATCCCTGAAAACCAAAAATCACCTAAAAACCTAAAAACCCAAAAAAACTCTAAAAATAAAAAAAACTCCAAAAACCTTATAAACTCTTAAATATGTAAAAAAACATTGAAAAATATTAAAAATCATAAAAAATAAAAACAAACCCAACACCCCAAAAAGGCACTAATAACCACCAAAAAACCTTAAAAACCCCTAAAAACCCTAAAAACCCTTTAAACCCCTTAAAATCCCTAAAACCCCTAAAAATCATAAAAATACAAAAAACACTAAAAATTTCGGAAAAATAAAAAACCCTAAAAACCCTAAAAAAACTTGAAAACCATAAATCCCCTAAAAATCTTCAAATCCTAAAAATTCATAAAACCCCTAAAAACTCACTAAAACTCTAAAAACCCTTAAAACCCTAAAAAACATTAAAAAGGTCTAAAACTCTTAAAAACTCAAAAAAACACATAAAAACCCAAAAAGACCCTAAAACCCTAAAAATCATAAAAATTCTAAAAAATCCAGAAAAATTCCCTGGAACAAGTAGAACGAAGGGAGAAGTTTCTGACTCTCCTGAATCTTAATGAGGTTTACGAGTTAGGATGGGATGACTCTGACTCCTGCTTTGATGATGCGGCTTCTGGATATGGTGCGGATGGTGACCCTTTCAGTGTGACTTCTATTTCGGACTTTGGGGGTGATGTCGAATGATCTGTTTTCTTTTTCATCTTTTTCTTTTTGGGTTTTGGTTGGGTTGTAAGGGGTTTTGGGTTGTGGTTGATTGACCCCTCCCCTCCCTTGTCTACTTGTTGTCGGTTGCGTCTTCTTTTCTAATAAATTTTTAGTGGGTTCGGGAATATCCTGATCCTCGCACCTTCCTTGCCTAAAACCCCAAAAAACCCTAAAACCTTGAAAACCCCTAAAAACGCTAAAAAATCCCAAAAAATCCCAAAATTCCCTAAAAATCCCAAAAAAACCCAAAACACCCCAAAACCCATAAAAATCATAAAAAATCCCAAAAAAAATCCATAAAAGCATATAAAACCCTAAAATCCCTAAAAACCCTTGAAAACCATAAAAACCCATAAACCCATAAAAAACTAAAACCCAAGAAAAACCCTAAAAACCACAAAAAAACTCTAAAAACCACTAAAAACATTAAAAACTCTTAAAAATCTTAAAAACCCATAAAAATTCAAAATAACCCTAAAACCCCCCAAAACCATAAAAATCATGAAAGACCCTAAAATCCCCTAAAAACATTGAAAATCCCTAAAAACATTTAAAAAACACCAAAAACCCACAAAATCACTAAAAACACTAAAACCATAAAATCCTATGAAATCAAAAAAATCCTGAAAAACATAAAGAACCCTAAAAAACCCAAAAAACCTTAAAACCTTAAAAAACCCTAAATTCCCATAAAAATCATAAAAACACTAAAAACTCTAAAAACCCTTAAAACCCTAACAATGTTGAAAAAAGCTCTAAAAACCTTAAAAACACTAAAAAATAAAAAACCTTAAAACATGAAACCCCTAAAACCCCAAAAACCCCTAAAAATAAAAATCTCAAAACACACAAAAAATCATAAAATACGAAAATCCCTAAAAACCCCAAAAATAAAAAAAAACCATAAAAACACTGAAAAAACCCCGAAAACCATAAAGACCACTAAAAATTCTAAAACTGCTTCAACCCAAAACACCTAAAACCTAAAAAAATTTAAAACCTAAAACACCTAAAAAACTCTAAAAAACCCTAAAAAACCAAAAAGACCCTAAAACCCCTAAAACCCAAAAAATCTAAGAAAACCTAAAAACCCTAAAAATCCCTAAAAACCATCAAAATCACTAAAAAACCTAAAAAACCATAAAAAATCTAAAATGATTTAAAACCCTAAATATGTTAAAAAATCTAAAAAACCATTAAAACCATAAAAACTCAAAAAACCCTAAAAACGAAAAATACCCAAAAAAAACCTAAAAACCATGGAAACCCCTAAGAACCCTAAAAATCCATAGAAACCCTAAAAACCAAAAAAACCACAAAAGACTAAAAGATCACTAAAAATCCCTAAAAATGTTAAAAACCCTAAAACCCTTGAAAAAAAACTTAAAACCATAAAACCCCTAAAAACCATAAAATCCCATAAAAACAATGAAAACCACGAAAAACCACTAAAAACTCTAAAAACCTAAAAATCCCCAAAAACAAAAAAAAACCATAAAACTCCAAAAATACCCTAAAACCCTAAAACCCCCTAAAAATCCTAAAACCCCAAAAAAAACCCCTCAAAATCCCTAAAACAATAAAAAACACTAAAAACTATAAAAATCCAAAAAAATATATAAAAATCCCTATAAAATAATAAAAACCAAAAAACCCTAAAATATATCTGAAAACCATAAATACCATTCAAAACCATAAAATCCCTAAAAACCTTTAAAAACTCTAAAAACACATAAAACCCTAAAAACCAACTAAAACTCCAAAAACCTATAAAACCCCTAAAACATTAAAAAGTGGTTAAGAACTCTAAAAAAACTTAAAACCCTAGAAAAATCAAAAAACCCTAACGACCCCAAAAGACCCTAAAACCCCCTAAAACCCTTAAAACCCTAAAATTCATTGAAAACCCAAAAAAACCCAAAAAACCATAAAAATCCTAAAAAATCCCTAAATATCCCTAAAAACATATAAAATCCTAAGAACCCTAAAAACCCCCTAAAAACCATAAAAGCACATAAAACCCTAAAATACCATAAAAACCCGTAAACCACTAAAAAATCTAAAAACCTATAAAACCCCTATTTTTATTTAAAAAAAGCTAAAAATCTTAACACTAAAAAAGTCAAAAAAACCATAAAACCCAAAAGATCCTAAAAACCAAAAAACCGTAAACACCCTAAAAACATAAAAACCCTCAGAATCCCTAAAAACCAAAACAATGAAAAAAAACAAAAAAAATTCCCTAAAAATCCCTGAAAACATAAAAAACACTAAAAACCCTAAAAAATCCCTAAAAAATCACTAAAAACCATAAAAACCCTTAAAAACATTAAAAAACCCTAAAACCCATAAAAACTCTAAAAACAATAAAAACAATTAAAGCACCTAAAAATGTTAAAAAACTCTAAAACACCATACAAACCCTAAAAAACTCAAAAAAAAAACTACAAAAACCCAAAAAAACCCTGAAAACCCTAAAAAACCCTAAAATCCCTAAAATCCCTAAAATCCCTAATAGCCACTAAAAACTATCAAAATCACTAAAAAACATAAAAACTATAAAATTTTTATAAAAACCCTTAAACAAGTAAAAACTCTAAAAACCCTTAAAATCCCAAAAAATGTTTAAAAGGGTTAAAAACACTAAAAACCCTTACAATACCTAAAATACTAAAAAAAACCTAAAATCTCAGAAATACCTTAAAAACCCTAAAAACCCTAAAACCATAAAAATCCTAAAAAATCCCTAAAAATCCCTAAAAACGTAAGAAACCCGAAAAACCATGAAATCCCCCTAAAACTATAAAAACCCTTAAAACCTTAAAAAACCCTAAAAACCCATAAAAACAATTAAAACCCCTAAAAACCATTAAAACTCCTAAAAAGTTAAAAAAAACTCAAAAAAATATTAAAAACTCTAAAAAACTCAAAAAACCCTAAAACCCCCAAAAGGCCCTAAAACCTCCAAAAGACCCTGAAACCTCCCAAAACCCCCCAAAACCCCTAAAAAACTAAAAAAACATAAAACCCCACAAAATCTTTAAAACACAAAAACACTAAAAACTATTAAAATCCTAAAAAAGCCAAAAAGTCCCTAAAAATATAAAAAAAATGAAAAACCCCTGAAAACAAAAAAACCCATAAAACCCTAAGAAAACCTAAAAACCCTAAAAACCCATAAAACCCTTAAAAACACTAAAAAAACAAAACCTTAGAAAAAACCCTTAATACTCTAAAAACCCTTAAAGCTCCTAAAAATGTTAAAAATATTAAAAAAAATCTAAAAACCATAAAAACAAAAAAAAAAACTCAAAGAAACCCTAACCTCCCCCCCCCCAAAAAAACATAAAAACCCGACAAAATCTGTAAAAATCCTAACAATGCCAAAAAAACCATAAAAAACCTAAAAATCCCTAAAAATAAAAAAACCTTGAAAATCCCCAGAAAACCATAAAACCCATGAAAACCTTCACATCCCAAAAAACACATAAAAACCCTAAAAACCACTAAAAACTCTAAAACCCATTAAACTACTAAAAATGTTTAAAAACTCTTAAAAACATTAAAAATCCTAAAAAACTCAAAAAACCCTAAAAACTTAAATGGCCTTAAAAATATTGAAAACCCATAAAACCCAAAAAACAGTGAAAACCCTAAAAACCCTCCAAATCACTAAAAAACCTAAAACCCCTCAAAGTAATAAAAATATTAAAAAATCCCTAAATATCCTTGAAAATGTAAAAATCCTAAAAACCCTGAAAAACCATTGAAAACCAAAAAAATCCTAAAACCTTAAAAACCCCTATAAAAAAACAAAAAAAATATAAAACCCTTAAAACACATAAAATTGTTAAAAAATTATAAAAAAATATCAAAACCCATAAAAGAACTCAAAAACCCTAAAAACCCAAAAGACGCTAAAACCCTTGAAAACCCCTATAAACCCTCAAAAACCTTGAAAACCCTAAAACCCCTAAAAATCTCTAAGAACCCTAAAAACCTCTAAAATCCATTAAAATCCAAAAATTCCTTAAAATTACTAAAAAATGTAAAACCCTTCAAAACCCTAAAAAACATTTGAAAACCATAAAACCCCTAAAAACCTTAAAATAACCTAAAACCCCCAAAAAAACCTAAAGCACTAAAAACCCCCAAAACATTTAAAACCCAAAAAAACATTAAAAAAACTCTAAAAAACTTTTAAAACTATTAAAAAAGGTCAAAAAACTCTAAAAACCCAAAAGACCCTCAAAACCCTAAGAAAACCCAAAAAATAGTAAAAAACCCTAAAAACCCCTAAAACCCCTTAAAATCCCTAAAACCCTAAAAAACACAAATATCCTAAAAGGCTCTAAAAATCCATGAAAACATAAAAACCCTAAAAACCCTAAAAACAATAACAACCCCTAAAACCTTTAAAAAACCTAAAAACCTATAAAAACCCAAAAAACCACAAAAAACACAAAAACACTTAAAACCCCTAAAAATGTTAAAAAAATAAAAAAACACATAAAAATGCTAAAAAACTAAAAAAAACTAAAAATACAAACAAGTCCCTAAATACGATAGAGAACTCAAAAAAACCCTAAAAACCCTGAAAACATAAAAACCCTAAAAACCCTTGAAAACCATAAAAATCCTAAAAACATTAAAATACTCTAAAACCCATAAAATCCCACTAAATACTCTAAAAACCTTGCCTTGCAAAAAAACTTAAAAAACCTTAAAAACCTGAAATACATTAAAAACTATAAAAAACCTTATAATCCCAAAAAACTCAAAAAACCCTTAAAAACCCCTAAAAATCTCTAAAACCCTAAAAATACCAAAAACCATAAAAATCCTAAAAATGAACTAAAAATACTTAAAAACATAAAAAACCCTAAAAACTGTGAAAACCCCTGAAAACTATAAAAACCCTAAAAACCTTAAAAACTATAAACACCAATAAAAAACGGAAAAATCACTAAAAACGCAAAATAATCTTAAAACCCCACAAAACCTTAAAAAACTCTAAAAACCCATAAAACCTTATAAAAGTAAAACAAATCCCTAAAAACTAAAAAATTCCATAAAACCCCTAAACCCTAAAACCCAGGAAAACCTTAAAAACCCACAAAATCTTTAAAAACCATAAAAATATAAATACCCTAAAGAAACCCTAAAAAACCTTGAAAATGAAAAACCCCTAAAAACCTTGAAAATCAAAAACCCCTAAAAACCTTGAAAAGCCCTGAAATCCAAAAAACACCTAAAAACCTAAAAACCCATAAAAAACCTTGAAAACTATAAATCCCCTAAAAATCTTAAAATCCTAAAAACCCATAAAACCCCTAAAAACCCACTAAAAACTCTAAAACCCTTAAAACCCTAAAAAACATTAAAAAAGTCTAAAAACCTTACAAAACTCAAAAAAAACACCTAAAAACCCAAATGACCCTAAAAATCCTAAAAAATCAAAAGAATCCAGAAAAATCCCTAAAAATGTAAAAACCACTAAAAACCTTGAAAACCATAAAAACGCTTAAAATGATTAAAAACCCTAAAAAACCCTAAAAACCCCAAAACCCCAGAAGACCTTAAAACCTTGAAAACCCCTAAAAACGCTAAAAAATCCCAAAAAATCCCAAAAATCCCTAAGAATCCAAAAAACCCCAAAACACCCTAAAACCCATAAAATTCATAAAAAATCCCAAAAAAATCCATAAAAGCATATAAAACCCTAAAATCCTTAAAAACCCTTGAAAACCATAAAAACCCATAAACCCATAAAAAAACTAAAACCCAATAAAAACCCTAAAAACCACAAAAAAACTCTTAAAAATCTTAAAAAATTCTAAAAAACTCGAAATAACCCTAAAACCCCTGAAAACCATAAAAATCATGAAAGACCCTAAAATCCTTTAAAAACATTAAAAATCCCTAAAAACATTTAAAAAACCCTATAAACCAACAAAATCCCTAAAAACCCTAAAACCATAAAATCCTAAGAAATCCAAAAAATCCTAAAAAGCATATAGAACCCTAAAAAACCCATAAAACTAAAAAAACCTTAAAACCTTAAAAAACCTTAAAACCTTAAAAAATCCAAAATTCCCATAAAAACCCCTAAAAACACTAAAAACACTAAAAACCCTAAAAATCTCAAAAAACACAAAAAATCATAAAATCTGAAAATCCCTAAAAATCCCAAAAATGAAAAAACCATAAAAACCTTGAAAAACCACCAAAAACCATAAAGACCACTAAAAACTATAAAATTGCTTCAGCCCAAAACACCTAAAACCTAAAAAAATTAAACTCTAAAACACCTAAAAAACTCTAAAAACCCAAAAAAACCCAAAAAGACTCTAAAAACCCCTAAAACTCTAAAAACTCTAAAACCTAAAAACCCTAAAAAACCTTAAAAACCCTAAATACCCATAAAAACCTTAAACCCACTAGAAACTCTAAAAACCTTAAAAAATATGAAACACGCCAAACCCTTCAATGTCTCAAAAACTGCAAAAACCCAAAAAACCATTAAAATCCTAAAAAATCCTTAAATTTTTTTTAAAACATAAAAAACCAAAAAAACCCCGAAAAATGCCAGAAAACCAAAAAACCCCAAAATCCTTAAAATCCCTAAAACCCCATAAAAACCCAAAAAAAACTAAAAAAACTAAAAAACCCTAAAAGCTAAAAAAATATAAAAACCCAAAAAGACAATAAAAACCCTGAAAACCACTAAAAACCATGAAAACCCAAAAAAACCCTCAAAAATACCCCAAAACACTAAATACCCTGAAAACCTAAAAAAACCCAAAACATCCCCAAACCTCTAAAAACGTAAAAACCCTTAAAGCCCCAACAAACCCCCTAAAAACCATAAAAATCCCTAAAAACCTTTAAAAATCCCTAAAAACCTTTAAAAATCTTAAAAATCCATATAAAACCTAAACACAATAAAAACTCTAAAACCCCTTAAACCCCCAAAAACCTTAAAAAAACACAAAAAACCTCAAAACCCCTAAAAACTAAAAAATTCCTAAAAATAATAAAGAACCCTAGAAACCCCTAAAACCTAAAAAACCCTGAAAACCATTAAATACCCTAAAAAATCATATAAACCATAAAATTCTAAAAAATCCCTCAAATTCCCAAAAACCCTAAAAACCATAAAAATCCTGAAAAAGTCATAAAAATATCTGAAAACAAAAAAAAATATAAAAATTTTGAAAAACCTATGAAAACCATTAAAACCCCTAAAAAATTAAAAAACAAGAAAAACCCATAAAAACCCTAAAAACCCAATAAAAACTCTAAAGAACCTTTAAACCCATAAAAGCTTTAAAAAAACTCTAAAAAAGCTTAAAACCCCTAAAATTTTTCAACAGAACCCAAATACCCAAAAAGACCCTGATAACCCTAGAAAACCCCAAGACCCTAAAACACTCTAAATACCATAAAAACATAAAAAGCCCTAAAATTCCCTAAAAACATAAAAAAACCTAAAACCCAAAAAACCACCTAAAAACCATAAAAACCCCTAAAAAAATTTAAACCCATAAAACTCTAAAAAGCAAATAAAAACTCTTAAAATTCTTAAGACCCCTAAAAATGTTAAAAATGTTAAAAACTCTAAAAACCCTTAAAACCCCTAAAAAACTCAAAAAAACCCCGAAAACCCCAAAAGACCCTAAAAACCCAGAAAAAACCTAAAACCCTTAGGAACTCTAAAAAACACTAAAACCCCTCAAATTCCATAAAAACCCCTAAAAACATAACAATACTAAAATGCCCTAAAAGTCCCCAAAAATGTTAAAAACCCTCAAAATGATGAAAAACCTCGGAAAACCACAAAACCCCCTAAAACCTTAAAATACCCTAAAAAAACATAAAAACCCAAAAGACCAATAAAAACTCCCACAACCTAAAACCCCCTAAAAACCTTAAAAAACTCTAAAAAATATTTTAAACCCTAAAAACTGAAAAAAAAACATCTAAAACCAAGAAAAACACTAAAACCTCTCAAAATCCCTAAAAACCATAAAACCCCAAAAATTAACCTTAAAAATCCCTGAAAAGGTAAAAAACCCTAAAAACCTCGAAAAACCCCTAAAAACCATAAAACCCCTAAAAAGCATAAAAACTCAAAAAACCCAAAAAACCCACTAAAACTCTAAAAACCAATAAAAACCCTAAAAACATTAATAAACACTATGAAATATTAAAACCCCTAAAATAAGTCAAAAAAAATGTTTAAAACCCAAAATATCCTAAAAACCATAAAAATCCCTAAAACCCTAAAATGCCCAAAAAACCCTAAAACCCATTAAAATCCCTAAAAACCATAAAAATCCTATAAAATATATGAAAATCCCTTAAAAACTCTAAAAATCCTTAAAAGGATAAAAATCTCTAGAAAACATTAAAATCCCAAAACAAATAAGAAAAACCTTAAAAACCCCAAAAGACCCCTAAAACACATCAATTTACCTAAAAACGTAAAAACCCTAAAAACAATAAAAATCTTAAGGGGCCCTAAAAGTCACTGGAAATGTAAACAACACTAAAAACCTGTGAAAACCATAAAAACCTTAGAAAAACCTAAAAACCACTAAAACCCCTATAAACCCTTAAAACCCCTAAAAATGTCAAAAACTGTACAAACCCTGAAAACTAAAAAATACCCTAAAACCACAAAAAGACCCAAAAACACTAAAAATTACAAAAAAAACTCTAAAAACCCAGAAAAAACATAAAAACCCACAAAATCCGTAAAAAACCAAAAAACCCTAAAACCATAAAAATCCTAAAAAATCTTTAAAATCCCTCAAAATGTAAAAAACTCTGAAAACCCTGAAAACCCCATGAAAACCATAAAAACTCTAAAAACGTTTAAAAACCTAAAAACTCATAAATACTTTAAATACCACTAGATACTCTAAAAACCCATAAGACCCCTAAAAATGTTAAAAAACTCTAAAAAACTATAAATCCCAAAAGACCATAAAACCCAAAAACCCCTGAAAATTTCTAAAAATCCTCAAAATCCCAAAAAACCCAAAAAACCATAAAAATCCTTGAAAATATAAAAAACCCTGAAAGACCACTAAAAACTATAATAAGTCCAAATAAAATTAAAAAAAATCCTAAGAACTCATAAAAATCCTAAAAACTCACTAAAAACTATAAAAACCCTTTAAAACGCTAAAAAAATTTAAAACTCTAAAACCCTTTAAAACCCTAAAAAACTCAAAAAAAAACCCTAACCCCCCCCCCAAATACCCCCAAAACCCCTAAAAACCCTAGAAAACATTAAAACCCTAAAACCCAATAAATACCTACAAACCCTAAAAGACCTTAAAACCCATAACAATCCTAAAAAGTCCCAAAAAATCTCTAAAAACATAATAAACCTAAAAACCTTGAAAAAGCCCGGAAACACACAAAAACCTTTGAAAACCACAAGATACTCTAAAAAACATTTAATCCACTAAAAACATTAAAAAAATCTACAAAAAAATTAAAAAATTAAAAACTACAAGACTCCCAAAATAAATCATAGACCCTAAAATTCATGAAAAACCATAAAACGCCTAAAAACCCAGAAAACCTCTAAAAACCGTCAGGATCCCTACACTAAAAACCCTAAAAAACCTAAAAACGCCCTAAAAATCCCTGAAAATGTAAAAACCTTGAACACCACCGCAAAACCATAAAACCCCTAAAAATAATAAAAAACCCTAAAACCCATAAAAACCCTAATAACAACTAAAAAATCCAAAAATCCTTAAAACCCATAAAAATGTTGAAAAACACCAAAAAACCATAAAAACAATAAAAAAACTCAAAAATAATCCAAAAAACCCAAAAGAACCTAAAAACCCTAAAAACCCTAGAAACCCCCAAAACCCCTAAAAACCATAAAAATCCTAAAGTCCCAGAAAACATAAAAACATTAGAATACCTAAAAAATCCCCTGAAAACCATAAAACACACTAGAAACATAGAAAACCCTAAAACCCACAAAAAACTAAAAACCCACAAAAAACTATAACAAGCATTTAAACCCCTAAAAATGTTCAAAAAATCTGAAAACCTTAAAAATTCAAAACACACTAAAACCCTAAAACCCTAAAAAACATAAAAACCCAAAACCCCAAAACCATAAGAATCCTAAAAAATCCACAAAAATATATGAAAACATAAAAAACCCTCAAATCCCCTAAAAATAATAAAACCCCCTAAAAACCATAAAACCCAAAATGCCTAAAACCCCTAAAACCACTAAAAACTCTAAAAACCCTTAAACCGTCTAAAAAAGTTTAAAATCTCTAAAATCCCTTAAAACCCTAAAAACTCAAAAAAACCCAAAAAACACTATAAGACCCTAAAAACCCAAAAAAAACCTAAAACCCTAAAAATCCCTAAAACCCCCAAAATCCATAAAATCCCTAAAAACCCATAAAACCCATAAAAATATTAAAAAATCCCTAAAAACCCATGAAATCATAAAAAACCCTAAAACACCTGAAACCCCTAGAAACGATAAAAATGCCTAAAAACCATAAAAAACCTTAATCCCACATAAAAACCATAAAAACCACTAAGAACATAAAAGCCTTTAAACACCTAAAAACATTAAAATCTATAAAAAACCTTAAAAACCCAGAAAAATAAAAAAACCCTAAAAAACTTTAAAAACCCTAAAACCCTGAAAACTATTAAAAACCCTCAAAATCCCTAAAAACCATAAAAAACACAAAAAAATCATAAAAATCCTAAAAAAACTCTAACAATCCTTGAAAAAGTAAAAAACCCTAAAAACCCCTAAAAACCATAAAACCCCTAAAAACATTAAAAAACAATGAAACCCCATAAAACCCTAAAACCACTAAAAACTCTAAGAAATCTTAAAATCCCTAAAAACATGAAAAACTATAAAAACCTTAGAAACCCCAAAAACCCAAAGAAATCGAAAAAGACCCTAAAAATCCTACAAACACTAAAAAACCCTGAAACTCTAAAAAACTTGAAGAAACCTAAAAACCCTTAAATTCCATATAACTTTAAAAACCATTAAAAACCACAAAAATCCTAAAATCCCATAAAATCATTAAAAATATAAAACCCCTAAAAACCCTGAAAACCACTGAAAACCAAAAAAATCTCTTAAACATTAAAAACCCTAATAACCCAAAAAATCCTAAAAAGCCACTAAGAAATCTAAAACCATTTAAACCATAAAAAATGTTAAAAAATTCTAAAAAAATTAAAACCCTAAAAACTCAAACAACACCCTAAAAACCAAAAGACCCTAAAATTTTCAAAATCTCTAAAAACCCTACAAAACCAAGGAAACCATAAAAATCCAAAAAAATCCCCCAGAATCCTAAAAAACAAAAAAAACCCCTAAAAACGCTGAAAAAACCCCTACTAACTATAAAAACCCTAAAGACCATTAAAAAATAACAAACCCATAAAACCCCTAAATACCACTAAAAACTATCAAAACCCTTAAAACCCCTAAAACATTAAAAACTCTAAAAAACCATAAAAACTCTAAAAACCCATAAAAACTCAAAAAACACGAAAACCCATAAAGAAACTAAAAACCTTGAAAACCCCAAACACCCAAAACCTCTCAAAATTCTAAAAAAACCTCAAAATCATTGAAAACCCTAAAAAAATATAAAAATCATAAAAATCCACAAATACACTAAAAACGTAAAAAACCCTAAAAACGTAAAAAACCCTAAAAACGTAAAAAACCCTAAAAACCTTAAAAACCCCATGAAAATCATAAAACCCCCTTAAACCCTTAAAAACCCTAAAAACCCATAAATACCCTAAATTCCACTAAAAAATCTTAAACCCTTAAATCCTCTAAAAACTTTTTAAAACTATAAAAAACCTATAAAACCCTAAAAACTCAAAAAAATTCTGAAAATCTCAAAAATTCCATAGAAACCCTAAAAACCCTAAAAAGACCTAAAATCCATAAAAAAATAAAAACCCTCAAAACCCTAAAACCCATAAAAATCCTAGGAATCCCAAAACATCCCTAAAAACTTAAAAAACCCAAAAACCCTAAAAAAAATAAATCCCCCTAAAAACCTTAAAAAAAAACCAAAAACACATAAAAATCCTAAAAACCCACTAAAAAAACCTTATAACCCCTAAAAAAGTTAAGAAAGTCCAAAAATCCTTAAAAAGCTTAAAAAACACCAAAAAAACTGTAAAACCCATAAAGACCCTAAAACGCATGAAAACCCCTAAAAACAATGAAAAACCCTAAAACCTCTCAAAATCACTAAAAAAATAAAAACCATAAAAATCCAAAAACAGAAATAAAAATACCTAAAAATGTAAAAAAACCTAAAAAACCTGAAAAAACTTTGAAAACCAGAAAAACCCAAAAAAGCTTAAAACCCCCTAAAAATCCATAAAACCCTAAAAGCCTAAAAAACTCTAAAAAACCTTAAAACCCATAAAAATGTTAAAAATCTAAAAAATCATAAAACCCTTAAGAAAAACCAAAAAAACCCTAAAAACCCAAAAACCCCCAAAACACTATTTAACCATGAAAACCCCTAAAAACAAACAAAATCCCTAAAAGTACTTAAAACCCATAAATATCCTAAAAACCAATAAAAATCCCTGAAAACAAAAAACCCTAGAAACCTTGAAAGCCCAATAAAAAAAATAAAATCCCCTAAAAACCATTAAAACCCATAAAAACCCTAAAAACCACTAAAAACTCTAAATGCACTTAAAACCCGTAAATACGTTAAAAACACTAAAAACCTCAAAACACTAAAAAACTAAAAAAACCAAAAATACAAGAAAGGACCCTAAAATCCCTGAAAACCCCTAAAAATCATAAAAAAAAACCCTTAAAACCCTCTCAAAATCCCTAAAATCTTAAATAACCATAAAAATAAAAAAAAATCCCAAAGAATCTTGAAAACTAAAAAACCCTAAAAACCCTGAAAA
Source organism: Viscum album (assembly GCA_963277665.1). Lineage (NCBI taxonomy): Eukaryota > Viridiplantae > Streptophyta > Magnoliopsida > Santalales > Viscaceae > Viscum > Viscum album. Next base: position 1,884,445,684 of record OY728141.1, on the reverse strand, counting down.
AACCCTAAGACCCTGAAAAAACCCTAAAACCTTGAAAAACACCCAGGAAATCCATAAAAAACCCCAAAAACTTTAAGAAACCCTAAAAATCAACTAAAAACTCTAAAAACCCTAAAAACTCTGAAAAAACCCTAAAACCCTGAAAAAAAACCCCGGGAAATCCATAAAAACCCCCAAAACCATAAGAAACCCTAAAAACCCACTAAAAACTCTAAAAACCCATAAAACCCCTAAAAACATAAAAAAACTCTAAAAACCTTGAAATCCTAAAAAACTCAAAAAACTATAAAAACTTAAAAGACCATAAAACCCTTGAACACTCCTAAACTCCAGAAAAACCATGAAAACACCTAAAAACCCTCAAAATCGCTAAATACCCTCAAAACTTATAAAAATAATAAATAATTCCTAAAAATTCCTAAAAAAATAGAATACTCTAAACCCCTGAAAAACATAAAACCCCAAAAAAAACCGTAAAAAACTGAAAAATCCATAAAACCATAAAAAATAACTAAATCTCTAAAAACCCTTAATACTCTAAAAAAATTTAAAATATCTAAAAACTTTAAAACCCCTATAAACTAAAAAACACTGAAAGATCCAAAAAAACCTAAAGCCCTAAATACCCTGAAAAACATTTAAAAAAATTCAAAATCTTAAAAACCCTAAAAAGCCCCTAAAAACCATAAAAAACTTAAAAAATCCTTAAAAATCTTTAAAACTTAAGAAACCCTAAAACCCCTGAATACCCCCTGAAAACTATTAAACCCCAAAAACCCATAAAAAACCCTAAAAACCCATAAAACCCCTAAAACCCCACTAAAAACTTTTAAACCTCTTAAATCTCCAAAAAAATGTGAAAAAACTCAAAAAATATTAAAAACCCTATAAAATAAGAAAAATCCCTAAAAACCCCAAAAGATAGTAAAAAACATAAAAAACCAAAAAACTCAAAAAACAATGAAAAACCATAAATACTCTCAAAATCCCTAAAAACCCTAAAAACCATAAAAACCATAAATATCCTAAAAATCAATAAAAATCCCTCAAAACATAAAAAACTATAAAAACTTGAAAACTATAAAAACCCCTAAAAACCTTGAAAAATGCTAAAAACTCATAAAACCCTTAGAAACCACATAAAATCTAAAAACCCTTAAACACCCTAAAAATGTTAGAAACTCCAAAAAACCAGTAAAACCCAAAAAAAATAAAAAAATAACTCTAAATCCCACAAAACTCTAAAAACACTAAAATCCATAAAACCCTGAAAACCCCTAAAATCCTTAAAAACCCCTAAAAACAATAAAAAACCCTAAAAATCACTAATATTGTAAAATTGTAAGAAAATGCCAATTTCCAATTTTTTTAGAATTTTGACAACATGGCTGGCATGCTTCCGAGCATGATAGTCATTGAGATAAAGAGATATAAATTTGTCAATGTTGATTCTTTAGTATGGAAACCTGATCGTTGTGGTCTTCACGACACCAAAGGGTTATATCGGGACAAATGTGAACATAACTTCTGTGTTCTAATGTGGCTTTCCAAATTTAGGAAGTCATTTATCCCTCCATCAAGGAATATTTTCTTATGGAAAATATGGAAAGGGAGACTTCCCCTACATGGGGTGCTACAAATAGATGGATGGCAGATTGTTTCAGGCTGTAACATTTTCTTACAGGCTGAGGAAACTAGTAACCATCTTTTCATAGACTACAGTATGGCTTCTGAGTTATGGCCTTATATTCAGGATGTATTTGGAATTCATCTTAATTTGAGTAGGCAAAGAGAGCTGGTGAATCCTCTCAGTGCTGTAGCTGAGGTAGGCCTAAGCTCACAGCTTCACAATCTTCTCCTATCAGCGGCGGTGGCGCTGCTCCCCTATATTTGGCTTGCCAGAAATGCGGTGGCACGTCAGAATACAAAAGGTTCTTTCCATAAAGGAGTGGTGAGAATTCATAGGGATATCCATGCAGCGACAGGTATCCAGAATGGACAGATGAATAATGATATGAATGAATTCCTAGTCCGGCACAGAATTGGAATTCTGGGAAGATGTAGAAAACCAAGGATGCTGAAATTTATTAGGTGGATCCCTCTGATAGCGGGCTTTATCAAGGTCAATGTTGATGGCGCTACCATGGGTGCACCAGGTCCCTCAGGATGTGGCGGGGTTTTTCGTACCTCTCGGGGCTTTGTCAAAGGATTCTTTTACCACTTCCTTGGGAGTAGTACCGCGTATGATGCAGAACTTTGGGCCATCATAAAGGCGATTCAATATGAAGCCCATTTTAGATGGAATAAGCTCTGGATTGAATCAGATTCATCATTGGAGGTGGAGGCCTTTAGGAAGCAGTCACGACTTGTACCATGGCGTCTTCTCCAACACTGGATCGAGTGCCTTGATGCTTCCAAGGCTCTAACCCTGGGCATCTCACATGCCTATAGGGAGGCAAACTGGGTTGCGGATGCTCTTTCCAAGAGATCGATTGACGAAGGGACTTTGGTATGGTCTTTTAGGACTCCAGACTTCTGTTTGTCTTCAGTTGACTCATATATGAAGGGGAAGACCCACACTAGTATATGAAAGCCTCCTTTATAATGCATTGTGCTTTACTTTTCGCATTCTTTAATAAATCATGCAGTCAGCGTTGTCTGATCCCACACCTTTTCTGCCCTAAATGTAATGAAAATATTAAAAAATCCCTAAAAATCATTGAATACGTAAAATACCTAAAAACCGTGAAAAACCAGTGAAAACCAAAAAAACCCTAAAACCTTAAAAACCACTCAAAAAAAAACAAATAAATAAATAAATATAAAACCCTTAAAACCCCTAAAAATGATAAAAATTTATAAAAAATATTAAAACCCATAAAAGAACTCAAAAAACCCTAAAAACCCAAAAGATGCTAAAACCCTTGAAAACCCCTATAAACACTAAAAAACCTTGAAAACCCCAAAACCCCTCAAAATACCTAAGAACCCTAAAACCCTCTAAAATCAATTAAAATCCAAAAATGCCTTAAAATTACCAAAAAAAATGTAAAACCCCTCAAAACCCTGAAAAACATTTGAAAACCATAAAACCCCTAAAAACATTAAAATAACCTAAAAACCCAAAAAACATTAAAATAACCTAAAAACCCAAAAAAACATGAAGCACCAAAACCCAAAAACACTTAAAACCCATAAAAACATTAAAAAATTCTAAAAAATTATTAAAAAATCTCAAAAAACTCTAAAAACCCAAAAGTCCCTCAAAACCCTAAGAAAACCCAAAAAATACTAAAAAACCTCAAAAACCCCTAAAACCCCTTAAAATCCTTAAAACCCTAAAAAACACAAATATCCTAAAAGGCTCTAAAAATCCATGAAAACTTTAAAACCCTAAAAACCCTGAAAACAATAATAACCATTAAAACTTTTAAAAAACCTTAAAAACCCATAAAAATCCAAAAAAAACCACTAAAACACTAGAAACACTTTAAAACCCTAAAAATGTTAAAAAACTCAAAAAACCCTTAAAAATTTTAAAAAACTAAAAAATCTAAAAATACAAACAAGTCCCTAAATACTATAGAAAACTCAAAAAACCCCTAAAAACCATGAAAACATAAAAAACCCTAAAAACCCTTGAAAACCATATAAATCCTAAAAACATTAAAATACTCTAAAACACCTAAAATCCCACTAAAAACTCTAAAAACCTTGCACTGAAAAAAAAAGTAAAAAACCCTAAAAACCGAAAATACATTAAAAACTATAAAAAACATTATAAGCAAAAAAAACTAAAAAAACCCCTAAAAACCATGAAAACCCTAAAACCCCCTAAAAATCTCTAAAAACCTAAAAATACCAAAAACCATAAAAATCCTAAAAATCCACTAAAAATCCTTAAAAACATATAAAACCCTAAAACTCTAAAAACCCCTGAAAATAATAAAAACCCTAAAAAACATTAAAACCATAAACACCAATAAAAAACCGAAAAATCACTAAAAACACAAAATAATATTAAAACCCCACAAATCCTTAAAAAACTCTAAAAAATCATAAAACCTTATAAAAGTCAAAAAATCCCTAAAAACTAAAAAATGCCCTAAAACCCCTAAACCCGAAAACCCAGGAAAACCCTAAAAACCCACAAAATCCCTAAAAACCATAAAAATATAAAAACCCTAAATAAACCCTAAAAATCCTTGAGAACAAAAAAACCCCTAAAACCTTAAAAAGCCCTGAAAACCAAAAAACACCTAAAAACCTAAAAACCCATAAAAAATCTAAAAATAACTAAAAACTCTAAAAACCCTATAAACTTTTAAAAATGTAAAAAAACTTTAAAAAGTATTTAAAATCATAAAAAAATAAAAACCCCCCAACACCCCAAAAAGGCCTTAATAACCACCAAAAAACCAAAAAACCTAAAAAAAACTCCCAAAAACCCATTAAACCCCTTAAAATCCCTAAAAACCCTAAAAATCATAAAAATAAAAAAAACACTAAAAATTTCAGATAAATAAAAAACCCTAAAAACCCTAAAAAACCTTAAAAACCATAAATCCCCTAAAAATATTAAAATCCTAAAATCCCATAAAACCCCTAAAAACCTACGGTGAGGATGTTTTCAGCTTGTGCTGCCGATACAGGTTTGTTCTCATGTTCTGTGATGGGTTTCCTGGATTTTTCCACGCTGTATTGGTGGTTCCGTGCTCTACCACTCTTTTAAGGATTGAAAGTCTGGTTTTCATCGGACTGCTTTGCTGGTATTTATCCTTTTCTATGGTTTCTATTTGTCTTTGGTTTTTTCAATTGCTGGTGCTCCGGTGGCGGCGGTTGTGGATGTGAGTTGCTGATGGTGCTGGATGCTGGTTTGGAGGTGAGGGGCTACTTGGTTTCGGGTTTGAACATGGTGGTTTGGGTGATGTGGTATGGTTTGAGGTACAAAAGCTGGTGGTCCTTTTTTTCTACTGCTAGGTGCTGGTCAAGTGCTGATTGTTGTTTGACTAGTCAGATGTGTGCTGGCGTTTGGAATCTGAGATGCTAGATGGCTGATTGGATGAATTGTGAGGATACTGATGTTTATGCTTGGTTAGGTGATGTTGGTTGCTGGATTATGAGCTATGATGTGCTGGAAGATGTCTGCTTTGGTATTACTGTATGTCTGCCTTGGTCATCTTTTGTGTGTTTTTTTGGTACTGGTGCTGGATGCTGGTGTTGGCTGGTCTGGTTGTGTGGATGCTGTTGGATGCTGGTGTTGGCTGGTCTGGTTGTGTGGATGCTACTGTGATGTTTGGTATTGGTGTTGGATGCTGGTGTTGGCTGGACAAGATGTGTGGAAGCTGCTATTGTGTTTTATTTTGTGTCTTTTTCTCTGTCTTTGTTTTCTTTTTTGATTTTTCTTTTTATGGGTCTTTTACTGTGAAGGGTTTTTGGGTGTGGGTCGTTTGACCCCTCCCCTCCCTTGTCTGCTATGTCTTTTTTCTTCTTAATAAATTTGGGGGGGGGGGGGGGGAATAGCCCGACCCTCGCATCTTCCTTGCCCTACAAACCTACTAAAAACTCTAAAAACCCTAAAAAACATTAAAAAAGTCTAAAACCCTTAAAAACTCAAAAAAAACACCTAAATACCCAAAAGTCCCTAAAAACCCTAAAAATCATAAAAATTCTAAAAATTCCAGAAAAATCCCTAAAAATGTAAAGAACACTGAAAACCTTGAAAACCATAAAAACCCTTAAAATGATTAAAAACCCTAAAACCCATAAACCCATAAAACCCACTAAAATCTTTAAAACCCCTAAAAACCCTAAAACCCTAAAACCCCAAAAGACCCTAAACCTTGAAAAAATCCTAAAAATGCTAAAAATCCCAAAAAATCACTAAATTCCCTAAAAATCACAAAAAACACCAACACACCCTAAAACCCATAAAAATAAAAAAACAATCCCAAAAAAATCCATAACAACATATAAAACCCTAAAATCCATAAAAACCCTTGGATGGGAAGTGATGAAGGGGATATGGAGCTGTCGAATGGTGGAGTTGGATGAGAAGGTGTTGAAGCTACTATTGCTTTTGGTCATTTGTGTCTTTTCCTTTCTTTGTCTTTCTTTTGGGGATTCTCTTTTGGGTTGGGGTCGATGGACCCTACCCCTCCTCGGTCTGGAGTGTCTCTTGTGGTGTCTTTTTTCTAATAAATTTTGGGAGGACTAGGAATAGCCTGATCCTGCACCTCTTCTGCAATAAACCCATAAAAAACTAAAACCCAATAAAAACCCTAAAAAACCACAAAAAACTCTAAAAACCACTAAAAACATTAAAAACTCTTAAAAATATTAAAAAACCCTAAAAAAATCAAAATAACCCTAAAACCCCCCAAAACCATAAAAATCATGAAAGACCCTAAACTCCCCAAAAAACATTGAAAATCCATAAAAACATTTAAAAAACCCTAAAACCCCGCAAAATCCCTAAAAACCCTAAACCCATTAAATCCTAAGAAATCCAAAAAATCCTAAAAAACATATAGAACCCTAAAAACCCATAAAACCAAAAAAACCTTAAAACCTTAAAAAACCCTAAATTCCCATAAAAATCATAAAATTTCTAAAAACTCTAAAAACCCTTAAAACCACTAAAAATGTTAAAAAAAGCTCTAAAAACCTTAAAAACACTAAAAAATCAAAAATCCCTAAAATCCCTAAAATCCTTAAAACCTAAAACCCCTAAACACCCCTAAAACACTAAAAACCCTAAAAATCTCAAAAAACACAAAAAATCATAAAATATGAAAAGCCCTAAGAACCCAAAAAATGAAAAAAAACCATAAAAATCTGGAAAACCCCCCGAAAACCATAAAGACCACTAAAAACTCTAAAACCACTTCAACCCAAAACACCTAAAACCTAAAAAAATTTAAAACCTAAAACAACTAAAAAACTCTAAAAAATCCTAAAAACCAAAAAAGACCCTAAAACCCCCTAAAACTCTAGAAACTCTAAGAAAACCTAAAAACCATAAAAACCCCTAAAAACCCTCAAAATCCCTAAAACCCCTAAAAAACCTTAAAAACTATAAAAAAGCATCAAACCCCTAAAAATGTTAAAAAAATCTAACAAACCTTTAAAACCCTAAAAACTCAAAAAACCCTAAAAAACCAAAAAGACCCTAAAAACCCTGAAAACCCAAAAAAAAACTAAAAAACATGGAAACCCCTAAGAACCCTAAAAATTCATAGAAACACTAAAAACCAAAAAAACCACAAAAGACTAAAAGATCCCTAAAAATCCCTAAAAATGTTTAAAACCCTAAAAACCTTGAAAAACAACTTAAAACCATAAAAACACTAAAAACCATAAAATCCCATAAAAACCCTAAAAACCACTAAAAACTCTAAAAACCTAAAAATATTAAAAAACACAAAAAACCATAAACCCCCAAAAATACTCTAAAACCCTAAAACCCCCTAAAAACCCTAAAACCCCCCCAAAACCCCTCAAATCCCTAAAACCCTAAAAACACTAAAAACTATAAAAATCCTAAAAAAGATATAAAAATCCTTATAAAATAATAAAACCCAAAAACCCATGAAATATATATGAAAACCATAAATACCATTGAAGCTGTGTGGGGAGCCATTGATTTGGTTTGGCTCAGGATGCCTGGCGATGGTGCGGATTTCTTATCTTGGATCTCAGTGCGGAGGCAGGTTCGTTTCTGGATTTCTTTTCTATGGTATGATCTTGTTGCTAGTCTGGACAAGTGCTGCATTCTGGGCACTTTGTTGGGATATGGTGGCTATTTCACGGATTGTGGAGGGATTGGTTTGGTGCTGGTTTTTAGTTATGTTTTGAGGTTTTGGATGTTGTCTGCTCTTGGTGTGCGAGTTCCATGGTGCTTGTGGTGGACCTTCTTTGTAGGGAGGTGCTGGCTACTGGTTTTTGTGAAAAAGGAAGATGGTTGCTATATGGATGTGAGCTTTGGTCACTGGTGGTTGTGTGCTTTTAGTGATGATGGTTATGTACTATTGGTGGTAGCTTGTTTTGGTGTGAAGGTGCTGGATTCTGGTCTTTGTGAGATTGGATGTTTGTTGCTGCTTGGTGGTGAGCTGCTGAATGCTGGTGATGGTGAGGCTTGTGTTTCTGATGCTGGTGGTTCTGTGATATTAGATTCTGGTGGCTCTGTGATGTTGGATGCTGGTGGTTATGGATGACGGTTGCTTATTGGATGGGAGGTGCGGAAGCTGCGGTTTACGGTCGTGCTGCTGCGGGATGTTGTTTGTCGTTTGAGTATGGATGTTGGTTGTTGGTTAGTTGTGAGCTGCTGGATGATGGTGGTGGCTGCTTTGCTTTGTGTGTTTTCTTTTTTCGTTCTTGATTTTTCTTTTTTTGGGGTCTTTTGTCTTGGGTCATTGAGGGATTTTGGGTGTGGGTCGTTTGACCCCTCCCCTCCCTTGTCTGATGTGTCTCTTTTTTCTTTCTAATAAATTTTTTTGGGGGGGGGGGGGGGGGGGTCGGGAATAGCCCAACCCGCGCATCTTCCTTGCCCTAAAACATTAAAAAGTGGTTAAATGCTCTAAAAAACCTTAAAACCCAAGAAAACTCAAAAAAACCCTAACCCCAAAAGACACTAAATCCCCTAAAACCCCTAAAACCCTTAAAAACCCTTAAATTCATTGAAAACCCAAAAACACCAAAAAACCATAAAAATCCTAAAAAATCCTTAAAAATCCCTGAAAACATATAAAATCCTAAAAACCAAGAAAACCCCCTGAAAAAAATAAAAGCACCTAAAACCCTAAAATACCATAAAAACCCATAAACCAATAAAAACTCTAAAAACCTATAAAACCATATTTTTTTTAAAAAAAGCTAAAAAATCTTAACATTAAAAAAGTCAAAAATCCATAAAACCAAAAAGATCCTAAAAACCAAAAAACCGTAAAAAACATGAAAACCCTCAGAATCCCTAAAAACCAAAAAAATACAAAAAAAACAAAAAAATACCCTAAAAATCTCTGAAAACATAAAAAACACTAAAAAACCTAAAAAAATCCCTAAAAACCATAAAAACCCTAAAAAACATTAAAATACCCTAAAACCCATAAAAACCATAAAAACCCACTAAAAACAATAAAAATACTTAAAACACCTAAAAATGTTAAAAAAAATCTAAAAAACCATACAAACCCCAAAAAACTCATAAAAACTATAAAAACCCAAAAAACCGGGAAAACCCTAAAAAACCCTAAAATCCCTAAAATTCTTAATAGACACTAAAAACTATCAAAATCACTGAAAAACCTAAAAACCATAAAATTCTTATAAAAACCCTTAAACCAATAAAAACTCTAAAAACCCTTAAAACCCCTAAAAATGATAAAAAGGGTTAAAAACACTAAAAACCCTTAAAATTCCTAAAATTCTAAAAAACCCTAAAATCCCAGAAATACCTTAAAAACCTTAGAAAACCCTAAAACCATAAAAATCCTAAAAAATCCCTAAAAACGTAAGAAACCCAAAAAACCATGAAACCCCCTAAAAACTATAAAAACCATTAAAACCTTAAAAAACCCGAAAAACCCATAAAAATAATTAAAAACTCTAAAAAAAATAAAACCCCTAAAAAGTTAAAAAAACTCTAAAAAATATTAAAAACTCTAAAAAACTCAAAAAACCCTAAAACCCCCAAAAGACCCTAAAACCCTCAAAAGACCCTAAAACCTCCTAAAACCCCCCAAAACCCCTAAAAACCTAAAAAACCTAAAACCCCACAAAATATTTAAAACACAAAAACACTAAAAACTATTAAAATCCTAAAAAACCCAAAAAGTCCCTAAAAACATAAAAAAATGAAAAAACCCTGAAAACATAAAAAACTCATAAAACCCTAAGAAAACCTAAAAATCATAAAAACCCATAAAACCCGTAAAAACACTAAAAACCCAAAACCCTAGAAAAAATCCTTAATATTCTAAAAGTTGTTAAAGCTCCTAAAAATGTTAAAAATATTAAAAAACTCTAAAAACCATAACAACAAAAAAAATAACTCAAAGAAACCCTAACCCCCCCCCCCCCCCAAAAAAACAAGAAAAAACCCGACAAAATCTGTTAAAATCCTAACAATGCCTAAAAAGCATAAAAAACCTAAAAAATCCTAAGAATCCCTAAAAACCAAAAAACCCAAAAAACCATGAAAATCCCCTGAAAACCGTAAAACCCCTGAAAATCTTAACATCCCTAAAAACCCATAAAAACCCTAAACAACCCCTAAAAGCTCTAAAACCCATTAAACTCCTAAAAATGTTTAAAAACTCTAAAAAACATTAAAAATCCCAAACAACTCAAAAAACCATAAAAACGTAAAAGGCCTCAAAAACATAGAAAAATCCTAAAACCCAAAAAATAGTGAAAACCCTAAAAACCCTCAAAATCACGAAAAACCAAAAAACCCCAAAAAGTAATGAAAATATTAAAAAATCCCTAAAAATCCTTGAAAATGTAAAAAACCTAAAAACCCTGAAAACTAGTGAAAACCAAAAAAACCCGAAAACCTTCAAAACCCCTCAAAACAAAAAAATAAATAAATATAAAACCCTTAAAATTGTTAAAAATTTATAAAAAATATTTAAACCCATAAAATAACTCAAAAAACCCTAAAAACTCAAAAGACTCTAAAACCCTTGAAAACCCCTATAAACCCTAAAAAACCTTGAAAACCCTAAAACCCCTCTAAATCCCTAAGAACCCCAAAACCCTCTAAAATCCATTTAAATTCAAAAATTCCTTAAAATTACCAAAAAAAGTAAAACCCCTCGAAACCCTGAAAAACATTTGAAAACCATAAAACCCATCAAAAACCTTAAAATAACCTAAAAACCCAAAAAAATCAAAAGCACTAAAAACCCCAAAAACAATTAAAACCCATAAAAAAATTAAAAAAACTCTAAGAAATTTTAGAAACTATTAAAAAATCTCAAAAAACTCTCAAAGCCCAAAAGACCCTAAAAACACTAAGAAAACCCAAAAAAAGCTAAAAAAACCCTAAAAACCTAAAAAACCATAAAAAACCTAAAACCCCCCTAAAAACCTTTAAAACTAAAAAACCCATGAAAAACCTAAAAAAACTAAAAACTCTTAAAAACCATAGAAAATTTTAAGACACCTTAAATCCCAAAAGGCCCTAAAAGCCTGAAAAAAACTAAAAACTCTGACAGAGATTAAAAAACCCTAAAACCCTAAAACCATAAAAACCATGAAAAGCCTTAAAAGTCCTAAAAATCCCTGAAAACATAAAATACCCTAAACAACTTGAAAACCCCATGAAACCCATAAAAAACCCCTTAAAAACTTAAAAAATCCTAAAATCTATAAAACATTAAAAAATAAATAAAAATTCTAAAAACCCTTGTAACCCATAAAACCCATAAAATGTTAGAAACTCTAAAACACCTTAAAGACCCTACAAAAACCAAAAAACACAAAAAAAACCCAAAAAGACTAAAAACACTAAAAAAACCTGAAAACCCTAAAATACCCCGAAAATCCCAAAAACCCCGAAAATCCCTAAAAACCACAAAAACCATAAAAAACCTAAAAACCAAAAATATCTTTAAAAATGTAAAAAATACTACAAACCCTGAAAACCGGTTGAAAACCATAAAAAGCCTTAAAAACATTAAAAAAACTTAAAATACTCCAAAAACCCATAAAAAACTAAATCCTATAAAATCCCTTAAAACCCCTAAAAATGTTAAAAACTCTAAAAAACCTTCAAAACCCCTAAAAACTCAAAAAACTCTAAAAAGACCCTAAAATCTAAAAACTCTTAAAACCCCAAAAAAACTCTAAAAACGCTAAAAACCCTCAAAATCCCTAAAACCATAAAAATCCTAGAAAATCCCAAAAAATCCCTTAAAATGTAAAAAACCCAAAAAAGTATAAAAAACCCTAAAAATGAAAAAACCCATAAAAGCTTTAAAAACCCTAAAAACCCATAAAACCCCATAAAACACTAAAAATCTCGATAAAAACCCTAAAACCAGAAAAACCCTAAAGAACCTTGAAAACCCCTAAAACCCCTCAAAATCTCAAAATCCCTAAAATCCTTAAAAACCATAAAAACATGAAAAACGCCATAAAAATCCCTAAAATTGTAAAAAATCATAAAACCCTAGAAACCCCCTAAAAATCATAAAACCACTAAAAAACCTAAAAACCCATAAAAACCTTAAAAACCCACTAAAAACTCTAAAAATTATTAAAACCCCTAAAAAGGTTTAAAAAATCTAAAAAAACTTAGAATCCCTAAAAAAACTCAAAAAAACCCATAAAAACCAAAAAAGACCCTAAAACCCTAAAAACCCTGAAAACCCTTAAAACCCTGAAAACTTCTAAAAACCCTCAAAATCCATGAAATCTCTAGAAAACCCGAAAACCCAAAAAAAAATTATAAAATATATAAAAATTTAAAAACCCTAAAAAACCCGAAAAATCATAAAACCCCTAAAAACCTTTAAAACCTTAAAAACCCATAAAATCCCTAAAAAATCACTAAAAACTCTAAAAACCCTTAAAACCCTTAAATCACCTAAAATCGTTAAAAACCTTAAAAACCATAAAAACCCAAAAAGACCTTAAAAAACCCATTGAAATCATGAAAACCCTCACAATACTATAAAACATAAAAACCCTAAAATCCATAAAAACCCTAAAAAATCCCTAAAAATCACTAAAAATTTAAAAAACACTAAAACCCTAAAAACCTCAAGAAACCTTAAAAACCCAAAAAACCAAAAAACCCCAAAAAACCAATAAAAATTCAAAAAACACTTAAAAACCATAAAAACATTAAAGAACTATAAAAAACATAAAAACCAATAAATAACTCAAAAACCCCTAAAACCTAAAAAGACCCTAAAAACCCATGAAAACACTAAAAAACCTATAATTCATGAAAAAACCCTAAAAACTCTCAAAACCCTAAAAACCCTAAAAAACTAAAAACCATAAAAACCTAAAATGGGGCTAAATATACTAGAAAAAACATCTAAACACCTAAAAACACAAAAAACAATAAAAACCCAAAAAGACCCTAAAAACCCTTAAAAACCAAAATACCATAAAAACTTTAAAAAAACCCCTAAAGACCCTCAAAATCCCTAAAAACCATAAAAACCTGAAAAAATATTCAAATACTAAAAAAGCCTTAAAATTCCCTGAAAATGTAAAAACACTAAAAACCCTGAATAATCCCTAAAATCAATAAGAACCCCTAAAACCAATAAAAACATCTAAAACCCATAATAACCCTAAAACCCACTAAAAACTCTAAAAACCCTAAAAACCATAAAAACCCTAAAACCCCTAAAAATCCCTAAACACCAAAAAACCCCAAAAAACAATAAAAATCCTAAAATAACACTGAAAATCCATGAAAACGTAAAAACCCTAAAAACCCCAAAAATCAGTAAAAAGAAAAAAATTCTAAAAAGCTTAAAAACCCATAAAACCCTAAAAACCACTCAAAATTATAAAACCGATTAAAAACCTAAATTTTTTGAAAAAACTCTAAAAATATTTAAAAACCCCCCAAAACTCAAAAAAACCCAAAACCCTTCCAAAAAACTAAAAACCCTAAATAGCCCTTAAAACGCCTAAAACCCCTCAAATTATATTAAAACCCAGACAACCCCTAAAACCATTAAAATCCTAAAAAATCCCTAAAATCCATAAAAACGTAAAAAATCCAAAAAACCCTTAAAATCCCTTAAAACCATAAAACCCCTAAAAACATTTAAAAATACTAAAAATCCATAAAACCCGAAAATAACTAAAAACTCTAAAAACCCTTAAATCCCCAAAAATATGTTACAAACTATAAAAAATATTAAAACCCTCACAAATTCAAAAAACCTAAAACCCCCAAATGATCCTAAAAATCCTAAAAAAACACTAAAAACCCTAAAAACCTTGAAAACTCTAAAACCTTCAAAAATCTCTAAAACCTCTAAAAAACCTAAAAACCATAAAAATCCTAAAAAATCCAGAAAATGTAATGAATCGTAAAAACCCAAAAACCCCACCTGAAAACCATAAACCCCTAAAAATTTTAAAAACCCCCTAAAACCCATAAAATACCAAAAAACCCACTAAAATCTTTAAAACCCCTTAAAAACCCTAAAACGTTAAAAAACTCTAAAAAACATAAATACCCCTAAAAACAAAAGAAAACCTTAAAAACCAAACAAACCCTAAAAATCATGAAAACTCTAATAACCCTAAAAACTAGGAAACCCCCTCAAATTCTGTAAAAACCCTAAAACCCTAAAAAACATAAAAATCCTAAAAAGTCCCTAAAAATTCATGAAAATGTAAAAAAATCCAAAAACCCTAAAAACCCCTAAAACCCATAAAACCCATAAAAACTTTAAATACCCTAAAAACCCATAAAAGGCCTAAATAACCACTACAAACTCTAAAATCCCTAAAACCTATAATAATGTTAAAAACTCTAACAGATCTTAAAAAGCATAAAAAATAAAAAAACCCTAAAACCACTTAAAATCACTAAAAACCCTAAAAACACTAAAAGCCATAAAAAGCAAAGAAATCCCTAAAAATACTTGAAAACCTAGAAAACCCTAAGAACCTTGAAATCCCCATAAAACCATAAAACACCTAAAACCTTAAAAAACACTCAAAAATCCTAAAAATTCGTAAAGCCACTAAAACTCTAAATACTCTTATAACCTGTAAAAATGTTAAAAAGTCTTAAAAACACTAAAAAATCAAATAAACCTTAAAAACCAAAAAATACCCTAAAAACACTAAAAATAATAGAGAAACCTAAAAACCCTAAAAACCCCTAAAACCCCTAAAAAAATAAAAAGCCTTAAAAACTCTTAAAAATCCCAAAAAACATAATACACCCTTAAAACACTAAAAACCAATGAAACACATAAAAACCCCTAAAAAATTTAAAACCCTAAACACCCATAAAAACTATAAAATTGACTAAAAACACTAAAACCCATTAAACCCCAAAAAAGTTTAATAACTATCAAAAATATTTAAAAACCCAAAAAACAGTAAAATGCCTAAAAAACATTAAAACTCCTAAAAACCCATAAAACCCCAAAAAACATTAAAAAAACTGAAAACACTAAAACCCCATAAAAATGTTAAAAAACTCTACAAAACCTTAAAAACACTAAAATAACTCTAGAAAACCTTAAACACCAAATAAAACATAAAAATCTCAAAAACCACTAAAACCCTAAAAAACCCCAAAAACCAAAAAAACACTCAACATATCTGCACCCTAAAAACCATAAAATTCCTTAAAAATGCCCTAAAAGACACTGAAAATGTAAAAATCCCTAAATTCCATAAAAAACCCTTAAAACCATAAAACCCCATAAAATCCCTAAAAACCACTACAGACTATAAAAACCCTAAAAAAGTTAAAAACTCTAAAAACCTTAAAATCATTAAAAAACTCAAAAAATGATAAAAATCCAAAAGGACCCTAAAACCATTTAAAACCCTAAAAACACTAAAAAACCCTGAAACCCCCCCAAACCCCTCAAACTCTCTAAAAACCCTAAATTACCCAAAAAACCATAAAAATCCTAAAAAATGCCTCAAATCCCTAAAAACATAAAAACCCTTAAAAACTTGAAAACCCCATAATTTATAAAACACCTAGAAAACATAAAAATCTCTAAAAATCCATGAAAACCCAAGAAAACCACTAAAAACTCTAAAAACCCTTAAAACCCCTAAAAAGGTTAAAAACTCTAAAAACATTAAACCCCTAAAAACTCAATAAAACCATGTAACCCATAAAGACCCTAAAAATAATGAAAACCCTAAAAACCCATAAAACCCCTCAATCTCCCTAAATACCATAAAACCCCTCAAAATCATAAAAATCCTAAAAAATACTTAAAAATCCCTTAAAACATAAACAACCGTAAAAACCCTGAAAACCCCAAAAAACCATAAAACCCTCTAAAAACCTTCAAAACCCTAAAAACCCATAAAACCCCTAAGAACCACTAAAAAATCTAAAAAACCATAAAACACTCAGAAATATTTAAAAACTATAGACAACCTTTAACCCCCTAAAATATCAAAGTTTGTTCATGCCTTCTCTTTATATAGATGGCCGGTAAGTCTGGTCAAATCCCTTCAAGCCAAGATTCGAAACTTTGTATGGACAGGATGCATTAGTGAAAAGAAATTGGAAACTGTTTCATGGAAAGACTGCATCAAACCCATTAGCATGGGTGGTCTTGGAATTAAAGATCTCAGGGCTTTCAATGAGGCCTTGTTGGCTAAATTCACCTGGAATCTCTTCGTGCACAAGGAAGGTGAGCTAGATTTTCTTAAAGAACGATTCACTGCCCACTTGTGTAATGGCTACACTGGGTATATGCTCTCCTCGGTATGGACCACAATTAAATCCTCATTTCAGAATATTATCTCTCAATCTATCTGGACTGTTTCAAAAACGCTAAAAACCCTGAAAATCCCTGAAAACCATAAAAACCCCTAAAAACATTTAAAACCCTAAAAACCCATAAAACCCTAAAACAACTAAAAACTGTAGAAACCCTTAAATCCCAAAAAGTATGTTAAAAACTCTAAAAAATATTTAAACCCTAACAAACTTAAAAAAAACCTAAAACCCCCAAAATACCCTAAAAATCCTAAAAAACACTAAAAACCCCAAAAACCCTAAAAACCCTAAAAACCTTGAAAACCCTAAAACCTTTCAAAATCCCTAAAAACCCTAAAAAACATAAAAACCATAAAAATCTTAAAAAAATAAGAAAATTTAAAGAATCCTAAAAACCTTGAAACCCCCCCTTGAAAACCCTAAAACCCCTAAAAATATTTAAAACCCCCTATAACCCATAAAATCCGTAAAACCCACTAAACACTCTAAAACCCCTTAAAACCCCTAAAAATTTTAAAAACTCTAAAAAACCTAAATACATCTAAGAAACACAAGAAAACCTTAAATACCCAGACATATCCTCAAAACAATGAAAACTATAATAACCTTAAAAACCATGAAAACCCCTCAAATACCGTAAAAAACCCTAAAAAACATAAAAATCCAAAAAAAGTCCCTAAAAATCCATCACAACGTAAAAAAACCATTAAAACCCTTGAAAAGTCCCTAAAGTGTTTTTGGGTGTGGGTCGTTTGACCCCTCCCCTCCCGTGTCTGCTGTGTCTTTTTTCTTCTTAATAAATTTTGGGGGATCGGGAATAGCCCGACCCTCGCATCTTCCTTCCCTAAAAACCCTAAAAACCCTAAAACCCCTTAAAACACACAGAGCCTAAAAAACCCCAAAAACCATCAAAATCCCTAAAAATCCTAAAAACTATAAAATCCTAAAAGGCCCTAAATACCTAGAAAATGTAAAAAACCCCCTAAAATCCCTAAAAACCCTATAAAGACCAAAAAAAAACCCTGAAAAGGATTCAAAACCTTAGAAACCCTAAAAACCCATAAAACCCCTAAAAGTCACTAAAAACTATAAAAACCTTTTAAACCCCTAAAAATGTTAAAAAACTCTAAAAACCCTTTAAAACACTAAAAAACTATACCAAACTCTAAAACCCCAAAGAGTCCCAAAAACTCTAAAAACCCATAAAAACCCCTAAAAAATCCATAAAAACCCTAAAAACCCAAAAATCATAAAAAACCTATAAAATTCGTAAGAATCCTTAAAAAAGAAAAATAATAAAACCCTTGAAAAACCCATAACACCTTAAAAACCACTAAAAACTATGAAAATCACTAAAAATGTTTAAAAACTAAAAAAAACTTAAAATCCCAAAAAACGTAAAACAACCCCCTCAAAACCCAAAAGACCTTAGAAACCCTCAAAAACCCTAAAACCCTCAAAAACACAAAAAACCATAAAACCCCTCAAAATCGCTAAAAATCATAAAGAACCTAAAAACTACAAAAAACCTAAAAGCCCCCTAAAAATTCCGGAAAACATAAAAAAAACCTAAAAACACTGAAAAACCCTTAAAAACCATAAAAACCCCTGAAAGAAATTAAAAACCAATAAAACACTACAACCACTAAAAACTTTAAAAACCCTTAAAACCCATAAAAATGTTAAAAAAATCTAAAATACTTTGAAACCCAAAAAAATAAAAAAACCCCAAAACCCCCAAAAGGCCCTAAAACCCTGAAAACCCATAAAAATCATAAAAAACCCCAGAAAACCCCTAAAATTTCCCAAAATCCCAAAATCCCAAAATCCCAGCCCCTTAAACCTCTAAAAACCATAAAATCCTAAAAAAGTCTAAAAATGCCTAAAAGTGTAAAAACCCCTAAAAACAATGAAATACCCTTGAAAACATAAACCCTAAAAATCTACTAAAAACTCTAAAAATCCTAAAAACCCCTAAAAATGTTAAAAAACTCTAAAAAACCTTTAAACCGCAAAAAACTTAAATTAAACCCTAAAAACCCAAAAGGCTCTAAAAACCCTAAAAATCCCTAAAAACCATAATAATCCCTAACAACCCTAAAACCCTAAAAAACCCTTAAAATCCCTAAAACCAATAGAAATCCCAAAAAATCCCTAAAAATCCCTAAAAACATAAAAAGCCCTAAATTCCCTAAAAACCCTAGAAAACCAAAAACACCCCTAAAAAACATAAAAACCCCTAAGAACCTCTAAAACCATTAAACACCACTGAAATCTATGAAAACCCTTGAGATACTTAAAACCATTAAAAAACTCTAAAAAACACTTAAAAACAATAAAAAACTCAAAAAAGCACCAAAAACCCCAAAAAGACCCAAAAAATTGAAAACCCCTAAAAACCCTAAAAACCTCTAAAATCCTTCAAAATCCCCAAAATCACTAAAAACCATACAAATCCGAAAAAAAACCCCAAAAAACTAGAAGATATAAAAACCCTAAAAACCTTGAAATACCCCTGAAAACCATAAAAAACCCTTAAAACCCCTAAAAATGTCAAAAAACACTAAAAACCCTTAAAACCCCAAAAAACACAAAAAAAACCCTAAAAATCCTTAAAAACCCTAAACACACTAAAACAATCCCTGATAAATTCTAAAAACCATCAAAATCCCTAAAAACACAAGAAATCATAAATATTCTAAAACCCCTAAAAATCAAGGAAAATGTCAAAAACCATAAAACCTTGATAACCATAAACCCTTAAAATCTATAATAACCCATAAAAAACCTAAAAACCCTAAAAAACCCTCAAAACCCTCAAAATAAAAAAGAAACCTAAAACCCATGAAACATTAAAAATCCCTAAAAGACCATGAAAACGTAAAAAAACCCAAAAAACCCTGAAAATGGTGCGGATGGTGACCCTTTTGGTGTGACTTTTGTTTCGGACTTTGGGGGTGATGTCGATTGATCTATTTTCTTTTTCGTCTTTTTCCTTTTGGGGTTTTGGTTAGGTTGTAAGGTGTTTTCGGTTGTGGTTGATTGACCCCTCCCCTCCCTGTCTGCTTGTTGTCGGCTGTGTCTTCTTTTCTAATAAATTGTTAGCGGGGTCAGGAATATCCTGATCCTCGCACCTTCCTTACCTAAAACCCCAAAAGACCCTAAAACCTTGAAAAACCCCTAAAAACGCTAAAAAATCCCAAAAAATCCCAAAATTCCCTAAAAATCCAAAAAAAACCCAAAACCCATAAAAATCATAAAAAATCCCAAAAAATCCATAAAAGCATATAAAACCCTAAAATCCCTAAAAAACCTTGAAAACTATAAAAACCCATAAACCCATAAAAAAACTATAACCCAATAAAAACCCTAAAAACCACAAAAAAACTCAAAAAACCACTAAAAACATTAAAAAATCTTAAAAATCTTAAAAGAGATGGGTGGTGTTTGGCCTCTTCTTGTCCGATATGTCTTCAGGATGAGGAAAATCTGCAGCACATTTTTCTTAAGTGCAAGTTGGCTGCAGGTCTTTGGGATCATTTGCAGGGCATGTTCCAGCTGAAAATCTGCACACACAACACGCTGTCTGCTATTTTCAGCAGTGTCGTTGGCGTGCAATGCAGTCAACAAATTGCCAATCTGCTTCTTGCTGCCGCTGCGGCTCTTACTGCTTTTGTGTGGGCAGCTCGGAACAAAGTGGTTTTTGATAATGACGCATGCTGCCTCCGAAATGGTGTGGTGGAAATTCATCAAGCAGTCCATGCGGCGGCTCATATCCAGGATGGTACGATGGCTAATGATATTAAGGACCTTATTGTGTTGAGAACTCTCGGTATTTCTGGAAGATGCAGGAAACCGAAGGACTTTAAATTCATTCGGTGGATTCCACCAATCCCAGAATGGATAAAAGTTAATGTGGATGGTGCAGCCCTAGGCGCGCCTGGTCTCTCCGGGTGTGGTGGTGTTTTCTGGACGTATAGAGGTTTTGTTAAAGGATGCTTTTATCATTACATTGGGAATGGATGTGCTTATGAAGCGGAGTTATGGCCCATGATTAAGGCTGTACAGTTTGTGGTCCACTTCAGGTGGAAGCAACTTTGGATTGAATCTGACTCGATGTTGGCGGTGGAAGCCCTCAAAAGCAAAACAAGGACAATCCCATGGAGGCTTCTCCCACAATGGGTTGACTGTCTGAGAATCTCTCAGGGTACGAACATTATGGTCACACATATATACAGGGAAGCGAACAAGGTGGCAGACATACTCTCCAAGAAAGCAATTGAGGATGGATGTCCCATGTGGTCATTTAATGCACCAGATTTCTGCACTCCTCTTGTGGACTCAGACATGAAGGGTGAATTGCACACTTGGCTGTGCAAACCCTCCTTGTAATGCCTTGTACCTTTATTTTATGTAATTGAATATTGTGGGGCTTGGATCCGCCTGGCCCCAAACCTGTTTTGCCTAAAAACTCAAAATAACCCTAAAACCCCCAAAAACCATAAAAATCATGAAAAGACCCTAAAATCCCCTAAAAACATTGAAAATCCATAAAAACATTTAAGAAACACTAAAAACCCACAAAATCCCTAAAAACACTAAAACCCTAAAATCCTAAGAAATCAAAAAAATCCTGAAAAACATATAGAACCATAAAAAACCCATAAAACCAAAAAAACCTTTAAACCTTAAAAAACCCTAAATTCCCATAAAAATCATAAAAACACTAAAAACTCTAAAAACCCTCAAAACCCTAAAAATGTTGAAAAAAGCTCTAAAAACCTTAAAAACACTAAAAAATAAAAAAACCTTAAAACTTGAAACCGCTAAAACCCCAAAAATCCCTAAAAATCTCAAAAAACACAAAAAATTATAAAATACGAAAATCCCTAAAAACCCCAAAAATGAAAAAAACATAAAAACACTGAAAAACCCTCGAAAACCATAAAGATCACTAAAAACTCTAAAACTGCTTCAACCCAAAACACCTAAAACCTAAAAAAAATTATAACCTAAAACACCTAAAAACTCTAAAAAACCCTAAAAAACCAAAAAGACACTAAAAACCCCTAAAACCCAAAAAAATATAAGAAAACCTAAAAACCCTAAATATCCCTAAAAACCATCAAAATCACTAAAAACCTAAAAACCTTAAAAACTCTAAAAATGCTTTAAAACCCTAAATATGCTAAAAAAAATCTAAAAAACCTTTAAAACCCTAAAAACTCAAAAAACCCTAAAAAACAAAAAATACCCTAAAAACCCTAAAAACCCAAAAAAACCTAAAAACCATGGAAACCCCTAAGAACCCAAAAAATCCATAGAAATCCTAAAAACCAAAAAAACCACAAAAGACTAAAAGATCACTAAAAATCCCTAAAAATGTTTAAAACCCTAAAACCCTTGAAAAACAACTTAAAACTATAAAACCCCTAAAAAGCATAAAATCCCATAAAAACACTAAAAACCACTAAAACCACTAAAAACTCTAAAAACCTAAAAATCCCAAAAAACACAAAAAACACAAAAAACCATAAAACTCCAAAAATACCCTAAAAACCCTAAAACCCCCTAAAAACCCAAAAACCCCCAAAAAAACCCTCAAAATCCCTAAAATAATAAAAAACACTAAAATCTATAAAAATCCAAAAAAAGATATAAAAATCCCTATAAAATAATAAAAACCAAAAAACCCTGAAATATATCTGAAAACCATAAATACCACTGAAAATCATAAAAACCCTAAAAAACTATAAAAACTCTAAAAACACATAAATCCCTAAAAACCAACTAAAACTCCAAAAACCTATAAAACCCCTACAACATTAAAAATTGGTTAAGAACTCTAAAAAACCTTAAAACCGTAGAAAACTCAAAAACCGTAACAACCCAAAAAGACCCTAAAAACCCCTAAAACCCTAAAAACCCTTAAATTCATTGAAAACCCCAAAAAACCCAAAAAACCATAAAAATACTAAAACATCCCTAAATATCCCTAAAAACATATAAAATCCTAAAAACCCTGAAAACCCACTAAAAACCATAAAAGCACATAAAACCCTAAAATACCATAAAAACCCGTAAACCACTAAAAAATCTAAAAACCTATAAAACCCCTATTTTTATTTTAAAAAAGCTAAAAATCTTAACACTAAAAAAGTCAAAAAAAAAACCATAAAACCCAAAAGATCCTAAAAACCAAAAAACTGTAAAATACCCTAAAAACATGAAAACCATCAGAATCCCAAAAAACCAAAAAAATGAAAAAAAATAAAATAAAAATTCCTTAAAATTCCCTGAAAACATTAAAAACACCAAATACCCTAAAAAATCCCTAAAAACCATAAAAACCCTTAAAACATTAAAAAACACTAAAACCCATAAAAACCCTAAAATCCCACTAAAAACAATAAAAACACTTAAAGCGCCTAAAAATGTTAAAAAACTCTAAAAACCCGTACAAACCCTAAAAAACTCAAAAAAACTACAAAAACCCAAAAAAAAACCCTGAAAACCCTGAAAAACCCTAAAATCCCTAAAATCCCTAATAGCCACTAAAAACTATCAAAATCACTAAAAAACCTAAAAACTATAAAATTCTTATAAAAACCCTTAAACTAGTAAAAACACTAAAAACCCTTAAAATCGCTAAAAATGTTTAAAAGCGTTAAAAACACTAAAAACCCTTAAAATACCTAAAATATTCAAAAAAATCCCTAAAATCCTAGAAATACCTTAAAACCCTAAAAACCCTAAAACCATAAAAATCCTAAAAAAGCCCTAAAAATCCCTAAAAACGTAAGAAACCCGAAAAACCATGAAATCCACCTAAAACAATAAAAACCCTTAAAACCTTAAAAAAACCCAAAAAAACAATTAAAAACCCTATAAACCATTAAAACTCCTAAAAAGTTAAAAAAAACTCTAAAAAATATTAAAAACTCTAAAAAACTCAAAAAACCCTAAAACCCCCAAAAGGCCCTAAAACCCCCCAAAGACACTAAAACCTCCCAAAACCCCCAAAAACCCCTAAAAACCTAAAAAAACCTAAAACCCCACAAAATCTTTAAAACAAAAAAACACTAAAAACTATTAAAATCCTAAAAAGCCAAAAAATCCCTAAAAACATAAAAAAATGAAAAACCCCTGAAAACAAAAAAACCCATAAAACCCTAAGAAAACCTAAAAACCCTAAAAACCCATAAACCCTTAAAAACACTAAAAACCCAAAACCCTAGAAAAAAACCCTTAATACTCTAAAAACCCTTAAAGCTCCTAAAAATGATAAAAATATTAAAAAAATCTAAAAACCAGAAAAACAAAAAAAACTCAAAGAAACCCTAACGCCCCCCCCCCCAAAAACATAAAAACCCGACAAAATCTGTAAAAATCCTAACAATTCCAAAAAACCATAAAAAACCTAAAAATCCCTAAAAATAAAAAAACCCTGAAAATCCCCAGAAAAACACAAAACCCCGGAAAACCTTAACATCCCAAAAATCCCATAAAAACACTAAAAACTCTAAAACCCATTAAACTACTAAAAATGTTTAAAAACTCTAAAAAACATTAAAAAACCTAAAAAAATAAAAAAAACCCTACAAACTTAAAAGGCCTTAAAAACATTGAAAACCCATAAAACCCAAAAAACAGTGAAAAACCTAAAACCCCTCAAAATCACTAAAAAACCTAAAACCCCTAAAAGTAATAAAAATATTAAAAAATCCCTAAAAATCCTTGAAAACGTAAAAAACCTAAAAACCTTGAAAAACCATTGAAAACCAAAAAAACCCTAAAACCATAAAAACCCCTATAAAAAATAAAAAAAAAATAACTATAAAACTCTTAAAACACCTAAAAATGTTAAAAAATTATAAAAAAATATTAAAACCCTTAAAAGAACTCAAAAACCCTAAAAACCCAAAAGACACTAAAACCCTTGAAAACCCCTATAAACCCTCAAAAACCTTGAAAACCCTAAAACCCCTGAAAATCCCTAAGAACCCTAAAAACCTCTAAAATCCATTAAAATCCAAAAATGCCTTAAAATTACTAAAAAATGTAAAACCCCTCAAAACCCTGAAAAACATTTGAAAACCATAAAACCCCTAAAAAACTTAAAATAACCTAAAAACCCAAAAAACCTAAAGCACTAAAACCCCCCAAAACATTTAAAACCCATAAAAACATTAAAAAAACTCTAAAAAACTTTAAAAACTATTAAAAAAGCTCAAAAAACTCTAAAAACCCAAAAGACCCTCAAAACCCTAAGAAAACCCAAAAAACAGTAAAAAACCCTAAAAACCCCTAAAACCCCATAAAATCCATAAAACCCTAAAAAACAAAAATATCCTAAAAGGCTCTAAAAATCCATGAAAACGTAAAAACCCTAAAAACCCTGAAAACAGTAACAACCCCTAAAACCTTTAAAA
Source organism: Viscum album (assembly GCA_963277665.1). Classification (NCBI taxonomy): domain Eukaryota; kingdom Viridiplantae; phylum Streptophyta; class Magnoliopsida; order Santalales; family Viscaceae; genus Viscum; species Viscum album. Next base: position 1,884,420,784 of record OY728141.1, on the reverse strand, counting down.
AACCTAAAAACCTATAAAACCCCAAAAAACCACAAAAAACACAAAAAACACATAAAACCCCTAAAAATGTTAAAAAAATAAAAAAACCCATAAAAATGCTAAAAAACTAAAAAAAACTAAAAATACAAACAAGTCCCAAAATACTATAGAGAACTCAAAAAAACCCTAAAAACCCTGAAAACATAAAAAACCCAAAAAACCCTTGAAAACAATAAAAATCCTAAAAACATAAAATAATCTAAAACCCATAAAATCCCACTAAATACTCTAAAAACCTTTCCCTGCAAAAAAACTTAAAGAACCCTGAAAACCTAAAATACATTAAAAACTATAAAAAACCTTATAAGCCCAAAAAAACTCAAAAAACCCCTAAAAACCCCTAAAAATCTCTAAAAACCAAAAAATAGCAAAAACCATAAAAATCCTAAAAATGCACTAAAAATACTTAAAAACATAAAAAAACCCTAAAAACTCTGAAACCCCCTGAAAAATATAAAAAACCAAAAAACCATAAACACCAATAAAAAACCGAAAAATCACTAAAAACGAAAAATAATCTTAAAACCCCACAAAACCTTAAAAAACTCTAAAAACCATAAAACCTTATAAAAGTAAAAAAAATTCCCTAAAAACTAAAAAATGCCCTAAAACCCCTAAACCCTAAAACCCAGGAAAACCTTAAAAACCCACAAAATACCTAAAAACCATAAAAATATAAATACCCTAAAGAAACCCTAAAAACCTTGAAAATGAAAAACCCCTAAAAACCTTGAAAAGCCCTGAAATCCAAAAAACACCTAAAAACCTAAAAATCCATAAAAACCTTGAAAACTATAAATCCCCTAAAAATCATAAAATCCTAAAAACCCATAAAACCCCTAAAAACCCACTAAAAACTCTAAAACCCTTAAAACCCTAAAAAACATTAAAAAGGTCTAAAAACCTTAAAAAACGTAAAAAAACACCTAAAAACCCAAAAAGACCCTAAAAATCATAAAAAATCTAAATAATCCAGAAAAATCCTTAAAAATGTAAAAAACACTAAAAACCGTGAAAACCATAAAAACCCTTAAAATGATTAAAAACCCTAAAAAACCCTAAAAACCATAAAACCCCAGAAGACCCTAAAACCTTAAAATCCCCTAAAAATGCTAAAAAATCCCAAAATTCCCAAAATTCCCTAAAAATCAAAAAAACCCCAAAACACCCTAAACCCATAAAAATCATAAAAAATCCCAAAAAAAATCCATAAAGGCATATAAAACCCTAAAATACTTAAAAAACTTTGAAAACCATAAAAACCCATAAACCCATAAAAAAACTAAAACCCAATAAAAACCCTAAAAAACCACAAAAAAACTATAAAAACCACTAAAACATTAAAAACTCTTAAAAATCTTAAAAAATCGAAAAAAACTCAAAATAACCCTAAAACCCCCAAAAACCATAAAAATCATGAAAGACCCTAAAATCCTTTAAAAACATTAAAAATCCCTAAAACATTTAAAAACCCCAAAAAACCCCCAAAATCCCTAAAAAACCTAAAACCATAAAATCCTAAGAAATCCAAAAATTCCTGAAAAGCATATAGAACCCTAAAAAACCCATAAAACTAAAAAAACCTTAAAACCTTAAAAAAACCCTAAATTCCCATAAAAATCATAAAAACACTAAAAAAATCTAAAACCCCTAAAAATGTTAAAAAAAAGCTCCAAAAACCTTAAAATCACTAAAAAAAATCAAAAAACCCTAAAATCCCTAAAAACCTTAAAACCTAAAAACCTAAAACCCCTAAAAACCATAAAAACACTAAAAACCCTAAAAATATCAAAAAACATAAAAAATCATAAAATCCGAAAATCCCTAAAAACCCCAAAAATGAAAAAAACCATAAAAACCCTGAAAAACCACCGAAAACCATAAATACCACTAAAAACTGTAAAATCGCTTCAACCCAAAACACCTAAAACCTAAAAAAAATTAAAATCTAAAACACCTAAAAACTCTAAAATCCAAAAAAAAACCAAAAAGGCCCTAAAACCCCTAAAACCCTAAAAACTCTAAGAAAACCTAAAAACCCTAAAAACCCTAAAAACCCATAAAACCCATAAAAATCCCTAAAAACATAAAAACTCTAAAAAATCCTGAAACCCCCCTAAAAACCATTAAAACACCTAAAAACCTTAATAACCCTAAATACCCATAAAAACCTTAAACCCACAAGAAACTCTAAACCCCTTAAAACCCCCAAAAATGTTAAAAAATTCTAAAAATGCTTAAAAACTCATAATAAACCCTAAATACCTAAAAGGACCTGAAAACCCTAAAAAACATAAAAACTATGAAACACGCCAAACCCTTCAAAGTCTCAAAAACTGCAAAAACCCTAAAAACCATTAAAATCCTAAAAAAATCCTTAATTTTTTTAAAACATAAAAAACCAAAAAAACCCTGAAAAATGCCAGAAAAACAAAAAACCCCAAAAGCCTTAAAATCCCTAAAACCCCATAAAAAACCCAAAAAAAATACTAAAAACACTAAAAAACCCTAAAATCTAAAAAATCTAAAAACCCAAAAAGGCAATAAAAACCCTGAAAACCACTAAAAAATATGGAAGCCCAAAAAAACCCTCAAAAATCCCCCAAAACACTAAATACCCTAAAAACCTAAAAAAAACCTAAAACATCCCCCAAACCTCTAAAAACGTAAAAACCCGTAAAGCCCCAACAAACCCCCTGAAAACCATAAAAATCCCTAAAAATCTTTAAAAATCACTAAAAACCTTTAAAAATCTTAAAAATCCATATTAAACCTAAACACAATAAAAAATCTAAAACCCCTTAAACCCACAAAAACCTTCAAAAAAAACAAAAAAACCTCAAAATCCATAAAAAACTAAAAAATTCCTAAAAATAATAAAGAACCTTAGAAACCCCTAAAACCTAAAAAACCCTGAAAACCATTAAATACCCTAAAAAATCATATAATCCATAAAATCCTAAAAAATCCCTCAAATTCCCAAAAACCCTAAAAACCATAAAAATCCTGAAAAAGTCATAAAAATAGCTGAAAACAAAAAAAAATAAAAATTATGAAAAACCTATGAAAACCATTAAAACCCCTAAAAAATTAAAAAACAAGAAAAACCCATAAAACCCTAAAAACCCAATAAAAACTCTAAAGAACCTTTAAACCCATAAAAGATTTTAAAAAACTCTAAAAAAGCTTAAAACCCATAAAAATTTTCAACAGAACCCAAATACCCAAAAAGACCCTGATAACCCTAAAAAACCCCAAGACCCAAAACACTCTAAATACCATAAAAACCTAAAAAGCCCTAAAATTCCTTGAAAACATAAAAAAACATAAAACCCTAAAAACCACCTAAAAACCCTAAAAACCCCTAAAAAAATTTAAACCCATAAAACTCTAAAAACCCAATAAAAACTCATAAATTCTTAAGACCCCTAAAAACGTTAAAAATGTTAAAAACTCTAAAAACCCTTAAAACCCCTAAAAAACTCAACAAAAACCCAAAAACCCCAAAAGACCCTAAAACCCCAAAAAAACCTAAAACCCTTAGGAACTCTAAAAAACACTAAAACCCCTCAAATTCCATAAAAAACCCTAAAAACATAACAATACTAAAATGCCCTAAAAGTCCCCAAAAACGTTAAAAAACCTCAAAACGATGAAAAACCTCAGAAAACCATAAAACCCCCCAAAACTTTAAAATACCCTAAAAAACCATAAAAACTCAAAAGACCAATAAAAACTCCAACAACCTAAAACCCCCTAAAAACATTAAAAAACTCTAAAAAATCTTTTAAACCCTAAAAAAACTGAAAAAAAAACTTCTAAAACCCGAAAAAACACTAAATCCTCTCAAAATCCCTAAAAACCATAAAACCCCGAAAATTAACCTTAAAAATTCCTGAAAAGGTAAAAAACCCTAAAAACCTCAAAAACCCCTAAAAACCATAAAACCCCTAAAAACCATAAAAACCCAAAAAACCCAAAAAATCCACTAAAGCTCTAAAAACCAATAAAAACCCTAAAACATTAATAAACACTATGAAATATTAAAACACCTAAAATAAGTTAAAAAAATGTTTAAAACCAAAAATATCCTAAAAACCAGAAAAATCACTAAAATCCTAAAATGCCCAAAAAACCCTAAAACCCATTAAAATCCCTAAAAACCATAAAAATCCTATAAAATATATGAAAATCCCTTAAGAACTCTAAAAACCCTTAAAAGGATAAAAAATCTCTAGAAAACATTAAAATCCCAGAACAAATCAGAAAAACCTTAAAAACCCCAAAAGACCCCTAAAACCCCTAAAACCCATCAATTTACCTAAAAACCTAAAAACCTAAAAACAATAAAAACAATAAAAATCTTAAGGGGCCATAAAAGTCACTGGAAATATAAAAAACACTAAAAATCTGTGAAAACCATAAAAACCATTGAAAAACCTAAAAACCACTAAAACACCTATAAACCATTAAAACCCCTAAAAATGTTAAAAATTGTAAAAACCCTTAAAACCCTGAAAACTAAAAAATACCCTAAAACACCAAAAATACCCGAAAACACTAAATTTTTTTAAAAAAAACTCTAAAAACCCAGGAAAAACATAAAAACCCAAAAAATCCCTAAAAACCCAAAAAACCCTAAAACCATAAAAATCCTAAAAAATCTTTAAAAATCCCTCAAAATGTAAAGAACTCTGAAAACCCTGAAAACCCCATGAAAACCATAAAAACCCTAAAAACGTTTAAAAAACTAAAAACTCATAAATACTTTAAATACCACTAAATACTCTAAAAACCATTAAGACCCATAAAAATGTTAAAAAACTCTAAAAAAATATAAATCCCAAAAGAGCATAACACCCAAAAACCCCTTAAAAATTCTAAAAATCCTCAAAATCCCAAAAAACCCAAAAAACCATAAAAATCCTTGAAAATATAAAAAACCCTGAAAAACCACTAAAAACTATAATAACTCCAAATAAAATTTAAAAAAAATCCTAAAAACTCATAAAAATCCTAAAAACTCACTAAAAACTATAAAAATCCTTTAAAACGCTAAAAAAATTAAAAACTCTAAAAACCTTTAAAACCTTAAAAACTCAAAAAACCCTAAACCCCCCCAAAAGACCCCCAAAACCCCTAAAAACCCATGAAAACATTAAAACCCTAAAACCCAATAAATACCTACAAACCCTAAAAGACCTTAAAACCCATAACAATCCTAAAAAGTCCCAAAAAATCTCTAAAAACATAAAAACCCCTAAAAACCTTGAAAAAACCCTGAAATGCACAAAAACCTTTGAAAACCACAAGATACTCTAAAAACCATTTAATCCACTAAAATATTAAAAAAATCTACAAAACATTAAAAAAACTAAAAACTACAAGACTCCCAAAATAAATTATAGACCCTAAAATTCATGAAAAACCCTAAAACGCCTAAAAATCTTGAAAACCTCTAAACACCATCAGGATCCCTACCCTAAAAACCCTAAAAAACCTAAAAACACCCGAAAAATCCCTGAAAACGTAAAAACCTTAAAAACCTTGAACACCACCGCAAAACCATAAAACCCCTAAAAATAATAAAAAACTCTAAAACCCATAAAAACCCTAATAACAACTAAAAAATCCAAAAATCCTTAAAACCCATAAAAATGTTGAAAAACACCAAAAAACCATAAAAATAATAAAAAAACTCAAAAATAATCCAAAAATTCTGAAAGAACCTAAAAACCCTAAAAACCCTAAAAACCCCCAAAACATCTAAAAACCATAAAAATCCTAAAGTCCCAAAAAACATAAAAACATTAGAATACCTAAAAAACCCTGAAAACCATAAAACACACTAGAAACATAAAAAACCCTAAAACCCACAAAAAACTAAAAACCCACTAAAAACTATAAAAACCTTTTAAACCCCTAAAAATGTTTAAAAAATCTAAAAACCCTAAAAACTCAAAACACACTAAAACCCTAAAAACCCTAAAAAACATAAAAACCCAAAACCCCAAAACCATAAGAATCCTAAAAAATCCATAAAAATATATGAAAACATAAAAAATCCTCAAAATCCCCTAAAAATAATAAAACCCCCTAAAAACCTTAAAACCCAAAACCCCCAAAACCCCTAAATCCACTAAAAACTCTAAAACCCTTAAACCGTCCAAAAAAGTTTAAAATCTCTAAAATTCCTTAAAACCCTAAAAACTCAAAAAAAAACCCAAAAAACACTATAAGACCCTAAAAACCCTAAAAAAACTAAAACCCTAAAAATCCCTAAAACCCCCAAAATCCATAAAATTCCTATTAACCCATAAAACCCATAAAAATCTTAAAAAATCCCTAAAAATCCCTGAAAACATAAAAAACCCAAAAACACCTGAAACCCATAGAAACCATAAAAATGCCTAAAAACCATAAAAACCCTTAATCCTACATAAAAACCATAAAAACCACTAAGAAATTAAAATCCTTTAAACACCTAAAAACATTAAAAACTATAAAAAACCTTAAAAACCCAGAAAAATAAAAAAACCCTAAAAAACTTAAAAAACCCTAAAACCCTGAAAACTGTTAAAAACCCTCAAAATCCCTAAAAACCATAAAAACACGAAAAAATCATAAAAATCCTAAAAAACTCTAACAATCCTTGAAAAAGTAAAAAACCCTAAAAACCCTTTAAAACCATAAAACCCCTAAAAACATTAAAAAACATTGAGACCCCATAAAAACCCTAAAACCACTAAAAATCGAAAAAATCTTAAAATCCCTAAAAACATGAAAAACTATAAAAAACCTTAGAAACCCCAAAAACCCAAAGAAACCCAAAAAGACCCTAAAAATCCTACAAACACTAAAAAACCCTGAAACTCTAAAAAACTTGAAGAAACCTAAAAACCCACAAAATCCATATAACTTTAAAAACCATTAAAAACCACAAAAATTCTAAAATCCCATAAAATCCTTAAAAACATAAAAACCCCTAAAAACCCTAAAAACCCCTAAAAACCAAAAAAATCACTAAAACCTTAGAAACCCTAATAACCCAAAAAAATCCTAAAAAGCCACTAAGAAATCTAAAACCATTTAAACCATAAAAAATGTTAAAAAACTCTAAAAAACTTAAAACCCTACAAACTAAAACAACACCCTAAAAACCAAAAGACCCTAAAATTTTCAAAATCCCTAAAAACCCTACAAAACCAAGGAAACCATAAAAATCCAAAAAAATCCCCCAAAATCCTTAAAAACAAAAAAAACCCTAAAACCCCTAAAAAATCCCCTACTAACTATAAAAACCCTAAAGACCATTAAAAAACAACAAACCCATAAAATCCCTAAATATCACTAAAAACTATCAAAACCCTTAAAACCCCTAAAACATTAAAAATCCAAAAAATCTTAAAACCCTTAAAAAATAAAAAAAAACCAAAAAAACCCCTAAAACCCAAAACCCCCAAAACACTATTTAACCATGAAAACCCCTAAAAACAAACAAAATCCCTAAAAGTACTTAAAACCCGTAAATATCCTAAAAACCAATAAAAATCCCTGAAAACAAAAATCCCTAGAAACCTTGAAAACCCAATAAAAAAAAATAAAATCCCCTAAAAACTATTAAAACCCCAAAACAACCCATAAAAACCCTAAAAACCACTAAAAACTCTAAATGCACTTAAAACCCGTAAATAGGTTAAAAACTCTAAAAACCTCAAAACACTAAAAAACTATAAAAAACAAAATATACAAAAAGGACCCTAAAATCCCTGAAAACCCTTAAAAATCATAAAAAACCCTGAAAACCCTCTCAAAATCCCTAAAATCTTAAATAACCATAAAAATAAAAAAATCCCAAAGAATCTTGAAAACTAAAAAACCCTAAAAACCATGAAAAAACCCTAAAACCCTGGAAAAAAACACAGGAAAGCCATAAAAACCCCAAAAACCTTAAGAAACCCTAAAAATCAACTAAAAACTCTAAAAACCCTAAAAACTCTGAAAAACCCTAAAACCATGAAAAAACCCAGGAAAGCCATAAAAACCTAAAAAACCATAAGAAACCCTAAAACCCACTAAAAACTCTAAAAACCCTATAAACCCCTAAAAACATAAAAAACTCTAAAAACCTTAAAATCCTAAAAAACTCAAAAAAACCATAAAAACCTAAAAGACCATAAAACCCTTGAACACTCCTAAATTCCAAAAAAAACATGAAAACCCCTAAAAACCCTCAAAATTGATAAATACTCTAAAAACCCATAAAATAATAAAGAATTCCTAAAAATCCCTAAAAAAACAGAAAACTCTAAACCCATGAAAAACATAAAACCCCAAAAAAACCGTAAAAAACTGAAAAATCCATAAAACCATAAAAAATAACTAAATCTCTAAAAACCCTTAAAACTCTAAAAAAATTTAAAATCTCTAAAAACATTAAAAACCCTAAAAACTAAAAAACACAGAAAGATCCAAAAAATCCTAAAGCCCTAAATACCCTGAAAAACATTTAAAAAAAATTCAAAATCCAAAGAACCCTAAAAAGCCCCTAAAAAATATAAAAATCATAAAAAATCCTTAAAAATATCTAAAACTTAAGAAACCCTAAAACCCATGAATACCCCCTGAAAACTATTAAACCCCAAAAACCCATTAAAAATCCTAAAACCCCATAAAAACCCTAAACCACTAAAAACATTTAAACCTCTTAAATCTCCAAAAAAAAGTGAAAAAACTCAAAAAATATTAAAACCCCTAAAAAATAAGAAAAATCCGTAAAAACCCCAAAAGATAGTAAAAAACATAAAAAAACAAAAAACTCAAAAAACAATGAAAACCCTTAAATACTCTCAAAATCCCTAAAAACCCTAAAAACCATAAAAACCATAAATATCCTAAAAATCACTAAAAATCACTCAAAACATAAAAAAAATATAAAAATGTGAAAACCATAAAAACCCCTAAAAACCTTGAAAAATGCTAAAAACTCATAAAACCCTTAGAAACCACATAAAATCTAAAAACCCTTAAACACCCTAAAAATGTTAGAAACTCTAAAAAACCATTAAAACCCAAAAAAATCAAAAAATAACTCTAAAACCCTCAAAACCCTAAAAACACTAAAATCCATAAAACCCTGAAAACCCCTAAAATCCCTAAAAACCCCTAAAAACAATAAAAAGCCCTAAAATCACTAAAATTGTAAAATTGTAAGAAGATGCCAATTTTCGATTTTTTTCAGAATTTTGACAACATGGCTGGCATGATTCCGAGCATGATAGTCATAAATATAAAGAGATATAAATTTGTCACTGTTGATTCTTTAGTATGGAAACCTGATCGGTGCGGTCTTCACGACACCAAAGGGTTATATTGGCACCAATGAAAACATAACTCATGTGTTCTAATGTGGCTTTCCAAATTTAGAAAGTCATTTATCCCTCCATCAAGGCAGATTTTCTTATGGAAAATATGGAAAGGGAGACTGCCCCTACATGGGGTGCTACAAATAGATGGATGGAAGATTGTTTCAAGCTGTAACATTTGGTTACAGGCGGAGGAAACTAGTAACCATCTTTTCATACACTACAGTATGGCTTCTGAGTTATGGCTTTATATTCAGGATGTATTTGGAATTCTTCTTAATTTGAGTAGGCAACGGGAGCTGGTGAATCTTCTCGGTGTTGTAGCTGAGGTAGGCCTAAGCTCACAGCTTCACAATCTTCTCCTATCAGCGGTGGCGGCGCTGCTCCGCTATATTTGGCTAGCCAGAAATGAGGCGGCACGTCAGAATAAAACAGGTTCTTTCCATAAAGGAGTGGTGAGAATTCATAGGGCTATCCATGCGGCAATAGGTATCTAGAATGCAGAGATGAATAATGATATGAATGACTTCCTAGTCCTGCGCAGAATTGGAATTCTGGGAAGATGCAAAAAACCGAGGATGCTGAAATTTATTAGGTGGATCCCTCTAATAGTGGGCTTTATCAAGGTCAATGTTGATGGCGCTACCATGGGTGCACCAGGTCCCTCAGGATGTGGCGGGGTTTTTCGTACCTCTCAGGGCTTTGTCAAAGGATTCTTTTACCACTTCCTTGGGAGCGGTACCACATATGATGCAGAACTTTGGGCCATCATAAAGGCGATTCAATATGCAACCCATAACCCCCCTAAACCCCTAAAAACCTAAAAAAACCTAAAACCCCACAAAATCTTTCAAACACAAAAACACTAAAAACTATTAAAATCCCAAAAAAGATAAAAAATCCCTAAAAACATAAAAAAAATGAAAAAACCCTGAAAACATAAAAAAACCCATAAAACCCTAAGATAACCTAAAAACCATAAAAACCCATAAAACCCTTAAAAATGCTAAAAACCCAAAACCCTAGGAAAAACCCATAATACACTAAAAACCCTTAAAGCTCCTAAAATGTTAAAAATATTAAAAAACTCAAAAAACCAAAAAAACAAAAAAAACTCAAAGAAAACCTAACACACCTCCCAAAAAAACCTAAAAACCCGACAAAATCTGTTAAAATCCCAACAATGCCTAAAAACCATAAAAAACCTAAAAAACACTAAAAATCCCTAAAAACCAAGAAACCCAAAAACCCTGAAAATCCCCTGAAAACCATAAAACCCCTGAAAATCTTAACATCCCTAAAAACCAATAAAAACCCTAAAAAACACTAAAAACTCTAAAACCCATTAAACTCCTAAAAATGTTTAAAAACTCTAAAAAACATTAAAAATCCTAAAAAAATCAAAAAAACCTCCCCTAAAACCCAAAAAACAGTGAAAAGACTAAAACCCCTAAAAGTAATAAATATATTAAAAAATACCTAAAAATCCTAGAAAACGTAAAAAAACCTTAAAACCCTGAAAAACTAGTGAAAACCAAAAATCCCTAAAACCATAAAACCCCTCAAAACAAAAAAAAAATAACTATAAAACCCTTAAAACCCTTAAAAATGTTAAAAAATTAAAAAAAATATTAAAACCCATAAAAGAACTCAAAAAACTCTAAAAACCAAAAAGACGCTAAAACCCATGAAAACCCCTATAAACCCTAAAAAACCTTGAAAACCCTAAAACCCCTCAAAATCCCTAAGAACCCTAAGAACCTATAAAATCCATTAAAATCCAAAAATGCCTTAAAATTACCAAAAAATGTAAAACCCTGAAAAACATTTGAAACCCATAAAACCCCTAAAAACCTTAAAATAACCTAAAACCCCCAAAAAACGTAAACACTAAAACCCCCCAAAACACTTAAAACCCAAAAAAATACATTAAAAAATCTCTAAAATACTTTTAAAACTATTAAAAAAGATAAAAAAACTCTAAAAACCCAAAAGACACTCAAAACCCTAAGAAACCCCAAAAAACACTAAAATACCCTGAAAACCTCTAAAACCCCTTGAAATCCCTAAAAGCCTAAAAAACAAAAATATCCTCAAAGGCTCTAAAAATCCATGAGAACGTAAAAACCCTAAAACCCTGAAAACAACAATAACCCCTAAAACCTTTAAAAACCCTAAAAACCCATAAAAACCCAAAAAACCACTAAAAACACTAGAAACACTTAAAACCCCTAAAAATGTTAAAAAAACTCAAAAAACCCATAAAAATGCTAGAAACATTAAAATACTCTAAAACCCCTAAAATCGCACTAAAAACTATAAAAACATTGCCCTGTAAAATAACTTAAAAAACCCTAAAAACCTGAAATACATTAAAAACTATAAAAAACCTTACAAGCCCAAAAAAACTCAAAAAACCCCTAAAACCCCTAAAACACCTAAACCCCTAAAAAGCCCTAAAAACTCAAAATACCTAAAAATTCCAAAAACCATAAAAATCCTAAAAATCCACTAAAAATCCATAAAAACATAAAAAACCCTAAAAACTCTGAAAACCCCTTAAACCTATAAAAACCCTAAAAACCATAAAAAAAATAAACACCAATAAAAAACCAAAAATTCACTAAAAACACAAAATAATCTTAAAACCCCCAAAACCCTAAAAATCTTGAAAATCCCTGAAAACCAAAAATCACCTAAAAACCTAAAAACCCCAAAAAACTCTAAAAATAACAAAAAACTCTAAAAACCTTATAAACTCTTAAAAATGTAAAAAAACATTGAAAAATCTTAAAAATCATAAAAAAATAAAAACAAACCCAACACCCCAAAAAGGCACTAATAACCACAAAAAAACCTTAAAAACCCCTAAAAACCCTAAAAACCCTTTAAACCCCTTAAAATCCCTAAAAACCCTAAAAATCATAAAAATACAAAAAACACTAAAAATTTCAGAAAAATAAAAAACCCTAAAAACCCTAAAAAAACTTGAAAACCATAAATCCCCTGAAAATCTTCAAATCCTAAAAACTCATAAAACCCCTAAAAACCAACTAAAACTCTAAAAACCCTTAAAACCCTAAAAAACATTAAAAAGGTCTAAAACACTTAAAAACTCAAAAAAAACACCTAAATACCCAAAAAGACCCTAAAACCCTAAAAATCATAAAAATTCTAAAAAATCCAGAACAATTCCCTGGAACAAGTAGAATGAAGGGAGAAGTTTCTGACGCTCCTCAATCTTAATGAGGTTTACGAGTCAGGATGGGATGGCTCTGACTCCTGCTTTGATGATGCGGCTTCTGGATATGGTGTGGATGGTGACCCTTTCTGTGTGACAGCTATTTCGGACTTTGGGGGTGATGTCGATTGATCTGTTTTCTTTTTCATCTTTTTCTTTTTGGGTTTTGGTTGGGTTGTAAGGGGTTTTGGGTTGTGGTTGATTGAACCCTCCCCTCCCTTGTTTGCTTGTTTTCGGTTGCGTCTTCTTTTCTAATAAATTGTTAGTGGGTTCGAGAATATCCTGATCCTCGCACCTTCCTTGCCTAAAACCCCAAAAAACCCTAAAACCTTGAAAACCCCTAAAAACGCTAAAAAATCCCAAAAAATCCCAAAATTCCCTAAAAATCCCAAAAAACCCCAAAACACCCCAAAACCCATAAAAATCATAAAAAATCCCAAAAAAATCCATAAAAGCATATAAAACCCTAAAATCCCAAAAAACCCTTGAAAACCATAAAAACCCATAAACCCATAAAAAACTAAAACCCATGAAAAACCCTAAAAAACCACAAAAAACTCTAAAAACCACTAAAAACATTAAAAACTCTTAAAAATCTTAAAAACCCATAAAAATTCAAAATAACCCTAAAACCCCCCAAAACCATAAAAATCATGAAAGACCCTAAAATCCCCTAAAAACATTGAAAATCCCTAAAAACATTTAAAAAACACTAAAAACCCACAAAATTCCTAAAAACACTAAAACCATAAAATCCTAAGAAATCAAAAAAATCCTGAAAAACATATAGAACCCTAAAAAACCCAAAAAACCAAAAAAACCTTAAAACCTTAAAAAACCCTAAATTCCCATTAAAATCATAAAAACACTAAAAACTCTAAAAACCCTTAAAACCCTAAAAATGTTGAAAAAAGCTCTAAAAACCTTAAAAACACTAAAAAATAAAAAACCTTAAAACCTGAAACCCCTAAAACCCCGAAAAACCCTAAAAATAAATATCTCAAATCACACAAAAAATCATAAAATATGAAAATCCCTAAAACCCCCAAAAATGAAAAAAACCATAAAAACACTGAAAAAACCCCGAAAACCATAAAGACCACTAAAAACTCTAAAACTGCTTCAACCCAAAACACCTAAAACCTAAAAAAAATTTAAAACCAAAAACACCTAAAAACTCTAAAAAACCCTAAAAAACCCTAAAAAACCAAAATGACCCTAAAAACCCCTAAAACCCAAAAAATCTAAGAAAACCTAAAAACCCTAAAAATCCCTAAAAACCATCAAAATCACTAAAAACCATAAAAAACCATAAAAACTCTAAAAATGATTTAAAACCCTAAATATGTTAAAAAATATAAAAAACATTTAAAACCCTAAAAACTCAAAAAACCCAAAAAAACAAAAAATACCCAAAAAAACCTAAAAACCATGGAAACCCCTAAGAACCATAAAAATCCATAGAAACCCTAAAAACCAAAAAAACCACAAAAGACTAAAAGATCCCTAAAAATCCCTAAAAATGTTAAAAACCCTAAAACCCTTGAAAAACAACTTAAAACCATAAAACCCCTAAAAACCATAAAATCCCATAAAAACACTGAAAACCACTAAAAACCACTAAAAACTCTAAAAACCTAAAAATCCCCAAAAACACAAAAAACCATAAAACTCCAAAAATACCCTAAAACCCTAAAACCCCCTAAAAACCCTAAAACCCCCAAAAAAACCCTCAAAATCCCTAAAAAAATAAAAAACACTAAAAACTATAAAAATCGAAAAAAAATATATAAAAATCCCTATAAAATAATAAAAACCAAAAAACCCTAAAATATATCTGAAAACCATAAATACCATTCAAAATCATAAAATCCCTAAAAACCTTTAAAAACTCTAAAAACACATAAAACCCTAAAAACCAACTAAAACTCCAAAAACCTATAAAACCCCTAAAACATTAAAAAGTGGTTAAGAACTCTAAAAAAACTTAAATCCTTAGAAAACTCAAAAAACCCTAACAACCCCAAAAGACCCTAAAACCCCCTAAAACCCTTAAAACCCTTAAATTCATTGAAAACCCAAAAAAACCCAAAAAACAATAAAAATCCTAAAAAATCCCTAAATATCCCTAAAAACATATAAAATCCTAAAAACCCTGAAAACCCCCTAAAAACCATAAAAGCACATAAAACCCTAAAATACCATAAAAACCCGTAAACCACTAAAAACTCTAAAAACCTATAAACCCCCTATTTTTATTTAAAAAAAGCTAAAAATCTTAACACTAAAAAAGTCAAAAAAACCATAAAACCCAAAAGATCCTAAAAACCAAAAAACCGTAAAACACCCTAAAAACATAAAAACCCTTAGAATCCCTAAAAAACAAAACAATGAAAAAAAAACAAAAAAAATTCCCTAAAAATCCCTGAAAACATAAAAAACACTAAAAACCCTAAAAAAATCCCTAAAAAATCCCAAAAAACCATAAAAACCCTTAAAAACATTAAAAAACCCTAAAACCCATAAAAACCCTAAAAACCAACAAAAAACAATAAAAACAATTAAAGCACCTAAAATGTTAAAAAACTCTAAAAAACCATACAAACCCTAAAAAACTCTAAAAAAACTACAAAAACCCAAAAAACCCTGAAAACCCTAAAAAACCCTAAAATCCCTAAAATCCCTAATAGCCACTAAAAACTATCAAAATCACTAAAAAACCTAAAAACTATAAAATTATTATAAAAAACCCTAAACTAGTAAAAACTCTAAAAACCCTTAAAATCCCAAAAAATGTTTAAAAGGGTTAAAAACACTAAAAACCCATAAAATACCTAAAATACCAAAAAAACCTAAAATCCCAGAAATACCTTAAAAACCCTAAAACCCTAAAACCATAAAAATCCTAAAAAATCCCTAAAAATCCCTAAAAACGTAAGAAACCCGAAAAACCATGAAATCCCCCTAAAACTATAAAAACCCTTAAAACCTTAAAAAACCCTAAAAACCCATAAAAAAAATTAAAAACCCTAAAAACCATTAAAACTCCTAAAAAGTTAAAAAAAACTCGAAAAAATATTAAAAACTCTAAAAAACTCAAAAAACCCTAAAACCCCCAAAAGGCCCTAAAACCTCCAAAAGACCCTGAAACCTCCCAAAACCCCCCCAAACCCCTAAAAACCTAAAAAAACATAAAACCCCACAAAATCTTTAAAACACAAAAACACTAAAAACTATTAAAATCCTAAAAAAGCCAAAAAACCCTAAAAACATAAAAAAATGAAAAACCCCTGAAAACAAAAAAACCCATAAAACCCTAAGAAAACCTAAAAACCCAAAAAACCCAAAAAACCCTTAAAAACACTAAAAACCCAAAACCCTACAAAAAACCATTAATACACTAAAAACCCTTAAAGCTCCTAAAAATGTTAAAAATATTAAAAAAAATCTAAAAACCATAAAAACAAAAAAAAACTCAAAGAAACCCTAACCTCCCCCCCCCCCAAAAAAACATAAAAACCTGAAAAAATCTGTAAAAATCCTAACAATGCCAAAAAAACCATAAAAAACCTAAAAATCCCTAAAAATAAAAAACCCTGAAAATCCCTAGAAAACCATAAAACCCCTGAAAACCTTCACATCCCAAAAAACACATAAAAACCCTAAAAACCCACTAAAAACTCTAAAACCCATTAAACTACTAAAAATGTTTAAAAACTCTAAAAAACATTAAAAATCCTAAAAAACTCAAAAAACCCTAAAAACTTAAAAGGCCTTAAAAACATTGAAAACCCATAAAACCCAAAAAACAGTGAACATCCTAAAAACCCCCAAAATCACTAAAAAACCTAAAACCCCTCAAAGTAATAAAAATATTAAAAAATCCCTAAATATCCTTGAAAATGTAAAAAACCTAAAAACCCTGAAAAACCATTGAAAACCAAAAAAATCCTAAAACCTTAAAAACCCCTATAAAAAACAAAAAAAAATATAAAACCCTTTAAACACCTAAAAATGTTAAAAAATTATAAAAAATATATTAAAACCCATAAAAGAACTCAAAAACCCTAAAAAACCCAAAAGACGCTAAAACCCTTGAAAACCCCTATAAACCCTCAAAAACCTCAAAAACCCTAAAACCCCTAAAAATCCCTAAGAACCCTAAAAACCTCTAAAATCCATTAAAATCCAAAAATTCCTTAAAATTACTAAAAAATGTAAAACCCTTCAAAACCCTAAAAAACATTTGAAAACCATAAAACCCCTAAAAACCTTAAAATAACCTAAAACCCCCCAAAAAAACCTAAAGCACTAAAAACCCCCAAAACATTTAAAACCCAAAAAAAAACAATAAAAAAACTCTAAAAAACTTTTAAAACTATTAAAAAAGGTCAAAAAACTCTAAAAACCCAAAAGACCCTCAAAACCCTAAGAAAACCCAAAAAATAGTAAAAACCCCTAAAAACCCCTAAAACCCCTTAAAATCCCTAAAACCCTAAAAAACACAAATATCCTAAAATGCTCTAAAAATCCATGAAAACATAAAAACCCTAAAAACCCTAAAAACAATAACAACCCCTAAAACCTTTAAAAAACCTAAAAACCTATAAAAACCCAAAAAACCACAAAAAACACAAAAACACTTAAAACCCCTAAAAATCTTAAAAAAATAAAAAAACCCATAAAAATGCTAAAAAACTAAAAAAAACTAAAAATACAAACAAGTCCCTAAATACGATAGAGAACTCAAAAAAACCCTAAAAACCCTGAAAACATAAAAAACCCTAAAAACCCTTGAAAACCATAAAAATCCTAAAAACATTAAAATACTCTAAAACCCATAAAATCCCACTAAATACTCTAAAAACCTTGCCCTGCAAAAAAACTTAAAAAACCCTAAAAACCTGAAATACATTAAAAACTATAAAATACCTTATAAGCCCAAAAAACTCAAAAAACCCCTAAAAACCCCTAAATATCTCTAAAAACCTAAAAATACCAAAAACCATAAAAATCCTAAAAATGCACTAAAAATACTTAAAAACATAAAAAACCCTAAAAACTCTGAAAACCCCTGAAAACTATAAAAACCCTAAAAACCTTAAAAACTATAAACACCAATAAAAAACTGAAAAATCACTAAAAACACAAAATAATCTTAAAACCCCACAAAACCTTAAAAAACTCTAAAAACCCATAAAACCTTATAAAAGTAAAAAAAATCCCTAAAAACTAAAAAATTCCATAAAACCCCTAAACCCTAAAACCCAGGAAAACCTTAAAAACCCACAAAATCTTTAAAAACCATAAAAATATAAATACCCTAAAGAAACCCTAAAAAACCTTGAAAATGAAAAACCCCTAAAAACCTTGAAAATCAAAAACCCCTAAAAACCTTGAAAAGCCCTAAAATCCAAAAAACACCTAAAAACCCATAAAAAACCTTGAAAACTATAAATCCCCTAAAAATCTTAAAATCCTAAAAACCCATAAAACCCCTAAAAACCCTTAAAACCCTAAAAAACATTAAAAAAGTCTAAAAACCTTAAAAAACTCAAAAAAACACCTAAAAACCCAAAAGACCCTAAAAATCATAAAAATCTAAAGAATCCAGAAAAATCCCTAAAAATGTAAAAACCACTAAAAACCTTGAAAACCATAAAAACCCTTAAAATGATTAAAAAACCTAAAAAAACCTAAAAACCCTAAAACCCCAGAAGACCTTAAAACCTTGAAAACCCCTAAAAACGCTAAAAAATCCCAAAAAATCCCAAAATTCCCTAAAAATCCAAAAAACCCCAAAACACCCTAAAACCCATAAAAATCATAAAAAATCCCAAAAAAATCCATAAAAGCATATAAAACCCTAAAATCCTTAAAAACCCTTGAAAACCATAAAAACCCATAAACCCATAAAAAAACTAAAACCCAATAAAAACCCTAAAAACCACAAAAAAACTCTTAAAAATCTTAAAAAATTCTAAAAAACTCGAAATAACCCTAAAACCCTTGAAAACCATAAAAATCATGAAAGACCCTAAAATCCTTTAAAACATTAAAAATCCCTAAAAACATTTAAAAAACCCTATAAACCAACAAAATCCCAAAAAACCCTAAAACCATAAAATCCTAAGAAATCCAAAAAATCCTAAAAAGCATATAGAACCCTAAAAAACCCATAAAACTAAAAAAACCTTAAAACCTTAAAAAACCCAAAATTCCCATAAAAATCATAAAAATGCTAAAAAATCTAAAAACCCTAAAAAACCCCTAAAAATGTTAAAAAAAGCTCTAAAAACATTAAAAACACTAAAAAAATCAAAAATCCCTAAAATCCCTAAAAACCTTAAAACCTAAAAACCAAAAACCCATAAAAAACACTAAAAACACTAAAAACCCTAAAAATATCAAAAAACACAAAAAATCATAAAATCTGAAAATCCCTAAAAACCCCAAAAATGAAAAAAACATAAAAACCTTGAAAAACCACCGAAAACCATAAAGACCACTAAAAACTATATAATTGATTCAGCCCAAAACACCTAAAACCTAAAAAAAATTAAACTCTAAAACACCTAAAAAACTCTAAAAACCCCCAAAAAACCAAAAAGACACTAAAAACCCCTAAAACCCTAAAAACTCTAAAACCTAAAAACCCTAAAAAACCTTAAAAACCCTAAAAATCCCTAAAAAAAACTCTAAAAAAGCCTGAAACCCACCTAAAAACCATTAAAACACCTAAAAACCTTAAAAATCCTAAATACCCATAAAAACCTTAAACCCACTAGAAACTCTAAAACCCTTAAAACCCCCAAAAAATGTTAAAAAATTCTAAAAATGCTTAAAAACTCATAATAAACCCTAAATACCTAAAAGGCCCTGAAAAACCTAAAAACCTTAAAAAATATGAAACACGCCAAACCCTTCAGAGTCTCAAAAACTCCAAAAACCCAAAAAACCCTTAAAATCCTAAAAAATCCTTAAATTTTTTTTAAAACATAAAAAACCAAAAAAACCCTGAAAAATGCCAGAAAACCAAAAAACCCCAAAAGCCTTAAAATCCCTAAAACCCCATAAAAACCCAAAAAAAACTAAAAAAACTAAAAAACCCTAAAAGCTAAAAAAATATAAAAACCCAAAAAGACAATAAAAACCCTGAAAACCACTAAAAACCATGAAAACCCAAAAAAACCCTCAAAAATCCCCCAAAACACTAAATACCCTGAAAACCTAAAAAAACCTAAAACATCCCCAAACCTCTAAAAATCTAAAAACCCTTAAAGCCCCAACAAACCCCCTGAAAACCATAAAAATCCCTAAAAACCTTTAAAAATCTTAAAAATCCATATAAAACCTAAACACAATAAAAACTCTAAAACCCCTTAAACCCCCAAAAACCTTAAAAAACACAAAAAAACCTCAAAACCCCTAAAAAACTAAAAAATTCCTAAAAATAATAAAGAACCCTAGAAACCCCTAAAACCTAAAAAACCCTGAAAACCATTAAATACCCTAAAAATCATATAAACCATAAAATTCTAAAAAATCCCTCAAATTCCCAAAAACCCTAAAAACCATAAAAATCCTGAAAAAGTCATAAAAATATCTGAAAACAAAAAACAAATATAAAAATTATGAAAAACCTATGAAAACCATTAAAACCCCTAAAAAATTAAAAAACAAGAAAAACCCATAAAAACCCTAAAAACCCAATAAAAACTCTAAAGAACCTTTAAACCCATAAAAGCTTTAAAAAACTCTAAAAAAGCTTAAAACCCCTAAAATTTTTCAACAGAACCCAAATACCCAAAAAGACCCTGATAACCCTAGAAAACCCCAAGACCCTAAAACACTCTAAATACCATAAAAACCTAAAAAGCCCTAAAATTCCCTGAAAAGATAAAAAAAACCTAAAACCCTAAAAACCACCTAAAAACCATAAAAACCCCTAAAAAAATTTAAACACATAAAACTCTAAAAAGCAAATAAAAACTCTTAAAACTCTTAAGACCCCTAAAAATGTTAAAAATGTTAAAAACTCTAAAAACCCTTAAAACCCCTAAAAAACTCAAAAAACCCCGAAAACCCCAGAAGACCCTAAAAACCCAGAAAAAACCTAAAACCCTTAGGAACTCTAAAAAACACTAAAACCCCTCAAATTCCATAAAAAACCCTAAAAACATAACAATACTAAAATGCCCTAAAAGTCCCCAAAAACGTTAAAAACCCTCAAAACGATGAAAACCCTCAGAAAACCACAAACCCCCCTAAAACTTTAAAATACCCTAAAAAAACATAAAAACCCAAAAGATTAATAAAAACTCCCACAACCTAAAACACCCTAAAAACATTAAAAAACTCTAAAAAATCTTTTAAACCCTAAAAAACTGAAAAAAAACATCTAAAACCAAGAAAAACACTAAAACCTCTCAAAATCCCTAAAAACCATAAAACCCCGAAAATTAACCTTAAAATCCCTGAAAAGGTAAAAACCCTTAAAAACCTTGAAAAACCCCTAAAAACCATAAAACCCAAAAAATCCACTACAACTCTAAAACCAATAAAAACCCTAAAAACATTAATAAACACTATGAAATATTAAAACCCCTAAAATAAGTCAAAAAAAATGTTTAAAACCCAAAATATCCTAAAAACTAGAAAAATCCCTAAAACCCTAAAATGCCCAAAAAACCCTAAAACCCATTAAAATCCCTAAAAACCATAAAAATCCTATAAAATATATGAAAATCCCTTAAAAACTCTAAAAATCCTTAAAAGGATAAAAATCTCTAGAAAACATTAAAATCCCAAAACAAATAAGAAAAATCGTAAAAACCCCAAAAGACCCCTAAAACCCCTAAAACCCATCAATTTACCTAAAAACCTAAAAACCCTAAAAACAATAAAAATTTTAAGGGGCCCTAAAAGTCACTGGAAATGTAAACAACACTAAAAACCTGTGAAAACCATAAAAACCTTAGAAAAACCTAAAAACCACTAAAACCCCTATAAACCCTTTAAACCCCTAAAAATGTCAAAAACTGTAACAACCCTAAAAACTAAAAAATACCCTAAAACCACAAAAAGACCCAAAAACACTAAAAATTACAAAAAAACTCTAAAAACCCAGAAAAAACATAAAAACCCACAAAATCCCTAAAAAACCAAAAAACCAAAAAACCATAAAAATCCTAAAAAATCTTTAAAAATCCCTCAAAATGTAAAAAACTCTGAAAACTCTGAAAACCCCATGAAAACCATAAAAACTCTAAAAACATTTAAAAACCTAAAAACTCATAAATACTTTAAATACCACTAAATACTCTAAAAACCCTTAAGACCCCTAAAAATGTTAAAAAACTCTAAAAAACTATAAATCCCAAAAGACCATAAAACCCAAAAACCCCTGAAAAATTCTAAAAATCCTCAAAATCCCAAAAAACCCAAAAAACAATAAAAATCCTTGAAAATATAAAAAACCCTGAAAGACCACTAAAAACTATAATAAGTCCAAATAAAATTAAAAAAAAAATCCTAAAAAATCATAAAAATCCTAAAAACTCACTAAAAACTATAAAAACCCTTTAAAATGCTAAAAAAATTAAAATCTCTAAAAACCTTTAAAACCCTAAAAAACTCAAAAAAACCCTAACCCCCCCCCCCCAAGACCCCCAAGACCCCTAAAAACCCTAGAAAACTTTAAAACCCTAAAACCCAATAAATACCTACAAACCCTAAAAGACCTTAAAACCCATAACAATCCTAAAAAGTCCCAAAAAATCTCTAAAAACATAAAAAACCTAAAAACCTTGAAAAAGCCCGGAAACGCACAAAAACCTTTGAAAACCACAAGATACTCTAAAAAACATTTAATCCACTAAAAACATTAAAAAAATCTACAAAAAAATTAAAAAACTAAAAACTACAAGACTCCCAAAATAAATCATAGACCCTAAAATTCATGAAAAACCCTAAAATGCCTAAAAACCCGGAAAACCTCTAAAAACCGTCAGGATCCCTACCCAAAAAACCCTAAAAAACCTAAAAACTCCCTAAAAATCCCTGAAAACAAAAAAACCTTGAACACCACCACAAAACCATAAAACCCCTAAAAATAATAAAAAACCCTAAAACCCATAAAAACCCTAATAACAACTAAAAAATCCAAAAATCCTTAAAACCCATAAAAATGTTGAAAAACACCAAAAAACCATAAAAACAATAAAAAAACTCAAAAATAATCCAAAAAACCCAAAAGAACCTAAAAACCATAAAAACCCTAGAAACCCCCAAAACCCCTAAAAACCATAAAAATCCTAAAGTCCCAGAAAACATAAAAACATTAGAATACCTAAAAAAGCCCCTGAAAACCATAAAACACACTAGAAACATAAAAAACCCTAAAACTCACAAAAAACTAAAAACCCATGAAAAACTATAAAAACCATTTAAACCCCTAAAAATGTTTAAAAAATCCGAAAACCATAAAAATTCAAAACACACTAAAACCCTAAAACCCTAAAAAACATAAAAACCCAAAACCCCAAAACCATAAGAATCCTAAAAAATCCATAAAAATATATGAAAACATAAAAAACCCTCAAATCCCCTAAAAATAATAAAACCCCCTAAAAACCTTAAAACCCAAAACCCCTAAAACCCCTAAAACCACTATGAACTCTAAAAACCCTTAAACCGTCTAAAAAAGTTTAAAATCTCTAAAATCCCTTAAAACACTAAAAACTCAAAAAAACCCAAAAAACACTATAAGACCCTAAAAACCCTAAAAAACCTAAAACCCTAAAAATCCCTAAAACCCCCAAAATCCATAAAATCCCTAAAAACCCATAAAACCCATAAAAATCTTAAAAAATCCCTAAAAACCCCTGAAAACATAAAAAACCCTAAAACACCTGAAACCCCTAGAAACCATAAAAATGCCTAAAAACCATAAAAACCTTAATCCCACATAAAAACCATAAAACCGCTAAGAACATAAACGCCTTTAAACACCTAAAAACATTAAAATCTATAAAAAACCTTAAAAACCCAGAAAAATAAAAAACCCTAAAAAACTTAAAAAACCCTAAAACCCTGAAAACTGTTAAAAACCCTCAAAATCCCTAAAAACCATAAAAAACACAAAAAAATCATAAAAATCCTAAAAAACTCTAACAATCCTTGAAAAAGTAAAAAACCCTAAAAACCCCTTAAAACCATAAAACCCCTAAAAACATTAAAAAACAATGAAACCCCATAAAAACCCTAAAACCACTAAAAACTCTATGAAATCATAAAATCCCTAAAAACATGAAAAACTATAAAAAAACTTAGAAACCCCAAAAAACCCAAAGAAACCAAAAAAGACCCTAAAAATCCTACAAACACTAAAAAACCCTGAAACTCTAAAAAACTTGAAGAAACCTAAAAACCCTTAAAATCCATATAACTTTAAAAACCATTAAAAACCACAAAAATCCTAAAATCCCATAAAATCATTAAAAATATAAAACCCCTAAAAACCCTGAAAACCACTGAAAACCAAAAAAAATCTCTAAAACCTTAAAAACCCTAATAACCCAAAAAAATCCTAAAAAGCCACTAAGAAATCTAAAACCATTTAAACCATAAAAAATGTTAAAAAATTCTAAAAAACTTAAAACCCTAAAAACTCAAACAACACCCTAAAAACCAAAAGACCCTAAAATTTTCAAAATCCCTAAAACCCTGAAAACCACTAAAAACTCTAAATGCACTTAAAACCCGTAAATATGTTAAAAACTCTAAAAACCTCAAAACACTAAAAAACTAAAAAAACAAAAAATACAAGAAAGGACCCTAAAATCCCTGAAAACCACTAAAAATCATAAAAAACCCTTAAAACCCTCTCAAAATCCCTAAAATCTTAAATAACCATAAAAATAAAAAAATCCCAAAGAATATTGAAAACTAAAAAACCCTAAAAACCCTGAAAAAACCCTAAGACCCTGAAAAAACCCTAAAACCTTGAAAAACACCCAGGAAATCCATAAAACCCCCCAAAATCTTAAGAAACCCTAAAAATCAACTAAAAACTCTAAAAACCCTAAAAACTCTGAAAAAACCCTAAAACCCTGAAAAAAAACCTGGGAAAGCCATAAAAACCCCCAAAACCATAAGAAACCCTAAAAACCCACTAAAAACTCTAAAAACCCTTAAAACCCCTAAAAACGTAAAAAAAACTCTAAAAACCTTGAAATCCTAAAAAACTCAAAAAACCATAAAAACATAAAAGACCATAAAACCCTTGAACACTCCTAAACTCCAGAAAAACCATGAAAACACCTAAAAACCCTCAAAATCGCTAAATACCCTCAAAAATCATAAAAATAATAAAGAATTCCTAAAAATCCCTAAAAAAATAGAAAACTCTAAACCCCTGAAAAACATAAAACCCCCAAAAAAACCATAAAAAACTGAAAAATCCATAAACCATAAAAAATAACTAAATCTCTAAAAACCCTTAAAACTCTAAAAAAATATAAAATCTCTAAAAACTTTAAAACCCCTATAAACTAAAAAACAATGAAAGATCCAAAAAAATCCTAAATCCCTAAATACCCTGAAAAACATTTAAAAAAATTTAAAATCTTAAAAACCCTAAAAAGCCCCAAAAAACCATAAAAATCTTAAAAAATCCTCAAAAATCTCTAAAACTTAAGAAACCCTAAAACCCCTGAATACCCCCTGAAAACTATTAAACCCCAAAAACCCATAAAAAACCCTAAAAACCCATAAAACCCCTAAAACCCCACTAAAAACTTTTAAACCTCTTAAATCTCCAAAAAAATGTGAAAAAACTCAAAAAATATTAAAACCCCTATAAAATAAGAAAAATCCCTAAATACCCCAAAAGACAGTAAAAAACATAAAAAACCAAAAAACTCAAAAAACAATGAAAAACCATAAATACTCTCAAAATCCCTAAAAACCCTAAAAACCATAAAAACCATAAATATCCTAAAAATCACTAAAAATCCCTCAAAACATAAAAAACTATAAAAACTTGAAAACCATAAACACCCCTAAAAACCTTGAAAAATGCTAAAAAATCATAAAACCCTTAGAAACCACATAAAATCTAAAAACCCTTAAACACCCTAAAAATGTTAGAAACACCAAAAAACCAGTAAAACCCAAAAAAAATCAAAAAATAACTCTAAATCCCACAAAACTCTAAAAACACTAAAATCCATAAAACCCTGAAAACCCCTAAAATCCTTAAAAACCCCTAAAAACAATAAAAATCCCTAAAAATCACTAATATTGTAAAATTGTAAGAAAATGCCAATTTCCAATTTTTTTAGAATTTGGATAACATGGTTGGAATGCTTCCGAGCATGATAGTCATTGAGATAAAGAATATAAATTTGTCAATGTTGATTCTTTAGTATGGAAACCTGATCGTTGTGGTCTTCAGGACACCAAAGGGTTATATCGGGACAAATGTGAACATAACTCCTGTGTTCCAATGTGGCTTTCCAAATTTAGAAAGTCATTTATCCCTCCATCAAGGCATATTTTCTTATGGAAAATATGGAAAGGGAGACTGCCCCTACATGGGGTGCTACAAATAGATGGATGGCAGATTGTTTCAGGCTGTAACATTTTCTTACAGGTGGAGGAAACTAGTAACCATCTTTTCATACACTACAGTATGGCTTCTGAGTTATGGCCTTATATTCAGGATGTATTTGGAATTCATCTTAATTTGAGTAGGCAACGAGAGCTGGTGAATCCTCTCAGTGCTGTAGCTGAGGTAGGCCTAAGCTCACAGCTTCACAATCTTCTCCTATCAGCGGCGGTGGTGCTTCTCCCCTATATTTGGCTTTCCAGAAATGCGGTGGCATGTCAGAATACAAAAGGTTCTTTCCATAAAGGAGTGGTGAGAATTCATAGGGCTATCCATGCAGCGACAGGTATCCAGAATGGATAGATGAATAATGATATGAATGACTTCCTAGTCCTGCACAGAATTGGAATTCTGGGAAGATGTAGAAAACCAAGGATGCTGAAATTTATTAGGTGGATCCCTCTGATAGCGGGCTTTATCAAGGTCAATGTTGATGGCGCTACCATGGGTGCACCAGGTCCCTCAGGATGTGGCAGGGTTTTTCGTACCTCTCGGGGCTTTGTCAAAGGATGCTTTTACCACTTCCTTGGGAGCAGTACCGCGTATGATGCAGAACTTTGGGCCATCATAAAGGCGATTCAATATGAAGCCCATTTTAGATGGAATAAGCTCTAGATTGAATCGGATTCATCATTGGAGGTGGAGACCTTTAGGAAGCAGTCACGACTTGTACCATGGCGTCTTCTCCAACACTGTATCGAGTGCCTTGATGCTTCCAAGGCTCTAACCTTGGGCATCTCACATGCCTATAGGGAGGCAAGCCTCCCTTATAATGCATTGTACTTTACTTTTTGCATTCTTTAATAAATCATGCAGTCAGCGTTGTCTGATCCCACACCTTTTCTGCCCTAAATGTAATGAAAATATTAAAAAATCCCTAAAAATCATTGAAAACGTAAAATACCTAAAAACCGTGAAAAACCAGTGAAAACCAAAAAAACCCTAAAACCTTAAAAACCACTCAAAACAAAAAAAATAAATATAAAACCCTCAAAACCCCTAAAAATGTTAAAAATTTATAAAAAATATTAAAACCCATAAAAGAACTCAAAAAACCCTAAAAACCCAAAAGACGCTAAAACCCTTGAAAACCCCTATAAACACTAAAAAACCTTGAAAACCCTAAAACCCCTCAAAATCCCTAAGAACCCTAAAAACCTCTAAAATCAATTAAAATCCAAAAATGCCTTAAAATTACCAAAAAAAATGTAAAACCCCTCAAAACCCTGAAAAACATTTGAAAACCATAAAACCCCTAAAAAACATTAAAATAACCTAAAAACCCAAAAAAACATGACGCACCAAAACCCAAAAACACTTAAAACCCCTAAAAACATTAAAAAACTCTAAAAAATTATTAAAAAAACTCTAAAAACCCAAAAGTCCCTCAAAACCCTAAGAAAACCCAAAAAATACTAAAAAACCTTGAAAACCCCTAAAACCCCTTAAAATCCTTAAAACTCGAAAAAACACAAATATCCTAAAAGGCTCTAAAAATCCATGAAAACTTAAAAACCCTAAAAACCCTGAAAACAATAATAACCATTAAAACCTTTAAAAAACCTTAAAAACCCGTAAAAACCCAAAAAAACCACTAAAAAAACTAGAAACACTTTAAACCCCTAAAATGTTAAAAAACTCAAAAAACCCATAAAAATTTTAAAAAACTAAAAATACTAAAAATACAAACAAGTCCCTAAATACTATAGAAAACTCAAAAAACCCCTAAAAACCCTGAAAACATAAAAAACCCTAAAAACCCTTGAAAACCATATAAATCCTAAAAACATTAAAATACTCTAAAACACCTAAAATCCCACTAAAAACTCTAAAAACCTTACCCTGAAAAAAAAGTAAAAAACCCTGAAAACCTAAAATACATTAAAAACTATAAAAAACATTATAAGCAAAAAAAACTAAAAAACCCCTAAAAACCATGAAAACCCTATAAACCACTAAAAATCTCTAAAAACATAAAAATACCAAAAACCATAAAAATCCTAAAAATCCACTAAAAATCCTTAAAAACATATAAAACCCTAAAACTCTGAAAACCCCTGAAAATAATAAAAACCCTAAAAAACATAAAAACCATAAACACCAATAAAAAACCAAAAAATCACTAAAAACACAAAATAATATTAAAACCCCACAAATCCTTAAAAAACTCTAAAAAATCATAAAACCTTATAAAAGTCAAAAAATCCCTAAAAACTAAAAAATGCCCTAAAACCCCTAAACCCGAAAACCTAGGAAAACCCTAAAAACCCACAAAATCCCTAAAAACCATAAAAATATAAAAACCCTAAATAAACCCTAAAAATCCCTGAAAACGAAAAAACCCCTAAAACCTTGAAAAGCCCTGAAAACCAAAAAACACCTAAAAACCTAAAAACCCATAAAAACTCTAAAAATAACTAAAAACTCTAAAAACCCTATAAACTCTTAAAAATGTAAAAAAAACTTTAAAAAGTATTTAAAATCATAAAAAAAATAAACACCCCCCAACACCCCAAAAAGGCCTTAATAACCACCAAAAAACCAAAAAACCTAAAAAACCCCCCAAAACCCTTTAAACCCTTTAAAATCCCTAAAAACCCTAAAAATCATAAAAATAAAAAAAACACTAAAAATTTCAGATAAATAAAAAACCCTAAAAACCCTAAAAAACCTTAAAAACCATAAATCCCCTAAAAATCATAAAATCCTAAAATCCCATAAAACCCCTACAAACCTACGGTGAGGATGTTTTCAGCTTGTGCTACCGATACAGGTTTGTTCTCATGTTCTGCGATGGGTTTCCTAGATTTTTCCACGCTGTATTGGTGGTTCCGTGCTCTACCATTCTTTTAAGGATTGAAAATATGGTTTTCATTGGACTGCTTTGCTGATATTTATCCTTTTCTATGGTTCCTATTTGTCTTTGGTTTGTTCAATTGTTGGTGCTCTGGTGGCGGCGGTTGTGGATGTGAGTTGCTGATGGTGCTGGATGCTGGTTTGGAGGTGAGGGGCTACTTGGTTTCGGGTCTGAACATGGTGGTTTGGGTGATGTGGTATGGTTTGAGGTACAAAATCTGGTGGTCCTTTTTTTCTACTGCTAGGTTCTGGTCAAGTGCTGATTGCTGTTTGACTAGTCAGATGTGTGCTGGCGTTTGGAATCTGAGATGCTGGATGGCTGATTGGATGAATTGTGAGGATACTGATGTTTATGCTTGGTTAGGTGATGTTGGTTGCTGGATTATGAGCTATGATGTGCTGGAAGATGTCTGCTTTGGTATTACTGTATGTCTGCCTTGGTCATCTTTTGTGTGTTTTTTTGGTACTGGTGCTGGATGCTGGTGTTGGCTGGTCTGGTTGTGTGGATGCTGTTGGATGCTGGTGTTGGCTGGTCTGGTTGTGTGGATGCTACTGTGATGTTTGGTATTGGTGCTGGATGCTGGTGTTGGCTGGAAAAGATGTGTGGAAACTGCTGTTGTGTTTTATTTTGTGTCTTTTTCTTTGTCTTTGTTTTCTTTTTTGATTTTTCTTTTTATGGGTCTTTTACTGTGAAGGGTTTTTGGGTGTGGGTCGTTTGACCCCTCCCCTCCCTTCTCTGCTGTGTCTTTTTTCTTCTTAATAAATTTGGGGGGGTCGGGAATAGCCCGACCCTCGCATCTTCCTTGCCCTACAAACCTACTAAAAACTCTAAAAACCCTTAAAACCCTAAAAAACATTAAAAAAGTATAAAACCCTTAAAAACTCAAAAAAACACCTAAAAACCCAAAAGTCCCTAAAAACCCTAAAAATCAGAAAAATTCTAAAAATTCCAGAAAAATCCCTAAAAATCTAAAGAACACCGAAAACCTTGAAAACCATAAAAAACCTTAAAATGATTTAAACCCCTAAAACCCTAAAACCCCAAAAGACCCTAAACCTTGAAAAATTCCTAAAAATGCTAAAAAATCCCAAAAAATCCCAAAATTCCCTAAAAATCACAAAAATCCCCAACACACCCTAAAACCCATAAAAATCAAAAAACAATCCCAAAAAATCCATAACAGCATATAAAACCCTAAAATCCATAAAAACCCTTGGATGGGAAGTGATGAAGGGGATATGGAGCTGTCGAATGGTGGAGTTGGATGAGAAGGTGTTGAAGCTACTGTTGCTTTTGGTCATTTGTGTCTTTTCCTTTCTTTGTCTTTCTTTTGGGGATTCTCTTTTGGGTTGGGGTCGATGGACCCTACCCCTCCTCAGTCTGCAGTGTCTCTTGTGGTGTCTTTTTTCTAATAAATTTTGGGAGGACTAGGAATAGCCTAATCCTGCACCTCTTCTGCAATAAACCCATAAAAAACTAAAACCCAATAAAAACCCTAAAAAACCACAAAAAACTCTAAAAACCACTAAAAACATTAAAAACTCTTAAAAATATTAAAAAACCCTAAAAAAATAAAAATAACCATAAAACCCCCCAAAACCATAAAAATCATGAAAGACCCTAAACTCCCCAAAAAACATTGAAAATCCATAAAAACATTTAAAAAACCCTAAAACCCCACAAAATCCCTAAAAACCCTAAACCCATTAAATCCTAAGAAATCCAAAAAATCCTAAAAAACATATAGAACCCTAAAAACCCATAAAACCGAAAAAACCTTAAAACCTTAAAAAACCCTAAATTCCCATAAAAATCATAAAAATTCTAAAAACTCTAAAAACCCTTAAAACCACTAAAAATGTTAAAAAAAGCTCTAAAAACCTTAAAAACCCTAAAAAATAAAAAATCCCTAAAATCACTAAAATCCTTAAAACCTAAAACCCCTAAAAACCCCTAAAACACTAAAAATCCTAAAAATCTCAAAAAACACAAAAAATCATAAAATATGAAAAGCCCTAAGAACCCCAAAAATGAAAAAAAACC
The DNA here is from genome assembly GCA_963277665.1 of Viscum album. Classification (NCBI taxonomy): domain Eukaryota; kingdom Viridiplantae; phylum Streptophyta; class Magnoliopsida; order Santalales; family Viscaceae; genus Viscum; species Viscum album. Next base: position 1,884,389,567 of record OY728141.1, on the reverse strand, counting down.
ATAAAAATCTAGAAAACCCCTCGAAAACCATAAAGACCACTAAAAACTATAAAACCACTTCAACCCAAAACACCTAAAACCTAAAAACATTTAAAACCTAAAACACCTAAAAAACTCTAAAAAACCCTAAAAACCAAAAAGACCCTAAAACCCCCTAAAACTCTAGAAACTCTAAGAAAACCTAAAAACCGTAAAAACCCCTAAAAACCCTCAAAATCCCTAAAAACCCTAAAAAACCTTAAAAACTCTAAAAACACATCAAACCCCTAAAAATGTTAAAAAAATCTAACAAACCTTTAAAACCCTAAAAACTCAAAAAACCCTAAAAAACCAAAAAGACCCTAAAAACCCTGAAAACCCAAAAAAAACTAAAAACCATGGAAACCCCTAAGAACCCTAAAAATTCATAGAAACCCTAAAAACCAAAAAAACCACAAAAAGACTAAAAGATCCCTAAAAATACCTAAAAATGTTTAAAACCCTAAAACCCTTGAAAAACAACTTAAAACCATAAAAACCCTAAAAACCATAAAATCCCATAAAACCCTAAAAACCACTAAAAACTCTAAAAACCTAAAAATCTTAAAAAACACAAAAGACCATAAACCCCCAAAAATACTCTAAAACCCAAAAACCCCCTAAAAACCCAAAAACCCCCCAAAACCCCTCAAATCCCTAGAACCCTAAAAACACTAAAAACTATAAAAATCCTAAAAAAGATATAAAAATCCTTATAAAATAATAAAACCCAAAAACCCATGAAATATATCTGAAAACCATAAATACCATTGAAGCTGTGTGGGGATTCATTGATTTGGTTTGGCTCAGGATGCCTGGAGATGGTGCGGATTTCTTATCTTGGATCTCAGTGCGGAGGCAGGTTCGTTTCTGGATTTCTTTTCTATGGTATGATCTTGTTGCTAGTCTGGACAAGTGCTGCATTCTCGGCACTTTGTTGGGCTATGGTGGCTATTTCATGGATTGTGGAGGGATAGGTTTGGTGCTGGTTTTTAGTTATGTTTTGAGGTTTTGGATGTTGTCTGCTCTTGGTGTGCGAGTTCCATGGTGCTTGTTGTGGACCTTCTTTGTAGGGAGGTGCTGGCTACTGGTTTTTGTGAAAAAGGATGATGGTTGCTATATGGATGTGAGCTTTGGTCACTAGTGGTTGTGTGCTTTTGGTGATAATGGTTATGTACTATTGGTGGTAGCTTGTTTTGGTGTGAAGGTGCTGGATTCTGGTCTTTGTGAGATTGGATGTTAGTTGCTGCTTGGTGGTGAGCTGCTGAATGCTGGTGATGGTGAGGCTTGTGTTTCTGATACTGGTGGTTCTGTGATATTGGATTCTGGTGACTCTGTGATGTTGGATGTTGGTGGTTATGGATGACGGTTGCTTATTGGATGGGAGGTGCGGAAGCTGCGGTTTACGGTCGTGCTGCTACGGGATGTTGTTTGTCGTTTGAGTATGGATGTTGGTTGTTGGTTAGTTGTGAGCTGTTGAATAATGGTGGTGGCTGCTTTGCTTTGTGTGTTTTCTTTTTTCGTTCTTGATTTTTCTTTTTTTGGGGTCTTTTGTCTTGGGTCGTTGAGGGATTTTGGGTGTGGGTTGTTTGACCCCTCCCCTCCCTTGTCTGATGTGTCTCTTTTTTCTTTCTAATAAATTTTTTTTTTTTGGGGGGGGGGGGTCGGGAATAGCCCAACCCACGCATCTTCCTTGCCCTAAAACATTAAAAAGTGGTTAAATGCTCTAGAAAAACTTAAAACCCAAGAAAACTCAAAAAAACCCAAACCCCAAAAGACACTAAACCCCCTAAAACCCCTAAAACCCTTAAAAACCCTTAAATTCATTGAAAACCCAAAAAAACCAAAAAACCATAAAAATCCTAAAAAATCCCAAAAAATCCCTAAAAACATATAAAATCCTAAAAACCAAGAAAACCCCCTGAAAAAATAAAATCACCTCAAACCCTAAAATACCATAAAAACCCATAAACCAATAAAAACTCTAAAAACCTATAAAACCATATTTTTTTTAAAAAAAAGCTAAAAAATCTTAACATTAAAAAAGTCAAAAAACCATAAAACCAAAAAGATCCTAAAAACCAAAAAACCGTAAAAAACATGAAAACCCTCAGAATCCCTAAAAACCAAAAAAATCCAAAAAAACAAAAAAATACCCTAAAAATCTCTGAAAACATAAAAAACACTAAAAACCCTAAAAAATCCCTAAAAACCATAAAAACCCTAAAAAACATTAAAAAACCCTAAAACCCATAAAAACCATAAAAACCCACTAAAAAAAATAAAAATACTTAAAACACCTAAAAATGTTAAAAAAATCTAAAAAACCATACAAACCCCAAAAAACTCATAAAAACTATAAAAACCCAAAAAACCGGGAAAACCCTAAAAAACCCTAAAATCCCTAGAATTCCTAATAGACACTAAAAACTATCAAAATCACTGAAAAACCTAAAAACCATAAAATTCTTATAAAAACCCTTAAACCAATAAAAACTCTAAAAACCCTTAAAACCCCTAAAAATGATAAAAAGGGTTAAAAACACTAAAAACCCTTAAAATTCCTAAAACTCTAAAAAACCCTAAAATCCCAGAAATACCTTAAAAACCTTAAAAAACCCTAAAAACCCTAAAACCATAAAAATCCTAAAAAATCCCTAAAAATCCCTAAAAACGTAAGAAACCCAAAAAACCATGAAACCCCCTAAAAACTATAAAAACCATTAAAACCTTAAAAAATCCGAAAAACCCATAAAAATAATTAAAAACTCTAAAAAAATAAAACCCCTAAAAATTTAAAAAAACTCTAAAAAATATTAAAAACTCTAAAAAACTCAAAAAACCCTAAAACCACCAAAAGACCCGAAAACCCTCAAAAGACCCTAAAATCTCCTAAACCCCCCAAAACCCCTAAAAACCTAAAAAACCTAAAACCCCACAAAATATTTAAAACACAAAAACACTAAAAACTATTAAAATCCTAAAAACCCCAAAAAGTCCCTAAAAACATAAAAAAATTAAAAAACCCTGAAAACATAAAAAACTCATAAAACCCTAAGAAAACCTAAAAATCATAAAAACCCATAAAACCCGTAAAAACACTAAAAACCCAAAACCCTAGAAAAAATCCTTAATATTCTAAAAATGGTTAAAGCTCCTAAAAATGTTAAAAATATTAAGAAACTCTAAAAACCATAACAATAAAAAAAATAACTCAAAGAAACCCTAAACCCCCCCCCCAAAAAAAACAAGAAAAAACCCGACAAAATCTGTTAAAATCCTAACAATTCCTAAAAAGCATAAAAAACCTAAAAAATCCTAAGAATCCCTAAAAACCAAAAAACCCAAAAAACCATGAAAATCCCCTGAAAACCGTAAAACCCCTGAAAATCTTAACATCCCTAAAAACCCATAAAAACCCTAAACAACCCCTAAAATCTCTAAAACCCATTAAACTCCTAAAATTTTTTAAAAGCTCTAAAAAACATTAAAAATCCCAAACAACTCAAAAAAACCATAAAAATATAAAAGGCCTCAAAAACATTGAAAAACCCTAAAACCCAAAAAATAGTGAAAACCCTAAAAACCCTCAAAATCACTAAAAACCATAAAACCCCTAAAAGTAATGAAAATATTAAAAAATCCCTAAAAATCCTTGAAAACGTAAAAAACCTAAAAACCCTGAAAACTAGTGAAAACCAAAAAAACCCTAAAACCTTCAAAACCCCTCAAAACAAAAAAATAAATAAATATAAAACCCTTAAAAATGTTAAAAATTTATAAAAAATATTTAAACCCATAAAATAACTCAAAAAACCCTAAAAACTCAAAAGACGCTAAAACCCTTGAAAACCCCTATAAACCCTAAAAAACCTTGAAAACCCTAAAACCCCTCTAAATCCCTAAGAACCCTAAAACCCTCTAAAATCCATTTAAATCCAAAAATGCCTTAAAATTACCAAAAAAAGTAAAACCCCTCGAAACCCTGAAAAACATTTGAAAACCATAAAACCCCTCAAAAACCTTAAAATAACCTAAAAACCCAAAAAATCAAAACTACTAAAAACCCCAAAAACAATTAAAACCCATAAAAAATTAAAAAAACTCTAAAAAACTTTAGAAACTATTAAAAAATCTCAAAAAACTCTAAAAGCCCAAAAGACCCTAAAAACACTAAGAAAACCCAAAAAACGCTAAAAACCCTAAAAACCCGTAAAACCCCTTAAAATCCCAAAAACCCTAAAAAACACAAATATCCTAAAAGGCCCTAAAAATCCATGAAAATGTAAAAACCCTAAAAACCCTGAAAATTATAATAACCCCTAAAACCTTTAAAAAACCCTAAAAACCCGTAAAAACCCAAAAAAACACTAGAAACACTTAAAACCCCTAAAAATGTTAAAAAACTCAAAAACCCATAAAAATGCTAAAAAACTAAAAAAAACTAAAAATACAAACAAGTCCCTAAATACTATAGAAAACGCAAAAAACCCCAAAAAACTATGAAAACATAAAAAACCCTAAAAACCCTTGGAAACCATAAAAATCCTAAAAACATTAAAATACTATAAAACCCCTAAAATCCCACTAAAAACTCTAAAAACCTTGCCCTGCAAAAAAAAACTTAAAAAACCCTAAAAACGTAAAATTCATTAAAAACTATAAAAACCCTTATAAGCCCAAAAAAACTCAAAAAACCCATAAAAACCCTGAAAACCCTAAAAAGACCTAAAAATCTCTAAAAACCTAAAAATACCAAAAACCATAAAAATCCTAAAAATCAACTAAAAATCCTTAAAAACATAAAAAACCTTAAAAACTCTGAAAACCCCTAAAAACTATAAAAATCCTAAAAACCATAAAAACCATAAACAAAAATAAAAAACCTAAAAATCACTAAAAACAAAAAATAATCCTAAAACCCCAAAAAACCTTAAAAAACTCTAAAAAATCATAAAACCATTTAAATGTCAAAAAATCCCTAAAAACTAAAAAATACCTTAAACCCCCTAAACCCTAAAACCCAGGAAAACCCTAAAAACCCACAAAATCCCTAAAAACCATAAAAACATAAAAACCCTAAAGAAACCCTAAAAATCATTGAAAATGAAAAACCCCTAAAAACCTTAAAAAGCCCTGAAAACCAAAAAACACCAAAAAACCTAAAAACCCATACAAACTCTAAAAATAGCAAAAAACTCTAAAAACCCTATAAACTCGTAAAAATGTAAAAAAACTTTGAAAAATCTTAAAAACCATAAAAAAAATAACCCCCCCCCCCCCAAACCCCAAAAAGGCCCTAATAACCACAGAAAACTAAAAAACCAAAAAACCTTAAAAAACCCCTAAAAACCCTAAAACCCCTTTAAACCCCTTAAAATCCCTAAAAACCCTAAAAATCATAATAACGCAAAAAACACTAAAATTTTTGGATAAATAAAAACCCCTAAAAACCCTAAAAAAACCTTGAAAAACATAAATCCCCTGAAAATCTTAAAATCCTAAAAACTCACTAAAAACTCTAAAAACCCTTAAAACCCTAAAAAATATTAAAAAAGTCTAAAACCCTTAAAAAAACGCAAAAAAAAACATGTAAAAACCCAAAAGACCCAAAAAGACCCTAAAAACACTAAAACCATAAAAATTCTAAAAAATCCAGAAAAATCCCTAAAAATGTAAAAAACAATGAAAACCTTGAAAACCATAAAAACCCTAAAAACCCATAAAAACATAAAAACCACTAAAAACTCTAAAACCCCCAAAACCCTAAAAACCATAAAAGCCCAAAAGACCCTAAAACCTGGAAAAACCCCTAAAAGCATTAAAAAATCCCAAAAATTCCCAAAATTCACTAAAAATCCCCAAAAACCCCAAAACACCCTAAAACCCATAAAAATCATAACAAATCCCAAAAGTACCTTAAAAACCCAAGAAAACCCTAAAAACCCTAAAACCATAAAAATCCTAAAAAAGTCCTAAAAATCCCTAAAACCGTAAGATACCCGAAAAACCATGAAATCCCCCTAAAAACTATAAAAACCCTTAAAACCTTAAAAACCCTAAAACACATAAAAATAATTAAAAACACTAAAAACCATTAAAACACCTAAAAAGTTAAAAAAACTCTAAAAAATATTAAAAACTATAAAAACTCAAAAAAACCTAAAACCCCCAAAAGACCCTAAACCCCCCAAAAGAACCTAAACACTCCCAAAACCCCCCAAAACCACTAAAAACCAAAAAAACCTAAAACCCCACAAAATATTTAAAACACAGAAACACTAAAACCTATTAAAATCCTAAAAAAGCCAAAAAAATCCCTAAAAACATAATAAAAATGAAAAAACCCTGAAAACATAAAAAACCCTTAAAACCCTAAGAAAACCTAAAAATCATAAAAACCCATAAAACCCTTAAAAACACTAAAAACTGAAAACCGTAGAAAAACTCCTTAATACTCTAAAAACCCTTAAAGTCCTAAAAATGTTAAAAATATTAAAAAACTCTAAAAACCATAAAAATAAAAAAAAAACTCAAAGAAACCCTAACCCCCCCCAAAAAAAAACATAAAAACCCGACAAAATCTGTTAAAATCCTAACAATGCCTAAAAACCATAAAAAAAATTAAAAAATCCCCAAAAAACCATAAAAACCAAAAAACCGAAAAAACCATGAAAATCCCCTAAAAACCATAAAACACCTGAAAATCTTAACATCCCTAAAAACCCATAAAAACCCTAAAAAACCACTAAAAACTCTAAAACCCATTAAACTCCTAAAAATGTTTAAAAACTCTAAGAAACATTAAAAATCCTAATCAACTCAAAAAACCCTAAAAAATTAAAAGCCCTAAAAACATTGAAAACCCCTCAAACCCAAAAAATAGTGAATACCCTAAAAACCCTCAAAATCACTAAAAACCCTAAAACCCCCAAAAGTAATGAAAATATTAAAATATCCTTAAAAAACCTTGAAAATGTAAAAAACCTAAAAACCCTGAAAAATCAGTGAAAACCGAAAAAACCCTAAAACCTTAAAAACCCCTCAAAACAAAAAAAAACAAAAAAATAAAAAATATAAAACCATTAAAACCCCTAAAAATGTTAAAAAATTATAAAAAATTTGAAAACCCATAAAAGAACTAAAAAAACCCTAAAAACCCAAAAGTCGCTAAAACCCTTGAAAACCCCTATAAACCCTAAAAACCTTGAATACCCTAAAACCCCTCAAAATCCCTAAGAACCCAAAAAACCTCTAAAATCCATTAAAATCCAAAATGCCTTAAAATTACCAAAAAATGTAAAACCCCTCAAAACCCTGAAAAAAATTTGAAAACCATAAAACCCCTAAAAACCTTAAAACAACCTAAAAACTAAAAAAACTAAAGCACTAAAAACCCCAAAAACACTTAAAACCCATAAAAACATTAAAAAACTCTAAAAAACTTTAAAAACTATTAAAAAAGCTCAAAAAACACTAAAAACCCTAAGAAAACCCAAAAAAACACTAAAAAACCCAGAAAACCCCTAAAACCCCTTAAAATCCCTAAAACCATAAAAAACACAAATTTCCTAAAAGCTCTAAAAATCCATGAAAACGTAAAAACCCTAAAAATCCTGAAAATAATAATAACCCCTAAAACCTTTAAAAATCCGTAAAAACCCTTAAAAACCCAAAAAAAAACCACTAAAAACACTAGAAACACTTAAAACCCCTAAAAATGTTAAAAAACTCAAAAAACCCATAAAAATGCTAAAAAACTAAAAAAAACTAAAAATACAAACAAGTCCTTCAATACTATAGAAAACTCAAAAAATACCATAAAAACCAGGAAAACATAAAAAACCCTAAAAACCCTTGAAAACCATAAAAATCCTAAAAACATTAAAATATTCTAAAACCCCTAAAATCCAACTAAAAACTCTAAAAATGTTGCCCTGCAAAAAAACACAAAAAATCCTGAAAACATGAAATTCATTAAAAACTATAAAAAACCTTATAAGCCCATAAAAGCTAAAAAACCCCTAAAAACCTTGAAAACCATAAAAAACCCCTAAAAATCTGTAAAAACCTAAAAATACCAAAAACCATAAAAATCCTAAAAATCCACTAAAAATCCTTAAAAACATAAAAAACCCGAAAAACTCTAAAAACCCCTGAAAACTATAAAAACACTAAAAACCTTAAAATCAATAAACACCAATAAAAAATCAAAAAAACACTAAAAACACAAAATAATCTTAAAACCCACAAAACCTTAAAAACTCTAAAAAACCATAAACCTTATAAAAGTCAAAAAATCCCTAAAAACTAAAAAATTCCCTAAAATCCCTAAAACCCAGGAAATCCCTAAAAACCATAAAAATATAAAAACCCTAAAGAAACCCTAAAAATCTTGAAAATGAAAAACCCCTAAAAACCTTGAAAATCCCTGAAAACCAAAAAACACCTAAAAACCTATAAACCCATAAAAACTCTAAAAATAACAAAAAACTCTAAAAACCCTATAAACTCTTAAAAATGTAAAAAACTTTGAAAAATCTTAAAAACCATAAAAAAAATCCCCAACACACCAAAAAGGCCCTAATAACCACCAAAAAACCAAAAAACCTTAAAAAACCCCTAAAACCATAAAAACCCTTTAAACCCCTTAAAATCCCTAAAAACCATAAAAATCATAAAAATACTAAAAATAATAAAAAATTCGGATAAATAAAAAACCCAAAAAACCCTAAAAAACCTTGAAAACCATAAATCCCCTGAAAATCTTAAAATCCTAAAAACCAATAAAACCCCTAAAAACCCACTAAAAACTATAAAAACCCTTAAAACCCTAAAAACATTAAAAAAAAGTCTAAAACCCTTAAAAAACTCAAAAAAAAAACACGTAAAAACCCAAAAAGACCCCAAAAAACATAAAAATCATAAAAATTCTAAAAAATCTAGAAAAATCCCTAAAAATGTAAAAAACACTAAAAACCTTGAAAACCATAAAAACCCTTAAAATGATTAAAAACCCTAAAAACCCTAAAAACCCTAAAACCCCAAAAGACCCTACAACCTTGAAAACCCCCTAAAAACGCTAAAAAATCCCAAAAAATCCCAAAAATCCCTAAAAATCCCCAAAAACCCCAAAACACCCAAAAACCCCTAAAATTCATAAAAAAAATCCCAAAAGAATCCATAAAAGAATGTAACCCTAAAATCCCTAAAAACCCTTGAAAATCTTAAAAACCCATAAACCCATAAAAAAACTAAAACCATATAAAAACCCTAAAAACCACAAAAGGCTCTAAAAACCACTAAAAACATTAAAAAGTCTTAAAAATCTTAAAAAATGATAAAAAAACTCAATTTAACCCTAAAACCCCAAAAAACCATAAAAATCATGAAAGACCCTAAAATCCCGTAAAAATATTGAAAATCCCTAAAAAAATTAAAAACTCTAAAAACCCACAAAATCCCTTAAAACCCTAAAAACATAAAATCCTAAGAAATCCAAAAAATCCTGAAAAACATATTGAACCCTAAAAAACCCATAAAACCCAAAAAACATTAAAACCTTAAAAAACCCTAAATTCCCATAAAAACCATAAAAACACTAAAAACTCTAAAAAACCCTTTAAACCCCTAAAAATGTTCAAAAAAGCTCTAAAAACCTTAAAAACACTAAAAAATCAAAAACAAAATCCTAAAATCCCTAAAAACCTTAAAACCGAAAACCCCTAAAAACCACTAAAAACACTAAAAACCCCAAAAATATCAAAAAAAATCATAAAATCCGAAAAGCCCTAAAAACCCCAAAAATGAAAATAACCATAAATACCCTAAAAACCCCCAAAAACCATAAAGACCACTAAAAACTCTAAAATCACTTCAACCCAAAACACCTAAAACCTAAAAAAAATTAAAACCTAAAATGCCTAAAAAACTCTTAAAACCCTAAAAAACCAAAAAGACCCTAAAACCCCCTAAAACCCTAAAAACTCAAAGAAAACCTAAAAACCCTAAAAATCCCTAAAAACCCTAAAAAACCTTAAAACCCATAAAAATCCCTAAAAACATAAAAACTCTGAAAAAGTTTGAAAACCCCCTTAAAATCATTAAAACACCTAAAAACCTTAAAAACCCTAAATACCCATAAAAACCTTAGACCCACTAGAAACTCTAAAACCCTTAAAACCCCAAAAAATGTTAAAAAATTCTAAAAATACTTAAAAACCCTAAAAAACTCATAATAAACCCTAAAAACCAAAAAGGCCTTGAAAACCCTAAAAACCTTAAAAACTATGAAACATGCCAAACCCTTGAAAGTATCAAAAACTGTAAAAACCCTAAAAACCATTAAAATCCTAAAAAATCCCTAAATTTTTTTAGAACATAAAAAACCAAAAAAAAACCCTAAAAAATGCCAGAAAACTAAAAACCCCCAAAAAGACTTAAAACCCTAAAAACCCATAAAAACCCAAAAAACCACTAAAAACACTCAAAATGCGTAAAATCCCTAAAACATTAAAAAACCTAAAAAACCCTAAAAGCTAAAAAATCTAAAAACCCAAAAAGACAATAAAAACCCTAAAAACCACTAAAAACCATGAAAGCCCAAAAAAACCCTCCCAAATCCCCAAAAACACTAAATACCCTGAAAACCTAAACAAACCTAAAAAATCCCCCAAAATTCTAAAAACGTAAAAACCCGTAAAGCCCATACAAACCCCATGAAAACCATAAAAATCCCTAAAAACCGTTAAAAATCCTAAAAATCCATATAAAACCTAAACACAATAAAAACTCTAAAACCCCTTAAACCCCCTAAAAATGTCAAAAAACACTAAAAAAGCTCAAAACCCCTAAAAAACTAAAAAATCCCAAAAAAATAATAAAGAACCCTAGAAACCCCTAAAAACTAAAAAACCCTGAAAACCACTAAATACCCAAAAAAATCCTATAAACCATAAAATCCTAAAAAATCCCACAAAATCCCAAAAACCCTAAAAACCCTAAAAACCATAAGAATCCTAAAAAATTCATAAAAATATCTGAAAACAAAATAATATAAAAATTATGAAAAACCCATAAAAACTCTAAAAACCCAATAAAAACTCTAAAGACCCTTAAAATGTCCTAAAAGTCCCAAAAAACGTTAAAAACCATCAAAACGATGAAAAACCTTGGAAAACCATAAAACCCCCTAAAACATTAAAATACCCTAAAAACCCATAAAAACCCTAAAAACCAATAAAAAAACAACAACTTGAAACCCCCTAAAAACATTAAAAAACTCTAAAAAATCTTTTAAACCCTAAAAAACTCAAAAAAATAAACTTCTAAAACACTAAAAAACACTAAAACCTCTCAAAATCCCTAAAAACCATAAAACCCTGAAAATAAAACTTAAAAATCCCTAAAAAGGTAAAAAACCCTAAAAACGTCAAAAAAAACCCCTAAAAACCATAAAACCCCTAAAAACCTTAAAAACCCAAAAAACCCAAAAAATCCACTAAAACTCCAAAAAACCCATAAAACCCTAAAAACGATAATAAAATCTAAGAAGTATTAGAACCCCTAAAAAATGTCAAAAAAAATGCTTAAAACCCAAAATATCCTAAAAAAGAAAAATCCATAAAACCTTAAAAAGCCCAAAAAACCCTAAAACCCATCAAAATCCCCAAAAACCCAAAAAACAATAAAAATCCTATAAAATATATGAAAATCCCTTAAAACTCTAAAAACCCTTAAAAGGATAAAAAACTCTAGAAAACATTAAAATCTCAAAACAAATCAGAAAAACCTTAAAAACCCCAAAAGACCCCTAAAACCCATCCATTTCCCAAAAAACCAAAAAACCCTAAAAACAATAAAAATCTTAAGGGGCCCTAAAAGTCACTGAAAATGTAAACAACACTAAAAACCTGTGAAAACCATAAAAAACTTTAAAAAACCCTAAAACCCACTAAAACCCCTATAAACCCTTAAAACCCCTAAAAATGTTAAAAACTGTAAAAACCCTTAAAACCCTAAAATTTAAAAAATACCCTAAAAGCCCAAAAAGACCCAAAACACTAAAAATTCCAAAAAACTCTAAAAACCCAGGGAAAACATAAAAACCCACAAAATCCCTAAAAACCCCAAAAACCCAAAAACCATAAAAATCCTAAAAAATCTTTAAAATTTTCACAAAATGTAAAAAACCCTAAAAACCCTGAAAACCCCATGAAAACCATAAAAACCCTAAAAATGTTTAAAAACATAAAAACCCATAAAAACCCTAAATACCAATAAAAACTCTATAAACCCTAAATACCCCTAAAAACGTTAAAAAACTCTAAAAAACCATAAATTTCAAAAGACCCTAAAACCCAAAAACCCCTGAAAAATTCTAAAAACCCTCAAAATCTCAAAAAACCCAAAAAAACATAAAATCCTAAAAAAATCCCTAAAAAATCCTTGAAAATATAAAAAACCCTGAAAAACCCTGAAAAACCACTAAAAACTATAATAACGCCAAATAAAATTTAAAAAAAAAATCCTAAAAATGCATAAAAATCCTAAAAACTCACTAAAAACTATAAAAACCCTTTAAAACGCTAAAAAAATTAAAAACTCTAAAAACCTTTAAAACCCTAAAAAACACAAAAAAAACCTAAAACCCCCCCAAACCCCCTAAAAATCTTAGAAAACATTAAAACCTCAAAACCCAATAAATACCTCAAAACCCTAAAAGACCCTAAAACCCATAACAATCTTAAAAAGTCCCAAAAAAATCCCTAAAACCATAGAAAACCTTAAAAACTGTAAAATACCATTGAAAACCATAAACCTCTCAAAAACCTTAAACCCCCCCCCCCCCCCCGCCCCAAAAACCCAAAAATATCATAAAATTCTAAATACCCTTAAAAGCTCTCAAAATATAAAAAATCTCAAAAAACATTTAAAACCATAAAAAACTCAAAAAACACCTAAAACCCCAAAAAGACCATAAAAACCCTGAAAACCCATAAAAACCCTGAAAACCCTGAAATTCCCTAAAAATACTAGAATACCCTAAAACCCTAAAAAATTCTAAAAACCATAAAAATCCAAAAAAATCCCTAAAAATATTATAATTGTAAAAAAACCCTAAAACCCTGAAAAATTATTGAAAACCATAAAAAACTCTAAAAACATTTTAAACCCCTAAAAATAAATAAAAACCTTAAAAACACTAAAAACTCTAAAAACCATTAAATCCCCTAAAAACATAAAAAAAATCTAAATTATCTTAAAACCCTAAAAATATAAAAACCCTAGAACCCAAAAAAGACCATAAAACCCCTAAAAACCCTAAAAACCCTAAAATCCATAAAAATCCTAGAAAATCCCTAAAAATTCCCAAAAACATATAAAGGCCTAAAAAACCTAAAAAACCTAAAAAACCTAAAAAACCTAAAAAACCTAAAAAACCCATGAAAACAATAAAAACCCCAAAAAACCTTAAAAACCCTAAAACCCCTAAAAACCCCAAAAAAATAAAAACCATAAAAATACTAAAAATGCCCAAAAAATCCCTAAAAATGTAAAAAACTCTAAAAACACTGAAAAACCCATAAAAATCGTAAAAACTAATACAAAAATTAAAAACTTTTAAAACCCTAAAATCCCATAAAAACCATAAAAAACTTTAAAAAACGATAAAACACTAAACAAATCAAAACCCTATAAAAACCCAAAAGACTCTAAAAACCCAAAATAACCATAAAAACCCTAAAAACCATGAAAAACATAAAAAACTTCAAATTGATAAAAAAAGCATAATATCCTGAAAATCCCTAAAAATATAAAAAAAACCTAAAAAAACCTAAAAACCAAAATAACTTCTAAAAACCACTAAACACTCAAAAAATCTTAAAACCCCAAAAAACATAAAAAACCTTAAAAAATGTTACAAAACTTTAAAACTTCTAAAAAACTCAAAAAACCTAAAACCCAAAAGACCCTAAAAACCCTAAAAAACCCTAAAAACCTAAAACCCTAAAAAACCTTGAAAAACCATAAAAACCCATAAAAATCCATAAAAAACCACAAAATTCCAAAAAACCCTAAAAACTAAAAAAAATATAAAAACCCCTTAAAATCCCAAAAAATGTAAAAAACTTAAAATCCTTGAAAACCCGCATAAAACCATAAAACCCCTAAAAACATAAAACCCCTACAAACACATAAAAACTCTAAAAACCTATAATACTTTTAAAGACGTTACAAACTAGAAAAACATTAAAAGCCCAAAAAACTTTATAAACCCCTAAAACTCAAAATGACCCTAAAAACCCTAAAAACCTTCAAAATCCCTTAAACCCCTAAAAACCCCCAAAACCATAAAATTTGTAAAAAAGTCATAAAAATACCGAAAAAAACTAAAATCCCATAGAAACAATATAATCCCCTAAAACCATAAAAACCCTAAAACCCCATAAAACCCTTAAAAACTCACTAAAAACTCTAAAAACCCTTTAAAACCCCTTAAAATGTTAAAAAACTCAAAACACCTTAAAACCCCAAAAAAACCTTAAAACCCAAAAATACCCTAAAAACCCAAAAAACCCCAAAATCCCTAAAAACTATGAAAAACCCTAAAACCCCTCAAAATCACTAAAACCCTAAAAACCATAAAACAATAATAATCCTAAAAAATGATTAAAAATTCATGAAAATGTAAAAAACCCTAAACACCCTTAAACCCATTTAAAAACCATAAAACCCCAAAAACCTTAAAAACCCTCAAAACAAATAAAAACCTTAAAAAAACATAAAAACATTAAAAAACCATTAAATCCAAAAAAACTCAAAAAACCCTAAAAACAAAAAACACCCTAAAAACCCTAAAAAACATCAAAATCCCTAAAACCCCTAAAAACCCTAAATACCCTAAAAACCATAAAAATCATAAAAAATCCTAAAAATCTCTGAAAAGATAAAAAAACCCTAAAAATCCTGAAAAACCCTCGAAAACCATAAAAACACTTAAAAACCATAAAACCCCTAAAAACCCATAAAACCCCAAAAAATAACTAAAATCTCAAAAAAAAACCTTAAAGGCACAAAAAATGATAATAAAACTCTAAAAAACTTAAAATCCTTAAAAATTCATAAAACCCCAAAACTCACCAAAACCCTAAAAAAACAAAAAAAAACCCTAAACCCCTTAAAACCCCAAAAAACACTAAAACACCTCAGAATCACTAAAAATCCCTGAAAACGTGAAAAACCATAAAAAAACTAAAACCATAAAACCCCTAAAAACCATAAAAAAACTCTAAAACCCATAAAATTCCTAAAAATATATGAAAAAATAGGGAGCCTTAAAAACCCTAAACCCCCCTGAAAACCATAAAAATCTCTAATAAAATTAAAAACCTTACAAACCCATAAAAACACTGAAAATTATAAAAAAAATCTAAAAACCCTAAAAACATTAAAAAACACTAAAAACCTTAAAACCCGAAAAAACTCGAAAGAACCTAAAAACCAAAAGACAGAAAAAACCCTGAAAATTCCTAAAACCCTAAAAATCTTGAAAAACCCTAAAATCCTCAAAATCACTAAAAACCCTAAAAATAATAAAAAATATAAAAAATCCTTAAAAATACATGAAAATGTAAAAAACCCTAAAAAACTTGAACAACCCTTGAAATCCATAAAACCCCTGAAAACCATAAAAACAGACAAAACCCTAAAAACCATCTAAAAACTATAAAAACATTTAGAACCCCCAAAAATGTTAAACTACTCTAAAAAACCTTTAAAACACTAAAAAAATCATAAAAACACCAAAAATCCCCAAAAGACCATAAAACCATAAAACCCCCTAAATACCCTAAAAACCCTTAAAATCCCTAAAAACCCAAAAATCCATAAAAAACCTAAAAATCCTTATAAAAGTAAAAATTCGTACAACACATGAAAAAATTGTAAAAACCAAAAAAACAAATAAAACCCCTAAAAACCCAGACAAACCCATAAAAGCCTAAAAAACCCTAAAAACCCCTAAAACCCCTCAAAATCTATAACAACCCTAAAAACTATAAAAATCCTAAAAAATCCCTAAAAATCACGAAAAATGTAAATAACTGAAAAAACTGAACCCCCCTCCATTAAAAACTATAAAAACCCCTCAAAACCTTAAAAACCATAAAACCTCATAAAAACCACTAAAAATATAAAGGCCCTTAAACTCTCTAAAAATGTTAAAAAAACTCTAAAAACACTTAAGAACCCTCAATTCAAAAAAAACCCAAAAAGACCCTAAAACACCTAGAAAGACCCTAAAACCCGAAAAACCCTAAAAACCCACAAAATCATTAAAAACCATAAAAAAATGCTAAAAACAGTAAAAATAATAAAAAATCCCTAAAAATCCTTGAAAGTATAAAAAAATTAAAAACCCTAAAAAACCCAGGAAAACCATAAAACCCACTAAAAACTCTAAAAACCCCTAAATCACCTAAAAACATTAAAAAACTATAAAAATATTTGAAAACCCTAAATAACTCAAAAAAACTCCCAAAAAATACAAAAAAGACTATAAAAACCTTGAAAAAACCCCCAAACACAAAAAATCCTAAAACTCTAAAAACCTCAAATCCATCAAAAATCCTACTAAATCCCAAAAAAAACTTGAAAATGTAAAACCCCAAAAAACCCTTGAATAGCCCTCAACCCCATAAAACCCCTAAAAACACATAAAACCCCTAAATGCCATTAGAAACATTAAAAACTCTTAAACCACCTAAAAATGTTAAGAAACTTTAAAAAACCTTTAAAACCATAAAAACTCGAAAAAAAAACCCTAAAACCCCAAAAGACCCTAAAAACCCTAAAAAACCCTAAAAAATACTAAAGACCCCTAAAACCCCTCAAAATCCCGAAGAACCCTAAAAACCCTAAAACTCAAAAAACCCCTAAAAGCCCCAAAAATTCCAAAAAATTTAAAAAACTCTAAAAATATTTAAACCCCCTAAAAACCATAAAAACGCGTAAAAACCTTAAAAACACTAAAAACCCAAAAATCCCACCAAAAAACTCTAAAAAACCATAAAACCCCTATAAATGTTAAAATTTATAAAATACATTTAAACCTTAAAAATACTCAAAAAACCCAAAATCCCAAAAAGTTCCTTAAAACCCTTAAAACCCTAAAAAACCCTAAAAACCCTAAAAACCAACAAAATCCAAAAAATGACTAAAAAACCTAAAAAACCTAAAAAACCACAAAAATACTAAAATATCACTAAAAATCCATGAAAACATAAAAAACCATAAAAACCCAAAACCCCTGAAAACCATAAAACCCCTAAAACACTTAGAAACCCTAAAAAACCACTAAAAACTTTAAAAACCCATTAAACCCCTAAAAACTTTGAAAAATTCTAAAAACTCTTAAAAACCCTAAAAACTCAAAAAAAAACCCTAAAAACCAAAAAATACCCTAAAAACCCTAAAAATTCTAAAAACCCAAAAGGCCCTAAAGCCTGGGAAAAAATTAAAAACATTAAAACCCTAAGAAACCCAGAAAACCCCTAAAACAACCCAAACTCCCTAAAAGCCATAAAAAATATTAAAACCATAAAAAGCCTAAAAAAGACCTAAAAATCCATAAAAAGGTAAAAAACAAGAAATACCGTGAAAAGCCCTTGAAAACCATAAAAATCCCTAAAAACCTTAAAAGCCCAAAAATCCTAAAAACCCACTAAAAACTCTAAAAACCCTTAAAACCCCAAAAAAATGTTAAAAAATCTAAAAAACCATAAAAACCTGAAATAAACTTATAAAACATCCTAAAACCCCAAATAACCATAAAACCCCTAAAAACCCGAAAAACATTTAAAACCATGAATAACCCTAAAACCCTTCAAAATCCCAAAAACCATTCAAACCTCTAAAAACCATAAAAATCCTACGAAATCCCTAAAAATCCCAAAAAACATAAAAAAAACCCTTAAAACCCTAAAACCCCCTAAAAACCATAACACCCCCAAAAAACCAAAAAACCCTAAAAACAATTCAAAACTCTAAAAATACTTAAAATATCTAAAAACTCTAAAAAACCTTTAAAACTCTAAAAATTAAAAAACATAAGGACCCAAAAAGAACCTAAAAAACCTAACAACTCTAAAAACCCAAAAAACAAAGAAAACCTCTCAAAATCAACAAACCCCAAAAAACCCTAAAACCCATAAAATCCTAAAAAATCACTAAAAATCCTTAAAAGTGTAAAAAACTCTAAAACCCCTGAACCACTAAAAACACTAAAAATCCTTAAAACCCCTAAAAATACTTTAAAACTCTAAAAAGAATAAAAAACCCTAAAAATAGAAAATTAACCTAAAAACCCCAGAAACCCTTAAAAATCCTAAAAACCCTCAAAACCATAGGAACCCTAGAAATCCCTAAAAACCCTAAAACCCCTAAAAACCCTAAAACCCATAAATATCCTAAAAAATCTCAAAAAATACCTAAAAACATAAAAAAAACCTAAATACCCTAAAACCCCCTAAAAACTATAAAAAACCCTAAAAACCATAAAAATCCATAAAACCCCTAAAGCCCACTAAAACTCTAAAAATCCTTAAAACCTCTAAATTGTTAAAAAACCTTAAAAACTCTAAAAAAATTTAAAAACCATAAAAACTCAAAAAACCCCATAAAACCCCAAAAGACCCCAAAAACCATGGAAACCAAAAAAAAACCCTGAAAAACATTTAAACCCCTCAAATTCCCTAAATATGCTAAAAACCACTAAAAACCATAAAAATCCTAAAAAATCCCTAAAAATCATTGAAAATACAAAAGACCCTAAAAAATATAAAAACCATTAAAATGCTTAAATCCCATAAAATCCATAAAAAACTCAAAAAAACTCAAAAATCCCTTAAACCACTAAAAAGGTTAAAAAACACTAAAAAATGTTCAAACCCCTAAAACCTCAAAAACTCCCCTAAAAACCCAAAATGATCATAAAAATCCTGAAAAACCCTAAAAACTCTAAAAACCCTGAAAACCCTGAAAACCCGTTAAAATCCTTAAAAATCTAATAAACTGTAAAAACCATAAAAATCCAAAAAATGCACTGAAAATTCCTGAAAACATAAAAAACCCTAAAAACCCTAAAATTATCTTGAAAACCATAAAACTTATGAAGTCCTTAAAAACCCTCAAAACCCAAAAAACCTTAAAACCCCACTAAAAACTCTAAGCATGCAAGAGTATTTTGAGTCTGGATGGGACTCAATGGACATGGGTGCTGAATCAGACTTCAGCTTTGCTGATGTGGGAGACGGATTTGGTGTGGGCATGCGGTTTCGAGGTGCGGAGTTGGAGGATTTTGGTGGCGATGTTGACTGATCCTCCCCTTATGTTCTTTCCCTTTTGGAATTTTTGACTTGTTTGCTTTTGTTTTTTGCTTTTCTTTCTTTCTTTTTGTGGCCTTCGGGATGAGGTCGTAAGGGGTTTTGGGTGTGGATCGGTGGATCCCTACCCTCCCTTGTCTGCAGTGTCTGTGTCACTTCTTTTAATAAATTTTGGGGGGTGCCAGGAATAGCCTGGACCCGAGTCTTCCTTTTCCAAAAACCCATAAAATATTAAAAACCCACTAAAACTCAAAAAAATCCTTAAAAACGTAAATATTTAAAACTCTAAAAAACCGCTAAACCCATAAAAGAATAAAAAAACACAAGAATACCTTAAAAACCCTAAAAAATCCTAAAAATTCTAAAACCCTTAAAACCCTTCAAATGCCTAAAAACCCAAAAAAACCATAAAAATCTTAAAAAATCCCTACAAATAAAAAAACTAAATACCCTTAAAACCCTAAAAAACATTAAATATATGATAAAAAATCTAAAATCCTTAGAAAACCTAAAAAAATCAAAAAACCCTAAAAACCATAAGGACACTTAAAACCCTATAAATCCTAAAAACCCTAATAAACCAAGAAAACCCCTCAAATCTATCAAAATCAATAAAACCCTAAAAACCCAAAAAACGAAAAAAAAAACTAAAAAATGGCCTAAAAACCCTAAAAATATAAAAATAAATAAAACAATAAAAATCCTAAAACCTTAAAAACCCCAAAAACCCATAAAAATTTTAAAAACCACTAAAAACCATATATACACTTAAAATCTCTAAAAACATAAAAAATAAAAAAAAAAACATAAAACCCTAAAAACTCCAAAAAACAATAAAACCCAAAAATACCCTAAAAATCTTGAAAACCCATAAAACCCTAAAAAACCAAAAAAAACATCAAAATCCCTAAAAACCCTAACCCCCCCAAACCCTAGAAATGCAAAAAATCGTTAAAAATGCTAAAAAATTCTTGAAAAGGTAAACAACCCTAAAAACCCTGAAAACCATAAAACCCCTAAAAACATTAAAAAACCCTAAAAACCCTAAAAACCCACTAAAACTATAAAACCCTTTAAACACATAAAAATATAAAAAACCCATAAAAAATCCTTAAAAACACTTTAAAAACATTAAAAACACTAAAAAACTCAAAAAACCTAAAAACCCAAAAGATCCTAAAAACCCTTAAAACAAAAAAAAATCCCTAAAAATCCCGAAAAATGTAAAAAACCTTAAACACTATGAAAACCCCCAAAAAACAAAAAACCCTAAAAACCTTATAAAACCCTAAAAACCCATAAAAACTTAAAAATCCACTAAAAACTCTAAAACCCCTAAAAACATTAAATTTTATTAAAAACCCTTACAAACATCAAAAAACCCTAAAAACTCAAAAGTCCCTAAAAACCATGGAACCCAAAAAAACCCTGAAAAACCAAGAAAACCCAAAAACTCCCTAAAAATCATAAAATACCCTAAAACCCATTAAAATTATAAAAAATCCCTAAAAATCATTAAAATTTTAAAAAACCCTAAAAAACTTGAAAACCCACAGAAAACCATAAAACCCCCTAAAACCAAAAAAACCCTAAAAACCATAAAAACCCATAAAACCATAAAAACCCTAAAAACCAATAAAATTTCTAAAAACCACTAAAAACCCTTAAAACCCCTAAAAACTTTAAAAAACCCTAAAAACCCTTAAATGTCCTAAAAAACTCAAAAAACCTTTAAACCCCCAAAAGACCCTAAAACCCCCTAAAAACTCTAAAAC
This sequence comes from Viscum album, assembly GCA_963277665.1. Taxonomy (NCBI): domain Eukaryota; kingdom Viridiplantae; phylum Streptophyta; class Magnoliopsida; order Santalales; family Viscaceae; genus Viscum; species Viscum album. Next base: position 1,884,368,389 of record OY728141.1, on the reverse strand, counting down.
CCCATGAAATCCTTAAAAACCATCAAAATCCCAAAATATCCAAAATACCCTAAAAACCATTACAATACTAAAAATTCCTAAAAATCCTTGAAAACATAAAAACCTTAAAGACCCTGAAAAACCCCTAAAAACAATAAAACCCCTAAAACCAATAAAAATCATAAAACCACTAAAAACTCTAAGAACCATTTAAACCTTTAAAATGGTAAAAACATTAAAAACTTTAATAAATATTTAAAACCCAAAAAACCCAAAGACCCTTAAAACCCCAAAAAACACTAAAAAACCCTGAAACCCCCTAAAAGTATCAAAACCACTAAAACACTAAAAAACCTTAAACCAATAAAAATACTAAAAATCCCCCAAAATCTCTGAAAACTAAATAAACCCAAAAACCCCTAAAAACCCCCTAAATACCATAAAACCACTTAGAAAACCTAAAACCCCACTAAAAACTCTAAAAACCCGTAAAACCCCTAAAAACCTTAAAAAGTATTTAAAAACCTCCAAAACCCAAAAAACCCTAAAACCCAAAACAACCTAAAAACCCTAAAAAACTCTAAAAACCTTAAAAATCCGAAAAACCCTTAAAAACCCTCAAAGTCACAAAAAAACCATAAAAACCCTAAAACCCCTAAAAACCAAAAAAAATCACAATTTACCCTAAAAACCCATGAAAATCTAAAAAACCCAAAAACCCAAAAAACCCTGAAACCCCTAGAAAAAAATAAAACCCCTGAAACCTTAAAAACCATAAAAACCCATAAAAACCCTAAAAACCAACTAAAAACACTAAAAACCATCAAAACCCCTAAAAATGTTTAAAAACTCTAAAAACCATAAACCCCAAAAAACTAAAAAAACCCTTAAAACCCAAAAGACCCAAAAGACCCTGAAAAATACTAATAAACATAAAACACCCCAAAAAACCCTCAAAATTACTAAAACCCCAAAAAACCATAAAAATCCCTAAAAATCCATGAAAACATAAGAAAGCCTAAAATCCCTTAAAAGCCTTTAAACCCCTAAAAACATTTTAAAACCCTAAATCTTGTAAAAACCCCAAGAAAACCACTAAAAATATTAAAAACTCTAAAAAACTAAAATACTAAAAAACCCTAAACCACCCGAAATACCCTAAAACCCCCAAACCACTAAAAACACTAGAAACTCTAAAAACCTTAAAAACTCTCAAAATCCCTAAAAATGAAAAAAAATAACAAAAAACAAAAAATCCTAAAAAATCCATTAAAATCCCTAAAAACTTATAAAAACCCTCAAAACCCTGAAAACACTTAAAACATAAAACTCCTAAAAACCTTAATAAATCATAAAAACCCATAAAACATCGTAAAACCCACTAAAAACACTAAAAACTCTTTAAAACCCGAAAAATGCTAAAAAACTCTAAAAACCTTAAAAACCCTTAATACTTAAAAAATCCTAAAACCCAAAAAGTACCTAAGAACCCTAAACACCCCTAAAAACCCTAAACCCTAAAATACTCTAAAATCCCTCAAAATCCCTACAAACCCTAAAAAACCATGAAAACCATAAAAATCCTTAAAAAGCACTAAAACCCCTAAAAACCTAAAAAAACCAAAAAAACCTTCAAAAAACCCTTGAAGACCATAAAACCCCTAAACCCCTAAAACCATAAAAACCAATAAAAACCCACTAAAAACACTAAAAACCCTTAAACCACCTAAAAACATTAATAAATTGTAAAAACCCATTAATAAATTGTAAAAACACACATATCAAATCGAAGCCTGCGATGAGCTCTACGTCGCTGTGACTCGGGGGGACCCCAGTCAAGCGTTTTTGAGGTCAAAAGAGGCCTAGAAGGCCTCCAAAACTGAGTTTTTTGTCGGGGTACCCAAATTTTTTAACATTTTGTGGATTTTCAAACTCGTTTAAGGGGGTATTATTGGCTTTTCTTGGTGGGGACTAAATTTATTCCAAGGTATTACATTCATATTGATATTATGTCTTTGAAATTTCATCCTTTTTTATAATGAACTGCTATTTATAATCAAATATATAACTATATGTACATATTTTTTATATATTCGCACCTAAAAATTAAATTTTTTAAATAAATAATTAAACATATTTACATATAAAATATATTAGCTTTATCTAAATAATAACTAATATCCATTTTATTTAAAATACCAATATATGAATATTTATATACCTATATATTAATCTAACTATATATATATATTAATCTAACTATATATATATTAATCTAATAACTATATATATATTAATATAACTACATATATATATATTAGTATTACTATAAATATATATATTAATATCACCATAAATATATATATTAATATCACTATATATATATTAATATATAAATATATATTCATATAACTATATATATGTTAATATAACTATATATATGTTAATATAACTATATATTAATATAAATATATATTACTATACGAATAAATATAACTAAATATATATATATAGATATAGATATAGATATATATTAATACCACTATATATATATTTTAGTATTACTATATATATTATAATATAACTATATATATATTATAATATAACTATATATATATATTAATATAAATATATATTACTATATGAATAAATATAACTAAATATATAAATATATATATATATAGATATCATGAATTGGAAAGCAAATCAAAATAGAGTAGTGGTAAGGGCTTAGGCGCGCAGGGGGGAGGTCTCGAGTTCAAATCCTAGTGGAGGCAGGGGTACGCGCGCATGGGGAATATTGGAGAAAGCGCTGTTAAAGGGTGGAGGGGGGTGTGTGGGGTGCGTGGGGTGTTGTATATGAGCCAAAAAGCGCTGTAAAAGGGGGGGTTCAAGCGCTATAAAAGCCCCCCCCCGATTGGCAGTATTTTTTAAATTTTTTTAAATTTTTTTAAATTTTTTTAACTTTTTTTAAAAAAATTTAACTTTTATCAGTGCTTTTTTAAAAGCGCTGATAAAAGGGTCCTTTATCAGCGCTAAAACGAGAGCGCTGATAAAGGAAGTGCTGATATAGGACCCCTTTATCAGCGCTAAAAAAAGCGCTGATAAATGGGTACTTTTATCAGCACTTTTTTTTAGTGCTGATAAAGGGGTCCTATATCAGCGCTTTTCGGAGCGCTGATAAAGGGGACCCCCCCCCTTATCTACGCTGGCTTTATCAGCGCTTTTCTAGCGCTGATAAAGGCCATTTTTAGCGCTGATAAAGGCCGTGTTTGTAGTAGTGTCCCCTAGAAGGCAGACAGATTTAGGGAAGGCTGCAGTGATGGGCATCAGGGAAGAAAATGTGGAGGAGGCCTGCGCTCTGGATCTGGAACGAGATGATATAGCTGGCTTGAAGGTTGCAGTCTTGGCTGAGCCTGCTGGGGAGGATGTGCGGGTGGCAGATGTCGTGAAGGAGGCAGTGATTGCTCAGGGCCCGAGGACTGGAGATGAGTGGAGCTTGTCTTTAGCTGAGGAAAGTTCTATGGTGGTTGAAGAGACCTGGATCCCCACGGGGCCACACATGAACTGGCGTGATGCACCTCTGGTTCTGTCTGGATGTCCAAGCATGGGGGGACCTGACATGGGGCATGGGTTATCTCCTCCCTCTGATAGCACAAGCGGTGCTGAGGATCCTCCCAGTGGCCAGCTTAGCCCTATGCCGGGAAATGCTGGTGATGCTGGTGGTCCATCCATGGACCTGCAGAGGGCTATGGTCCTTCATGGTGTCCCCTCTGCTGAAGCTTTTTGTGTGCAGCTGCATGAGATGGTGTGGGTTGAATGGAAAAGGTTCCCACTTGAGGATGAAGCTGAGAGGCTCGGGGAGAGGTTTTCTGAGGCTGATCGCCAGATAAATGCTGATATGGCCAGGCCAAAGGATAAAAGAGGTGCTGAAACTTCTGGGACAGACTGTAAGAAAGGGAAGGAAACATCGGCTGTCAGTGATGGTGTCGCTTGTGCGAAGGCGGGTGTTGCAGCTGGATCCACTTCTGCCCCTCCGAGACGAAGACGGAGGAAGGATTACTCTGCACTCCCATGTCCCATGGCAACTAGGGCCTCTTCTTGAGCTGTCAGACTTAATCTAAAGGTGAATAAACGAGAGCGGCTTTCAATTTCTACAGAGCAAGAGAAGGCTAGGATGAAGATGCTATCCAGGCTTGGCGTGCAAGAGGATTTTGAGTCTGGATGGGACTCAACAGACATGGGTGCTGAGTCAGATTTCAGTTTTGCTGATGTGGGTGACGACTTTGGTGTGGTCATGGGGTTTCGAGGTGCGGAGTTGGAGGATTTTGGTGGCGATGTTGACTGATCCTCCCCTTGTGTGCTTTTTCTTTTGAACCTGTTGACTTGTTTGTTTTTGCTTTTGCTTTTCTTCCTCTCTTTCTGTGGCCTTTGGGCTGAGGTCGTAAGGGATTTTGGGTGTGGATCGGTGGATCCCTCCCCTCCCTTGTCTGCAGTGTCAGTGTCTTTTATTTTAATAAAATTTGGGGGGTGCCAGGAATAGCCTGGACCCGACCTTCCTTGCCCTTATAAACCGTAAAAATCCATAAAAACTCATAAAACCAAAAAAATCACTAAAAACGATGAAAACCCCTGGAAACGTTAAAAAATCTAAAAAATCTCAAAAACCCTAAAAACTCAATAAAAACACAAAAATCCAAAAGATATCCTAAAAACATTAAAAACCCCTAAAAACACTAAAAATAGTGAAAAAATCCAAAACCCCAAAAAATCCCTAAAAGCCCAAAAAACCCTTAAAACTATAAAAATCCTAGAAAATTCATAAAAACCCATAAAAACATAAAATCCCCAAAAAACACTGAAACACCCTAGAAAACCATAAAAACCATAAAAACCTTCAAAACCTTTAAAAACTTCTAAAAACCCTAAAACCCACTAAAAATTCTAAAAACTCTAAAAACCCATAAAACCTATAAAAACATTAAAAAACCCTAAAAAATCTTAAAACCCATAAAAAACCCAAAAGACCGCTAAAAACCACAAAAGACCTTAAAAAATTGAAAATTCCAAAAAACCCTCAAAATACTTACAACCCATAACAACCCCTAAAAACCATAAAAATTCTAAAAAATCCCCCCAAATCCCTAAAAAACATAAAACCCATAAAAACCCCTTAAAACCATAAAACACATAAAAACCATTAAACCCCCCAAAATCCATAAAACCCCCCCAATCCACTATAAAATCTAAAAATCCTTTAATCCCCTAAAATGTTAAAAACATCTGAAAACCCATTAAAACCCTAAAAACCCCTAAAAACCCACAAAGACCTTAAAAACCCTAAAAACTTCTAAAACCCTAAAAAACCATGAAGATCCCTAAAAACCCACAAAATCCTTAAAAACTCTAAAAAATCTAGAATGCATAAAAATCCTAAAAATACCAAAAAAACCCTTGAAAATGTAAAATCCCCAAAAACACTGAAAAACACCAAAAAACACTAAAAACCTACAAATCCCTAAAAACATACTAAAAACTCTAAAAACAATTTAAACTACTAAAAATGTTGAAAACAAATATAGAAAACATTAAAAACACTAAAAATTAAAAAAAACTAAAGTCCCAAAAAACCTATGAAAACCCCTAAAACCCCTCAAAATACATAAAAATCATAAAAACCCGAAAAACAATAAAAATCATAAAATAACCCTAAAATCCATAAAAACATAAAAAACCTAAAAGACCCTGAAAAAACCCCTGAGACCATAAAAACCACTAAAAATCATAAAAAACTTGAAAACCCTAAAAACACTAAAAACACTAAAAATCCTTAAAACACCTAAAAAATTAACAAATATAAAAACCCTTAAAATGTTAAAAAACTCAAGAAAACCCTAAAACTCTAAAAAATAAGAAAAACTTGAAAACCCCTAAAAACCATAAAAAATCTAAAAACTCTCAAAATCCCTCAAAACCCTAAAATCCCTAAAAGGCATAAAAATTCTAAAAACCCCTAAAAATCCCTAAAAACAAAAAAAATGCTAAAAACCCAAACACCCCTGAAAATAATGAAAACCAATAAAAACATTAATAAATCATAAAAACCAATAAAAATACTAAAACCCCAAAACCCCTTTAAAACCAAAAAAAATGTTAAAAAAACCTAAAAACCTTTAATACCCTGAAAATATTTTAAAAACCCTAAAAACCCTAAATTCCCTAAAACCCTAAAAACTATAAAAACCCTAAAAAAATTTAAACCCTCAAAATCCATAAAAAACCCTAAAAATCTTAAAAAATCAAAAAACATAAAAAAAAAATAAAAAATCCAAGAAAACATAAAAAAACTAAAAACCCTAACCCCCCCCCTAAAATCCATAAAACCCCTAAAACCCTTAAAACCCCTAAAATAAAATAAAAATAATAAAAACCCACTAAAATTTTAAAAACCAACAAAACCCCAAAAAACGTTAAAAAACTTAAAACACCTTTAAAACCCAAAAACTCAAAAAGTTCCCTAAAACCCCAAAAGACCCAAAAAACCCTTAAAAACACCGAAACACCTAAAAACCCCTAAAAACCTATAATACCCTCAAAATCCCTAAAAACCCTAAAACCCAAAAAGCCATTAAAATCTAAAAAAAATCCAAAAATTCCCAAAAATTCCCTAAAAATGTAAAAAAACCCAAAAAACCCAAGAAATCCTCTAAAACCCATAAAAACCCCTAAAAATGTTGAAAATATTAGAAACCTTAAAAACCTTAAAAACCTAAAAAACTCAAAAAAACCCAAAAAACCCATAGAGACATTAATAACCCTAAAAACCCTATAAAACCCTGAAACCCCCTAAAAACTCTCAAAATCCCTAAAAACACTAAAAACCATAAAAACCATAAAAATCCTAAAAAGCCCTAAAAACTCTGAAAACGTATAAAACACTAAAAACCCTAAAAGAATCCCTGAAAACCATAAATCACATAAAAACCATTAAAAACCATAAAAGCACATAAAATCCCTAAAAACTAATAAAAACTCTAAAAACCCTTAAAACCTCTAAAGATGTTACAAAAATATTAAAATCCCTAAAAACTCAAAAAGCCCCAAAACCCCAATAAACCATAAAAACCCAGAAAAACCATAAAACCCTAAAACCATGAAATCCCTAAAACCCCCTCAAAATACATAAAATCCGTAAAAACCATAAAACCATAAAATCCCTAAAAGTCCTTGAAAACGTAAAAAATCATAAAAACCTAGACCCCCCTGAAAACCATATAACCCTAAAAAACCTTTAAAACCCTTAAAACCCTAAAAAACTCATAAAACCTTAAAAACTACTAAAAACTCTAAAAACCCTTAAAACTTCTCAAAATGGTTGAAAACTCAAAAAAACCTTAAAACCTCAAAAAAACCCTGAAAACCCCAAAAAAACCATAAAAACCTTAAAACCCTAAAAACCCTAAAAAACCCAAAAAAAACCCTTAATATCCCTAAAAACCCTAAAAAACATAAAAACCTAAAAATCCCAAAAAAAATATAAAATCCAATGAAATCCATAAAATCCCCTAAAACCATAAAAAATCCACAAAACCCACAAAACCACTAAAAACTCAAAAAAATCCCATTTAAACTTGTAAAAATGTTGAAAACATTAAAAACACTTAAAACCCTAAATAACGCAAAAAACCCTAAAAACCCAGCCTTTCAAAAAAAAACCTACAAACACGAAAGTCCTTAAAAACCATAAAATCCCTAAAAACCCTTAAAACTGTAAGAACCCTCAGAATCCCAAAATATCCTAAAAAACCTAAAAAACAAAAAAATGCTAAGAAGCCCTAATAATCCCTTAAAATGAAAAGGATTTACATACATTTAAACCCCTTGAAAACTATAAAAATCCCTAAAAACTGTAAAAACCCTATGAAACCATAAAAAACCTAAAAACCCACTAAAATTATAAAAACCGTTAAAACCCATAAAAAATTAAAAAAACTCTAAAAACCTTAAAAGCCATAAACACTCAAATAACCCTAACCCACCAAAAGGCCCTAAAAACCTTGAAAACCACATAAAAACCCTAAAATCATAAAAAAAATATAAAAACCATCAAAATCTCTAAAAACCCTAAAAACCAAAAAAACCAAAAAGAATCCTTGAAAACATAAAAACCATAAAAACCCCAAAATCCCATGAAAACCCTAAAAACCCTCAAAATCCAAAAACACCCTAAAAAATCTCTAAAAACCATAAAAATCCTAAAAAACTCTAAAAGCCTTAAAAAGTAAAAAAAATCCTAAAAACCCTAAAAACCACTTGGAAACCATAAAACCCCCTAAAACCCCTACAACCCCTAAACACCCATAAAAACCCTAAAAACTCACTAAAAACTCAAGAAATCCTTAAAACCCAGAAAAATGTTAAAAACACAAAAAACCCAAAAGGCCTAAAAACCCTAAAAACCCCTAAAAACCAATGAAAACCCGTAAAAACATCAAAACCCCTACAAAACCTTGAAAACCTTAAAACCCATAAAAATACGAACAAATCCCTACAATTCCCCAAAAATATAAAAAACCCTAAAAACCCTAAAAAATATAAAAACCCATAAAACCTTAAAAAACACAAAAACTCCATTAAACCCTAAAAACCACTAAAAATAATAAAAACACTTAAAACACTGAAAAAATGTTAAAAAACTATAAAAAACCTTTAAACCCTTAAAATATCCAAAAAACCCCTAAAACTCAACAAGTCTAAAACCCTAGAAAATCCCTCAAAGTCTCTAAAATCCATTCAAACCCCTAAAAATAATAAATTTCTTAAAAAATCCAAAAAAAACCATAAAAACCTTAAAAAACCAAAAAACCAATAAAACCATAAAAAACCACTAAAAACCCTAAAATCCATCAAAACCCCGAAAAATGATAAAAACTCTAAAAATTCTCAAAAACCCTAAAAACTCAAGAAAAAACTCTAAAACACCTAAAAGACCCTAAAACCCAATAAACCCCCTCAAAATCCAAAAAAACCCCCATCAAAATCTTGAAAACCATAAAATAAAATAAAAATCCTAAAAAGACCCTAAAAAACTCTTAAAACCTAAAAAACCATAAAAAATATAAAAAACCCTTGAAACCTATAAAACCCCTAAAAACCATAAAAACCCTAAAAACCCATAAAACCACTAAAAACCAATAAAAACTCTAAAAACACTAAAACCCCCTAAAACGTTAAAAAACTCTTAAAAACTTAAAAACCCTAAAAAAACTCAAAAAAACATAGAAACCTAAAAAACCATAAAACCCCAAAAAACCCTAAAAACCTTCAAAATCCCTAAAAACCATAAAACTAATAAAAATCCTAACAAATCCCTAAAAATCCCCGAAGACCTAAAAAACCCTAAAACCCTAAAAAACCCTTGAAAACCCAAAAACCCCTAAAAACATTTAAAATCCTAAAAACCCCTAAAAACACTAAAAATGTATAAAAAAAATATAAAAAACCATAAAACCCTTAAAAAAGTTAAAAAACATTAAAAAACACTAAAAAACATAAAACACGAAAAAACACAAAAAAAAACTGAAAACACCCGAAGTCCATAAAACTCATGAAAACCCCTAGAAACAATAAAAATCACTAAAACGCCCTTAAAACCCTCAAAATCCCTTAAAACCCTCAAAATCCATTAAAACCCTAAAAAACAATAAAACCTCCAAAAAACCATAAAAACCCTAAAACTCTCCTAAAAACTCTAAAAACCCTTTAAATACCTAAAAATGTTAAAAAAAATCTAAAAAACGTTTAAAACCCTAAAAACTCAAAAAACCCTAAAAAAACCAAAAAGACCCTAAGAACCCTGGAAACTCAAAAAAAACCTAAAAACCATGGAAACCCCTATGAACCCTAAAAATCCATAGAAACCCTAAAAACCAAAAAAACCAAAAAAATACTAAAAGATCCCTAAAAATGTTAAAAACCCTAAAACCCTTGAAAAACAACTTCAAACCATAAAACCCCTAAAAACCATAAAAACCAATAAAAACCCTAAAAACCACTAAAAACTGTAAAAAAATAAAAATCCCAAAAAACACAAAAAACCCTAAAACCCCCTAAAAACCCTAAAAACCCTAAAAACCCTAATAACCCTAAAAACCCATAAAACCCTAAAAACTACTAAAAACTATAAAAACCCTTAAAACTCATCAAAATGGTTGAAAACTCAAAAAAACCTTAAAACCTCAAAAAAACCAGAAAACCCCAAAAAAACTATAAAACCCTTAAAACCGTAAAAACCCTAAAAAACCCAAAAAACCCTTAATATCCCTAAAAACCCTAAAATACAAAAAAACCTAAAAACCCCTAAAAATTCCAAAAAACATAAAATCCACTCAAAACCGTAAAATCCCCCTAAAACCATAAAAAACCCACAAAACCACTAAAAACTCAAAAAAACCCATTTAAACCTGTAAAAATGTTAAAAACATTAAAAACCCTTAAAACCCTAAATAACTCAAAAAACCCAAAAAACCCAACCTTTCAAAAAACCTACAAACACAAAAGTCCTTAAAGACCATAAAATCCCTAAAAACCCTTAAAACTGTAAGAACACTTAGAATCCCTAAAAATCCTAAAAAAACTAAAAAAATCCTAAGATGCCCCAACAATCCCTTAAAATGAAATGGATGTACATACATTGAAACCCCTTGAAAACTATAAAAATCCCTAAAAATGTAAAAGCCATAAGAAACCATAAAAACCCTAAAAACTCTATAAAAACCCATAAAAACCCAAAAAAACCTTAAAAATCCTAAAAAACCCTAAAATCCTAAAAAAATATAAAAACCATCAAAATCCCTAAAAACCATAAAAATGAAAAAAAAAACCCTAAAAGAATCCTTGAAAACATAAAAACCTTAAAAACCCTAAAAACCCCCTGAAAAACATAAAACCCCCTTAAAACATTAAAAAACAAATAAAAACTAAAAACACATTAAAAACTTTAAAAATTCTTAAAACCCCTAAAAATGTTGAAAAACACTCTAAAACATTAAAAATACTAAAAAATCTTAAAAACCCCAAATCACTATAAAAACCATGAAAAAAACCCTAAAATCCCAAGAAAACCCAAAAACCCTCAAAATCCAAAATCACCCTAAAAATATCTAAAAACCATAAAAATCCTAAAAAACCCTAAGAGCCTTAAAAAGGTAAAAAACCCCTAAAACCCCTAAAAACCACTTGAAACCCACAAACCCCGCTAAAACCCCTAAAACTACTAAACACCCATAAAACCCTAAAAACTCACTCAAAACTCAAGAAATCCTTAAAACCCAGAAAAATGTTAAAAACACAAAAAACCCAAAAGGCCTAAAAACCCTAAAACCCCCTAAAAACCCATGAAAACCCATAAAAACATCAGAACCCCTATAAAACCTTGAAAACCCCAAAACCCATAAAATTACTAATAAATCCCTATAATTCACCAAAAATATAAAAAACCCTAAAAACTATAAAAATCCATAAAACCTTAAAAAACACTAAAACTCTATTAAACCCTAAAAACCACTAAAAATAATAAAAACCCTTAAAACACTGAAAAATGTTATAAAAACTCTAAAAAATCTTTAAACCCTTAAAAGCTCCAAAAAACCTCTAAAACTCCAAAAGACTAAAACCCTTCAAAATCCCTTAAAATCTCTAAAATCCATTGAAACCCCTAAAAACAATAAAATTCCTAAAAAATCCCAAAAAAAAATCACTAAAACCCTAAAAAAACCAAAAATCCAAAAACCCTTAAAACTTCCTCAAACCATAAAAAAACCATAAAAACCATAAAACCCATAAAACCCTAAAAAACCTCTAAAACCCCTAAAATCCCTTAAAACCCCAAAAAACGATAAAAACTCTAAAAATTCTTAAAAACCCTTAAAAACTAAAAAAACCCTAAAACACCTAGAAGACCCTAAAACCCAATAAACCCCCTCAAAATCCCAAAAAACCTCCCTCAAAATCCTAAACACCATAAAATCAAAAAAAAATCCTAAAAAGACACTAAAAAACTCCAAAAACCTAAAAAACCATAAAAACTCTGAAAAAACCCCTGAAACCTATAAAACCCATAAAAACCATAAAAACCCATAAAACCACGAAAAAGAAATAAAAACTCTAAAAACACTAAAACCCCCTAAAATGTTAAAAAACTCTTAAAAACTTTAAAACCCTAAAAAACTCAAAAAAACATAGAAACCTAAAAAACCATAAAACCCCAAAAAACCCTAAAAACTCTAAAAAACCCTAAAAACCTTCAAAATCCCTAAAAATTCATGAAGACCTAAAAAACCCTAAAACCCTAAAAACCCCTTGAAAACCCTAAAACCCCTAAAAACCTTTAAAATCCTAAAACCCCCTAAAAACACTAAAAACTGTAAAAAATATAAAAAACCATAAAATCCTTAAAAACGTTAAAAACATTAAAAAACACAAAAAAAACATTAAAACCCAAAAAAACTCAAAAAAAACACTAAAAACACCCAAAGTCCATAAAACTCATGAAAACCCCTAGAAACCCTAAAAATCACTAAACACCCTAAAACCCTCAAAATCACTTAAAACCCTCAAAATCCATTAAAACCCTAAAAAAACCCTAAAACCCCCAAAAAACCTTAAAAACCCTAAAACCTATAAAAACCCTAAACCCCCCCCCCCTAAAAACTCTAACAACCCTTTAAATCCCTAAAAAAGTTAAAAAAAATATAAAAAACATTTAAAACCCTAAAAACTCAAAAAACTAAAAAAAACCAAAAAGACCCTAAAAACCCTGCAAACCCAAAAAAAACCTAAAACCCATGGAAACCACTAAGAACACTAAAAATCCATAGAAACCCTAAAAACAAAAAACCCAAAAAAATACTAAAAGATCCCTAAAAATTCCTAAAAATGTTAAAAAACCTAAATCCCTTGAAAAAGAACTTAAAATAATAAAACCCTAAAAAACCCTAAAATCCTATAAAAACCCTAAAAACCCTAAACCCCCTAAACCCCCTAAAACCCCTAAAAACCCTAAAACCCCCAAAAAGCCAACAAAAAACCCTCAAAATCCCTAAAACCCTAAAAAACACTAAAAACTATAAAAATCCTAAAAATGATATAAAATCCCTAAAAAAATAATAAAACCCCAAAACCCCTGAAATATATCTAAAAACCATAAATACCATTGAAAAACATAAAAACCCTAAAAACCTTTAAAAACTCAAAAAACTCTTAAAACACTAAAAACCAACTAAAACACCTCAAAATCCCTAAAAACGTGAAAAACCCTAAAAAACTAAAAACCATAAACCCCCTAAAAACCATAAAAGACTCTAAAACCCATAAAATCCCTAAAAATATATGAAAACAGAGGAAACCTTAAAAACCCTAAACCACCCTGAAAACAATAAAAATCCCTAATAACCTTAAAAACCTTACAAACCCATAAAAACACTGAAAATTAAAAAAAAATCTAAAACCCCTAAAAATGTTAAAAACACTAAAAACCTTAAAACCCTAAAAAAAACTCAAAAAACCTAAAAACCAAAAGCCAGAAAAAACAGCGAAAATTCCTAAAATCCTATAAATCTTGAAAAAACCTAAAATCCTCAAAATCACTAAAAACCGTAAAAATAATAAAAAATCTAAAAAATCCTTAAAAATACCTGGAAATGTAAAAAACCCTAAAAAAGTTGAAAACCCCTTGAAATCCATAAAACCCCTAAAAACCATAAAAACACATAAAACCCTAAAAATCCTCTAAAAACTCTAAAAACATTTAAAACCCCTAAAAATGTTAAACTACTCTAAAAAACCTTTAAAACACTAAGAAACTCAAAAAAAAACCAAAATGCCAAAAAAGACCATAAAACCCCCTAAAACCCTAAAAAACCATTAAATCACTAAGAACCCTTAAAATACCTAAAAACCCAAAAATCCATAAAAACCTAAAAATCCATATAAAGGTAAAAATCCGTACAACACATGAAAGAATCGTAAAAAACAAAAAATCAAATAAACCACTAAAAACCATAAAATATCCTAAAAACCATTAAAACCACAAGGAACACTAAAACACCTTAACCCCTAAAAACATTAGAAAATCTAAAAAAACTTTAAACCCTAAAAACTTAAAAAACCCTAACACACTCAAAAGACCCTAAAACCCCTCACAAACCCATAAAAGCCTAAAAACCCCTGAAAACCCTTGAAAACCCCTAAAACCCCTCAAAATCTATTACAACCCAAAAAACTATAAAAATACTAAAAAATCCCGAAAAATGTAAAGAACCAAAAAAAACCAAACCCCCCCCCTAAAACCCATAAAAACCGCTAGAAACCTTAAAAACCATAAAACCTCATAAAAACCACTAAAAATATAAAGGCCCTTAAACTCTCTAAAAATGTTAAAAAACTCTAAAAAAACTTAATAACCCTCAATTCAAAAAAACAAAAAACCCAAAAGACCCTAAAACTCCTAGAAGGACCCTAAAACCCAAAAAACCCAAAAAAACCCCAAAAATCACTAAATACCATAAAAATTGCTAAAAACTGTAAAAATAATAAACAAATCCCTAAAAATCCTTGAAAGTATAAAAAACATCAAAAACCCTGAAAAACCCATGAAAACCATAAAACCCACTAAAAACTCTAAAAACCCCTAAATCACCTAAAAACATTGAAGAACTATAAAAATCATGGAAAACCCTTAACAAATCAAAAAAACTCCCAAAAAATTCAAAAAAAACCCTAAAAACTCCTAAAAACCAAAAACCCCAAAAAAATCTTAAAAACTCTAAAAATCCTCAAAATCCCTAAAAACCCTAAAAATCATAAAAAACCTCAAATCCATCAAAAATCCTAAAAAATACCTAAAATACCTAAAAATGTAAAACCGCCAAAAAACCTTGAATACCCCTTAAACCCATAAAAACCTTAAAAACCTTAAAAACCCATAAAAACTCATAAAAACCCTAAAAGCCATTAAAAACATTAAAAACTCTTTAACCACCTAAAATTGTTAAAAACATTAAAAACCTTTAAAAACCTAAAAACTCAAAAAAAAACCTAAAACCCCAAAAGACCCTAAAACCTTGAAAAAAACCCTAAAAACCCTAAAGACCCCTCAAAATCCCTAAGAACCCTAAAAACCTTAAGACACAAAAAACCCCTAAAACCCCCAAAAATTCCAAAAAAGGTAAAAAAAACTCTAAAAATCTTTTAACCCCCTAAAAACCATAAGAAAGAAAAGATGTCGCCGCTCTCTCTCGGTCCTCTCCCGACATGGCGATTTCTAGGGTTTCATCCTGGAATCCTCTTCAGCGGTTCTGTTGATCTCTCCTTCTTTAGGCTTTGTGATGTGGATGGTTTGCTGTTCGAGAGGCGTTCTCCCCTGGCGTGATGGTGGTTTTCGAGGAGGATGACTGACGACGCTGAGTTCTGGTCGGTTGTTTCAGTTTTTGGTGGTGGTGGCTTGGTCTAGATTTTGCTTTGATTTGGATCGGCTTTCTTAGATCTGGAATCTTCTTTCCTTGATGGCGGTGGTGATGCCTTTAAAGTGATTTGTATGAAGTCGAAGAGGTTGATGGTGAAGTCAATGCAGGCGCAATGGATGTTTAGACAAATGGACACAGGTGTGCTCGACCTGATGGATCTCTGGTGTGGCAAGATGCTCTGGTGGTTTTGACGGGGGAGTTTTGGCTTCGCCTTGGTGATATGAGGGTTCGACGGGCTTTGCGTCTTCTTCACACTGGCGTTTATGGCTATGCACTCGGTTCTGCGCTGCTTGTCCGGACCAGAGGAAGGTCTTGCTGGCTTCTCTGGCTTCTCAACGGGTCTTGGTGGATGCATAGGGCGCGGATGCAGGTTTGCTATTATGGATCTACTTTCTTGTTCTTGGATCTTGCTGCTGACGAAGGTATGGTCACACTGTGCTATGTTCGCTTTGATTTGCTGGTCTGTGTGTTTTTGACAGGTGGATGGAGTGGTTTTAAGTTGTTGTTTCTGCTGAATGTGTTTTGGCTGCTATTGTGGTTTTGTTGTAGATGCTGGCTATCGATTATTTTGGGTGGTGCTAATTCTTGTTCTGTTGATGCTGATGGTTCTATGTTGCTGGAGAGGGTCCTTCTTGGTGAGAAGGTGCTGGGTGCTGGACCTTGTGAGATTGGGAGCGAGTCTTCGGTTGGCTATGAGTTGCTGGTTGCTGGTGAATGCTGGATGATGTGTGGTTGTTTGGTTTTTGATACTGTTGCGGATGAGTCTATTGTTGTCACGCTATTCGATGGTTGTTGTTTGTTGGAAGGTGATGTTAGCTACGTTCAGTTGCGCTTGTGCTGTGGTTTGATGCTGCTTGTTGTGTTTGGCTGTGATGCTGGTTTTGGTGTTGTTGGTTGTTGGGGCTGGTTGGTTTGGATGGATTGATGCTGCAGTGTTGCTATGATGATTGGATGTGGTGCTGCTGGATGCTGGTACTGGCTGGATGTGATGTGATGATGCTGCTGTTGTTTCTGCTGTTGAGTCCTTTTCCTTCTTTGATTTTATTTTCTTTTTTGGCGTGGGTTGTAAGGGACTTTTGGGTGCGAGTCGTTTGACCCCTCCCCTCCCTTGTCTGCTGTGTCTCCTTTTTTCTTGCTAATAAATTTGGGGGGGTCGGGAATAGCCTGACCCTCACATCCTCCTTTCCCTAAAAACCATAAAAAGACGTAAAAACCTTAAAAACTCTAAAACCCCTAAAATCCAACTAAAAACTCTAAAAAACCATAAAAACCCTAAAAACATTAAAAACTATAAAATACCCTTAAACCCTTAAAATACTCAAAAAACCCCCAAAACCCAAAAAGATCCTTAAAACCCTTAAAACCCCTAAAACACTAAAAAACCCTAAAAACCCTAAAAACCATAAAAATCCAAAAAACTACTAAAAACCATAAAATCCTAAAATATCACTAAAAATCCATGAAAACATAAAAACCCATAAAAATCCTAAAACCCCTGAAAACCATAAAACCCCTAAAAACCTTAAAACCCCCCAAAACACCTAGAAACAGTAAAAAACCACTAAAAACGTTAAAACCCCATTAAACCCCTAAAAATATTGAAAAACTCTTAAAAACCCTAAAAACTCAAAAATACCCTAAAAACAAAAAATACCCTAAAAACCCTAAAAAACCCTAAAAAACCTAAAAAACCCTGAAGAGCTATAAAAACCCTCAAAATACCTAAAACCATAAAAACCATAAAAACCATAATAATCTTAAAAAATCCCTAAAAACCCATAAAAATGTAAAAAACCTTAAAAGCATTGAAAAACCCATAAAACAACTAAAATTTTTAAAAAAAACCCTTAAACACATAAAAACCTTAAAAACCACTAAATTTTTTAAAAACCCTTAAACCCCCTAAAAATATTATCCATGTGTCAATGGCTGAACCTTATTGTGACCCATGCCTATCGGGAGGCGAATGCGGTGGCAGATGCTCTCTCCAAAGAGGTCATTGTGGAGAGGTGCTCGTTTTGGTCCTTTGTTTCCACACCCTCCTGCTCCTCGCTTGTAGACTCTGACTTGAAGGGTGAGTTGCACACCCGATTATGTAACCCCTCCTTGTAGCTCTCCGTTTGATCTTCCCTTTTGGAATGAATTTTGGGGGACCAGGCTTGCCTGGTCTCGAGCCTTCCTTTCCCAAAAAATATTAAAAATTCTTGAAAACCAAAAAAACCTAAAAAACACAAAATCCCTAAAAATACAAAGACCATATAAACCCTAAGAACCCTAAAAATTATAAAAAATTCCTGAAAACCCCCCAACCCCCCAAAATCCCTAAAATCCTAAAATCTCTAAATACCATAAAAATCCCCAAAAAACCTTTAAAATACCGAAAAACATAAAAACGATAATAACACTAAAAACCCTCTGAAAACCATAAACCCCTAGAAACCCATAAAACACTAAAAATTGTAAAAAACCTTTAAACCCCTAAAAATGTTAAAAAAACACTAAAATACATAAAAACCCTAAAAATGAAAAAAACCCTATAAACCCAAAAATCTGTAAAACACCTAAAAACCCTAAAAACCCTAAAAAACCTTGAAAACCCCAAACTCTCAAAATACCTAAAAACCTAAAACCATAAAAACCTAAAAAATCCATGAAAACATAAAAAAAACCTAAAAACCCTTAAACCCCTTAAAAATAATAAAAATTCCAAAAAACCTTATAAAACCCATAAAACCCTAAAAACCCACTAAAACTCTAGAAATTCATTAAACCCCTAAAAACATTAAAAAACTCAAAAAAACCTCAAAACCTCTAAAATTATAAAAAAACTCTAAAACCCCAAAAGACCCTAAAACCCCTAAAAACCATAAAAACCGTAAAAATCCCTAAAAACCCTCCAAATTTCAAACAACCCAAATATCGTAAAAAATAAAAATCCTAAAAAAGCGCTAAAAATCCCCGAAAATGTAAAAATCCCTAAAAACTATAAAAACCCCTAAAACCCATAAAAACCTCAAAAAAACCTTAAAAACACTAAAACCTCACTAAAAACTCTAAAATCCCAAAAACATCTGCAAAACCATAAAACCCCTAAAAACATTAAAAAACTCTAAAAAAATTAAAAACCCCTAAAAAGGTAAGAAACACTATAAACACAAAAGACCCTTAAACCCCTTAAAAACCCTAAAAAACCTAAAAACCATCAAAACACTAAAAAATAATAAAAATTATAAAAATCATAAAATGACCTAAAAATACATGTAAACATAAAAAACCATAAAAACCCTAAAAACCATAAGAACCCCTAAAAACCATAAAAACGCTAAAAACCCACTAAAAACTCAAAAAAATCACTAAACCACCTAAACATGTTAAAATGTAAATAACTACTAAAAAACCTTAATATCCAACAAAAATATAAAAAAACTAAAGACCCAAAAAAATCTGAAAAACTCTCAAAATACCAAAAAACCATAAGAACCATGAAAATCCCAAAAATCCCCAGAAATCCCTAATAATGTAAAAACCTCTAAAAACCCTAAAAACCCCCTAAAACCATAAAAACCCCTAAAACCCCTAAAAAAACCCCTAAAAACACATAAAAACCCAAAAAAACCACTAAAATTGTAAAAACCCTCTAATTACCAAAAAACATTATTAAACTCTAAAAACCTTAAAAGCACTCAAAAACTCAAAAAAACCCAAAAAAAATCTAAAAACCCCAAGAACATCGAAAATCCCTCAAAATCCCAAAAAACCCAAAAACTCTAACAACCATAAAAATCCTTAAAAATCAATAAAAATCTCAAAAAACATAAAAACCCTAAAATCCATGAAAAACTTCTTAAGACCATAGAAACCCTAAAAGGCTTAAAAAATCCAAAAATCCCTTAAAACCCCTAAAAACATAAAAAAATGTAAAAACCTTAAAAAATCTAAAAAACTATGAAAATCATGTAAAACCTAAAAAACCTTGAAAAATCCTAAAAATCCAAAACCCCTAAATATTTGTAAAAACACTAAAAACCATAAAACCCTAAAGTCATATAAAAACCACTGAAAACTCTAAAAACCCTTAAACCTTTTAAAACATTAAAAAACTAAAAAACACTTAAAACCCATCAAAAATAAAAAAAACCCTAAAACCTTGAAAGACCCTAAAAACTTTGAATACACCAAAACCCCCTAAGAAAATTTATAAAATTTAATACCCCTAAAAACCCTAAAAATTCCTAAAAACATTAAAAACCAAAAATAAAAAATAAAAAACCCTTCAAATCCCTGTAATCCTAAAAAACCCTAAAAACCTGAATAACCAGTCAAAACCATAAAAACCTAAAAACCAATAAAATGTCTAAAAACATTAAAACCCCTAAAAATCTAAAAAAATCCACCCTGAAAACCCTGAAAACCATAAAATTCTAAAAACCATGAAAAACCCTAAAAACCCTCAAAATCCATTAAAAACCTTAAAAACCCTAAAAATAATAAAAATCCTAAAAATCCCTAAAAACCATGAAAATGTAAAAAAGACTAAAAAACTTGGAAAACCCATCAAAAAATTAAAAACCCCTAAAACATTAAACTCTAAATAATAGTAGTGGTAATGAAGATGGTAATGTAGTGGTTGTGCATTTTGTTGATACCTTTAACAATGAATAGGTTGGAAAAGGGGAGGCGCGTGATCATAGTTTTGTATAATAGGTTTGTGTGACTTGTGTCTGTTGCGCCAGAGGGTTATGCTATGGCACAGGTGGATGTGGAGGACCAAGGGACGATGGAAAAATAGGGATAGGTGGCTGGACAGGGGGAGGTGATCTGTTTTGACCATGAAGAGAATGGGAACTATAATTGCAATGTGGCTGAAGATGTTGTGCGGGACATGAGTTGTGGTGACAATGGAGATGATGAGGTGAAGGTTATATCAGCAGAGAGTAATGTGGAGGTTTGGGAGGATGGGGTTGATGGTGTTCCTGGATTTATGCCTTTTGTCCTCTTTGTGAAAATTCCTGGGGTGGTGCTTGATGGAGCTGTTGGTGGTGAATCTTATTGTGTAGCTGGGCAGAGGAAGGTGGTTGAGCAGGGGGTGATGGATAAGAAAGAGGTGGTGGCTGAGTAGGGGGGATTCTGAGGAAGGGAAGGTGAATGGTTAGGGGGAGGGAGCTGAGAAGAGAGATGTGGCTCAATTTAGTCAGGAGCTGGGGGAGGCGGCCAAGTAGGGGGAGGTGTTTGAGTAAGGGGAGTTGGATGAGTAGTGTTTTGTGGCATGTGATATGGTGATGGAGGGATCCCCGCTTCCTGGGTAGGGGCAATATTCTTTGATGGTTCATGAGGGGGTTTCCATTGGTGAGTCTATTTGTGTGTCTCTGCGGGGGGATTTGGCTCGGTTTGATCATGAGTAGGGGGAGTTGCTGAACAGGGGGAGGTGATGGAGCCAATTGTGGAGGTGCCTAAGTGAGCCTCAGCTGGTAGGACTAGCTGCATAAGATTGCATGAATTGGAGATGGAGGACCGCTCAAGTGGCCCTTGGAAGGGAATCCCCTAGGATGTGGATCAAACTGGGTGGTTGGATGTGTTGGATGGAATGGATCTCGAGGAACCTGATGTGGTTTCTAGCATGCTACAATGTCGGGTTCTTACTGACTGTTCCCTAAACTATAAATCCTCCTTCATCCCTGAAGAAGATCTCTTCCCGGAGAATGATAGAAGGATGAACCACAATATGTGTATGATCATTAAGGAGAGGTCCTTTCTTGAGGAGGCCATTCCATATGGGAATGAAAACAAACCAGTGGTGGTCTCTATTGATTCCCGAAGGAGGAAGCTGAGGAAGGACTACTCTACTATGTCAAAGACTGTGACCACAATATCCTCCTACAAAGCTAAGGAAAATGCCTCTGGTAGGTCTGTCAAGGTGTAGCGGAATGTGGATCAACAACATCTCAGGGAGTATTACACTACCTTCCTCAAGCAATATGAATCATCTGAATGGGAGTCGGTGGAATCAGATGCTTCCTATGGGTATGGTGTTGATGGGGATCCATATGGAGATGACGCGGCTTCTAGATATGGTGCAGAGGGTGACCCTTATGACAAAACTTCTATTTATGAATTTAGTGGGGACGTTGACTGACTTGTTTTTCTTTTGTGTGCTTTTTGGTTTTTTGGGTTTTTTAGGGGTTTGGGGTTGTTAAGGGTTTTTTTTGGGGTGGGTCATTCGACCCCTCCCCTCCCATGTCTGCTGCATCTTTTTTTTTCTAATAAATTTTGGGGGTCGGGATTGGCATGACCCTGCACCTTTCTTGCCCTAAAAATATTAAAAAAACCTAAACCCATAAAAATCCTAAAAACCGATAAATACTCTAAAAACTCTTAAAACCTGTAAAATTTTAAAAACTCTAAAAAACATTAAAAACCCTAAAAAAACTCAAAAAACCATAAAAACCCTAAAATACCGTAAAAAATCGAAAACCCCCCCACAAACCCTAGAAACCCTCAAAATCCCTTCAAACCCTAAAACCCCTAAAAACCATAAAAATCATAAAAAAATTACTAAAAATAAATGAAAATCTAAAAAACCTTAAAAACCAGGCAAAATCCCTAAAATCCATTAAAACCACTAAAAACATTAAAAAACAATAAAACTCTATAAAAACCATAAAAACCACTAAAAACTATAAAAACCCTCAAAACTACTAATAAAATTAAAAACTCTAAAACACCTTAAAAACCCTAAAAACTCAAAAAAAAACATAAAGACCCAAAAAACATAAAACCCAATAACCCTAAAAGTAATAAAAACTCTGAAAAACCCTAAAAACCCTAAAACCATAAAAATCCAAAAAAATCCCTACAAATTCCCCAAAACTTAAAAAACCCTAAAGACCCTGAAAAACCACAGAAAATCATAAAAACCCATAAGATCCCATAAAAACATTTAAAATCCCTAAAACCCATAAAAATACTACAAGACATTAAAAATTGTAAAACCTATTAAAACTCCTAAAAAGATAAAAACTCTAAAAAACCTTAAAAACTCGAAAAAAATCAAAAATACCAAAAAACTCAAAATGAACCTAAAACAACTAAAAACCCTAAAAACCATCAAAATCCCTAACAACCATAAAAACCCATAACAATCACAAAAATCCTAAAAAAACCCTAAAAATACTTGAAAATGTAAAAAACCCTGAAAATCCCCTTAAAACCACAAAACCCCTAAAAACCTTAAAACCCCTAAAAACATGTAAAAACACCAAAAACCACTAAATTTTTTAAAAAACCATAAAACCCCTAAATATGTTAAAAAACTCTAAAAAAGTTAAAAATACGAAAAGACTCAGAAAACCCTAAAACTCCAAAAGACCCTAAAAACCCTGAAAACCCATAAAAGCCTCAAAATCCTCAAAAAATCTAAAATCCCCCCAAAACGATAAAAATACTTCAAAAAGCACAAAAAATACCTTAAAAACCCTAAAAACCCTCCTTAAAACAATAAAAACCAATAAAAACCCACTAAAATCTCTAAAAAATGTTAAAACCACTAATTTTTTAAAAAAACTATAAAAATTCGTAAAAATACTAAAAAACATAAAAAAGCCAAAAAAGCCAAAAGACCCTAAAACCCTGAAAATCCATAAAAACACTAAAAAACACTTAAAACCATAAAAATCCTTAAAAATCCTAAAAATCCCTGAAAAATAAAAAACCTTAAAAACCCTAAAAACCCTTAAAAACCATAAAAACTCCTAAAAGATTTAAAAACTCTAAACCCCCATAAAAACCCTATAAACCACTAAAAACTCTACAAACGCTTAAAACCACTAAAACATTAAAAAAATATAAAAGCCCTTAAAACCCATAAAAAACTCAAAAAAACATAAAAATCCAAAAATACCACAAAACCCCTAAAAGCCATAAAAAAATCAAAAACCCCTAAAAACATTAAAAAAATTGAAAACCCCTAAAACACTCAAAATCCCTAAAAACCCTAAAAACCCTAAAACCGAAAAAATCATAAAAAATCCTCACAAATATCTAAAAACATAAAAGCCCCTAAAAACCCTAAAAACCAACTAAAACCAATAAAAACCCCAAAATCCTTAAAAACAAAAAAAAACACAAAAACCCTGAAAAAAAACTAAAAACTCTAAAAACATTTAAAACCCCTAAAAACATTAAAAAATCTAAAAACCCTTAAAACCCATAAAAAACTTTAAAAAACCCTAAAACCCCAAAAGACCATAAAAACCCTAAAAACCCAAAAACTCTAAATACCCTACAAACCCCTCAAAATGCATAAAATACCAAAAACAATAAAAAACCTAAAAGAACCATAAAAATCCTTAAAAACATAAAAAACCTTAAAAACCTGGAAAACCCCAAGAAAACCATAACCCCACTAAAATCATTAAAAACTCCTAAAAAATAGTAAGACCCTAAAAAATTTCAAAAAACTCTAAAAACCCTTAAAACCTATAGAAACCTTAAAGAACTCTAAAAACACTTTAAAATAATAAAAAATTCAAAAACCCCTAAAAACCATAAAAGACCCTAAAAACCCTAAAAATCTTACAAACCCTGAAAAATTCTAAAGCCCCTCAAAATCTCTAAAACCCCCCCAAAACCATAAAAATTCTAAAAAATCCCTAAAAATCTCTGAAAACATAAAAACCCTGAAAACCCTGAAAACCCCTAAAAATAATAAAAACCAATAAAAACCCATAAAAACACTAAAAATAAAATAAAAACTCTAAAAACTATTTAAGACCCTAAAAAAATTAAAAATTATAAAAAACCTTAAAACCCTAAAAAACTCAAAAAACCCTAAAAACCCAAAAAACCTTAAAACCACTAAAATCCCTAAAAACCATAAAAACCACTGAAAACCCCTCAAAATTGCTCAAAATTCCAAAAAACCCTAAAAACCTGAAAAGGATCTAAGATTCCCTAAAAAATTAAAAAACTATAAAAACCATGAAAACCCCCTAAAAACCTCTAAAAACCTTTAAAACCCTTAAACCCGATAAAATCCCTAAAAACCACTAAAAACTCTAAAAACTCTTAAAACCCCAAAAAACCTTAAAAACTCTAAAACCCCTAAAAACTCAAAAAAAGGATAAAAATCCAAAAGGCCCTAAAAGCCCTAGAAAACATTAAAAACCTTAAAACCCTAAGAAACCTAGAAAACCCCTAAAACCACCCAAAATCCCTAAAAACCATAAAAAATATTAAAACCATAAAAATACTAAAAAAGCCCTAAAAATCAATAAAAATTTAAAAAACATGAAATACCCTGAAAACCCCTTGAAAACCATAAAAATCTGTAAAAACCTTTAAAAAACCCTAAAATCCTAAAAACCCACTAAAAACTCTAAAAACCCTTAAAACCCCTAAAAATGTTAAAAAATCTAAAAAACCTTAAAAACCTGAAATAAACTCAAAAAACTTCCTAAAACCCCAAATAACCATAAAACCCCTAAAAACCCTTAAAACCTTTAAAACCCTGAATAACCCTAAAACCCTTCAAAATCCTAAAAACCCTTAAAACCTCTAAAAACCATAAAAATCCAACAAAATCCCTAAAAATCTCCAAAAACATAAAACCCCTTAAAATGCTAAAACCCCCTAAAACCATAACACCCCGAAAAAATCATAAAAACTCTAAAAACAATTAAAAACTCTAAAAACACTTAAAATAACTAAAAACTCTAAAAACTAAAAAAACCTAAGTACCCAAATAGAACCTAAAAACCCTAAAAAATCTAAAAACCCAAAAAAACCCCAGAAAACCCCTCAAAATACACAAACTCCAAAAAACCCTCAAACCCATACAATCCTAAAAAATCCATAAAAATCCTTAAAAATGTAAAAAATCCTAAAACCCCTGAAAACCATAAAACACCTAAAAACATTAAAACCCCTAAAACCCCTAAAAAATCTAAAAACCCTTAAAATCCCTAAAAACATTAAAAATAGTAAAAAACGTAAAAACACTAAAAGAATCAAAAATACCCCTACAATTCCAAAAATAAACTAAAAACCTAAAACCCCCTTAAAACCCTGAAAACCCCTAAAATCCCTCAAACTCCATTGAAATGCTAAAAATAATAAAAAACGTAAAAAATCCCTATAAACCTAAAAATCCCATAAAACCCTGAGAGACCCCTAAAAACCTTTAAAAATTTTAAAAACCCATAAAAAAATTAAAAACCCACTAAAAACACTAAAAACACTTGAGTCCCATAAAAACATAAATTTTTTTTAAAGACCTCAAAAACCATAAAATATCAAAAAAACCCTAAAAACCCAAAAAAAACTATGAAAAAACCTCAAAACTCTCCAAATCTATTAAAACCCAAAAAACCCCAAAAAATCTAAAAAATAATATAAAAACATAAAAATCCCTGAAAATGTAAAAAACCCTAAAAAACCTGAAAACCCAATGAAAAGAAAAAAGCCCCCAAAAACCTAAAACACCCAAAAAACCCATAAAAAACCTAAAAACAACTATAAAATCTAAAAACCCTTAAAACCCCTAAAAACATTAAAAACTCTAAAATACCTTAAAACACTAAAAAACTAAAAAAAACCCCTAAAAACCCAAAAGACTATAAAACCCTGAAAACCCCCCAAACCCCTAAAAACCCTAAAACCCCTAAAAACCCTTAAAATACCTAAAAATATAAAAAACCCATAAAACCATATAAATCCTAAAAAATCCCTAAAATCCCTAAACATAAAAAAACCTAAAAACCTTGAAAAACCCCTAAAAATTATAAAACACATAAAAACCATAAAATACCTCTAAAACCCCTAAAACCCAAAAACCCCATTGAAAAACTAAAAACCCTAAGAACCATAAAATCCTCAAAACCCCTAAAAATCCCAGAAAATGTGAAAAACCCCTACAAACCTTGAAGAAACCCTCAAATATATAAAAACCCATAAAAACCCTAGAAAATACTAAAAATTATAAAAACTCTTTAAACTCTTAAAATCATTAAAAAATGATAAAAACCTTAAAAACCCCTAAAAACTCAAAAGATACCCTAAAAACCCAAAAAACCATAAAAACCCTAAATACACTAAAAACACTAAAAATCTCTAAAAATCCTAAAAAATCCCTAAAACCCTAAAAACATAAAAACCATAAAATTCCCTAAAAATCCGTAAAAATGTAAAAACCCCTCAAAACATTAAAACGCCCTTGAAAACCATAAAAACCCCTTAAAAACTTAAAAACACTAAAACCCTAAAATCTAACTAAAAACTCTAAAACCCCTTAAACCCACAAAAAACATTAAAAACATTATAAAAACCCTAAAAAATCTCAAAAACCCTAAAATACAAAAAGACCCTAAAACTCTAAGAACCCTCAAAAACCCTGAAAACCCATAAAACCCCACAAAATCCCTAAAACCCTAAAAAACCCTAAAACCATAAAAATACTAAAAATTCCCTAAAAATCCATGAAAACATACAAAACCCGAAAACCCCAAAAACACCTGAAATCCATAAAAGCCCCTAAAAATCTTAAAAACCCATTGAGACCCAAAAAACACTAAAAACTCTAAAAAGCCTCAAAACCCCTAAAAACCCATAAAACACTAAAAAACACTAAAAACCTTTAAAAAAATAAAAACTCAACCCCCCCTAAAACCCCAAACATACCCTAAAACCCCAAAAAAATCCTAAAAACCCTAAAAAACCCTAAAACCCCTCAAAATCACTTAAATCCCTAAAAAATACTACAAACAATTAAAATCCAAAAAAATCCTAATTTTTTTGAAAAACATAAAAACCCCTTAAAACCTTGAAAACCCCCAAAAAACCATAAAAATCCCTAAAACCTTAAAAACCCTAAATACTTATAGAATCCTTAAAAATCCACTAAAACTCTAAAAAACCTAAAAACCCTTGAAACATTAAAAACTCTAAAAAACCTTAAAACCACTCAAAAAACTCAAAAATAACCCTAAAAAAACAAAAAAATACCCTAAAACCCCTAAAAATCCATTAAAACCCTGAAAACCTAAAAAACCCTAAACCCCCTCAAATTACCTTTTTTTTAACAAGGTGACATGAACTGGAAAACCAGTACATGCCTCAGGAATTTATTAAATCAAAATGTTACAATGGAATCACGAGGTGTAATACTCTTACACCATCACCAAGTTGTAGAGACAAACAAGTTAGACAATGAAGAATAGAGGAGAAAAAAAGGACTTTCCATACCTGCTCTTTATTTCATTAGAAAATTCTTCTTTTCTATAAAGAGACCATCCAAGCTCAAATTGTACTGCAGACCGCATCAATCTAGTGGAACAAAAAAGTGGTTATGGAAACTCCATCAAAACCCAGAAATACTGCTGACAATAATGACCACCTTCGCACCCCACATCAGAATATGAAACCTATGAATATGTTTCCTACACAAGAGCAGTATAAACCGAGAGTCTTAAGAAGTTCAGTGTTAATTAATCCACAAGCAGATAAGGATAGAAAGCTCCAGAACCAATAAACTCCCAGCCAACTAAGCAGACCAGACCCGAGAAGTCAAGCAGAATCTGCTTCAGTTTCCTAAACCACACATCCAACAGTGAGAAAAAATAGTAATGCTCCATATGTCTCTGAGAGCACTTGGGAAGTCTGATAAATGACTTACAAAAGGAAACCAACAAAGAGCAATCTAGGAATACAATCTGCCATGACATACGATCAAAATGGTGATAGAAACTAAAAAGAGTCCTCAAAGTCCAAGAAAGATCGATGCAAGTCAAAGTCAGAACATCAAATCATAAAGGGTTGTTTGCAAACAACTATTATTCCTAAGGAATAACATTGAAATCAAAATGGGTATTCCTTTTAAATTCATCCACCAATCTAAGGAACATTCTCTTCCTGAGCTGTATGTAGTTGTCAGCCTTCATTTTCCCATTCTTGTATTGTCGGAATGCATATCCGTCATTATCATCCATCCAAGCTCTGAGTTCCTCAGAGATGTCCAAATTATTATCAATTTGGAAGGCATCCCTATATGTGGGGTCATTTTCAGGATCACTCTTGGAGCAATCTAAGTCAGATGATTGAGAGGAAGAAGCTGACTGTTCTATAGTTATGGGATGTGAAGTGACATCATCCCGTAACGGGGGCACTGGAGGATCATAATTTTCCATCTTGCCATGAGATAGAGACCTTGTAACAATAGTTCTTTCCATTTGGGAATAGTCTCTATGTTTTCTAGTTTTTCTTGGATTGGGGGTGATGAAGCCATCAGCATCAACCATGGGTTTTTTTCCTTTTCTGGCTCTTGAACTTAAATAGGTTTCTTCAATATGACTAGGCTGATCGTCAGCCTCATGAGAAGAGCTTTTAGTATCAGAAGCATCATTTTTATCCTTATTTTGAGATTCATTGACTCCAAGGTGCTTCTCCTGTTCCTCAATCAGGGGTGAAAGCATCATATTATGGTTATTGGGAATTTTTGAAGGATGAATAAGATCTGTATTGTCCTTATTAGAATGCTCACCCTATTCCAAAGGAGTGCCTGTCCTATCTTCCTGGTTGTATAGAGTTCCCTTAGAGGACAAAGTCTTAGTGAGAGGCTTAGGTATATCAATGGGGTTTGGGGGTGGTGTGTTAGCAGTAGTCCTTATTGTTTGATCTTTATTGGAAGCAGTCCTTTCCACCCAAATGTGCCTGGAACGAGGTGGATGAGGTTCAAGATTTTGAGACTCACAGTTAGTCATCAAATGACCAATTCTAGAACAACATTTACTATAAGCTGGAACATTCTCAAAAACAACTTCCTGAATAAAACATGAATCTCCATTTTGAATCCAGAAATGAGAAGGTAGTTCGCGCGAGATATCAATTTCAGTGCAAATCCTAGCTACTGAAGTTGAGACAGATTCAAAGTAGCTGATTCAAGTCTAATTGGAATTCCAAATAGATTAGCAATTGCAAAGAGAGCACGCTGTTTGAAATGATGCAAGGGTAAACCAGAGAACCCAATCCAGACAGAAGCGATAGGAGGTTCAGTACTAATGTCGAATTTTGGAGACCACTTGAAAACTTTCATAAACGACCTTCCAAAGGACCAAGACCCCCGAGTCCAGAAACGATAATAGTCATTTTCCGAAGAAAAACGAAATATAACATGTGTTGAATTCATCAGACCAATATGAAAATTAATGAAACCGATGTTTTCCAGTGTTTTGTGCAGAAACCCTCAAATTACCTAAAAACATAAAAACACATAAAAAAATAAGAAACCTAAATAATCACTTAAAATCCAAGAAAATGTAAGAAACCATGAAAACCCAAAAAATCATAAAACATCTAAACATCTTTAAAAACCCATAAAAAAACAAAAAAGCACTAAAAATTCTAAAAATCATTAAAACCCCTAAAAACGTTAAAAACTCAAAAGAACCTTAAAACCCCCAAAAACTAAAAAAAACCTAAAAAAAGTGAAAACCCCTAAAACCCTAAAAAATCCCCAAAAATCCATAAAAACCCTCAAATACGAAAAAAACATAAAAACTCTAAAAACCATAAAAATCCTAAAAAATCCATAAGAACCTCTAAAAACCCTAAAAACTGTTGAAACCCATGAAAACCCCTAAAAAGTTTCTAATAAATTGGGGGGGTCGGGATTAGCCTGACCCTGCACCTTCCTTGCCATGAAAACCCCTAAAAACCATAAAAACTCTAAAAACCCATAAAATCCTAAAACCCCACAAAAACTCTAAAAACCCTTTTAACCCCTAAAAAAGTTAGAAAAACACTAAAAACCCTAAAAAGCAAAAAAAAAACCCAAAACCCAAAAAAGACCCTAAAAATCCGGAAAACCCTAAAACCTCTTGAAAAAAATAAAACCCCCTAAAAACCTTAAAAACCCTAAAAACTAATTCAAACCCTTAAAAACCACTAAATTTTTTAAAAACCCTTAAAACCCTAAAAAATGTTAAAAAACTCTTCAAAAACTTAAAAACCCTACAAAACTCAAAAAACCCTAAAAATCATAAAAAACTTGAAAACCCTAAAAACCATAAAAACCCTAAAACCCATAAAAATCCGAAACCCCACTAAAAATCCCTAAAAACGTAAAAACCCCTAAAAACCTTGAAAAAACCCCCAAAAATCGTTAAAAACCTTAAAAACCCCTAAAATAACAAAAAACCACTAAAAACTATCAAAACACTAAAAACCCCTAAAAACGTTAAAAAATCTAAAAAACATTTGAAACCCTAAAAACTCAAAAAAACCCTAAAAACCCAAAAAACCAAAAGAATCCAGAAAACCCAAAACCCTCTAAAACACACAAAATCTCTAAAACCCTAAAAAACCATAAAATTCTTAAAATATCTGAAAATGTAAAAAACCTTAAAAAACCTTAAAAACTAATGAAAACCATAAACACCCTAAAAACCTTAAAACCCCAAAAAAACCCATTCAAACCCTAAAAACCATTAAAAGCTCTAAAAACTGTTAAAAGCCTAAAAATGTTAAAAAAATTCTAAAAACCATAAAATCGATAAAAAACTCTAAAACTCTAAAAACTCTAAAAACCCCAAAGACCCTAAAAATACTAAATACCCTAAAAACCATAAAAATCCTCAAAATCCCTAAAATTCCCTAAAAAAGTAAAAAACCCTAAAAACCTTGAAAAACACCTAAAAACCATAAAACACCCTAAAGTCCTTAAAAAACATTAAAACCCCTAAACTCCCTAAAAACCACTGAAACCCTTTTAAACTCTAAAATATTTTTAAAACTCAAAAAAAAATTTGAAACCAAAAATAATCAAAAAAACCTCAAAAACCAAAAATCCAAAAAAGCGTGAAAACCCATACCCCTTAAAACCCCAAAAATCCATAAAAACTTTAAAATACCCAAAAATCCCTAAAAATCTGAGAAAACATAAAAACCGTTAAGAACCAATGAAAACCATAAATACTTGTAAAAACCTAAAAAACATAAAAATATATAAAAACCATAAAAAACACTAAAAAATATTGAAACCCTAAAAACCCCTAAAAACATTAAGAACTATAAAATACATTAAAATCCCAAAAAACTAAAAATACCCTAAAACACCAAAAAACCATAAAAACAAAAAAACCATAAAAACCCTAAGAAAACCCTCAAAATCCCTAAAATCCCTAAAAATTCCT
Organism: Viscum album; assembly: GCA_963277665.1. Classification (NCBI taxonomy): domain Eukaryota; kingdom Viridiplantae; phylum Streptophyta; class Magnoliopsida; order Santalales; family Viscaceae; genus Viscum; species Viscum album. Next base: position 1,884,336,705 of record OY728141.1, on the reverse strand, counting down.
AAAACCCATAAAAATATGAAAAATCCCTAAAAATCCCAAAAAATGTAAAAAACCCTAAAACCCCTTAAAACCCCATTAAAACAAAAAAAATCACAAAACCCTTTAAAAACCCTAAAAACCCATAAAAACCCAAAAAACCCACTAAAACTCTAAAACCCACTAAAACCCCTAATTATTCTAGAAAATTCTAAAAACCCTTTAAAAACCTAAAAAACTCAAAATGACCCCTAAAAACCAAAAAATACCGTAAAAACCCAACCCCCCCCCCAAACCTCTTAAAAACCCTCAAAATACCAAAAGATCATAAAAACAATAATTATCCTAAAAATGACCTAAAATCCTTGAAAATATAAAAAAACCTAAAACCCCCGGAAAACCATAAACCCCTAAAAACCTAAAAAACCCATAAAAACCTTAAAAACACTAAAAACTCTAAAAACCCTTTAAACCCATAAAAACGTTAAAAACCCTCAAAATATTCAAAAAACCCTAAAAAATAAAAAAATAACCGTAAAACCCAAAAGACCCTAAAACCTTGAAAACCCCAAAAAAACCCTAAAACCTTAAAAAAGACTAAGTGCCCTCAAAATCCATAAAAACCCAAGAACCCTAGAAACCATAAAAATCCAAAAAACCATAAAAATCCAAAAAACCATAAAAATCCAAAAAACCATAAAAATCCCTAAATACCTAAAAATCCCTAAAACCCTGAAACCCCCGGAATACCATAAAAACCTTAAAAAACTTAAAAACATAAATGCCCATAAAAAACCTAAAAAGGAGTAAAAATTCTCAAAAACTCTTAAAACTCTTGAGACCCCTAAAACCGTTAAAAACTTTTAAAAACCTTAAAAACAATTAAAAACTCAAAAAAACCATAAACCCTTAAAAAGACCCCAACAAACCTTGAAACCCCAAAAAACCCTTAAAAACCCCTAAAACCCCTCAAAATCCCCCAAACCCCTAAAAACTATAAAAATCAAAAAACCTTTAAAATCCTTGAAAATGTAAAAAACCCTAAAAACTTTGAAATACCGCTGAAAACCATAAACAACCCTAAAAACCATAAAAACCTTAAAAACCCATAAAACCCCTAGAATCCTAATAAAAACTCTAAAACCCAATAAAATATCTAAAAAAATTAAAAAACTCTAAAAACCCTAAAAAACACTAAAAACACAAAAACCCCTTAAAACCCAAAAAACCCCTAAAATCATGAAAAAACCTAAAAAACCTAAAAAATCCTTGATAAACCCTAAAAACCATCAATATCCCTAAAAACCCAAGAAACCATAAATATCCAAAAAACATTAAAAATCACATAAAATGTCGAAAACCCTAAAACCTTGACGACCATAAAAACCTTAAAAACTCTAAAAACCCATAAAACCCCAAAATCCCCTAAAAACCATAAAAACCATCAAAATCACTGAGAACCCTAAAACCCCTAAAAGCAATAAAAATACTAAAAAGCCCTAAAAATCCCTGAAAATGTAAAAAAACTCAAAAACCTTGAAAATCACTTGAAAACTATAAAACCCCCAAAAAACATTAAAATCCCTAAAACCCTATAAAACCCCTAAAAACACTAAAAAGAATAAAAATGTTTAAAAAAATAAAAAACATAAAAAACCCTAAAAAAATCAAGAAAATCCTAGAAACCCAAAAGTCCCTAAAACTGTAAAACCCCTAAAACCCTAAAAACCCTGAAAACTCTAAAAACACTCAAAATATCTAAACACATTAAAGAAACCTAAAAACCCTAAAATTCCTAAAAATGCCCTAAAAGTCACTAAAAACGTAAAAAATACTTGAAAAACCCTAAAAACAACTAGAGACTCCAAAATCCCTTAAAACCCCTTGAAACGTTTAAAACTATAAAAGACTTAAAAATCATAAAAATGATAAAAATTCAAAAAGACCCTAAAACCCTTAAAACCCTTAAAACCCTAAAAATACTAAAAAACTTTGAAAACCCTTAAAACCCCTTAAAATCTCTAAAAAATCTAAAAATTCCCTAAAATCCAAGAAAATGTAAAAAACCCTTAAAAAACCTAAAACCCCCTTAATTTATAAAAACATGTAGAAAACATAAAAAATCTCTAAAACCCAATAAAAACCCAAAAAACCACTAAAAACTCTTAAAACATTAAAATCCATACAAACCCCAATAAAACCATATAACCCCAAGACCCTAAAAACAATGAAAAACCATAAAACCCCTAAAACCCCTTGAAAACCCCCCAAACTCCCTAAAAACACTAAAAACAATAAAAATAATAAAACAACCTTAAAAATCCCATAAAACATAAAATACAATAAAAACCATGAAAACCCCCTAAAAACCATAAAACCCAAAAAACCTAAAAACCCTAAAAATCCATTAAAACCTTAAGAACCACTAAAAACACTAAAAACCCTTAAAACACCAACAAATGATAAAAAACTCTAAACGGCCTTAAAACCATAAAAAAATAAAAAAAACTCTAAAACCCCCAAAAGACCCAAATAAAATCCCCAAAAAATATTAAAAACCCATAAAAACTTTTAAAATCGTTAAAAACTCTAAAACCCCTAAAAACCATAAAAATCCTAAGAAAACCCCAAAAATCCCTAAAAATGATAAAACCCTAAAATCCCTAAAAACCCTAGAAAACCATAAAAAACCATAAAAACTTTAAAACCCTAAAAACCATACAAACACTAAAAAGAAATAAAAATACTAAAAACCCATAAAACCCCTAAAACATTAGAAATGTTAAAAAACCTCTTACAAAACTCAAAACTCAAAAAACCCTAAAACCCCTCAAAATCCCTAAAAACCCAAAAAACCCAAAAAAACATAAAAATCCTAAAAAATCCCTAAAAATGTAAAAAAATATATAAAAACACAAATAAACCCCTAAAATCCCTAAAAAATCATAAAAACCTTTAAAACCCCTAAAATCTATAAAATTCCTAAAAAGAAACTAAAAACTCTTAAAACCATTAAAAACCCTAAAAATTTTAAAAACTCTAAAAAATTGTAAAAACCATAAAAAAATTTTTAAAACCCCTAATACCCCAAAAATACCTTCAAACCCCCTAAAATCCCTAAAACCCCTAAAAATCTCTAAAAATAATAAAACCCTAAAATCCATAAATATCCTTATAAAGTCCTAAAAATCATTGAAAATGTAAAAAACCCTAAAAACCCAGTAAAACCATAAAACCCCTAAAAACCTAAAAAATCCTAAAACCCCACTAAGTATTCTAAAAACCATTAAACCACCTAAAATATTAAAAACTCTAAAAAACTATTAAAACCCTTAAAAATGCAAAAAACCAAAAAACTGAAAAAAAAGACCCTAAAACCCTTAAAAGACCCTGAAAACCCTCAAAATCCCTACAAACCATAAAATAATAAAAAATACCTAAAATTCCTTGAAAACATAAAAAACCAAAAAAACCTTGAAATACCCCTAAAAACCATAAAAACGCCTAAAACCTTAAAACCCCCTAAAACGCATAAAAACCATTAAACCCACTAAAACTCTAAAAACCCAAAACATTAATTTTTTTTAAAAACTCTAAAAAACTTTTAAACCTCTAAAAAACTCAAAAAAACATAAAAACGCAAAAATATTCTAAAAACCCTGAAAACCCTAAAATTTATGAAAACCCCTAAAAACCCTAAAAATCCAAAAAAACCCAAAAAACCATTAAACACATAAAAATCCCAAAATATCCCTAATGATCTCTAAAAACGTAAAAACCCTTAAAAATACTTGAAAACCATAAAACCCCTAAACCCCCTAAAACCCCTAAAACCCCCCCAAAAACCTTTAAGACCTTTAAAAACTCTAAAAATCCTTAAAATCCTAATAACATTAAAAAAATTAAAAAACGTGAAAAAAAAATAAAACCCCAAAAGACCCCAAAACTCTGAAAACCCCTAAAAACTCTCAAAATCCCAAAAAAAACTAAAAAACCCTAAAACCCATAAAAGCACAAATATCCCTAAAAAATCCCTAAAAACATAAAAAACCCTAAAAACCCTAAAAACCATAAAACCCCTAAAAACATAAAAACCCAAAAAACTCATAAAAACTATAATAAATCACTAAAAACACTAAAATTTCTTAAAACCCCTAAAAATGTAAAAAAACTCTAAAAAAAATCAAAACCTATAAAAATAGAAAAATAACCTAAAAAACCCCAAAAATCATTAAAAATCCTAAAAACCCTAAAAACCATAAGAACCCTAAAAATCCCTAAAAACCCTAAAACCCCTAAAAACCCTAAAACCCATAAATATCCTAATAATGCTCTAAAAATACCTAAAAACATAAAATACCCAAAAAACCATAAAACCCCCCTAAAAACTATAAAAACCCCTAAACCCATAAAAACCCATAAAACCCCTAAAACCCCCTAAAATTTATGAAAACCCCTAAAAACCCTAAAAATCCAAAAAAACCCAAAAAACCATTAAACACATAAAAATCCCAAAATATCCCTAATGATCTCTAAAAACGTAAAAACCCTTAAAAATACTTGAAAACCATAAAACCCCTAAACCCCCTAAAACCCCTAAAACCCCCCCAAAAACCTTTAAGACCTTTAAAAACTCTAAAAATCCTTAAAATCCTAATAACATTAAAAAAATTAAAAAACGTGAAAAAAAATAAAACCCCAAAAGACCCCAAAACCCCAAAACTATGAAAACCCCTAAAAACTCTCAAAATCCCAAAAAAAACTAAAAAACCCTAAAACCCATAAAAGCACAAATATCCCTAAAAAATCCCTAAAAACATAAAAAACCCTAAAACCCCTAAAAACCATAAAACCCCTAAAAACATAAAAACCCAAAAAACTCATAAAAACTATAATAAATCACTAAAAACACTAAAATTTCTTAAAACCCCTAAAAATGTAAAAAAACTCTAAAAATAATCAAAACCTATAAAAATAGAAAAATAACCTAAAAACCCCCAAAAATCCATAAAAATCCTAAAAACCCTAAAACCCATAAATATCCTAATAATGCTCTAAAAATACCTAAAAACATAAAATACCAAAAAAACCATAAAACCCCCCTAAAAACTATAAAAACCCCTAAACCCATAAAAACCCATAAAACCCCTAAAACCCACTAAAACTCTAAAAACCCTTAAAATCTCTAAAATGTTAAAAAACCTTAAAAACTCTAAAAATCGTTAAGAACCATAAAAAACTCAAAAAACCCCAAAAAACCCTAAAAGACCCCAAAAACCATGGAAACCAAAAAAACCCTGAAAAACATTTAAACCCCTCAAATTCCCTAAATATGCTAAAAACACTAAAAACCATAAAAATCCAATAAAATCCCTAAAAATCATTGAAAATGTAAAATACCCTAAAAACTCTAAAAATCATAAAAACCCCTAAAAACCATTAAAATGCCTAAATCCCATAAAAAACTCAAAAAACTCAAAAAACCCTTAAAACCGCTAAAAATGTTAAAAAACACTAAAAAATGTTCAAACCCCTAAAACCTGAAAAAAAACCCTAAAAAACCCAAAATGATCATAAAAATCCTAAAAAACCCTAAAAACTCTAAAAACCCTGAAAAACCCCAAAACCCCTCAAAATCCTTAAAAATATAAGAAACTGTAGAAACCATAAAAATCCAAAAAATGTGCCGAAAATTCCTGAAAACATAAAAAACCCTAAAATTATCTTGAAAACCATAAAACTTCTAAAGTCCTTAAAAACCCTCAAAACCCAAAATACCTTAAAACCCTACTAAAAACTCTAAAAACCCTTAAAACCTCTACAACATTAAAAATGTTAAAAACTATAAAAACCCCTAAAAACCATAGAAAGATGGCCCCTACTCCACTCTCTAGTGGATGGCGGTTCTCCCTCCCTTCGACAACCTTGAATAAGATTATGGGAATTGCGCCTCTCCCTCCCCCCACTATGGAGGAGGGGCCTCTACTAATTCTTGAGGAAGATCAATTGTTTGTCCCGTTCACGATTCTGAATTTTCTGTCCCCATTTTCTATAGATTGATCTATTCCCTAAGGTGAAAGACCTTCATGAAGGACACCCACAAATCTAGCTCTCGATTGTGGTGTTTAATGAAGGATTTGCTCTGCATAAGTTGACTTTGGTTTCTCAATTCTTGAACCAGTGCCCTTTGATGGACATTTTTCACAGATTCGTCTTTGAAATTTGGGATCTACGGGATTGTGATATAGTGGGTCTTGTCAATAACTACCATATTCTGATTCAATTTTCATACGAGGAAGATATTATTCATTCTTGGTCCGCGACTCCTCGAAAATGTGATGGTGAATGGTTCTCCCTATTTAGGTGGAGTTTTGATCTTAACTTGCACCGTGATTCACCAATGGTGGCAAATTGGGTTATATTTCCAGAACTTCCACTCCCCTTCCAAAATTTTTCTATTATTTTGATGTTGGGGAACCTGGTGGAAAGGTTCCTTTGTGTGGAAAACATGACTTGGGCATTTGGTGATCTTTGAGACATGGGTTGATTTTATGTGGATTGCTATTGGTGATGAGCTCTGATGGAGGCATTTGGTGATCTTTGAGACATGGGTTGATTTTTGTTCCTCTTGTTGGAATCATGGTCATGAAGACTGAGTCTATAGGAGATGATTAAGTGGATATAGTGTTTTGAATTTGGCTCAGGGGGCTATGGTGAAGGAAGTCAGAATTTGGTGGGGGGGCAGGAGGTGCCTATCAAGGCTATTCCGTTCTTGCCTCCCCAGCTAAATGTTAGGGACATTTTCCACATTTGAGAGATGATTTAAAATATGGTGGTGGTAAGCAGGAGGCATGGGCATGCACCTTGGGGTTGGGGAATCTAAAGAATAGTAGTGGAGATGAAGGTGGTAATGCAGTGGTCGTTTATTTTGCTGATAGCATTAATAGTGAACAGGATGTAAAGAGGGAGGATAATGTTAAGAGTGACACTTCTTCTTATTATAATAGGTTCTAGTGTCTTTTTTCTATTGAGTCAGAGGGTGAAGTTGCAGCAGAGGGAAGGTGGAGGATCAAGGGATGATGGAAGAACAAGGAGAGGTGGCTGGGTAGGGGGAGGGGATCCGTGTTGACTATGACTAGAATGGGATCCATGATTACAGTGTGGCTGAAGCTGTTGTGCGATAATTGGACTGCTGTGACAATGGGGATGATGATGTGCAGGTTCTGCCAATGGAGAGAAATGTGGAGGCTTGGGAGGATGATGTTGAGGGTGTGGCTGGATGTAGGCTTTTTGGCCTCAATGTGCAAATTTCTGGGGTAGTTCTTGATGAAGCTGCTGCTGGTGAACATTGTTGTGTGTCCGGGCAGGGGAAGGTGGATGAGCAGAGGGTGGTGGATAAGAAAGAGGATGTGGCTGAGCAAGGGGAGATGGTTGAGCAGTGTGATGTAGCATGTGCTATGGTTATGGAGGGATCCATGCTTCTTAGTAAGGGGAAGCTGGCTTTGATGGTGCATGAGGGGGCTTCGGCTGGTGAGTCTAGTTGTGAGTCTCTACAGGGGGTAATGGATCGGTTTGGTCATGAGTAGGGGAGGTTGCAGAGTGGGGGGAGGTGATGGAGCTGGTTGTGGGTGTGCATGAGGGGGACTCAGCTGATAGGCCAGGCTGTATGGTTTTTCATGACATGGAGATGGAGGAACGCATAGGTGGATCCTGGAAGGGCAGTCCCCAAGATGTGGATGAGGCTGGGTAGTTGGCCGTGTTGTATTCCAAGGATGATAAATGGATCAACTCCAACATGAATCAGATCATGAGGGAGTGGGTTGTTATTGGGGTTGATGCACCTCGTGGTAAGGAGAATAACTATGTTGTGGAAATTTCAAATTCTCGAAAGCAGAAGCTGAGAAAGGACTACTAAATGCTTCTAAGATCTATGTCTACCAGAGCCTCCTTGAAGGGAACCAAGTATAATGATTATGGGAAGTATGGGCGGCCTGAGATCCCCATGGAACAGTCATATGAGGAGTAGAAAATGCTAAAGGACGTTTATACGACTCTTTCCCTAGATATGGACAGTGCTTGGATGGCTGCTGCTGAGTGGGAGACGACAGATCCGGACATGTCATCTGGATATGGTTTTGATGGAGACCCCTATGGTAAAACTTTTGAAGATTTTTATCCATATGACATGTAATTTTTGTTGGGAATGGGTTTCTCAACTCTAGTCATTCTTGTGTGCTTTTGGATTTTGGGTTTCTTCTTCTTTGTTTTGGGTTTGGGGATGTTAAGGGTTTTTGGTGTGGGTCGTTTGACTCCGCCCCTTCCTTGTCCACTGGGTCTTTTCTCTAATAAATTGAGGGGGGGGGGCATAGCCTGTCCCTACACCTACTTTTTCCTAAAACCCATAAAAAACTAAAGAAAACCCTAAAAACCAAAAAGACCAAATAAAACTTTGAAAACTCTTAAAAACCCTTAAAACTCTAAAAACCCTAAAATCCCTAAAAACCATAAAAATCCTAAAAAATCCCTAAAAATAAATTAAAACATCAAAAACCTTAAAAACCATGAAAAACCCATGAAAACCACAAAAACCCTAAAAACCTTAAAAACACTATAAACCCATAAAAATACAAAAAACAAATAAAAAATTTAAAATCCCCTAAACCCCCTAAAAACTTTAAAAACTCAAAAAAACATTAAATAACTTAAAAACTAAGAAATTCCTAAAAAATCATGAAAATACCTAAAACCCTCTAAATACCTAAAAACCCTAAAAACCATAAAAAACCATAAAAAAGCCAAAAAAATCCTTAAAAAATTTAAAAACCCCAAAAAACATTTCAAAACCCCAAAACACATAAAAAACACAAAAACCCCACTAAAAAATCTAAAACCCTTTAAACCCCTAAAAATGTTAATAAACATTAAAAACACTAAAAACCTTAAAAACCCTAAAATCTCAAAAAACTCTAAAACATCAAAAAGACCATAAAACACTTAAAACCCTAAAAATCCTAAAAAACCCAGAAAATCCCTAAAAACCGAAAAAATCCCTAAAAACCTTAAAAACCCTAAAATGATAAAAATCCTAAAAAAGCATTAAAAATCTGACAAAATGTAAAAAACCCAAAAAACCCCAGAAAACCATAAAACCCCCTAAAAACCTAGAAAACCCTAAAAACCAATAAAAGCCCAAAATAAACCACGAAAAACTATAAAAACCCTTAAAACACCTAAAAATGCTAAAAAACTATAAAAAACCTTTAAAAAAATAAAAAACTAAAAAAACCATAAAATACAAAAAAGATCGTAAAACCCCTGAAAACCCATAAAAACCCAAAAAACCATCAATATCCTTAAAAACCCTAAAAACCCTAAAACCCATGAAAATCCTAAAAATCCATAAAAATACTTTAAAATGTAAAAAACCCTAAAAAACTTGAAAGCCCTTGAAAACCATAAAAGGCCACCAAAAACTCTAAAAACTCTTTAAACCCCTAGAAACGTAAAAAATTTCTAAAAAACCTTAAAACCCCTGAAAAGCTCAAAAAACCCATAAAAAACCCAAAAAACCAATAAAAATCGTAGAAACCCTAAAAACCTAGAAAAACCCTAAAAACAATCAAAATCCCTAAAAACTCTAAAGATACCTAAAAACCATAAATATCCTACAAAATCCATAAAATTACCTAAAAACATAAAAAACCCTAAAAACACTAAATAACCCTTGAAACCACTAAAAACTCTAAAAACCCTTAAAACCCTATGAAACATACAAAACTCTAAAAATCCTTAAAACCCTAAAAAACTCAAAAAAAGTAAAAACCCAAAAGACCTGAAAATCATAAAACCCCGAAAAACCCTAAAGACCCTTAAAAACAATCAAAATCAATAAAAACCCTAAAAAATATTTAAAACCATAAAAATCCTAAAAGATCACTAAAAATACTGGAAAACATAAAAACCCTCAAAACTCTGAAAAATCCCTTAAAGAATTAGAAACCCCTAAAACGCCAAAGAACACAAAAACCCTAAAACCCCAAAAGACCACAAAAACCCAAATATCCCAAATATCCCTAAAAACCCTAAAACCCAAAAAATCCATAAAAACCCTTACAACAATAAAACCATAAAAATTCTAAAAAAGACCTAAAAGTCCCTAAAAACATAAAAAATTGTAAAAAACCTAAAAAACCCTTGAAAACTATAAAAACCCATAAAAATATTAAAACCCCTAAAAACACATTGACACTACTAACCCATTAACACTACTAACAACTCTAAAAACCCTTTAAACCCCTAAAAATGTTAAAAACTCTAAAAATATTAGAACCCCTAAATACTCAAAAAACCATAAAACCCCAAAAATACCCTAAAACCCTAAAAACACTAAAACCCTAAAAACCCTTGAGAAACCCTAAAAACCCTTTAAATCCCTAAAAACCATAAAAACCCAAAAAAATCAAAAAATCATAAAAACCATAAAAATCCCTAAACACGTAAATAATCCTAAAACCCTAAAAACCCCCAGAAAACCATAAAAACCCCATAAAAACCTTAAAAACCCCAAAACCTATAAAAAACAAAAAATCACTAAAAACTCTAAAAAACATTAAAAATGCTAAAAACATTAAAAAAATCAAGAAACCTAAAAAATCCTAAAAAAATAAAAAAAACCCTAAAACCCCAAAAGGCCCTAAAATAATGAAAAACACTAAAAGTCTAGAAAACCTAAAAAAACCCTAAAATCCCTTATAAACCCTAAAACTCCTAAAAACCTTAAAAACCCAAAAAAATATAAAAAATTTCCAAAAATCCCTAAAAATGTAAAAAACCTAAAGACCCTTGAAAACCATAAACCCTCTAAAAACCTTAAAAACCTAAAACCCAATAAAAACTATAAAATACACTAAAAGACTCTAAAAAACTTTTAAACACCTAATAATGTTAAAAACCTTTAAAAACTATAAAAAACTATAAAACCTTAAAAACTCAAAAAAAAACCTAAAACCACCAAAAGACCCTAATAACCCTTAAAACCCATAAAACCCCAAAAAACCATAAAAATATATAAAAACCTTAAAAACATAAAGATCGAAAATATCCTAAAAAATCCCTAAAAATCATGGAAAATGTCAAAAACACTAAAAACCTTGAAAAACCCCTAAAAGACATAAAAAACCATAAAAAACTTAAAAAATCTAAAAATATCTCTGGATTTTCTTCCCTTCCCCTCCGGCGTGGTCCGTCCTCGGTGACTCCAGCTCTTCCCTAGATTGGTGTCGATGGAGGTAGTTCACTTATGCTCTGGCTTCGATTCTGATATGGTGGTGGCCTTGTCACACCTTGCAGCTTTGGGATCCAACTTCGGCTTCGGTTCGCTAGTCGCTAGCTCCAGTTTGCGCAGGGGTGACTTTGACTCTCATGGCTTCGGGATCCATATCTAGTTTCAGGTTGCATCGGCTTTGTGTGGTCTGGATCTATGTTGCTAGATAGATGTTTTCCTCTCCAGATCTGGTTTCTTCTTTCGGCTGCGAGAGCTTGCTGTTGGGCATGGCGTGATTGGTGTCTGATTTGGTGTTTCCTCAGGATCTTGTTGTGGCCTCTGTGTGCCTGCCGCTGCCTCCGGATTGATTATTGGGATGTATCTTCCTGGATCTTGGGATTCGGTCTCAATCGTGGTTCTCTTGGCGTTGGACGCCCTTCCAGTCACGAAACCCCATCCGGACCTCTTCCCAGCTATACGCCGGTTCTGGTGTGCTCTGGTCTGCCCGGGACGGGTTCCAATGGCCTGGAGGGGGAGGCCCTGCTTTCCGTTTCCTCCATTTGTCTGCGGTTTTGTTCTTTTACTGTTGTTTTGTGTTGTGATGTGTGTCTTTTGTGGTTCTTTCTACTGGTTGCTGGTCGTCAACTATTGGAAGATGATGTTTCCTGATGGTGAATGAGGTCATGCTGCTTTGGAGGCTGGTGATTTGTGAATCTGTGGTGCTGAATTTGGGTTGATAAAGTTGCTGCTTTTGGTTTGGTGTTGATCTGGTTGATGATGAGCTATGAGGTGATGTTGGAGTCTTTTCTGTTTTTCTGTTTTGTTTGGTTTTGGTTCTTTTCTTTTGGGGTTTTTTGGGTGTGGGTCATTTGACCCCTCCCCTCCCTTGTCTGCTGCTTCTTCCTTCTAATAAATTTGGAGAGGGGGGGGGGGGGTCGGGAATAGCCTGAACCTCGCATCTTCCTTGTCCTAAAAAACCCTAAGAACCCTAAAAGACCTAAAACCCCTCAAAATCCCTAAAAACACTAAAAATCCCCAAAAACCAAAAAAAAATTAAAAAATCACTAAAATTCCCTGAAAACGTAAAAAACTTTCAAAACCCTTGAAAACCAACAAAAAACACTAACAACCCTAAAACCCATAAAAACCTACTAAATGCACTAAAATTCATTAAAACCTCTAAAAATGTTAAAAACTTTAAAAGAACTAAAAAACCCTTATAAAAACAAAAAACCCTAAAACTCAAAAAAGTCCGTAAAACCGTGAAAAACCCTCAAAATAACAAAAACCAGGAAAACCCCTAAAAACCATCAAAATCCCTAAAAACCCTAAAAACCCAAAAAACCAAAAAACCATAAAAATCCAAAAGAAATCCTGAAAAATACAATAATGTGTAAATACCTTAAATACCCCAAAAACCCATTAAAACCATAAAACCCCCTAAAAGCATAAAAAAAACAAAAAACCCATAAAATCCCTCAAAAACTTATAAAACTCTAAAATCCCTTTTAAACCTTAAAAAAAAAACCCTAAAACCCAAAATAAAACACTGATATCACCTAAAAACACTAAAAAAACCTTGAAACCCGATTGAAACCCTCAAAATCTCTAATAACCTTAAAAACACTAAAAACCATAAAAATCCTAAAAAAACCCTAAAAACATGAAAAAACCCCTAAAAAGCTTAAAAAAACTAAAACCCATAAAAACCCTAAAACCTACTAAAACTCTAAAAACCCTTAAAACTTGTAAAAGCATTAAAAACTATAAAAACCTTTAAACCTGAAAAAATTTACTAAAACCATAAAACCAAAAAGACCCTAAAAATCCTGAAAACCCCTAAAAACTAGAAAACCAATGAAAACCCCTTAAAACCCTCAAAAACCCTAAAAACCCTAAAAACAATAAATTCTTAAAAAATCCAAAAAAATCCTAGAAAATATTAAAAACCTTGAAAAACCCTTAAAAACCCTAAAAATACTAATAAAACTTAAAAAACCCTAAAACCCCATAAAACCCTTAAACGACTAAAATCTATAAAACCCCCTTAAACCCCCTAAAATGATAAAAACTCTAAAAAACCTTAAGAACTCTAAAAACTCATTATGAAACCCCATAAACACAAAAAGAAAATAAAAACTCTGAAAAACCATAAAAACCCTAAAACCACTAAAAATACCTAAAAACCCTAAAAACCCCTAAAACACATAAAACCCCTCAAAATACATAAAAATCCCTGAAAACATAAGAAACCATAAACCCCCTTAAAACCCTTGAAAACCATAAAAATCTGTAAAACCCCTAAATACCACAAAAAACCACAAAAACCCATAAAACCTTTAAAAACCACTAAAAACCCTTAAACCTCCTAAAAACATTAAAACGTTAAAAAATCTAAAAGACCTTAAAAAACCTAAAAATCCCAAAAGACCTAAAAACCCTGAAAACATGAAAAAACACTAAAAAACCCAAAAAACCCTATAAATCCCTAAAAAACCTAAAAACCCATAAAAACCCTAAAAATCCTAAAAGGCGCTAAAAATCCTTGAAAACGTAAAAACCCCTAAAAACCCTAAAAACCCCCTAAAACCTATAAAAATCCCCAAAAACTTTAAAATCCCTAAAACCCATAAAACCATGAAAATGCACTAAAAACTCTAAAATCCCTTTAAACACCTAAAAACATTAAAAACATTAAAAAATTAAAAAAATCTCTAAAACCCTAAGAAACTAAAAAAACACCTAAAAATCGAAAAAACCAAAACAAAACCCTGAAAAACCTTTAAAACCATAAAAAAATTAAAAACCCCTAAACCCCCTAAAAATCCCTAAAAACCAAAAAATTCCTATAAACCATAAAAAAACTAAAAATCCCTAAATATCCTTGAAAACATAAAAACACTAATAACTCTGAAAAATTCATGAAAAACATAAAACCTCTAAAATTAAAAAAAATTAAAACCATAAAAAACATAAAAACCATAAAACAACTAAAAACTACAAAAACCCTTAAAATCCCAAAATAATTAAAAAGCATAAAACCATGAAAAACTAAAAAAACCCTAAAAAACCAAAAAGACCATAAAAACACCGAAAACACAAAAAAAAACCAATGAAATCCCCAAAAACCCCTGAAAATCACTAAAATCCTAAAAAAAACTAAAAACCATAAAAATCCAATAAAATCCCTACAAATTTGTGAAAATGTAAAAAAATAGAAACCAAGAAAACCCCAAAAAAACCATAAAACACCTAAAAATTTTAAAACCCCTAAAAAATCATAAAAACCACTAAAAACTATAAAAACCGGTAAAACCCCAAAATTTTTTAAAAATGTTAAAAAACTCTAAAAAATATTAAAAATGTAAAAAACTCAAAAAACCCTAAATACCCAAAAAAACCTAAAAAACCTCAACATCCTTAAAATCCTAAAAATCCCTAAAAATCCCTAAAACCCATAAAAATCCCTAAAACCCATAATAAACCCGAATACCATAAAAGTCCAAAAAAACACAACAATTCCTTGAAAAAGTAAAAAACCCAAAAAACCCCCTAAAAAAATAAAACCCCTAAAACCGTAAAAACCACTAAAAAACCCATGAAAACCCTAGATACCCACTATGACTCTTAAAACCCTTAAAATACCCCAAAAATGTTAAAAACAATAAAAAACCATTAAACCCTAAAAAAATAAAAAAACCCTAAAAACCCAGAAGGCCTTAAAACCCCTAAAAACCCTAAAATTCTTAAAAACCCTAAAAACCCCATAAAACCATCAAAATCTCAAAAAACCATAAAAACCCATAATATATATATATAAATCCTTAAAAATCACTAAAAATCCTTGAAACATAAAAAACCCAAAAAACTCTGAAAAACCATTGAAAACTATAATACCCCTAAAAACCTTAAAAACCCTAATACCCACAAAAACCCTAAAACCCACTAAAAACTCTAAAAACCCTTTAAACCTCTAAAACATTGAAAAAATATAAAAAATCATAAAAACTCAAAAAACCCTAAAACCCAAAAAGACACTAAAAACCATAAAACGCTAAAAAAACCCTGAAAACCCCCAAAAATCCTCAAAATCCCTTAAAATCGAAAAAACCCTAAAATCATAAAAATCCCAAAAAATTGTCAAAAACCCTAAAAAAACCCTGAAAACCCCCGGATCCCATAAATACCTCAAAAAACCATAAAACCCTAAAAACCAATAAAAACTCTAAACAACTCAAAACCAATAAAAATGATAAAAAATCTAAAAAACTTAAAACCCTTAAGAACTTAAAATACCCTTAAAACCGAAAAACCCTCAAAAACCCTCAAACCTCAACAAAATTAGAACCTCTAAAAAGCCAATAAAACCCTTAAAAACATTAAAAAACTCAAGAAAACATTAAATACTTTAAAAACTCAAAAAACTCTAAAAACCCAAAAAGAAAATAAAAACCCTGAAAAAACCCTAAAAACCCTAAAAAATATTGAAATCCCTAAAAACCCTTTAGATCCCTAAAAACCATAAAAACTATAAAAATCCAAAAAACATAAAAATACTTAAACATGTAAAAAAACCCCTAAAAACCCAAATAACTTTATAAAACCCTAAAATCCATATAAACCATAAAACCCCACTAAAAACCCTAAAACCCTTTAACCCCTAAAATCTCAAAAAACTCTAAAACCCAAAAAAGACCCTAAAAACTCAGAAATCCCTAAAAAACAAAAAAACAAAAAAACCCTCAAAATCCCTAAAAACGATAAAGACCATAAAAATCCTAAAAAACATTTAAAATCACACTAAATAAAAAAGACCCTAAAAAACCCTAAAAACATAAAAACCCCTAATAACCCATAAAAACTAAAAGAAACCAGAAAATCCCCTTAAAACCCCTAAAAATGTTAAAAACTCTAAAAAACATAAAAAACATAAAAGGCTCAAAAAAACATTAAAAACCAAAAAAGACCTAAAATACCATGAAAACCCCTAAAATCGTAAAACACCCTGAAAATCCTAAAAACCCTAAGAAAAGAGGGCCTCTAAGCGGTGACTATCCTCCTTCCCTCATAGCGCAAGGCTTCTCCATTGGCTCTTCCTCCATCCCCCTCCGGCGTGGTCCAGCCCTGGTGTTTGCGGCTTCATCCTAGAATGGAATTGATGGAGGTTTTCCCCCATGTGTCCCTACTTCGGTTTGATCTGGGGTTGGCTTTGTCATGCCTTGCAGCTTTAGGATCTTGCTACGGCTTCAGATCGTTCGTTGATGGATTTGGTTCACGTGGAGTTGACTCCATCTCCCCTGGATTCGGATCCCCGGTCTGGCCTCGGTTTGCACTTCAATCCAGGTTGGTGTATGCCTTTCTAGATCTGGGTTCTTTCTGTGGTCTCGAAAGCTCGGTGTTGGGCTTGGTGTTCCTATCAACTTCTTCGATGCTCCCCTATCCTATGGACCTCGTCGCGGCTTCCGTGCCCTCATCGCTGGCTCTAGGCTGCTCGTTGCTAGTTGCGGTGGGTTCTTCCCTGGCCCTGAGATCCGGTCGCGACTACGGTATTTCTGGATTTTGGCTTTGATATCCCCTCTCGACCTCTTCTCGGCCTAACAGTGGTCCTGGTGTGCTCCGGTCTCCTCAGACTCGGCTCCATTGGCTTGGAGGGGGGCCTGTTTTTCGACTCCTCTGGTTTCCTGTGCTCCGATTTTTTTCTGGTGATGAATTGTTCTGGTATGTGATTTTGTTGTTTGCTATTGTTTGTTGCTGACTAAGGAAAGGTGATGACTTCTTTGTTGGTCTGTGATGGTGGCTGATTTGGGGCTGCAAGAGATGGATGTTTGGTTGTGGTGATGATTGGTCGATGATGTTGTTGTTTATGGTCTGGTGCTGCTGTTTGCGGGTTCTGTTTGGTTTAGTGGTGATGCTGGGGTCTTTACTTTTTCTCTTTTGTTTCTTTTGTTTGCTTTTTGGTCTTTTGTTTTGGGGTTTTTTGGGTGTGGGTTTGTTAGGGGTTTTTTGGGTGTGGGTCGTTTGACTCCACCCCTCCCTTGTCTGTTGCATCTTTTTTTCTAATAAATTTGGAGGGGGGTCGAGAATAGCCTAGCCACTGTATCTTCCTTGCCTAAAAATCCTAAAACCCCTAAAACCAATGAAAAATAATAAAAAATCCCTCAAAATATCTTAAAATGTAAAAACCGTAAAAAACATGAAAAATCACTAAAAACCATAAAACCCACTAAAAACTCTAAAAACTCTTAAAACTCTTAAAACCCCTAAAAATGCTAAAAATCTCTAAAATACCTTAAACCCCTAAAAACTCAAAAAAAACTAAAACCCCAAAAAACCAATAAAAATCATAGAAACTCTAAAAACCCAGAAAAACCCTAAAAACCCTAAAAATCCCTAAACACTCTAAAGACACCTAAAAACTATAAAAATCCTAAAATATCCATAAATTTTCCTGAAAACATAAAAACCCTTAAAAACCCTAAATAACCCCTTAAAATCACTAAATACTTAAAAACCCTTAAAACCCCAAAAAACATAAAAAAATCTAAAAACCAGCAAAACCATAAAAAAACCTAAAAACCAAAAAGACCCTTAAAACCCTAAAACCCCTAAAAACCCCTAAAGACTCCTAAAAACCATCAAAATCTATAAAACCCCTAAAAATCATTAAAAGAAAAAAAATCCTAAAAAATCACTAAAAATACCTGAAAATGTAAAAACTATCAAAACCTAAAATAATCCTTGAAAGCATTAAAAACCCCTAAAAACATTAAAACCCCATAAAACCATAAAAACAATAAAACTCTAAAAACCCTAAAATCCACTAAAAGAGTTAAAAACTCTTAAAAAACATAAAAACCCTAAAAACTTTAAAAAACCTCTAAAAACCCCAAAAGACCCTAAAACACTTAAAACACCAAAAAAATCCTAAAAACACTAAAAAACCCTCAAAATCCCTAAACACCCTTAAAAACCCTAACACCATAAAAAATCCCCAAAATCCCTAAAAATACCTAAAAATATAAAAAACCCTGAACCCCCTAAAAATCTTTGAAACCATAAAAAACCACTAAAACCTTAAAAACACAAAAAAACAAAAAACTCTAAAAACCCACTAAAACACTAAAAACCCACTAAAACACTAAAAACCCTTTAAAACCCTAAAAAAGTTAAAAACTATAAAAATCCTAAAAACAATAAAAAACTAAAAATACTAAAAATATCCTAAAATACAAAAAAGAACCTAAAAACAATAAAAACCTTCAAATCATAAAAATCTTAAAAAAATTACAAAAAAACCCTGAAAACATAAAAAACACAATAAACTACGAAAAATCCTCAAAAATCATAAAAACCTTTAAAAACCCCAAAAAATACTAAAATCTCTAAAAACCCATAAAACCCCTGAATATGTCAAAAAAAACTCTTAAAACCCATAAAACCCCAAAAAACCCTAAAAACCATAAAACCCTAAAAACCCTAAAACCCTAGGAAACCCTAAAACCCCTTAAAACCCTAAACCAATAAAAATTCTAAAAAGAGACCTAAAACCCCCTAAAAATGTAAAAAACCCCAAAATACCACCAAAAAATATAAAAAACCCTAAAACCCTAAAAACCCCTAAAACCCAATAACACCACTAAAAACTCTAAAAACCCCTAAAACGTTAAAAATGTGAAAAACTCTAAAAAAACTTGAAACCCCCAAAACTCAAAACACCCCTAATACCCCAAAAGACCCTAAAAACCCTAAAACCCTAAAAATCCCATGAAAACCTTAAAATCCCATAAAAAGAATAAAATCCCATAAAAACCATAAAATCCCTAAAACCCCATAAAAAACTAAAAATCACTAAAAACACTAAAAAATCATAAACCCACTAAAAACATTAAAAACTCTAAAAACCTAAAAAAACCTAAGAAACTCAAAAAAACACTAAAAACCAAAAAAGGTCCTAAAAACCATGAAAACCCCTAAACCTCTAGAAAACCCACAAAGCCCCTAAAATCCCTTAAAAATCCCTAAAAACTCTAAAAACCTTAAAAAGAATAAAAATCCTAAAAAATCCCTGAAAACATAAAAAACGTAAAAACCCTCAAAAACCCTCAAAAAACATAAAAACCCCTAAAACCATTAAAAACCCTAAAATACATAAAAACTATAAAACACACTAAAAAACTCTAAAAACTTTTAAATCCCTAATAATGTTAAAAACGTTAAAAACTCTAAAAAACTTTAAAACCCTAAAAAACTCAAAAAACCCCTAAAACCCCAAAGACCCTAAAAATCCTAAAAACCCATAAAACCCTAAAAAACCTGAAAACCCCAAAACTCCCTAAAAATATAAGAAGCCCTAAAAAACCTAAAAAACATAAAAAACCCAAAAAAATCCTAAAAATCCCAAAAAACATAAAAAACCCTAAAAATTCTAAAAAACCCCTGAAAGGCATAAAACCCCCTAAAACCATATAAAATCCTTAAAATCCATAAAAACTATAAAAACCCACTAAAAACTCTAAAACCCCTATAAACCCCTAAAATCTCAAAAAAAACCCTAAAAACTAAAAAATGAATGAAAAACCCTGAAACCCCCTAAGAACCCTAAGAACCATAAAAACCCTCAAAATCCCTAAAACACTAAAAATCTATAAAAAACCATAAAAATCGAAAAAATCACTAAAAACCCATGAAAATGTAAAAAACCCCCAAAACACCCCTAATACCATAAAACCCCTAAAAACCATAAAACCCATAAAAACCCAAAAAAACCATTAAAAACACTAAAATCCAATAAAATCCCTAAAAATGTTAAAAATATTAAAAAACCTTAAAACCCATAAAAAATCAAAAAAACCCAAAAAATCAAAAAAAGTCCCTTAAAACCTTGAAAAACCCTAAAAAACATAAAAACCTTGAAATACCTTAAAACCATTAAAATCCCAAAAACCATAAAAACCCTAAAAACTAAAAAAATAAAAAAAAATCTCTAAAAATGTAAAATAATACCGTAAAAACCTTTTAAAACCATAAAACCCCTAAGCACCTAAAAAACCAAAAACACATAAAATCCCTAAAAAATCTAAAAATCTAAAATCCCTTTTAAACTCTAAAAACTCAAAGAAAAAACAATATAGAAAAAAAGAAAACACTTATATCGACTAAAAAACGTAAAACCCGGAAAACCAATTGAAACCCTCAAAATCTCTAAAAGCCCTAAAAACACTAAAAACATAAAAAACCATAAAAATCCATAAAAATCCTAAAAATGTAAAAAACCTTAAAACCATGAAAAACTCCTAAAACCATAAAACCCCTAAAAATATTAAAAGACCCTAAAATCCATAAAAATCATAAAAACCCACTAAAAACTCTAAAACCCCTAAAAGAATAAAAAACTCTAAAAAACCATAAAACCCCTAAAAACTTATAAAAACCCAAAACGCAAAAAAAGTCCCTAAAACCCCAAAATACCCCTAAAATCCCTAAAACCAATGAAAAACCCTCAAAATAACTAAAAACATAAAAAACCTAAAAACATTCAAATCCTAAAAAAATCCCTAAAAATCCTTGAAATTATTAAAAACCCTAAAAAACCCTAAAAACCCTAAAAACCCCAATAAACCTTAAAAAGCCTCAAAAACAAAAAAACCACTAAAATATATTAAAACCCACTAAAACCCGTAAAAAGTTAAAATCTATAAAAACTAATAATAAAACCCCAAAAACAAAAAATACACAAAAAAAACTGAAAATCATAAAAACCCTAAAAAACCTTGGAAACCCTCAAAATCTCTAAAACCTCTAAAACACACTAAAACCCATAAAAACAATCAAAATCTCTAAAAATCCCAAAAAACATAAAAAACCCTGAAACCCTGAAAACCTCTGAAAACCATAAAAACCCCTAAAACCCCTAAAAACAATAAATACCCATAAAAACCTAAAAACTACTAAAAAAATTAAAAACCCTTCAACCTTCTAAAAATTAAAAAAACTCTAAAAAATATTTAAAAACATAAAAACTCTAAAAACCCCTAAAAACCCAAAAAACTCTTGAAACCCCCCTAAACACCTCAAAAAACCCTAAAAACCTCAAAATCCCTAAAACCCTGAAAAAACCCTAAAAACCAAAAAAAAATCAAATATAGCCCTAAAAATCCCTAAAAATGTAAAAAACCCTAAAACCCGTAAAAAACCCTAAAGCCCATAAAAATTCCCTAAAAACCATAAACCCCCCCCCCCCAAAAAAAACCCTTAAAGAACCATAAGAAACAATAAAAACCCTAAAAACAACTAAATACTTTAAAACCCATTAAAAACCATAAAAATGATAAAAAGACATTGCAAAACCTTAAAACCCCTAAAAAATTAAAACAACCATAACAACCCCAAATGACCTTAAATGTCCTAAAAACCCCTGAAAACCAATAAAACCCATCAAAATTCCTAAATCCCTAAAAACCCTAAAACACCTAAAAACCCTAAAAATCCTAAAAGTCCCTAAAAATCCCAGAAAATGTAAAAACCCTAAAAAACCCCTAAAACCCATAAAAACCCAAAAAAACAAAAAACCCAAAAACCCATAAAAACACAAAAAACTCTAAAAACCCTTCAAACCCCTAAAAATGTTAAAAGCTTTAAAAAATAGAAAAAAACCTTAAAAAACCTAAGAAACTAAAAAAACCCTAAAAACCCAAAAAAACCAAAAAAACCCTAAAAACCCATTAAAACCATAAAAAACTTTGAAAACCACTGAAACACCTCAAAATCTCTAAAACCCCTAAAAATCCTAAAAACCATAAAAATACTAAAAATCCCAAAAATTCCCTTAAAACATAAAAAACATTAAAAACCCATGAAAACCATTAAACCACTAAAATAAAAAAAACTAAAACCAATAAAAACCATAAAAAACAACTAAAAACTAAAAAAACCCTTAAAAACCCCAAAAAATCTAAAAAGATTAAAAAACATGCAACCATGAAAAACTAAAAAACCCTAAAAAACCAAAACACCCTAAAAAACTGAAAACCCCTAAAAACCATGAAATCCCCTAAAACCCCTCAAAATCACTACAACCCAAAAAACCATAAAAATCCTATAAAATCCCTACAAATCCTTGAGAATGTAAAAAACTCCCAAAAAACCCTAAAAACTGACAGAAAACCATAAAAACGCATAAAAACTGCAAAAACCCTAAAAACTCAAAAAAACACATAAAAACCCCTAAAAACCCTAAAAACCCATAAAACCCCTAAATATGTTAAATTTTTTAAAAAACTCTAAACAAACTTAAAAACCTAAACAAACTAAAAAAAAACCCTAAATACCCAAAAGTCCTAAAAAAACCCTCAAAATCCTTAAAAATATTTAAAAACCCTAAAAACCCTAAAACCCCCTAAAAACCATAAAAATACCTAAAACCCCTACAAACTTTAAAAACCATAAAAGTCCTAAAAAGCACAATAATTCCTTAAGAACATAAAAAACCCAAAAAAAGCCCTAAAAACCCACTAAAAACCATACAAACCCCTAAAAACCTTAGAAACCCAAAAAATACATTGAAACTCTAAAAACCCTTAAACCCTCCAAAAATGTTAAAAACTATAAAAACCTTAAAAACCTAAAAAACTAAAAAAATCCTAAAAACCTTAAAAAACCCAAAAATGCTAAAACCCCACAAAAACCCTTAAGATCCCTAAAAAGCCTAAAAACCCACAAAAATATAAACATCCTTAAAAATTGCTAAAAATACCTGAAACATAAAACCCCTAAAAACTCTAAAACCCCCCTAAAAACCATAAAACCATAAAAACTTTAAAATACCTACAAACCCACAAAACCCCTAAAAACCCACTAAAAACTTTAAAAACCCTTTAAACCCCTAAAAACGTTAAAAACTCTAAAAAATCATAAAAACTAAAAAAACATAAAACCCAAAAGTCCCTAAAAACCATAAAACCCTAAAAAACCTTGAAAAACCCTAAAAATTCCCCAAAATCCATTACAATCTAAACAAAACACTAAAAACCATAAAAATCCTAATAATGCCCTAAAAATCCCCAAAAATGTAAAAAATCCTAAAAACCAATAAAAACTCTAAAAACCTTAAAACCAATAAAAACGTCAAAAAACACTAAAAAACCTTTTAACCTCTAAAAACTAAAAATACCCTTAAAACCAAAAAGACCATAAAATCCTTGAAAACCCCTCAAAAAGCCTCAAAAACCCTAAAACACCTAAATCCCCTTAAAACCCTAAAACCATAAAAACCATACAAATCCTAAAAAATCCCTAAAAATCCCTAAAAACATAAAAAACCTAAAAACCCTAAAACAGCCCTAAAAACCATAAAAAACCTTAAAACCCTACGAAAAACCTAAAACTCACAAAAACCTCTAAAAACTCTTTAAACCCCTAAAAATATTAAAAAAACATGAAAAACTCTGAAACCCTAAACACTCAAAAATCCCCTAAAAATCAAAAAGGACCCTAAAAGCCCTGAAAATCTCTAAAAAACCTAAAAACACTAAAAACCCCAAAACCCCTCAAAATCCCCAAAAACCCCAAAAACCCCAAAAACCCTAAAAACTATAAAAATCTAAAAAAATCCCTGAAAATATAGAATCCTCTAAAAAACCCCATGAAAAATATAAAAACCCATAAAACCTTAAAATACCCTTAAAAGGCATAAAACCATAAAAACACACTAAAAACTCTAAAAACCCTTAAACCCCATTAAAATGTTAAAAAATCTATGAAACTTTAAAACCCCTAAAAAACTTAAAAACCCATGAAAACATAAAATACCCTAAAAACACTGAAAAATAATAAAAACCTTGAAAAACCTAAAAACCCTCAAAATCCCTAAAGACCATGAAAACCTTAAAAACCATAAAAAAACCTAAAAGGCATAAAAATCCCTGAAAATGTAAAAAAATCCAAAAAACCCTAAAAAACCAATGAAAACCATAAAACCTCTAAAACGGACAGAAAAGCCTCAAACACCATAAAAACCATAAAACCCCACTAAAAACTCCAAAAAAACTTAAAACCCCTAAAAATACTAAAAACTCTAAAAAACCAAAAAACCCATTAAAACTCAAAAAATCCATAAAAACCCAAAAGTCCCTAAAAACCCTCAAAAATCCAAAACCCCATAAAAATACGTGAAAACCCCCAAACCCCTCAAAACCCCAAAAAAATTGAAAATCCATAAAATCTATAAATATCCTTAAAAATCCCTAAAAATCCTTGAAAACATAACAAACCCTAAAATCTCTGAAAAACCCTAGAAAACCACAAAACCTGTAAAAAACCCTAAAACTTTTAAAACCCCTAAAAATGTTTAAAAACATTAAAAGCCTCTATATAACCATAAAACCCCAAAAAAACTCAAAAAAAACCCTAAAAACCTAAAAAAACCCTAAAAACCTTGAAAACCCCTAAAAACCCAAGAGACCCTAAAACACCTAAAAACCATAAAATCCTAAAAAATCCATAAAATTCCCTGAAAATGTAAAAACCCTGAAACCTCTAAAAATACAATGAAAACCATAAAACACCTAAAAACAATAAAAAAACTGTAAAATCCCATAAAACCCTGAAAAGACACTAATAACTTTAAAACCCCTTAAAACCCTTAAAATTTTTAATATACCCTAAAAACATTCAAACCCCTAAAAATAAAAAATAAACCCAAAACCCTAAAAAACCCAAAAAAACTCCTAAAAACCCTAAAAAATAAAAACAAAAAAATTCCTAAAAACCATAAAAATTCTAAAAAATCCCTAAAAATTCTTGAAAACGTAAAAAACCATTAAAACCATGAAAACACCCTAAAAATTATTAAAAAACTCCTAGAAACCATAAAGAACCACAAAACCCCATAAAACCCCATAAAACCCCTAAAAATCACTAAAAACTCTAAAACCCCTTAAAATTCCTAAAAAAGTTAAAAAAAAACCTTAAAAACACTAAAAAACCCAAAAAACCTAGAAAAACTCAAAAAAAAAATCTCCTAAAAACCCAGAAAAGCCCTAAAACTGTATAAATCCATGAAAGAGCCCAAAACCTTCAAAATACCTCAAAACCCTAAAAACCAAAAAACCCTTAAAATCCCTAAAAAGGTAAAGAAAGAAGGAGGCCTCAGAGCAACGACTCTTCTCTTCTCCTCATGTCGCTAGGGTTCCCCTACGGATTCTCCTCCTTCCCCCTCTAGTGTGGTCCAGCCTCGGTGATTGTGGATTCACCTTGGATTGGCGTTGATGGAGGTTGTCCACAAGTGCCTTGGCATCACTTTTGATCCAGTGGTGGCTTCGTCGTGCTTTGCGGATTCAAGATTTGGATTTGGATTTGGATTGCTAGTTGCTGGATCCGGTTCACACAAAGGTGACTTTGACTTTCCTAGCTCCGGGATCCCTATCTGGTTTTGGCTCACTTCAGTTCTGTGTGGTCAGGATCTGGGTTTCTAGATTGATGTCGTCTTTTCCAGATCTGGGATTTTTTGGTGGCTGCGAGAGCTTGGTGTCGCGCTTGGCATTCTTGGTGTCTGATTTGGAATTCCCCTATCCTCGGGTTCTTATTGTGGCCTCCACGCATTTTCTACTGCCTACGGATTGAGTTTCAAGATGCGGTGGGCTCCTCCTGGATTTCATGATTTGGTCTCGGCTATGGGTTCTTGGTGTCGGACCTCGCGCTTCCAGCCATGGAATCCCATCTCAGCTTCTTCTCGACCTGACGACAGTTCTGGTGTGCTTTGGTTTACTTGGGTTTAGCTCTAGTGGCTTGGAGGGGGGAGGACCTACTCACTATATCCTCTGGTTTCTTGGGATTCTGATCAAACGATGTTGGTATTTTGTTGTGGTGGGTGTTTGTTGTGGTTGTTGCTGCTGGTTACTGGTCGTTGATTGCTGGAAGATGATGTTGCTTGGTGTGAATGTGATGATGGTGGCTTACTTGAGGCTACTGGAGGTTGGTGTTTATGTCTTTGTGGTGCTGAAGCTACGTTGATGAAGTTACTGCATATGGTTTGGTTTTGTTGGCTGCTAGTTGCGTATGTGATGGGAAGTGATGTTAGTGACTCTTTTGTTTTTCTGCTTTGTGTGTTTTTTTTCTTCTTTGGGGTTTTTAGGGTCTTTTGGGGGTTGGGGTTGTAAAGGGTTTTTTGGGTGTGGTTTGTTTGACCCCTCCCCTCCCTTGCCTATTGTATCTTTCTTTCTAATAAATTGGGGGGGGGGGAATGCCTGACCCTCACATCTTCCTTTCCCTAAAAAGGTAAAAAACCCTAAAACCCTAAAAAAACCCTAAAACCCTTAGAAAACCATAAAAAACACATAATAACCCTAAAACCCCACTAAAACTTTAAAAACACTTAAAACCACTAAAAATGTTAAAAACTCTAAAAACCATTATAAATCTAAAAAACTCAAAAAAAAACCCCAAAAAACCTTAAAACCCCTAAAAACCCTCAAAATATTTAAAAACCCTCAAAATATTTAAAAACCCTAGAAACCCCTAGAAACCATAAAAGTCCCAAAAAATCCATAAAAACCTGTGAAAAATTAGTAGTCCCTAAAACCCTAAAAACCCCCTGACAAACATAAAAACTCGAAGAAACCTTAAAAAACCCTAAAAACCCTTTAAAACCCCTAAAACCCACTAAATACTATAAAACCCCTTAAAACACCTAAAAATGATAAAAAAACTCTAAAAACATTAAAAACACTAAAAAACTCAAAAAACCCTTAAAACTCAAAAAGAACCTAAAAACCCAAAAAAACTCCTAAAAACTGTTAAAACCCCTAAAACCCTTCAAAATCCCTAAAAAACCTAAAACACTAAAAACCATAGATATCCTAAAAAATCCCTAAATATCCCTGAAGACGTGAAAAACCCTAAAACTAAAGAAAACCCTAAAAACCCACTAAAAACTCTAAAACCCCTCAGAACCCCTAAAACATTAAAAAAAAATTAAAAACCTTAAAACCCTAAAAACCTAAAAACCCTAAATAACCATAAAAAAGACTAAAACCCCACAAATCCATAAAAACACTAAAAATAATAAAAAACCTAAAAATCCCCAAATATTACTAAAGACATAAAAAAAACACCTAAAAACCATAAAAAATTCTACAAACCTTAATAGAACCTAAAAACCAAAAAAATCCTAAAACTCAAAAAAAACTACAAAAACCCTTTTAACCCTTAAAAATGTTAAAAACTTTGAAAACCCAGAAAACCCCTAAAAACTCAAAAAAACCAAAAAGACCCAAAAAGACCCTAAAAACCCTAAAAATATAAAAACCCTCAAACCCCTAAAAACCGTAAAAACCCCCCAAAACCCTCAAAATCCCTAAAAACCCTAAAAATACTCAAAATCCCTGAAAACATCTGAAAATGTAAAAAATCCCTAAAATCCCTGAAAAACCTCTGAAAACCATAAAACCCCCTAAAAACTTAAAAACCCATAGAACCCCTAAAACCACTAAAACTATAAAAACCCTCAAAACCCCTAAAAACGTTAAAAAACCTTGAAAACCTTAAAACCATAAAAAACTCAGAAAAACCCTAAAAACCCAAAAGGAACCTAAAAACCCTAGAAACCCCAAAAAACCTAAAAAACCCTAAAAAACCCTCAAACCCCTGAAAAACATAAAAATAATAAAAATCCATAAAAATCCCTAAAAATTTAAAAACCCCCAAAACCCATGAAAACTATAAAAAACCCAAAAACCCAAAAAACCCATAATACCCTAAAAATCCACGAAAAACTCTAAAAATCCATTAAATCCATAAAAACGTTTAAAACTCTAAAACCCCTTTAAATCCATAAAAACTCAAAAAACCCTAAAAACCCAAAAACTCCTTAAAAACCCTAAAAAACCCGAAAACCCTAAAAAACTCTAAAAAAGGTTAAAAAACCCCAAAATCTCGTGAAACCCAAAAAACACCTAAAAACCAAAAAAAATCCTAAAAAGTTATAAAAAGCCCAGAAAACATAAAACCCCTAAAACCCATGAAAAACCCCTAAAAACCATAAAACCCCTAATGACATTAAAACCCCTAAACACCATAAAGACCCTAAAACCCACTAAAAACTCTAAAAACCCTAAAAACCCTTAAAACCCTTAAAAATGTTAAAAACTCTAAAAAACCATAAAACCCCCCAAAACCCAGAAAGATCCTAAAAACCATAAAAAACACTAAAAACAATACAATACCTAGAAATCCCCTAAAAACCTTCAAAATCCCTAAAAATACTAAAAAACTCTAAAAGGCATAAAAATCCTAAAAATCCAAAAAAAACCTTAAAAATGTAAAAAATCCTAAAATACATGAAAAACCCCTGAAAACCATAAAACCCATAAAACCCCCTAAAATCCTTAAAAAACTTGAAAACCCATAAAAACCATAAAATACACTAAAAAATCTAAAAACCCTTCAAACTCCGAAAAAAGTTTAAAAAAACACAAAAAACCTTAAAAACCCTAAATACCAAAAAAAAGACCCTGAAAACCCCTAAATACCCTAAACAAAATGATAAAATCAACTAGAACCACTAAAAATGCATAAAAACCCTAAAAATACCTAAAATAATAAAAATCTAAAAAATCCATAAAAAACCCTAAAAGCATAAAAATACCTAAACTCCCCAAAAATCATTGAAAACCATAAAACCCCTAAATCCCATAAAAACAAGAAATACCTTAAAAAACCACTAAAAACTCTAAAACATTTAAAATCCTAAAAACTTTAAAAACTATAAAAAAAAACCCTGAAAAACCTAAAAACCCTAAAAACCCCAAATACCCAAAAGACCATAAACCCTAAATCCACTAAAAATAGTGAAAACCCAAAAAACCCTCAAAATCCCTAAAGATAATAAAAAATGACTAAAAACTATAAAAATCCTAAAAACCTCAAAAAACATTAAAACCCTGAAAACCCCTTAAAACACAAAAAAAATCCTAAAAACCTCAAAAAACATTAAAACCCTAAAATCCCAAAAAAATGTAAAAAATCCCAAAAAATCAATGAAAATGAAAAAAACCTTAAAATCCCCCAAAAAACCAGAAAACCCAATAAAAACTCTAAAAACCCTTAAAACTACGAAAAACTTTAAAAAACTAAAAAAACTATAAAAAACCTAATAACTAAAAAAACCCTAAAACCCCAAAAGACCCTAAAACCCTTGAAAACCAAAAAAACACAAAAAACCTAAAAAACCCTAAAGCCCCTCAAAATCCCTAAAAACCCTAAAATAAATAATAAACCTAAAAGGACCTAAAAATCACTAAAAACATAAAAAACCCTAAAACACTTGAAAAGAATTTAAAAACCATAAAATCCCCTCAAAACCTTAAAATATAATAAAACCCCTAAAAATCACAAAAACACTAAAACTACTTTAAACCCCTAAAAACGTTAAAAACTCTAAAAACCCATAAAAACCCGAAAAACTCAAAAAAGACACTAAAACCCGAAAAACCCTAAAACCCCAAAAAATCCCTAAAAACTCGCAAAATCACTAAGAACCACAATAAACCCTAAAAACCATAAAATTTATAAAAATGAACTAAAAATCACTAAAAACCTAACAAACCATAAAAACCCTAGAAATCCATGAAAACCATGAAAACCTTAAAATACCCTAAAAAATCTTAAAACCCCAAAAAACCACTAAAAACTTGAAAAACCCTCAAATCCCCTAAAAATGTTAAAAAGGGTCTAAAAATCCTTAAGAAAACCGAAAAACCAAAAAAATCTCCAAAAACCCTAAAAAAACCCTAAAAACCCCTGAAAAACACAAAATACCACCAAAACATGTAAAACCCTAAAAAATCATAAAAATCCAAATAAATCCCTAAAAATAACTAAAAACAAAAAAACCTTTAAAACCCTTAAACACCCCAAAACCCTAAAAACCCATAAAAACCATCAAAACCCCTAAAAACCCATAAAACCCTAAAAACTAATAAAAACTCTAAAATCCCTTAAAACCCCTAAAAATGTAAAAAATTTAAAAACACCAAAAAAACCTTTAAACCCCAAAAAAATCAAGAAATCCTAAAAACTCAAAAGACCCTCAAACCCTAAAAAATTCTAAAAATCCATAAAAACCATTAAAATCCCTAAAACCCATGAAAATATGAAAAATCCCTAAAATCCCTAAAAATGTAAAAACCCTAAAGACCCTGAAAAACACCTAAAAACCATAAAAGACCTAAAACCGTAAAAAACGTAAAAACTCATAAAAACCCTAAAAACCATTTAAAACTCTAATAACACCCCTAAAAGTGTTAAAAACGTTAACAAATATAAAAACCCAAAAAATACTCAAAAAAATCCTAAAAACACAAAAGTCCCCAAGAACCCTAAAAAACCCTAAAACCTTGAAAAACCCTAAAAACACTTAAAATCTCTAAAATCCCATAAAAACAAAAAAACTATAAAAATCCTAAAAATCCCTAAAAACCATAGAAAACCAAAAAACCCTTAAAACCGCTAAAAATGTTAAAAATGTTAAAAAAAACTCTAAAAACCCGAAAAAAACACAGAAAAAACCTTAAATCTCAAAAAGAACATAAAAACCCTAAAACCCCCAAAAAAACCCTAAAAATTCCAAAAAACCCAAAAAACCATAAAAAACCTAAAAAATCCCTACATATCCCTAAAATTTTAAAAATCCCTAAAACCCTAAAAGATATCTATAAACCTTAAAAACCCTAAAATCTATAAAACCTAAAAAAATCCACTAAAACTCTAAAATTGAAAAAACCCTAAAAACTCAAAGGAACCTAAAACCCCAAAAAACCCCTAAAACCCCTTAAAAACGATGAAAACCCCATAAAAACCCCTAAAATCCTAAAAACCCTAAAAAAACCTAAAAACCATATAAACCCTAAAAAACCCTAAAATCCTTGAAAATGTAAAAAACCCAAAAAACCCTGAAAACTCCTTGAAAACCAAAAAATCACTTAAAACCTTAAAAACCCAATAAAAACCCTAAAACCAGTAAAAACTCTAAAAAACCCCCAAAAAATTTTAAAAAAAACTCTAAAAACCATAAAACATTAAAAAAAACCCTAAATACCTAAAAATAACCAAAAAACCCTGAAAAACCCTAAAACCCTAACAAAGTCTATAAGACTCTAAAACCCCCCAAATTCCATAAAACCCCTAAAAACCCTAAAACTATAAAAATCCCAAAAAAAATCCCTAAAAGTCTTTCAAACATAAAAAACCCTAAAAACTCTGAAAAACTCTTGAAACCCATAAAACCCCTAAAATCCCTAAAACACAACTAAAACACTAAAACTTCTAAAACCCCTAAAAATGTTAAAAACTCTAAAAACCCATACAACCCTAAAAAAACTCAATAAAACCCCCCAAAATGCAAGAAGACCATAAAACCCTAAAACCTCTCAAAACCCTAAAAAACCCTAAAAACCCCTCAAAATCCAAAAAAACCCTAAAAACCATAATTTTTTTTAAAAACCCCTAAAAATTCATGAAATTGAAAAACACCCTAAAAGCCCTGCAAATCCCTTGAAAACCATAAAACCTATAAAAAGATAAAAACCCAAAACCCCATAAATATTCTAAAAAGAAACTAAAAACTCTAAAATCAATTAAATTGTAAAAATGCTAAAAAAATCTAAAAACCCATTAAAAGGCATTAAAAATTCCAAATACCTTTAAATCCCCAAAGACCCGAAAATCCCTAAAAACCCCTAAAAATCCTAAAAAAACCGTAAAACCTTGAAAACCCCAAAAAATCTATAAAACCCATGAAAACCCATAAAAACCATAAAATCCTAAAAAATACCAAAAAATCCATAAAAACATAAAAAACCCTAAAACCCTAAAACCCTAAAAAATGACTGAAACCAATAAAACCCCTAAAAACTATAAGATGAAACTCCAGGAATCTGAGAGGATGTCACCGCTCTCTCCCAGGCCTCTCCTGATGCGGTGATTTCTAGGGTTCCATATTAGAATCCTCTTCAGTGGCTCCGTTGATCGCTACCTCTTCAAGCTTTGTGATGTGGATGCTTTGCTGTTTGAGATGCGTTCTCCCCTGGGGTGATGGTGGTTTTCGAGGCGGATGACCGACGATGCTGGTTTCTAGTCGGTTGTTTCAGGTGGTGGTGATGACAGCTTGGTCTGGTTTTTGCTTCGATTTGGATTGGCTTTTCTAGATCTGGATTCTGTGTTCCTTGGTGGCAGCGGTGATGCCTTTCTAATGATCTGGATGAAGTCAGAGAGGTTGATGGTGAAGTCAACAAAGGTGCGATGGATGCTTCGACGAATGGACAGAGGTGTGCTCGGCCCGATGGTTCTTTAGTGCGGCAAGACACTCTAGTGGTTTTTTTTGGGGGAGTTCTGGCTTCACCTTGGTGATATGTGGGTTCGACGGGCTTTGTGTCTTCTTCGCGCTGGCATTTACGGCTCTGCGCTCGGTTCTGCGCTGCTTTTCCAGACCCGAGGAAGGTATTGCTGGTTTCTCTGGCTTCTCGATGGGACTTGGTGGATACATAGGGCGCGGATGCAGGTTTGCTCTTCTGGGTCTACTTTCTTGTTCTTGGATCTTGCTTCTGACGAAGGTATGGTCACACTGTGCTATGTTCCCTTTGATTTGCTAGTCTGCGTGTTTTTGACGAGTGGCTGGCTTGGTTTTGAGTTGTTGTTTCTACTGAATGCGTTTTGGGTGGTGTTTTGGTTTCGATGTGGATGTTGGCTATCAGTTCTGTTGGGGGTTCTGATTTTTGTTCTATTGATGCTAATGGTTCTATGTTGCTGGAGAGGAACCTTCTTGGTGAGAAGGTGCTGAGTGCTGGACTTTGTAAGATTGGATGCAGGTATTTGGTTGGTTATGAGTTGCTGGTTGCTGGTGAATGCTGGATGATGTGTGGTTGTTTGGTTTTTGATACTACTGCGGATGAGTATGTTGTTGTGCTGCTAGTTGATGGTTGATGTTTGCTGGAAGGTGATGTTTGCTGCGTTTGGTTGCGTTGTGCTATGGTTTGATGATGCTGGTTGTGTTTGGTTGTGATGCTGGATTTGGTGTTGTTGGTTTCTAGGGCTGGTTGGTTTGGATGTATTGTTCATGTTGTGTTGCTATCATGATTGGATCTGGTGCTGCTGGATGCTAGTATTGGCTGGATGTGATGTGATGATGCTGTTGTTGTGTCTGTTTTTGAGTCTTTTTTGTTCTTTGTTTTTCTTTTTTTTGGTGTGGGTTGTAAGGGTTTTTCGGTGTGGGTCATTTGACCCCTCCCCTCCCTTGTCTGTTGTGTCTCCTTTTTTCTTGCTAATAAATTGGGGGGGGGGGGGGCAGGAATAGCCCGATCCTCACATCTTCCTTGCCCTAAAAACCATAAAACCCTTAAAACCCATAAAACCATAAACCACAAAAAACACTAAAACCCCTTAAAACCCTAAAAATGTTAAAAAACTCTAAAAAACCATAAAACCCTATAAAACTCAAAAAACCCATAAAAACCCAAAAATACCCTAAAAACCTTGAAAACGCCTAAAAACCATGAAACCCCTAAAAACTCTAAAAACCATAAAATCCATAAAAACCCTAAAAAAGACTTAAAAATCCATAAAAACATAAAAACTGTTAAAACCCCTAAAACCCTTAAAAACTATAAAACCCCTAACAAACTTAAAAAACCTTTAAAACCATAAAAACCCTAAAACCCCACTAAAATACCTAAAATCCCAAAAAAACCCAAAAAACATTAACAACTCTAGAAAACCATAAAAAACCCTAGAACCCCAAAAAACACTAAAATACCCTAAAAAACCCTAAAACCCTCAAAATCCCTCAAAACCCTAAAAACCATAAAAATCCTAAAAAACACAAAAAATCCTTGAAAACATAAAAAACCATAAAATCCAAAAAACCCTGAAAACCCCCTGAAAGCAATAAACGCATATCAAACCTTAAAATACCATAAAAACCCATAAACCACTAAAAACTCTAAAAACCTATAAAACCCTTTTTAAAAAAAACTAAAAATCTTAACACTAAAAAAGTCAAAAAAACCATGAAACCCAAAAAAACCTAAAAACCAAAAAACCATAAAATACCCTAAAAACATGAAAACCCTCAGAATCCCTAAAAACCAAAAAATGAAAAAAACAAAAAATGCCCTAAAATCCCTAAAAACATAAAAAACACTAAAAACCCTAAAAAATCCCGAAAACCATAAAAACCCTTAAAAACATTAAAAAACCCTAAAACCCATAAAAACCCTAAAAACCCACTAAAAACAATAAAAACACTTAAAGCACCTAAAAATGTTAAAAAAACTCTAAAAAACCATACAAACCCTAAAAAATTCAAAAAAACTATAAAAAACCAAAAAAACCCTGAAAACCCTAAAAAACCCTAAAATCTCTAAGAGCCCTAATAGCCAGTAAAAACTATCAAAATCACTGAAAATCATAAAAACCACAAAATTCATATAAAAACCCTTAAACCAGTAAAAACTCTAAAAACCCTTAAAACCCCTAAAAATGTTATAAAGAGTTAAAAACACTAAAAACCCTTAAAATACCTAAAAAACTCAAAAAAACACTAAAATCCCAGAAATACCTTAAAAACCCTAAAAACCATAAAACCATAAAAATCCTAAAAAAGCCCTAAAAATCCCTAAAAACGTAAGAAACCCCAAAAACCATGAAATCCCCCTAAAAACTATAGAAACCCTTACAACCTTAAAAAACCCTAAAAACCCATAAAAACAATTAAAAACTTTAAAACCATTAAAACCCATAAAAAGATAAAAAAAAACACAAAAAAATATTAAAAACTCTAAAAAACTCAAAAAACCCTAAAACCCCCAAAAGACCGTAAACCCCCAAAAGACCCTAAAACCTCACAAAACTCCCCCAAAACACCTAAAAACCTAAAAGAACCTAAAACCCCACAAAATCTTTAAAACACAAAAACACTAAAAACTATTAAAATCCTAAAAAAGCAAAAAAATCCCTAAAAACATAAAAAAATGAAAAAACCCTGAAAACATAAAAAACCCATAAAACCCTAAGAAAACCTAAAAACCATAAAAACCCATAAAACCCTTAAAAACACTAAAAACCCAAAACCCTAGAAAAAACCCTTAATACTCTAAAAGCCTTTAAAGCTCATAAAAATGTTAAAAATATTAAAAAACTCTAAAAACCATAAAAACAAAAAAACTCAAAGAAACCCTAACCCCCTCCCCCCGTAAAAAAAACATAAAAACCTGAAGAAATCTGTTAAAATCCTAACAATGCCAAAAAACCATAAAAAACCTAAAAATCCCTAAAAATCCCTAAAAACCTAAAAACCCAAAAAAACCATGAAAATCCCCTAAAAACGACAAAACCCATAAAAACCTAAACATCCCTAAAAACCCATTAAAACCCTAAAAAACCACTAAAAACTATAAAACCCATTAAACTTCTAAAAATGTTTAAAAACTCTAAAAAACATTAAAAATCCTAAAAAACTCAAAAAACCCAAAAAACTTAAAAGGCCTTAAAAACGTTGAAAACCCTTAAAACCCAAAAAACAGTGAAAACCCTAAAACCCCTCAAAATCACTAAAAACCCTAAAACCCCAAAAAGTAATAAAAATGTTAAAAATTCCCTAAAAATCCTTGAAAACATAAAAAACCTAAAAACCCTGAAAAACCAGTGAAAACAAAAAAAAAACCATAAAACCTTAAAAACCCCTCAAAATAAAAAAAAAACTAGAAAACCCGTAAAACCCCTAAAAATGTTAAAAAATTATAAAAAATATTAAAACCCATAAAAGAACTCAAAAAACCCTAAAAACCCAAAAGACGTAAAACCCTTAAAAACCCCTATAAACCCTAAAAAACCTTGAAAACACTAAAACCCCTCAAAATTAGTAAGAACCCAATAAACCTCTATAAATCCATTAAAATCCAAAAATGCCTTAAAATTACCAAAAAATGTAAAACCCCTCAAAACCCTGAAATACATTTGAAAACCATAAAACCCTTAAAAAACCTTAAAATAACCTACAAACCCAAAAAAAACCTAAAGCACTAAAAACCCCAAAAAACACTTAAAAACCATAAAAACATTAAAAAACTCTAAAAATCTTGAAAAACTATTAAAAAAGCTCAAAAAACTCTAAAAACCCAAAAGACCCCCAAAAACTTAAGAAAACCCAAAAAACACTATTAAACCCCGAAAACCCCGAAAACCCCTTAAAATCCATAAAACCCTAAAAAACACAAATATCCTAAAAGACTCTAAAAATCCATGAAAACGTAAAAACCCTGAAAACAATAATAACCTCTAAAACCATTAAAAATCCAAAAAACCAGTAAAAACCCAAAAAAACCACTAAAACACATAAAACCCTTAAAAACATTAAAAAAATAAAAAAAACCCATAAAAATGCTAAAAAACAAAAAAAAAACTAAAAATACAAACAAGTCCCTAAATACTATAGAAAACTCAAAAAAAAACCATAGAAGGATGCCGACGTGCAACAGCCTCGGTGTTCCTGGCTTCGGGGTTTCGGTCCGGTGTTGAATTCACTTCACTTAGCTTCGGTTTCTCCCCGCGGCCTTGGGTGCTTCATGTCGACTGGATTGGTGTTGGCTACGGAGTGTCTTCAGCTTCGGGATCTCACTGCGGCTTCGGAGTGCTCTTCGATTCCGGTGTGCTCACCGTCGGCCACGATGGTTGCTGGTTCTATTGCGGCTTCTGGCATCGGATCCGGTGTGCGCAGCGTCTGCCACAGTGACCTCCGGCTCCGATTCTTCTGCTTGGCTTCACCCTGTCTCATCGTCAGCTTGGCGTGCAACGGTGTTTTGAAGTCGGATCCAGCGGCTTGGAGGGAGGGGGGTCCTTGGGTTTCTGGTTTTCTTGCGTTGCTTTGGTTTGATGGGTTGTTTGGTTTGTTGAAATGGTTTGATTTGATCTACTTGGGTCATAATTTGATGGTAATGTTGGTGTTGGTGAAAAAAAAATGCTGCAGGAGTGGAAGTGGGATGCTGGGGGATGCTTGGTGGTCGAAAGAGGTGCTAGCTGTCTGAAAATGAGGATGCAGGTCGCTGGTTTGTTGTGGATGCTGGTTGGCTGGTTGCTGCTGCTGGATGTTGTTTGCTACTGTAGTCTGAATGCTAGTTGTTGGTTAGCTGTGAGCTGCTGAATGCTGGTTAACATTGGATGTAGTGCTGTTGGATGCTGGTACTGGCTGGATGTGATGTGATGATGCTGCGGTTTTGTCTGTTTTTGTGTCTTTTTCTTTCTTTGTTTTTCTTTCTTTGGCGTGGGTTGTAAGGGTTTTTGGGTGTGGGTCGTTTGACCCCTCCCCTCCCTTGTCTGCAGTTTTTGTGTCCTTTTGTTTAATAAATTTTGGGGGTGCCAGGAATAGCCTGGACCTGAGCCTTCTTTGCCCTAAAATCCCACTAAAAACTCTAAAAACCTTTCCTTGCAAAAAAACTTAAAAAACCCTGAAAACCCTAAAAACCCCTAAAAACCTCTAAAAACCTAAAAATACCAAAAACCATAAAAATCCTAAAAATCCACTAAAAATCCTTAAAAACATAAAAAACCCTAAAAACTCTGAAAACCCCTGAAAACTATAAAAACACTAAAAAATTTAAAACCCATAAACACCAATAAAAAACCAAAAAATCACTAAAAACACAAAATAATATTAAAACCCCACAAAACCTTAAAAACTCTAAAAAACCATAAAAGCTTATAAAAGTAAAAAAATCCATAAAAACTAAAAAATGCCCTAAAACCCCTAGACCCTAAAACCCAGGAAAACCCTAAAAACCCACAAAATACATAAAAACCATAAAAATATAAATACCATAAAGAAACCCTAAAAAACCTTGAAAATGAAAAACCCCTAAAAACCTTGAAAAGCCCTGAAAATCAAAAAACACCTAAAAACCTAAAAAACCATAAAAAAAAAAAAAAAACCCACCAACACCCCAAAAAGGCCCTAATAACCTCCAAAAAACCAAAAGACCAAAAAACCTTAAAAAAACCCTAAAATCCCCTAAAACCCCTTTAAAACCCTTAAATCCCTAAAAACCCTAAAAATCATAAAAATACAAAAAACACTAAAAATTTCAGATGAATAAAAAACCCTAAAAAAACCTTGAAAACAACAAATCCCTTGAAAATCTTAAAATCCAAAAAACCCAAAAAACCCCAAAAAACCCACTAAAAACTCTAAAAACCCTTAAAACCCTAAAAAACATTAAAAAAGTCTAAAAAACCTTAAAAAACTCAAAAAAACACCTAAAAAATCAAAAAGACCCTAAAAATCATAAAAATTCTAAAAAAATCTAGAAAATTGCCTAAAAATGTTAAAAACACTGAAAACCTTGAAAACCATAAAAACCCCTAATTGATTAAAAACCCAAAAAACCCAAAAAACCCCAAAACCCCAAAAGACCCTAAAACCTTGAAAAACCCCTAAAAACACTAAAAAATCCCAAAAAATCCCAAAATTCCCTAAAAATCCCAAAAATCCCCAAAACACCCTAAAACCCATAAAAATCATAAAAAATCCCAAAAAAATCCATAAAAGCATATAAAACCCTAAAATCCTTAAAAACCCTTGAAAACCATAAAAACCAATAAACCCATAAAAAAACTAAAACCCAATAAAAACCCTAAAAAACTACAAAAAAACTCTAAAAACCACTAAAAACATTAAAAACTCTTAAAAATCTTTAAAAACCCTAAAAAACTCAAAATAACCCTAAAACCCCCCAAAACCAAAAAATCATGAAAGACCCTAATATCCCCTAAAAACATTTAAAAAACTCGAAAAACCCACAAAATCCCTAAAATCCCTAAAACCATAAAATCCTAAGAAATCCAAAATATCCTGAAAAACATATAGAACCCTAAAAAACCCATAAAACCAAAAAAACCTTAAAACCTTAAAAAACCCTAAATTCCCATAAAAACATAAAACACTAAAACTCTAAAAACCCTTAAAACCCCTAAAAATGTTTAAAAAATCTCTAAAAACCATAAAACACTAAAAAAATCAAAAAACCCTAAAATCCCTAAAAATCATAGAAGCTAAAACCCCTAAAAACCCCTAAAAACAATAAAAACCCTAAAACCCCCAAAAATGATAAAAACCATAAAAACCCTAAAAAACACCCGAAAACCATAA
This sequence comes from Viscum album, assembly GCA_963277665.1. Lineage (NCBI taxonomy): Eukaryota > Viridiplantae > Streptophyta > Magnoliopsida > Santalales > Viscaceae > Viscum > Viscum album. The sequence goes on along the minus strand of OY728141.1, from coordinate 1,884,297,277 downwards.
AGACCACTGAAAACATTAAAATCAGTTCAACCCAAAACACCTAAAACCTAAAAAAATATTAAAACCTAAAATTCCTAAAAAACTCTAAAATACCCAAAAAACCCGAAAAGACCCTAAAAACCTCAAAATCCCTGAAAACCCTAAAAAACCTTAAAAACCATAAAAATCACTAAATACATAAAAACTCTAAAAAAGCCTAAAAACCCCCCTTAATGATTTTCGGTCCACTTTAGGTGGAAGCAGCTTTGGATTGAATCTGACTCGATGTTGGTAGTGGAAGCCCTCAAAAGAAAAACAACGACAATCCCATGGAGGCTCCTCCCACAATGGGTTAACTGTCTGAGAATCTCTCACGGTATGAACATTATGGTCACACATATATACAGGGAAGCGAACAAGGTGGCAAACATACTCTCCAAGAAAGCAATTGAGGATGGATGTTCCATGTGGTCATTTATTGTACCAGATTTCTGCACTCCTCTTGTGGACTCAGACATAAAGGGTGAATTTCACACTCTGTTGTGCAAACCCTCCTTGTAATGCCTTGTACCATTATTTTATGTTATTGAATATTGTGGGGCTGGGATCCGCCTGGCCCCAAACCTGTTTTGCCTAAAAACCCCCTTAAAACCATTAAAACACATAAAAACCTTAAAAACACTAAATACCCATAAAATCCTTAAACCCACTAGAAACTCTAAAAGCCTTAAAAACCCCAAAAAATGTTAAAAATTTCTAAAAATACTTTAAAACCCTAAAAAACTCATAATAAACCCTAAAAACCTAAAATGCCTAAAAAACCCTAAAACCCTTAAAAACTATGAAACACGTCGAACCCTTGAAAGTCTCAAAAACTTTAAAAACCCAAAAAACCATTAAAATCCGAAAAAATCCCTAATTTTTTTTAAAACATAAAAAACCAAAAAAACCATGAAAAATGCCAGAAAACCAAAAGACCCCCAAAATCCTTAAAAACCCTAAAAACCCATAAAAACCCAAAAAACCACTAAAAACACTAAAAACGCGTAAAACCCATAAAATGTTAAAAAATATTAAAAAACCCTAAAAGCTAAAAAATCTAAAAACCCAAAAAGACAATAAAAACCCTGAAAACCACTAAAAACCATGAAAGCCCAAAAAAACCCTAAAAATCCCCAAAAACACTAAATACCCTGAAAACCTAAAAAAACCTAAAACATCCCCCAAACCTCTAAAAACATAAAAACCTGTAAAGCCCCTACAAACCCCCTAAAAATCATAAAAATCCCTAAAAACCATTAAAAATCCTAAAAATCCATATAAAACCTAAACACAATAAAAACTCCAAAACCCCTTAAACCCCCTAAAAACTTCAAAAAATGCTAAAAAACCTTAAAACCCAAATCCCTAAAAATAATAAAGAACCCTTGAAACCCCTAAAATCTAAAAAACCCTGAAAACCAATAAATACCCTAAAAAATCCCTCAAATTCCCAAAAATTCTAAAAACCATAAAAATCCTAAAAAATTCTTCAAAATATCTGAAAACATAAAAATTATAAAAATTATTAAAAACCTATGAAAACCATGAAAACCCCTAAAAAAATTAAAAATCAAGAAAAACCCATAAAAACCCTAAAAACCCAATAAAAACTCTAAAGACCCTTAAAACGCATAAAATCATTAAAAAACTCTAAAAAACTTAAAACCCCTAAAAATTTTCAACAGAACCCAAATACCCAAAAAGACCTTGATAACCCTAAAAAAACCCCAAAACCCTAAAACACTCTAAATAACATAAAAACCTAAAAATCCCTAAAATTCCCTGAAAACCTAAAAAAACCCTAAAACCCTAAAAACCACCAGAAAACCCAAAAAACCCCTAAAAAATTTAAACCAATAAAACTCTAAAAACCCAATAAAAACTCTTAAAATTCTTAAGACCCCTAAAAATGTAAAAAATGTTAAAAACTCTAAAAACCCTTAAAACCCCTAAAAACTCAAAAAAAACCCTAAAACCCCAAAAGACCCTAACAACCCAGAAAAAACCTAAAACCCTTATGAACTCTAAAAAATTCTAAAAACCCTCAAGTTCCATAAAAACCCCTAAAAACATAACAATCCTAAAATGTCCTAAAAGTCCCCAAAAACGTTAAAAACCATCAAAACGATGAAAAACCTCAGAAAACCATAAAACCCACTAAAACTTTAAAATACCCTAACAAACCATTAAAACCCTAAAAACCAATAAAAAATCCAACAACCTGAAACCCCCTAAAAACATTAAAAAACTCTAAAAAATCTTTTAAACCCTAAAAAACTCAAAAAAAACTTCTAAAACCCTGAAAGACACTAAAACCTCTCAAAATCCCTAAAAACCATAAACCCCGAAAATTAACCTTAAAAATCCCTGAAATGGTAAAAAACCCTAAAAATCTTGAAAATCCCCTAAAAACTTTAAAAACACAAAAAACCCAAAAAATCCACTAAAACCCTAAAAACCCATAAAAATCCTAAAAACATTAATAAACTCTAATAAATATTAAAACCCCTAAAAAATTCAAAAAAATGCTTAAAACCCAAAATATCCTAAAAACCATAAAAATACCTAAAACCCTAAAATTTCCAAAAAACCCTAAAACCCATCAAAATCCCTAAAAACCCTAAAAACCCTAAAAATATTATAAAATATATGAAAATCCATTAAAAATTATAAAAACCCTTAAAAGGATAAAAAACTCTAGAAAACATTAAAACTCCAAAACAAATCAGAAAAACCATAAAAACCCCAAAAGACCCCTAAAACCCCTAAAATCCATTAATTTCCCTAAAAACCTAAAAACCCTAAAAACAATAAAAATCTTAAGGGGCCCTAAAAGTCACTGAAAATGTAAACAACACTAAAACCCTGTGAAAACCATAGAAACCTTAGAAAAACCTAAAACTACTAAAACCCCTATAAACCCTATAAACCCCTAAAAATGTTAAAAACTGTAAAAACCCTTAAAACCCTAAAAATTAAAAAATATCCTAAAACCCCCAAAAGACCCAAAAACACTAAAAATTCCAAAAAACTATAAAAACCCAAGAAAAACATGAAAACACACAAAATCCCTAAAAACCCAAAAAATCATAAAACCATAAAAATCCTAAAAAAACTTTAAAAATCCCTCAAAATGTAAAAAACCCTGAAAACCCTGAAAACCCCATGAAAACCATAAAAACCCTAAAAATGTTTAAAAACTTAATAAACCATAAAAACATTAAATACCACAAAATACTCTAAAAACCCTTAAGACCCCTGAAACGTTAAAAAACTCTAAAAAAACCATAAATCCCAAAAGAACCTAAAACCCAAAAACCCCTGAAAAATTCTAAAAACCCTCAAAATCCCAAAAAAAACCCAAAAAAACCAAAAAATACTTGAAAATATAAAAAACCCTGAAAACCCACTAAAAACTATAATAACTATAAATAAAATTAAAAAAAAATCCTAAAAACTCATAAAAATCCTAAAAACTCACAAAAAACTATAAAAACCATTTAAAACGCTAAAAAATTAAAAACTCTAAAAACCTTTAAAACCCTAAAAAAATCAAAAAAACCCTAACCCCCCCACCAAATGACCCCAAAACCCCTAAAAATCCTAGAAAACATTAAAACCCTAAAACCCAATAAATACCTAAAAATCTTAAAAGACCCTAAAACCCATAACAATCCTAAAAAGTCCCAAAAAATCTCTAAAAACATAAAAAACCCTAAAAACCTTGAAAAACCCTTGAAACGCACAAAAAACCTTTGAAAACCACAAGATACTCTAAAAACCATTTAATCCACTAAAAAAATTAAAAAAATCTACAAAGCATTAAAAACACTAAAAACTACAAGACTCCCAAAATAAATAATAGACCCTAAAATCCATGAAAAACCCTAAAACGCCTAAAAACCCCGAAAACCCCTAAAAACCGTCAGGATCCCTACCCTAAAAACCATAAAAAATCTAAAAATGCCCTAGAAATCCCTGAAAACGTAAAAACCTTAAAAACTTTGAACACCACCTCAAAACCATAAAACCCATGAAAATAATAAAAAACCCTAAAACCCATAAAAACCCTAATAACACTAAAAAAATCCAAAAGTCCTTAAAACCCATAAAATTGTTGAAAACACTAAAAAACCATAAAAACAATAAAAAACTCAAAAATAATCCAAAAATCCCAAAAGACCATAAAAACCCTAAAAACCCTAGAAATCCCAAAAACCCCAAAAACCCATAAAAATCCTAAAGTCCCAGAAAACATAAAAACACTAGAATACCTAAAAAACCCCTGAAAACCATAAAACACACTAGAAACATAAGAAACCCTAAAACCCATAAAAACACTAAAAACCCACTAAAAATTATAAAAACCATTTAAACCCCTAAAAATGTTTAAAAAATCTAAAAACATTAAAAACTCAAAACACACTAAAACCCTAAAAACCTTAAAAACCATAAAAACCAAAAACCCCCTCAAAACCATAAGAATCCTAAAAAATCTATAAAAAAATTGAAAACATAAAAAACCCTCAAAATCCCCTAAAAATAATAAATCCCCCTAAAAACCTTAAAACCCAAAACCCCTAAAAACCCTTAAACCGTCTAAAAAAGATAAAAATCTCTAAAATCCCTTAAAAGCCTAAAAACTCAAAAAATCCCAAAAAACACTGTAAGACCCTAAAAACACTAAAAATCCTAAATCCCTAAAAATCCCTAAAACCCCCAAAATCCATAAAATCCCTAAAAACCCATAAAAACCCTAAAAATCTTAAAAAAGCCCTAAAAATCCCTGAAAACATAAAAAACCCTAAAACACCTGAAACCCCCATAAACCATAAAAATGCCTAAAAACCATAAAAAACCTTAATCCCGCATAAAAACCCTAAAAACCACTAAGAAGTTAAAATCCTTTAAACACCTAAAAACATTAAAAACTATAAAAATCCTTAAAAACCCTGAAAAATAAAAAAAACCTAAAAACCTTAAAAAAATCTAAAACCCTAAAAACTGCTAAAAACCCTAAAAATCCCTATAAACCATAAAAAAGACAAAAAACCCATAAAAATTCTAAAAAACTATAACAATCATTGAAAAATTAAAAAACCCTAAAACCCCTTAAAACCATAAAACCACTAAAAACATTAAAAAACACTAAAACCCCATAAAAACCCTAAAACCACTAAAAACTCTAAAAAATCTTAAAACCCCTAAAAAAATGAAAAACTACAAAAAACCTTAGAAACCCCGAAAACCAAAAGAAACCCCAAAAGACCCTAAAAACCCTAAAAAACCATGAAACCCTAAAAAACTTGAAGAAACCTAAAAATACTAAAAATCCATATAACTTTAAAAACCATTAAAAACAACAAAAATCCTAAAAACCCCATAATATTCTTAAAAACATATAAACCTCTAAAAACCATGAAAACCGCTGAAAACCAAAAAAATCTCTAAAACCTTAAAAACCCTAATAACCCAAAAAAATCCTAAAAAGCCACTAAGAACTCTAAAACCATTTAAACAATAAAAAATATTAAAAAACTCTAAAAACATTAAAACCCTACAAACTCAAAAAACACCCTAAAAACCAAAAGACACTAAAAATTATGAAAAACCCTAAAAACCCAAAAAAACCCTATAAAATTCAAAATCCCTAAAAACCCTACAAAACCAGGGAAACCATAAAAATCCAAAAAAATCCACCAAAATCCTTAAAAACATAAAAAAACCCTAAAAACCCTGAAAAAACACCTACTAACCATAAAAACCCAAAAGACCATTAAAAAAAAACAAGCCCATAAAACCCCTAAATACCACTAAAAACCTTGAAAACCCCCAAACACCCAAAACCTCTCAAAATCCCAAAAAACCCTCAAAATCATTGAAAACCCTAAAAAACATAAAAATTATCAAAAATCCCTAAATACCCATAAAACGTAAAAAACCCTAAAAACCTTAAAAACCCCACGAAAACTATAAAACGCACTTAAAACCTTAAAAACCCGAAAAAACCCATAAACACCCTAAATGCCACTAAAAAAATATAAAACCCATAAATCCTCTAAAAACTTTTAAAAACTCTAAAAAACCTATAAAACTCTAAAAACTCAAAAAAAATCTGAAAATCCCAAAAATGCCATAGAAACCCTAAAAACCCTAAAAACCCCTAAAAGCCATAAAAAACTAAAAACCCTCAAAACCCTAAAACCCATAAAAATCCTAAGAATCCCTAAACATTCCTAAAAACATAAAAAACCCTAAAACCCTAAAAACCATAAAACACCCTAAAACCCATAAAAAACCTAAAACACATAAAAATCCTAAAAACCCACTAAAAAAATAAAAAACCTTATAACCCCTAAAAACGTTAAGAAAATCCAAAAATCCTTAAAACCCTTAAAAAACACAAAAAACTGTAAAAACCAAAAGACCCTAAAACGCTTGAAAACCCCTAAAAACACTGAAAACCCGTAAAACCTCTCAAAATCACTAAGAAGATAAAAACCATAAAAATCCAAAAATAGAAATAAAAATACCTAAAAATATAAAAAAAACCTAAAAAACCTGAAAAAACTTTGAAAACCAGAAAAACCCTAAAAATATTAAAACCCCCTAAAAATCTATAAAACCCTAAATCCTAAAAAAACTCTAAAAAACCTTAAAACCCCTAAAAATGTTAAATATATAAAAAATCTTGAAACCCTTAAAAAATTAAAAAAAACAAAAAAACCACTAAAAACCCAAAAACCCCAAAACACTATTTAACCATGAAAACCCCTAAAAACAAACAAAATCCCTAAAAGTCCTTAAAACCCATAAATATCCTAAAAACCCATAAAAATCCCTGAAAACAAAAAACCCTAGAAACCTTGAAAACCCAATAAAAAAAATAAAATCCCCTAAAACCCATTAAAACCCTCAAAAAACCCATAAAAACCCTAAAAACCACTAAAAAATCTAAAGGTACTTATAACCCGTAAATACGTAAAAAACTCTAAAAACCTCAAAACACTAAAAAACTAAAAAAACAAAAATACAAAAAAAGTCCCTAAAATCCATGAAAACCCCTAAAAATCATAAAAAATTCTGAAAACCATCTCAAAATCCCTAAAATCTTTAATAACCATAAAAATAATAAAAAATCCCAAAAAAATCCTTGAAAACTAAAAAACCCTAAAAACCCTGAAAAAAACCCAGGAAAGCCATAAAAAAGCCCAAAACCTTAAGAAACCCTAAAAATCCACCAAAAACTCTAAAAACCCTAAAAACCATGAAAAACCCTAAAACCCTGGAAAAAAAAACCCAGGAAAGACATAAAAACCTCAAAACCTTAAGAAACCTTAAAAACCCACTAAAAACTCTAAAAAGCCTTAAAAACCCTAAAAACATAAAAAAATCTAAAAACCTTAAAATCCGAAAAAAAACTCAAAAAAACCATAAAAACCTAAAAGACCTTAAAACCCTTAAACACTCTTAAATCCTTAAAAAAACTTGAAAACCCCTAAAAACCCTCAAAATTGCTAAATACCCTAAAAACCCATAAAAATAATAAACAATTCCAAAAAATCCCTAAAAACAAAGAAAACTCTAAACCCCTGAGAAACATAAAACCCCAAAAAACCGTAAAAAACTGAAAAATCCATAAAACCATAAAAAATAACTAAATCTATAAAAACCCTTAAAACTATAAACAAATTAAAAATCTCTAAAAACCTTAAAAACCCTAAAAACTAAAAAAACACTGAAAGATCCAAAAAAATCCTAAAGCCCTAAATGCCCTGAAAAACCTTGAAAAAAAATTAAAAATCCCAAAAACCCTAAAAATCCCATAAAAACCATAAAATTTTAAAAAATCCTTAAAAATATCTAACACTTGAGAAACCCTAAAACCCCTGAAAACCCCCTGAAAACTATTAAAACCCTAAAACCCATAAAAAACCCTAAAACCCATAAAACCCTAAAGCCCCACTAAAAACTTTTAAACCTCTTAAATGGCCAAAAAAATGTGAAAAAACTCAAAAAATATTAAAACCCCTAAAAATTAAGAAAAATCCCTAAAAACCCCAAAAGAAAGTAAAAAACATAAAAACCCAAAAAACTCAAAAAACCATGAAAACCCATAAAAACTCTCAAAATCCCTAAAAACCATAAAAATCATAAAAACCATAAATATCCTAAAAATCACTAAAAATCCCTTAAAACATAAAAAAACTATAAAAACTTGAAAACCATAAGACCCCTAAAAACCTTGAAAAATGCTAAAAACTCATAAAACCCCTTAAAACCAGAAAAAATCTAAAAACCCTTAAACCCCCTAAAAATGTTAGAAACTCTAAAAAACCATTAAAACCCATAAAAAAAATCAAAAAATAACTCTAAATCCCACAAAACCCTAAAAACACTAAAATCCATAAAACCCTGAAAACCCCTAAAATCCCTAAAAACCCCTAAAAACAAAAAAAAAGCCCTAAAAATCACTAAAATTGTAAAAAACCATAAACCCTGAAAAACCTATGAATACCATAAACCCCTAAAAAACCTATAAGACCCATAAAATCCCCAACACCACTAAAAACTCTACAAACCCTTTAAACCTTTAAAAAAGTTAAAAACTCTATAACACCTTAAAACCCCTAAAAAATAAAAAAAACACTAAACCCCCCAAAAAAACCATAAAACCCTAAAATCCATTAAAACCTTAAATAACCCTAAAAAGCCCTAAAAACCCTCAAAATCCATAGAGACCCTAAAGAACCCTAAAATCTATAAAAATCCAAAGAAACCCTAAAAATATCTAAAAACACAAAAAACCTTTAAACCCCTAAGAACCCCTTAAAACAATAAAAACCATAAGAAAAAAAATTAAAAACCTTAAAAAACCATAAAAAACTAAAAACCACTTAAAACTGCAAAAACTCTTAAAACCCCTAGAAATGTTAAAAGACTCTAAAAACCCTTAAAACCCTAAAAAACTCAAATAAACCCAAAAATCCAAAAAAGTCCCTAAAAACCCTGAAAACACCTAAAACCCTAAAAACCCCTAAAACCCTAAAAATCCAAAAAAACATAAAACCCCTCAAAATCCCTAGAAACATGAAAACAACCAAAAAACACAAAAATCCTAAAAAGGCCTAGAACTCCCTGAAAACATAAAAACCCTATAAACCCTAAAAGACCCTTAAAAACCAAAAATCCCAAAAAACACCAAAAACCCATAAAACCCTTAAAAATCGACTAAAAACTATAAAATCCCTTAAACCCCTAAAAACGTTAAAAAATCTAAAAAACCTTAAAACCCCTAAAAAATCAAAACAAAACCCTAAAAACCAAAAAAGATGCTAAATACTCTGAAAAAAACACAAAAAAACCCCTGAAAACCAATAAAAATCCACAAAATCCCTAAAAATCCCTGAAAATGTAAAATACCAAAAAACCCCTTTAAAACCACTAAAAACCATAATAAATACTAAAACCTGCTAAAACCCTTAAAAAACCCTAAAAACCCTAAAAACCCTTAAACCCACTAAAAACTCTAAAAACACTTGAAAACCCTAAAAATGTTAAAAAAACAATTAAAAACCTTCAAAACACTAAAAACTCAAAAAAAACCTAAAAACCAAAAATACCCTAAAAACCCGTGGAATCCCCTATAACGCTAAAGAACCCTGAAAACCTTAAAAATCCCTAAAACATCAAAAACACCAAAAACCCATAAAATTCATAAAAAAGAACAAAAAATCCCGAAAAATGTAAAAAACCCTAAAACCCTCTAAAAATCGTCCTTAAATCTAAAAAAACCACTAAAAACATTGAAAAACCACAAAAACCATAAAAACTCTGAAAACCACTAAAATTTCTAAAAACTCGTAAAACCCCAAAAACGTTAAAAAAATATAAACAATCTTCAAAAACATAAACACATAAAAGCCTAAAAACCCAAAAAACCCTTTAAAACCCTGAAAACCCCTCAAAATCCTTAAAAACCCTAAAATCCCTAAAATCATAACAATCCTAAAAAATCCATAAAATCCCAAATGACGTAAAAAACCCTAAAAACCCTCAAAAACCTTTAAAAACCCTAAAAACCATAAAAAACCCATAAAACCCATAAAACCCATTAAAACTCTAAAAATCCTTTAAACCCCTAAAAATATTAAAAAACCATAAAAAACTCAAAAAACACTAAGAACCCAAAAGACCATAAAAACCCTAAAAAACCTAACAACCCTTAAAACCCAAAAATGTCATGAAAATCCTAAATACCCTCAAAATCCCTCAAAACCCTAAAAAACTCTAAAAACATAAAAATCCTAAAAAATCCGGAAAAATCTTTGAAAATGTAAAAATCCCATTAAAAACACAAACCCCCAAAACCGTAAAAAACCCTAAAAATCCATAAAAACATTAAAACCACTAAAAACTCTAAAATAAAATACTTAAACCCCATAAAAATGTTTAAAAACTATAAAAAACATTTACACCCCTAAAAAACTCAAAAAAACCCCTAAAACCTCAAAAGACCATAAAAACCTTGAAAATCCTAAAACTGCTCAAAATCCCTAAAAACCCTAAAAGATTTAAAAACAATAAAAATACATAGAAGGACCTAAAAATCACTAAAAACATAAAAACCCCTAAAAACCTTAAAAAAACCCTAAAAACCGTAAAATCCCTAAAAACCTTAAAAAACCCTAAAAACCATAGAAACTCTAAAAACAACTAAAAACAATAAAAACCCTTTCAACCCTTAAAATTGTTAAAAAACTATAAAAAACCTTAAAACCCCTAAAAAATAAAAAAAAAACATAAAAACACAAAAACACCCTAAAAACCAGTAAACCCCTCAAAATTACTAAAAAACCTAAAAACCATAAAAATCCTAATAATCCCAAAAAATCATTGAAAATTTAAAAAATCATAAAAACAATGAACCCCCCTGAAAACCATAAAACCTCCTGAAAATCTTAAAAACCCTTAAAACCTTAAAAACACACTAAAAACTTTAAATACTCTAAAAACCCTTAAACCCTTAAAAACAAAAAAACTCTGAAAAACATTAATGACCATAAAAAAAAATCAAAAAACCTTAATGACCCTAAAACCCTTGAAAACCTCTAAAAATCCCTAAATCCTTAAAAACACTAAAATCTATAAAAATCCTAAAAAATCCCCAAACATTCCAGAAAATGTAAAAAATCCTAACAACCCAGAAAACCAAAAAACCCCTAAAATCCCATAAAACCCCTAAAAACCAATAAAAACTCTAAAAATCATTAAAACCCCTAAAATCATTAAAAAACTCTAAATAATATTAAAACCCATAAAAACTCAAAAAACCCCTAAAACCCTAAAAATCCCAAAAATCCATAAAAAACAATAAAAAACCTAAAAACCATAAAAAACCCTAAAAACCTTAAATACCCTAAAAACACATAAAAACCAAAAAAACACTAAAAACTCTAAAAACCCATTAAAACCCTAAAAACATTAAAAAAATTCTAAAAAATCCTAAAAAACTAAAAAAACCCCTAAAAACACAAAAATTTCATAAAACCCATAAAATCCCCTAAAACCATAAAAACCCTTAAAACCCTTAAAACCCTAAAAACACTCAAAATCCCAAAAAACAAAAAAACCATAAAACCATAAAAATCCTAAAAAATCCCTAAAAGCCACAAAAACATAAAAAATAATAAAACCCCCAAAAACCATAAAAACCCATAAAATCCCTAAAACCACTAAAAACTCTAAAAATCATTAAAACCCCTAAAAACCTTAAAAACCTGAAAAAACCCTAAAATCCCTAAAAACTCAAAAAATTTAAAAACCCAAGAAGACCCTATAAAACCCTATAAAACCTAAAAACCCTGAAAGATATTAGAAAACCTAAAATTCCCAAAAAAACCCAAAAATCCCCTAAAACCATAAAAATTATAAAAAATCCCTAAAAACGTAAAAAACCCTAAAAAACTAGGAAACTCCAAAAAAATATAAAACCCCACAAAAACCGTAAACCCACCCAAATACCCAAAACCCCCCTACAAACAACTAAATACTCTAAAAACCTTTAAACCCCTAAAAACTCAAAAAAAAAACACTAAAGACCCCAAAAAACTCTAAACATGCTAAAAACCCTAAAACCCCCTAAAACCCTCAAATTTCCATAAAACCCCTATGAACACTAAAAGCCATACAAATCCTAAAAATCACTAAAAATACTTGAAAACATAAAAAACCATAAAACCCCCTGAAAACCCCCTAAAACAATAAAAATCCTTTAAAACATTAAAGACACTAAAACACCATAAAATCCCTAAACTATAAAAAAATCCCAAAAAACCAAAAAGACACAAAACCCCAGAAAACATAAAAACCCATGAAAACATAAAATAACCCCAAAAACCCATAAAATCCACTAAAAACATTTAAACCAAAAAATATTTAAAAAACTCTAAAAAACTTAAGAAACCCTAAAACCTCTCAAAACCCCTAAAACCCCACAAAGACCCTCATAATCCAAAAAAACCCTAAAACACTGAAAAAACTAAAAACCCCCAAAATCCCTAAAAAACAAAAAAACCCTAAAAACTATAAAAATCCGAAAAGTTAATAAAAATCCTTAAAAACATCTAAAACCCTAAAAACCCATAAAACATTAAAACCCTAAAAAACTCCAAAAGCACAAAAAACCTCAAAACACCCTCAAACCCCTAAAAACCCCTAAAAAACCTGAAAAACATTGAAAATAACAAAACCATCTCAAAATCCCCAAAACACTAAAAATCCCCAAAAAACAAGAAAAATAAAAAGATCCCTAAAATTCTATGAAAATGTGAAAAACCCTAAAAAACTGAAAAGCCCCTAAAGTCCATAAAAACCCCTGAAAAAATTAAAAAACCCTAAAACCCATAAAATCTCTAAAAACCCATTAAAAACTCTAAAAAACTTTAATACCTCTAATGTTTTTAAAAAACTCTAAAAAAACCTTAAAAATTACAAATAACTAAAAAATCTCTAAAAAATCAAGTCCCAAAAAACCCAAAAAACCCTTAAAACCCTAAAAACTCTTGAAAACACCTAAAAACCCTCAAATTCCCAAAAATAATAAAAAACCCTAAAAAACATAAATATCCTAATAAATCCATAAAAATCTGTGAAAATGTAAAAACCCTAAAAATCATAAAAACACCTAAAAACCATAAAAAACCCTAAAAACCCATAAAAATACAAAAAAATCTAAAAACCCTTAACACCCCTAAAACATTAAAAAATGTTAAAAAACTCTAAAAACCTTAAAAACACTAAAAAAAATCAAAATCCCTAAAAACTCGAAAGACCCTAAAACCCCTCAAAATCTCTAAAAATCAAATAAAATCCTAAAAAAATCCATAAAAATCCCTGAAAACAAAAAAAAACAAAAAATCCTAATAAACCCCTAGAAAACCATAAAACCTCTAAAAACTTCAAAAATCAAAAAACAGATAAATACCCTAAGAAACCACTAAAAACTATAAAAACCCATAAACCCCTAAAAAATCCAAAATATAAAAAAAACCTTAAAACCCTAAAAAGCCGAAAAAAATTCTAAAAATACAAAAGACACTAAAAACCCTGAAAACTTCTAGAAACCCTAAAAATCCTCAAAACCCTCAAAATCTCTGACAATCCTAAAAAACCCAAAAAACCACACAAATCCTAAAAAATCCCTAAAAATCCCTAAATACGGAAAAAACCCCAAAACCAAAAAGACCAAAAAACCCTAAAAACTCCTAAAAACTCTCAAATCCCTAAAACCCCTAAAAACCATAAAAATCCTAAATTTCCCTAGAAATCCATGAAAAAGTTAAAAACCCTAAAAAACCCTTAAAATCCATAAAAACACCTAAAAACCTAAAAAACCATAAAACCTATAAAATCCCAAAAATCAACTAAAAATTATAAAAACCCTTAAAACCACCAAAAATGATAAAAAACTCAAAAAAACCTTTAAACCCCCAAAAACCCCTAAAAACTATAAAAGTCCTTAAAAGACCCTAAAAATCATGGAAAACTTAAAAAACACTAAAAACCATAAAACCCCTTTAAAACCATAAACCACTAAAAACCTTAAAAACCATAGAAATCCACAAAAACAAAAAAAATCACTAAAAACTCTTAAAACCCTTAAAATCCCTAAAAACATTAAAACATTAAAAAACTCTAAAAACCCCTAGAAAAATCATAAATCCCATAAAAAGTCAAAAAAGCTAAAAAACCCAAAAACCCTCAAAATTCTGAAAAATACTAAAAATCTTAAAAATCCAAAAAAGCCCTAAAAATCCATAATAATCTAAAAAACCCTGAAAACCATGAAAACCATAAAAATCCTTAAATAACTATAGAAAACCCTAAAACCCCACTAAAAACTCTAAACAACATTAAGACACCTAAAAACATTAAATACTATAATTAACCTTAAAATCCCTAAAAACTGAAAGAAAACAAAAAAGCCCAAAGATACAATAAAAACACTAAAACCCTTGGAAAACTCAAAAAATACAAAAAAATCACTAAAAACACTAAAAAAAATTCTAAATACTCAAAAAATCATAAAAATCATAAAAATCCTTAAAAACAAAAAAACCCCTAAAACCCTAAAAAACTCAATGAAAACCATAAAACCCACTAAAAACCTTCAAAAACCCTAAAATCCCTAAAACCAGTAAAAAATATACAAACCCTTAAAACCCCTAAAAATGTTTAAAAACTCTAAAAAACGTTAAAACCCTAAAAAACTAATAAAAACCCTAAATCCCAAAAAGAACCTAAAAAACATTGAAAAATCCTAAAAACCCTAAAACCCCACAAAATCCCTAAAAAACCTAAGAACCCTAAAATCCATGAAAATTCTAAAAAATCCCAAAACCCAAAAAACATAAAGAACTCTAAAATCACTGGAAACCATAAAACACCTAAAAACCCAAAAACCCCATAAAAATCCTAAAAACCCACTAAATATTCTAAAAAACCTTTAAACCCCTAAAAACATTAAACAAATCTAAAATACTCTAAAACCCCTAAAAAGATCAAAAAAACCCTAAAACCCCAAAAGGACCATAAAAACCATCACAACCCTAAAAACCATGAGAAACCCTTAAAACCCTCAAAATCCATAGAAACCATAAATAACCATAAAATCATAAAAATCCTAAAAAATGTATAAAAATCCCTAAAAATAAAAAAAACCCAAAAAAACATGGAAAACCATAAAACCCCCTAAAAACCTTAAAAAACTAAAACCAATAAAAACACTAAAAATAGAAGAAAAAATACTAAAACACCTAAAAATGTTAAGAAACACTAAAAAACCATATAAACCATAAAAAAGTCAAAAAAATCCTAAAACCCAAAAGACCCTAAAACCCCTAAAACACCCTAAGAACCCTAAAAACCTTAAAAACCCCATAAACCCCTCAAAGTCCCAAAAAACACAAAAAACCACTAAAACCATGAAATCCTAAAAAGGCACCAAAAATCCCAAAAAACATAAAAACCCTAAATACCCCTCAAAATAATAAAAACCCCTAAAAAACATAAACAACCTTAAAAACCCTAAAGTCCACTAAAAACTCTAAAATTACTTAAATCTTATAAAAAAAGTTAAAAAACTCTAAAAAACCTTAAAAAACACAAAAAAACATTAAAACCCCTAAAAACCATAATAAACCCTGAAAACCCCTAAAACCACTCAAAATCTCTAAAAATCCTAAAAAACAAAAAAAACCATAAAAATCCCTAAATATCCATGTAAATGTAAAAAACCATAAAACCATGAAAAAACCCCTAAAACACATAAAAACCACTAAAACCCTTAAAGACCGTAAAAAAATATAAAAACCATGAAACACCATTAAAAACTCTAAAAAAACCTAAAACCCTAAAAACAATAAAAACACTCAAAATCCATTAAAACACTAAAAATCAAAAAAATCATAAAAAACATAGAATTTCCCTAAAAACATAAAACCCTAAAAATCCCCTAAAAATCATAAAAACCATTGAATACCTTAAAAAACCTAAAAACCAATAAAACCATAAAAACAATAAAAAATATAGGAACCCTTAAAACCCAAAAAAAAATTTAAAAGCTCTAAAAAACCTTAAAACCCCTAGAAACTCAAAAGAACCCTAAAACCCCAAAACTCCTAAAAACCCACAATGGATTGAATGTATCAGCCTCTGCCAAACTCTCACTCTCAATGTCACACATTCATACAGGGAGGCAAACTCGGTGGCAGATGCTTTATCCCAAAAGGCAATAGTTGAAAGGAGCTCGATGTGGTCCTTTGTCACCCTATATTTTTGTACACCCTACATGGTCTCTCATATGAAGGGTAAATTACACACCCATGTTTTCAAACCCTCCTTGTAATGCTCTACTTTTTCTTTTTTAATAAATTTTGGGGGACCAGGTATGCTTGGTCCCGAGCCTTATTTTCCTCAAAAATGTAAAAAAAACTCTAAAAACCTTTAAAACCCAAAAAAATAAAAAAGCCCCTAAAAACCCAAAAGACCCTAGAAACCTTGAAAAACACTAAAAACCATAAAACCCTAAAATTCCTTAAAAACCCACAAAACCCTTGAAAACCATAAAACCATAAAAACCTAAAAAGATCTAAGAATCCCTAAAAATGTAACAAAACACAACAAAAGTGAAAACCCCTAAAAACCCCCAAAAACCTTAAAAACCCCTAAAACCCACTAAAAATTCTAAAAAAACGTAGAACCCCTAAAAAAATTAAAAACACTAAAGAACTATAAAAAATCTAAAAAAAATAAAACAAACACTAAAACCCACAAAACCCTAAAGACCCTAAACACCAATAGAAACACTAAAAAACTCTGAAAATCCCCAAAAACCCACAAATTCCATAAAAACCCAAAACAACCTCAAAATAAAAAAATCATTAAAAACCTCTAAAAATATTTGAAACAAAAAAAATTCAAAAAACCATGAAAAACACCTAAAACCAAAAAACACCAAAAATATTAAAAAATCCTAAAATCACTAAAAACTCTAAAAACTCTTAAAGGCCCTAAAAACTTCAAAAAAAGTTGAAAAACACTAAAACCCATAAAATCCTAAAAATCTAAAAAAACCCTAGAAACCCCAAAATACCCCAAAAACCCTGAAAACCCTAAAAACGCTGAAAACCTTGAAAATCCCTAAAACCCTCAAAATCCCAAAAAACCCTAAAAATGGTAAGAAAGACCTAAAAAGACCTAAAAATCCCTTAGTGTAAAAAAATTCAAAAAAACCCCTAAAAACAATAAAAAACACTAAAAACACACAAAAACCCTAAAAATAACTAAAAACTAAAAAAAAACCCTTAAACCCCTAAAAATGTAAAAAAACTAAAAAAATGAAAAAAACCCTAGAAATCAAAAAAACCCTAAAACCCTAAAAAGACCCTAAAACCCAAAAAAACCTTGAAAATCCTAAATACCCTAAAATTCCTAAAAACCCCAAAAACCAAAAAAACCAATAAAATCCAAAAGATCCTAAAAACATTGAAAACCCCTAAAAACTGTCAAAGTCCCAAAAAACCCAAAAAACCCAAAAAACCCCTAAAAACCAAAAGAATCCTAAAAATCCCTAAAAATCCTTGAAAATGTAAAGAACACTAAAAATATGAAAAACCCATAAAAACCATAAAAAACCCTAAAAACCTAAAAAATCCTAAAAACATATAAAAACCCTAAAAACCACAAAAAACTTTAACAACCCTTAAATCCCCTAAAAACGTTAAAAAACTGTAAAAAATGTTAAAAAGACTAAAAAACTCAAAAAACCGCTAAAACCCCAAAGAGGCCCTAAAATCCCTAAAAACCTTGAAAACCCCTAAAAACCAACAAAATTGATAAAATCCCTAAAACCACTAAACACCATAAAAAACTCAAAGAAACCTTAAAACCCAAAAAGTCTTTAAAACCCCGGAAAACCCCTAAAAACCATAAAGACCTGGAAACCCCTAAAAACCCTCAAAATATATAAAGACCCTAGAAACCTTAAAAATCTTTAAAAGGCCCCCCAAAAACCTAGAAAACGTAAAAAAACTAAAAACAATGAAAACCCCCTGAAACCCACAAACCCCCCCCCCCAAACCCCATAAAAACCCTAAAAACACACTAAAATCTCTAAAAACCCTTAAAACCCCTAAAAAAGTTTAAAAAACTAAAAACCTGAAAACCATAAAAAAATCAAAAAAACCTAAAATCTAGAAAAACATGAAAAATAGTAAAAACCCAAAAAACCATAAAAACCATGAAAAATACTATCAACCCTCAAAATCCCTAAAAATCCTCAAACCCCGAAAAAGCATACAAATTCTAAAAAACCCCCAAAAATCCTTGAAAATATAAAAAACTCTAAAAACACCCAAAACCCCCTGAAAACCATAAAACCCCATAAAAATTAGAAAAAACCTAAAAACCCATAAAAAAACCTAAAAAACTACTAAAAACTCGTAAAAAAATTAAAAACCCCATAACCATTAAAATATTATAAAAACATTAAAAACCGTAAAAAGTCAAAAGACCCCTAAAAACCCAAACAAACACTAAAAACCCTAAAACCCCTAAAACCCCTTAAAAACCTAGAAAAAAACCCGAAAACCCTCAAAATCCCTAAAAACTATAAAAAAACCTAAAAACCATAAAAATCCTAAAAAATCGCTAAAAATCCATGAAATCATAAAAAACCCTAAAACCCCATAAAAACCCTAAAAGCCACTAAAAACTCTAAAATCCCCTAAAACCCCTAAAAACATTAAAAAAATAGTAAAAAACCTTAAAACCCTAAGAAAGTCAAAAAAACCCTAAAAACCCAAAAAACCCAAAAAAACCCATTAAAACCATAAAAAACTTTGAAAACCCCTATAACCCCTCAAAATCCCTAAAACCCCTAAAAATCCTGAAAACCATAAAAATACTAAAAATCTCTAAAATTTCCTTAAAACATAAAAAACACTAAAAACACATGAAAACCATTAAATCCCTAAAATTAAAAATAACTAAAACCAATAAAAACCATAAAAACAACTAAAACTCCAGAACCCCTTAAAACCCCAACAAAATTCTTAAAAACATTAAAAAACATAAAACCATGAAAAACTAAAAAACCCTAAAAACCTAAAACACCCTAAAAAAATAAAAACCCCTAAAAAACCATGAAATCTCATAAAACCCCTAAAAATCACTAAAAAAACCCCCTAAAACCATAAAAATCCTATAAAATCCCTAAAAATTCATGAGAATGTAAAAAAGTCCCAAAAAACCCTAAAAACCATAGAAAATCATAAAAACGCATAGAAACTCCAAAACCCCTAAAAACTCAAAAAAACCAAAAAATCCATAAAAACACTAAAAAACCATAAAACCCATAAAAATGTTAAAAATGTTGAAAAACTCTAAAAAACCTAAAAACCTAAACAAACTAAAAAAAACCCATAATACCGAAAAGACCCAAAGAACCCTCAAAATCCTTAAAAATCTTTAAAAACCCTAAAACCCCTAAAAATTGTAAAAATACCTAAAACCCCTAAAAACCTTAAAAACCATAAAATTCCTAAAAAGAAAAATAATTCCTTAAGAACATAAAAAACCCAAAAAAAACCCAAAAACCCCACTAAAAACCATACAAACCCCTAAAAACCTTAAAAACCCCCAAAATCCATTGAAACTCTAAAAACCATTAAACCCTCCAAAATGATAAAAACAATAAAAACCTTAAAAACCTAAAAAACTAAAAAAACCCTAAAAACCTAGAAGACCCTAAAAACCCTAAAAACCCCCAAAATGCTAAAACCCCATAAAAACCCTCAAGATCCATAAAAACCCAAAAACCCATAAAAAATATAAAAAACCTTAAAAATTGCTAAAAATCACTGAAACATAAAACCCCTAAAAACTCTGAAAACCCCCCGAAAACCATAAAACCATAAAACCATAAAAACTTTAAAAAACCTAAAGACCCACAAAAACCCTAAAAATCACTAAAACTTTAAAAAACCCTTTAAACCACTAAAAACGTTAAAAACCCTAAAAACATAAAAAACAAAAAAAAATATAAAACCCAAAAGGTCCTTAAAAACCACAAAACACTAAAAAACCTTGAAAACCGCTAAAAATTCCCCAAAATCCATTAAAATCTAAACAAAACACTAAAAACCATAAAAATCCTAAAAATTCCCTAAAAATCCCCAAAAATGTAAAAACACCTAAAAACCAATAAAAACTCTAAAAACCTTAAAACCAATAAAAATTTTAAAAACTCTAAAAAACCTTTTAACCTATAAAAACTAAAAATACCCTTAAAACCCAAAAGTCCCTAAAAACGTTGAAAACCCCTAAAAACCCCTCAAAAACCCTAAAACACCTAAATCCCCTCAAAACCCTAAAACCCTAAAAACCATAAAAATCCTAAAAAAGCCCTAAAAATCCCTAAAAACCCTAAAATAGCCCTAAAACCCATAAAACCC
Organism: Viscum album; assembly: GCA_963277665.1. Lineage (NCBI taxonomy): Eukaryota > Viridiplantae > Streptophyta > Magnoliopsida > Santalales > Viscaceae > Viscum > Viscum album. The sequence goes on along the minus strand of OY728141.1, from coordinate 1,884,276,740 downwards.
CTAAAAACTATAAAAAACCTTAAAACCCTATGAAAAACCTAAAACTCACAAAAAACTCTAAAAACTCTTTAAACCCCAAAAAATATTAAAAAAAACATTGAAAAATTCTAAAACCCTAAACACTCAAAAATCCCCTAAAACCCAAAAAGGACTATAAAACCCTCGAAAAACCCTAAAAAACCGAAAAATGCTAAAAATCCCTAAAACCCCTCAAAATCCCCAAAAACCTTAAAAACCCTAAAAACCAAAAAAATATAAAAAAATCCCTAAAAATATAGAAAACCCTAAAAAACCCCATGAAAAATACAAAAACCCCTAAAACCTTAAAAAACCCTTAAAAGTCATAAAACTCTAAAAACTCACCAAAAACTCTAAAAACCCTTAAACCCCATAAAAATGTTAAAAAATCTAAAAAACCTTAAAACCCCTAAAAAACTCAAAAAACCATGAAAACCTAAAAGACCCTAAAAACACTGAAATATAATAAAAACCTTGAAAACCCTAAAATCCCTCAAAATCCATAAAGACCAAAAAATCCTTAAAACCCATAAAAAACCTAAAAAGGCAGTAAAAATCCATGAAAACGTTAAAAAATCCAAAAAACACTGAAAAATCAATGAAAACCTTAAAACCTCTAAAACTCATAGAAAATCCTCAAACCCCATAAAAACCCCAAAACCCCACTAAAAACTCTAAAAACACTTTAAATCCCTAAAAATGCTAAAAACTCTAAAAAACCCCAAAACCCATAAAAACTCAAAAAAAAACCATAAAAACCAAAAAAGGCCCTAAAAACCCTCAAAAATCCAAAACCCCTAAAAATATGTGAAACCCTAAAACTACACAAAATCCTAAATAAATTTAAAATCCCTAAAATCCATAAATATCCATAAAAATCCCTAAAAATCCTTGAAAACATAAAAAAACCCTAAAATCTCTGAAAAACCCTAAAATCTCTGAAAAACCCTAAAACTTTTAAAACCCCTAAAAATGTTTAAAAACATTTAAAGTCTCTAGATAACCTTAAATCCCCCAAAAAAACTCAAAAAAACCCTAAAAACCTAAAAAAATAGTAAAACCCTTGAAAACCCCTAAAACCCCAAGAAACCCAAAAAAGCCCTAAAAGACCGTAAAATCCCTCAAAATCACTAAAACCCCTAAAAACCCTAAAAACCATAAAATCTTAAAAAAATCCATAAAATTCTCTGAAAACGTAAAAAACCCTGAAAACTCTAAAAAACCATGAAAACCATAAAAACACATAAAACCCATAAAAACCCCTAAAATCCCATAAAACCCCTAAAAAGTCACTAATAACTTTTAAAGCCCTTAAAACCCTTAAAAATGTTAATATACCCTAAAAACATTCAAACCCATAAAAAATAAAAAAACCCTAAAACCCCAAAAAAACCCCCTAAAAACTCCTAAAAACCCTAAAAAAATAAAAACAAAAAATTCCTAAAAACCATAAAATTTCTAAAAAAAGCCCTAAAAATTCATAAAAACGTAAAAAACCATTAAAACCGTGAAAACCCCCTAAAAATTATAAAAAACCCCTAGAAACCATAAAGAACCGTAAAACCCCATAAAACCCCTAAAAATCACTAAAAACTCTAAAACCCCTTAAAATTCCTAAAAATGTTAAAAAACTTTAAAAACACTAAAAACCCCAAAAACCCCAGAAAAAGTCAAAAAAAACCCCTAAAAACCCAGAAAAACCCTAAAACTATATAAAATCATGAAAAACCCTAAAACCCTAAAAACCCCTCAAAACCCTAAAAACTAAAAATACCCAAAAAAGACTTAAAAATCCCTAAAAATGTAAAAAACCCTAAAAACCCTGAAAACCACTAAAAACCTTAGAAAACCATAATAACCCATCATAACCGAAAAAACCCCACTCAAACATTAAAAACACTTAAAACCACTAAAAATGTTAAAAACTATAAAAACCTTAATAAATCTAAAAAACTCAAAAAACCCCAAAAAACATTAAAACCCCTAAAAACCCTCAAAATATTTAAAAACCCTTAAAACCCCAAGAAACCATAAAAGTCTATTAAAATACCTAAAAACTGTGAAAAATTAGTAGTCCCTAAAATCCTAAAACCCCCTGAAAAAAATAAAAACTCGAAGAAACCTTAAAAAAACCCTAAAACCCTTTAAAACCCTAAAAACCCACTAAAAACTATAAAACCTCTTAAAACACCTAAAAACGATAAAAAACTCTAAAAACCACAAAAACACTGAAAAACTCAAAAAAATACCTTAAAACTCAAAAAGAACCTAAAACCCCAAAAAAACTACTAAAAATCGTTAAAAGCCATAAAACCCCTCAAAATCCCTAAAAATCCTAAAACCCTAAAAACCATAGATATCTGAAAAAATCCCTAAATATCCCTGAAGACGTGAAAAACCCTAAAACCTAAAAAACCCCTAAAAACCAAAAAAACACCTAAAACATTAAAAAACCCTAAAAACCCACTGAAAACTCTAAAACCCCTTAAAACCCCTAAAATATTAAAACATTATAAAAACCTTAAAAACCTAAAAACCCTAAATAACCCTAAAAAATCCTAAAACCCCACAAAAATCCCTAAAAACACTAAAAATAATAAAAAACCTAAAAATCCCCAAAAATAATTGAAAACATAAAAAAACCCTAAAAATCCCAAAAAAAACCCCTAAATACCATAAAAAACCCTACAAACATTAATAGAACATAAAAACCAATAAAAAGCCTAAAACTCAATAAAACTATAAGAACCCTTTAAACCCTTAAAAATTTTAAAAACTCTAAAAAATCATAAAAACTCCAAAAAACCAATAAAACCCAAAAAGACCCTAAAAACCCTAAAAATCTAAAAACCCTCACAACCCTCAAAACCCCAAAAATCCTAAACCCCCCCCCCCCCCAAAACCCTCAAAATCCCTAAAAACCATAAAAATACTCAAAATCCCTAATAATCCCTGAAAATGTAAAAAATCCCTAAAATCCCTGAAAAACCTCTGAAAACCATAAACCCCCCTAAAAACCTTAAAAACCCATAGAAACCCTAAAACCCACTAAAACTATAAAAACCCTCAAAACCCTCAAAACCCCTAAAAATGTTAAAAAACATTAAAAACATTACAACCCTAAAAAACTCAAAAAAACCCTAAAACCCAAAAAGGAACCTAAAAATCCTAAAAACCCCTAAAAACCTAAAGAACCTTAAAAAACCCTCAAACCCCTAAAAATCCCTAAAAATCCTGAAAACCATAAAAATACTAAAAATCCATAAAAATCCCTAAAAATGTAAAAACCCCTAAAACCCCTGAAAACCCATGAAAACTATAAAAAAATCCAAAAACCCAAAAACCCATAATACCCTCAAAAGCCTCTAAAAACTCTACAAATCCTTTAAACCCCAAAAAACGTTAAAAACTCTAAAATCCCTTTAAATCCATAAAAACTCAAAACACCCATAAAAAACCAAAAACTCCCTAAAAACCCTAAAAAACCCCGAAAAAACTCTAAAAAACCTAAAAACCCCAAAATATCTTGAAATCCAAAAAACTCCTAAAAACAAAAAAAATCGCAAAAAGGTATAAAAATCCGTGAAAACATAAAACCCCTAAAACCCATGAAAAACCCCTAAAAACCATAAAACCCTTAATGACCTTAAAACCCCTAAACACCATAAAAACCCTAAAACCAACTAAAAACTCTAAAAACCCTTAAAACCCTTAAAACGTTAAAAACTCTAAAAAGCCATAAAACCCACAAAAAACACAAAACCCCCCAAAACCTAGAAATATCCCAAAAACCATAAAAAACACTAAAAAAATACAATACCTATAAATCCCCTAAAACCCCTCAAAATCTCTAAAAATACTAAAAAACTCTAAAAGCCATAAAAATCCTAAAAAATCCCAAAAAATCCTTAAAAATGTAAAAAATTCTAAAATACATTAAAAACCCCTGAAAACCATAAAAACCCTTAAAAACCTAAAAAAACATAAAAACCCATAAAAATCCTAAAAGCCACTAAAAACTCTAAAAACCCTTCAAACTCCGAAAAAGTTAAAAAAACTCAAAAAACCTTAAAAACCCTAAATACCAAAAAAAAAAGACCCAAAAAACCCCTAAATAACCTAAACAAAATGATGAAAGCAACTAGAACCCCTAAAAATGCATAAAAACCCTAAAAATACTTAAAATAATAAAAAGCTAAAAAATACCTAAAAATCCCTGAAAACATAAAAACACCTAAAAAACCTCAAAAATCCTCGAAAACCATAAAACCCCTAAAACCCATGAAAACAATAAAAAACCTTAAAAACCCACTAAAACTCTAAAACATTTAAAATCCGAAAAATTATAAAAACTATAAAAAAATACCATGAAAACCCTAAACAACCTAAAAACTCTAAAAACCCTAATACCCAAAAGACCCTAAAACCCTAAATCCACTAAAAATAGCGAAAACCCATAAAACCCTCAAAATTCCTAAAGATAAAAAAATGAACAAAAACTATAAAAATCCTAAAAATCCCTAAAATACCTAAAATTTTAAAAAAAATCCTAAAACCCTGAAAAACCCCTAAAACCCAAAAAAACCACAAAAAACCATAAAAATTCTAAAACGTACTAAAACTCCTAAATACCTTTAAAAACTAAAAAACTAAAAAAATATAAAAACCCAAAATACCCTAAGAACCATGAAAAACCATAAAAACCCCTAAAAACCCTAACAACCCTCAAAATCCAAAAAACCCAAAAAACCCAAAAAAACCATAAAAATCATTGGAAATATAAAAAACCCTAAAATCCATAAAAACCATAAAAACCAATAAACACCATTAAAAGCCCTAAAACCCACTAAAAATCAAAATACCCTTAAAAAGTTAAAAAATGTTGAAAACTATAAAAAACCATAAAAAGCCAAAAAGACCCTAAAACCCCTAAAAACCTAAAAAAACTTGAAACCCCTTAAAAACCCTCAAAATCCCTAAAAACACTAAAAAACACTAAAAAGCATAAAATTACTAAAAAAGCCCGAAAAATCCCATAAAGCTAAAAACCTTAAAAAGCACTAAAATAATAAAACCCCTAAAATACTTAAAAAATCGTAAAAGCCCATAAATTTTCTAAAAACCTATTAAAAACTCTAAAAACCCTTATAACCCATAAAAATGTTAAAAACATTAAAAATCTCTAAAAACCCTAAAAAGCATAAAAAATAAAAAAAAACCTAAAACCACAAAAGACCATAAAAACCCAAAAAACACCTCAAAACTCTTAAAAACCTTAAAATCCATAAAACCCCAAAATCCCTAAAAACTCAAAACACCCTAAAACCCATAAAAATCCTAAAAAAGCCCAAAAATTCCCTGAACACGTAAAAAACCCTAAAACCCCACTAAAATCCCATTAAACCCCTAAAAATGTTAATATTGTTAGAAAATCTAAAACCGCTTAAAACCCTAAAAATAAAAAAACCCATAAAACCCCAAAAAACCCAAAACCCTGAAAACCCCTTAAAACACAAAAAAAATCCTAAAAACCTCAAAAAACACTAAAAATCACTAAAAACCCTAAAATCCTAAAAATGTAAAAAAGCCCAAAAAATCAAGGAAAACGAAAAAAAAACCTTGAAAACCACTAGAAAACCAGAAAACCTAATAAAAACTCTAAAAACCCTTAAAACTGCTAAAAGCATTAAAAAACTATAAAAACTATAAAAAGCCTAATAAAAAAAACTAAAACCCCAAAAGACCCTAAAACAATTAAAAACAAAAAAAGACACAAAAAACCTAAAAACCCCTACAACCCCTCAAAATCCCTAAAAACCCTAAAATAAATAATAAACCTAAAAAAACCTAAAAATCCCTAAAAACATACAAAATCCTAAAAAACATGAAAATACTTTGAAAACCAGAAAATCCCCTAAAAACCATAAAATATAATAAAACCCCTAAAAACCACAAAAAAAACTAAAAATACTTTAAACCCCTAAAAACATTAAAAACTCTGAAAACCCATAAAAACTCTAAGCATTCAAAAAAACAATAAACCCTAAAAAACCCTAAAACCCCCTAAAAATCCCTAAAAACCCACAAAATCACTAAGAACCATAAGAAACCCTAAAAACCATAAAATTTGTAAAAAAGAACTAAAAATCCCTAAAAATGTAAAAAACCATAAAAACCTAGAAACCCATCAAAACCATGAAAACCTTAAAATACCCTAAAAACCTTAAAACCCAAAAAAACCACTAAAAACTCGAAAAACCCTCAAAACCCCTAAACATGTTTAAAATGTTAAAAAAGTCTAAAAATCATTAAGAAAACCAAAAAACTCAAAAAATCTCCAAAAACACTAAAAAACACTAAAAACCCTAAAAACCCCTAAAAAACACAAAAACCCATCAAAATATGTAAAACCCTAAAAAATCATAAAAATTCTAATAAATCCCTAAAAATAACTAAAAACCTAAAAAACCCTTAAAACCCTTAAACACCCCAAAACCATAAAAACCCATAAAAACCATAAAAACCCCTAAAAACCCATAAAAACATAAAAACTAATAAAAACTTTAAAATCCCTTAAAACACCTAAAAATGTTAAAATTTTAAAAAACACAAAAAAACCTTAAGACCCCTAAAAAATCAAAAAACCCTAAAAACTCAAAAGACCCTCAAACCCTAAAAATCCCAAAAAATCCATAAAAACTATTAAAATCCCTAAAACCCAGAAAATACTAAAAATCCTTAAAATGCCTAAAAATGTAAAAACCCTAATGACCGTGAAAAACACCTAAAAACCATAAAAAACCTTAAAACAATAAAAAACGTAAAAAATCATAAAAACCCTAAAAACCCATTAAAAACTCTAATAACCCACGTTAAAAACGTTAAACAAAATATAATAACCCAAAAAATACTCAAAAAATCCTAAAAACACAAAAGTCCCTAAGACCTTGAAAAAACCCAAGAAAACTATAAAAATCCTAAAAAATCCATATAAATATTTAAAAAAGTAAAAAAGCATAGAAACCCTGAAAACCTCTGAAAAACCTAAAAACCCCTAAAAAGCATAAAAAACCAAAAACCTTTTAAAACCCCTAAAAATGTTTAAAAAAACTCTAAAAACCCTAAAAAACTCAGAAAAAAACTCAGAAAAACCCATAAACCTCAAAAAGAACCTAAAAACCCTAAAACCCTGAAAAAAATCTAAAAATCCCAAAAAAACCCAAAAAACTATAAAAATCCTAAAAAATCCCTACATATCCCTAAAATTGTAAAAATCCCTAAAACCCTAAAAGATACCTATAATGCTTAAAACCACTAAAATCCATAAAACCCCAAAAAATTTACTAAAACTCTAAAATCCATTAAAAGTCATAAAAATGTTAAAATACTCTAAAAACACTTAAAACCCACTGAAAATAAAAAAAACCTAAAAACCCAAAGGACCCTAAAACCCTAAAACCCCTTAAAAATCTAGAAAACCCCTAGAATCCTAAAAACCCTAAAAACAATATAAACCATACAAATCCCTAAAATCCCTGAAAATATAAAAAACCCTAAAAACCCTGAAAACCCCTTGAAAACAAAAAAAAACACTTAAAACCTTAAAAACCCATTAAAAACTAGTAAAAAATCTAAAAAAACTTTAACCCCTAAAAATGTTAAAAATGTTAAAAAAACTCTAAAAAACCGTAAAACATTAAAAGAATATAAAAACCCCTAAATACCTAAAAATACTAAAAAAACCTTGAAAACCCCTAAAACCCTAAGAAACTCTAAAAATCTCTAAAACCCCCCAAATTCCCTAAAACCCCTAAAAACCCTAAAACCATAAAAATCAAAAAAAACCATGAAAGTCCTTCAAAACATAAAAAACCCTAAAAACCCTGAAAAACTCTTGAAAACCATAAAAACCCTAAAAACCCTAAAACACAACTAAAACACTAAAACTCCTAAAACCCCTAAAAATGTTAAAAACTCTAAAAACCCATACAACCCTAAAAAACTCAATAAAACCCCCAAAAATGAAAGAAAACCCTAAAACCCTAAAAACTCACAAAACCTTAAAAAACCTAAAATCCCCTAAAATCCCTCAAAATCCCTAAAAACCATAAAAACCATAAATATTCTAAAAACCCCCTAAAAATTTGTGAAAATGAAAAACACTCTTAAAGCCCTGAAAAACCCTTGAAAACCATAAAAACTGTAAAAATATAAAAAACCCCAACCCCATAAATATACTAAAAAGACACTAATAACTCTAAAATCACTTAAATTGTAAAAATGTTAAACAACTCTAAAAACCCTTAAAAGTTATTAAAAATTAAAAAAATACCTTTAAACCCCAAAAGACCCGAAAATCCCTAAAAACAACTAAAAACCTAAAAAACCCTAAAAACCTTGAAAACCCCTAAAAATATATAAAACCCCTAAAACCCCATAAAAACCATAAAAATCCTAAAAAATACCAACAAATCCCTAGAAACATAAAAAATCCTAAAACCTTAAAAAATGCTTGAAACCTGTAAAAACCCCTAAAACCAAAAAACCCATAAAACCATAACCCCCCAAAAAACTCTAAAACCCCTTAAAACCCTAAAAATGTTAAAAACTCTAAAAAACCATAAAACCCTATAAAACTCAAAAAACCCATAAAAACCTAAAAATACACTAAAAACCTTGAAAACCCCTAAAAACCATGAAACCCATAAAAACCCTCAAAATCCCAAAAAACCCTAAAAACCATAAAAACCATAAAAACCCCAAAAAAGCCTTAGAAATCCCTAAAAACATAAAAACTCTTAAAACCCCTAAAACCCTTGAAAACTATAAAACCCCTAACTTAAAAAAACCTTTAAAACTATAAAAATGCTAAAAACCGACTAAAATACTAAAAACCCAAAAAAACCCTAAAAACATTAAAAACTCTAGAAACAATAAAAACCCTATAAAACCTAAAAAACCCAAAAAACCCAAAAGACCCTAAAAACACTAAAACCCATAAAACCCCTAAAAACACTAAAATACCCTAAAAACCCTAAAACCCTCAAAATCCATAAAAACCCTAAAAACCATAAAAATCATAAAAAACACAAAAAATCCTTGAAAACATAAAAAACCTTAAAATCACGAAAAATACATTGAAAACCAAAAAACCCATAAAAACCATAAAATCCCACAAAAAACACTAAAACCCCTTAAACCCCCTAAAAACATAAAAGAGATGGCGGTGCTCTCTCCTGGGTTCTCTCTCCCGATACCGTGTTCATTCCCTCATGGTTTTCCCCATGGCGAACTCTTCTTCCGGTTTGATCATGCTTCGTATGGGAAGCGGTCCTCTTCATTGGTGCTGTGCTTGAGTAATGGTGGTGATGGAAGGATCTGCTCAAGCTTGGGTGGATCCGGCTTGTCCTGGTAGCGGTTTGGCATGGCTTCAGAAGAACCTTCACGAGAGTTGAGGAAGGGAAAATCGGTTTGAACTAGTGGCGTTTTGGTCCGTCTGTGGCAGATCTGGACCCAGAGCTTTCACGCGATTCGAAAAAGGGATTTGTTGGCTGGGAATGGTGGTGTTTTGGCTCAGTCTCGGCAGATCTAGAATCCATCCATGATGTTGAGGTGAGATCTGGTTTTCTAGAGACGTTACTGCTTCTTGTGTCTCTCGGTTTTAGGAGGCTTGTATGGAGTTACGATGAGGTGAGGAATTGGAGCATCGATTTGGGAATGCATTTATCTTGGTGGATTTTATGGCCATGTGGTGGTTTTCGGAATTTCTTGCTTGAGGATATGATGGGGGCCTCTGGATATGCTCAAAGGTTGCAGGAGGTGCGATTGAGACCGGCTTGGCTTCGGCTTTTGAAGAAGTTGCAGTCTCTTTTTTCTGATCCCACAGATTTGTTTCATGTTGCGGATGAAGGGCTTGCTAAGGTTTGTTGTGACATGTTTTCCATTAGGTTTGTGGCCTTCTATGATGTGGTTGGTTTGTTTTTGATTGGTCACGGGTGCTGGAGTTTCTTTCCCCTTGATCTTCTGGCTGCGATGGTTCTTAGTTTATCGAATATGCTAATTCGTATTTTTGAGTGTGATGATGAGAAAGTTTGGTCGTTTGTTGTGGCATGTGTGCATGTTGCGAAAAGAGATGCTGGATGTCGGAGACCTTGGTTCTGGAAGTTGTTTGTGGATGGTCTAGAGTTTGGCGCTGTTGGTTTTTTTGCTGGCCTTGGATCGTGCTGGGAGGAGGTGATAGAAGCTAGTTTTGGAGTCACTGGATGCTGGTTTAACTAGTTGTGTCCGAATGGGAGTTGTTGGTTGCGAGTTGCTGGTGCTTGGTGATGGCGGCTAATTGACGGGGAGGTGAATGTTGATGATGGTGCTTGGTGCTAGATGCTGGTTTTTGTGAGTGTGGATGCTGGTCATTGGTTAGCTGTGAGCTGCTGGATGCTGGTTAATGATGGATGCAGGTGGTGGCTGCTTGGATTTGTGTGTTTTCTCTTTTTTCTTTTTTGGTTATTTAGGGTCTTTTGCGTTTTGGGTTGTAAAGGGTTTTTGGGTGTGGGTCGTTTGACCCCTCCCCTCCCTTGTCTGCTGTGTATCTTTTTCTTTCTAATAAATTTGGGGGGGGGGGGGGATAGCGCGACCCTCACATCTTCCTTGCCCTAAAAACATAAAAAATCTCTATAAAATATTAAAACCCCTAAAAAACTAAAAATACCCTAAAACCCCAAAAAACCCTAAAAAACCCTTAAAAACCCAAAACCCCCCTAAAAATCCGTAAAAACCATAAAAAACTAAAAAATTCTGAAAAATTATGAAAAATCCATGAAAACGTAAAAAACACTAAATAATCCTTAAAAATCATAAAACCCCTAAAACTGTAAAAAATACCAAAAACCCATAAAAACCTTAAAACCACTAAAATCTCTAAAAACCCTTAAAACCAATAAAAACACTAAAATACTTTAAAATGGCTAAAAACATTAAAAACGTTAAAAACTCTAAAAAAACTTAAAACCCCCAAAAAACTCAAAAACCCTAAAAATCCAAGAAGTCGCTAAAAACCCTGAAAACCCTAAAAACCCTAGAAAACCCTAAAAAAACTAAAACCCTCAAAATCCTTAAAAACATAAAAAAACCCTAAAAACCCTTAAAAATCCCTAAAAATCCATAAAAAATAAAAAACCTTAAAAATGATGAAAAACCCCCAAAAACCATAAAATCCATAAAAACCATTAAACACGAAAAATCCATAAAAACCATAAAAACCTACCAAAAATATAAAAACCCTTAAAACCCCTAAAAACATTAAAAAACATTAAAAAATCTAAAACACATTAAAACACCTAAAAAACCCAAAAAACCATATAAATCCAAAAAAATCCCTAAAAATCCATGAACACAAAAAAACACAAAAACCCGAGAAAATCTTGAAAAAACTATAAAACCCTAACTACCCATAAAACCCTATAAACCCACTAAAAACTCTAAAAAACCTTGAAACCCCTGCAAATGTTGAAAAATGTTATGCAACTATAAAAACCTTAAAAACCCTAAAATACTCAAAAAACCCAAAAGACCATAAAAACCCATAAAAAACCTCAAAATCCCTAAAAACCATAAAAATCCTAAATAATCCTTAAAAATATCTACAAATGTAAAAAATGATAAGAAACCTAAACAACCCTTGAAAACCATAAAAACACATAAAAACCCAAAAAACCCCAATACCACAGTAAACTCAAAACGTCCTTAAAACCCCAAAAAATGTTAAAAAAAACTCTGAATAAACCTTTAAACCCCTAAGAACTCAAAAAAACACCTAATTCCCCTAAAAACCCTAAAAACCAAGAAATCCCCTAAAAACCTAAAAATCCCTAAAAACCCTAAAACCATAAAAACCATAAAAATCCCAAAAAATCCCTAAAATCCCTAAAAATGAAAAAAAAACCTAAAAACCCTAAAACCCTAGAAAACCCCTAAAACCCATAAAATTCCCTAAAAACCTTTATAACCCATAAATCCCCATAAAAACCCAAAAACCCCACTAAAAACTCTAAAAGCCCTTAAAATCCCTATATGTTAAAAAATAATAAAAACCCTTAAAAAACCTAAAAAAATAAACAAAAAACATAAAAACCCAAAAGACCCTAAAACCTTAAAAATCCCTAAAAATCCCCGAAAAACAATAAAACACTCAAAATTCCTAAAACCCTAAAAAACCTGAAAAACCATAAAAATTCTAAAAATTCATAAAAAACCCTCAAAACATAAAATACCCTAAAACCCCTAAAAACCCCCTCAAAACCTTAAAACCCCTAAAAACCATAAAAACTCTAAAAACCATAAATATTGAAAAACCCACTAAAAACTCTTAAAAACCCATAAAACCCTTAAAAGGTTAAAAACTCTAAAAAACATTTAAACCCCAAAAAAACTCAAAAAAAACCCAAAAAAACCCAAAGAGTCCCTGAAAATCCTAAAAAACACTAAAATCCCCTAAAAAAATTCGAAAATACTAAAACCCATAAAAACCCTAAAAACTATAAAAATATTAAAAATCCCTAAAAATCCCCGAAAACGTAAAAAAACTCTAAAAACCCCTATAAACCATAAAAATCATTAAAAACCTTAATAAACCCATAAAAACCCTAAAACCCCCCTAAAAAATCTAAAAGATCCTAAAACCCATAAAAACTTTATAAAATTTAAAAAACTCTAAAATACCTTAAAAACCCGATAAAATTCAAAAAACCCCTAAAAACCCAAGAGACCCTAAAAACCTTGAAAAACCCTAAAAACCCATAAAAACCATAAAACACCTCAAAATTCCGAAAATCCCTATAAACCATAAAAACCATAAAAATCATAAAAAATCCCTAAAAATCCCTGAAAATGTAAAAAACGCTAAAAACCATAAAAGTAAATAAATTAATAAAACCCTCTAAAAATCTTAAAAAACCATGAAAACCCACACCTAAAACATTAAAAACTCTAAAAACCTTAAAAACACTAGAAAAATAAAAAATGGATAAAACCTAAAAAGGTCAAAAAACCAAAATATACCATAAAAATCCTAAAAACCAAAAAACCTGAAAAACACTAAAACACCCAAAATCCCTAAAAATATTAAAAACCATAAAAACCATAAAACCCTAAAAACCATAAAAATCTTATTGAAACCCCTATAACCCCATAAAACACTAAACCCTCAAAATCCCTAAAAACCCTAAAAACCATAAGAATACTAAAGCCCCCCTAAAAATCTCTGAAAATGTAAAAAAAACATTAAAACCCTAAAAATCCACTTAAAACCAGAAAGACCCCTAAAAACCTTTAAAAACCCTAAAAACCCATAAAACATTAAAAAAACTAAAAACTCTAGAAATCCTTAAAACCTCTAAAGACTTTAAAAACTCAAAAAAAATATTATAAACCCTAAAAAACTTTACAAAATCCTAAAACCCAAAAAAAAACGCCCTAAAAATCTTAGAAACCCAAACAACCCCCAAACCCCTCAAAATCCTTAAAACCCCTAAAAACCCTAAAAACACCTAAAACCCATAAAAATCCTAATAAATCCCTAAAAAACCCTGAAAACGTAAAAAACTGTAAAAACCCTGAAAAAACTCTGAAAGAAATAAAAACCCCTAAACCATTAAAATCCTTATAAATCCCTAAAAAACCCCAAACCCCACTAAAAACTCTAAAACCCCTTTAAACCCCAAAAAATATTAAAAAATCTAAAAACACATAAAAAATAAAAAAACATAAAACCTCAAAAGACTGTAAACCCTCTAAAAAACAAATAACCCTAAAACCCTGAAAACCCCTGAAAACCCCTCAAAATCCATAAAAACTATAAGAAACCCTAAAAACCATAAAAATCCTGTAAAACCCTAAAAATACAGAAAAACATAAAAACCCCTAAAAACCCCTGAAAAGGCCATAAAACCACTAAAACCCCATCAACACCCTAAAACCCACTAAACATTCTAAAAATGTTAAAAAATCTAAAAACCTTAAAATCACTAAAAACTTAAAAACCCCGTAAAAACCCAAATGACCCTAAAACCCTAAAAATACATAAAAACCCTAAAAACTATTTAACACCCCTCAAAATCTATAAAAACCCATAAAAAACATTGAAATCTATAAAAATCCCTAAAAACCATCAAAACGTAAAAACCCTTCTAAACACTAAAAATCCCTAAATCCCTAAAACCCCTAAAAACATAGAAAACCCTTAAACCCCTAAAGCCTCTAAAAACCACTAAGAACTCAAATAACCCCTAGAACTCCTAAAAACATTCAAAAATATTAAAAACCTTAAAACCTCTAAATAACTCAAAAAAACCCTAAAATCCCAAAACGAAGCTAAAACACTGAAAAAACCTAGAAAACCCTAAAAAGCCTGAAAACCCCTAAAACCCACATTTACCCAAAAACCATAAAACCATAAATATTTTAAAACCCCCCGAAATCCTTGAAAACATAAAAACCCCTAAAAACCCCTAAAACCCTAAAAACTTTAAAAAAACCCAATTTTTTAAAAAAAACCATAAAACCCCATAAAAACCCTAAAAACCACTAAAAACTATAAAAACCATTAAAACCCCTAAAAACATTAAAAAACTAAAAAAAATTAAAAACCCTAAAAAACTCAAAAAATCCTAAAAACCCAAAAAAAACCGAAAACCCATAAAAAACTTTGAAAAACCCTGAAAGCCATCAAAATACCTAAAAACCTAAAAGACTAAAACCATAAAAATCCTAACAAATCCATAAAAATCTCGAAAAATGTAAAAAAACCTAAAACCCTAAAAAATCCCTAAAATATATAGAAATCCCTAAGACCTTAAAAACCCTTAAACCCTTAAAACCCTAAACCCCTAAAAATGCTGAAAAAAATTTAAATCCCATAAAACCCTAAAACTCTGAAAAATATTTAAATCCCTAAAAACTCAAAATAACCCTAAAAATGTAAAAAAGACCCTAGATACCCTAAAAACACCAAAAACCCTAAAAACCCTTAAAAATCCTGAAATGCCTCGAAATACCTTACAACCACAAAACCCCTAAAAACCAAAAAAAAACCTAAAAAACCTTAAAATTTTAAAAAACCCTAAAACCTTGGAAACCCTCCGAAAATAATAAAAACCCCTAAAAACCTTAAAAAAATCCATAAAACCACTAAAAACCCACTAAAAATCTAAAAACCATAGAAAACATTAAAAAACTCTAAAAAACCTTTAAACCCCTTAAGAACTCAAAAAACCCTAAAAACCCAAAAGACCCTAAAAATCTTGAAAAACCCTAAAAACCAAAAAAACCCTAAAAATCCCTAAAAACCATAAAAATCCTAAAAATGGCTAAAATTCCCGGAAAACGAAAAACCCAAAAATCCTCAGAAACCCCCTAAAATCTATAAAATGACTTAAAAACCATAAAAAACCTGAAACCCATAAAATCCATAAAACCCACTAAAAACTATGAAATTCCTCAAAACCCATAAAAATGTTTAAAACCCTAAAAACCTTTAAAACCCTAAAATACTAAAAAAAATATGAAAACCCAAAAAGACCATAAAAACCCAAAAAACCCTCGAAATCCCTAAAAACCCAAAAAACCATAAAAATCCTAAAAACACCTTAAAAATCTCTGAAAACGTAAAGAAGACTAAAAAACTAAAAATACCATGAAAACCATAAAAACCCCTAAAACCATTAAAACCCCTAAAACCAATAAAATATCTAAAAACCCTAAAAACACCTAAAAAGTTAAAAGGCAATAAAAACATAAAAAACTCAAAAATACTAAAAAAACCTAAAATCCCAAAAATATCTTAAAATTTCTGAAAAACACTAAAAACCATGAAAACCCCTAAAACCCATCAAAATCACTAATGACCCTAAAAACCCTAAAAGCCATAAAAATCCTAAAGAAGCACAAAAAATCCCAAAAAATGTAAAAACCTTGAAAAAATATTTAAAACCATAAAATCACTAAAAACCTTAAAAACACTAAAACCCCATGAAACCCTAAAAACCTGATAAAAACTCTAAGAAAAATTTAAACCCCAAAAATGATAAAGTCATTAAAAACTATAAAAACCTTAAAACCCTAAAAAACTCAACCCCCCTAAAAACCCAAAAGGACCTTAATAAACATGAAAACCCCTAAATCCCCTAAAAAACATGAAAACCCCTCAAAATACATAAAAATATAAAAACTATAAAATCCATAAAATCCGAGAAAATCCCAAAGAATTCATGAAAACATAAAAACCATTAAAAATGCTAAAAAACCCTTGAAACCAATAAAAACCCCAAAAGAGCGTAAAAACCTTAAAACCCCATAAACCCTAAAAACCTCCTGATAACTTTAAAAACCCTTAAAATCCAACAAATACATTAAAAACTCTAAAAAACCCAAAAAAAACAAAAAACCCTAAACACCTAAAAGACCCTAAAAACCATAAAAACCAAAAAAAATGTTGAAAACCCCTAAAAACCCTAATGACACAAAAAACCATAAAAACTCTAAATATCCATAAAACCCAAAAAAGGACCTAAAAATATATAAAAACCTTAAAACCCCTAAAATCCTAGAAAAAAATTGAAAACTCTCAAAATCCCTAAAAACCCTAAAACCCTTAAAGCATAAAATACTAAAAAATATCTAAAAATCATTGAGAAGGTGATGGGTGATGGACTGTGTGATATTGGATGTGGGTCTTTGGTTGGTTATGAGTTACTGGTTGCTGGTGAATGCTAGATGATGTGTGGTTGTTTGGTTTTTGATACTACTGCAGATGAGTCTGTTGTTGTGCTGCTAGATGATGGTTGCTGTTTGTTGGAAGGTGATGTTTGTCGTGTTCAGTTGCGCTTGTGTTGTGGTTTGATGCTGCTGGTTGTGTTTGGCTGTGATGCTGGATTTGGTGCTGTTGGTTGCTGGGGCTAGTTGGTTTGGATGTATTGTTGTTGTTGTGTTGCTATGATGATTGGATGTGGTGCTGCTGGATACTGGTACTGGCTGGATGTGAAGTGATGATGCCGCTGTTGTGTCTACTTTTGAGTCTTTTTCTTTCTTTGTTTTTCTTTTTTTGGCGTGGGTTGTAAGGGGTTTTTGGGTGCGGGGTCGTTTGACCCCTCCCCTCCTTGTTTGTTGTGTCTCCTTTTTTCTTGCAAATAAATTTGGGGGGGGGGGGGGCGGGAATAGCACGACCCTCGCATCTTCCTTGCCCTAAAAACCCTAAAACACATTAAAAACTCTAAAAAACCTTAACCACTCTAAAAAACTAAAAAACCTCTAAAAACCAAAAAAGACCCTAAAAACCCCAAAAACCTTGTAACCCTAAAAACACTAAAAAACCCTAAAAACCATAAAACTCATAAAAATCCTAAAAAACCTTAAAAATACCTGAAAATTTAAATAACTCTAAAAACCCTCTGAAAACCATAAAAACCCTTAAAAACCTTAAAAACCATAAAACCCATAAAATCCAATAAAACCACTAAAAATCCAAAAAACCCTTAAAACCCAAAAAACTATAAAAAATATAAAAAACCTTAAAAACCTAAAAAAATCTAAACAACTCTAAAAACCCAAAAGACCATAAACACCCATAAAACCCATAAAAACACTAAAAAACATGAAAAACTGTAAAACCCCTCAAAATCCCTAAAATCTTAGAAATCATAGAAATCCTAAAAAAGAACTAAAAATCACTAACAACGTAACAAACACTAAAAACCCTGAAAACACACGAACACCATAAAAACCCCTAAACCTTAAAAACAAAAAAACTTATAAAAACCCTAAAAACCACTAAAAAGTCTAAAAACCCTTAAAACACCTAAACATGTAAAAAAGTTTAAGAAAAACTTTATACCCCTAAAAACTCAAAAAAAACCCTAATACCCCCAAAAGGCCCTAAAAACCCTAAAAACCCAAAACACCCCAAAAAACTCTGAAAATCCTCAGAAACCCTCAAAATCCATAAAAATCCTAAAAACCCTAAAAACCATAAAAATCTTAAAAAAGTCCTAAAAATCTTGAAAAACTTAAAAAAACCTTAAAAACCCTGAAAACCTCCAGAAAACCATAAAAATGACTAAAAACATTAAAAACCCTAAAAACCATAAAAACCCTAAAAGCTCACTAAAAACTCCAAAAACACTTTAAACACCTAAAACGATAAAAAGTGTTAAAAAACTCTAAATCCCTTAAAACCCTAAAATCTCAAAAAAAAACCCAAAAAACACAAAAGACCTTAGAAACCCTGAAAACACTAAAAATTATAAAAACCATAGAAAACCCAAAAAAATTATCAAAAATCCAAAAAACCCTAAAAACTACAAAAATCCTATAAAATCCCTAATAACCCAGAAAAGGCAATACACCCTGAAAACCCAGAAAACCTCCAGAAAACCTTAAAATCCCTAAAAATGACTAAAACCCTAAAATCCACTAAAAACTATAAAAACCCTTAAAACCCCTAAGAACGTTAAAAACACTAAAATAACTCAAACCCCCTAAAAAAGTAAAAAAACCCTAAAAATCCAAAAGTCCCTAAAAACCTTCGAAAACAATAAAAACACTAAAAATACCCCAAAACCCTTAAAACCCTCAAAATCCCTAAAAAGCTAAAAACCCCCAAAACACTAAAAAATCCCGGAAAACCATAAAATCAGCTAAAACCCTTATAAACCCTAAAAATTCATAAAAACTCATAAAACCCAAAAAAATCTCTAAAAACGATGAAAACACCTAGAAACGTTAAAAATCTAAAAAAGCTCAAAAACCCTAAAAAATCTATAAAAACACTAAAAACCAAAAAATACCCTAAAAACACTGAAAACCCCTAAAAACACTAAAAACCCCTAAAAACAATAAAAATAGTTAAAAAATCCAAAAACCCCGAAAAATCTCTAAAAGCCCAAAAAACCCTTAAAAATATAAAATCCTATAAAATTCATAAAAACCCATAAAATCATAAAATCCCCAAAAAACACTAAAAACCCTTGAAAACCATAAAAACCCTAAAAACCTTAAAAACCCAAAAAAACTTATAAAAACCCTAAAACCCACTAAAAACTCTAAAAACCCATAAAACCTCTAAAAACATTAAAAAACCCTAAAAAATCATAAAACCAATAAAAAACCCAAAAAACCGTTAAAAACCCCAAAAGACCCTAAAAAATTGAAAATTCCAAAAAACCCTCAAAATACTTACAACCCATAAAAAACCATAAAAACCATAAAAATCCTAAAAATCCTAAAAATCCCCTTAAATCCCAAAAAAACATAATACCCATAAAAACCCCTTAAAAACATAAAACACATAAAAACCATTAAACCCCTAAAAATCCATAAACCCCCCCAATCCACTATAAAATCTAAAAATACTTTAAACCCCTAAAATGTTAAAAACATCTAAAAACCCATTAAAACACTAAAAACTCAAAAAAACCTAAAATCCCACAGATCTAAAAAAACCCTGAAAACCTCTAAAACCTTAAAAAACTCTAAAAATCCCTAAAAACCCTCAAAATCCCTAAAACCCCTAAAAATCTAGAATGCATAAAAATCCTAAAAATACCAAAAAAATCCTTGAAAACGTAAAAACCCCAAAAAACACTAAAAAACACCTAAAAACCATAAAAACCTACAAATCCATAAAAAACATACTAAAAACTCTAAAAACAATTTAAACTGCTAGAAATGTTGAAAAAAATATATAACACCTTGAAAACCCTAAAAAAACAAAAAAAACTAAAGTCCCAAAAAACCTATAAAAACCCCTAAAAACCCCTCAAAATCCCTAAAAATCATAAAAACCCTAAAAATAATAAAAATCAAAAAATAACCCTAAAATCCATGAAAACATAAAAAACCTAAAAATCCCTAGAAAACCCCTGAGACCATAAAAACCACTAAAAAACATAAGAAACTTGATAACCCTAAAAACACTAAAACTCTAAAAATCCTTAAAACCCCTAAAAACCTTAAAAATTATAAAAACCCTTAAAATGTTAAAATACTCAAGAAAACCATAAAACTCTAAAATAATAAGAAAAACTCAAAAAACTCTCAAAATCCCTCAAAACCCTAAAATCCCTAAAAGGAATAAAAATTGTAAAAAACCCCCTAAAATCCCAAAAATTATAAAAAATGCTAAAATCACAAAAACCCCTGAAAATAATAAAAACCACTAAAAACATTAAAAAACAATAAAAACTCTAAAACCCCAAAACCCCTTTAAAACCCAAAAAATGTTAAAAAAGCTTAAAAACTTTCAATACCCTAAAAAGATTTTAAAAACCCTAAAGACCCTAAAACCTTAAAAACCATATAAACCCTAAAAAAATTAAACCCTCAAAATAAAAAAAAACACTAAAAATCTTAAAAAATAAAAAAAAGCCAAAAAAAGCAAAAAAATCCATGAAAACATAAAAAAAACCAAAAACCCTAAAACCCCACTAAAATCCATAAAAACCCCTAAAACCCTTAAAAACCCTAAAATAAAATAAAAATAATAAAAATCCACTAAAATTTTAAAAACCAACAAAACTAAAAAAGATGTTAAAAAACTTAATACACATTTAAAACCCAAAAACTCAAAAAGTTCCTTAAAACCCCAAATGACCCTAAAAACCCTTAAAAACACCAAAACACCTAAAAACCTCTAAAAACCTTTAATACCCTCAAAATCCCTAAAAACCCTAAAACCCAAAAAACCATTAAAATCTAAAAAAATCCATAAAATCCCTAAATTTTTTTAAAAAAACCCTAAAAACCCAAGAAAAACTCTAAAACCCATAAAACCCCTAAAAACCTTAAAAAATCCTAAAACCCCATTCAAACGTTAAAACCCACTAAAAACAATAAAAACCCTTAAACCCCATAAAAATGTTGAAAATATTAAAAACCTTAAAAACCTAAAAAAATTCAAAAAAACCCAAAAAACCCATAGAGACATTAATAACCCTAAACCCCTATAAAACCATGAGACCCCCTAAAAACTCTCAAAATCCCTAAAAACA
The DNA here is from genome assembly GCA_963277665.1 of Viscum album. Taxonomy (NCBI): domain Eukaryota; kingdom Viridiplantae; phylum Streptophyta; class Magnoliopsida; order Santalales; family Viscaceae; genus Viscum; species Viscum album. The sequence continues at coordinate 1,884,255,687 of OY728141.1, read as the reverse complement.
CTAAAAACCATAAAAACCATAAAAATCCTAAAAATCCCTAAAAAGCCTGAAAACATATAAAACCCAAAAAACCCTAAAAGATTCCCTGAAAACCATAAATCACATAAAAACCATTAAAAACCCTAAAAACACATAAAATCCCTAAAAACTAATAAAAACTCTAAAAACCCTTAAAACCACTAAAATGTTATAAAAACATTAAAAACCCTAAAAACCCAAAAAGCCCCAAAACCCCAATAAACCATAAAAACCCAGAAAAACCATAAAACCCTAAAACCACGAAACCCCTAAAACCCCCTCAAAATACATAAAATCCGTAAAAACCATAAAAACCATAAAAAGCCTAAAAAGCCCATAAAACCCTAAAAACTACTAAAAACTACTAAAAACTCTAAAAACCCTTAAAACTCATCAAAATGGTTGAAAACTCAAAAAAACCATAAAACCTCAAAAAAACCCGAAAACCCCAAAAAACAATAAAAACCTTAAAACCCTAAAAACCTTAAAAAACCCAAAAAACCCTTAATATCCCTAAAAACCCTAAAAAACATAAAAACCTAAAAACCCCTAAAAATCCCAAAAAACATAAAATCCACTGAAAACCATAAAATCCCCCTAAAACCATAAAAAACCCACAAAACCCTTAAAACCACTAAAAAGTCAAAAAAAACCTATTTAAACTTGTAAAAATGTTAAAAACATTAAAAACACTTTAAACCCTAAATAACTTAAAAACCCTTAAAACCCAACATTTCAAAAAAAACCTACAAACACCAAAGTCATTAAAAACCATAAAACCCCTAAAAACCCTTAAAACTGTAAGAACACTCAGAATCCCTAAAAATCCTAAAAAACATAAAAAACAAAAAAAATCTGAAGAAGCCCTTACGATCCCTTAAAATGAAAAAGATTTACATACATTGAAACCCCTTGAAAACTATAAAAATCCCTAAAAACTGTAAAAACCCTAAGACATCATAAAAACCCAAAAACTCCTAAAAGACCCTAAAACCCAATAAACCCCCTCAAAATCCAAAAAAAACCCCTCAAAATCCTAAAAACCATAAAATTTAAAAAAAACCTAAAAAGACCCTAAATAACTCTGAAAACCTAAAAAACCATAAAAACTCTGAAAAACCCTTGAAACCTATAAAACCCCTAAAACCATAAAAACCCTAAAACCCTATAAAACCACTAAAAACCAATAAAAACTCTAAAAACTCTAAAACCCCCTAAAACGTTAAAAAAATCTTAAAAACTTAAAAACACTAAAAGGCTCAAAAAAACATAGAAACCTAAAAAACAATAAAACCCCAAAAAACCCTAAAAACACTTAAAAACCCTAAAAACCTTCAAAATCCCTAAAACCCCTAAAACTAATAAAAATCCTACAAAATCCGTAAAAATCTCTAAAGACCTAAAAAACCCTAAAACCCTAAAAACCCCTTGAAAACCCTAAAACCCCTAAAAACCTTTAAAATCCAAAATCCCCCTAAAAACAATAAAAACTGTAAAAAAATATAAAAAAACATAAAACCGTTAAAAACATTAAAAAACACTAAAAATCCTTAAAACCCTAAAAAACTCAAAATAAAACACAGAAAACACCCAAAGTCCATAAAACTCATGAAAACCCCTAGAAACCCTAAAAATCACTAAAACACCCTAAAACCCCTCAAAATCCCTTAAAACCCTCAAAATCCATTAAAATCCTAAAAAAACCTAAAACCTCCAAAACACCTTAAAACCCTAAAACCCCCTAAAAACCCTAAAAACCTTTTAAATCCCTAAAAACCTCAAAAAAATCTAAAAAACTTTTAAAACCCTAAAAACTAAAAAAAACCCTAAAAAACGAAAAAGACCCTAAAAACCCTGAAAACCTAAAAAAACCTAAAAACCATGGAAAGCCCTAAGAACCCTAAAAATCCATAGAAACCCTAAAAACCAAAAAAAACAAAAAAATACTAAAAGATCCCTAAAAATCCCTAAAAATGTTAAAAACCCTAAAACCCTTGAAAAACAAAATAAAACCATAAAACCCCTAAAAACTATAAAATCCCCTAAAAACCCTAAAAACCACTAAAAACTCTAAAAAATTAAAAAAAAAACAAAAAACACAAAAAACCCTAAAACCCCCTAAAAACCCTAAAAACCACCAAAAAATCCCCCAAAACCCTAAATATCCTTAAAACCCAAAAAAAACTAAATACTATTAAAATCCTAAAAAAGATATAATAATCCCTAAAAAATAATAAAACCCAAAAAACCCTAAAATATATCTAAAAACCATAAATACCATTGAAAATCATAAAAACCCTAAAAACCTTTAAAAACTCTAAAAACTCATAAAACCATAAAAACCAACTAAAACACCTCAAAATCCCTAAAAACCCTAAAAACCTAAAAACCATAAAAATCCCTAAAAATCCCTAAAAACGTGAAAAACCCTAAAAAATTAAAAACCATAAAACCCCCTAAAAACCATAAAAAAACCCAAAAACCCATAGAATCCCTAAAAATATATGAAAACATAAGAAACCTTAAAAACCCTAAACCCCCTGAAAATAATAAAAATCCCTAATAACCTTAAAAACCTTACAAACCCATAAAAACACTGAAAATAATAAAAAAATCTAAAACCCCTAAAAACATTAAAAAACACTAAAAACCTAAAAACCCTAAAAAACTCAAAAAACCTTAAAACCAAAAGACACAAAAATTGAGAAAATTCCTAAAACCCTAAAAAAATTGAAAAAACCTAAAATCCTTAAAATAACTAAAAACCCTAAAAAAATAAAAATTCTAAAAAATCCTTAAAAATACCTGAAAATGTAAAAAACCCTAAAAAACTTGAAAAACCCTTGAAATCCATAAAATCCCCAAAAACCATAAAAACACATAAAACCCTAAAAAACCTCTAAAAACTCTAAAAACATTTAAAACCCCTAAAAATGTTAAACTACTCTAAAAAACCTTTAAAACACTAAAAAACTCAAAAAAACACCAAAAATCCAAAAAGGCCATAAAACCATCATACCCCCTAAAAACCCTAAAAACCTTAAAATCCCTAAAAACCCTTAAAATACCTGAAAACCCAAAAAACCATAAAAACCTAAAAATACATATAAAGGTAAAAATCCATACAACACATGAAAAAATTGTAAAAACCAAAAAAAAAACAAATAAACCACTAAAAACCATAAAAAATCCTAAAAACCCTTAAAACCACTAGGAACTCTAAAACACCTTAAGCCCCTAGAAACATTAGAAAATCAAAAAAACCATTAAACCCTAAAAACTTAAAAAACCCTAACACACTCAAAAGGCCTAAAACCCCTCACAAACCAATAAAAGCCTGGAAAAGCCTGAAAACCCCCAAAACCCCTCAAAATCTATAGCAACCCTAAAAACTATAAAAATCCTAAAAAATCCCTAAAAATCCCGAAAAATTTAAATAACTAAAAAAACCAAAACCCCCCTAAAACCCATAAAAACTGCTAGAAACCTTAAAAACCATAAAACCTCATAAAAACCACTAAAAATATAAAGGCCCTTAAACTCTCTAAAAATGTTAAAAAACTCTAAAAAACTTAAGAACCCTCAATTCAAAAAAAACCCAAAAGACCCTAAAACACCTAGAAAGACCATAAAACCCTAAAAACCCTAAAAACCCAAAAAATCACTAAATACCTTAAAAAATGCTAAAAAATATAAAAATAATAAAAAATCCCTAAAAATCCTTGAAAGTATAAAAAACATTAAAAACCCAGAAAAACCCATGAAAACCATAAAACCCACTAAAAACTCTAAAAACCCATAAATCACCTAAAAACATTAAAAAACTATAAAATTCCTTGAAAACCCTAAACAACTCAAAAAAACTCCAAAAACCCCTAAGAACCCAAAGAACCATAAAAACCCTAAAACACAAAAAACCCCTAAAAACCCCAAAAATTCCTAAAAATGTAAAAAACTCTAAAAATCTTTAAACCCCCTAAAAACCATAAAAACATGTAAAAACATTAAAAACTCTAAAACCCCTAAAATCCAACAAAAAAATCTAAAAAACCATAAAACCCCTAAAAACATTAAAAACTATAAAATACCTTTAAACCCTTAAAATACTCAAAAAAACCCCAAAAAACCCCAAAACCCAAAAATACCTTTAAAACCCCTAAAACACAAAAAAAACCTAATAAAAATAAAAACCCAAAAAATCCCAAAATTCACTAAAAAACCTAAAAAACCATAAAAATCCTAAAATATCACTAAAAATCTAGGAAAACATAAAAAAACCATAAAAACCCTAAAACCCCTGAAAACCATAAAACCCCTAAAAACCTAAAAACCCCTAAAATGCATAGAAACCCTAAAAAACACTAAAAACATTAAAAACCATTAAACCCCTAAAAACGGTGAAAACCCCTTAAAAACCCTGGAAATTCAAAAAAAACCCTAAAAACCAAAAAAAAAACCCTAAATACCCTAAAAATCCCTAAAAACCCTAAAAAAACCCTGAAGATCCCTAAAAACCCTTAAAATCCCTAAAACCATAAAAACCCTTAAAAATCATAAAAATCATAAAAAATCCCTAAAAACCCAAAAACGTAAAAAACCTTAAAAGCCTCGAAAAACCCCTAAAACCCATAAAACACCTAAAGATTTTAAAAAACCCTTAAACACATAAAAACCTTAAAACCCACTATTTTTTTTAAAAACCCTTAAACCCCCTAAAAATATTATCCATGTGTTAAAGGCTGAACCTTACCATGACCCATGCCTATTGGGAGGCGAATGTGGTGGCATATGCTCTCTCCAAACAGGCCATTGTGGAGAGGTGCTCGCTGTGGTCCTTTGTTTCCACACCCTCCTGCTCCTCGCTTGTAGACTATGAATTTAATGGTGATTTTCACACCTGGTTATGTAACCCCTCCTTGTAGCTCTCTGTTTTCTCTTCCCTCTCAAAATAAATTTTGGCGGACCAGGCTTGCTTGGTCTCGAGCCTTCCTTGCCCTAAAAATATTAAAAATTCTTGAAAACCAAAAAAACCTCAAAAAACACAAAACCCCTAAAAATACAAAGACCCTACAAACCCTAAGAACCCTAAAAACTATAAAAAATCTTGAAAACCCCTAAACCCCTCAAAATCCCTAAAACCCTAAAATCTTTAAATACCATAAAAATCCCAAAAAAACCTTTAAAATACCTAAAAACTTAAAAAACGATAATAACACTGAAAACCCTCTAAAAACCATAAACCCCTAAAAACCCATAAAACACTAAAAATTGTAAAAAACCTTAAAACCCCTAAAAATATAAAAAAAACACTAAAATACTTAAAAACCCTAAAAACCCTAAAAAAACCTTGAAAACCCCCTAAAACTCTCAAAATACCTAAAAAACCTAAAAAATCCATGAAAACATAAAAAACCCTAAAAACTATTAAACCCCCTTAAAATAATAAAAATTCCTAAAAACCTTATAAAACCCATAAAACCCTAAAACCCACTAAAACTCTAAAAATTCTTTAAACCCCTAAAAACATTAAAAAACTCTAAAAACCTCAAAACTCTTAAAACTCTAAAAAAAACTCTAAAACCCCAAAAGACCCTAAAACCCCTAAAAACTCTAAAAACCCTAAAAACTGTAAAAACCCCTAAAACCCCTCCAAATACCAAACAACCCTAAAGACTGTAAAAAATAAAAATACAAAAAAAGTGCTAAAAATCCCTGAAAACGTAAAAAACCATAAAAACCATAAAACCCCCTAAAACCCATAAAAACCTCAAACAAACCTTAAAACACTAAAACCTCACTAAAAACTCTAAAAACCCAAAAACATCTTCAAACCCATAAAATCCCTAAAAACATTAAACTAAAAAAAATAAAAACCCCAAAAAAGTTAAGAAACACTATAAACACAAAAGACCCTTAAACCCCTTAAAATCCCTAAAAACCCTCAAAACCATAAAAACACTAAAAAATCATAAAAATTATAAAAATCATAAAATGACCTAAAAATACATGTAAACATAAAAAACTATAAAAACTCTAAAAACCATAAAACCCCTAAAACCATAAAAACACTAAAAACCCACTAAAAACTCAAAAACTCACTAAACCACCTAAACACATTAATAATGTAAAAAAACACTAAAAAACTTAATATCCAACAGAAATATAAAAAAAATAAAGACCCAAAAAACCCAAAAAATCCAAAAAACCCTCAAAATACCAAAAAACCCTATGAACCATGAAAATCCTAAAAATCCCCAGAAATCCCTAATAATGTAAAAACCTCTAAAAACCCTAAAAACCCCCTAAAAACTATAGACCCTAAATTAGAATAAAGGAGAAGGATTGTGGCAGAATCTCCAGGTTCTTCTCGCGCACGGGTTCCTCTTCGAGGTCTCTTCTCATGGTGCGGCTCCTCCAGTGTGGTGGTGCCCTCCCTACGGCGATGGTCTCTTAGGCATAGGTCTTCTTCACAGAGCTATCGATTCTTCCGGTGATATGTTTGCTGGCTTTGGATGAAGGCTTCATGCTCGGTTGACTGGGTCAGATCTGGTCTTCTTGTCTTGCGGCAGTGATTTTTCTCGAAGGTATGGCTGGGTTCTGGTCTCTCCTCGGCATGGCTTTGCAGGACTGTGGGGGATCTGCTTAGATCTGGGACTTTCATTGTGCATCTCTTCAGTTCCTAGGAGGTGCGAGATAGATCTGGGTGCTTCGGGTTTTGGATTTCTGGATTTATTCCCCTTTTCCTATGTGAGAGGTGTTCTTGGTAGTGACGGGCTTCAGCGGTGGCTTTCAGTTTCATGGCGGTGGAGTTTTACCAGATTCTTCTATGGCTTCTCCAGATGGCAGCTTTGCGGATGATGAAGTTCATCTCCCTCAGTGTTGGTCATGGTAGTTCTTGTAGACGGTGCATTTTTTTGGTCGGGCGACATTCCTTGTGCCCTTCTTGGTCACTGGTGAAGCAGATGGCTCTAGGCTTGGGAGGGTTGTGCTGGCCACTCCGAATCTATGACGATGACAGGTGGGTGCGGCGGGCTCTGCGACATCTTGACAAAGGCATGCTTGCTCCCGCGCTTGGACCTGTTTCTCCATATCTAAGTCTGGGAGGGGTTTTATGGCTCTCATGGCTTCTTGATGGGTTACGAAGGTTGTGGAAAGTGAAGATGCAGGTTTGTGCTTCTGGGTCCTCTGTTTCCTATTTGATTTTTGCTGCTGATGAAGTTCTGGAAAAGTTAGGTTGCCTGCTGGTTGCTATCCTGGTCTGTGGTCTTCTGAGCTGTCGCTGGTATGGTTGTGAGTCGTTGTTGGTGCTGGATTTGAGGCGTGATGATGTGGAGGGTGAGGGTTGTGGTGCTGGTATGGTTTTGTTTTGCTGTGGGTGTTGGATGTTGGTTCTGCTGAGTGATGATGGCTGCTTTGGGTGCTGCAGCTGTGTTCCTAGATGTGCTACTAGTTCTGCGATACTATTTAGGAGGTGATGAGAGATGAAAAGTTTGATGCGGAATGCTGGTTTCTATTTGGATGGGTGATGTTGTTGGGATGGGTGATGAAAGAGATGTTGATGCGGAGGTGCTGGATGATGGAAATTGTGATGCTGGATGTGGGTTGCTGCTTAGCTGGGAGGTGCGGAAGTTGTGGCATATGGTCTTGCTGCCGCAGGATATTGGTTGCTGCTTGGTTGGAACTGTTGTTGGGATCTTTCTTGCTTGGCATCACGTGTTTTTTCTTTTGTGATTTTTCTTTTTTTGGGGTCTTTTGCGTCTTGGGTTTGTAAAGGGTTTTTAGGTGCGGGTCGTTTGACCCCTCCCCTCCCTTGTCTTCTATGTCTTTTTTCTTAATAAAATTTTTGGGGGTCAGGAATAGACCGATCCTCACATCTTCCTTGCCCCTTAAAACCATAAAACCCCTAAAAACCATAAAACCTCTAAAAACACATAAAAACCCTAAAACCACTAAAATTGTAGAAACCATTAAATTACCAAAAAACACTAAAAAAACTCTAAAAACCATAAAGCCCTCAAAAACTCAAAAAAAACCCAAAAAACCCAAAGAACACCGGAAATCCCTCAAAATCCCTAAAAACCCAAAAACTCTAAAAACCATAAAAATCCTAAAAAATCAATAAAAATCTCAAAAAACTTAAAACCCCCTAAAATCCATGAAAAACTTCTTAAGACCATAAAAACCCTAAAAGGCTTAAAAAACCCAAAAATCCCATAAAACCACTAAAAACACACTAAAAACTCTAAAATCCCTTAAAACACCTAAAAACATAAAAAAAGTTTAAAAACCATAAAAACTCTAAAAAACTATAAAAATCATGTAAAACCTAAAAAACCTTGAAAATCCTAAAAACCCAAAACCCCTGACAAATTTTAAAAACCCTAAAACCCCCTAAAAACCATAAAACCCTAAAATCATATAAAAATCACTGAAAACTCCAAAAACCCTTAAATCTTTTAAAACATTAAAAAACTAAAAAACAATTAAAACCCATCAAAAATAAAAAAACCCTAAAAACCTTGAAAGACCCTAAAAACTTTAAAAACCCCCAAACCCCCCTAAGAAACATTATAAACCTAAATACCCCTAAAAACCCTAAAAATCCCTAAAATCTTTAAAAACCATAAAAAACATAAAAATCACTTGAAATCCCTAAAATCCTAAAAAACCCTAAAAAACATGAATAACCCTTGAAAAACATAAAATCCCTAAAAACCTAAAAACCAATAAATACTCTAAAAACATTAAAACCCCTAAAAATATAAAAAATCCAAAAGACCCTAAAAACCCTGAAAAACATAAAATTCTAAAAACCATGAAAAACCCTAAAGCCCTCAAAATCCCTTAAAAACCTTAAAAACCCTAAAAATAATAAAAATCCTAAAAATCCCTAAAAAACCCTGAAAATGTAAAAAACACTTAAAAACTTGAAAAACCCCTCAAAACATTAAAAACCCCTAAAACATTAAACTCTATATAATAGTAGTGGTAATGAAGATGGTAATGTAGTGGTTGTGCATTTTTCTAATAGGTTTAACAATGAACAGGTTGGAAAAAGGGAGGTGCATGATCATAGTTTTGTATAATAGGTTTGAGTGCCTTGTGTCTGTTTCACCAGAGGGTGAAGATGTGGCACAGGTGGATGTGGAGGACCAAAGGACGATGGCAGAATAGGGAGAGGTGGCTGGACAGGGGGGGGGGGGATCTGTTTTGACCATGAAGAGAATGGGAACTATAGTTGTACTGTGGCTGAAGATATTGTGTGGGATATGATTTGTGGTGACAATGGAGATGATGAGGTGAAGGTTATATCAGCAGAGAGTAATATAGAGGTTGGGGTGGATGGTGTGTAAGGTGTGCCTGGATGTAGGCCTTCTAGCCTCATTGTGAAAATGCCTGGGGTGGTGCTTGATGGAGCTGTTGGTGGTGAATCTTATTATGCAGTTGGGAAGGGGAAGGTGGTTGAGCAGGGGATGATGGATAAGAAAGAGGTGGTGGCTGAGTAGGGGAGAGATTTTGTGGAAGAGAAGGTGAATGGTCAGGGGGAGGGAGCTGAGAAGAGAGATATGGCTCAATTTAGTCAGGAGCTGGGGGAGGCGGCCAAGCAGGGGGAGGTGTTTGAGCAAGGGGAGTTGGCTGAGTAGTGTTTTGTGGCATGTGCTATGGTGATGGAGGGATCCCTGCTGCCTGGGCAGGGGAAATAGTCTTTGATGGTGCATGAGGGGGTTTCCAATGGTGAGTCTATTTGTGTGTCTCTATGAGGGGCTGTGGCTCGGTTTGATCATGAGCCGGGGGAGTTCTGAATAGGGGGAGGTGATGGAGCCAGTTGTGGAGGTGCCTAAAGGGGCCTCGACTGATAGGACTAGATGCATAGGATTGCTTGAATTGGAGATGGTGGACCGCTCAGGTGGCCCTTGGTAGGGCATCCCCCTAGATGTGTTGGATGGAATGGCTATCGAGGAACCTGAGGTGGTTTCTAGCATGCTGCAATGTGGGGGGTCCTTAGTGATTGTTCCCTAAACCAGGAATCCTCCTTCATCCCTGAAGAAGATCTTTTCCTAGAGAATGATAAAAGGATGAACCAAAATATGGCTATGATCATTAAGGAGAGGGCCTTGCTTGAGGATTCCATTCCATATGGGAAGAAAAACAAACCCGTGGTGGTCTCTATCGATTCCCAAATGAGGAAGCTGAGGAAGGACTACTCTTCTTTGCCAAAGACTGTGTCCACAAGAGCCTCCTATGAAGCTAAGGAAAATGCCTCTGGTAGGTCTGTCAAGGCATAGCAGAATGTGGATCAGCAACATCTCAGGGAGTATTACACTACCTTCTTTAAGCAATATGAATCATCTGAATGGGATTCGGTGGATTCAGATGCTTCCTCTGGGTATGGTGTTGATGGGGATCCATATGGAGATGATTCGTCTTCTGGATATAGTGAAAAGGGTGACCCTTATGGCGTAACTTCTGTTTATATATTGGGTGGGGACGTTCACTGACTTGTTTTTCTTTTGTGTGTTTTTTGGTTTTTGGGTTTTTTTTCGGGTTTGGGGTTGTTAAGGGTTTTTTGGTGTGGGTCATTTGACCCCTCCCCTCCCTTGTCTACTACGTCTTTTTTTTTCTAACAAATTTGGGGGGTCGGGATTGGCCTGACCCTGCACCTTTATTGCCCTAAAAACATTAAAAAAACCTAAACCCATAAAAATCCTAAAAACCGCTAAATACTCTAAAAACTCTTAAAACCCGTAAAATGTTAAAAACTCTAAGAAACATGAAAAACCCTAAAAAAACTCAAAAAACCATAAAAACCCTAAAATACCATAAAAAACTGAAAACCCCCCACAAACCATAAAAACTCTCAAATCCATTCAAACCCTAAAACCCCTAAAAAAATTAAAAACAATAAAAAAAACTAAAAATAAATGAAAACCTAAAAAACCATAAAAACTAGGAAAAATCCCTAAAATCCATTAAAACCACTAAAAAAATAAAAACAATAAAACTCCATAAAAACCATAAAAACTACTAAAAACTATAAAAACCCTCAAAACCACTAAAAAACTTATAAACTCTAAAAAACCTTAAAAACCCTAAAAACTCAAAAAAACCATAAAGACCCAAAAAAAAAAAAAAACCCAAAAACCCAAAAACCCAAAAACCATAAAAATCCAAAAAAAATCCCTACAAATTCCTGTAAACTTAAAAAAAAACCCTAAATACCTTGAAAAACCACAGAAAATCATAAAAACCCATAAAACCCCATAAAAACATTAAAAATCCCTAAAACCCATAAAAATACTAAAACACATTAAAAACTGTAAAACCTATTAAAACTCCTAAAAAACCCTCCTAAAAATAATAAAAAACCCAAAAAACCAATAAAAACTCTAAAAACCCTTAAAACCACTAATTTTTAAAAAAAACTATAAAAATTCGTAAAAACACTAAAAAACATAAAAAACCCCAAAAACCCAAAAGACCCTAAAAACCTGAAAATCCATAAAAACCCTAAAAAACACTTAAAACCATAAAAATCCTCAAAAAACCTAAAAATCCCTCAAAAATAAATAACCTTAAATACCCTAAAAACCATTAAAACTCATAAAAACTCCTAAAAGAGTTAAAAACTCTAAACCCGCATAAAAACCCTAAAAACCACTAAAAACTCAAAAAACGCTTAAAACCCCTACAACATTAAAAAAATCTACAACCCCTTAAAACCCATAAAACACTCAAAAAAACCTAAAAATCCAAAAATACCACAAAACCCCTAAAATCCATAAAAAACTTCAAAAAACCCTAAAAACATTGAAAACCCCTAAAACACTCGAAATCTCTAAAAACCCTAAAAACCCTAAAACCGTAAAAATCATATAAAATCCTCAAAAATCTCTAAAAACATTAAAAACCCTAAAAACCAACTAAAAATAATAAAAACCCCAAAACCCTTAAAAAACAAAAAAAAACTAAAAACCCAGAAAAACAACTAAAAACTCTAAAAACACTTAAAACCCCTAAAAAAATTAAAAAATCTAAAAACCCTTAAAACCCATAAAAAACATTAAAAAACCCTAAAACCCCAACAGACCCTAAAACCCCTAAAAACCCTAAAAACTCTAAAAACCCTGAAAACCCATCAAAATGCATAAAAATCCCAAAAATAATAAAAATCCTAAAAGAACCCTAAAAATCCTAAAAGAACCCTAAAAATCCTTAAAAACATAAAAAACCTTAAAAACCTGGAAAACCCCATGAAAACCATAACACCACTAAAATCATTAAAAAGTCGTAAAAATTGTAAGACCCTACAAAATCACAAAAAAATCTAAAAACCCTAAAAACCTCTAGAAACGTTAAAGAACTCTAAAAACACTTTAAAATACTAAAAAATTCAAAAAACCATAAAAGACCTAAAAACCCTAAAAACCCTAAAAACCCTAAAAACCCTAAAAACCCTAAAAACCTTAAAAACCCCGAAAAATCCTAAAGCCCATAAAAATCTATAACCCCCCCCCCCCCCCAAACCATAAAAATTCTAAAAAATCCCTAAAAATCTCTGAAAACATAAAAACCCTAAAAACCCTAAAAACCCCTAAGAACAATAAAATTCAATAAAAACCCATAAAAACACTAAAAATAAAATAAAAACTCTAAAAACTATTTAAACCCCTAAAAACATTAAAAATTGTAAAAAAACCTTAAAACCCTAAAAAACACAAAAAAATCCTAAAAACCCAAAAAACCTTAAAACCAATAAAAATCCCTAAAAACCATAAAAACCACTAAAACCCCCTCAAAATTGCTCAAAATTCTAAAAAACCTGAAAAGGCCCTAAAAATCCCTATAAACTTGAAAAGCTCTAAAAACCATGAAAATCCCCTAAAAACCTCTAAAAACCTTTAAAACCCTTAAAACCGATAAAATCCCTAAAAACCACTAAAAACTCTAAAAACTCTTAAAATCCCAAAAAACGTTAAAAACTCTAAAACCCCTAAAAACTCAAAAAAGGCTAAAAACCTAAAAGGCCCTAAAATACCTAGAAAACATTAAAAACCTTAAAGCCCTAAGAAACCCAGAAAACCCCTAAAACCACCCAAAATCCCTAAAAACCATAAAAAATATTAAAACCATAAAAATCCTAAAAAAGGCCTAAAAATCCATAAAAAGGTAAAAAACATGAAATACCCTTAAAACCCCTTGAAAACCATAAAAATCTCTAAAAACCATAAAAAAACCCTAAAATCCTAAAAACCCACTAAAAACTCTAAAAACCCTTAAAACCCATAAAAATGTTAAAAAATAAAAAAAAAACCTTAAAAACTTGAAATAAACTCAAAAAACTTCTTAAAACCCCAAATAACCATAAAACCTCTAAAAAGCCTGAAAACATTTAAAACCCTGAATAACCCTAAAACCCTTCAAAATCCCAAAAACCCTTAAATCCTCTAAAAACCATAAAAATCTTACAAAATCCCTAAAAATCCCCAAAAGCATGAAAACCCCTTAAAACCCTAAAACCTCCCTAAAAACCATAACACCCCCAAAAAACCATAAAAACTCTAAAAACAATTAAAAACTCTAAAAACACTTAAAATAACTAAAAAATACAAAAACTAAAAAAACATAAGTACCCAAAAAGAACCAAAAAACCCTAAAAACTGTAAAAACCAAAAAAAAACCCAGAAAACCCCTCAAAATACACAAACCCCAGAAAACCCTAAAACCCATAAAATCCTAAAAAATCCCTAAAATTCCTTAAAAATGTAAAAAATCCCTAAAACCCCTAAAAACCATAAAAACACCTAAAAACATTAAAACCCCCAAAACCACTAAAAATCTAAAAACCCTTAAAATCCCTAAAAACGTTAAAAATAGTAAACAACATAAAAACACTAAAAAACTCAAAAATACCCCTACAATTCCAAAAAGAAACAAAAAACCTAAAAACCCCTAAAAACCCTAAAAACCCCTAAAACCCCTCAAACTCCATTGAAATGCTAAAAATAATAAAAATTGAAAAAAATCCCTAAAAACATAAAAATCTAATAAAACCTTGAAAGACCCCTAAAAACCATAAAACCCCTGAAAAACTTTAAAAATTTTAAAACCCATAAAACCAATAAAAACCCACTAAAAACACTAAAAACACTTTAGTCCAAAAAAAACATAAAAAAATTCTGAAGACCTCAAAAACCATAAAATATCAAAAAAAACCCTAAAACCCTAAAAAGATCCTAAAAACCATGAAAACCCAAAAAAACGATGAAAAAACCTCAAAACTCTCAAAATTCATTAAAACCCTAAAAAACCTTAAAAATCTAAAAAATAATATAAAAGCATAAAAATCCCTGAAAATGTAAAAAACCCAAAAAACCCTGAAAACCCCCTTAAAAGAAAAAAGCCCCCAAAAACCTTGAACACCCAAAAAACCCATAAAAAACATAAAAACAACTATAAAATATAAAAATACTTAAAACCCCTAAAAACAATAAAAACTATAAAATACATTAAAACCCTAAAAAACTAACCCCCCCCCCTAAAAACCCAAAAGACTCTAAAACCCTAAAAACCCCAAAAACCCCTAAAAACCCTAAAACCCCTAAAACCCCTAAAACCCCTTAAAATACCTAAAAATATAAAAAACCCATAAAACCATATAAATCCTAAAAAATACCTGAAATCCCTAAACATAAAAAAACCTAAAAACCTTGAAAACCCCCTAAAAATCATAAAACACATAAAAACCATAAAATACCTCTAAAACCCCTAAAACCCAAAAAAACCCATTGAAACATTAAAAACCCTAAAAACCATAAAAATCCTAAAAAACCCAAAAAATCCCTGAAAATGCAAAAAAATCCAACAAACATTGAAGAAACCCTCAAATACATAAAACCCCTAAAAACATAAAAACCCATACAAGCCCTAAAAAATACTAAAATTTATAAAAACTCTTTAAACTCTTAAAATCATTAAAAAATACTAAAAATCATAAAACCCGTAAAAACTAGAAAGATACCCTAAAAACCCAAAAAACCATAAAAACCCTAAATACACTAAAAACACTAAAAATCTCTAAAAACCCTAAAACCCTAAAAAACACTAAAAACCATAAAAATCATAAAATGCCCTAAAAATCCGTAAAAATGTAAAAACCCCTAAAAACATTGAAACACCCTTGAAAACCATAAAAACCCCTTAAAACCTTAAAAACAATAAAACCCTAAAACCCCACTATAAACTCTAAAACCCGTTAAACCCACAAAAAACATTAAAAACTTTATAAAAACCCTAAAAAATCTCAAAAACCCTAAAATACAAAAAGACCCTAAAAACTCTAAGAACCCTCAAAACCCTCAAAACCCATAAAACCCCACAAAATCCCTAAAACACTAAAAAACCCTAAAACCATAAAAATCCTAAAAATGCCCTAAAAATCCATGAAAACATACAAAACTTGAAAACCCCGAAAACCCCTGAAATCCATAAAAGCCCCTAAAAATCTTTAAAACCCATTGAGACCCTAAAAACACTAAAAACTCTAAAAAGCCTCGAAACCCCTAAAAACCCATAAAACACTAAAAAACTATAAAAATCTTTAAAAAAATCACCCCCCTAAAAACCCAAACTTACCCTAAAACCCCAAAACAATCCTAAAAACCCTAAAAACCCTCAAAACCACTTAAATCCCTAAAAAACACTAGAAACAATTAAAATCCAAAAAAATCGTATTTTTTTGAAAAGCTAAAAACCCCTAAAAACCTTGAAAAACACCAAAAAACCAAAAAAATCCCTAAAACATTAAAAACCCTAAAACTTATATAAACCTTAAAAATCCACTAAAACTCTAAAAAACCTAAAAACCCTTAAAAACATTAAAAACTCTAAAAAAGCTTAAAACCCCTCAAAAACTCAAAATAACCCTAAAAACCCCAAAAATACCCAAAACCCCTAAAATCCATTAAATCCATGAAAACCAAAAAAACCCTAAACCCCCTCAAATTAACTAAAAACATAAAAATCCATAAAAAATAAGAAACCTAAAGAATCCCTTAAAATCCATGAAAATGTAAGAAGCCATGAAAACCCTAAAAACCATAAAGCACCTAAAAATATTTAAAAACCCATAAAAAGAAAAAAGCACTAAAAATTCTAAAAACCCTTAAAACCCCTAAAAACGTTAAAAACTCAAAATAACCTTGAAACCCCTAAAAAATAAAAAAACCCTAAAAACCTTGAAAACCTCTAAAACCCTAAAAAACCCAAAAACCCATAAATCCCTCAAAATACCAAAAAACATAGAAACTCTAAAAACCATAAAAATCTGAAAAAAATCCATAAGAATCCCTAAAAATTCCAGAAAACCTAAAAATAGTTAAAAACCAATAAAAACCATAAATACCTGTAAAAACCTAAAAATACATAAAACCCCATAAAAATACTAAAAAGCCCTAAAAATCCCAAAAATTTAAAAAACCCTAAAACCCCTGAAAACCCCATTAAAACAAAAAAAATCCCAAAACCCTTTAAAAACCCAAAAAAACCCCAAATACCCACTAAAACTATAAAACCCCATAAACCCCTAAATATCCTAGAAAATTCTAAAAACCCTTTAAAACCCTAAAAAACTCAAAATGACCCCTAAAAAACTAAAAATACCGTAAAAACCCGACCCCTCCAAACCTCTTAAAAACCCTCAATACCCTCAAAATACCAAAAGACTTTAAAAACAATAAGTATCCTAAAAATGACCTAAAATACTTGAAAACATAAAAAACCCTAAAACCCCTTGAAAACCATAAACCCCTAAAAACCATAAAAACCCATAAAAACCCTAAAAACACTAAAAACTCTGAAAACCCTTTAAACCCCTAAAAACGCTAAAAACACTAACAAATAAAAAATAACCCTAAAACCCCAAAGTCCCTAAAATCCTGAAAACCCCCAAAAAACCAAAAACCTTAAAAAAGACTAAGAACCCTCAAAATCCATAAAAACCCAAGAACCCTAGAAACCATAAAAATACTAAAAACCATAAAAATCCCTAAATACGTAAAACTCCCTAAAACCCTGAAACCCGGAATACCATAAAAACCTTAAAAATATTAAAAACATAAACGCCCATAAAAACCCTAAAAAGGAGTAAAAATTATCAAAAGTCTTAAAACATTTGAGACCCCTAAAACCGTTAAAAACTTTTAAAAACCTTAAAAATAATTAAAAACTCAAAAAACTATAAACCCTTAATAATAACCCAAAAAGCCTTGAAATCCCAAAAAACCCTGAAAACCCCTGAAACCCCTCAAAATCCCCCAAATCCCTAAAAACTATAAAAATCAAAAAAACCCTAAAAATCCTTGAAAATGCAAAAAACCCTAAAAACTTTGAAATACCCTTGAAAACCATAAACAACCCTAAAAACCATAAAAACCTTAAAAACCCATAAAACCCCAAGAAACCTAATAAAAACTCTAAAACACTATAAAATCTCTAAAAAAATTAAAAAACTCTAAAAACCCTTAAAACACAAAAAACCCTAAAAACACAAAACCCCCTTAAAAACACAAAAAATCCCTAAAATCATGAAAAAAAATAAAAACCCTAAAAAAATCCTTGATAATCCCTAAAAACCATCAACATCCCTAAAAACCCAAGAAACCATAAATATCCAAAAAACATTAAAAATCACAGAAAATGTCAAAAACCCTAAAACCTTGACGACCATAAAAACCTTTAAAACTATAACAACCCATAAAAACCCAAAATACCCTAAAAACCATAAAACCATCAAAATCACTAAGATCCCTAAAACCCCTGAAAGCAATAAAAATCCTAAAAAGCCCTAAAAATCCCTGAAAATGTAAAAAAATCAAAAAACCTTGAAAATCACTTGAAAACTATAAAACCCCGAAAAACCTTTAAAATCCCAAAAATCCTATAAAACCCCTAAAAACACTAAAAACAAAAAAAATGTTTAAAAAAATAAAAAAACCTAAAAAACCCTAAAAAATCAAGAAAACCCTAGAAACCCAAAAGTCTCTAAAACCGTAAAACCCCTAAAACCCTAAAAAACCCTGAAAACTCTAAAACACTCAAAATATTACATTAAAGAAACCTAAAAACCCTAAAATTCTTAAAAATGCCCTAAATGTCACGAAAAACGTAAAAAATCCTTAAAAACCCTAAAACCCCCTGAAAACCCTAAAAACACTAACCGCCCCCCCTGAAAACCCTAAAAACCCTAAAACCCTGAAAAACTAGAGACTCCAAAACCCCTTAAAACCCCTTGAAACATTTAATACTCTAAAAGCCTTAAAAATCATAAAAAATGATAAAAATGATAAAAATCCAAAAAGACCCTAAAACCCTTAAAACCCTAAAAAAACTAAAAATCTTTGAAAACCCTTAAAACCCCTTAAAATCTCTAAAAATCGAAAAAAGCCCTAAAAATCGAAGAAAATGTAAAATCCCTTAAAAAAACCTAAAACCCCCTTAATTTATAAAAACATGTAGAAAACATAAAAAATCTCTAAAACCCAATAAAAACCCAATAAAACCACTAAAAACTCTTAAAACAATAAAATCCATAAAAACCCAATAAAACCATATAACCCAAAGACCCTAAAAACAATGAAAAACCATAAAACCCCTAAAACCCCTTGAAAACCCCCCAAAATCCCTAAAAATACTAAAAACAATAAAAAAACTAAAACAACCTTAAAATCCCATAAAACATAAAATACCATAAAAACCACGAAAATCCCCTAAAAACCATAAAACCCAAAAAACATAAAAACCCTAAAAATACTGCTCACGGTGGTCTTTCATTGCTCCTTCTTTTTGTGCGTCTCAAGGAGACTCTAACATGAAGGGTACTACCCGCACCCGAATGTACAAGCCCCCCTGTAATTTTTTGTACTTTTCTTTATTTATAAATTGAGGCACCAAGCTCTAGGCTTGGTCCGCGCCTTCTTTTCCTAAAAACATTAAAAAAACCTAAAAACCCATAAAACCCCAAAAAACCCACTAAAACTATAAAACCATTTAAACCCCTAAAAATATAAAAAAAACCCTCTAAAAACCCTTAAAAACCTTAAAAACACTAAAAAACTCAAAAAAACCTAAAAACCCAAAAGACCCTAAAAACCATAAAAACAAAAAAACACTAAAAATCCTGAAAAATGTAAAAAACCTTAAACACCATGAAAACCTCAAATAACAAAAAACCCTAAAACCTTAAAAAACCCTAAAAACCCATAAAACCTTAAAGATCCACTAAAAATTCTAAAACCCCTAAAAATGTTAATTTTTTTTAAAAAACCTTAAAAACCCCTAAAAACTTCAAAAAACCCAAAAAATCCCAAAAGACCCAAAAAATCATGGAACCATAAAAAACCCTGAAAAACTAAGAAAACCCAAAAAAAATCCCAAAAAATTGTAAAATACCCTAAAACCCATTAAAATTATAAAAAAAACCCTAAAAATCCTTAAAATTTTAAAAAACCCTAAAAAACCTGAAAACACCCCAGAAAACGATAAAACCCCTCAAAACCATAAAAATCACTAAAAACAATAAAAACCCCTAAAACCATAAAAACCCCAAAAACCAATAAAAATTCTAAAAACCACTAAAAAACCACTAAAAACCCCTAAACATTAAAAAACTCTAAAACCCTTAAATGTCGTAAAAAACTCAAAAAACCGAAAAACCCCAAAAGACCCTAAAAACCCCTAAAAACTCTAAAAACCCTGAAATCCCTAAAAACCATCAAAATCCCATAATATCCAAAATACCCTAAAAACCACTACAATCCTAAAAATCCTTGAAAATTTAAAAACCCTAAAGTCCCTGAACAACCCATAAAAACAATAAAACCCCTAAAAACCCATAGAAATCCTAAAAACACTAAAACTCTAAAAACCATTTAAAAATTTAAAATTGTGAAAAACATTAAAAAAACTTAAAGACCCTAAAAACCCCAAAAAAACACTAAAAACCCTTAAAACCCCTAAAAGTCTCAAAATCACTAAAACACTAAAAAACCTTAAACCAATAAAAATACTAAAAGCCCTCAAAATCCCTGAAAACTAAATAAACCCTAAAACCCCTCAAAACCCCCTAAAAACCATAAAACCCATTAAAAAACCTAAAACCCCACTAAAAACTCTAGAAACCCGTAAAACCCCTAAAAACCTTAAAAATATTTAAAAACCTATAAAACCGAAAAAAAAAACCTAAAACCCAAAACAACCTAAAACACCTAAAAAACTATAAAGACCATAAAAAAACCCTAAAACCCCTAAAACCCTCAAAATCCAAAAAAACCAAAAAAACCAAAAAAACCCTAAAACCCTAAATACCATAAAATCTTAATTAACCGTAAAACCCAGGAAAATCTATAAAACCCAAAAAACTATGAATACCCCTAGAAAACATAAAACCCCTAAAACCTTAAAACCCCTAAAAACCCATAAAAACCCTAAAAACCCACTAAAAACACTAAAAACCATCAATACCCCTAAAAATGTTTAAAAACTCTGAAAACCATAAACCCCAAAAAACTCAAGAAAACCATTAAAACCCAAAATAACCTAAAGACCCTGAAAAATTCTAAAAAACATAAAACACCCCCAAAACCCTCAAAATCACTAAAACCCCAAAAAACCATAAAAATCCCAAAAAATCCATGAAAACGTAAGAAACCCAAAAATCCCCTAAAAGCCTTTAAACCCCTAAAAACATTTTAAAACCCAAAATCCTGTAAAAACAGCTAGAAAACCACTAAACTTTTTAAAAACTCTAAAAATATAAAATACTCAAACCCCCCCGCCCCAAATTTCCCTAAAACCCAAAAACCCCTAAAACACTAAAAACTCTAAAAACCTTAAAAACCCTCAAAATCCCTAAAAATGAAAAAAATACTAAAAAACATAAAAATCCTAAAAAATCCATTAAAATCCCCAAAAACGTAAAAAAATCCCTAAAACCACAATAAATCATAAAAACCCATAAAACACCATAAAACCCACTAAAACACTAAAAAACTCTTTAAACCCCTAAAAATGTTAAAAAACTCTAAAAACCTTAAAACCCTTAAAACTCAAAAAATACCTAAAACATAAAAAGTCCCTTAGAATCCTAAACACCCCTAAAAACCCTAAACCCTAAAATACTCTTAAATCCCTACAAACCCTAAAAGACTATGAAAACCATAAAAATCCTTAAAAAGCACTAAAACCCCTAAAAACCTTAAAAAACCAAAAAACCTTCAAAAAACCCTTTAACACCATAAAACCCCTAAACCCCTAAAACCCTAAAAACCCATAAAAACCCACTAAAAACTCTAAAAATCCTTAAACCACCAAAAAACATTAATAAATTGTAAAAAACCACTAAACTCAAAAAAATAAAATAACCCTAAAAACCCAAAAAGATCCTGAAAACCCTGAAAAATGCTAAAAACCCACAAAATACCTAAAATCCCTAAAAACCATAAAATTCTGAAAAATACCCTAAGAATCCTTGAAAATGTAAAAAATATTGAAAACCCCCTAAAAATAATAAAAACCCCTTAAAAGATTTAAATCCCCAAAAAACCTATAAAAACCCACAAATACCACTAAGTACAATAAAAGACCTTAAAACTTTAAAAATATGAAAAAACATTAAAAAACTCTAAAAACCTTAAAAACCATAAAAACTAAAGGAATCTGAAAAACATGAAAAATCCTATAACCCTCAAAATCCATAAAAACCATAAAAATCCTAAAAAAACCCTAAAAATATCTGAAAATAAAAGAAACAGTAAAACCCTGAGAAACCACTAAAAACCACAAAATCCTCTTAAAACCATAAAACCCTAAAAATCTATAAAAACCCTAAAAACTGCTAAAAACTTCTAAAAACTCTAAAAACACTTAAAACCCTTAAAAAGTAAAAAAACCTCTAAAATACCCTAAAAAACTCAAAAACACCCTAAAACCTCTAAAAGACCCTAAAATCACTAGAAAAAAAAAATAAAACCCATAAAATCCACTAAAACTCCCCCAAATCCCTAAAACTCCTAAAAATCCTTTAAAATCCTAAAAAATCCCTAAAAACCCAAAAAAACAAAAAAACCCCTAAAAACCGCAAAGCCCCGAAAAATCTTAAAAACCCTAAAACCTCTAAAAACACTAATAACACTAAAAACTAGAAAAAAACTTTATAACCCCTAAAATATTAAAAGTATTAAAAAATATAAAGACCCTAAAAACTCCAAAAAAATCCTTAAAACCCAAAAAAACCTAGTAAGCTTGAAAAACCCAAAAAACCCCTCAAAAATCCTAAAAACCATTAAATTCACTAAAAACCCAAAAAACCCAAAAAACCATAAAAATCACAAAAAATCCATAAAATTCCCTAAAAATGTTAGAAACCCTAACAACCATTGAAAACCATAGAAACCCCTAAAAACCTTAAAAACCCAAAATATACACTAAAAACTCCAAAAACCCTTAAAACCCTAAAAACATTAAAAAAATCTAAAAAACCTTAAAACCCCTTAAAAACATAAAAAACCCTAAAACCGCAAAAAGATAAAAAATCATAAAATCCCCTAAAAAACCCCCCAAAAACCCTTGAAATGACAAAAACCCCTCAAAATCACTAAAAACACTAAAAAGCCCTAAAACCCATAAAAATCTTAAAAATGCCTTAAAACCCCTAAAATCCTAAAACCCCATAATAACCCAAAACCCCCCTGAAAACCATAAAACCCCACAAAAACACTAAAAACTGACGAAGTATTCTAAAAACCCTTAAAACCCTAAAAACGGTAAAAATGGAAAAAAACTCTGAAAAACCCCAAAACCCGAAAAAACTCATAGAAAACCCTAAAAACCCAAACAAACCCTAAAAATCAGGAAATACCCTGAAAACCCTAAAAACCCTAAAACCCCTCAAAATTCCAAAAATTCCTAAAAACCATAAAAATACTAAAAAAACTCAAAAAATCCCTAAAAACATTAAAAACCATGAAAACCCCTTCAGATTTATAAAAAACCCTAAAAACATTAAAAAACTCTAAGAAACATTAAATCCCTAAAAAATAAAAAAAACGTAAAAACCTAAAGAGACCCCAAAACCCCCAAAACCCCCTAAAAACCCAAAATCACACTAAAATCCCTAAGAAATCTCAAAATCCCTAAAAACACTTAAAAACTATTAAAATCTTAAAAGACCCTAAAAATACTTAAAAACGTAAAAAACCCTAAAAACCATTGAAAACCATAAAACCTTCTAAAAATCATAAAAAAACCCCCTAAAACCCATAAAACCCTAAAAACCAATTAAAAACCCATAAAACCCTTAAAAAACTTAAAAACCTTAAAATGTAAAAAAAATATAAAAATCCATTAAAACCATAAAAGTCTAAAAAAACACCTAAAAACCCAAAACACCCAAAACACCCTGAAAAACCCTAAAACCCATAAAATCACTAAAACCATAAAAAACCCTTAAAACCATAAAAATTATAAAAAGCTGTAAAAATCCTTGAAAACATAAAAAAGCCAAAGAACCCTGAATAACACATGAAACCCATAAAACACCTAAAACCCCATCAAAATATCTAAAAAACACAAAAACTCTAAAACCCGTAAAAACCATTAAAAATTTAAAATACTCTAAAAACCATAATAACCATAAAAAGCAAAAAAACCTAAAACAAAAAACAACCGTAAAAACCCAAAAACATAGAGAAACCTTAAAACCCCTCAAAATCCCAAAAACCTCTAAAAAATCCCTAAAAATCTATAAAAATGTAAAAAAACCTAAAACCCTAAATAATCCATTAAAACCATAAAAACCCTTAAAAACATTAATAAACACTAAAAACTCATAAAAACTCATAAAAACCCACTGAAAACACTTAAAAACTCTAAAAACATTAAAAATCTATAAAAACCATTAAAATCCTAGAAAACTAAAAAGACCGTAAAATCCCAAAAAGAACAAAAAAAAAAGAAAATCCCCCAAAACCCGGAAAAATAAAAAAAAACTCTCAAAATCCCTAAAACCCCTAAAAAACATAAAAACCATAAAAACCATAAAAATCGTAAAAAAATCCTAAAATTCGCTGAAAACATAAAAACCCTAAATAATCCTTAAAATCGTAAAACCCCCCAAAACCCATAAAAATCCTTAAAACTTATAAAAACCTTAAAAGCCCACTAAAAACTCTAAAAATCCTTAAAATCCCAAAAAACATTAAAAACTCTAAAAATATTTAAAAACCTATAAAACTTAAAACAACACTAAAAACCCAAATGCCCCTAAAAACCCTAAAAAACACTGAAAACTCTTAAAAACCCCACAAAATCCATAAAAACCCAAAAAAATAAAATTTCTTAAAATATCCCTAAAAATTCATGAAAATGTAAAAAACCATAAAAACACTGAAAAAACCTGAAACCCACCAAAACCCTTAAAAACCTTAAAAAACCTAAAAACCCAAAAAACCCTAAACCACTAAAAACAAAAAATGCTTAAAACCCCTAAAAACCTTAAAAACCCTAAAAACCTTTAAATCCCAAAAAAACTCCAAAAAACCCTAAAAACCAAGACCCTAAAAACCCTAAAACTCAATAAAAACACTAAAAATCAAAAAAATACCCTAAAAACACTGAAAACCCATAAAAAGACTAAAAATAGTGGAAACAAAATCCAAAAACCTCGAAAATTCCCTAAAAGCCCAAAAACCCCTTAAAACTATAAAAATCCTAGAAAATTTATAAAAACCAATAAAAACATAAAATCCCCATAAAACACTGAAAAACCGTTGAAAACCATGAAAACCCTAAAAACCTTAAAAACCCTAAAAAACATATAAAAACCCTAAAACCCACTAAAAACTCTAAAAACTCTAAAAACCCATAAAACATCTAAAAACATTAAAAAACCCTAAAAAATCTTAAAACCCATAAAAAACCCAAAAAACCACTAAAAACCCAGAAATACCCTAAAAAAATTGAAAATTCCAAAAAACCCTCAAAATACTTACAACCCAAAAAAAACCCTAAAAACCATAAAAATCCTAAAAAATCCACCAAAATCCCTAAAAAACATAAAACCCATAAAAACCCATTAAAACCATAAAACACATAAAAACCATTAAACCCCTAAAATCCATAAACCCATAAACCCTAAAAACCTCTAAAACCCTAAAAAACCCTGAAAATCCCTAAAAACCCTCAAAATCCCTAAAAACCCTAAAAAATCTAGAATTCATAAAAATCCTAAAAATACAAAAAAAACCTTGAAAATGTAAAAACCCAAAAAAACAATGAAAAACACCTACAAACCTTAAAAACCTACAAATCCCTAAAACATACTAAAAACTCTAAAAACAATTTAAACTGCAAAAAATGTTGAAAAAAATATAGAAAACCTTAAATATCGTAAAAAAATAAAAAAAACTAAAGTCCCAAAAAACCAATGAAAACCCCTAAAACCCCTCAAAATCCCTAAAAATCATAAAAACCCTAAAAACAATAAAAATCATAAAATAACCCTAAAATCCATGAAAACATAAAAAACCTAAAAATCCCCGGAAAAACCCCCGAGACCATAAAAACCACTAAAAACATAAAAAACTTGAAAACCCTAAAAACACTAAAAACTCTAAAAATCATTAAAACCCCTAATAACCTTAAAAATTATAAAAACCCTTAAAATGTTAAAAAACTCAAGAAAACCCAAAAACTCTAAAAAAATAAGAAAAACTTGAAAACCCCTAAAAACCATAAAAAATCTAAAAACTCTCAAAATCCCTCAAAACCCTAAAATCCCTAAAAGGCATAAAAATTCTAAAAAACCCCTAAAAATCCCAAAAAAAATAAAAACACTAAAAATCCAAAAACCCCTAAAAATAATAAAAACCAATAAAAACATTAATAAACCATAAAAACCAATAAAAACACAAAAACCCCAAAACCCCTTCAAAACCCAAAATTTTTTAAAAAAACCTAAAAACCTTTAATACCCTGAAAAGATTTTAAAAACCATAAAGACCCTAAAACCCTTAAAACTATAAAAACCCTAAAAGAATTTTAAACCCTAAAAATCCATAAAAACCCTACAAATCTTAAAAATTAAAAAAAATCCAAAAAAGGCAAAAAAATCCATTAAAACATAAAAAAACTAAAAACTCTAAAACCCCCTGAAATCCATAAGAACCCCTAAAACCCTTAAAAACCATAAAATAAAATAAAAATAATGAAAACCCACTAAAATTTTAAAAACCAACAAAACCCCAAAAAACGTTAAAAAACTTAAAACACCTTTAAAACCCGAAAACTCAAAAAGTTCCCTAAAACCCCAAAAGACCCTAAAAACTGTTAAAAACACCAAAACACCTAAAAACCCATTAAAACCTCAAATAACCTCAAAATCCCTAAAAACCCTAAAACCGAAAAACCATTAAAATCTAAAAAAAGTCCATAAAATCCCTAAAAATGTAAAAAAACCCTAAAAACCCCTAAAAACCTCAAAAACCCTAAAACCCCATAGAAATGTTAAAACCCACTAAAAATGATAAAAACCCTTAAACC
The DNA here is from genome assembly GCA_963277665.1 of Viscum album. Lineage (NCBI taxonomy): Eukaryota > Viridiplantae > Streptophyta > Magnoliopsida > Santalales > Viscaceae > Viscum > Viscum album. The sequence goes on along the minus strand of OY728141.1, from coordinate 1,884,229,077 downwards.
CCCTAAAAATGTTGAAAATATTAAAAACCTTAAAAACCTTAAAAACCTAAAAAAACTCAAAAAAACCCAAAAAAACAACAGAGACATTAATAACCCTAAAAACCCTATAAAACCCTAAAACCCCTAAAAAACTATCAAAATCCCTAAAAACACTAAAAACCATAAAAATCCTAAAAATCCCTAAAAACTCTGAAAATGTATAAAATCCTAAAAACCCTAAAAGAATCCCTGAAAACCATAAATCAAATAAAAACCATTAAATACCTTAAAAACACATAAAATCCCGAAAAACTAATAAAAACTATAAAAACCCTTAAAACCTCTAAAGATGTTACAAAAACATTAAAATCCCTAAAAACTCAAAAAGCCCCAAAACCCCAATAAACCATAAAAACCCAGAAAAACCCTAAAACCCTAAAACCATGAAAATCCCTAAAACCCCCTCAAAATACATAAAATTTGTAAAAACCATAAAACCATAAAATCCCTAAAATTCCTTGAAAATGTAAAAAAATCTTAAAAACCTAGACCCCTAAAAACCATATAACCCTAGAAACCCTTAAAAAATCTTAAAACCCTAAAAAACTCATAAAACCCTAAAAACTACTAAAAACTCTAAAAACCCTTAAAACTCATCAAAATGGTTGAAAACTCAAAAAAACCTTAAAACCTCAAAAAAAAACCCGAAAACCCCAAAAAAACCACAAAAACCTTAAAACCCTAAAAACCCTAAAAAATATAAAAACCTAAAAAATGTTGAAAACCCCTAAGAAGTCCCGGAAAACCATAAAACCCATAAAAAGAAAAAAATCCCATAAAAAACATAAAATCACTAAAAACACTAAAAAACCTTAAAACCACTGAAAACGTTAAAAAACTCTAAAAACCTAAAAAATCCTAAGAAACTCAAAAAAACACTAAAAACCGAAAAAGGCCCTAAAAACCATGAAGACCCCTAAACCTCAAGAAACCCCACAAAGCCCCTAAATCCATTAAAAATCCCTAAAAACTCTAAAAACCTTAAAAAGCATAAAAATCCTAAAAAATCCCAGAAAACATAAAAAACATAAAAACCCTAAAAAACCCTCAAAAAACATAAGAACCCCTAAAACCATTAAAAACCCTAAAAAACATAAAAACTATAAAACACACTAAAGAACTCTAAAAACTTTTAAATCCCTAATAATGTTAAAAACGTTAAAAACTCTAAAAAACTTTAAAACCCTAAAAAACTCAAAAGGCCCCTAAAACCCAAAAGACCCTAAAAATCCTAAAAACCCATAAAACCCTAAAACCCCAAAAATCCCTGAAAATATCTGAAACCCTAAAAAACCCAAAAAACATAAAAAACCCAAAAAACACTAAAAATTATGGAAAACCCCGGAAAGGCATAAAAACCCCTAAACCCTTATAAAATCCTTAAAATCCATCAAAACAATAAAAACCCACTAAAAACTCTAAAACCCCTATAACCCCTAAAATCTCAAAAAACCCCTTAAAACTATAAAATGGCTGAAAAACCCTGAAACCCCTAAGAACCCTAAAAACCTTGAAAGACCCTAAAAACCCTCAAAATCCCTAAAACACTAAAAATCCATAAAAAACCATAAAAATCCCAAAAGTCACTAAAAAACCATGAAAACGTTAAAAACCCTAAAATGCCCCTAATACCACAAAACCCCTAAAAACCATAAAACCAATAAAAACCCAAAAACCATTAAAAAAACTAAAATCCAATAAAATCCCTAAAAACGCTAAAAATATTAAAAGACCTTAAAACCCCTAAAAATCTCAAAAAAAACTAAAAAACTCAAAAAAAGGTCCCTTAAAACCATGAAAAACCCTAAAAACAAAAAAAACAAGAAATACCTTTAAACCATTAAATCCCTAAAACCCTAAAAACTAAAAAAATACCAAAAAAATCTCTAAAAATGTAAAAGAGTACCCTAAAAACCTTTTAAAAACATAAAACCCCTAAGCACCTAAAAAACAAAAAACACATAAAATCCTTAAAAAATATAAAAAACTAAAATCCCTTTTAAACTCTAAAAACTCAAAAAAAATTAAAACACAAAATAAAACACTTATATCGACTAAAAAAGGTAAAACCCTGAAAACCAATTAAAACCCTCAACATCTCTAAAAACCCTAAAAACACTAAAAGCATAAAAAACCTTAAAAAACCCTAAAAATGTAAAAAACCCTAAAAACCATGAAAAACTCCTAAAACCATAAAACCCCTAAAAACATTAAAAGACCCTAAAATCCATAAAAATCATAAAAACCCACTAAAAACTCCAAAATCCATTTGAACCCCTAAAATAATTAAAAACTCTAAAAACCCTTAAAACCCCTAAAAACTTATAAAAACCCTAAAACCAAAAAAAGTCCATAAAACCCCAAAATACCCCTAAAATTCCTAAAACACATGAAAAACCCTGAAAACCCTCAAAATAACTAAAAACCTAAAAAAACCTAAAAAAACCTTAAAATGCCCTAAAAATACTGGAAAATATTAAAACACCTAAAAAACCCTAAAACCCCCAATAAACATTAAAAAATCCTAAAAACACAAAAACCACTAAAATATATTAAAACCCCTTAAAACCCATAAAAAAGTTAAAATCTCTAGAAACTCATAATAAAACCCCCAAAACCAAAAATACACTAAAAAATCTGAAAACCATAAAAACCCTGAAAACCCTCAATATCTCTAAAAACTCTATAAAACCCTAAAACCCATAAAAATAATAAAAAATCTCTAAAAATTCCTAAAAACATAAAAACCCCTAAAACCCAGAAAACCTCTAAAAACCATAAAAACCCCTAAAACCCCTAAAAACCATAAAAACCATAAAAAACATAAAACCCATAAAACCCTAAAAACTACTAAAAAATTAAAAAGCCTTCAACCTTCTAAAAATGTTAAAAACTCTAAAAAATCTTTAAAAACATAAAATCCCCTAAAACGCAAAAAAAACCTCATGAAACCGCCTAAACACCTCAAAAAACCCTAAAAACCCTCAAAATCCCTAAAACCCTAAAAAAACCCTAAAAACAAAAAAAAATCGAAAGATAGCCCTAAAATCCCTAAAAATGCAAAAAACCCAAAAACGTATAAAAATCCCTTAAAAACCATAAAACCACCAAAACCCTTAAAGAACCATAAGAACCCATAAAAACCCTAAAAACAACTAAATACTTTAAAACCCATTAAAAACCATAAAAATGTTAAAAAACATAGCAAAACCTTAAAACCCCTAAAAAATTAAAAAAACCATAAATAACCCAAATGGCCTTAAAAGCCCTAAAAAACCCTGAAAACCAATAAAACCCATCAAAATCCCTAAAAACCCTAAAACCCTTAAAAACCCTAAAAATATTAAAAGGCCCTAAAAATCCCAGAAAATGTTAAAACCCTGAAAAACCCCTAAAACCCATAAAAACCCAAAAAAACATAAAAAGCCAAAAAACCCATAAAAACACTAAAAACTCTAAAAACCCTTCAAACCCCTAAAAATGTTAAAATCTTTAAAAAATAGAAAAAAACCATTAAAACCCCAAGAAACTCAAAAAACCCTAAAAACCCAAAAAAACCCAAAAAATCCTAAAAAACCATTAAAACCATAAAAAACATTGAAAACCCCTAAACCCCCTCAAAATCTCTAAAACCCCTAAAAATCATAAAAACCATAAAAATACTAAAAATCCCAAAAATTCCCTTAAAACATAAAAAACACTAATAACCCATGAAAACCATTAAACCTCTAAAATTAAGAAAAACTAAAACCAATAAAAACCATAAAAACAACTAAATACTCCAAAAACCCTTAAAATCCCAAAAAAAATCTAAAAAACATTAAAAAACATAAAACCATGAAAAACTAAAAAACCCTAAAAGCCCAAAAGACCCTAAAAAACTGAAAACCCCTAAAAACCATGAAATCCCCTAAAACCCCTCAAAATCACTAAAACCCTAAAAACCATAAAAACCTTATAATATCCCTACAAATCCTTGAGAATGTAAAAAAGTCCCAAAAAAACCCTGAAAACCTATAGAAACCCATAAAAACGCATAAAAACTGCAAAAACCCTAAAAACGCAAAAAAACCCTAAAAACCCCTAAAAACACTAAAAAACCATAAAACCCCTAAAAATGTTAAAAACGTTAAAAAACTCTAAACAAACCTAAAAACCTAAACAAACTCAAAAAAACCCTAAATACAAAAAAGACCCAAAAACCCAAAAATCCTTAAAATTATTTAAAAACCCTAAAAACCCCTAAAATCCATAAAAATACCTAAAACCCCTAAAAACATTAAAAACCATAAAAGTCCTAAAAAGCACAATAATTCCTTAAGAACATAAAAAACCCAAAAAAACCATGAAAACCCACTAAAACCATACAAACCCCTAAAAACCTTAAAAACCCAAAAACTCCATTGAAACTCTAAAAACCCTTAAACCCTCCAAAAATGTTAAAAACTATAAAAACCTTAAAAACCTAAAAAACTAAAAAAACCCTAAAAACCTTAAAAAACCCAAAAATTCTAAAACCCCATAAAAACCCTTAAGATCCATAAAAACCCTAAAAACCCATAAAAAATATAAAAAACCTTAAAAATTGCTAAAAATCCCTGAAACATAAAACCCCTAAAAACACAAAAAAAACCCTGAAAACCGTAAAACCATAAAAACTTTAAAAAACATAAAAACCCACAAAACCCCAGAAAACCCACTTAAAACTGTAAAAACCCTTTAAACACCTAAAAACGTTAAAAACTCTAAAAAACCATAAAAACTAAAAAATAAAACCCAAAAGTCCCTAAAAACCATAAAACCCTAAAAAACCTTGAAAACCCCTAAAAATTCCCCAAAATCCATTAAAATCTAAATAAAACACTAAAAACCATAAAAATCCTAAAAATTCCCTAAAATCCCCAAAAATGTAAAAAACCCTAAAAACAAATAAAAAATCTAAAAACCTAAAAACCATTAAAAACTTCAAAAAACTCTAAAAAAAATTTAACCTCTAAAAACTAAAAATACCCTTAAAACCCAAAAGACCCTAAAAACCTTGAAAACCTCTCAAAAACCCTCAAAAACCCTAAAACAACTAAATTCCCTCAAAACCCTAAAACCCTAAAAACCATAAAAATCCTTAAAAAGCATTAAAAATCCCTAAAAACATAAAAAACCCTAAAAACCCTAAAACATCCCTAAAAACCATAAAAAACTTTAAAACCCTATGAAAAACCCAAAACTCACAAAAACCTCTAAAAACTCTTTAAACCTCTAAAAATATTAAAAAAACATTGAAAAACTCTAAGACCCTAAACACTCAAAAATCCCCTAAAAATAAAAAAGGACCCTAAAACCCCTGAAAAGATCTAAAAAACCTAAAAACACTAGAAATCCCTAAACCCCCCCCCCCCCAATTCCCCAAAAACCCCAAAAACCCTAAAAACCTTAAAAACCACAAAAATCTAAAAAAATCCCTGAAAATATAGAAAACCCTAAAATACCCCATGAAAAATATAAAAACCCATTAAACCTTAAAATAACCTTAAAAGGATTAAAACCCTAAAAACCCACTAAAAACTCTAAAAACCCTTAAACCCCATAAAAATGTTGAAAAATCTATAAAACATTAAAACCCCTAAAAAAATCAAAAAACCATGAAAAACTAAAATACCCTAAAAACACAGAAAAATAATAAAAACCTTGAAAACCCTCAAAACCTTCAAAATCCCTAAAGACCATAAAAACCTTAAAAACCATAAAAAACCTAAAAGTCACTAAAAATCCCTGAAAACGTAAAAATATCCAAAAAAACCCTGAAAAACCAATGAAAACCATAAAACCTCTAAAACGCATAGAAAAGCCTCAAACACCATAAAAACCCTAAAACCCCACTAAAAACTCTGAAAACACTTAAAACCCCTAAAAATACTAAAAACTATAAAAAACCTAAAAACCCATTAAAACTCAAAAAAACCATAAAAACCCAAAAAGGCCCTAAAACCCCTCAAAAATAAAAAAACCCCTAAAATTACGTGAAAACCCCAAAAACCCCTCAAAATCCCAAAAAAAATTAAAAATCGCTAGAATCTATAAATATCCTTAAAAAACCCTAAAAATTCTTACAAACATAAAAAACCCTAAAATCTCTGAAAAACCCTTGAAAACCACAAAAACCTTAAAAACCCTAAAACTTTTAAAACCCCTAATATTTTTTAAAAACACTAAAAGTCTCTAGATAACCTTAAAACCCAAAAAAACTCAAAAAACCCCTAAAAACCTAAAAAAACAGTAAAAACCTTGAAAACCCCTAAAAACCCAAGAGACCCTAGAAACCCTAAAAGACCCTAAAATCCTCAAAATCCATAAAAACCCTAAAATCCCTAAAATCCATAAAATCCTAAAAAATCTATAAAATTCACTGAAAATGTAAAAAACCCTGAAAACTCTAAAAAAACAATGAAAACCATAAAAGTACCTAAAACCATAAAAACCCCTAAAATCCCATAAAAACCCTGAAAAGCCACTAATAACTTTAAAACCACTTAAAACCCTTAAAAATGTTAAGATACCCTAAAAACATTCAAACCCCTAAAAATAAAAATAAAAACCCAAAACCCTAAAAAACCAAAAAAAACTCCTGAAAACCCTAAAAAAATAAAAACAAAAAAAATTCATAAAAACCATAAAAATTCTAAAAATTCCCTAAAAATTCTTCAAAACGTAAAAACCCATTAAAACCATGAAAAATCCCTAAAAATGATAAAAAAAATCCTAGATTCCGTAAAGAATTGTAAAACCCCATAAAACCCCTAAAAATCACTAAAAAATATAAAACCCCTTAAAATTCCTAAAAATGTTAAAAAACATTAAAAACACTAAAAAACCCAAAAAATCCAGTAAAACTCAAAAAAACTCCTAAAAACCCAGAAAAACCCTAAAACTGTATAATGCCATGAAAGATCCCAAAACTTTCAAAATCCTTCAAAACCCTAAAAAACAAAAAAACCCAAAAAACCCTTAAAATCCCTAAAAAGGTAAAGAAAGGAGGCCTCGGAGAGACGACTCTTCTCCTCTCCCCACATCGCTAGGGTTACCCAGCGGATTCTCCTCCTTCCCCCTCTGGCATGGTCTGGTCTTGATGATAGCGGCTTCACCTTGGATTGGCGTTGATGGAGGTTTTCCACAAGTGCATTGGCTTCACTTTCAATCCAGTAGTGGCTTTGTGGTGCTTTGCGACTTCGAGATCTAGCTTTGGATTTGGATTGCGAGTTGCTGGATCTGGTTCACGCAGAGGTGACTTCGACTACCCTGGCTTCAGGATCCCTATATAGTTTTGGCATGCTTCAGTTATGTGTGGTCCGGATCTGGGTTTCCAGATAGATGTCGTCCTTTCTAGATCTATGATTTTTTTGTGGCTGCGAGAGCTTGGTGTTGCGCTTGGCATTCTTGGTGTCAAATTTGGCATTCCCCTGTCCTTGGGTTCTTGTTGTGGCCTCCATGCATTTTCTACTGCCTCTGGATTGAGTTACAAGATGCGACGGGCTCCTCCTAGATTTCGTGATTTGGTCTCGGCTATGGGTTCTTGGTGTCGGACCTCGCGCTTCCGGCCACAAAATCCCAACCCAGCTTCTTCTCGGCCTGACGACGGTTCTGGTGTGCTTTGGTTTACTCGGGTTTGGCTCTAGTGGCTAGGAGGGGGGAGGACCTGATTGTTGTATCCTCTGGTTTCATGGGATTCTGATCAAACGATGTTGGTATTTTGTTGTGGTGGGTGTTTGTTGTGGTTGCTGCTGCTGGTTACTGGTCATTGATTGTTGGAAGATGATGTTGCTTGGTGTGAATGTGGTGATGGTGGTTTGCTTGAGGCTATTGGAGGTTGGTGTTTGTGTCTTTGTGGTGCTGAATCTGGGTTGATGAAGTTTCTGCATATGGTTTGGTTTTGCTGGCTGCTGGTTGCTGATGTGCTGGGAGGTGATATTGGTAACTCTTTTGTTTTTCCGCTTTGTGTGTTTTTTCTTCTTTGGGTTTTTAGGGTCTTTTGAGGTTGGGGTTGTAAAGGGTTTTTTGGGTGTGGGTCGTTTGACCCCTCCCCTCCCTTGTCTGTTGTATCTTTCTTTCTAATAGATTTTTTTTCAGGGGGGGGTGGGAATAGCCTGACCCTCACATCTTCCTTGCCCTAAAAAGGCAAAAAACCCTAAAAACCCTGAAAAACCCCTAAAAACCTTAAAAAACAATAAAACCCCATAATAACCCTAAAACCCCACTAAAACATTAAAAACACTTAAAACCACTAAAAATGTTAAAAACTCTAAAAACCTTAATAAATATAAAAAACTCAAAAAAAACCCCAAAAAACCTTAAAACCCATAAAAACGCTCAAAATATTTTAAAACCCTAAAGACCCATAAAAACAATAAAAGTCCCAAAAAATCCCTAAAAACCTGTGAAAAATTAGTAGTCCCTAAAACCCTAAAAGCCCCCTGAAAAACATAAAAACTCAAAGAAACCTTAAAAAAACCCTAAAAACCCTTTAAAACCCCCAAAACCCACTAAATACTATAAAACCCCTGAAAACACCTAAAAATGATAAAAAAACTCTAAAAACATTAAAAACACTGAAAAATTCAAAAAAAAACCCTTAAAACTAAAAAATAACCTAAAAACCTTAAAAACCCCAAAAAAACTCCTAAAAACCGTTAAAACCCCTAAAACCCTTCAAAATCCCTAAAAACCCTAAAACACTAAAAACCATAGATATCCTAAAAAAATCCCTAAATATCCCTAAAGACGTGAAAAACCCTAAAACCAAAAAAAAACCATAAAAACCAAAAAAATACCTAAAACATTAAAAAACCTGAAAAACCCACTGAAAACCTAAAACCCCATAAACCCCCTAAAACATTAAAAAAATTCTAAAAACCTAAAAACCCTAAAAACCTAAAAACCCTAAATAACCCTAAAAAATCCTAAAACCCCACAAAATCCCTAAAAACACTAAAAATAAAAAACCTAAAAAACCACAAAAATAACTGAAAACATAAAAAAACCCAAAAAACCAAAAAAAAACCTACAAACCTTAATAGAACCTAAAAACCAATAAAAAGCCTGAACCACAAAAAAAACTATAAAAACCGTTTAAACCCTTAAAAATTTTAAAAACTCTAAAAAACAATAAAACCCCTAAAAACTCAAAAAAAACCAAAAAAACCCAAAAAGAACCTAAAAACCCTAAAAATCTAAAAACCCGACAAACCCGAAAAACCCCTAAAAACCCTAAAAACCCCCCAAAACCCTCAAAATCCCTAAAAACCATAAAAATACTCAAAATACCTAAACATATCTAAAAATTTAAAAAAAACCCTAAAAACCCTGAAAAACCTCTGAAAACCATAAAACCCCCTAAAAAACATTAAAACCCTTAGAACCCCTAAACCACTAAAACTCTAAAAACCCTCAAAACCCCTAAAAATGTTAAAAAACCTTGAAAACCTTAAAACCCTAAAAAACTCAGGAAAACCCTAAAAACCCAAAAGAAACCTAAAACCCCTAAAAACCTAAAGAACTCTAAAACCCCTAAAACCCCTAAAAATCCCTCAAAACCCTGAAAACCATAAAAATACTAAAAAGCCACAAAATTTCCTAAAATGTAAAAACCCCTAAAACCCATGAAAACCCATGAAAACTATAAAAAACCCAAAAACCCATAATACCCTCAAAAGCCACTAAAAACTCAAAAAATTCTTTAAACGCCTAAAAACGTTAAAGACTATAAAACCCCTTTAAAGCCATAAAAACTCAAAAAACCCTAAAAACCCAAAAACTCCCAAAAAACCATAAAAAACCCAAAAAACACTAAAAAACTCTAAAAAACATAAAAAACCCCAAAATCTCTTGAAACCCAAAAAACACCTAAATACCAAAAAAATCCTAAAAAGTTATAAAAATCCCTGAAAACATAAAACCCCTCAAACCCATGAAAAACCCCAAAAAAACCAAAAAACCCTAATGACCTTAAAACCCCTAAACCCCATAAAACCGTAAAACCCACTAAAAACTCTAAAAACCATTAAAACCTTAAAACCCTTAAAACCCTTAAAAATGTTAAAAACTCTAAAAAACCATAAACCCCCAAAAAACTCAAAAACCCCTAAAATCCCAGAAATATCCAAAAAACCATTAAAAACACTAAAAACAATAAAATACCTAGAAATCCCCCAAAAACCTTCCAAATCCCTAAAAATACTAAAAAACTCTAAAAGCCATAAAAATCCTAAAAAATCCCAAAATATCGTTAAAAATGTAAAAAATCCTAAAATACTTGAAAACCCCCTAAAAACCATAAAAACCCCTAAAAACCTTAAAAACATAAAAACCCATAAAAACCCAAAAATCCACTAAAAACTCTAAAAACCCTTCAAACTCTGAAAAAGTTAAAAAAACTCAAAAAAAACTTAAAACCCCTAAATACAAAAAAAGACCTTAAAGACCCTGAAAACCCCTAAATACCCCTAAAAATGATAAAAGCAACTAGAACCCCTAAAAATGCATAAAACCTGTAAAAATACCTAAAATAATAAAAAGCTAAAAAATCCCTAAAAACATAAAAACACCTAAACCCCCCGAAAATCATTGAAAACCATAAAACTCCTAAATCCCATAAAATCCCTAAAAATAATAAAAACCTTAAAGACCCACTAAAAACTCTAAAACATTAAAAATCCTAAAAACTATAAAAACTATAAAAAAACCCTAAAAACCCTAAAAAATCTAAAAACCCCAAATACCCAAAAGACCATAAAACCCTAAATCCACTAAAAATACTGAAAACCCAAAAATCCCTCAAAATCCCTAAAGATAATAAAAAATAACTAAAAACTACAAAAATCCTATAAATCCCTAAAATACCTGAAATTTTAAGAAAATCCTAAAACCCTGAAAAACCCATAAAAACCCTAAAAACCACAAAAACCCATAAAAATCCTAAAACGTACTAAAACCCCTAAATACCATTAAAACAAAAAAATAAAAAAACCCAAAATACCCTAAAAACCCTAAAAAACCATAAAAAACCCTAAAAACGAGAAATCCCAAAAAAAACCATAAAAATCCTTAAAAATTCCTAAAAATCCTTGAAAATATAAAACCCCCTAAAATCCCTAAACACCATAAAATCCAATAAAAACCATTAAAACATCTAAAACCCCATAAAAATGAAAATACCATTAAAAACAAAAAATGTTTAAAACTATAAAAAAACCATAAAAAGCCAAAAAGACCCTAAAACCCCTAAAAACCTAAAAAACCTTGAAAACCCTTAGAATCCCTCAGAATCCCTAAAAAAGCTAAAAAGCATAAAATTACTAAAAAATCCCAAAAAATCCCTATAAACCTAAAAACCACTAAAACAATAAAACCCCCTAAAATACATAAAAAATCCTAAAACCCATAAATTTTCTAAAAACCTATTAAAAACTCTAAAACCCCTTATAACCCATAAAAATGTTAAAAACATTAAAAATCTCTAAAAACCCTAAAAAAAGGATAAAAAATCAAAAAAAGTCTAAAACCAAAAAAGACCATAAAAACCCTAAAAACACCTTAAAACTCTTAAAAACCTTGAAAATCCATAAAACCCCCAAAATCTCTGAAAACCCGAAAGACCCTAAAACCCATAAAAATCCTCAAAAATCCCAAAAATTCCCTGAACATGTAAAATCCCCTAAAACCCCACAAAAAAACCATTAAACCCCTAAAAAAGTTAATATTGTTAAAAAAAACTCCAAAACTGCTTAAAAACCCTAAAAATAAAAAAAAACCCTTAAAACCCCAAAAGACCCAAAAACCCTCAAAACCCCTTAAAAGACAAAATAATCCCGAAAACCTCAAAAAACACTAAAGACCCTAAAATCCAAAAAAATGTAAAAAAGCCCAAAATATCAATGAAAACGAAGAAAAACCTTGAAACCCCCCAAAAAACCAAAAAACTGAATAAAAACTCTAAAAACCCTTAAAATTGCTAAAAACATTAAAAAACTATAAAAACAATAAAAATCCTAATAACTAAAAAAAACCCTAAAACCCCAAAGGACCCTAAAACCCTTGAAAACCAAAAAAACACAAAAAACCTAAAACCCCTCAAAATCCCTAAAAACCCTAAAATAAATAATAAACCTAAAAAGACCTAAAAATCCCTAAAAACATAAAAAACCCTAAAAATTTGAAAAGACATTGAAAACCATAAAATCCCTTATAAACATTAAAATATAATAAAACCCATAAAAACCACAAAAAACACTAAAACTACATTAAACCCCCTAAAAACGTTAAAAACTCTAAAAACCCATAAAACCCAAAAAACTCAGAAAAGACACTAAAACCCTGAAAAACCCTTAAACCCCCTAAAGATCCCTAAATACTCAAAAAATCACTAAGAACCATAAGAAACCCTAAAACCATAAAATTTATAAAAAAGAACTAACAATCACTAAAAACCTAACAAACCATAAAAACCCTAAAAACCCATGAAAACTAAGAAAACCTTAAAATACCCTAAAAACCTAAAAACCCCAAAAAAACCACTAAAAACTCTAAAAACCCTCAAATCCCCTAAAAATGTTAAAATAGTCTAAAAATCCTTAAGAAAACCTAAAACCCCAAAAAAGCTCCAAAAACCCTAAAAATCCCTAAAAATCCTAAAAACCCCTAAAAACACAAAATACCATCAAAATATGTAAAACCCTAAAAAATCATAAAAATCCAAATAAAGCCCTAAAAATAACTAAAAACCTAAAAAACCCCTAAAATCCTTTAACACCCCAAAACCCTAAAAACCCATAAAAACCATCAAAATCCCTAAAAACACATAAAACCCTAAAAACTAATAAAAACTCTAAAATCCATTAAAACCCCTAAAAATGTAAAAAAATTTAAAAACACCGAAAAAAACCTTAAAACCCCTAAAAAATCAAGAAACCCTAAAAACTGAAAGGACCCTTAAAACCATAAAAATCTCTAAAATCCATAAAAACCATTAAAATCCCTAAAACCCATGAAAATACTAAAAATCCCTAAAATCCCTAAAAATGTAAAAACCCTAAAGACCTTGAAAAACACCTAAAAACCATAAAAAACCTTAAAACTTTAAAAAACGTAAAAAATCATGAAAACCCTAAAAACCCATTAAAAACTCTAATAACACCCCTAAAAGTGTTAAAAACGTTAAAAAATATAAAAACCCAAAAAGTACTCAAAAAATCCAAAAAATACAAAAGTCCCTAAGAACCGTAAAAAACCCTAAAACCTTGAAAAACCTTAAAAACACTCAAAATCTCTAAAAACCCTAAAAATCGAAAAAAAACTATAAAAATCCTAAAAATCCCTAAAAACTCTAAAAATGTAAAAAAACCATAAAAACCCTGAAACCTCTAAAAAACATAAAAACCCTTAAAAACCATAGAAAACAAAAAAACCCTTAAAATCGCTAAAAATGTTAAAAATGTTAAAAAAAACTCTAAAAACACGAAAAAAACACAGAAAAAACCCTAAACCTCAGAAAGAACCTAAAAACCCTAAAAACCCCAAAAAACCCTAAAAAACCCAAAAAACACAAAAAACCATAAAAATTCTAAAAAATCCCTACATATCCCTAAAATTGTAAAAATCCCTAAAACCCTAAAAGATACCTATAAATCTTAAAAACCCTAAAATCCATAAAACCCAAAAAATCCACTAAAACTCTAAAATCCACTAAAAGTCGTAAAAATGTTAAAATACTCTAAAAACCCTTATAACGAACTAAAAATGAAAAAACCCTAAAAACTCAAAGGACACTAAAACCCAAAAAAAACCCAAAAACCCCTTAAAAACCATGAAAATCCCTAAAAACTCCTAAAATCCTAAAAACCCTAAAAAACCCTAAAAACCACATAAACCCTTAAAAACCCTAAACTCCCTGAAAATGTAAAAAACCCAAAAAACTATGAAAACCCTGAAAACCCCGTGAAAACCAAAAAAACACTTAAAACCTTAAAAACCCAATAAATACCCTAAAAACCAGTAAAAATTCTAAAAAAATTAAAACCCCAAAATATGTTAAAAAAACTCTAAAAAACCGTAAAACATTAAAAAAAATAAAAAAACCCTAAATACCTAAAAATACCCAAAAAACCCTGAAGAACCCTAAAACCCTAAAAAACTCTAAAAGACTCTAAAACCCCCCAAATTCCCTAAAACCCCTAAAAACCCTAAAAACCCTAAAAGTATAAAAATCCAAAAAATCCCTGAAAGTCTTTCAAAACATAAAAAACCCTAAAAACCCTGAAAAACTCTTGAAAACCATAAAACCCCTAAAAACCCTAAAACACAACTAAAACACTAAAACTCCAAAAACCCCTAAAAATGTTAAAAACTCTAAAAACCCATACAACCCTAAAAAAACTCAATAAAACCCTCCAAAATGCAAGAAGACCCTAAAACCCGAAAACCTCTCAAATCCCTAAAAAACCCTAAAATCCCCTAAAATCCCTTAAAATCCCTAAAAACACAAAAAACCATAAAAATTCTAAAAAACCCCTAAAAATTCGTGAAAATGAAAAACACCCTAAAAGCCCTGTAAATCCCTTGAAAACCATAAAACCTCTAAAAAGATAAAAAACCAAAAACCCCATAAATATCCTAAAAAGACACTAATAACTCTAAAATCACTTAAAATGTAAAAATGCTAAAAACACTAAAAAACCCATTAAAAGGCATTAAAAATTCAAAAATACCTTTAAACCCCAAAAGACCCGAAAATCCCTAAAAATCCCTAAAAATCCTAAAAACCCCTTAAAACCTTGAAAACCCCTAAAAACCCATAAAAACCATAAAAATATTAAAAAATATCAAAAAATCCCTGAAAACAAAAAAACCCTAAAACCCTAAAAAATGCTTGAAACCTATAAAAACCCCTAAAAACCATAAAACCCCTAAAAACCATAAACCACAAAAAATGCTAAAACCCCTTAAAACAATAAAAACTCTAAAAAACCATAAAAGCCTATAAAAATAAAAAAAACCCATAAAACCCCAAAAATACCCTACAAACATTGAAACCCCTAAAAAACCATGACACCCCGAAAAACCCTCAAAATCCCAAAAAACCCTAAAAACCATAAAAACCATAAAAACCCTTAAAAATCCAAAAAAACATAAAAACTGTTAAAACCCCTAAAACCCTTGAAAACTATAAAACCCTTAACAAACATAAAAAACCTTTATACCCATAAAAGCCCTAAAACCCCACTAAAATACCTAAAAACACAAAAAAATCTAAAAAAATTTAAAACTCTAGAAAACCATAAAAACCCTATAAAACTAAAAAAACCTGAAAAACACAAAAGACCCTAAAAACCCTAGAACCCCAAAAAAACACTAAAATACCCTAAAAACCCTAAAACCCTCAAAATCCCTAAAAACCCTAAAAACCATAAAAATCCTAAAAAACACAAAAAATCCTTGAAAACATAAAAAACCTTAAAATCCAGAAAAAGACCTTGAAAACCATAAAACCCATAAAAACCCATAAAAACCCTAAAACCCCACGAAAAACACTAAAACCCCTTAAGACCGCTAAAAACATAAAAAACTCTATAAAATATTGAAACCCCTAAAAAAACTAAAAATATCCTAAAACCCCAAAAAAACACTAAAAATCCATAAAAACCATAAAAAACTAAAAATTTCTAAAAAATCTTGAAAAATCCATGAAAACGTAAAAAACCCTAAAAACACTAAAAACAATTGAAAACCTTAAAAACTCTAAAACTGTAAAAAAATACCAAAAACCCATAAAAACCTTAAAACCACTAAAATCTCTAAAAACCCTTAAAACCAATAAAAACATTAATAAACCTTAAAATGCCTAAAACATTAAAAACTTAAAAAAACTCTAAAAAACCTTAAAAACCCAAAAAAACTAAAAAACCCTAAAAATCCAAGATATTGCTAAAAACCCTGAAAACCCTACAAACCCAAAAAACCCAAAAAACACTAAAATCCCTCAATTTCCTTAAAAACCTAAAAAACCATAAAAACCATAAAAATCCTTAAATCCCTAAAAATCCATAAAAAACTAAAAAACCTTAAAAATGATGAAAACCCCTAAAAAACCATAAAATATATAAAAGCCATAAAAAACTAAAAATCCAAAAAAACCCAAAAAACATACTAAAAATATAAAAGCCCTTAAAACCCCTAAAAACATTAAAAAAAATTAAAAACTGTAAAAAAATTAAAATCCCTAATAAAATCAAGAAAACCGTAAAACCCCCAAAAGATCCTAAAACCATGATATACCCTAAAAACCAAAAAAATATATAAATAATATTAAAACCCCTCAAAATAACTAAAACCCCTAAAAACCCTAAAAACCAAATAAATCCTTAAAAATCCTTAAAAATCCACGAACACAAAAACTCGAGAAAATCCTTTAAAAACCATAAAACCCTAACAACCCCCCCCCCCCAATAAACCCACTAAAAACTCTAAAAAACCATGAAACCCCTGCAAATGTTGAAAAATGTTATACAACTATAAAAACCTTAAAAACCCTAAAATACTCAAAAAACCCAAAAGACCCTAAAAACCCATAAAAAAACCTCAAATTCCTAAAAACCCTAAAAATCCTAAATAATCCCTAAAAATATCTACAAATGTAAAAAAATTATAAAAAACCTATACAACCCTTGAAAACCATAAAAACCCCAAAAAACCGAATAACCACTATAAACTCTAAAAGTCCTTAAAACCCAAAAAAACGTTAAAAACTCTGAAAAAACCTTAAAAATTCTATGAACTCAAAAAAATACATAAATTCCATAAAAACCATAAAAACAATGAAATCCCTTAAAAAACCTCAAAATTTCTAAAAACCCTAAAACCCTAAAAACCATAAAAATCCTGAAAAAGCCCCAAAAATCCCTGAAAATTCAAAAAACCCTAAAACCCTAAAAAACCCCTAAAACCCATAAAATTCCCTAAAAACCATTATAACCCATAAAACCCCATAAAAACCCTAAAACCCCACTAAAATCTCTAAAAGCCCTTAAAATTCCTATTTGTTAAAAAATAATAAAAACCCTTAAAACCCTAAAAAACTAAACAAAAAACATAAAAACCCAAAAGACCCTAAACCCCTAAAAAACCCTAAAAATCCCTGAAAAACACTCAAAATCCCTAAAACACTAAAAAAACCGAAAAACCATAAAAATACTAAAAATTCAAAAAAACCCCTCAAAACATAAAATACCTGAAACCCCCTAAAAACCCTCTCAAAACCATAAAAATCCCTAAAAACCATAAAAAACTATAAAAACCATAAATATCGAAAAACCCACTAAAAAATCTTTAAAAAACCCGTAAAACCCATAAAATGTTAAAAACTCTAAAAAAATTTAAACCCCAACAAAACTAAAAAAAAACCAAAATACCCAAAAAGTCCCTGAAAAGCCTAAAAACACTAAAATCACCTAAAACCCCTCAAAATTCCTAAAACCCATAAAAACCCTAAAAACTATAAAAATATTAATAATCCCTAAAAATCCCTGAAAACGTAAAAAACTCTAAAAACCCCCTAAAAACCATAAAAATCATTAAAAACCTTAATAAACCCAATAAACCCCCAAAATCCCCCTAAAAACTTTAAAAGATCGTAAAACCCATGAAAACATTATAAAAATTTAAAAAACTCTAAAAAACCATAAAAACCGGATAAAACTCAAAAAAACCCTAAAAAACCAAAATTCCCTAAAAACCTTGGAAAACCCTAAAAACCCGCAAAAACCCAAAAACCCCTCAAAATCGCCAAAACCCTTAAAACCCTAGAAACCATAAAAAACCTAAAAAATCCTAAAAAAATCCTTAAAAATCCCAGAAAATGTAAAAAACACTAAAAACCTTAAAAGTAACTGAAATTCATAAAACCCCCTAAAAATCCTAAAAAACCATGAAAATCCAAAAAACAATAAAAACTACTAAAACTCTAAAAATCCTAAAACACCTAAAACATTAAAACTCTAAAAACCTAAAAACACTAAAAAATAAAAAATGGCTAAAACCTAAAAAGGCCAAAAAAACAAAAAATACCATAAAAATCCTAAAAACATAAAAAAACTAAAATGACTAAAAAACCCTAAAACACCCAAAATCCCAAAAAACCATAAAAACTATAAAAACCCAAAAAAACCATAAAAAACCTAAAAAACCCTAAAACTCTCTTAAAACATAAAAATCATTAAATACCCAAAAAACCATAAAAAACCCCTGAAAACCATAAAAACTTATAAGAACCATAAAAACCCATAAAAACACATAAAAACCCTAAAATCCCTTAAGACCATAAAATCTTAAAAATCATAAAAACCTTGAAAACCCTTTAAAACCCTCAAAATCCCTAAAAACCATAAAAACCATAAAAATCCTACAAAATCCCTAAAGATCACTGAAATTATAAAAAATCCTTAAAACCCTGAAAACCATAAAAACCTGTGAAAACCTAAAAAACCATTGAAACCCATAAAAACCCACTAAAAACTCTAAAAACACTTTAAACTGCTAAGAAAATTAAAAATTTCTAAAAAACCTTGGAATCCTTTAAAAATAAAAAAAACCAAAAACCCCTAAAAACAATAAAGACCCTAAAAACTTTTTAAAACCCTTAAAACCCATAAAAACCTAAGAAACCAAAAAAAATCTAAAAACCCTTTAAACCCCCAGAAATGTTAAAAAACTCTAAAAAAGTTAAAACATTAAAAAACTAAAAAACACTGTAAAAACCCCAAAAGAACCTAAGAAACCTAAAAACCCTGAAACCTCTCAAAACCATACAAATACAAAAAATCCCTAAAAATCCCTAAAAATGTAAAAAAACCATAAATACCCTTAAAATCCCCTAAAAACCATAAAATCCCTAAAAAAATTAAAAACCAAAAAACCCAAAAAAACCCCCTAAAAACCACTAAAAACTCTAAAAACCCTTAAAAAGTTAAAAAAAAATATAAAAAAACCTTAATAAACCCAAAAAAATAGAAAAAATAGCAAAATACCCCGAAAACCCCCCAAAACACTCATAATACCAAAAAAACCTAAATACCCTAAAAACCATAAAATCCTAAAAAATCCCTAAATTTCCTCGAAAATGTAAAAAAACCTAAAAACCCTGAAAACCCCCTAAAAACCATAGAAACCCATAAAAGACTTTAAAATCCCTGAAAACCAATAAAACACCTAAAAACCCACTAAAAACTCTAAAAACTCTTAAAACCCCGAAAAATGTTTTAAAACGTTAAAAAACTCTAAAAACCCTTAAAATTCCTAAAAACTAAAAAAACCAAAAACAACCTAAAAACCCTGAAAAACCCAAAACAACCTAAAAACCATTAAAAACCATAATTGGATGTGGTGCTGCTGGAAGCTGGTTCTGGCTGGATGTGACGTGATCATGCCGCTTTGTGTCTCTTTTTGAGTCTTTTCTCTCTTTGTTTTTCTTTTTTGGCGTGGGTTGTAAGGGGTTTTTGGGTGTGGGTTGTTTGACCCCTCCCCCCCTTGTCTGCTGTGTCTCCTTTTTATTGCTAATAAATTTGGGGGGGGCCAGGAATAGCCCGACCCTCGCATCTTCCTTGCCCTAAAAATCCCTAAAAATACCAAAAAATTTAAAAAACCCTGAAAAACCTATGATAGCCATAAATCCCCCTAAAAACAATAAAAAATCCTAAAAAATCCTTGAAAACCATAAAACGTTTAAAAATTTTAAAAACCCCACAAAATTCATAAAAACCCACTAAAAACATTAAAAACCCTCAATCCCCCTAAAAATGTTTAAAAAACTCTTAAAAACCTTAAAACCCCCCAAAAATACCTCAAAAAACTAAAAAACCAAAACCATAAAAATCATAAAAAATCCCTAAAAAATAAAAGAAGCCCAAAACCTCAAATAACTTAAAAACCACTAAAAGCCCTAAAAAACCCATAAAACCCTAAAAAAGCTAAAAACATAAAAATACTTCAAACCCCTAAAAATGTTAATAAAACTCTAAAAAACCATAACTCTAAAAAAAATCAAAAAAACCTAAACCCTTAAAAGATCTTAAAACCCAAAAAACCTTTAAAACCCTAAAAACCCTGAAAACCCCTAAAAATCAATAAAATCCCTAAAAACGTAAAAACCTTTAAAACCTTGAAAAGTCCCTAAAACCAAAAAAAAACCCAAAAAACTACAATTTTTTTTAAAATACTCTTAAAAACCCTAAAAACCCATAAAAATCCTCAAAATCCTTAAAAACCATAAAAACCATAAAAATTCTAAAAAACCCAAAAAAATACCTAAAAACATAAAAGACCTAGACCTTGAAAAACCAAAGAAAAATATAAAAACACCTAAAAACCTTCAAAACCATAAAACCATTAAGATCCTCAAAAGCCATCAAAAACACTAAAAACCCTTAAAACCCCTTAAAACGTAAAAAAAACATTAAAAACTCTAAAACCCCTTAAAAATGGTAAAACCACAAAAAACCCATATAATCCCAAAAAGATCCTAAAAACCCTGAAAACCACTAAAAACCCTAAAAATCCTAAAAGAACCCCTAAAAATGTAAAACCTATAAAACCCTGAAAACCACATGAAAACCACAAAAACCCCTAAAAACCATAAAGACCATTAATACCCATAAAAACCCTTAAAACCCTTAAAACCCAAAAAAACTCTAAAAACCCTTTAAAATCCCTAAAACCCCTTAAAATCCCTAAAAACACAAAAATACATAAAGCGCCATAAAAATCCTTGAAAATGTAAAAGAACCTAAAACCCCCCAAAACTAAAAAATGCCCTAAAACCCCTAAACCCTAAAACCCCGGAAAACACTAAAAACCCACAAAATCCCTAAAAACCATAAAAATATAAAAACACTAAAGAAACCCTAAAAATCCTTGAAAATGAAAAACCCCTAAAAACCTAAAAAATCCCTGAAAACCAAAAAACACCTAAAAACCGAAAAACCCATAAAAACTCTAAAAATAACAAAAAACTCTAAAAACCCTATAAACACTTAAAAATGTAAAAAAAATTTGAAAAATCTTAAAAACCATAAAAAATAAAAAAAAACCCCCAACACCCCAAAAAGACCCTAATAACAACCAAAAAACCAAAAAACTAAAAAACCTTAAAAAACCCCTAAAAAACCCTAAAAACCCTAAAAACCCCTTAAAATCCCTAAAAACCCTAAAAATCATAAAAATACAAAAAACACTAAAATTTTTGGATAAATAAAAAAACCCCAAAACCCTAAAAAAACATTGAAAACCATAAATCCCCTAAAAATCTTAAAATCCTAAAACCCCATAAAACCCCATAAAACCCCTAGAAACCCACTAAAAACTCAAAAAATCACTTAAAACCCTAAAAAATATTAAAAAAGTCTAAAACCCTTAAAAAACTCAAAAAAAAACACCTAAAAACCCAAAAGACCCTAATAATCGTAAAAATTCTAAAAAATCCAGAAAAATCCATAAAAATGTAAAAAACACTGAAAACCTTGAAAACCATAAAAAACCTTGAAATGATTAAAAACCCATAAAACCATAAAACCCACTAAAAACTCTAAAACCCCTTAAATCCCCAAAAAACCCTAAAAACCCTAAAACCACAAAAGACCCTAAACCTTGAAAAACCCCTAAAAATGCTAAAAAATCCCAAATAATCCAAAAAAAACCCCAAAACACCCTAGAACCCATAAAAATCATAAAAAATCCCAAAAAAATCCATAAAATCATATAAACCCCTAGAATCCCTAAAAACCCTTGGATGGGAAGTGATGAAGGGGATATGAAGCTGTCGAATGCTGGAGTTGGATGAGAAGGTGTTGAAGCTGTTGTTGCATTTGGTCCTTTATGTATTTTCCTTTCTTTGTTTTCATTTTGGGGACTGTCTTTTGGGTTGGGGTCAATGGACCCTACCCCTCCCCGGTTTGTAGTGTCTCTTGTGCTGTCTTCTTTCTAATAAATTTTGGGAGGACCAAGAATAGCCTGATCCTGCACCTCTTCTTCCATAAACGCATAAAAAAACTAAAACCCAATAAAAACCCTAAAAACCCACGAAAAACTCTAAAAACCACTAAAAACATTAAAAACTCTTAAAAAAACCCTAAAACATAAAATAACCCTAAAACCCCCAAAAATCATAAAAATCATGAAAGACCCTAAAATACCCTAAAAACATTGAAAATCCATAAAAACATTTAAAAACCCCTAAAAACCCACAAAATCCCTAAAAACCCAAAAACCATAAAATCCTAAGAAATCCAAAAAATCCTGAAAAACATATAGAACCCTAAAAACCCATAAAACCAAAAAAAACCTTAAAACCTTAAAAAACCCTATATTCCCCTAAAAATCATAAAAACGCTAAAAACTCTAAAAACCCTTAAAACCCCTAAAAATGTAAAAAAAAGCTATAAAAACCTTAATAACACTAAAAAAATCAAAATACCCTAAAATCCCAAAAAAAACCTTAAAACCTAAAACCCTTAAAACACCTAAAAACACTAAAAACCCTAAAAATCTCAAAAAACACAAAAAATCATAAAATCTGAAAAGCCCTAAAACCCCCAAAAATGAAAAAAACCATAAAACCCCTGAAAAACCCCTGAAAACCATAAAGACCACTAAAAACTCTAGAATCTCTCAAACCCAAAACACCTAAAAACCAAAAAAAATTAAAACCTAAAACACAAAAAAAAACTCTAAAAAACCCTAAAATACCAAAAAGACCCTAAAAAACCCCTGAAACCCTAAAAAACCTCAAAATCCCTAAAACCCCTAAAAACCTTAAAAACTCTAAAAACGCTATAAACCCATAAAAACGTTAAAAAAATCTAAAAAACCTTTAAAACCCTAAAAACTCAAAAAACCCGAAAAAAACCAAAAAGACCCTAAAAACCCTGAAAAATCGAAAAAAAACCTAAAATCATGGAAAACCATAAGAACCCGAAAAATCCATAGAAACCCTAAAAACCAAAAAAACCACAAAAAAATAAAAGATCCCTAAACATCCCTAAAAATGTTAAAAACCCTAAAACCCTTGAAAAACAACTTAAAACCATAAAACCCCTAAAAACCATAAAATCCCATAGAAACCCTAAAAACCACTAAAAACTCTAAAAACATAAAATCACAAAAAACACAAAAAACCATAAAACCCCAAAAATACCCTAAAAACCCTAAAACCCCCTAAAAACACCCTAAAAACCCTAAAACCCCCTAAAAACCCCAAAACCCCCCAAAACCCCTCAAAATCCCTAAAAACCTAAAAAACACTAAAAACTATAAAAATTGTAAAAAAGATATAAAATTACCTTTAAAATAATAAAACCCAAAAACCCATGAAATATATCTGAAAACCATAAATACCATTCAAAATCATAAAAACCCTAAAAACCTTTTAAAAACTCTAAAAACACATAAAACCCTAAAAACCAACTAAAACTTCAAAAACCTATAAAACCCCTAAAACATTAAATAGTGGTTAAAAACTCTAAAAAACCTTAAAACCCTAGAAAACTCAAAAAAACCCTAACAACCCCAAAAGACCCTAAAAGCCCATAAAACCCATAAAACCCCTTAAATTCATTGAAAACCCAAAAAAAACCCAAAAACCATAAAAATCCTAAAAAATCCCTAAAAATCCCTAAAAACATATAAAATCATAAAAACCCTGAAAACCCCCTGAAACCCATAAAAGCACTTAAAACCCTAAAATACCCTAAAAACCCATAAACCACTAAAAACTCTAAAAACCTATAAAACCCATATTTTATTAAAAAAAATCTAAAAAACTTAACACTAAAAAAGTCAAAAAAACCATAAAACCCAAAAGATCCTAAAAACCAAAAACCAGAAAAAACATGAAAACCCTCAGAATCCCTAAAAACCAAAAAAAATACAAAAAAACAAAAAAATGCCCTAAAAATCACTAAAAACATAAAAAACACTAAAACCCTAAAAAAATCCCTAAAAAGCAAAAAAACCCTAAAAAGCAAAAAAACCCTAAAAACATTAAAAAACTCTAAAACCCATAAAAAACCCTAAAAACCCACTAAAAACAATAAAAACACTAAAAACCCTTAAAATGACAAAAAAACTCAAAAAAACCCTAAAATCGTAGAAATACATTAAAAACCCTAAAAACCCTAAAACCATAAAAATCCTAAAAAAGCCTTAAAATCCCTAAAAACGTAAGAAAACTAAAAATAATGAATTCCCCCTAAAATCTATAAAAACCCTTAAAACCTTAAAAACCCTAAAAACCCATAAAAATAATTAAAAACTATAAAAAAATTAAAACCCCTAAAAAGTAAAAAAAAACTCTAAAAAATATTAAAAACTCTAAAAAACTCAAAAAACCCTAAAACCCCCAAAAGACCCTAACCCCCCCCCCCCAAAAAGACCCTAAAACCTCCCAAAACCACCCAAAACCCCTAAAAACCTAAAAAAACCTAAAACCCCACAAAATCTTTAAAACAAAAAACACTAAAAACAATTAAAATCCAAAAAAGCCAAAAAATCAATAAAAACATAAAAAAAATGAAAAAACCCTGAAAACATAAAAACCCCATAAAACCCTAAGAAAACCTAAAAATCATAAAAACCCATAAAACCCTTAAAAACACTAAAAACCCAAAATCCTAGAAAAAACACATAATATTGTAAAAACCCTTAAAGATCCTAAAAATGTTAAAAATACTAAAAAACTCAAAAAACCATAAAAACAAAAAAAAAATCAAAGAAACCCCTAACCCCCCCCCCCCCAAAAAAAACACAAAAACTTGACAAAATCTGTTAAAATCCTAACAATTCCTAAAAACAATAAAAACCTAAAAAAAACTAAAAAACCCAAAAAACAATGAAAATCCCCTGAAAACCATAAAACCCCTGAAAATCTTAACATCCTAAAAACCCATAAAACCCTAAAAAACCACTAAAAACTCTAAAACCTAGTAAACTCCTAAAAATGTTTAAAAACTCTTAAAAACATTAAAAATCCTAATCAACTCAAAAAACCCTAAAAACATAAAAGGCCTTAAAAACATTGAAAACCCCTAAAACCCAAAAAATAGTGAAAACCTTAAAACCTTCAAAATCACTAAAAACCCTAAAACCCCAAAAAGTAATGAAAATATTAAAAAATCCATAAAAATCCTTGAAAATGTAAAAAACCTAAAAACCTTGAAAAACAAGGGAAAACCAAAAAACCCCTAAAACATTAAAAACCACTCAAAAAAAAATATAAAACCCTTAAAACCCCTAAAAACGTTAAAAAATTATAAAAAATAATTAAAACCCATAAAAGAACTCAAAAAACCCTAAAAACCCAAAAGGCGTAAAACCCTTGAAAACCCCTATGAACCCTAAAAAACCTTGAAAACCCTAAAACCCCTCAAAATCCCAAAGAACCCTAAAACCCTCTAAAATCCATTAAAATCCAAAAATTCCTTAAAATTACCAAAAAATGAAAAACCCCTAAATACCCTGAAAAACATTTGAAAACCATAAAACCCCTAAAAAACCATAAAATAACCTAAAAATCCAAAAAAAAAACTAAAGCACTAAAAACCCCCAAAACACTTAAAACCCATAAAAACATTAAAAAACTCTAAAAAACTTTAAAAATTATTAAAAGAATCTCAAAAAAGTCTAAAAACCCAAAAGACCCTCAAAACCCTAAGAAAACCCAAAAACACTAAAAAACCCTGAAAACCCCCAAAACCCCTTAAAATCCCTAAAACCCTAAAAAACACAAATGTCCTAAAAGGCTCTAAAAATACATGAAAACGTAAAAACCCTAAAAACCCTAAAAACAATAATAACCCCTAAAACCTTTAAAAAACCCTAAAAACCCGTAAAAATCCAAAAAAACCACTAAAAACACTAGAAACCCATAAAACACCTAAAAAGGTTAAAAAACTCAAAAAACCCATAAAAGTGCTAAAAAACTAAAAAAACTAAAAATACAAACAAGTCCCTAAATACTATAGAATACTCAAAAAAACCCTGAAAACATAAAAAAACCTAAAAACACTTGAAAACCATAAAAATCCTAAAAACATTAAAATACTCTAAAACCCCTAAAATCCCACTAAAAACTCTAAAAACCTTGCCCTGCAAAAAAACATAAAAAACCTTGAAAACCTAAAATACATTAAAAACTATAAAAAACCGTATAAGCCCAAAAAAACTCAAAAAACCCCTAAAACCCCTGAAAACCCTAAAAACCCCTAAAAATATCTAAAAACCTAAAAATACCAAAAACTATAAAAATCCTAAAAATCCACTAAAAATCCCTAAAAACATAAAAAAACCTAAAAACTCTGAAAACCCATGATATCTATAAAAACACTAAAAACCATAAACACCAATAAAAAAACGAAAATCACTAAAAATACAAAATAATCTTAAAACATAAAAAATATTAAGAATTCACAAAACCTTATAAAAGTCAAAAAATCCCTAAAAACTAAAAAATGCTCTAAAACCCCTAAACCCTAAAACCCAGGAAAACCCTAAAACCCACAAAATCCCTAAAAACCATAAAAATATAAAAAACCTAAAGAAACCCTAAAAATCCTTGAAAATTAAAAACCCCTAAAACCTTGAAAAGCCCTGAAAACCAAAAAACACCTAAAAACCCATAAAAACTCTAAAAATAACAAAAAACTCTAAAAAACCTATAAACTCTTAAAAATGGAAAAAAACTTTGAAAAATATTAAAAATCATAAAAAAAACAACCCCCCCCCCCCCCACAACACCCCAAAAGGCCCTAAAACCACCAAAAAACCAAAAAACCAAAAAACCTTAAAAAACCCCTAAAAACCCTTTAATCCCCTTAAAATCCATAAAATCCCTAAAAATCATAAAAATTCAAAAAACACTAAAAATTTCTGATAAATAAAAAACCCTAAAAACCCTAAACAAACCTTGAAAACCATAAATCTCCTAAAAATCCTAAAATCTTAAAAACACATAAAACACATAAAACACACTAAAAACTCTAAAAACCCTTAAAACCCTAAAAACATTAAAAAAAGTTAAAACCCTTAAAAACTCAAGAAAACACCTAAAAACCCAAAAAGACCCTAAAAACCCTAAAAATCATAAAAATTCTAAAAATCCAGAAAAAATCCCTAAAAATGTAAAAAACACTGAAAACCTTGAAAACCATAAAAACCCATAAAATGATTAAAAATACTAAAAACCCATAAAACCATAAAACCCACTAAAAACTCTAAAATCCCTGCAAAACCCTAATACCCAAAAGACCCTAAAACCTTGAAAACCTCATAAAAGTGCTAAAAAATCCCGAAATTCCCGAAATTCCCTAAAAATCCCAAAAAACCCCAAAACACACTAAAACCCATAAAAATCATAAAAAATCCCAAAAAAATCCATAAAAGCATATAAAACCCTAAAATACCTAAAAACCCTTGGATGGGAAGTGATGAAGGGGATATGGAGCTGTCGAATGCTGGAGTTGGATGAGAAGGTGTTGAAGTTGCTGTTGCGTTTGGTCCTTTGTGTCTTTTCCTTTCTTTTTTTTCCTTTTGGGGATTGTCTTTTGTGTTGGGGTCGATGGACCCTACCCCTCCCCGTTCTACAATGTCTCTTGTGGTGTATTTTTTCTAATAAATTTTGGGAGGACCGCGAATAGCCTGATCTTGTACCTCTTCTGCCATAAACCCATAAAAAAACTAAAACCCAATAAAAACCCTAAAAAACCACAAAAAACTCTAAAAACCACTAAAAACATTAAAAACTATTAAAAATCTTAAAAACCCTAAAAACTCAAAATAACCCTAAAAAACCCCAAAAACCATAAAAATCATGAAAGACCCTAAAATCCCCTAAAAACATTGAAAATCCCTAAACATATTTAAAAACCCTAAAAACCCGCAAAATCCCTAAAAAGCCTAAAACCATAAAATCCTAAGAAATCCAAAAAATC
Source organism: Viscum album (assembly GCA_963277665.1). Lineage (NCBI taxonomy): Eukaryota > Viridiplantae > Streptophyta > Magnoliopsida > Santalales > Viscaceae > Viscum > Viscum album. The sequence goes on along the minus strand of OY728141.1, from coordinate 1,884,201,022 downwards.
CTAAAAAACATATAGAACCCTAAAATCCCATAAAACGAAAAAAACCTTAAAACCTTAAAAAACCCTAAATTCCCCTAAAAATCATAAAAACGCTAAAAACACTAAAAACCTTTAAAACCCCTAAAAATGTTAAAAAAATATCTAAAAACCTTAAAAACACTAAAAAAATAAAAAAAACCCTAAAATCCCTAAATCCCTAAAAACCTAAAACTCCTAAACCCCCCTAAAAACACTAAAAACCCTAAAAATCTCAAAAAACACAAAAATATCATAAAATATGAAAAGCCTTAAAAACCCCAAAAATGAAAAAAAACCATAAAAACCCTGAAACCCCCCCCCAAACCATAAAGACCACTAAAAAATCTAAAACTACATCAACCCAAAACACCTAAAACCTAAAAAAAATAAAACCTAAAACACCGAAAAAGCACTAAAAACCCTAAAGACCCAAAAAGACCCTAAGAACCCCTAAAACCCTAAAAACTCTAAGAAAACCTAAAAACCCTTAAAATCCCTAAAAACCCTCAAAATCCCTTAAACCCCTAAAAACCTTAAAAACTATAAAAATGCTTTAAACCCCTAAAAACGTTAAAAAATCTAAAAAACCTTTAAAACCCTAAAAACTCAAAAAACTCGAAAAAACCAAAAAGACCCTAAAAAACATGAAAACCCAAAAAAAACCTAAAAACCATGGACACCCCTAAGAACCATAAAAATCCATAGAAACCCTAAAAACCAAAAAAAACACAAAAAGACTAAAAGATCCCTAAAAATCCCTAAAAATGTTAAAAACCCTAAAACCCTTGAAAAACAACTTAAAACCATAAAACCCCTAAAAACCATAAAATCCCATAAAACCCTAAAAACCACTAAAAACCTAAAATCCCCAAAAACACAAAAAACCATAAAACCCAAAAAATACCCTAAAACCCCTAAAAACCCTAAAACCCCAAAAACCCCTCAGAATCCCTAAAACCCTAAAAAACAATAAAAACTATAAAAATCCAAAAAAAGATATAAACATCCCTATAAATTAATAAAACCCAAAAAACCATGAAATATATCTGAAAACCATAAATACCAATGAAAATCATAAAAACCCTAAAAACCTTTAAAAACTCTAAAAACACATAAAACCCTAAAAACCAATTAAAACTCCAAAAACCTATAAAACCCCTAAAACATTAAAAAGTGGTTAAAAACTCTAAAAAAATTTAAAACCCTAAAAACTCAAAAAACCCTAACAACCCCAAAAGACCCTAAAACCCCCTAAAACCATTAAAAACCCTAAAATTCATTAAAAACCCCAAAAAAACCAAAAACGCATAAAAATCCTAAAAAATCCCTAAAAATCCCTAAAAACATATAAAATCCTAAAAACCCTGAAAACCCCCTAAAAACCATAAAAGCAACTAAAACCCTAAAATACCATAAAAACCCATAAACCACTAGAAACTCTGAAAAACCTATAAAACCCCTATTTTTTTAAAAAAAAGCTAAAAATCTTAACACTAAAAAAGTAAAAAAAAAAAAACCCAAAAGATCCTAAAAGCCAAAAAACCGTACAAAACATGATAACCCTTAGAATCCCTAAAAACCAAAAAAATGCAAAAAAACAAAAGAATCCCCTAAAAATCCCTAAAAACATAAAAAATGCTAAAAACCCAAAAAAATCCCTAAAAACCATAAAAACCCTAAAAAACATAAAAAAAACCCTAAAACCCATAAAAACCCTAAAAACCCACTAAAAACAATAAAAACACTTAAAACACCTAAAAATGTTAAAAAAACTCTAAAAACCATACAAACCCTAAGAAACTCAAAAAAAACTATAAAAACCCAAAAAACCCCGAACACCCTAAAAACCCTAAAATACCTAAAAGCCCTAATAGCCACTAAAAACTATCAAAATCACTGAAAAACCTAAAAACCATAAAATTCTTATAAAAACCTTTAAACCAGTAAAAACTCTAAAAACCCTTAAAACCCCTAAAAAGGTTAAAAAGGGGTAAAAACACTAAAAACCCATAAAATGCCTAAAAAACTCAAAAAAACCCCTAAAATCCCAGAAATATCTTAAAAACCCTAAAAACCCTAAAACCATAAAAATCCTAAAAAAGCCCTAAAAATCCCTAAAAACGTAAGAAACCTGAAAAACCAAGAAATCCCCCTAAAAACTATAGAAACCCTTAAAACCTTAAAAAACCCTAAAAACCCATAAAAATAATTAAAAACACTAAAACCCCTAAAAAGTTAAAAAAACTATAAAAAATATTAAAAATTCTAAAAAACTCAAGAATCCCTAAATCCCCCAAAAGACCCTAAAAACTCCCAAAACCCCCCAAAACCCATAAAAACCTAAAAAAACCTAAAACCCCACAAAATCTTTAAAACACAAAAACACTAAAAACTATTAAAATCCTAAAAAAGCCAAAAAAATCCCTAAAAACATAAAAAAATGAAAAACCCTCACAACATTAAAAACCCATAAAACCCTAAGAAAACATAAAAATCATTAAAACCCATAAAACCCTTAAAAACACTAAAAACCCAAAACCTTAGAAAAAACCCTAAATACTCTAAAAACCCTTAAAGCTCCTAAAAATTTTAAAAATATTAAAAAACCATAAAAACAAAAAAAAACTCAAAGAAACCCTAACCCCTGCCCCCACCCCAAAAAACATAAAAACCTGAAAAAATCTGTTAAAATCCTGAAAATGCCTAAAAACCATAAAAAACCAAAAAATCCCCAAAAAACCCTAAAAACCAAAAAACTCAAAAAACAATGAAAATACCCTGAAAACCATAAAACCCCTGAAAATCTTAACATCCCTAAAAACCCATAAAACCCCTAAAAACCACTAAAAACTCTAAAACCCATTAACTTCCTAAAATGTTTAAAAACTCTAGAAAACATTAAAAATCCTAAAAAACTCAAAAACCCTAAAAACTTAAAAGGCCATAAAAACATTGAAAACCCCTATAACCCAAAAAATAGGGAAAATCCTATAAACCCTCAAAATCACTAAAAACCCTAAAACCCCTAAAAGTAGTGAAAATATTAAAAAATCCCTAAAAATCCTTGAAAACGTAAAAAACCTAGAAACCCTGAAAAATCATTAAAAACCAAAAAAACCCTAAAACCTTAAAAACCCCTCAAAAAAAACTAAAAAATAATAAATATAAAACCCTTAAAACACCTAAAAATGTTAAAAAATTAGAAAAAATATTAAAACCCATAAAAGAACTCAAAAACCCCTAAAAACCCAAAAGACGCTAAAACCCTTGAAAACCCCTATAAACCCTAAAAAACCTTGAAAACCCTAAAACCCTCAAAATCCATAAGAACCCTAAAAACCTCTAAAATCCATTAAAATCAAAAAATGCCTTAAAATTACCAAAAAATGTAAAACCCCTCAAAACCCAGAAAATAATTTGAAAACCATAAAACCCCTAAAAAACCTTAAAATAACCTAAAACCCCCCAAAAAAACTAAAGCACTAAAAACCCCAAAAACACTTAAAACCCATAAAAACATAAAAAAAACTATAAAATACTTTAAAAACTATTAAAAAAGCTCAGAAAACTATAAAAACCCAAAAGACCCTCAAAACCCTAAGAAAACCCAAAAAACACTAAAAAACCCTAAAACCCCCTAAAACCCCTTAAAATCCCTAAAACCCTAAAAAAACCAAATATCCTAAAAGACTCTAAAAATCCATGAAAACCTAAAAACCCTAAAAACCCTGAAAACAATAATAACCCCTAAAACCTTTAAAAAACCCTAAAAACCCGTAAAAACCCAGAAAACCACTAAAAACACTAGAAACACTTAAAACCCCTAAAAATGTTAAAAAACTCAAAAACCCCATAAATATGCAAAAAACAAAAAAAACAAAAAATACAAACAAGTCCCTAAATACTATAGAAACTCAAAAAACCCCTACAAACCCTGAAAACATAAAAATCACTAAAAACCCTTGAAAACCATAAAAATCCTAAAAACATTAAAATACTCTAAAACCCCTAAAATCCCACTAAAAACTCTAAAAACCCTACCCTGCAAAAAAACTTAAAAAAGCCTGAAAACCTGAAATACATTAAAAACTATAAAAAACCTTATAAGCCCAAAAAAACACAAAAAACCCCTAAAAACATGAAAACCCTAAAAACCCCTAAAAATCTCTAAAAACCTAAAAATACCAAAAACCATAAAAATCCTAAAAATCCACTAAAAATCCGTAAAAACATAAAAAACCCTATTAACTCTGAAAACCCCTGAAAACTATAAAAACCCTAAAAAAATTAGAAACCATGAACACCAATAAAAAACCGAAAATCACTAAAAACACAAAATAATCTTAAAACCCACAAAACCTTAAAAAACTCTAAAAATCCATAAAACCTTATAAAAGTCAAAAAAATCCCTAAAAACTAAAAAAATGCCCTAAAACCCCTAAACCCTAAAACCTAGGAAAACCCTAAAAACCATAAAAATATAAAACCCTAAAGAAACCCTAAAAATCCCTGAAAATAAAAAACCCCTAAAAACGTTAAAAATCCCTGAAAACCAAAAAACCTAAAACCGATAAAAACTCCAAAAATAACAGAAAACTCTAAAAACCCTATAAAATCTTAAAAATGTAAAAAAACTTTGAAAATTCTTAAAAACCATAAAAAAATAAAAAAACCCCCAACACCCAAAGAAGGCCCTAATAACCACCAAAAAACCAAAAAACCAAAAAAGCTTAAAAAACCCCTAAAACCGCTAAAAACCCTTCAAACCCCTTAAAATCCCTAAAAACCATAAAATTCATAAAAATACAAAAAACCCTAAAATTTTTGGATAAATAAAAAACCCTAAAAACCCTAAAAAACCTTGAAAACCATAAATCCCCTAAAAATCATAAAATCCTAAAAACCTATAAAACTCTTAAAAGCCCACTAAAACTCTAAAAACCCTTAAAACCCAAAAAACATTAAAAAAGTCTAAAACCCTTAAAAAATTCAAAAAAATGCCTAAAAACCCAAAAAGACCCTAAAACCCTAAAAATCATAAAAATTCTAAAAAATCTAGAAAAATCCCTAAAAATGTAAAAAACACTGAAAACCTTGAAAATCATAAAAACCCTTAAAATGATTAAAAGCCCTAAAAACAAATAAAACCATAAAACCCACTAAAAACTCTAAACCCCTTAAAACCCCTAAAAAACCCTAAAAACCCTAAAAGCCCAAAAGACCATAAAATCGTGAAAAACCCCTAAAAACGCTAAAAAATCTCAAAAAATCCCAAAAAATCCCAAAAAATCCACAAAAACCCCAAAACACCATAAAACCCATAAAAATCATAAAAAAACCCAAAAAAATCCATAAAAGCATAGAACCCTAAAATCCCTAAAACCTTTGAAAACCATAAAAACCCATAAACCCATAAAAAAATAAAACTCAATAAAAACCTTAAAAAACCACAAAAAACTCTAAAAACCACTAAAAACATTAAAAACTCTTAAAAATCTTAAAAAACCCTAAAAAACTCAAAATAACCCTAAAACCCACAAAAACCATAAAAATCATGAAAGACCCTAAAATCCCCTAAAAACATTGAAAATCCCTAAAAACATTTAAAAACCCCTAAAAACCCACAAAATCCCTAAAAACCCTAAAACCCTAAAATCTTAAGAAATCCAAAAAATCCTGAAAAACATATTGAACCCTAAAAAACCCATAAAAACCATAAAACCTGAAACCCCTAAAAACCCCTAAAAACCCCTAAAAACACTAAAAACCCTAAAAATCTCAAAAAACAAAAAAAAATCATAAAATCTGAAAAGCCCTAAAAACCCAAAAAATGGAAAAAAATCGTAAAAACCCTGAAAAGCCCGTGAAAACCATAAAGACCACTAAAAACTCTAAAATCACTTCAACCCAAAACACCTAAAACCTAAAAAAATTTAAAACCTAAAACACCTAAAAAACTCTAAAAAACCCTAAATACCCAAAAAGACCCTAAAAACCCCTAAAACCCTAAAAACTCTAAGAAAACCAAAAAACCCTAAAAAACCCTAAAAACCCTAAAAACCCCTAAAAACCCTAAAAATCCCTAAAAACCCTCAAATCCCTAAAAACCCTAAAAAAACTTTAAAACCATAAAAATCCCTAAAAACATAAAAACTCTAAAAAAGATTAGAACCCCCCTTAAAACCATTAAAACACCTAAAAACCTTAAAAACCCTAAATACCCATAAAAACCTTCAACCCACTAGACACTCTAAAACCCTTAAAACCCCCAAAAAATGTTAAAAAATTATAAAAATACTTATTAACCCTAAAAAACTCATAATAAACCCTAAAAACCTAAAAGGCCCTGAAAACCCTAAAAACCTTAAAAACTATGAAACACGCCAAACCCTTGAAAGACTCAAAAACTGTAAAAACCCTAAAAACCATTAAAATCCTAAAAAATCCCTAATTTTTTTTAAAACATAAAAAACCCTAAAAAATGCCAGAAAACTAAAAAAACCCCAAAAGCCTTAAAAACCCTAAAAACCCATAAAAACTCAAAATACCACTAAAAACACTAAAAACACATAAAACTCCTAAAATTTTAAAAACATTAAAAAACCTAAAAAACCCTAAAAGCTAACAAAATCTAAAAACCCAAAAAGACAATAAAAACCCAGAAAACCACTAAAAACCGTGAAAGCCCAAAAAAACCCTCAAAAATCCCCAAAAACACTAAATACCCAGAAAACCGAAAAAAACCTAAATAATCCCCCAAACCTCTAAAAACGAAAAAACCCGTAAAGCCCCTACAAACCCCTTGAAAACAATAAAAATCCCTAAAAAACTTTAAAAATCCTAAAAATTCATATAAAACCTTTACACAATAAAAACTCTAAAACCCCTAAAATCCCCTAAAAATGTCAAAAAACACTAAAAACCCTCAAAACCCCTAAAAAACTAAAAAATACCTAAAAATAATAATGAACCCTAGAAACCCCTAAAACTTAAAAAACCCTAAAAACCACTAAATACCCTAAAAAATCCTATAAACCATAAAATCCTAAAAAATCCCTCAAAATCCCAAAAACCCTAAAAACCATAAAAATCCTAAAAAAGTCATAAAAATATCTGAAAACAAAAAAATATAAAAATTATGAAAAACCCATAAAAACCCTAAAAACCCAATAAAAACTCCAAAGACCCTTAAAACCCATAAAAGCTTTAAAAAAACTCTAAAAAGCTTAAAACCCTTAAAATTTTTCAACAGAACCCAAATACCAAAAAAGACCCTGATAACCCTAAAAAACCCCAAAACCCTAAAACACTCTAAATACCATAAAAACCTAAAAGCCATAAAATACCCTAAAAACGTAAAAAAAACCCAAAACCCTAAAAACCACCTGGAAACCATAAAAACCCCTAAAAAATTAAACCCATAAAACTCTAAAAACCCAATAAAAACTCTTAAAATTCTTAAAAACCCTAAAAACGTTTAAAATGTTAAAAACTCTAAAAACACTTAAAACCCCTAAAAACTCAAAAAAACCCTTAAAACACCAAAATACCCTAACAACCCAGAAAAAACCTAAAACCCTCAAGAAGTCTAAAAAACACTAAAAACCCTCAAATTCCATAAAAAAACCCTAAAAACATTACAATCCTAAAATCTCCTAAAAGTCCCCAAAAATGTTAAAAACCCTCAAAACGATGAAAAACCTCGAAAAAACATAAAACCCCATAAAACATTAAAATACCCTAAAAAACCATAAAAAACCCTAAAAACCAATAAAAACTCCAACAACCTGAAACCCCCTAAAAACATTAAAAAACTCTAAAAAATCTTTTAAACTCTAAAAAACTCAAAAAAAACTTCTAAAACCCTGAAAAACACTAAAACCTCTCAAAATCCATAAAAACAATAAAACTCCGAAAATAAACCTTAAAAATCCCTGACAAGGTAAAAAACCCTAAAAACCTCGAAAACCCCTGAAAACTATAAAACCCCTAAAAACCTTAAAAACCCGAAAAACCCAAAAAATCCAATAAAAATCCAAAAACCCATAAAAACCCTAAAAACGTTAATAAACTTTAAGAAATATTAAAACCCCTAAAAAAAGTCAAAAAAAAATGCTTAAAACCCAAAATATCCTTAAAACCAGAAAAAAACCATAAAACCTTAAAATGCCCAAAAAACCCTAAAACCCATCAAAATCCCTAAAAACCCTAAAAACCATAAAATCCTATAAAATATATGAAAATCCCTTAAAAACTCTAAAAACCCTTAAATGGATAAAAAACTCTAGAAAACCTTAAAATCCCAAAACAAATCAGAAAAATCTTAAAAAACCCCAAAGACCCATAAAACCCTAAAACCCATCAATTTCCCTAAAAACCTAAAAACCCTAAAAACAATAAAAATCTTAAAGGGCCCTAAAAGTCACTGAAAATGTAAACAACACTAAAAACCTATGAAAACCATAAAAACCTTTAAAAAACCCTAAAAACCACTAAAACTCCTAAAAATGTTAAAAACTGTAAAAAACCTTAAAACCCTAAAAATTAAAAAATACCCTAAAACCCCCAAAAGACCCAAAAACACTAAAATTACAAAAAACGCTAAAAACCCAGGAAAAACATAAAAACCAACATAATCCATAAAAACCCAAAAAACCCTAAAACCATAAAAATCCTAAAAAATCATTAAAATTCCCTCAAAATGTAAAAAACCCTAAAAACCCTAAAAACCCCATGAAAACCATAAAAACCCTAAAAACGTTTAAAAACCTAAAAACCTAAAAACCCATAAATACCTTAAATACCTCTAAAAACTCTAAAAACCCTTAAGACCCCTAAAAACGTTAAAAAAATCTAAAAAATCATAAATTCCCAAAGACCCTAAAACCCCAAAACCCCAAAAAATTCTAAAAAGCCTCAAAATCTCAAAAAACCGAAAAAAACATAAAAATCCCTAAAAATCCTTGAAAATATAAAAAACCCTGAAAAACCACTAAAAACTATAGTAACTCCAAATAAAATTAAAAAAATCCTAAAAATGCATAAAAATCCTAAAAACTCACTAAAACTATAAAAACCCTTTTAAAACGCTAAAAAATTAAAAATTCTTAAAACCTTTAAAACCCTAAAAAACTCATAAAAAACCTAACCCCCCCCCCCCCCAAAAGACCCAAACCCCTAAAAATCCTAGAAAACATTAAAACCCTAAAAGACCCTAAAACCCATAACAATCCCAAAAAAAAATCCTAAAAAATCCCTAAAAACATAAAAAAAACTTAAAAACCGTAAAATACCATGGAAAACCATAAACCCCTCAAAAACCTTAAAACCCCAAAAAACCCAAAAAACTCAAAAAATATCACTAAAATTCTAAATACCCTTAAAACCTCTCAAAATATAAAAAAACTGAAAAAAACCTTTAAAACCATAAAAAACTAAAAAAGCACCTAAAACCCCCAAAAGACCATAAAAACCCTAAAAACCCCTAAAAACCCTGAAAACCCTGAAATTCCCTAAAAATCCTAAAATACCCTAAAACCCTAAAAAATTCTAAAAACCATACAAATCCAAAAAAATCCCTAAAAATATTTAAATTTGTAAAAAACCTTAAAACCCTGAAAAATTATTGAAAACCATACAAACTCCTAAAACCTTTAAAACCCCTAATAATCCATAAAAACCTTAAAACACTAAAAACTCTAAAAACCATTAAATCCCCTAAAAACATTAAAAAAATCTAAAATACCTTAAAATGCTAAAAAGATAAAAACCCTAAAACCCAAAAAAGACCATGAAAACCCCTAAAAACCCTAAAAACCCTAAAAACCCCTAAATTCCCTAAAATACAGAAAAATCCTAGAAAATCCCTAAAAATTCTTAAAAACATATAAAGGCCTAAAAAACCTAAAAAACCCATGAAAACCATAAAAACCCCAAAAAACCTTAAAAAACCCTAAAACCCCCATAAAACCCAAAAAACCACTAAAAATCTAAAAACCCTTTAAACCCCTAAGAAAGTTATAAAACTCAAAAAAACCCTTAAAACTCCAAAAAAACCCTAAAATCCAAAAAAATACCCTAAAAACCATTAAACCCCCTAAAACCATAAAAAGCATGAAAACTTGAAAAACCCAAAAATTCCCTAAAAAACCTAAAAAAATAAAAACCATAAAAATACTAAAAAATCCCAAAAAATCCCTGAAAATGTAAAAAACTCTAAAAACACTGAAAAACCCATAAAAATCGTAAAAACTACTACAAACCTTTAAAACCTTTAAAACCCTAAAATACTATAAAAACCATAAAAAACATTAAAAAAAGATAAAACACTAAACAAATCAAAACCCCATAAAAACCCAAAAGACCATAAAAACCGAAAATAACCATAAAAACCCTAAAAACCAGGAAAAACATAAAAAACCTTCAAATTTATAAAAAAAGCATAATATCCTAAAAATCCCTAAAAACATAAAAAAACCTAAAAACCCAAATAACTTCTAAAAACCACTAAACACTCAACAAATATTAAAACCCCAAAAAACATTAAAAACCTTAAAAACGTTAAAAACCTTTAAAACCTCTTAAAAACTCAAATAACCTAAAACCCAAAAGACCCTAAAAACCGTAAAAAACCCTAAAACCCTAAAACCCTAAAAAACCTTGAAAAACCATAAAAAATATATAAAAAAAACCACAAAATTCCTAAAAACCCTAAAAACTAAAAAAATATAAAAACCCATTAAATTCCCAAAAAAGGTAAAAAACCTAAAATCCTTGAAAACCCGCATAAAACAATAAAACCCCTAAAAACATAAAAACCCCTACAAACCCATAAAAACTCTAAAAACCTGTAAAACTCTTTAAGGACGTTACAAACTAGAAAAACATTAAAAGCCCCAAAAAACATTAAAAACCCCTAAAACTAAAAATTACCCTAAAACCCCTAAAAACCTTCAAAATCCCTAAAACCCTAAAAACCCCAAAAAACCATAAAAATTGTAAAAAAGACCTAAAAATACCTAAAAGCATAAAAATACCTAAAAACTAAAATCCCATATAAACAATATAATCCCCTAAAACCTTAATAAACCTAAACCCCCATAAAACCCCTAAAAACTCACTAAAAACTCTAAAAACCCTTTAAACCCCTTAAAACATTAAAAAACTCAAAACACCTTAAAACCCCAAAAAAACCTTAAAAACCAAAAATACCTTAAAAACCTAAAAAACCAAAAATCCCTAAAAAACTATGAAAAACCCTAAAAACCATCAAAATCACTAAAAAACCTAAAAACACCTCAAAATCCATAAAAACCCTAAAAACACCTCAAAATCCATAAAAACCCTAAAAACCTAAAAACCATAAAAATCCCTAAAAATTTCTGAAAACATGCAAAACCCTAAAAAAACTAAAAACCATAAAAACCCCTAAAAACCATAAAAAACTCTAAAACCCATAAAATTCCTAAAAATATATGAAAACATAGGAAACCTTAAAAACCCTAAACCCCCTGAAAACCATAAAAATCTCTAATAACCTTAAAAACCTTACAAACCCATAAAAACACAGAAAATTATAAAAAAATCTAAAACACCAAAAAATGTTAAAAAAAACTAAAAACCTTAAAACCCTAAAAAACTCAAAAAAACCTAAAAACCAAAAGACACAAAAAAACCCTGAAAATTCCTAAAACCCTAAAAATCTTGAAAAACCATAAAATACTCAAAATCACTAAAAACCCTAAAAATAATAAAAAATTTAAAAAATCCTTAAAAATACATGAAAATGTAAAAAACCCTAAAAAACTTGAAAAACCCTTGAAATCCATAAAACCCCTGAAAACCATAAAAACACATAAACCCATAAAAACCCTCTAAAAACTCTAAAAACATTTAAAACCCCTAAAAATGCTAAACTACTCTAAAAATATTTAAAACACTAAAAAACTCAAAAAAAAAACCAAAAAGCCCAAAAAGACCATAAAACCCCCTAAAACCCTAAAAACCCCTAAAAACACTAAAAACCCTTTAAATCCCTAAAAACCCAAAAAACCATAAAAAACCTAAAAATCCATATAAAAGTAAAAATTCGTACAACACATGAAAAAATCGTAAAAACCAAAAAAACAAATAAACCCCTAAAAATCATAAAAAAAAACCTAAAAACCCTAAAAACCACTAAGAAATCTAAAACCCCTAAAACCCCTAAAAACATTAGAATAATTTAAAAAAACCTTTAAACCCTAACAACTTAAAAAACCCTAACACACTCAAAAGACCCTAAAAATCCAGACAAACCCATAAAAACCTAAAAACCCTAAAAACCCCTAAAACCCCTCAAATTCTATAACAACCCTAAAAACTATAAAAATCCTAAAAAATCCCTAAAAATCCCGAAAAATGTAAATAACTGAAAAAACCGACCCCCCCCCCCTAAAAACTATAAAACCCCTAGAAACCTTAAAAACCATAAAACCTTATAAAAACCACTAAAAATATAAAGGCCCTTAAACTCTCTAAAAATGTTTAAAAAACTCAAAAACACTTAAGAACCCTCAATTCAAAAAACCAAAAACCCTAAAAGACCCTAAAACCCTAAAAACCCTAAAAACCCACAAAATCATTAAAAACCGTAAAAAATGCTAAAAACTGTAAAAATAATAAAAAATACCTAAAAATCCCTGAAAGTATAAAAAACATTAAAAACCCTGAAAAACCCATGAAAACCATAAAACCCATTAAAAACTCTAAAAACCCCTATGTAACGCCCCGACCCCAGTTACCCAGAGTCAGTGAATTATTACATAACATTGGCATGATCACAAGAAAGATCAAATCTCGAAAGACCGATTGGTTTAGTAGCCTTGGAAACACTAGATATATTCATAAAGTTTTACATTACATCATAAAGTGAAAAACTACTACAACAACATAGTCTCCATATTCCACACTCATATCCCCACATAAAATCCCTGCAGGTCATTCATAACTTACTTCTTCACATCCTGGGAAAAATAAAACATAGAAAAGGGGTGAGCTCAAATGCCCAGTAAGGATAACAATATAGCGGAAACTTTCAAAAATAAGCATAAACATTTAAGGCAATGTATAACTAAAACAAAAGCCTTTTAAACTTGAACTTCAACATAGTATGGAAAAAGTAAAATGAAATAATGTCATTTACTTATTCACATGGATATTCTACTAATCGAATAATCACATTAAATATCAATAACCACTTTCATAATGATGGAATGCATAATGCGAGACTATCATAACCACATAGCCAAGGCCTCGTGCCAAGACTACAAATAAGATTTTGCCAAGGCCTTGTGCCAAGACACTAGTTTGTCTCATTAGACCTATCGATGCATCGAGGAGCTATAGCGGGCTCCACCCTTCACTTAATAAGTCCAATGCATTCCCATATGAAAAGGTTTAAACGTAACATAAACATTCATATTAAAACTAGCATACAAAATGTCAATAATTTCTCCATAAACCATGAATGGTATAAAAATAACACATCCACAGTAAAACATATCACAAAACCTTCAATACAATACAAAAGTTTGTATAATAATAAATCAACTTCAAATAATCTTAAAATCCATCAAAGGATTTTGACATAGATGAAAATCAAAACTATTTGAGAGAAATATCTCTTTTCTCGAAATCATTGAAAAGTCACTCATTTATAAAGGAAGTAATTTAAAAGAGGTTTTTGAATCAAAGTGTCCCATACCACTTTGAAACTTTTGAAAAGAAATATCATTTAAAAACATTCATGTCCATATAAATAAATCCTTAAAATAACTTTGAAAACATGGACATTAATTAAAAATATTTAGAAAGATAAAACTTTAAAACATTTAAAATTATGATCTTGATAAAGAGTACCTTTCAAAAAATTCTTAAAATATTCATTTTGAAATCTTTTAAAATTCACATAATTATAAAATAAAACATTTACTTTGAAAATATTCTTATAAGATTCTAAGGGAAGCTTTGACGATTTTATAACGGTGGTAAATAGCCGCACCTGCTGTATAAGTTAAAAAAAGACATTCTTACCTTAAATTTGTCGAAAAGGTTTAAAGTGCTTTGTTTGGAAAATGACAGAAAGATTCCTTTCAAAACACATAAGGGTATAAATGACTTTAACCCATTGTCTAGTAAATAGTAAATATGTTTTTAAATAAATTTTTAAGGAACATGGATGTGAATGATAAAGAGATCCCAGTAGATAATTGCGTATAAACAACCTCGGATAATGAAGAGATTGTGAAATAAACCCTTACCTTTTACATTTCTTTGGTTGAGGGCAGGTTTAACCTCTTGTATAATGGTGAAATAATTGTTATTAAATTATAAAAGAATCATATATATTAATATGATATCATATATGATCTTTTAACATTGCTTTGTTAATAATATCTTAGTATTATCGTCATTTCGGGTGTTAACTTACTCGTTTTCCTTTATATGTTTTGTTACGTAAGCCATGTTTGTCATGGATAGGTTGTATCTTATTCATATCCAGAATGATATAAAGTCCTTAAAAATTATTTTTAAATCATCAAATGATAATTATACTGGAATGGATACGATGGAGAATGAATCTTATCGCGTTCGTGGAGACGGTAGTCCGTACGTACGCATGAGCGACAATATCATTCTTTTGATATTAAAATAATATATAATTGGATAGTATATCATATATAAAGAATCATTATCATGTTATATTTATTATTTACATGAGTTACACATCATTATTATACCCATCAAAATAATAATATATTGAATAACAATTACACCACGACGTGGAGACGGTAAGCCGTACGTACGCACATATGGTGACATGTTATTCAAAGGGTGGATAGAATACTGAATATGTTTGTACCATATTTACAATAACATAATAGTATATATAAGATACTGGAGTTATTATTTTATAATGGTAATAACAAAGAAAGAAGAAGTGGAAGAAGAAATGAATTTGAAAAAGGGTGGTGAAAACATTACCTCTTCTTCGGGTTCTTCCTTTTGATTTGATCAAAAGGGCTCCTTAGGTTGGCTTTCTGATCAAACTAAGGCCTCTAGGTTGTAGTGAGGGAATCTGAGAGAGTATTTGGGCAGACTTTGGCCGAACCAAAAGGCTTTGAAGGTGTGAATAAATGAGAAGTAGGAGTGCCCTTTTATAAGAGGAGTGAGGGGCACCTTTGGAAAAACTAGAAATATTAATTTATAATAAATTCATATTCTGTTTCCAATGGTTCCAAAGTTTATTATTCAAATGTTAAGATGGGTATATGTCAAAAACCATTCAACCAATATAATTTAGACAGGTTTGGGTCATTATATCAACCTTATCTTTTTGTTTTAACTCTTAGTTGATTAGTTTGACATTTACCATGTCACTTTGTATTTTTATATTATATAGTTAATAATCTTACTATATACATCCAAGAGACCCCCAAGTGGTCCATTAATGATACAACTATCATGATATAAGTCTCTTTGCCGAAAATTAGATTTTTAGGAATTTAATATCAATTAATAATATAATATTTGTTTTAAAAACACTTTTATGTCAATTTTGACACTATTCAATAGTTGATTTTTTTGAAACTCATAACAGAATGATTACTTAGAGAAAAGTCAATTAAATGAATCCAAATATGTCATATTTTCCTAGAAAATTATTATAATTCATTAAAAGTCTCAAATTATATTTATTTGGGTATTTATAATATCAATTATTTTAATTTTGTACTATTATGGTAATTACTGCATCATCATTGTGTCATAAATAAATAAAATTATTTAATGTCTAAAAAATATAAATAAAATATCATTATGTAGGAAATATTATTATATTTCTAATTAATATTTATAGTAGAATTTATCTTATATATAACCCTATATTAAAAATGTTTTAGTAAATTAACTTTGATTTTAACTCTTTTAACTCTTCTTTGAATTAAATAATAATAAATGTCCTAATCTAATCCAAGTGGACCTAAATGATAATATTTTATTCCTAAGGTTTTTTTTGGGTCTAGATACACATGTCTAATAGAATTAGGACATGTGTTAGGGTAATATTAATATCATTTTTACCCTTAATTACCCTATTTACTTTTAACCATGGTAAATAAAATTAAAAAGTTACTATTCACCAAAAAAATATTTTCATCTCATTGAACCACATTTTACTTCTTGATATTAACCATGTTTCTTGGATTTTCAAAATTCCAATCACCGAAGTGGTAAAATTATGTTTTATGAAAAATTTAGTTTTTTAACTACCACTTAGTAGTTTCACTATTCATCAAAAATTGAAGTTTTTCAGAACAATGCCAAAATTTCACCCTAAGATATAATTGATATTCCGAATTCAAAAATGATGTCTATTTTACAAAATTCCAAACATATAAGTTGTATTAATTAATTTTATAATTAATTCCCGCTATCACAACAAATAGCTTGTTTTTAAGAAACAATATATATCAAATGATTGACAATTGTTTAGGTCCAATTTCAAAGTGAAATTAATTCTAATGAACACCATTGGATAAAATGGTAAAAATATATTCTCATTATAATTTAAAACCACTCAAATTAATAATTTATCACTATTAATTATTTTTATTAAAAAAGCTGTTTTTAATTAAAATTTAGTAATTTTCACTATTCATCAAAATATTAAAGTTATCCGAAAAGTACCAAAATTTTGCCCTAGGATAATTTTGATATTCCAAATCCAAAAATGAAGTCCATTTTGAGAGATAGAATTTATAAAATTTCAAAATGTAGGTATTAATATTCATAATGGCTAGTTTGGTAAGTCATGGTGCGCTTTAACTCGGTGTTGTGTGTAGTGCAAGTTATTGAATTATTTTGAAGAAATAACACACTATGAAATCTTGGGGTGTTACATTCTCCCCTCCTTCAATAAATTTCGTCCTCGTAATTTGAAATTGTTCTTCTAAAATAAATGGTTGAAAATAAACAATATCTTTGTGGGAAAACCCACATCGGAAATTGGGTTACTGAAATTTTGTCTTAATATGAGTAAAAGAGAAATGAAAAGGTCCCCACCAAATTATGATCTCAATTAGGAGAACATTGGTGGCAATTAGAGACATATAATTGGAGGAAAACGTAAATATTTATAGGTAGTGATTGAGGTCATCAATCACAAACAAGTGTAAAATTGAGGTCCTTAAATTCATCAATCTATGATGATTTGAAATACCATCGGTTCAAAAAAAACATAGGGTATTAGGATAACACCTTTTTGGTTTTAGGATTCCTTAAATAAAGTATAATAATTAATTTCTTCATAGAATAAAAGAAAAATATATTCTTGACAAGTAGAGTTCCATCCTTTAACTAATTTCTACCATAGACTCATATTTCACTCTAAAAGATAATAGAACTTAAAAATAATATTCTATTTATCCTATTCGTATAGGGTTAAAAAAATGAATTTATAATTCATCTAGTAGAACCATAAAAAACGAAATTATTTCATCGAGTACATCACGTGGGTCAGTGGTAAATGATACACTCTTGTCGCCCTTCGGTTGTGGGTTCAAGTCTTGTGGCCTTGCCGGACGCGACGGGTTGCCGCCCGACCTCCGGGTTGTCTTTTTATGGCAATCCAAAATAATCCAAACTAGAACTATCCAAAATACTTTAGTCCAAAATTTATAAGGAAGGTAAACACAATAAAGATCCTTTTTTCTGTGTAATAACATGTGAACACCTTCATCATGTATTCTTTTAAAACACTGCAACATCCTGAATTACCATAAAACCTTATTGATTACATTCATGATCCCTTATTCCTTAAAGAATAATAGATATACTCCTTCAATCCAAAAATGTTTTAAACCCCAACAATGAATGAATATACAAATCATTAATCAGTTTCAAGGTAGTCAAGAATATCCAATATAATTTATCCAAATCAATCATGTATTAATCCAAAATCACTACCTCGGTATCAGAACTATATTATGGTGTATCATTCTCTCAACCATATATTTTCCAAAAATTTATCTTGCTATTGAGTCACTTTTATTTGTTCCACACAATCTCAAGTCCTTAATGAAATAGTACTTCAGTACAATCCTTATATACTCCATAATTATTATAACAAGTACATTGTTGATACAACACTAAAATGACATAATCAACATAAGAACTCTAATCATTCCTCTTCATCTGTGGTAGTGTCATAACTTGATTATTATCCAATAGCATCATTTGCGGCATAGTCTGATGACTGGGACATAGGTTTGCGTAGTGTCCAAACTCCTTGAAAATGAAGCAATGTACATTTGAAACCATTTTCTTACCCTTGCAGTCACGTACTTTGTGCCCTTTTCCTCCACAATTATAACAAACTCCCATTCCTTTTAGGCAAGTTCCAGGGTGTTTCTTCCCACAGTTATCACATATGGGAAAATTCTTCTTTTCCCTCTTCCCTTTATCCATCTTTCTCTCTTCCAACCTTTTCTTCTCTAGCTTCCCTTCAAATCCATAGGACTCAATAAACTCTTTACTTATCTTATCAACACAGGATATTATTTCTTCTTATGATGATAATACATGGGAGACTATTTCTCTTATAAATTCTGGCTTAAGACCATGAAAGATATGATCCTTCTTTCTCTTTGGATCATGTGCATTTCTGGAGTTATCATTCCTTCTACTGGGCACCATTTATAAACAATGGCATACACTAGATTAGTTTATGAATAACAATACCTAATCCCAAACTTGTAAAACACATAACATAAATTAAATAGTTTATGGATATAATCCATAATCATAAAAATGTATCATTTGAGGAAGTATATACTCATATACCCTTAATAATGGTTTGTAAAGAAAATGAGAATTATCCTAAGCATATCCCCCGGGAGTGTCGTAACCAAGAGTGCAGCAAGGCCCGTTGTCGTGCACCAGTTCCCGTTCGATTCTAGCTCAAAGCGGTGTTTTTAGGTTTTACCCCTAGGTACATCTGTGCCAGAGCCGCCTCTACCTGCTCGTATCCAGATAGGGATGTATTGCTCAGAAAACTCACAAAATCTCTACAATACCAAAATTTTAGGAAGTTCTTCTATACTAATCCTCAAGGTCCATCTTAGATGTATGTGCTCTAATCGAAGTTTATCTAAATCTAGCTTCCAAGGTTTGTACTAAACTTCCTCTGATACCAACTGTAACGCCCCGACCCCAGTTACCCAGAGTCGGTGAATTATTACATAACGTTGTCATGATCACAAGAAAGATCAAATCTCGAAAGACCGATTGGTTTAGTAGCCTTGGAAACACTAGATATATTCATAAAGTTTTACATTACATCATAAAGTGAAAAACTACTACAAAAACATAGTCTCCATATTCCACACTCATATCCCCACATAAAATCCCTGCAGGTCATTCATAACTTACTTCTTCTCATCCTGGAAAAAATAAAACATAGAAAAAGGGTGAGCTCAAATGCCCAGTAAGGATAACAATATAGTGGAAACTTTCAAAAATAAGCATAAACATTTAAGGTAATGTATAACTAAAACAAAAGCCTTTTAAACTTGAACTTCAACATAGTATGACAAAAGTAAAATGAAATAATGCCATTTACTTATTCACATGGATATTATACTAATCGAATAATCACATGCAATATCAATAACCACTTTCATAATGATGGAATTCATAATGCCAGACTATCATAACCACATAGCCAAGGCCTCGTGCTAATACTACAAATAAGATTTTGCCAAGGCCTTGTGCCAAGACACTAGTTTGTCTCATGAGACCTACCGATGCATCGAGGAGCTATAGCGGGCTCCACCCGTCACTTACTAAGTCCAATGCATTCCCATATGAAAAGGTTTAAACGTAACATAAACATTCATATTAAAACTAGCATACAAAATGTCAATAATTTCTCCATAAACCATGAATGGTATAAAAATAACACATCCACAGTAAAACATATCACAAAACCTTCAATACAATACAAAAGTTTGTATCATAATAAATCAACTTCAAATAAGCTTAAAATCCATCAAAGGATGTTGACATAGATGAAAATCAAAACTATTTGAGAGAAATATCTCTTTTCTCGAAATCATTGAAAAGTCACACATTTATAAAGGAAGTAATTTAAAAGAGATTTTTGAATCAAAGTGTCCCATACCACTTTGAAACTTTTGAAAAGAAATATCATTTAAAAACATTCATGTCCATATAAATAAATCCTTAAAATCCCTTTGAAAACATGGAAATTAATTAAAATGATTTAGAAAGATAAATCTTTAAAACATTTAAAATTATGATCTTGATAAAGAGTACCTTTCAAAAATTATTAAAATATTCATTTTGAAATCATCTAAAAGTCACATAATTATAAAATAAAACATTTACTTTGAAAATATTCTTATAAGCTTTTAAGGGAAGCTTTGACGATTTTATAACGGCAGTAAATAGCCGCACCTGCCGTATAAGTTAAAAAAAGACATTCTTACCTTAAATTTGTCGAAAAGGTTAAAAGTGCCTTGTTTGGAAAATGACGGAAAGATTACTTTAAAAACACATAAGGGTATAAATGGATTTAACCCACTATCTAGTAAATATTAAAGATGTTTTTAAATACATTTTTAAAGAACATGGATGTGGATGATAAAGAGATCCCAGTAGATAATTGCGTATAAACAACCTCGGATAATGAAGAGATTGTGAAATAAACCCTTACCTTGTACATTTCCTTGGTTGAGGGAAGGTTTAACCTCTTGTATAATGGTGAAATAATTGTTATTAAATTATAAAAGAATCATATATATTAATATGATATCATATATGATCTTTTAACATTACTTTGTTAATAATATCTTAGTATTATTGTCGTTTCGGGTGTTAACTTACTTGTTTTTTTATATGTTTTGTTATGTAAGCCATGTTTGTCATGGATAGGTTGTATCTTATTCATATCCAGAATGATATCAAGTCCTTAAAAATTATTTTTAAATCATCAAATGATAATTATACTTGAATGGATACGATGGAGAATGAATCTCATCGCGTTCGTGGAGATGGTAGTCCGTACGTACGCACGAGCGACAATATCATTTTTTTGATATTAAAATAATATATAATTGGATATTATATCATATATAAAGAATCATTATCATGTTATATTTATTATTTACATGAGTTACACATCATTATTATACCCATCAAAATAATAATATATTGAATAACAATTACACCACGACGTGGAGACGGTAAGCCGTACGTACGCACGTATGGTGACATGTTATTCAAAGGGTGGATAGAATACTGAATATGGTTGTACCATATTTACAATAACATCATAGTATATATAAGATACTGGATTTTTTATTTTAGAATGGTAATAACAAAGAAATAAGAAGTGGAAGAAGAAATGAATTTGAAAAAGGGTGGTGAAAACATTACCTCTTCTTCAGGTTCTTCCTTTTGATTTGATCAAAAGGGATCCTTAGGTTGGATTTCTGATCAAACTAAGACATCTAGGTTGTAGTGAGGGAAGATGAGAGAGTATTTGGGTAGAGGTTGGGCGAACCAAAAGGCTTTGAAGGTGTGAAGAAATGAGAAGGATGAGTGCCCTTTTATAAGAGGAGTGAGGTGCACCTTTGGAAAAACTAGAAATATTAATTTATAATAAATTCATATTCGGTTTCTAATGGATCCAAAGTTGATTATTCAAAGGTTAAGGTGGGTATCGGTCAAAAACCATTCAACCAATAGAATTTAGACAGGTTTGGGTCATTATATCAACCTTATATTTTTGATTTAACTCTTAGTTGATTAGTTTGACATTTACCATGTCACTTTGTATTTTTATATTATATAGTTAATAATCTTACTATATACATCCAAGAGACCCCCAAGTGGTCCATTAATGATACACCTATCATTATATAAGTCTCTTGGCCAAACCTTAGATTTTTATGAATTTAATATCAATTAATAATATAATATTTGTTTTAAAAAATCTTTTATGTCAATTTTGACACTATTCAATAGTTGATTTTTTTGAAACTCATAAAAAAATTATTACTTAGCAAAAATTCAATTAAATAAATCCTAATATGTCATATTTTCCTAGAAAATTATTTTAATTCATTAAAAGTCTCAAATTATATTTATTTGGGTATTTATAATATCAATTATTTTAATTTTTCACTATTATGGTAATTACTGCATCATCATTGTGTCATAAATAAATAAAATTATTTAATGTCTAAAAAATATAAATAAAATATCATTATGTAGGAAATATTATTATCTTTCTAATGAATATTTACAATCGAATTTATCTTATTTATAACCCTATATTAAAAATGTTTTAGTAAATTTACTTTGATTTTAACTCTTTTAACTCTTCTTTGAATTAAATAATAATAAATGTCCTAATCTAATCCAAGTGGACCTAAATGATAATATTTTATTCCTAAGGTTGTTTTTGGGTCAAGATAAATTTGTCCAATAGAATTAGGACATGTGTTAGGGTAATATTAATATCATTTTTACCCTTAATTACCCTATTTACTTTTAACCATGGTAAATAAAATTAAAAAGTTACTATTCACCAAAAAAATATTTTCATCTCATTGAACCACATTTTACTGCTTGATATTAACCGTGTCTCTTGGATTTTCGAAATTCCAATCACCGAAGCGGTAAAATTAAGTTGTATGAAAAATTTAGTTTTTTAACTACCACTTAGTAGTTTCACTATTCATCAAAAATTGATGTTTTTCAGAACAATGCCAAAATTTCACCCTAAGCTATAATTGATATTCCGAATTCAAAAATGATGTCTATTTTACAAAATTACAAACATATAAGTTGAATTAATTAATTTTATAATTAATTCCCGCTGTCACAACAAATAGGGTGTTTTTAAGAAATAATATATATCAAAAGATTGACAATTGTTTAGGTCCAATTTCAAAGTGAAATTAATTCTAATGAACACCATTGGATAAAATGGTAAAAATATATTCAAATTATACTTTAAAACCACTCAAATTCATAATTTATCACTATTAATTATTTTTATTAAAAAAGTTGTTTTTAATTAAAATTTAGTAATTTTCACTATTCATCAAAATATTAAAGTTATCCGAAAAGTACCAAAATTTCACCCTAGGATAATTTTGATATTCCAAATCCTAAAATGAAGTCCATTTTGAGAGATAGAATTTATAAAAGTTCAAAAAGTAGGTATTAATATTCATAACGGCTAGTTTGGTAAGTCATGGTGCGCTTTAACTCGGTGTTGTGTGTAGTGCAAGTTATTGAATTATTTTGAAGAAATAACACACTATGAAATCTTGGGGTGTTACACCCTAAATCACCTAAAAACATTAAAAAACTATAAAAATCCTTGAAAACCCAAACAACTCAAAAAACTCCAAAAAATACAAAAAAGACTATAAAAACCTTGAAAAAACCCAAAAACCCAAAAAATCCTAAAAACTCTAAAAACCCTCAAAATCCCTAAAAACCCTTA
Organism: Viscum album; assembly: GCA_963277665.1. Taxonomy (NCBI): domain Eukaryota; kingdom Viridiplantae; phylum Streptophyta; class Magnoliopsida; order Santalales; family Viscaceae; genus Viscum; species Viscum album. The sequence goes on along the minus strand of OY728141.1, from coordinate 1,884,177,423 downwards.
AAAACCTCAAATCCATCAAAATCCTAAAAAATCCCAAAAATGCCTGAAAATGTAAAACCCCCAAAAACCCTTGAATAGCCCTCAAACCCATAAAAACCCCTAAAACCCCATAAATCCCCTAAATGCCATTACCACCAGCACCATCCCAAAGCCTCCACAAACACCAGCATACCAGACCAAAGTGTAGTCCGGTACATTAGGAAGGGTGGTCAGAGCAGTGGTGGGTGTTCAAGTCAATGACACACCATCAGGGAGAGTAGCCTCATCATACAACTAGCCCATCAGATAAGACCAGCAGCAAATCATCCAGTCACCACAACCACAACAAGCAACAACATAAACCATCAGCACTAGGCCAAAAGCATCACCTCTCATCCAAGAAGCATTCCAGCAGCCACCAATACACATCATTCTCAGACAAACACATTTCCTCAAAATCAAAAACCGCAGCTCGCCAAGGATCACACCCAGACCCGACATCACCACAAACCAGCACATCAAACAAGACCAGGAATTCCAACCAGAACCAGTGTCAGCAGCATGAAACAAAGGCGGAGCCAGGTAGCCAGAACGGAATAGCAGAAGTGCAAAACGAAGGAAAAATCTCACCCAAGTGTAGAGCAGACCTGAAACAACATCAATCCACCCCGAGAGGGTAGATTTGTTCTTGAAACCACAAAATTAGACCAGATCAGGATAGATATGGACCATATTCTTCGAAGGTGACACACACCGCCGAGATACAAGTCGCCGAAACACAGGCCGAAGACACCAGCACCCGTCGTGGATGACTCCACGTCTCCAGATTTGAGTCAACGACAAGGAAGCATCCACAGAACAGAACTGAAGCGGAGAACCGGAATCTCCCGCAACATCAAGCGCCAAGCACATTCTTCCATCATAGATCCACCCAAAACACATCCTTTGCACAAACCACTTTCGAAACCGCTATCTTTCACCGAAAATCCTATGCCAAGACTAGTCACCGCAGCAACCGAGGCACCAGAAAACTCCCACTGCCGAAGAGACCTTGTCTGCCGCTGAGACCCTTTCAACTGTTAACCCTTCTGTGGGAGTCCTGGATCCACGCACCCGAGACATCACAATCGTCCTCGAAACCTTCCTCCCGAAAGCTGAGATCCAAAATCAGGTTGTGCTGGAGACTTTCGAGAGAAACTCATCACCAAAGAGCCGCTGCAAGAAAAGCCAAACCATGATTGGATCTGAAGCCGAAGACTCAAAAGTAACCACTCGGGAAAGAAGAAGCCACCGAAGACAGGAACCCACCACCGCCTTGTAGTTAAAGAGCGTATCCAAAGCACATAGATTCCGAGATCGCCATCCACAATCAGAAAAGAAAGAAGATCTAGAACTGAAGCCCCAATCGGCAGCCAGGAGAAACCCTTGAAGAAGCGCCGATCAGGAGAGAGGTCCAGGAGAGTGTGCCACCATCCTTAAAATGTGTTGTCAGTTTAGAGGGTATTGAGGCGGCCTTACCCCACCCCCTATCGCACGTCCCCAGCTAGGCCCAAGGTGGCCAACCTTGGGCTTGGGCCAGTTCCCACAGAGTCGAGGGGGGGTCGGGAATAGCCCGACCCTCGCATCTTCCTTTCCCTAAATGCCATTAAAAACATTAAAAACTCTTAAACCACCTAAAAATGTTAAAATACTTTAAAAAACCTTTAAAACCATAAAAACTCGAAAAAAACCCTAAAACCCCAAAAGACCCTAAAAACCCTGAAAAAACCCTAAAAACCCTAAAGACACCTAAGACCCCTCAAAATCCCTAAGAACCCTAAAAACCCTAAAACTCAAAAAACCCCTAAAACCCCCAAAAATTCCTAAAAAATTAAAAAACTCTAAAAATGTTTAAACCCCCTAAAAATCATAAAAACGCGTAAAAACCTTAAAAACTGTAAAAACCCAAAAATCCAACTAAAACCTCTAAAAAACCATAAAACCCCTAAAAATGTTAAATACTATAAAATACCTTTAAACCCTAAAAATACTCAAAAAAACCCAAAATCCAAAAAATATCCTTAAAACCCTTGAAACCCTAAAACCCTAAAAAACCCTAAAAACCCTAAAAACCATCAAAATCCCAAAAAACACTAAAAAACCTAAAAAAACATAAAATCCTAAAATATCACTAAAAATCCATGAATACATAAAAAACCATAAAAACCCAAAAACCCCTGAAAACCATAAAACCCCTAAAAACCTTAAAACCCCTAAAACATCTAGTAACCCTAAAAAACCACTAAAAACATTAAAAACCCATTAAACCCCTAAAAACGTTGAAAAACTCTAAAAACTCTTAAAAACCCTAAAAACTCAAAAAAAAACCTAAAAACCAAAAAATACCCTAAAAACCATAAAAATTCTTAAAAACCCTAAAAAACCCTAAAGATCCACAAAAACCCTCAAATTCCCTAAAACTGTAAAAACCCTTAAAAACCATAAAAATCCTAAAAAATCCTTAAAAACCCATAAAAACGTAAAAAAAATCAAAAACATTGAAAAACCCATGAAACCCATAAAAAACCTAAAAACTTTAAAAAACCCTTAAACACATAAAAACCCTAAAAACCACTAAATTTTTTAAAAACCCTTAAACCCCTTAAAAATATTAAAAAACTCATGAAAACCATAAAAACCCTAAAAAACACAAAAACCCCTAAAAATAAAAAGACCCTACAAACCCAAAGAACCCTAAAAACTATAAAAAAATCATGAAAACCCCTAAACCCCTCAAAATCTATAAAACCATAAAACCTATAAATACTATAAAAATCCCAAAAAAACCTTAAAAAAACCTGAAACTTAAAAAATGATAATAACACTGAAAACTCTCTGAAAACCATAAACCCCTAAAAACCCATAAAACACTAAAAACTGTAAAAACCTTTAAACCCCTAAAAATGTTAAAAAACTCAAAAATACTTAAAAACACTAAAAACAAAAAAAAACCCTATAAACACAAAAATCCATAAAACACCTAAAACCCCTAAAAAACGTTGAAAACCACTAAAGCTCTCAAAATACCTAAAAACCCTAAAACCATAAAAACCTAAAAAATCCATGAAAACATAAAAAACCCAAAATACCCTTAAACCCCCAAAAAACAATAAAAATTCCTAAAAACCTTATAAAACCCATAAAACCCTAAAAACCCACTAAAACTCTAAAAATTCTTTAAACCCCTAAAAACATTAAAAAACTCTAAAAACCTCAAAACCCCTAAAATGCTAAAAAAATCCTAAAACACCAAAAGACCCAAAAACCCCTAAAAAGCCTAAAAACTGTAAAAACCCATAAAACCCTCCAAACACCAAAAAATCCTAAATACCGTAAAAAAATAAAAAAAACATAAAAACCCTAAAAACCCCTAAAACCAATAAAAACCTCAAAAAAACCTTAAAAAACACTAAAACCTCACTAAAAACTCTAAGAACCCAAAAACATCTTCAAACACATAAAACCCCTAAAAACATTAAAAACTCTAAAAAAAATTAAAAACCCCTAAAAAGGTAAGAAACACTATAAACCCAAAATGACCCTAAAACCCCTTAAAACCCTAAAACCCTAAAAACCATCAAAATACTAAAAAATCATAAAAATTATAAAAATAATAAAATGACCTAAAAATACCTATAAACATAAAAAACCATAAAACCCAAAAAACCATAAGAACCCCTAATAACCATAAAAACGCTAAAAATCACTAAACCACCTAAACACGTTAAAAATGTAAAAAACACTAAAAAACTTAATATCCAACAAAAATATAAAAAACTTAAAGACCCAAAAGACCCAAAAAATCCTAAAAACCCTCAAAATACCAAAAAACCCTAAGAACCATAAAAATCCCAAAAAATCCCCAGAAATCCCTAATAATGTAAAAACCTCTAAAAACCATGAAAACCCCCTAAAACCGTAAAACCCCTAAATAACTTTAAAACCCATAAAAACACATAAAATCCCTAAATACCACTAAAATTGTAAAAACCCTCAAAATCCCAAAAAACATTAAAAACTCAAAAAACCTTAAAAGCCCTCAAAAACTCAAAAAAACCCCAAAAAACTCTAAATACCATAAGAACACCGAAAATCCCTCAAAATCCCTAAAAACCCAAAAACTCTAAAAACCATTAAAATCCTAAAAAATAAATAAAAATATCAGAGAACGTAAAAACCCCTAAAATCCTTGAAAAAATCCTTAAGACCATAAAAACCCTAAAAGGCTTAAAAAACCCAAAAATCCTATAAAACCACTAAAAACTCACTAAAAACTATAAAATCCCTTAAAACCCATAAAAACATAAAAAAAAGTGTAAAAACCTTAAAAACTATAAAAAACTATAAAAATCATGTAAAACCCAAAAAACATTGAAAAATCCTAAAAACCCAAAAACCCTGAAAATTTGTAAAAACCCTAAAAACCCCTAAAAACCATAAAACCCTAAAATAATATAAAAATAATAGAAAACTCTAAAACCCATAAACCCTTTAAAAAATTAAAAAACTAAAAAACACTTAAAACCCATAAAAAATAAAAAAACCCTAAAAACCTTGAAAGACCCTAAAAACATTGAAAACACCAAAAACCCCCTAAGAAATATTATAAACCTGAATACCCATAAAAACCCTTAAAATCCCTAAAAACTATAAAAAACCATAAAAACTTTAAAAAAATCTCTCAATATCCCTAAAATCCTAAAAACCCTAAAAAACCTGAATAACCATTGAAAACCATAAAATCCCTAAAAAACTAAAAACACCACTAAAAACTCTAAAAACTTTTAAACCCCTAGAAATCTAAAAAAATCCAAAAGACCCTAAAAACCCTAAAAACCCATAAATTTCTGAAAGCCATGAAAAACCCTAAAACCTCTCAAAATCCCTTAAAAACCTTAAAAACCCTAAAAATAATAAAAATCCTAAAAATCCCTAAAAACCCTGAAAAAGTAAAAAACACTAAAAAACTTGAAAACCCCCAAACATTAAACTATAAATAATAGTAATGATAATGAAGATAGTAATGCAGTGTTTGTGCATTTTGCTGATAGCTTTAACAGTGAACTGGTTGGAAAAAGGGAGGTGCATGATCATAGTGATACTTATTTATATAATAGGTTTGAGTGCCTTATGTCTGTTGCACCAAAGGGTGAAGCTGTGGCATAGGTGGATGTGGAGGACCAAGGGATGATGGAAGAATAGGAAGAGGTGGATGGAAAGGGGAAGGGGATCCGTTTTAACCATGAAGAGAATGTGAACTATATTTGTAGTGTGGCTGAAGATGTTGTGCGGGATATGAGTTGTGGTGACAATGGAGATGATGAGGTGAAGGTTATATCAGCAGAGAGAAATGTGTAGGTTGGGGAGGATAGTGTTGAAGGTGTTCCTGAATGTAGGCCTTCTGGCCTCATTGTGAAAATTCCTGGGGTGGTGCTTGATAGAGTTGTTGTTAGTGAATCTTGTTATGCAGCTGGGTAGGGGAAGGTGGTTGAGAAGGGGGTGATGGATAAGAAAGAGGTGGTGGCTAGGTAGGGGGGAGCGTCTGTGGAAGGGAAGGTGAATGTTCAGGGTGAGGGAGTTGAGCAGAGAGATGTGGCTCAATTTAGTCAAGAGCTGGGGGAGGCGGCCAAGCAGGGGGAGGTGTTTGAGCAAGGGGAGTTGGCTGAGTAGTGTTTTGTGGCATGTGCTATGGTGATGGAGGGATCCCCGATGCCTGGGAAGGGGCAATTGTCTTTGATGGTTGATGAGGGGGTTTCCACTGGTGAGTCTATTTGTGTGTCTCTATGGGGGGCTTTGGCTCGGTTTGATCATGAGTAGAGGGAAGTTGCTGAATAGGGGGAGGTGATGGAGTCGGTTGTGGAGGTGCATGAGGGGCCTCGACTGATAAGACTAACTACATAGGATTTCATGAATTGGAGATGGAGGACTGCTTAGGTGTCCCTTAGAAGGGCATCCCCCAGGATGTGGATCAGACCATGTAGTTGGATGTGTTGGATGGTATGGCTCTCAAGAAACCTGAGGTGGTTTCTAGCATGCTGCATTGTGGGGTTCTTACTGATTTTTCCCTAAACCAGGAATCCTCCTTCATCCCCAAATAAGATCTTTTCCCAGAGGATGATAGAAGGATGAACCAAAATATGGATATGATCATTAAGGAGAGGGCCTTGCTCTAGGAGGCCATTCCATATGGGAAGGTAAACAAACTTGTGGTTGTCTCTATTGATTCCTGAAGTAGGAAGCTAAGGAAGGACTACTCTACTTTACCAAAGACTGTGTCTACAACAGCCTCCTACAAAGCTAAGAAAAATGCCTATGGTAGGTATGTCAAGGCGTAGCGGAATGTGGATCAACAACCTCTCAAGGAGTATTACACTACCTTCCGCAAGCAATATGAATCATATGAATGGGAGTTAGTGGATTCAGATGCTTCCTCTGGGTATGGTGCTGATGGGGATCCATATAGAGATGACGCGACTTCTGAATCTGGTGTAGAGGGTGACCCTTATGGTGCAACTTATGTTTATTAATTTGGTGGGGACGTTGACTGACTTGTTTTCTTTTTTGTGCTTTTTGGTTATTTGGGTTATTTGGGTTTGAGGTTGTTAAGGGTTTTTGGGTGTTGGTCTTTTGACCCCTCCCATTCCTTGTCTGTTGCATCTTTTTTTTCTAATAAATTTGGGGGGGGGGGTCGGGATTGGCCTGACCCTACACCTTCATTGTGCTAAAAACATTAAAAAAAAACTAAACCTATAAAAACCGCTAAATAATCTAAAAACTCTTAAAACCCATAAAATGTTAAAAACTCTAAAAAACATTAAAACCCCTAAAAAAATCAAAAAACCATAGAAACCCAAAAATACTATAAAAACCCGAAAAAACCCCTACAACCCCTACAACCCCTCAAATCCCTTCAAACCCTAAAACCCCTAAAAACCATAAAAATCCCAAAAAATTACTAAAAATAAATGAAAACAAAAAAATTCCTAAAAACCATGAAAAATACCTAAAATCCATTAAAACCACTAAAAACATTAAAAATCCCTAAAACTCCATCAAAACCATGAAAAACACAAAAAAATAAAAATAAAAACACCCAAACCAATAAAAAATTAAAAACTCAAATAAACCTTACAAAACCCTAAAAACTCAAAAAAACCATAAAGACCCAAAAAAACATAAAACCCAAACCCTATAACCCTAAAATAAATAAAAACTCTGAAAAACCATAAAAACCCTAAAACCATAAAAATACAAAAAAATCCCTACAAATTCTTCGAAACTTAAAAAAACCCTAGACACTGAAAAACCCCAGAAAACCATGACCCCGTAAAATCTCCTAAAAACCTTAAAACTACCTAAAACCCATAAAAATAATAAAAAACATTAAAAATTGTCAAACCAATTAAAACTCCTAAAAAAGATAAAACTCTAAAAAACCTTAAAAACTCGAAAAAACACAAAAAACCCTAAAAACTCAAAATGACCCTAAAACAACTAAAAAAACTAAAAACCATCAAAATCCCTAACAACCATAAAAAACAATAACAATCACAAAAATCCTAAAAAAACCCTAAAAATCATTAAAAATGTAAAAACCCCTGAAAATCCCCTGAAAACCATAAAAACCCCTAAAAACCTTAAAAACCCTAAAAAACATAAAAACAATAAAAACCACTAAAAACATTAAAATACCTTTAAACCCCTAAATATGTTAAAAAACTCTAAAAAACATAAAAATACAAAAAAACTCAAAAAACCCTAAAACTCTAAAAGACCCTAAAAACCCTAAAAACCCATAAAACCCTCAAAATCCCTAAAAACTCTAAAATCCCCCCAAAACCATAAAAATACTTTAAAATGCCCTAAAAATCCCTTAAAAAATAAAAATCCCTAAAAACCCTAAAAACCCTCCTTAAAACCATAAAAACCCCTCAAACGCCTAAAAAATCAATAAAAACCCACTAAAAATTCTAAAAACCCTTAAAACCACTAAAATTGTTAAAAAACTATACAAATTCATAAAAACACTAAAAAACATAAAAAACCCCTAAAAACCCCTAAACACCCAAAAGACCCTAAAACCCTAAAAATCCCTAAAAACCCTAAAAACTTTTAAAACCATAAAAATCCTTAAAAATCCTAAAAAACCCTGAAAAATAAAAAACCATAAAAACCCTAAAAACCCTTAAAACCCATAAAAACTTATAAAAGAGTTAAAACCCCTAAACCAGCATAAAAACCCTAAAAACCACTAAAAACTCTAAAAATGATTAAAACCCCTAAAACATTAAAAAACTCTAAAACCCCTTGAAACCCATAAAACACTCAAAAAAACCTAAAAACCCAAAAATACCAAAAAACCCCTAAAAACAATAAACTACTTCAAACAACCCTAAAAAAATTGAAAGCATTAAAAACCCCTAAAACACTCAAAATCTCTAAAAACCCTAAAAACCCTAAAACTATAAAAATCCTAAAAAATCCCCAAAGATCTCTAAAAACATAAAAACCCATAAAAACCCTGAAAACCAACTAAAAAAAATAAAAACCACAAAACCCTTAAAAAACACAAAACCCTGAAAAACAACTAAAAACTTTAAAAACACTTAAAACCCCTAAAAACATTAAAAAATCTAAAAACCCTTAAAACCCATAAAAAACTTTAAAAACCCCTAAAACCCAAAAAGACCCTAAAAACCCTAAAAGTCCCTAAAAACTCTAAAAACCCTAAAAACCCATCAAAATACAAAAAAATACCAAAAACCATAAAAACCATATAAATCCTAAAATAACCCTAAAAATCCTTAAAAACATAAAAAACCTTTAAAAGCCTGGAAAACCCCATAAAAACCATAACACCACTAAAATCATTAAAAACTCCTAAAAACTATAAAACCCTAAAAAATCACAAAAAAAACTCTAAAAACCCTTAAAACCACTAGAAACGTTAAAGAACTCTAAAAACCCTTTAAAATACTAAAAAATTCAAAAAACCCTAAAAACCGTAAAAGACCTTAAAAACCTTAAAAACCCTGAAAACCCCTAATGATTTAGCACAAGTGGCTTCTCAGTGTCAATCAGATCCCTTGGTGAGTGATATTTGCAAGAGCTTGAGGAGTGATTTGATGATTCCGAATGCTGGAGGCCCTCTTGGCATGGAGTTTGTTACTGCTGGGATGCCTTTTCCCCCTGACAACAGTATGAATCAGAGGCAGGCTTTGGTTCCAACTCTTAACCGCTTTCAAGTGATGGAGTGTGAGGACGAGGTGCAAGAGCCTACGATTAAAAATGCAGGATGTGATATACCTGCTGAGCAGGCACAGATTAGGATGTTGGCCACTGCCACTGGACATGGTGGAAGGATCCCCCAGAAAAACCTCTAAAAACCCTAAAAACCTATAAAATCCGTAAAATCCACTAAAAGCTCTAAAAACTCTTAAAACCCATAAAAATGTTAAAAACTCTTAAAACCCCAAAAACACAAAAAAATGCTAAAAACCCAAAAGGCCCTAAAATCCTGGGAAAACATTAAAAACCTTAAAACCCTAAGAAACCCAGAAAACCCCTAAAACCTCCCAAAATCCCTAAAATACATAAAAAATATTAAAACCATAAAAAGCCTAAAAAAGACCTAAAAATCCATAAAAAGGTAAAAAACATGAAATACCCTGAAAACTCCTTGAAAACCATAAAATCCCTAAAAACCTTAAAAACCCTAAAATCCTAAAAACCCACTAAAAACTCTAAAAACCCTTAAACCCCCTAAAAACGTTAAAAAACCAAAAAAAACCTTAAAAACCTGAAATAAACATAAGAAACTTCCTAAAACCCCAAATAACCATAAAACCCCTAAAAACCCTAAAAACCTTTAGAAACCTGAATAACCCTAAAACCCTTCAAAATCCCAAATACCCTTAAAACCTGTAAAAACCATAAAAGTCCTACAAAATCCCTAAAAATCCCCAAAAACATAAAAAAACCCTTAAAACACTAAAACCCCCCTAAAAACCATAACACACCCAAAAAACCATAAAAACCCTAAAAACAATTCAAAACTCAAAATATACTTAAAATAGCTAAAAACTCTAAAAAACCTTAAAAATCTAAAAATTAAAAAAAACATAAGGACCCCAAAAGAACCTAAAAACCCTAAAAACTCTAAAAACCCAAAAAACCCAGAAAACCCCTCAAAATCAACAAACCCCAAAAAAACACTAAAACCCATAAAATCCTAAAAAATCCCAAAAAATTCTTAAAAATGTAAAAAACCCTAAAACCCCTGAACCACTAAAAACGCTGAAAATCCTTAAAACCCCTAAATTTTTTAAAAAACTCTAAAACGAATCAAAAACCCTAAAAATAGAAAAATAACCTAAAAAACTCGAAAACCTTTAAAAATCCTAAAAACCCAAAAAACCATAAGAACCCTAAAAATCCCTAAAAACCCTAAAAACCCTAAAAACCCTAAAACCCATAATTATCCTAATAAATCTCTAAAAACACCTAAAAACATAAAAAACCTTAAATACCCTAAAAACCCCTAAAAACTATAAAAACCCCTAAAAACAATAAAAACCCATAAAACCCCTAAAACCCACTAAAACTCTAAAAACCCTCAAAACCTCTAAATTGTTAAAAAACCTTAAAAGCTCTAAAAAGCGTTAAGAACCATAAAAAACTCAAAAAACCCCATAAAACCCCAAAAGACCCCAAAAACCATGGAAACCAAAAAAACCCTGAAAAACATTTAAACCCCTCAAATTCCCTAAATATGCTAAAAACATTAAAAACCATAAAAATCCTAAAAAATCCCTAAAAATCATTGAAAATGTAAAAGACCATAAAAACTCTAAAAACAATAAAAACCATTAAAACACCTAAATCACATAAAAACCATAAAAAACTCAAAAAACTCAAAAAACCCTTAAAACCGCTAAAAAGGTTAAGAAACAATAAAAAATGTTCAAACCCCTAAAACCTCAAAAAAACCATAAAAACCCAAAATGATCATAAAAATCTTGAAAAACCCTAAAAACCCTAAAAACCCTAAAAACCCTAAAACCCCTCAAAATCCTTAAAAATCTAAAAAACTGTAAAAACCATAAAAATCCAAAAAATGCACTGAAAATTCCTGAAAACATAAAAACCCTAAAAACCCTAAAATAATATTCAAAACCATAAAACTTCTAAAGTCATTAAAAAACCCTTAAAAGCCAAAAAACCTTTAAACCCCACTAAAAATTCTAAAAATCCTTAAAAACTCTACAAAATTAAAAATGTTAAAAAATATAAAAACCCCTAAAAACCATAGAAAGATGGCTCCTACTCCGCTCTCTAGTGGATGGTGATTATCCCTCCCTTCGGCAACCTTGAAAAAGATTATGGGCATTGCGCCTCTCCCTCCCCCCACTGCGGGGGAGGGGCCTCCACTAATTCTCAAGGAAGATCAATCATTTGTCTCGTTCACGGTTCCGAATTTTCTGCCCCCATTTCCACAGATTTATCTTTTCTCCAAGGTGAAAGACCTTCATGAAGGAAGTCCACAGCTCTAGCTCTCGATTGTGGTGTTTAATGAAGGCTTCGCTCTGTATAAGTTGACTTTGGTTGCTCAATTCCTGAACTGGTGCCCTTCGATGGACATTTTTGACAGATTCGTCTTTGAAAGTTGGGATCTACAAGATTGTGATATTGTGGGTCTTGTCAATAACTACCATATTATGATTCAATTTTCATCTGAGGAAGATCTTATTCATTCTTGATCCGTGACTGCTCGAAAATGTGATGGTGCCTGGTTCTCACTATTTGGGTGGAGTTTTGATCTTAACTTGCACTGTGATTCACCAATGGTGGCAACTTGGGTGAGATTTCCAGAACTTCCACTCCCCTTCCAAAATTTGTCTATTACTTTGATGTTGGGGAACCTGGTGGGAAGGTTCTTTTGTGTGGACATCAGAACTTGGGATTTATACTATCCAGTGTCTTTGAGGGGTTTTATTGAGGTGGATGCTTCCAAGGAGCCACTGGACTTTGTGTGGATTTCTATTGGGGAGGAGCTCTGATGGAGGCATTTGGAGATCTTTGAGACATGGGTTTATTTTTGTTTTTCTTGTCAGCATCTTGGTCATGAAGACTGAGTCTGCAGGAGAGGATTAAGTGGATCTAGTGTTTTGAATTTGGCTTAGGGGGGCATGGTGAGGGAAGTCAGAATTTGGTGGGGGGGGGGGCAGGAGGTGCCTATCATGGCTATTCAGTTCTTGCCACCACAGCCAAATGTTAGGGACATTTTCCACATTTGAGAGCTGATTTAAAATGAGGTGGTGGTAAGGAGGAGGCATGGGTGGGAACCTTGGGGTTGGGGAATCTAAAGAATAGTAGTGGAGATGAAGGTGGTAATGCAGTGGTCGTGCATTTTTCTAATATCATTAACAGTGAACAAGATGGCAAGAGGGAGGTGCATGTTCAGAGTGATACTTCTTTTTTATAATAGGTTCGGGTGTCTTTTTTCTATTGAGCCAGAGGGTGAAGCCATAACGCAGGGGGAGGTGGAGGATCAAGGGATGATGGATGAAAAAGGAGAGGTGGCTGGGTAGGGGGAGGGGATCCGTGTTGACCATGAATAGAATGGGATCCATGATTACAGTGTGGCTCAAGTTGTTGTGCGGGAATCGGACTGCGGTGACAATGGGGATGATGATGTGCAGGTTCTGCCAGCAGAGAGGAATGTGGAGGCTGGGGAGGATGGTGTTGAGGGTGTGGCTGGATGTAGGCTTTTTTTCCTCAATGTGAATTTTTTTGGGGCGGTGCATGATGATGCTGGTGAACATTGTTGTGTGGCTAGGCAGGGGAAGGTGGATGAGCAGGGGGTGGTGGATAAGAAAGAGGAGGTGTCTAAGTAGGGGGAAGCATTTGTGAAAGGGATGGTGAATGAGCATGAGGAGGGAGATGAGAAGAGAGATGTGGCTCAATCCAGTCAAGAACTGGGGGAGATGGCTGAGCAGTGTGATGCAGCATGTGCTATGGTTATGGATGGATCCATGCTTTCTGGTAAGGGGTGGCTGGATTTGATGGTGCATGAGGGGGATTCGGCTAGTGAGTCTAGTTGTGAGTCTCTATAGGGGGTAATGGCTCGGTTTGGTCATGATCAGGGGAAGGTTGCTGAGTGGGGGGAGGTGATGGAGCTGGATGTGGGTGTGCATGAGGGGGCCTTAGCTGATAGGCTAGGATGTATGGTTTTTCATGACATGGAGATGAAGGAACACATAGATGGATCCTGGAAGGGCAGTCCCCAGGATGTGGATAAGGCTGGGCAGTTGGACGTGTTGTATGCCAAGGATGATAAATGTATCAACTCCAAATGGCTCAGATCATGAGGGAGAGGGTCATGATTGGGGTTGATGCACCTCGTGGTAAGGAAAATAACTCTGTTGTGGAAATTTCAAATTCTCGAAAGCGGAAGCTGAGGAAGGACTACTAAATGCTTCTAAGATCTCTGTCTACTAGAGCCTCCTTGAAGGGAACCAAGTAGAATGATAATGGGAAGTATGGGAGGCCTGAGATCCCCATGGCACAGTCATCTGAGGAGTAGAAAATGCTAAAGGACGTTTATACGACTCCTTCCATGGATACAGACAATGCTTGGATGGCTTCTGCTGAGTGGGAGACGACAGATCCGGACGCATCATCTGGATATGACGTTGATGGAGACCCCTATGGTGACCCCTTTGAAGATTTTGATCCATATGACATGTAATTTTTGTTGGGCATGGGTTTCTTGACTCTACCCTTTCTTGTGTGCTTTTGGATTTTGGGTTTCTTCTTCTTTGTTTTGGGTTTAGGGATGTTAAGGGTTTTTTGTGTGGGTCATTTGACTCCGCCCCTTCCTTGTCTACTAGGTATTTTTCTATAATAAATTGGGGGGGGGAATAGCCTGGACCTACACCTACTTTTTCATAAAACCCATAAAAACTAAAGAAAACCCTAAAAGCCAAAAAGACCCAATAAAACTTTGAAAACTCTTAAAAACCCTAAAACCCTTTAAAACTCTAAAAACCCTAAAAAACCCTAAAATCCCTAAAAACCATAAAAATCCTAAAAAATCCCAAAAATAAATTAAAACATAAAAAACCCTAAAAACCATGAAAAACCCATGAAAACCACAAAAACCCTAAAAACCCTAAAAACCTTAAAACCACTATAAACCCATAAAAATAAAAAAAACAAATAAATTTTTTAAAATCCCATAAAACCCCTAAAAACGTTAAAAACTCAAAAAAACATTAAATACCTTAAAAACTAAGAAAACCCTAACAAATCATGAAAACACCTAAAACCCCTCTAAATACCTAAAAACCCTAAAAACCATAAAAAAGCCAAAAAAATATTTAAAAATGTAAAAAACCCCAAAAACATTTCAAAACACTAAAACACATAAAAAACATAAAAACCCCACTAAAAACTCTAAAACCCTTTAAACCCCTAAAAATATTAATAAACATTAAAAACACTAAAAACCTTAAAAACCCTAAAATCTCAAAAAACTCTAAAACATCAAAAAGGCCATAAAACACTGAAAACCCTAAAAATCCTAAAAATCCTAAAAACCAAGAAAATCCCTAAAAAACGACAAAATTTCTAAAAACCTTAAAAACCCTTAAATGATAAAATTCCTAAAACAGCATTAAAAATTTGAGAAAATGTAAAAAACCCAAAAAACCCCAAAAAACCATAAAACCCCCTAAAAACCCAGAAAACCTTAAAAACCCATAAAAACCCAAAATAAACCACTAAAAACTCTAAAAACCCTTAAAACCCCTAAAAATGTTAAAAAAATATAAAAAACCTTTTTAAAACATAAATAACTAAAAAAACCATAAAATCCAAAAAAGATCGTAAAACCCCCGAAAACCCATAAAAACCCTAAAAACATTCAATATCCTTAAATACCCTAAAACCCATGAAAATCCTAAAAATCCATAAAAATACTTTAAAATGTAAAAACCCTAAAAACCTTGAAAGCCCTTGAAAACCATAAAAGGCCACCAAAAACTCTAAAAACTCTTTAAACCTCTAGAAACGTTAAAATTTTATAAAAAACTTTAAAACCCCTAAAAACTCAAAAAACCAATAAAAAACAAAAAAAACCAATAAAAACCGTAGAAACCCTAAAAACCTAGAAAAAACCCTAAAAACCATCAAAATCCCTAAAAACTCTAAAGATACCTAAAAACCATAAATATCCCACAAAATCCATAAAATTACCTAAAAGCATAAAAAACCTAAAAACACTAAATAACCATTGAAACCACTAAAAACTCTAAAAACCCTTAAAACCCTATGAAACATAAAAAACTCTAAAAATCCTTAAAACCCTAAAAAACAAAAAAAAACCCAAAAGACCCGAAAATCATAAAACCTCGAAGAACCCTAAAGACCCCTTAAAAACCATCAAAATCCATAAAAAAACCCTAAAAATATTTAAAACTATAAAAATCCTAAAAGATCACTAAAAATACCGAAAAACGTAAAAACCCTCAAAACTCTGAAAAATCCATTAAAGAATTAGAAACCCCTAAAATGCCAAAGAACTCAAAAAACCCTAAAACCCCAAAAGACCATAAAAACCCTAAAAACCCTAAAAACCTAAAAACCCTAAAAACCTTAAAACAATCAAAATACCTAAAAACACTTAAAACAATAAAACCACAAAAATTCTACAAAAGACCTAAAAGTCCCTAAAAATATAAAAAATTTTAAAAACACTAAAAAACCCTTGAAAACTATAAAAACCCATAAAAATCTTAAAACCCCTAAAAACACATTAACACTACTAACCCATTAACACTAATAACAACTCTAAAAAAACCCTTTAAACCCCTAAAAACATTTAAAAACTCTAAAAATATTAAAACCCCTCAAACCCCAAAAATACCCTAAAAACACTAAAACCCTAAAAACCCTTGAGAAACCCTAAAATCCCTTAAAATCCCTAAAAACCATAAAAACCCTAAAAACCCTTGTGATTGGCTGTGATGTTGGAGCTAGTGATGTTGGTTGCTGGGGCTGGTCGGATTGGACGTGTTGTTTCTGCTACGAGGCTGTGATGTTTGGTATTGGTGCTGGATGCTGGTGTTGGCTGGACAGGATGTGTGGATGCTTCTAGGGCTGGTTAGGTTGGACATTTTGTCTATGCTGCTTGGTTGTGATGTTTGGTATTGGTGCCAGCTACTGGTGTTGGCTGGAGAAGATGCGTGGACGCTGCTGTTGTGTTTTGTTTTGTGTCTTTTCTTTGTTTTTATTTTTTTTATTTTTCTTTTTTGGGTCTTTTGCATTAAAGGGTTTTTGGGTGTGGGTCATTTGACCCCTCCCCTCCCTTCTCTGCTGTGTCTTTTTTCTTCTTAATAAATTGGGGGGGGGGGGGGGGAGGGGGGGTCGGAAATAGCCTGACCCTCGCATCTTTCTTGCCATAGAATGTTAAAAAAACTAAAAAACCTTTAAAACCCTAAAAATCTCAAAAAACCATAAAAAACTAAAAGACCCTAAAAACACAGATAAAACCATAAAAACCATGAAAACACATGAAACCCTCAAAATCCCTAAAGACCATAAAAACCATAAAACCATAAAAAAGCTAAAAATGTCCGAAAAATCCTTGAAAACATAAAAAATCCTAAAAAACACGAAAAACCACTGAAAACCATAAAACCCCTAAAAACCATAAAAACCCTAAAACCCCATATAAACCCTAAAAACCACTAAAAACTATAAAAAAACCTGAAACCCCTAAAAACGTTAAAAAACTCTAAAAACCATTAAATACTAAAAAAACCCTAAAAACCCAAAAGGCCCTAAAAACCCTAAAAAATCCTAAAACCCCCTCAGAATCCCTAAATTCCCTCAAAATTCCTAAAACCCAGAAAAATCCTTAAAAATCCCTACCAATCCTTAAAAACTTTTAAAACCCTAAAATCTCTGAAAACCCCATAAAAACCAAAAACAAACCTTAAAAATCCTAAAACCCAAAAAAAACCCTAAAAACCACTAAAATCTTTTAAAACCCTGAAAACCCCTAAAAAGGTTTAAAAACATTAAAAACTCTATAAAACCTTAAAACCCCTAAAAACCCCAAAAAGACCCTAAAAATCATGAAAACCCCTAAAAACCCTAAAAACCCCTAAGACCCTAAGACCCTCAAAAATCGATAAAAACCCTAAAACCCCTAAAAACCATAAAAATCCTAAAAAAGTCATAAAAATCCCTAAAACGTAAAAAACTCTAAAAACTCTGAAAAAGTCCTAAAAACCATAATACACTAAAAACCTAACAAAATCCTAAAATCACATAAATCCCTAAAAAGCCACTAATAATTCTAAAACTCTTAAAGCCCCTAAAAATGTCAAAATACCCTAAAAACATTAAAACCCCTAAAAACTCAAAAGACCCCAAAAACACCAAAATTCTCCCAAGAAAACTCTAAAACCCCCTAAAAACCCTAAAAACAAAAACAAAATTTTTTTAAAAACCAAAAAAACTCTAAAAAAGCCCTAAAAATTCGTAAAAATGTAAAAAACCATAAAAAACCAGAAAACCCCCTAAAACCATAAATTGCCCTAAAACCCATTAAAACTCCTAAAAATGTTAAAAAACTTTAAAAAACTCTCAAAAACCTTAAAAACCTAGAAAAACTAAAAAAATCCCTAAAACCCCAAAATACCCCTAAAACCATATAAAGCCATGAAAAAACCTAAAAACCCACAGAATCCCTTGAAACACTAAAAATCATAAAAACCCAAAAAAACCCTAGAAAACATAAAAAATCCTAAAAACCAAAAAGCCCTAAAACACCTGAAAAACACCTGAAGACCAGAAAACCCCTAATAACCTAAAAAACCATGAAAACCCTAAAAAACCAAAAAAACACTAAATCATTAAAAACACTTAAAACAAATAAAAATGTTAAAAACTCTAAAAGACTTAAAAAATATAAAAAAACTGAAAAAACCCAAAAAAAATCAAAAAAATCCTAGAAAAAATTTAAACCCCTAAAAACCCGAAAAACCATAAAATCCCAAAAAATCCCTAAAAATTCCTAAAAACTTAATAAACCCTAAAAACCTAAACCCCCCCACCCCAAAAAAATAGTAAAAAATCAGAGAAACCTTAAAAAACTAAAACCCATTAAAACCCTAAAAACCCACTAAAAATTGTAAAACAACTAAAAATGATAAAAAAATCAAAAAACCATAGAAACACTAAAGAACTCAAAAAACCCCTTAAAACCAAAAAAAACCTTAAAACCCTAAACCCCCCCCCCCAAAAAAAAACCTTTAAAACCCCTAAACCCCCTCAAAATCCCTAAAAACCCTAAAAACACTGAAAACCATAAATATCCTAAAAAATCCTTAAATATCCTTGACATCGTAAAAACCCATAAACCCTAAAACCCCTAAAAACATTAAAAAACCCTAAACCCTCATAAAAACCTTAAAACCTCATTAAAAACTCTAAAACACTTAAAACCCATAAAATGTTACAAATATATAAAAAACATAATCCCCTAAAAAACCCTAAAAAACCCTAAAAAACCCTAAAAAAAGATAAAACCTTCAGCATCCCTAAAACCATTGAAAACCACAATAAAAACCATAAAACCCCAAAAAAACCTTAAAAACTAAAAATTCCTTTAAACCCCTAAAAATGTTAAAAACTATTTAAAATGCTAAAAAACTGACCCCTAAAAACCCTGAAAGTTCCTAAAACCCTAAAAACCTGAAAAAAACTTAAAACCCTTAAAATATCTTGAAACCCTAAAAACCCCAAAAACCCGTAAAACCCCCCTCAAAACCATAAAATCCCCAATAACCTTTAAAAATCATAAAAACATATAAAAACCGTAAAAACAAAAAAAAACCCTAAAAACCCTAAAACCCCTAAAAACATTAAAAACTCTAAAAAACTGTAAAACCCCTAAAAAATAAAAAAAATCCTAAACCCCAAAAAAACCCTAAAAACCATAAAAACACTAAAAACAATATAAAACACTAAAACCCTCATAATTTCCAAAAACACAAAAAAAACCCTAAAAACCATAAAAATCCAAAGAATCCCAAAAAATCATAAAAACTTAAAAAAACCTAAAAACCATGAAAAACTCCTTAAAACCATAAAACCCCTAAAAACCTAAAAACCCTTAAAACCCCTTGAATAACATAAAACCACTAAAAACTCTAAAAATCCTTGAAACTCCGAAAAAGATTAAAAAAATCTAAAAACCTTAAACCAAAAAGACCATATCTACCAAAAAGGACCCTCAAACCCTAAATGCCCCTAAATACCCCAAAAAACCCAAAAAACCTCTATAACCCCTAAAAATGCATTAAAAACTAAATATACCTAAAAAAATAAAAAACATCAAAGCCTTAAAAATCTCTGAAAACATAAAAAACCATAAAACTCCAGAAAATCCCTGAAAACCATAATACCCCTAAAACCCTTAAAAACTGTAAAATTCATAAAAACCTTAAAAATCCTCTAAAAATTCTTAGAATACTTAAAAACCAAAAAATTATAAAAACTCTAAAAACCCATGAAAACCCTAAAAACTCCAAAAAACCCTAAATACACAAAAAAAACCCAAAAAAACCCAAAAAACCCTACCAAGCCTCAAAATCCATAAAAACAAAAAAAAACACAAAAATCCTAAAAATCCTAAAAAATTCCTAAAAATCCCTAAAAAGGTAAAAAAAACCCTTGGAACTATAAAAAATAAAAAAACCAATAAAAACCTTCATAACCCCTAAAAATCCATAAAACCCCTAACCCCCCTAAAAATCAAAATACCCTCAAAACCCTTAAATTCGTTAAAAAATGTTGAAAACTCTAAAAAACGTTAAAAACCCAAAAAAGACCCTAAAACCCCAAAAATCCTAAAAAACCTGGAAAACACCTAAAACCCTAAGAAAGAGCTGAACACTTTCTGATCCAGTTTAGGAATGATGAAGTTTTGATTTTGGCTTGGGATTTTTCACCACAGATCGTTGATGGACTTCGATTTTATTTTTTCTACTAGAATTTTGATTTTCATCTGCATCGTGATCCCATGAGCATTGACCTATAGATTACTCTTCCTGGTCTTGCCCTGGCCTTCCAAAACCCAGCCATCCTCTACATCATTGACAACCACATCGGTAGATTTCTTTGTATGGACGCACAAACTAGTGCTACCTCCCACCTGATTGTGTTGTAGATATGCATAGAGGTGGATGTGCCCAAGTCACTGGTTAATTATATCTATGTTAAGATTAAAGGTGATATCTAGTGGCATAAGAATATTTTCTTTGAATCCTGGGTTTCTTTCTGTTTGAACTACCATAGACTGGGCCACTATGCATCTACCTGTAAGTGTGCTAGTAGTACTGTCAAGGCTACACTACAGTGGCCGACTACTACAACTCATGGTTTGTAACTTGATGCACCTCTATATGGATCATGGAGTGCATTGTGCAGGTATACATGCTGGAAAGACTAATGTGCGGGCTGATGATCATGCTGTTATAGTTGTTGGAGATTTTACATTGAAGGTTGTTTGACGGTCTTCATCCAAAACAAGGGTCTGTGTAGTGTTTAATAGGTTAAAACATGACTTAGTAATTGTTACTAGAAAGAACGTGATGGAAACTGAGGAAGGATGCAATAGTCTGAGGATGGTGGAGTTGTGGCAGATGTCACCGCCTGTGTTGTACCCCAATTCTGGAGTTTTGGAGGAGTCCAAGGATTTTTCGGATCAATTGGAAGTGATGGTTTCCCTTTGTACAATCCGTTTGATGGCTTTGTTTCTGAGGATCTGGTCCATGAGCAGCATGTTGTACAAACGAAGCTGCCCGGTGGCATTGAAGAACAACATGCGTAGACTACTTGCTCTGGACTTGAGGGTGCTGCTTTTGAAGACAAGGGTAAGGGTTTACAAGATGTCTTGACCTGTGATGATATTGTGTTGGCTAGTACAGGGGATGAGGATGATGTTTTTGTGTATGATGCGAGTGTTGTTGTAAATAGATCTCTAGTTCAGATTACAGTGGATGAATCTTTTGTGCTTGAGGGAGTGCAAGTCGCTCGGTCTACTTGTAATGAAGATGAGTTCACACGGGCTGATGTGAAGGTTCCCCTATCTAGTTGTGATGCTTGTGCTGGGATTGAGATGGTACTGGAAAATGATTCCATTTCTACTCAGGAGGGAGTATATATTTGGTAGATTTCTCATGAGGAGGATGAAGGCTTGCAATTGATTCTGGTAGATTCAGGTGACATTTCCTTGGAGGGTTGTTATGAGTTGTACTGGTTTTGAGCAGGCATCGGTGACTCTGAATGTTCTTGGTGATTACGTGATGGATGTTCTGCCCTTGGATTAGAATTTTGTTGATCCTGGTAAAGAGTTTTTGGTTCAAGGCATAATACAATGTGAAGTGTTGGCTGACTATATTATAAATCAGGAAGACACCTACATCCCCAAACACATAAGTCTTTTCTAGGGGGAGGGTAGTAGGATGAGCTTTAACATGGCTATGATCATTAAGGAGAGTACTTTGATAGGGGAGGTCATTACATATGGGAAGGGAAATAAATCTGTAGGAGTCACATCAGACCCCCGAAAGAGGAAGCTGAGGAAAGGCTACTCTAGTTTTCCAAAGACAGTGTCCACTAGAGCCACCACCAAATCTCCAAAGAAAAATGTTTCTGACAGGGGAGGGCGGCCTGCCAAGGTGCAGCTAAATGAAGATCAAAAAAGGCTCATAGAAAACTACATTGCCTTATTCAGGCAACATGAATCTGAATGGGAGTCGGCAGATACTGATGCACACATCGGATGTGGTGTTGATGGAGAGCCTTACAGTGTAACTTCTTATTATGACGGTGGTGGTGATGTTGACCTCTTTGACGTGTAACTCCTTTTGGGTTGGGTCGTTTGACTACTCCCCTTCCTTGAATGCTTTTTATTTTTTCTAATAAAATTTGGGGGTACATGAATATCCTGGTCCTGTGCCTTCTTCGCCCTAAAAACCTGAAAAACCCCTAAAAACACTAAAAACCCATAAAAATCATAAAATTTCTAAAAAATCCCTGAAAAAACCTATAAAACTAAAAAACACTAAAAATCACTAAAACAATAAAACCCCCTAATAATCCATAAAATTCCTCAACCCCACTAAAAATTCCTAAACCCCACTAAAAATTCCAAAAACCTTTATAACGCATAAAAATGTTAAAAACATTAAAAATATCTAAAAACCCTTAAAAAGCATAAAAAACTCAAAAAAACACTAAAACCCCCAAAAGTACATAAAAACCCTAAAAATACTTGAAAACCCTTAAAACCCTTGAAAACTCCTTTAAACCCTCAAAATCCATAAAAATCTTAAAAATTGTAAAACCCATTAAAATCCTAAAAAAGCCAAAAAATCCCAAAAACCCCCAAAACCCCTAAAAATATTAAAAAACCCTAAAAACCAATAAAAACCTAAAACCCCACTAAAAAAAATATAAAAACTGATTAAACCCCCAAAGATGTTAATGATGTTAAAAAACTCTAAAACCGCTTAAAACCCCTAAAAACTCAAAAAAACCATTAAACCCCAAAACACCCTAAAAACATTGAAAACCCCTGAAAACAAAAAAAAACCCTGAAAACATAACCCCCCCTAATCCCTAAAAACCCTAAAAATCCCAAAATCTCTAAAAATCATAAAAAGGCCCTAAAAATCCATGGAAACATAAAATACACAAAACCCTAAAACCCCCAAAAAAACCATAAAACCCCTAAAAACCATAAAAAACCCTAAAACCCCATAAAACCCAAAAAACCACAAAAGAACTCTAAAAACCCATAAAACGCCAAAATATGTTAAGAACATTAAAAACTATAAAAAAACCTTAAAAACCATAATAAACTCAAAAAACCCCCTAAAAACCCAAAACAACCAAAAAACACTGAAAACCCCAAGAAACCCCAAGAAACCTTCTAAATCCATAAAAACCCTAAAATCCCCAAAAAACCCTAAAAATCCCTAAAACCATAAAAATCATAAAAAACCCTAAAATAACTGAAAACGTAAAAACCCATAAAAGACCATAAAAACACTAAAATGCCATAAAAAACTAAAAACAACTAAAACCTCTAAAGCCCCTTTAAACCGCTAGAAACATTAAAAAAAATCAAAAAAGATTTAAAATCCTAAAAAACTCAAAACAAAAACTCTAAAAACCCAAAAAGATCCAAAAAACCCAAAAATCCCTAAAAATTTAAAAACCTTGAAAACCCCTAAAAACCCTCAAAATCCCTAAAACCATAAAAACCATAAAAAGCCCTAAAAACCCAAAAAAATGTAAAAAAACCCCTATAAACCTTGAAAACACCCTAAAAACCTTAAAAATCCCTAAAACCCAAAAATCATTAAAAACCATTGAACACTCTAAAAACCATTAGAAACCCTAAAAATGCTAAAACACTCTAAAAACCTTAAAAACCTTAAAAACCCAAAAGAACCCAAAATCCTTGAAAATCCCTAAAAACTATAAAAACCCTCAAAATCCTAAAATACCTGAAAAACCCCTAAAAACCATAAAAATCCAAAAAAAATCCCTAAAAGTATGTGGATACGTAAAAAATCCTAAAAACCAAGAAAACCTTTGAAAACCATAAAACCCCTAAAAACCATAAAAAACTCTAAAAACCCATTAAAACCCTACAAACCAATAAAAAATAAAAAAAACCTTAAAACCGCTTAAAACATTAAAAACTATAAAAAACATAATAACTAAAAAATCTAAAAACCAAAAAAACCAAAAAAGACCCTAAACCCCTATAAACTATAAAAGACCCAAAAACCTGAAAACCCCTAAAAAAACTTAAAATTGATAAAAATGCTAAAATAAATAACAGGCATAAAAAGTCCTGAAAATTCCTAAAAACATGAAAACCCCAAAAAACATGAAAAACCTCCAAAGACCATAAAATCCCATAAAAACCTGAAAAAATAACAAAATCCCTAAAAATCAATATAAAACTCTAAAAACCCTTTAAACCCCAAGAATCGTTAAAAACTCTAAAAAACCATAAAACCCTAAAAACTCAAAAAACACTAAAACCACGAAAATACCCCCAAACCATGGAAAATCCCTTAAAACCTACAAAATCTCTAAGAACCCTAAGAAACCCTAAAAACCATTGAATTCCTAAAAAAGCCCTAAAAATCCCTAAAAACAGAAAAACCCATAAAACCTTAAGAAACCCATGAAAACCAAAAAAACCTTAAAATACCCTAGAAAACCTTAAAACCCTAAAAAACCACTACAATCTCTAAAACCCTCAAAACCCCTAAAAATGTTTAAAATGTTAAAAAACTCTAAAAATCTTTAAGAAACCAAAAAAACTCAAAAAAACTCGAAAACCCTAAAAAACCCTAAAACCCCTAAAACCCCTAAAAACCCTGGAAAACCTTAAAACCCATCAAAATCCCTAAAACCACTAAAAACCATAAAAAATATAACAAATCCCTAAAATATCCAAAAATGTAAAAAAACCCTAAACCATTAAAAAACCCCCCCAAACCATAAAAACCCATAAAACCCCTAAAAACTAATAAAAACTCTAAAAACCCTTAAAAATGATAGAAACTTTAAAAAACTTTAAAAACTCAAAAAAATATTTAAACCCCCAAAAAAACAAAAAAAAACTAAAATAGAAAGACCCTAAAACCCCTAAAAATCCCTTAAAACCACAAAAATCCTAAAAAATTCCTAAAATACCTTAAAACATTAAAATCCTAAAGACCCTGAAAAGCACCTGAAAACCATAAAAAACCCTAAAACCTTAAAAGACCCTAAAAATCCATGAAACCCTAAAAACCCACTAAAAACTCTAATAACCCTTAAAACGCCTAAAAACGTTACAAAACATTAAAAACTCTTAAAACTAAAAAAACTAAAAGAATTCATAAAACCCCCAAAGCCCCTAAGAACCCTAAAAAACCATAAAAACCCCAAAACCTTGAAAACCCCTAAAAACACTCAGAATTTCTAAAAACCCAAAAAAACCTAAAACTATGAAAATCCTAAAAAATATCTATAAATACCTAAAAATGTAAAAAATCATAAAAACTTTGAAAAGCCTCTGAAAACCATAAAACCCCCTAAAAACCATAAAAGACACAAAAACCCCTTAAAACCCCTAAAAATGTTAAAAATGTTAAAAAACTCTTAAAACCCAAAAAAACTCAGAAAAACCCTAAAATATCAAAAGGACCCTAAAAACCCTAAAACCCCCTTAAAATCCCAAAAAATCCCTAAAAACTCTAAAAACCATAAAAATCCTAAAAAACACTAAAATTATAAAAAACCCTAAAAACCCTAAAAATACCCTACAAACCCTAAAACACTAAAAATCCATAAATACCCTAAAACCCACTGAAACTCTAAAATCCATTAAAACCCATAAAAAAGTTAAAAAACCCTAAAAACTACAAAAAACAAAAAAAACTCTAAAGGACCCTAAAAACCTGAAAAAACCCTTAAAATCCTTAAAAACCCCCAAAACACTCAGAATCCCTAAAAACCATAAAAAACCCAAAAAACCATATAAACCCTAAAAAATCCCTAAAATCCTTAAAAATGTAAAAAACCCTAAAAACCCTGAAAGCCCCCTAAAAACCAAAAAAACCCTAAAGACCTTAAAAAATCCAAAGAACCAATAAAAACCCTAAAAACTACTAAAAACTCTAAAAACACTTAAAACCCCTAAAAATGTTTGAAATGTTTAAAAACTCTAAAAAACCGTAAAACCTTAAAAAAAATAAAAGAAACCCCTCAATACCTAAAAAGACCCAAAATACCTTGAAAAACACTAAAAACCAAAAAAACCCTGAAAGACCATAAAAACCCACAAAATCTCTAAACACCCTAAAAACATAAAAAACCAAAAAAAAATCCCAAAAAATCCCTAAAAACCTAAAAACCCTAAAATCCCTAAAACCCCCCTAAAAACTATAAACTCTTAAAAACATTAAAAACTCTAAAAACCCTTAAAACGTTAAAAAACAAAACAAAAACTGCTAATAACTCTAAAATCCCTGAAACCACTAAAATTGTTAAAAAAAACTCTAAAAACCCTTAAAGGTTATAAAAAACTCAAAAAAAACTTAAAAACCCCAAAAGACCCTAAAAACCCTAAAAGCACCTAAAAACCCAAAAAAATCATGAAAAAACCCTTAGAATCCCTCAAAATCCCTAAAAAATCAAAAAAATCAAAAGAACCATAAAAATATTTAAAAATCCCAAAAAAATCCCTAAAACACAAAAAACTATAAAACCCTAAAAACTGATTGAAACCTGTAAAAACTCTAAAAAACCATGAAACCCCTAAAAATCCCTAAAAAACCTAGGAACCCTAAAATCCATAAAAATTCTAAAAAATTTCAAAACCCAAAAAACATAAAGAACCCTATAATCCTTAAAAACCATAAAACCCCTAAAAACCCAAAAACCCCATAAAAACCATAAAAGCCACTAAAAATTCTCAAAAACCTTTAAACCCCTAAAAACATTAAACAAATCTAAAATACCCTAAAACCCCTAAAAAGCTCAAAAAACCCTAAAAACCCAAAAAGACCGTACAAACCATGACAACCCTAAAAACCATGAGAAACCCTTAAAACCCTCAAAATTTATACAAACAGTAAAAAACCATAAAATCATAAAAAACTGTAAAAACAAAAAAACCCAAAAAAAAAACTTGGAAACCCATAAAACCCCCTAAAATCATAAAAAACCTTAAAACCAATAAAAACCCTAAAAACAAAAAAAAATACTAAAAGCCCTTAAAGCCCCTAAAAATGTTAAGAAACAATAAAAAACATTATAAACCATAAAAAACTAAAAAAACTCTAAAACCCAAAAGACCCTAAAAACCCTAAAACCCCCTAAGAACCCTAAAAACCCTAAAAACCCCTAAACCTCCTCAAAGTCCCTAAAAACCACTAAAACCATTAAATCTTAAAAAGACACCAAAAATCCCTAAAAACATAAAAACTCTGAAAACCCCTGAAAATAATAAAAACCCATAAAAACAATAAACAACCTTAAAAACCCTAAAGCCCACTAAAAACTCTAAAATTACTTAAATCTTATAAAAAAGTTAAAAACTCTAAAAACCCCTAAAAACCTTTAAAACCACAAAAGAAACCTTTAAACCCCTAAAAACACTAAAAACCCTAAAAACCCCTAAAACCATTCAAAATCCCTAAAAATTCTAAAAAACACTAAAAACCATAAAATTCCTAAAAAATCCCTAAAAATCCATGTAAACATAAAAAACCATAAAACCCTGAAAAACCCCTAAAAACCATAAAAACCACTAAAACCCTTAAAAACCATAAAAAATATAAAAACTTTGAAACACCATTAAAAACTCTAAAAATCCAAAAAACCCTAAAAAACAATAAAAACTCAAAATCCTTAAAAAACCTAAAATACAAAAAAATCCTAAAAAAACATAAAATTTCTCTAAAAATGTAAAACCCCTAAAAACCCTAAAAATCCCCTAAAATCATGAAAACCATTAAATACATTAAAAACCCTAAAAACCAATAAATCCCTAAAAACACTAAAAAATATAGGAACCCTTAAAACCCAAAAAAAACATTAAAAGCTCTAAAAAATCTTAAAACCCCTAAAAACTCAAAAGAACGCTAAAACCCCAAAACTCTTAAACCCCCTAAAAACCCACAATGGATTGAATGTATTAGCCTCTGCCAAAATTTCACTCTCAATGTCACACATTCCTATAGGGAGGCGAACTCGGTGGCAGATGCTTTGTCTAAAAAGGCGATATTGGAAAGGAACTCGATGTGGTCCTTGGTCTCCTTATATTTTTGTGCACCCTACATAGTCTCTGATATGAATGGTGAATTAAACAACCATATTTTTAAACCCTCCTTGTAATGCTCCAGTTTTACTTTTTAAAAAAAATTTGGGGGACTAGGCATGCTTGGTCCAGAGCCTTATTTTCCCAAAAAACGTAAAAAAACTCTAAAACCCTTAAAAACCAAAAAATAAAAATAAAAAAACCCCTAAAAACCTAAAAGACCCTAGAATCCTTGAAAAACACTAAAAACCATAAACCCTAAAAATTTTAAATACCCGCAAAACCATTAAAAACCATAAAACCATAAGAAACCTAAAAAGATCTAAGAATCCTTAAAAATTTAAAAAACCCCTAAAAAGTGAAAACCCCTAAAACCCCCCCAAAAACCTTAAAAACCCCTAAACCCCAAAAAACCCTAAGACCCACTAAAAACTCTAAAAAAACTAAGAACCCCTAAAAACATTGAAAACAATAAAGAACCGTAAAAAAACTAAGGAAATAAAAAAAACACTAAAACCCACAAAGATCTAAAGACCCTGAAAACCTATAGAAATGCTAAAAAAACTATGAAAATCCCTAAAAACCCACAAATTCCATAAAAACCCAAAAAACCCAAAAAACCAAAAAAAATCATTAAAACCCCCTAAAAATATCTGAAACAAAAAAATCCTAAAAACCATGAAAAACACCTAAAACCAAAAAACCCAAAAAACATTTAAAACCATAAACCACTAAAAACTCTAAAAACTCTTAAAGCCCATAAAAACTTCAAAAAATGTTAAAATACACTAAAAAACCATAAAATCCTAAAAATCTAAAAAAACCCTAGAAACCCAAAAGGACTCTAAAAACCTTGAAAACTCTAAAAACAATAACAACCCTAAAAAACCCTAACCCCCTCAAAATCCCAAAAAACCCGAAAAATGGTAAGAAAAATCTAAAAAGTCCTAAAAATCCCTTAAAGTGTAAAAAAAATCCCCAAAACCCCTAAAAACATTAAAAAACACTAAAAACACATAAAAACCCTATAAATAACTAATAACTCAAAAACCCTTAAACCCCTAAAAATGTTAAAAAACCAAAAAAACTAAAAAAACCCTAAAAAATCAAAAAATCCCTAAAACCACACAAAGACCCTAAAACCCTAAAAAACCTTGAAAATCCTAAAAAAACTAAAAACGAAAAAATCAATAAAACCCAAAATATCCTAATAACCTTGAAAAACGCTAAAAATTGTCAAAGTCCCAAAAAACCCAAAAAACCCCTAAAAACCAAAAAAAATCCTAAAAATCCCTAAATATCCTTGAAAATGTAAAGAACACTAAAAACCTAAAAAACCAATAAAAATCATAAAAAACACTAAAAACCTAAAAAATCCTAAAAACATCTAAAAACCCAAAAAATTAAATAAAACTTTAACAACCCTTAAAGCCCCTAAAAACATTAAAAAACTGTAAAAAATGTTAAAAAGACTAAAAAACTCAAAAAACCGCTAAAACCCCAAAGAGGCCCTAAAATCCCTAAAAACCTTGAAAACCCCTAAAAACCAAAAAAATTGCTAAAACCTCTAAACACCATAAAAAACTCAAAGAAACACTAAAAACCCAAAAATTCCTTAAAACAAGGAAAAACCATAAAAACCTGAAAACCCCTAAAAACCCTCAAAATATATAAAAACCCTAGAAACCATAAAAATCTTAAAAACCCCCCCAAAAACCTAGAAAATGTAAAAAACACTAAAAACACTGAACCCCCCCCCCCCCCCCAAAACCATAAAACCCCCCAAAAATATTAAAAACCCTGAAAACCCACTAAAATCTCTAAAAACCCTTAAAACCCATAAAAAGTTTAAAAAACTAAAAACCTGAAAACCCTAAAAAATTCAAAAAAACCTAAAATCTAGAAAAAAATGAAAAATAGTAAAAACCCAAAAAACCATAAAAACCATGAAAAATTATATAAACCCTCCAAATCCCTAAAAACCCTAAAACCCCTAAAAACCATACAAATTCTAAAAAATCCCCAAAAATCCTTGAAAATATAAAAAACTCTAAAATCCCAAAAAAACCCTATGAAAACAATAAAACCCCATAAAAACTGGAAAAAACCTAAAAACCCGTAAAAAACATAAAAAACTACTAAAAACTCTTAAAAAAATTAAAAACCCAAAACCATTAAAATATTCCAAAAACATTAAAAATTGTAAAAAGTCAAAAAACCCCTAAACCCCTAAAAACATAGAAAAGCCCCAAATCCCTCAAATCCCTAAAAACTATAAAAAAACATAAAAACCATAAAAATCCTAAAAAATACCTAGAAACCCCTGAAAACATAAAAAACCCCTAAAACCCCATCAAGACCATAAAAAAACTAAAAACTCTAAAATCCCCTAAAACAACTAAAAACATTAAAAAATAGTAAAAAACCTTAAGAGCCCAAAAAAAACCAAAAAAACCGAAAAACGCAAAAACACCCTACAAACCCTAAAAAATCATGAAAACCTAAAAACACTAAAACCCTAAAATCTATTAAAATCCAAATAAATCTCTAAAAATATCTAAAAACATAAAAACTGTAAAAACCCCGAAAACTCCCTGAAAACCATAAAACCCCTAAAAATCTTAAAAAACCCAAAAAACCACTAAAAACTCTAAAAACCCTTAAAACCCCTAAAAATGTAAAAAACTCTAAAAAACCATAAAAATCCCAAAAAAAAACTAAAAATACCATAAAAACACAAAATGACCTTAAAAACCCCAAAACCCCATACACACTCAAAAAACCGTAAAAACCGTAAAAACCCTAAAAATCATAAAAGATCCAAAAAAAGCCCTTAAAAATTTAGAAAACCTAAAAACCCTAAAAACACTTGAAAACTCTTGAAGACCATAAAACCCCTAAAAACCTTAAAACCCATAAAACCAGAAAAAACCACTAAAAATTCTAAAAACCCTTTAAACCCCTAAAATGTTAAAAACCCTAAAAAACATTTATAACCCTACAAACTAAAAAAAAACCAAAAAATCTGAAAAGACTAAAAAACCCTACAAAACCCTAAAAAATCTAAAAAACCCTAAAACCCAAAAAAACTATCAAAATCCCCAAAAAACCCAAAAAAAACCCAAAGACCATAAAAATCCTATAAAATCCCTAAAAATCCTTGAAAATGTAAAAAACCCTGAAAGCCCTAAAAACCATGAAAAAACCCTGAAAACCAAAAAAAACATTTAAAACCCATTAAAATCCCTAAAAACCCATAAAATCCACTAAAAACTCTAAAAACCCTTAAAACCCCAAAAAATAAGAAAAAAAGTTAAAAAACACTAAAAATCCCTTAAAATGTAAAAAACCAAAAAAAAACCCGAATAACCTCGAAAAACCAAAAAAATCCTAAATAACATTAAAAACCTATAAAACCCCTAAAAACCTCTAAAACTCAAAATCCCTTAAACCTCTAAAAATGTTAAATAACTCTAAAAACCCATAGAAAATCTAAAAACTCAAGAAAACCCTAAAAAATAAATAAAACCATAAAACCCTAAAAATCCCTAAAAATCCCAAAAAAACCCAAAAAACCAAATAGCCATAAAAATTCTAAAACAACCCTAAAAATCCCAGAAAATGTAATAAACCCTAAAAACCCTTAAAATATAAAAACCATAAAACTTCCCAAAAACTGCAAAAAAAACCCTAAAAACCCCTAAAAACACTACAACCCCACTATAAAGTCTAAAAACAAGTAAAACACCTAGAAACATTTAAAAACTCTAAAAACCATAAAAACCCTAAAAACTTAAAAAAGCCCTAAAACCAAAAAGGACCATAAAAAACCCAGAAAAGCCTAACCCCCCCCCCCAAGCAGGCAGGGTCTTCTTGGTTAAATCCATTATCACCTTGATGTTCTTGCTTGTTTTTTCTATACACAGATGGTTGGCTAGTCTTATTAAAATTCTAAATGCAAAAATAAGAAATTTTGTCTGGACAGGTTCTATCAATGGAACAGAAATTGGTCTTTGTGGCATGGAATCACAACACTAAGCCGATTGATATGGGTGGGTTGGGTATAAAAGATCTACGGCGCTTCAATGATGCTATGATTGGGAAGTTCACCTGGTGCCTGCTTGAGCCCCATGGTGATGGCCTGGGTTTTCTCACGGAGAGATTCACGAGCATGTTATGCGATGGATTTTATGGGTATTTAACTTCTTCGGTTTGGCCTGCATTGCGATCTTCATATAGGGAGATTATGTCGCAATCCAAATGGATTGTGTCAAGGAATTCTGCATTGAATTTTTGGTCTTCCCCATGGATGGAGCAGCCTATCCTGGAGGTGATGACACCTCCCCAGGACATGCGAAATCTTACTATTTCTGGTCTCATCCAGCAACGCAGTGACTCGAGGGCACGACTCCCAAATAATATCACCATGAAAGTCCAGCGATATGCCTTTGCTGACATTGACACACTCGTATGGATGCTCAGTATGATTGTGAAATTAAATACCTGTGACTATTACAGATTTAAATGCCTGCATGGACTAGCATCCCCATCGTGGTTGCTTAAATTCAGTACACCCTTTATTCCTCCCTCTTGCTTTGTTCTCATTTGGAAAGTCTGGCAGAATCAGATCCCAACTCATGAGCAGCTGAAGATGGCTGGCTGGAAACTTGCCTCTATGTGTTTATTATGCAGAAAGGATGAGGATCACTGCAACCATACTTTTATTCATTACACCTTTACTTTGGAACTTTGGCACTACCTGTTACAATGCTTCGGTCTGACATGCAGCTTGAGAGGCTCGATATGCGACTTCTTGTGCGGCCTTATGGAGATCAACCGAAGTGACCAAGTTCACAACCTATTGCTTGCTGGTGTGGCACTGAATGTTCAATATATTTGGGTTGCCCGCAATGCTGCAGCCTTCAACCGGCAGCCCCCCTCGCTGCATGGGGGAGTGGTGAACATACATAGGATGATCCAGAAGCCTCACGAATACAAACAGGTGAGATGTTCAATGATGTTAGTGATCTGACAGTTTTTTGTTCGCTTGGGGTCGCTTGCAGAAGTAGAAAAATGATGGTTTTGAAGTACATCAGATGAGTCCCCCCACTCCTAGCATTGATAAAGGTTAATGTTGATGGCACAACACTAGGAGCTCCTAGACCCTCGGGGTGTGGTGGATTCCGTACCTCCATAGGCTTTGTAAAAGGTTGTTTCTTACATTTTATTGGGGATGGTTGTGCTTATGAAGCAGAGCTCTGGGCTATCATAAGGGTTGTGAAGTTTGCGAGTCAGTATAAGTGGACAAGGCTTTGGATTGAGTCGGATTTGATGCTTGCAGTTGCCGCGCTCAAAGGATCTTCCAGGGAAGTGTCGTGGAGACTCTTGCCGCACTGGACTGAGTGTCTCAACATTTCTCAGACCCTGAGCTTTAGTATTTCACACATATAGGGAGGCCAATTCGGTTGCGGACGCTCTATCCAAAAGGGCGATTCAGGAAAGATGTTTGATGTGGTCCTTCGTAACTCCACACTTTTCCACCCCTTTTGTTGATTCAGATATGAAGGGTGAGATACACTCTCTTCCTTGTAGGCCCACCTTGTAATTGTCTATCTTTATTTTATTTTAATTTATTCTTGGGGGACTAGGCTAGCCTAGTCCCACACCTCTTCTGCCTAAGAAACTCAAAAAACCCTAAACACACAAAAGGAACTAAAAACCTTGGAAACCCCTAAAACCCTTGAAAAATCCTAAAAACACTCAAATCCCTAAAAACCCTAAAAACCATAAAAATTGAAAAAAATTCCAAGGAATCCATGAATATGTAAAAACCCCTAGAAACACTGAAAAATTCTAGAAAACTATAAAAACCCAAAAGATCATAAAAAACCCAAAAAACCCAAAAAACCCTACAAAACCACTAAAAACTCTAACACCCTTCAAACCCCAAAAACATCAAAAACATTAAAAAAATCTAAAAACCACAATATAATCAAAATTTCAAAAAAACCCTAAACCACAAAAGACAATAAAACCCTAAAAAACCCTAAAAACCCTAAAGAACCCTGAAACCCCCTAAAACCTCTCAAAATCCCTAGAAACCCAAAAAACCCAAAAAACAATAAAATCACTAAAATCCCTAAAAATCATTGAAAACATAAAAAATCCTAAAAACCCTGAAAACCCACTAAAAACCATAAAAACATTAAAACCCATAAAAGCCCTAAAAACCCATAAAAATTCTAAAAATTTACTAATAACTATTAAAACCCCTAAAAACATAAAAAAATTCTAAAAAACCTTAAAACTTATAAAAAACTCAAAAAAACCCAAAAATACCCTAAAACTCTAAAGCCTAAAAAACCTTGAAAAAAATCCTAAAACCCCTTAAAACCCTAAAAACCAAAAAAATAATTAAAAAACCCTAAAAATCCCCCAAAATGTAAAAAACCATAAAATCCCTAAAAAACCAATAAAATTCCCTAAAAACCTTAAAAACAATAAAACCCAAAAAAAACTTGAAATACCACTAAAGACTCTAAAATTCTTTTAAACCCCTAAAAATGTTAAAAAACACTAAAAACCCTTTAAACCCTAAAAAAATAAAAAACCCCTAAAAACCCCTGAAAAATCCAAAAAATCCTCAAAATCCCACAAAAACCTAAAAACCATAAAATTCCTAAGAAATCCATAAATTTATTGGAAAACATATAAATATAAAAACCCTAAAAACACCATAAAAAACATAAAACCACCAAAAAACTTAAAAAACCTAAACCCCCATAAAAACCAACTAAAACTCCAAAAATCCTTAAAACCCCTAAAAATGTTAAAAAAATCTAAAAACCTTATAAACAGTAAAAAACTCAAAAAATCCTAAAACCCCAAAAACCCTAAAAACCTCTACAAACCCTAAAAAACCTCAAAATCCTTAAAACCATAAAAACCCATTAAACCATAAAATACTAAGAAATCCCTAAAAATCCCCCAAAATGTAAAAAAACCATAAAAATACTGAAAATCTATGAAAACCGTAAAACCATTCAAAACCTCAAAAACCACAAAACCCATAAAAACCCTAAAAACTGCTAAAAACTCTAAAAACCCTTAAAACCACTAAATTGTTAAAAAAACTAAAAACCTAAAAAACCCAAAAAATAAAAAAACCCTAAAAAACAAAAACAACCCAAAATAACTTAAAACCCATAAAACCCCCCTGAAAACCCTAAAAACTCTCAAAATCCTTAAAAACCATAAAACAAAAATATCTTAAAAATAGCAAAAAATATTTGAAACGTAAAAAACCCTAAAAAAATTGAAAACCATTAAAAACATAAAAACCACTAAAACCCTTAAAACCCACAAAACCTTAGAATCCCACTAATAATATAGGAACCAATAAAACTCCTAAAAAAGTTAAAAATATTAAAAAATTCTAAAAACCCTAAAAAACTAAAAAATAACCTTAAAACCCAAAAAAGAACCTAAACCCCCTGAAAACCCCAAAAAACCTAAAAGGCCTTAAAAATCCTAAATGCCCTCAAAATCACTAAAAACCCTAAAAATCCTAGAAAACCCCAAAAATCCATAAATTTCCTAAAAAAATCCCAAAAAATCCTTGAAAAAGTAAATTCCCCCAATAACCCTAAAAAACTCTTGAAAACCATAAGAAGCTTGAAAAACATTAAAACCCCATAAAAACCCAAAAAATCCCTAAAATCTAATAAAAATATAGAAACCCTAAAACCCTTAAAAATTTTAAAAGTTTCTAAAAAACCGTAAAACACTAAAAAACTTAAAAAATCCATAAAACCCTAAAACTCTAAAAAACCTTAAAAACCCCTAAAATCACCCAAAATCCCTAAAAACCATAAAAAACCCTAAAACCCATCAAAATCCAAAAAATCCCAAAAAATATCTGAAAATGTAAAAAACCCTACAGACCCCCTAAAATCCCTAGAAACCTAAAAACCCGTAAAAATCCATAAAATCCCTAAAACCACTAAAAACTCTAAAAACCCTTAAAACCACTAAAAATGTTAAAAAATTTTAAATACTATAAAAACCATAAACCACTAAAAACTCAAAAAAAAATCTAAAAACCCAAAAAGACTCTAAAACCTAAAAAACCCCTAAAAACCCTAAAATACCCTAAAAACTCTAAAATATCTCAAAATACCAAAAATATCTAAAAACACTCAAAACCATTAAAATTCTAAAAAAACATTAGAAATCATTGAAAGCAAAAAACCACCTAAAAACCCTAAAAACCCTTAAACCACCCTGAAAACCAAAAAACCCCTAAAACATTAAAAAACTCTAAAACCCATAAAAACTCTAAAACCCAGTAAAAACTCTAAAAACAAATAAAATGCTTAAAATGTTAAAAATTTATAAAAAACTTTAAAATCCTAAAAAACTCAAAAAACCCATAAAAACCCAAAAGACCTCAAAACCCCTAAGAACCTTAAATACCTACAAAAACTTGAAAACTCCAAAAAACCTTCAAAATACCTAAAATCTATAAAAAAATCCTAAACACCATAAAAATCATAAAAAATCCCTAAAAATCACTAAAAATGTAAAAAACCATAAAACCCTTGAAAACCCCTGAAAACAACAAAATCCCCTAAAAACCTTTAAAACTCCTAAAACCCCTAAAAACCCACTAAAAACACTAAATATGCTTTAAACCCCTAAAAATGTAAAAAAGGTTAAAAGACTCCAAAAAACCTTAAAACACTAAAAAACTAAAAAAAACTCCAGCAGACCCTAAGCCCCCAAAAAACCCTAAAAACTAGGAAAATGCTAAAAACCCTCAAAATCCCTAAAACCCCTATAAACCCTAAAAACAACTGAAACTAAAAAAAGCTCATAAAAACCTTAAAATACCCCAAATCCCCATAAAAAACCTAAAACCATTAAAAACACTACAAAACCTTTAAAGCCCAAAAAATGTTAAGAAACTCTAAAAGACCTTAAAACCCCTAAAAATAAAAATAAAACCCTAAAAACCCAAAAAAGTCCCCAAAAACCCTGAAAAACCCAAAAAACCCTAAAAAACCCTGACCCCCCCCCATAAAATCTCTAAAAACCATAAAAACCATAAAAATCATAAAAAAATCTATTAAAATCCCTAAACACTTAAAAAACCCTAAAAATTATGAAAAAACTCTAAAAACCAAAAAAAACTAAAAACCTTAAAACTCTAAAACCCGATAAAAACCCTAAAAAACTACGAAACACTCTAAAAAACCTAAACACCATTCAAACATTCAAAATTTTAAAAACTGTTAAAACATTAAAAACCTTAAAAACTCAAAAAAAACCTCAAAACCCCAAAAGATCTTAAAAACCCAAACAAACCTAAAAACTCTAAAAACCATGAAAAAACCTTAAAATCCTAAAAATCACTAAAAACCCTAAAAAACCATAAACCCCTAAAAATACCCAAAAATCCCTAAAAACCTAAAAAACCATAAAACCCCGAAAACCCTAAAAACCCATGAAAACCATAAAAACTCATGAAAACCTTAAAACCATAAAACCACTAAAAACTCTAAAAACCCTTTGAGAATGTTAAAAACTCTAAAAACCCTTTAGACACTAAAAAATTAAAAAAAACCCTAAAAACCAAAAAAAAAAGATCTAAAAACCCGAAAATCCCCTAAAAACCCTCAAAATCATTAAAACCCCTAAAAACAGAAAAAAAAAATAAAAAAATCACTAAAAATCACTGGAAACTTAAAAAAACACTTAAAACCCTTAAAACCCTAGAAAACCATAAAACCCCCTAAATCCATTAAAACCCTAAAACCTTAAAAACCATAAACCCACTAAAAACTCTAAAAAACCTTAAAACTGATAAAAACATTACAAAACACTGAAAACCCTGTAAAACCATAAAAAACTCAAAAAAAAAATCTAAAAACACAAAAAAAACCCAAACCCCCCCCCTGAAAACCTCTAAATATCCAAAAAAACCAGAATACCCAGAAAAATCCCTAAAAACCCAATAATAAATAAAGCCCCTAAAAACCAAAAAAATCCTAAAAAATCCCTAAAATACCTAAAAACGTAAAAAACCCTAAAAACCTTGAAAACCGCATGACAACCATCAAAGCATCTAAAAACATTAAAAACCCAAAAATCCATAATAATATTAAAAACTCACCAAAACACTAAAAACATTTAAACCCATAAAATGTTAAGAACTCTAAAAAACTGTTAAACCCATAAAAAATAATAAAATACCCAAAAATACCTTAAAAATCCTGAAAAATATTAAAAACCCTACAACCTTAAAAACCCCTAAAACCCCTCAAAATGCCTAAAAACCCTAAAAACCATAAAGATATTAAGAAATCCCTATATATAAAACAAAAAAAAATACCCTTAAAACCCTGAAAAACATTAAAAAAATGATAAAAACTCTAAAATTCTTAGAAAACCTAAAAAAATAAAAAAAAACCTAAAAACCACAAAGACCCTTAAAACCGAAAACACTAAAAAACCCCTAATAAACCATGAAAACCCCTAAAATCTATCAAAATCCATAAAACCCTAAAAATCAAAAAAATGCTAAAAAAGGCATAAACCCTAAAAATATAAAAACCCTAAAACCATAAAAACCCTAAAACCATAAAATCCCTAAAAACCCATAAAAATATTGAGAACCACTAAAAACCATAAATACACTTAAAACCTCTAAAAACCTTAAGAAACAAAAAAAACCTTAAAACCCAAAAAACTCCAAAAAACCCTAAAACCCAAAAATACCCTAAAAATCTTGAAAACCCCTAAAACCCTAAAAACCCATAAAAATCGTCAAAATCCCTAAAAATCATAACCCCCCCCAAACCCTAAAAATCCAAAAAATACTGAAAAATCCCAAAAAATCCTTGGAAACGTTAACAACCCTAAAAACCCTGAAAACCATAAAACCCCTAAAAACATTAAAAAACCCTAAAAACCCATAAAACCCCAAAAAAACCCCAAAAAACCCCAAAAAAACCCACTAAAACTATAAAACCTTTTAAACCCCTAAAAATATAAAAAGCCCCCTCGAAAAACCCTTAAAAAACGTTAAAAACACTAAAAAACTCAAAAAAACCTAAAAACCCCAAAGACCCTAAAAACCATAAAAACAAAAAAACTCTAAAAATCCTGAAAAATGTAAAAAACCTTAAAAACAATGAAAACCCCAAAAACACAAAAAACCCAAAAAACCTTAAAAAACCCATAAAACATTAAAAATCCACTAAAAATTCTAAAACCCCAAAAAACGTTAAATTTTTCTAAAAACCTTAAAAACCCTTAAAAACTTCAAAAAACCCTAAAAACCGAAAAGACCCTAAAAACCATGGAACCCTAAGAAACTCTGAAAAACCAAGAAAACCCAAAAAAATCCCTAAAAATTGAAAAATACCCTAAACCCATTAAAATTATAAAAAATCCCTAAACATGCTTAAAATTTTAAAAAACCCTAAAAAACCTGCAAACCCCCAAAAAACCATAAAACCCCCTAAAACCATAAAAACCCCTAAAAACCATAAAGACCCCTAAAACCATAAAAACCCTAAAAACCAATAAAAATTCTAAAAACCACTAAAAAACTACTAAAAACCCCTAAAAACATTAAAAAACTCTAAAACCCTTAAATGTCGTAAAAAACCCAAAAAACCTTAAAACCCCAAAAAGACCCTAAAAACCCCTAAAAACTCTAAAACACCCTAAAATCCCTAAAAAGAATTAAAATCCAAAAATATCCAAAATACCCTAAAAACCATTACAATCCTAAAAATCCCTAAAAATCCCTAAAAATCCCTATTAACATAAAAACCCTAAAGCCCCTGGAAAACCCCTAAAAACCCATAGAAATCATAAAACCACAAAAAACTCTAAAAACATTTTAAACCTTTAAAAAGGTGAAAAAATTAAAAAACTTTAATAAATATTTTAAACCCAAAAAAATAAACAAAACCCTAAAAACCCAAAGACCCTAAAAACCCCAAAAAACACAAAAAAAACCCTGAAAACCCCTAAAAGTCTCAAAATCACTGAAACACTAAAAAACCTTAAAATAATAAAAATACTAAAAAGCCCTCAAAATCCATGAAAACTAAATAAACCCTAAAACCCCTCAAAACCCCCTAAAAACCATAAAACCCATTAAAAAACCTAAAAACCCCACTAAAAACTCTAGAAACCCATAAAACCCCTAAAAACCTTAAAAAATGTTTAAAAACCTCTAAAACCCCAAAAAACCCCTAAAACCCAAAACAACCTAAAAACCCTAAAAAACTCTAAAAACCATAAAAAACCCTAAAAACCCCTAAAACCCTCAAAATCCCAAAAAACCATAAAAACCATAAAACCCCTAAAAACCAAAAAAAAACTTAATTAACCCTAAAAACACATCAAAATCTAAAAAACCCAAAAAACCCTGAAAACCCCTAGAAAAACATAAAACCCCTGAAACCTTAAAAACAATAAAAACCCATAAAAACCCTAAAAACCCACTAAAAAGTCTAAAAACCTTCAAAACTTCTAAAAATGTTTAAAAACTCTAAAAACCATAAAGCCCAAAAAACTCAAAAAAAAACCCTTAAAACCCAAAAAACCCTAAGACCCTAAAAAATACTAAAAAACATAAAACACCGCAAAACCCTCAAAATCACTAAAACCCCCAAAACCATAAAAATCCAAAAAAAATCCGTGAAAACATAAGAAACCCTAAAATCCCCTAAAAGCCTTTAAACCCATAAAAACATTTTAAAACCCTAAATCCTCTAAAACCCCTGGAAAACCACTAAAAATGTTAAAAACTCTAAAAATCTAAAATACTCAAAAAAACCCTACCCCGCCCCCCAAATTACCTAAAACCCCAAAACCCCTAAAAACACTAAAAACTCTAAAAACCTTAAAAACCCTCAAAATCCAAAAAATACAAAAAAATACTAAAAAACATAAAAATCCTAAAAAATCCATTAAAATCCCTAAAAATGTAAAAACCCCCTCAAAACCCTAAAAACACTTAAAACATGAAACCCCTAAAAACCTTAATAAATCTTAAAAACCCATAAAACACCATAAAACCCACTAATAACACTAAAAACTCTTTAAACCCCTAAAAATGTTAAAAAACTCTAAAAAC
This sequence comes from Viscum album, assembly GCA_963277665.1. NCBI lineage: Eukaryota > Viridiplantae > Streptophyta > Magnoliopsida > Santalales > Viscaceae > Viscum > Viscum album. The sequence continues at coordinate 1,884,136,339 of OY728141.1, read as the reverse complement.
CTTAAAACCCCTTAAAACTAAAAAAAACTAAAACCAAAAAAGTCCATAAGAACCCTAAACACCCCTAAAAACTGTAAACCCTAAAATACTCTAAAATCCCTCAAAATTCCTACAAACCCTAAAAAACTATGAAAACCATAAAAATCCTTAAAAAGCACTAAAACCCATAAAAACCTACAAAATCCAAAAATCCTTCAAAAAACCCTTGAACACCATAAAACCCCTAAACCCCTAAACCCCTAAAAACCCATAAAAACCCACTAAAAACTCTAAAAACCCTTAAACCACCTAAAAAAATTAATAAATTGTAAAAAACCACTAAACCCATAAAAAATAAAATAACCCTAAGAACACAAAAAGACCCTGAAAACCCTGAAAAATGCTAAAAACCAAAAAACCCCTAAAAACTCTAAAAACCCACAAAATACCTAAAATACCTAAAAACCATAAAAATCTGAAAAATACCCTAAGAATCCTTGAAAATGTAAAAAATCTTGAAAACCCCCTAAAAATAATAAAAACCCCTTAAAAGATTTAAAACCCCCAAAAACCTATAAATACCCATAAATGCCACTAAGTAAAAAAAAGACCTTAAAAGTTTAAAAATGTGAAAAAAATTTAAAAACTCAAAAAAACCTTAAAAACAATAAAAACTAAAGGAACCTGAAAAACTTAAAAAACTCTATAACCCTCAAAATCCATAAAAATCATAAAAATCCTTAGAAACCCTAAAAATATCTGAAAATGTAAAAAACCCTAAAACCCTGAGAAACCTCTGAAAACCATAAAATCCTCTAAAAACCATAAAACCTTAAAAATCTCTAAAAAACCCTAAAAACTGCTATAAACTCTAAAAACACTTAAAACCCCTAAAAAGTAAAAAAAACTCTAAAAACCCTCAAAAACTCAAACACATCATAAAACCTCTAAAAGAACCTAAAATCACTAGAAAAAAAAATAAAACCCATAAAATCCCCCGAAATCCCCTAAAACCCCCCAAAATCCCAAAAACAAATAAAAATCCCTAAACATCCTAAAAAATCCCTAAAAACCAAAAAAACATAAAAAACCCTAAAATCGTGAAAAACCCCTAAAAACCGCAAAGCCCCGAAAAATCTTAAAAACCCTAAAACCCCTTAAAACCCTAAAAAACACTAAAAACTATAAAAAACATTAAAACCCCTAAAATGTTAAAAGTATTAAAAAATATAAAGACCCTAAAAAGTCAAAAAAAATCCTTAAAAACCCAAAAAACCCCTCAAAAATCCAAAAAACCATTAAAATCCCTAAAAACCCCCAAAACCATAAAAATCATACAAAATCCATAAAATTCCCTAAAAATGTTAGAAACCCTAACAACCATTGAAAACCATAGAAACCCCTAAAAACCTTAAAAACCCAAAATATCCAATAAAAACTATAAAAACCCTTAAAACCCTAAAAACATTAAAAAAATCTAAAAAACCTTAAAACCCCTTAAAAACATAAAAAACCCTAAAACCGAAAAAAGATAAAAAATCTTGAAATCCCCTAAAAAAACCCTAAAAAATCTTGAAAATAACTAAAAACCCTCAAAATCACTAACAACTCTAAAAAGCCCTAAAACCCATAAAAATCTTAAAAATGCCTTAAACCCCCTAAAAACCTAAAAAACAATAATAACCCAAAAAACCCCTGAAAACCATAAAACCCCATAAAAACACTAAAAACCGACTAAGCACTCTAAAAACCCTTAAAACCCTAAAAATAGTAAAAATGTTAAGAAACTATAAAAAACTGCAAAACCCTAAAAAACTAAAACAAAACCCTAAAAACCCAAACAAACCCTAAAAATCTTCAAAACCCTTGAAACCCCTAAAAAATCCTAAAACCCCTAAAATTCCAAAAATCCCTAAAAACCATAAAAATACTAAAAAACCCTAAAAATCCCTAAAAACATTAAAAACCACAAAATACACTTCAGATCTATAAAACCCCCTAAAAACATTAAAAAACTCTAAAAAACATTTAAACCATAAAAAATAAAAAATAAACGTAAAAACCCAAAGAGACCCCAAAACCCCCTAAAAACCCAAAAACACACTAAAATCCCTAAGAAATCTCAAAAATCCCTAAAAACACTTAAAAAATATTAAAATCCTAAACGGCCCTAAAAATACTTGAAAACTTAAAAAAACCCTAAAAACCATTGAAAACCATAAAACCCTCTAAAAATCATAAAAAAACCCCTAAAACCCATAAAAACCCTAAAAACCAACTAAAAACCCATAAAACCCATAAAACCCTTAAAATGTTAAAAATATATAAAAAACCACAAAAAACCTAAAAGATTAAAAAAACACCTAAAACCCCAAAACACCCAAAAACCCTGAAAAACCCTAAAACCAATCAAAATCACTAAAACCATAAAAACCCTAAAAACCATAAAAATTATAATGAAGTCGTAAAAATAATTGAAAGCATAAAAAACCCAAAAAACCATGAAAAACCCATGAAAACCATAAAACACCTAAAAACCCATTAAAATATCAAAAAACCACAAAAACTCTAAAACCGTTAAAAACCTTTAAAACTTTAAAATACTCTAAAAACCTTAATAACCATAAAAAGTAAAAAAAACATAAAACACAAAATGATCGTAAAAACCCAAAAACACATAGAAGCCTTAAAAACCCTCAAAATCCCAAAAATCTCTAAAAACCATAAAAATCCTAAAAATCCCCAAAAATCTCTAAAAATGTAAAAATCCCTAAAACCCTAAAAAATCCATCAAAACCGAAAAAACCCCCTAAAAACATTAATAAACACTAAAAACTCATAAAAACCCTAAAACCCACTGAAAACCCTTAAAAACTCTAAAAACATTTAAAATCTATAAAAACCTTTAAAACCCTAGAAAACTAAAAAAACTGTAAAAGCAGAAAAAGAACCAAAAAACCTAGAAAATCCCTCAAAACCCTGAAAAATAAAAAACCCCTTAAAATCCCTAAAATCCCTAAAAAACAAAAAAACCTTAAAAATCGTAAAAAAATACAAAAATTCACTGAAAACATAAAAACCCTAAAAAATCCTTAAAATCATAAAACCCATAAAAACCCTTAAAACTCATAAAAACTTTAAAAACCCACGAAAAACTATAAAAATAATTAAAATCACAAACAACATTAAAAACTCTAAAAATACTTAAAGACCTATAAAACTCAAAACAACACTAAAAACCCAAATGCCCCTAAAAACCCTAAAAACCTCTAAAAACCCTAAAACTCCTCAAAATCCATAAAAACCCTAAAAAATAAAAATCTTAAAATATCCCTAAAAATCCATGAAAATTTAAAAAACCCTAAAATCACTGAAAAAAAACGGAAAAGCACCAAACCCCCTAAAAACCTTAAAAAACCTAAAAACCCATAAAACCCTAAAACCACTAAAAACACTAAATGCTTAAAACCCCTAAAAACGTTGAAAACACTAAAAACATTTAAATCACAAATAAACTCCAAAAGAACCCTAAAAACCAAAAGACCCTAAAAACCCTAAAACCCACTAAAAACCTCAAAAATCAACAAATTCCATAAAAAACCTAAAACCCATAAAAAATAAAAAATTCTCAAAAACATAAAAAACCCTTAAACCATGGGAAACTTTGGAAAAGCATAAAACCCCCTAAAAACCTTAAAAACCCTAAAACCCATCAAAACCCTAAAAACCTGCTATAAAATCTAAAAAAACACAAAAAAACCCTAAACCCCCCAAAAACCCATAAAAACCCTAAAAACCCCTAGAAACCCTAAAAAACTAAAAAGCATAAAACCCCTTAAAATACCTAAAAACACTAAAAACCCTAAAATCATAAAAATCCTAAAAAATCCATAAAAATATCTGAAAACGTAAAAACCTTAAAAATCCTGAAAACCCCTTAAAATCCATAAAAACCCTAAAAGCACCTAAAAACCATAAAAACCCTAATAACACCTAAAACATTAAAAACCCTTTAAACTCCAAAAAATGTTAAAAACGTTAAAAACTCTAAAAAACCCATAAAAACTCAAAAAAATCCTAAAACCCCCCAAAGAACCTAAAAACCTAAAAACACTAAAAACGCTTAGAAAAATCTAAAACCACACAAAATTCCTAAAAACACTAAAAACCATAAAAATCACTAAAATGTCTGAAAACATAAAAAACCCTGAAAACCCCTCAAAACATAAAAACCCCTAGAAACATAAAAAAACTACAAAAATCTAGAAAACCTCTAAAAACTCTAAAAACCCTTAAAACCTCTAAAAACTTTAAAAATATCTAAATACCTTAAAACCCTAAAAAACTCAAAAAATCCCTAAAATCCCAAAAAGACATTAAATACCCTAGAAACCCTAAAAACCATAAAAAACCCTAAAAACCATAAACCATCAAAATCACTAAAAACCATAAAAATCTTGATAAAGCCTTTAGAAACCCTGATAATATAAAAAGCCCTAAAATCCCAAAAAAAACCCAAAACCCTTAAAAACCCCTGAAAACCATAAAAACCCTAAACCCATAAAAACCCTAAACACAAAAAAAACAATAAAAACCCTTTAAACCACTAAAAACATTAAAAATGTCTAAAAACATTAAAAACCATTAAAACCCTAAAAAACTCAAAAAAACCTAAAAACTCAAAAAGACCCTAAAAACCTTGGAAACCCCTAAAACCCCTAAAACCCATCAAAATCCCTAAAAACCCTAAAAAACCTTTTAAACCCATAAAAATCATAAAAAGTCCCTAAAAATCTCTGAAAACTTAAAAAAAAACTTAAAACCCTAAAAAACCCATGAAAACAATAAAAACATTAAAAACACATTAAAACTTAAAAAAATTCTAAATAACATTAATACCCATAAAATGTTCAAAACTCTAAAAATGTAAAAAAGAAATCCTAAAAAACTAAAAAAAACCAAAAATCACAAAAAAAAAAACCCAAAAAACCCCTAAAAACCCTAAAAACCCATAAAAACCCTAAAATCCCTAAAAACCCTAAAAATCTATAAAAACCATAAAAGTAATAAAAAATCCCTGAAAATGTAGAAAACCCTAAAAACCTTGAACCCCCCCCCCCCCATAAAAACTAAAAAATCCACTAAAACCCAAAAAACCCTAAAAAACTATAAAAACCTCTAAAAACTCTAAAAACCCTTAAAACCCCGAAAATGTTAAAAAACACTAAAAACATTAAAAACCCTAAAAAACTCAAAAAACCTTATAAACCCCAAAAGATCCTAAAAACCATGAAAACCTTAAAACTCCTAAAAACCCTTAAATCCCCACAAAATACCTAAAAACCCTAAAATCCATAAAAATCCTCAAAAACTGCTAAAAATGATTGAAAATATAAAAAAACCTAAAAACCCTGAAAAACAACTAAAAACCATAATACCACTAAAAACATTAAAAAACCCTAAACCCATAAAAACCCTAATAATCTACTAAAAATATAAAAACCCTTAAACCCCTAAAAACATTAAAAACTATTAAAACCATGAAAACCCTAAAAAACTCATACAAACCCTAAAAACCCTAAAAACCTAAAACCCCCTAAAAACCCAAAAAACCCTCAAAATCCCAAAAATCCCTAAAAACCCTAATAACTATAAAAATTCTAAAAAATCCTTAAAAATCCCTTAAAACATAAAAAAAAGAAAAACCTAAAAATACATGAAAACCATAAACCCGCTAAAAAATTTTAAAATCCCATAAAAACCCGAAAAACCATTAAAAACCCTAAAAACACTTAAAACCCATAAAACATTAAAAACTCTAAAAAACCTTAAAACCCAAAAAAATTCAAAAAACACACTAAAACCCCAAAACACACTAAAACCCTGAAAAACTCTAAAAACCCCAAAAACCTTGAAAAACTTGAAAAACCCTAGTAATCTCGAAAAACCTATATGCACTAAAGACCATAAAAATCCTAAAAACCCTTAAAATCCCTAAAAACATAAAAACCCCTAAAAACCCTAAAAAACTTTTAAAAACCATAAAACCCCCTAAAACCTAAAAAATTCCTAAAAACCCAAAAAACCACTAAAAACTCTAAAACCCTTAAAACCCTTAAAAATGTTAAAAAATGCTAAAAAACCTTAAACCCCAAAAAAACTCAAAAAAACAATAAAAAATTAAATTGAACCTAAAAACCTTGAAAACTACTAAAAACTATGAAAGTTATAAAAACCCTCAAAATCCCTAAAATTCCTAAAAACCCTAAAAAAATAATTTTTTCTTAAAAAGTGCTAAAAATCCCTAAAAATGTAAAAAACCCTAAAAAACTAAAAAAACTAAAAAATCTCTGAAATCAATAAGAATCTCTAAAACTATAAAAATGCATAAAACCCGTACAAACCACTAAAAACCCTAAAAACCCCTTAAAACGCCTTAAAAATTAAAAAACATTAAAAAAACTCTAAAAATCCTAAAAACCCTAATAACTCAAATAAAATCCCTAAATCTGAAGAATCCTAAAAACACAAAAAAATCCAACCATACTCTAAAAAAACCTGAAAACCCATAAAAACCTTCAAAATCACTAAAACCCCTAGACACTATAAAAATATGAAAAAATCCCTAAAAATATTTGAAAATGTAGAAAACCCCAAAACCCTGAAAACCCCCTAAAAACTATAAAAACCCCTAAAAATTATAAAAACCCTAAAAATCATAAAACCCATAAAAAATAAATAACCACTAAAACTCTAAAAACACTCAAACTCCTAAAAAGGTTACAAAACATTAAAAACTCTAAAAACCTTAAAAAACCTAGAAAATTTAAAAAACCTAAAACCCCAAAACACCCTAATAACCCTGAAAACTGTAAAAACCATCAAAATCCCTAAAAACTCTAAAAATACTAAAAATACAATAGAAATCTTAAAAAAAATCCCTAAAACCCCTAAAAAGGTAAAAAAACCCAAAAACCCAAAAGATCCACTAAAAACCATAAGAACCCCTAAAAAACTTAAAAAACCATAAAATCCCACAAATTTCTTAAAAAATCAATAAAACTCTTAAAACCCCATAAAAAGGTTAAAAACTCTAAATATCTAAAAAAACCTAAAAACCTCAAAAAACCCTAAAAACCCCAAAAGACCCTCGAAAGCCTAAAAACCCTAAAATACTTTAAAACCCCAAAAAACTATCACAATGCCTAAAAAACTAAGAAACCTTAAAAACCAAAAAACACTAAAAAGGCCCTAAAAATCCCTTAAAAGGTAAAAAACTATAAAAAACCTGAAAAACCTATGAAAACCATAAAATCCCTAAAAAACCTTAAAAACCCTCAAAATCCATAAATACCCTAAAAAACCACTAAAAACTCTAAAAACCTATAAAACCCCTAAAATGATAAAAAAATCTAAAAGTTGTTTAAAACCTAAAAAACTCCAAATATCCTAAAAACTGAAAACAACGAAAAAACCCTGAAAACACTAAAAACCCCTAAAACCCAAAAATACCGTAAAATTGTGAAAACCCCTAAAAACCCAAAAAAACAATGAGAAACCTTAAAAATCTTAAAAATACTAAAAATCCCTATAAATCATTCAAAAAGAAAAAACCATAAAAACCCTAAAAAACTCTAGAAAACCATAAAACCTCCTAAAAACCATAAAAACTCAAAAACCACTAAAAATTCTAAAAACCATTAAAACACCCCAAAATGTAAAAAACTCTAAAAAACATTAAAACCCAAAAAATCGTAAAAACGCTAAAAAACCCTAAAACCCTAAAACACCTAAAAATCCATAAAATCCTGAAAAAACCTAAAAACCATAAAAAACCAAAAAATCCCTAAAAATACTTGAAAATGAAAAAAAAACCTACAAATCCAAAAAACCCCGTAAAAACCATAAACCCATAAAACCTAAAAAACAACTAAAAAACCCCCTAACACCCCGAAACACTAAAAACTATTTAAACCCATAAAACATTAAAAATGTTAAAATTCTAAAAACCTAAAAAACCCTAAAACACTCAAATAAAACCCTTAAAAACACAAAGACCCTAAAACCATTGAAACCACCAAAAAACCCATAATACCCTAGAACCCATGAAAATCCTTAAAACCCTAAAAAATATAATAACAATCCCTAAAAACCCCCAAATCCCTAAACCCCTAAAAACCATAAAATCCTAAAAAACACCTAAAACCTTAAAAACCCTAAAAACCCATAAAAACACTAGAAACCACTAGAAACTCTTAAACCATTAAGGACCCTAAAAAACTGAAAAAAAAACTCCAAAAGGTTTAAAGACTTTAGAAATCTTAAAACCCTAAAAACTCAAAAAAATACCCTAAATCCCAAAAAGTCCCCAAAAACCCTAAAAACCCTAAAAAACCTCTAGAACCCCTAAAACACCTCACAATCCCTAAAACCCTTAGAAACCCTAAAAACCATAAAAATCCTAAAAAGACAAAAAATTTCCTAAAAACAAAAAATAATAATAAATACCCTGAAAACCCATGAAAACCATAAAAACCTCTAAAATCCTTAAAAACACTAAAACCTATAAAGACCTTAAAACCACTAAAAACTCTAAAAACCTTTTAAACCCCTAAAATGTTAAAAATCTCTAAATGATAATAAAAACCCTAAAAACTCAAAAAACCCAAAAAATCCAAAAAAACCCTAAAACCCATAAAAACCCTCAAAATCCGTTAAAATTATTAGAACCCCTAAAAGCCATAAAAATCATAAAAAATCAATAAAAATCCCTAAAATGTAAAAAACCCTAAAAACTATAAAAACCCCTAAAACCCCTAAAACCCCTAGAAACCCATAAAATCAAAAAAAAACACTTAAAACTCTAAAAACCACTAAAACCCATAAAAACATTAATACTCCAAAAAAACATTGAAAGCCCTAAAAACCCAAAAGACCCTAAAACCCTAAAAAACCATAAAAACCTTGAAAAACCATAAAACCCTCAAAATCCATAAAAACCATAAAAAACCCCAAATACCATAAAAATCCTAAAAATTCCTAAAAATGTAAAAAACACTAAAAAATACATGAAAACCATAAAAACCCTTAAACCCCCTAAAAATGTTAAAAATGTTAAAAACTCTAAAAACCTTAAAAACCCTAAAAAACTCAAAAAAACCTAAAACCCACAAAAGACCCTAAAAACCATCAAAAACCCTAAAAAACCTAAAAATGCTAAAAACCCCTAAAAACCCTTTATATCCTTAAAAACCTATGACTTTAAAAACCATAAAAATCCTATAAAAACCCTAAAAATCCAAAAAATGTAAAAAACCATAAAAACCTTGAAAATTGATGAAAACCATAAAAACCCCTAAAAACCATAAAAACCCATAAAAACATTAAAAACCACTAAACACTGTAAAAGCCCTAAAAATACCCAAAATGTTAAAAAACTCTAAAAACCTAAAAACCCAAAAAGCTTTACCCTAAAAACCCTGAAAAACTCTAAAAAACCTAAACCCCTAAAAATCTATAAAACCCCTAAAACACCTAAAAACCCTAAAAACCATAAAAATCTTATAAAATCCTTAAAAATCCTAAAAAATGTAAACAACACTAAATTCCTAAAAAACCCCAAAAAACTAAAAAAACCCTAAAAACCTTAAAACCCCCTAAAAACCTAAAAATCCACTAAAAATATAAAACCCCTAAAAAATTTTAAAATGTTAAAATACTCTAAAAACATTGGAGACCCTAAAGAACTCAAAAAAACCATAAAACCACAAAAAACACCCTAAAAACCATTTAAACTCCTAAAACCACTAAAAACCATGAAAAACCCTAGCAACCCTCAAAAACCCTAAAACCCCCCAAAACCCTAAAAACCATATAAATCCTAAAAAATCCATAAAAATTCCATGAAAACATAAAATACCCAAAAACCCTAAAAGTATCCTAAAATACATAAACCCCTAAAAACCTTTAAAAACCATAAATCCCAATAAATCCCTAAAAACCACAAAAAACTCTAAAACCCCTAAAAATGTTAAAAAAATTAAAAACTATTAAATACCATAAAAATTTAAAAAAACTAAAATCCCAAAAGACCCTAAAAATCTATAAAACTAATAAAAACCCTGAAAACCCCTAAAACCCCTCAAAATCCCTAAAATCCACAATAATCATAAAATATTAAAAATACTCTAAAAATCACTGAAAACATAAAAAGCCTTAAAAACCCTTAAAAACATCTCAAAACCATAAAACCCTAAAAAACCAAAAAAAAAACCCAAAAAAACCTTAAAAACCACTAAAACCCCTAAAAACCCTAAAAACCCCTAAATACATTAAAAAGATTTCAAAAACCATAAAACCCTAAAAAACTTAAAAAACACCAAAAACCCAGAAAGGCCCTAACACCCTAAAAACCCTAAAAACCCTTGAAAATTCTTAAATAAACTCAAATTCCATATAAACCCTAAAAACCATAAAACCATAAAAATCATAAAAAATCATAAAAAACATTAAAACCCATAGAAACCCTGAAACCCCCATGAAAAACATAAAACCCCTACAAACCTTAAAAACCCTAAAACTTATAAAAACCCTAAAAACCCACTAAAAACTCAAAAAACCCTTAAAACTGCTAAAAATGTTAAAAAAACTCTAAAAAACCTTATAACCCCCCAAAAAACTAAAAAAGAACAAAAAAACCCATGAAGTTCTTAAAAACCCTAAAAAACCAAAAAACATAAAAACCCTCAAAACCCTAAAACCATCAAAATCACTAAAACCCATTAAAACCATAAAAATCATAAATATCATAAAAAACCTTAAAAACCCTAAAAATTTAAAAACCCCAAACCCCTGAAAACTATAAAACCCCTAAAAACCTTAAAACCCCTAAAACCCATAAAAACCCACTAAAAACTCTAAAACCCCTTAAAAACTCTAAAAAACCAAAAAATAGTAAAAAATACAAGAAACCCCTAAAAAGACCCTAGAAACCAAGAAAAACCCTAAAAATACTGAAAATCCATAAAAACCCACAAATCCCTAAAAACCCTAAACCCCCCTAATGTAACGTCCCAGACCTGACCAGCCACCCGAACAGTGCCGAACAGGTTGGGTGTTACTACCTTAGGCGCACCTCCCCGAACGCCAAAGGTTGCCGACTAGTAGTGAGGGTCTGTTAGGTATAGTGGGGAGGATATACCCTCTTGGAGGATCTTAATAAGGGTCATGGTCCGAGTATAACAGTAAAGATGCAACGGAAATAAAGACTCAGCAGACTCGAACCAAACCCGCAGAGCGGAAGCATAACCAATAGCAATAAACAGCAGAGCAAATATATGAAACAACTGCAGCGGAAAGTAAACAGCACAACATGCCAGCAATCAACTACAACAACTACTGTAAACAACCAAGCATGCATCCAAAGCAGGTCATGCACAATTGAATATAAAAAGGGTGCCAATGGCTAACCAACTGTAGCTACAATAAGCATGACAATACAGAAAGTAAAAAAAACAAGGTAAACCCAGCTAGGAATGACCTCAAGGTCTATACAATCTCTATGCAACAACTAACGCGGCCCAGCTCCTGAAGCTGACCTCATTCCTGCACGTAAATCCATAAATTCTGCACGCGTCCCGAAGGGCCCGTGCAGGGTGTGAGACAAATCTCAGTAGGATACCACCCAATGATGCGTACCAAATATATGTGTTTAAGCAATCATGCATTTACCAGCAAAGCAGTAATCAGTACAATGCAAAAATAAATACAAACTCCACTAGTGCTCAACAGCCACCATGGAGTGTCACCTGCTTCGGCCAACGCCAGAATCTCTGTCGTGTAACCCGGCACCACGTGCCACTTGACATCTCGTGTCTCAAGTACCAACGTCTCGAAGGCACGCCCAAAATAGTAACCTGACACCATGTGCCTCCTGACACCTCGTGTCTATAGTACTGACGTCCCGAAGGCATGCCCAAAAATAGTAACCCGACACCATGTGCCTCCTGACACCTCGTGTCTCAAGTACAGATGTCCCGAAGGCACGCCCAAAAATAGTAACCCAGCACCATGTGCCTTCTGACACCTCGTGTCTCAAGTACCGATGTCCCGAAGGCACGCCCAAAATAGTAACCCGGCACCATGTGCCTTCTGACACCTCGTGTCTCAAGTATCGACGTCCCGAAGGCACGCCCATTCCCTGAAGGCTCTTCACCTCCTCCGTGGCTTTCTACGACAAGCACCCCCAACCAAAATACATAACCGCAACTACGGGGGCCTCTACCCACACGAGTGGTCAAAACCACCTCATCACGGAGTATCTCTATGTGCACACTACTCAAAGTCCTGGTGAGCGGTAATCACCCAAAATAGTCCTAAGACAGCAAAACATCTGACACCTCGTGTCCCTGCGACCATGTCGCTCAAGTCCGATCACCCCGCCATCCAAGTAACCCGGGCCATGCCCAACCTGACAGTCACATTGCCTCAATCCGACGTCCATGAAGCCCAATCCCGTGGTCAAACCACCCAATGTAACCCGGGCAAAGCCCCAACCTGTGATCAGCATCACTCAAGCGTAACCGGGCCAAGCCCAACACAACCCAAAGGGTCCAGCACATGCAATTCAGCAATCGCATATATAACATATGTAAACAGAAAACATAACCCGGAAAAACCAACTAAACAGTCGAATTGCACTATACTGGTGTTGTCCCATACCAGCACAGAGGTCTTAAATGCATCTAACAATTTATAACAGGCTTTAACAAATTAAACTAAACAGTTTATAACAATCATATTTCAATTAAAACCATTTTGGCGTTCCCCGGCCAAAATACCCCGATGAGCAACGACCCCTCACCCGGCCCTGCTCACACAAACTGGTAACGGGGCATACCCAAAAGCATCCCAGAGGTCCCATAAGCATTTTAGTATGAAAAAGAAGATAAAACGGGTCCTGCTCAAAATACCCGAAAACGCATCGAAGGCCGCGTTACCAAAACAACCGTGAAAACACAAAATGAGGTATGCACCACCTACCTGAGACTCGTATGATGCTACTCCTTCGGTAACACCCGCCAATTCGGTCTAAAACGCGGTAAATCTACAAATGATTCAAAACCACTCAAAAGGATATAACCCATTCTAGAACGAAAATCAAACAAAATGGCCAAAGAGGAATCAAGTCCTTACCGAGGGGGTTCCAAAGCACTAATCAGAGCTCGAATTGGGTCTCAGACGGATAATCGGGAGGGGAAGAGAGGTTCGTTCGGCCTGGTTCGCGTATTCGGGCGGAGGATATGAGGTTCTGTCTCAATACGAGGCTACTGCCCGTTTTAAGCGAAAAAAAGAAAGTACACAGTGTGTAATTTGGGACTACACGCCGTGCATGGTTCATTTAACTATTCATAAGACGAAAAGATTCCACCGACTTACTTTCTGTACCTGCCGACATGAGAACACGGCGTGTACCTCTAGGTACATGGCGTGTATCGGGTTCCTCTTCTCTTCCTCGCCGACATACTCACACGCCATGTGTTTTCCTTATAAATGGCTAGACTACATGGCGTGTCTAAAGGGAACTCGACGTGTCCCTAGTTCTTACCCGGCCAATGGCCTACACGCCATGTATGGCCTCACACGGTCGGGGGTATACATGGCGTGTTAAAAACTACACGTCATGTAGTAAGAAAATTCTACACGGTCACTGCACGGCATGTACTCGGCGAGCACACGGCCGGTCACTCACCAACACATACACGGCGTGTACAAAAAGTACACGGTGTGTAGTCTGGAAATTTCCAGAAACTTCCCAAATTTTCTGGACTTCTCGGAAACCAGTCAAAAATTTAAACAGGGTCGGGATTTTGACCCATTCCAAAAACCCGAGTTCTTACAAACTCCCCACCTTAACGTAGCTCGTCCCCGAGCTACAAAACAAAACCTGGATATGGCACCGAACACGCCCATCCCAGTTAAACAACCTAGACTACCCCGGTCCCAAGGTTCTGGCTATATTCCTCAAGGGGCTCCCCACCTTAGGAATCGCCTTACCTGATCTCAACCCAACAAAACATAAAGAAAACAGGGTTTACTAACCTGTTTTACAGACGTATAGTCCTCCCGTGACGCATCGTCACCCTTGCACCTCGTTGGTGCTCCTGTGTCACTTCCGACACCCAACGTAACCCGCACCGCATCGGTGTCCGCCTCTACGAGGTCCTGGTGCCGAGCACCTCAAGTAACCCGCATCCATGATGCCCTGATGCCCACAAAACCTCAAGTAACCCACATCCACGATGCCCTGATGCCCACGACACCTCAAGTAACACGGATCCACGATGCCTCGATGCCCACGACACCTCAAGTAACCCGCATCCACGATGCCCCGATGCCCACGACACCTCATACATATATATATATACATATATCACGCACCCGATATAGTGCCAACCCACTGACTAGCATCTAGTTAGTCCAAAAAGATCTTGTTCACCTTGTGCACTCAAAACAGACATACCTCTACAGGTCATGTGAAAAAGGAAACATGGAGATCACGATCACACTACGTTGTACCTCTAATTGTCATCGGCTCACCGGCCTACTCAGCCTCTGGCAGCTCCACAGCGTGCACCTTCCCTGAAACACGGCTGCCTGACGCCTGACCTCCCTGCGGTGCTACCCCAGTCTCCAGCCATGGACCCCTCAGCTGGGTCCTACTATCCCTGTCACGTCCTCCGCGTGCAGCTGAACCTCGGCCACCCTCTCCTGGTACCGAACCTGAACCAACTCCAGATGCTGCAGTCTGTCCTGGTCCCTGCCTGCCAGCTATCTGAGAAGGCTGCATCCAAAACCTCTCCAAATGACCATCTTTTCCACATGCCCGGCACTCCTTCGGAGGCCTACTGCACTGAGCCCGAACATGTCCTGACTGCCCACACTAGAAGCAAATCACTGAAGAACTACTACGAGGTGGTCTAGATGAATCCCCGGCCTAACTGCCCTACTAGAACTCATCCCGCCCTCACTTACTGTTGTCTGAATCATCACCTGAAGCTGCCATCCTGCCCAAGCGATATTTCTCCCTCTCGTTTCCCTCGGCTATAAGCGCCTGATTCACCGCCTCGAAGAAAGAACCCAGCATGAAAATGTTCACCTGGACCCGAATGTCGTGTTGTAAGCCATCCTCGAAGCATCTCACTCTAGCTGCATCATCGGTCACCATACCAGGTGCAAAGCGAGACAACTCTGTGAAAGTAGCTGTGTAGTCCATAACGGACATATCTCCCTGTTGAAGACTCAAGAACTCCCGAGCTCTCTCTGCCCTCAACGTCTCTGGGTAGAAGTGATCAAACAACATGCCCTCAAAGTCCTTCCAAGCCAGTCCCTCATGCCTACGAGCCTTTACTTGTACATCCCACCAATGCTTTGTCGGTCCTCTCAGCATGTACGTCGCCAGCTTGACCCTCCGCCCTGGAGGCGTCTCGAGCTGCTCAAAAATCATCTACATGCTCTCTATCCAGTTCTGAGCTGCCTGCGGACCACCCTCACCCTGAAAAAGTGGCGGGTGCTGCGACTGGAACTCCCACGCCAGATACGCCATAGAAGGCTCTGTACCCTGTGCGCCTTCGTCAAGCCCCTACAAGACACGTACTAGGCTAGCTCAGAGTTTCTCGTCGAGCCATGGCCCGGACGATACCAAACCCGGCTGTTGTCCTGCCTGCACTGGATCCTGAACCTGTTCCTATCCCTGACCCTGTACCTGCAGCTCGTGCTCAGCCTATACCGAATTCTGACCCTGATCCTGCGACACTGTATCCTCTCCTGCCTGACGCTCCATCGAGACATGAAGGAGTAACCCGCTGAATACCATAAATGGTCAGACGGACCATATATATAACAATATATTCTACGCAAATAATGAAAGCAGTAAAAGGCAGTGCATAACAACTACCCTTACTCCCCCTCACCGCAACCCATGCCCCACGGCATCCCGGCCTCACGGCCTCCTTACCCGCCTCAACAGAGCCAAGTATCACAAGTACCTCGGGCCTGCCCATCCTGACAACTCACGTTGCCTCAAACCGACGACCGAGTCACCCAATCCTGACAGTTACACTGCCCCAGTCATAGTACCTGCCTGCTCTCATAAGATCCAGAACCAAATCATCCTACATCATGCAATTCTACAAATATAAAGCATGGCATACACATTTGAACAACTAGAAGTTCTATCAGGAATTTCACCAACTCACATTTTAAAGCATATAAAGCATGGCATTTGATTTTTCATTCACATGACATTATCACTTCACAGAGCATATGTGAAATTATGAAATTGAAATACCCTAAAAATGTGCCTATCAAAAGCCAATAACTAGCCTTGCCATACCGGGCCAAGGTCCAATTCTCCCTTACCATTCCGGGTCAAGGGTCACATATCACAATCATGAACATCACACATCAAGTGAGCCACCAAGGTGGAAATCATATAAACTGTAATCTGAGCAAAAGAAAACAGTAATTCCCACCTGTGGCAACTAGGTCTATCCCTCGTACCTGGGGCTGCAGACACCCAAGCACAAGCTAGAAACCCAGTTCCAGTAACAACAAATTATCTCCAGTCTACCATACCCAAATAGTAAAACCAGTAGAAAGAAATGAGAAGCCTCAAACTCATTAGTAGCCAGTAAAACGCTGCTACTAAATCCCTATCAAGAACTCCTTTGATACCACTTTGTAACATCTCAGACCCGACCAACCACCCGAATAGTGTCGAACGGGTCGGGTGTTACTACCTTAGGCGTACCTCTCCGAACGCCAAAGGCTGCCGACTAGTAGTGAGGGTCTGTTAGGTATAGTGGGGAGGCTATACCCTCTTGGAGGATCTTAATAAGGGTCCTGGTCCGAGTATAACAGTAAAGATGCAACGGAAAGAAAGACTTAGAAGACTCGAACGAGACCCGCAGAGCGGAAGCATAACCAATAGCAATAAACAGTGGAAGCAATATACGAAACAACTGCAGCGGAAAGTAAATAGCACAACATGCCAGCAATCAACTACAACAACTACTGTAAACAACCAAGCATGCATCCAAAGCTGGTCATGCACAACTGAATATAAAAAGGGCATAAATGGATAACCAACAGTAGCTACAATAAGCATGCCAATACATAAAGTAAACAAAACAAAGTAAACCCAGCTAGGCATGACCTCAAGGTCCATACCATCTCCATGCAACAACTAACGCGGCCCAGCTCCTGAAGCTGACCTCTTTCCTGCACGTAAATCCATAAAGTCTGCATGCGTCCCGAAGGGCCCGTGCAGGGTGTGAGACAAATCTCAGTAGGATACCACCCAACGGTGCGTACCAAATATATGTGTTTAAGCAGTCATGCATTTACCAGGAAAGCAATAATCAGTACAATGAAAAAATAAATACAAACTCCACTGGTGCTCAACAACCACCATGGAGTGTCACCTGCTTCGGCCAATGCCGGAATCTCTATCGTGTAACCCGGCACCACGTGCCACCTGACACCTCATGTCTCAAGTACCAACATCCCGAAGGCACGCCCAAAATAGTAACCCGACACCATGTGCCTCCTGACACCTTGTGTCTCAAATACCGACGTCCCGAAGGCACACCCAAAAATAGTAACCCAGCACCATGTGCCTCTTGAAACCTCGTGTCTCAAGTACCGACGTCCCGAAGGCACACCCAAAAATAGTAACCCGGCACCATGTGCCTTCTGACACCTCGTGTCTTAAGTACCAACGTCCCGAAGGCATGCCCATTCCCTGAAAGCTCCTCACCTCCCCCGTGGCTTTCTATGGAAAGAACCCCAACCAAAATACCTAACCGCAACTACGAGGGCCTCTACCCACACGAGTGGTCAAAACCACCTCATCACAGATTATCTCTGTGTGCACACTACTCAAAGTCCCGGTTAGCGGTAATCACCCAAAATAGTCCTAAGGCACCAAAACATCTGACACCTCGTGTCCCTACGACCATGTCACTCAAGTCCGATGGCCCCGCCATCCAAGTAACTCGGGCCATGCCCAACCTGACAGTCACACTGCCTCAATTCGACGTCCATGACGCCCAATCCTGTGGTCAGACCACCCAATGTAACCCAGGAAAAGCCCCAACCTGTGATCAGGATCACTCAAGCATAACCCAGCCAAGCCCAACACAACCCAAAGGGTCCAGCACATGCAATTCAGCAATCGCATATATAACATATGTAAACAGAAAACATAACCAGGAAAAACCAACTAAACAGTCGAATTGCACTATACCAGTGTTGTCCCATACCAGCACAGAGGTCTTAAATGCCTCAAACAATTTATAATAGGCTTTAACAAATTAAACTAAATAGTTTATAACAATCATATTTCAATTAAAACCATTTTGGCGTTCCCCAGCCAAAATGCCCCGATGAGAAACGACCCCTCACCCGGCCCTGCTCACGCAGACTGGTAACCAGGCATACCCAAAAGAATCCCAGAGGTCCCATAAGCATTTCAGTATGAAAAAGCAGATAAAACGGGTCTCGCTCAAAATACCCGAAAATGCGCTGAAGGCCGCGTTACCAAAACAACCGCCAAAACACAAAATGAGGTATGAACCACCTACCTGAGACTCGCACGATGCTACTCCTCCGGTAACACCCACCAATTCGGTCTAAAACGCGGTAAATCTACAAAAGATTCAAAACCTCTCAGAGGGATATAACTCATTCTAGAACGAAAATCAAACAAAATGGCCAAAGTGGAATCAAGGCCTTACCGAGGGGGTTCCAACGCACTAATCAGAGCTCAAATCGGGTCTCGGATGGATGATCGGGAGGGGAAGAGAGGTTCGACCGACCTGGTTCGCGTATCCGGGCGGAGGATATGAGGTTCTGCCTCAATATGAGGCTACTTCCCGTTTTAAGAAAAAAAAGAAAGTACACGGCATGTTCTTTGGGACTACATGCCGTGTATGGTTCATTTAACTGTTCATAAGATGGAAATATTCCGCCGACTTACTTTCCGTACCTCTCGACATGAGTACACGGCGTGTACCAGGTTCCTCTTCTCTTCCTCGCCGACATACTCACACGCCATGTGTTTTCCATATACACGGCTAGACTACACGGCGTGTCCAAAGGGAACACGGCGTGTCCCTGGTTCTTACCCGGCCAACGACCTACACGCCATGTATGGCCTCACACGGTCGGGGGTATACATGGCGTGTTAAAAACTACACGCCGTGTAGTAAGAAAATTCTACACGGTCACTGCACGACATGTACTCGACGAGCACACGGACGGTCACTCGCCTACACATACACGGCGTGTACGAAAAGTACACGGCGTGTAGTCTGGAAATTTCCAGAAACTTCCCAAATTTTCTGGACTCCTCGGAAACCAGTCAAAAATTTAAATAGGGTCTGGATTTTGACCCGTTCCAAAAACCCGGGTTCTTACACCTAAAATCCATAAAATCCTAAAAAAACCCTAAAAATCCCTAAAAACATAAAAAACACTAAAACCCCGAAAAAATCCCTAATAACCATAAAACCCCTAAAAACGTTTAAAAACCCTAAAACCACTAAAACCACTAAAAACCCTCAAAACCCATGAAAACATAAAAATACTCTAAAAAACTTAAAGCCTCTAAAAATTCAAAAAACCCCTAAAAACACATAAAAAACCTAAAACCCTAAAAATCCCAAAAAACCCCCAAAACCCCTAAAAACCATAAAAACCCATAAAAACTTTAAAATCTTGAAAAACCCCCAAAAGACCCTCAAAACCATAAAAATCCAAAAAAATCCCTAAAAATCCATAAGAAGATAAAAAAATCATACAAACCCTCAAAGACCCCTTAAAACAATAAAACCCCTAAAAAACTTAAAAAACCCCTAAAACCCCACTAAAATCTCTAAAAACACTTAAAGCTCCTAAAATGTTAAAAAACTCAAAAAACCTATTAAAACACTAAAAAACTTTAAAAAACCGCATAAAAACCATAAAAACACAAAAAAATCCCCTGAAAACCCCTAAACCCCCTCAAAATCCCAAACAAATCTAGCAACCCTTAAAAACTTAAAAAAATTCCTAAAAAGAACTGAAAATCCTTGAAAACGTAAAAAACCCTAAAAACCCTAGAAAATGCCTGAAATCCATAAAACTCCTAAACACCTAAAAAAACCTAAAAATCCTAAAAACCCACTAAAAATCTAAAAACATTTAAAACCCCATAAAATGTAAAAAAAAATTTAAAGACCCTAAAAAACACTAAAACCCCTAAAAGATCCTAAAAGCATTGAAAAACTATAAAACCCTAAGAACCCTAAAAAACCCTAAAAACCCTAAAAGAATAAAAATCCTAAAAAATCTTAAAAAATAGCTAAATAAATAAAAACCCATAAAAACCCTAAAAACACCCTAAAAATAATAAAACCCCCAAAAAATATAAAAAACCTAAAACCCCATAAAACCCTAAAAACAATTAAAAACTTAAAATACCCCTTAAAAATCAAAAAAAAACCCTAAAAACCCAAAAGAACCTAAAAACCTTGAAAAAGCCTACAACCCTTAAAAACCTTTGAAAACCCCTCAAATCCCTAATAAAAAACCTAGATGGCGGCACACTCCCACGGTTCTCTCTCCCACTCGACACTTCGTCCAGGTTTTCCCCTGGTTTCTTCTCGGGATCTTGGCGAGGTTTCTTTGCTTCCTCGGCGATGGTGCTCTCTGATCGCGCTCTTCGGACTCAAGATGGCAGTGGTTCTTCAGCAGTCTTGTTTTCCCCATCCCATCCTCCGGCTCTCGGCCTTGGAAGGCCTTCTCTGCTGGTGTGCTTGGGTTTCATCATCTTTGGAGGTTGTGCGGACTTCTATGGCCTTTGATCGGTCTGATCTAGACTATGGCGAAGCTGATGGCTCCTTGGTGGTCAGAACCCTTTTTGGAAGTCATCCATGGTTTGGGGTTGAATTTGCAAATATGGGGTTTCCCAGGGTAGATCAGCGGAGACAAGGGCCTCAATGACGAATCAGGTTGCTCCGGCGTCACGGCCATGGCGAGGCAAGGTTTTACGACAATTTTCCAGAGAAGGAGGCTTTGATGAGTTCAGATGGGCAGTGGTTTGTTCAGCAGATGTAGTCTCGACAGATCGTTTGACTTGGTGTCAGATGCGGTTGTTGACGAGGTGGTAGGAGGGCCTGGCATTCAATGGAAAAGCAACTCTCAAAGCTGGCTCCGGATCTGTGGATGTGGTGGTCTTTCTGGTCCTGTGACAGTGAAAGGCGAGTGCGATGGGCATTCAGACAAGGAGGAGATTACCAGTTTTTCTGGATCCAAGACGGGTTATGGTGGATGCGGAGGGTGAAGATGTAGGTTCGTTTTTTTGGTTCCTTACCTTTGTTCTTAGGTCTTGCTGCTGATGAAGGTTTGGTCAATTTGTGCTGCGCTCTTTTTGAGATGTTTTTCTATGGACTCTTGTGTTGTGGATGGATCAGTTTTGGTTGTGTTTTTGGCTACTTTGGGATACCGGAAGTTGACTGGTTAGGAGAAGATGGTCGATGGATTCTGAGTTGTTGGGTTATGGTTGATGTTGGCTGCTGGTTTTGTCGTGAGTCGCTGTTGATGTTGGTTGGCGGTCTTGATGCGGGATGGGGGGTGATGTATGGTGTTTTGGGTCTGAACATGGAGGCTTGGGTGTTGAGAATTGGTTATGTGTGTGGGTGCTGGTGGTCATGGGTGGCTGAAAATGATGCTGGATGTGGAATTCTGGAAGTTTACTTGCAAGGAGGTGCTGCTTGGCTTGATGAGGTTGAAGGGGGTGGTGGCTAGCTTGGTTTGGACTCTCTGTTAGTACTAGATGGTGATGGTGATGCTTATGCTTCTAGTGTTGGTGGATGTGTGTTGCTGGTGGCGAACTTTCTTAGAAAGAACACGTTGTATGCTGGAAGTTGTGATGCTGGATGCTGGTTGCTGCTGAGCTGGGAGGTGCTGAAGTTGCGGTTTATGGTCGTGCTGCTGCTGGATGTTGATTTCTGTTTGAGTTTGGATTTTGGTCATTGGTTAGATGTGAACTACTGGATGCTGGTTGATGCTAGATAATGGCGGTGGCTTCTTGGCTTTGAGTGTTTTTTTCTTTTTTCGTTTTTGATTTTTCTTTTTTTGGGTTCTTTTTCATCTTGGGTTGTAAAGGGTTTTTGGGTGTGGGTCATTTGACCCCTCCCCTCCCTTGTCTATTGTGTCTCTTTTTTTCTTTCTAAAAAATTTGGGGGGGTCCGGGAATAGCCCGAACCTCGGATCTTCCTTGCCCTCAAATCCTTAAAAACCTGAAGAACCCTAAAAACCCTAAAACCCCCTAAAAACCATAAAAACACAAAAAACCACAAAAAACCCTATACCCCCACAAAAACCATAAAACCCACTAAAAACTCAAAAAAACCCTTAAAAAAATAAAAACATTAAAAAAATATAAAAAAACATAAAACCCCAAAACCCCAAAAAAAACCCAGAAAAGACCTAAAAACACTCAAAATCCCTAAAAAAAATAAAAACCCTAAAAATGATAAAAAACTTTAAAAAACCCAGAAAAAATCCTAAAAACCATAAAGACTCCTAAAAACTTTAATAAACTGTAAATACAAATAAATACCGTAAAAACCACTAAAAACTCTAAAAACATATAAACCACTAAAAACGTTCAAAAACCCCAAAACTCCAAAAAATCTTAAAACCCATAAAAAATAAAAAAACCTTAAAACCCATAAAAAATCAAAAAACCCTCTAAAAACTGAAAAGGAACCTAAAAACCTGGAAAAACCCTAAAAACCCTAAACCCCCTAAAAACCCCCAAAAACATCAAAACCTCTAAAAAATATAAAATCCCTTAAAACCCTAAATACCTAAAAAACCTAAAATAGCCATAAAAATCCCTAAAAAAGTAAAAAACCTTAAAAAACCCCAGAAAACCATAACATCCCCTAAAATCCTTAAAAACCATAAAACCCATAAAATCGTAAAAACCACTAAAACCCCTTAAAACCCTAAAGTGTTAAAAAAACTCCAAAAAATCTTAAAAACCCTGAATGACCATAAAAAACCCTAAAAATCCCTAAAACCTATCAAAATCCTAAAAATCGAAAAAACCATAAAAACCATAAAAATCCTTAAAAGGCACTAAAAATTCATGAAATAATAAAAAAAAACCTAAAAAAATAAAAACCCCTAAAAATTTTAACCCCCCCCCCAAACCCATAAAAGTCCTAAAAATCCAATAAAAACTCTGAAACCCCTTAAAACCAAAAACAACTTTAAAAAACTCTAAAAACCTTTAAAACCCAAAAAAACTCAAAAAACAACCCTAAAAACCCAAAAAAACTCTAAATACCCTGAAAAACCCTAAACCCCTAAAAACCCCTAAAACACTCAAAAATACCTAAATACCATAAAAACACTAAAACCATAAAAATCTTTAAAAAGCCCTAAATATCCCAGAAAATGTTAAAAACCATAAAAACCTTAAAAAACATGAAAACAATAAAACCCCTAAAAAGCATTAAAATACTAAAACCCATAAAACACTAAAAAATAATAAAAAATCAAAAAATTTAAAAAAAAATCCAAAAACCGTAAAAAAATATTAAAAATCCTAAAAACCCAAAAAGTTCATAAAAACCCTAAAACCCCAAAAAACATTGAAAACCCACAAAACACTCAAAATCTCTAAAAACCTGAAAAACCCCTAAAAACCAAAAAATTCCTCAAAAACACCCTAAAAATTCCCAAAAATATAAAAAACCCTAAAACCCCTAAAAGACCCCTAAAAACCATAAAAACCCATAAAAATGTTAAAAACCCCATAAAAACATATGATAACCCTCAAAACCTTAAAAACTCTAAAAAACCTTTAAACCCTTGATAACTAAAAAACTCCTAAAAACCCAAAATGACCATAAAAACCCTGAAAACCCCTTAAAATCCCCAAAAACCCTCAGAATTCCTAAAAAACCAAAAAACCATAAAAATCCAAAAAAACACAAAAAAATCCCAGAAATTGAAAAAAACACAAAAAAACCTTAAATGCCCATAAAAATCCATAAAAACATTATAAACTCATAAAAACCCTAAAAAACTCAAAAAAAAACACAAAAAACCGAAAAAGACCCAAAAACCTTGAAAACTCCTAAAAACCCTAAAAACGGTGAAAACCCCTCAAAATCACTAAAACCCTAGATAAATGTAAAAACAATAAAAATCATAAAAAATCCCTAAAAATACTTGAATATATTAAAAACCATATAAACCATGAAACCCCCCTAAAAACTATAAAACCCCTAAATATGTCAAAAACCCTAAAACCACATAAAAACCCAAAAACCACTAAAAACACTAAAAACCCTTAAAATTTCTAAAAACGTTAAAAACTCTAAAAACCATTAAAACCCCTAAAAGCTCAAAAAACCCCTAAAAATAAAAAACCCTAAAACCCTTGAAAACCCTAAAAACCTTAAAAACACTAAAACCCCTCAAAATCCATAAAAACCCTAAAAACCCTTAAACCAAAAAAATTCCTAAAAATCCCTAGAAACGTAAAACCCCCAAAAAAATATTGAAACCCCTGAATACCATAAAAACACATAAAAACTTTAAAACCCCAAAACCAATAAAATTCACAAAAAACACTAAAAATACATTAAACCCCTAAAAACATTAAAAAACTATAAAAATATTAAAAAACTCAAAAACTCAAAAAAACCTCTAAAACCCCAAAAAACCATAAAACCCCTCAAAAATCCCAAAAAACCTGAAAACCCCTAAAAACCCTAAAAAGCATAAAAATACTAAAAATCCCAAGAAATCCATAAAAATGTAAAAATAAACAAAAACCCTTAAAAAACCCCTGAAAACCATAAACCCCCCCAAAAACCATAAAAACTACCAATACCCATAAAACTCTAAAAACCCACTAAATACTCTAAAAACCCTGAAATCCCCTTAAAATGTTAAAAAACTCTAAAAACCCTTAAAAACACTAAAAAACTTAAAAAATCCTAAAACCAAAAAAAAACATTAAAACCCCTAAAAATTCTTGAAAATGCATTAAAACCTCAAAATCAATTAAAAACCTAAAAACCATAAAACCATAAAAATTCTAAAAAAACCCTAAAAATCACGGAAAACGTAAAAAACCCTAAAATCTAGAAAAACACATGAAAACCATAAAAACCACTAAAACCATAAAAGACCCTAAAAACCCATAAAAATATTAAAACCAATATAAACTCTATAAACCCTTTAAACCCCTAAATTTTTTTAAAAACTATAAAAATCTTTAAAAAGCCTAAATAACTTTAAAAAAACCTTAAAACCCCAAAAGGACCTAAAACCCTAAAAACCCTAAAAAACCCAAAAAACTTCAAAATACCTTAAAACCCTTTAAACCATAAAAATCATAAAAAACACTAAAAATCCTGAAAATGTAAAGAACCCTAAAACCCCTGAAAACCCATAAAACCCTAAAAACCCATAAAAACCTTATAACCCCTAAATACCCATAAAAATCCAAAAAAATCACTAAAAACTCTAAAAACCCCTTAAACCCCTAATTTTTTTAAAAAAACTCTAAAAACCCCTAAAAATTAAAAGAAAACCCTAAAACCCCAAAAGAACAAAAAAACATTAAAAGACCCTAAAAACCCTAAAAACCCTAAAAATCCCCCAAAACGCAAAAAAATTCCTAAAACCCTAAAAAATACTAAAAACCATAAAAATAAAAAATCCCATAAAATCTCTAAAAATATAAAAAACCCAAAAACCCTGAAAAACCCCTTGAAAACCATAAAAACCCCTAAAAACCTAAAACCCCATAAAACCCTAAAAACCACTAAAAACTCTAAAAACCCTTCAAACCCTTAAAAACATTAAAAATGTCAAAAACTCAAAAAAAAAATCTTGAAACATCAACAAAATCTAAAAAAACTCTAAAAACCCAAAATACCACAAAACCCTTAAAACCCTAAAAACCCTAAAAACCAAGAAACCCCATAAAATCCATAAAAACCTTAAAAACAATAAAAATATTAATAAATCCCTAAAACCCTAAAAACCATTAAAACCCCTAATCCCCATATACACCCGGCTTTTGCGCTGTGTCTCCTTTCTATTTTTTATTTTTATTTTTATTTTATCTTATAATTCTATCTTCTTTTAATTGGTATTATTATTATTATTATTTTATGTGAAATGTGGGCCGAGCCCGATTGTGGTTTTGCGCTTTTGCACTAATAAAGAAGCGTTTTGACCTTGAAAATATTCAGTGCACCGTCGTCGAATTAATTAATTAAAATGACTTTATGATAAATAAATAAAATTAAAGGTGATAGAAATTTTAATAAATTATTTCAATGACCACAATAATAATATTATTTGGGGATGTAATTGTTATAATTATTTTTATTACTTTTGTTAAAATTGTTGCAACTTTTATTTTATTAATATAAATTTATTACTATTCTTTTTTAACTACTTTTAGTTTATTATTATTATTATTATTATTATTAGTTTTATTATTATTTTTAGTTTTATTTTTACTTCTAATTATAACTTTATTCTTTTTTATTTGTTTTTTTCTTTCCCTTTGTTAGGGTTTGGCCGAGCCCCCCCCCCCTTCTTCTACCTTTTTCTCTCCCGCTCATGCCGCCCACTGGCTTTCTCCCTATGCGGCGCACCATCCTGCTACTTCCTTCCCCATCATGCCACCTCCCCCATGAACCCCCGGTTGCACCGCTGTCTCTCCCCAGCCGACAAACACATGCACCCTCCTCCCTCCATGTCCATCCGATGAACACCCATGCCCTCCTTCCTCCATGGCCAGCCGACGAACACCCTCAACCTCGACCCCCCTTCCAGCGAGACCCAAGCTGGTGCAAAGCCCCCTATCGACATAGTTCGGTTCTGTCGCGACTACCCCGTGAGCCTCTCCGGCTGGCCACGCACTAGTTTGGTGCACTGACCCCTTTGGTCGGGCGCCTCTCGACATGTCGTCGCACAACCACAACCCCTTAGGCTGGTGATTTCTTTTTTCCATCCGGTGAAGCCCTGGTCTGGCAACAACTACCCCCTCAGGTTGAGTGTCCTCTATTTTTCATGAGTTTTGGTGGTCCAACTTGTTTTAAGTTCAATTCATAGAGTTCTAATGATATGTTTATGGTTTTAGTTTTGATTTAGGGTATGATTTGTTTTGTTGTGGTGCATTCGTGGTGCGAGCGGAGTTTCGCACCAATTTGTGCGAATTTTGACATCAAAGGTAGGTGTATCCGTGCCTTAGCAACATTAGATTAATTTATCATGTTTGTTTAAATTTATTAATGTATTCCTTGGTTTTATTATGTGATGTGTTTTGTGTTTTTGAATCGTTTTGTATTTAAATGTTGAAGTCGGATTTCTAAATAGATTTTGGCTAGGTTTTGGTGTGTCTGCCTTGTTGCACAACTTTGAAAATTTATTTCAAATTGTTTGAAAATGTTAAACATGTTTTTGATAATTTTATATTGTGCTTTTGGTTTTGGAGTGGTGTTTTATAGGGAACAAATTGTGTTTTTGGTAATGACTCTTTGGTTTTATTTTTTTTAATGCTTTTGTTGATGTTTTTTTTTCAAGGTTCATTTTGGAATTGTGGTGGTGAGTTGATGAGAAATTGAAATTTTGTGTCGAGCATTGGAGTCTTAGACACTCGAGGTAGGTGGATCCGCATTTAAACATTACTTAATGAATTAATTTTCTGTCTTAGTTAATTTTCGATGTTCTTTGATTAATTATTTTGGGTTCGAATTTGGTTTTCATGAAGTTTTTCAGGTGTTAATATTTTTCTGGTAGTATGTTTATATGGGGGGTGCGTTCATTGGCTCAAATCTTATTTTTAATCAATTTTTAGTGTTTTAAAGCATGTGCAGTTAGCCTTTTCATATGTACAAAGTGCAATTTTTGGTTCTGGAGTTTTTATAAAGTTTGGATTTTCTTTTGTGAAAATACGCAAAGTGCGCAGTTTATGATCTGGTGTAGCATTCATATGAGTTTGTTCAAAAAGGGAATTTGAATACGTATTTGTTTTTTAGAGTCATGTTTTATCTTCTGGTTTTCTTAATAAAATTTCTAGTGTTTTTTTACTAGGAAAAATTTGTTTTTAACAGTGCGGTTGGGTTAATAATTGATGAAAGTGGTGCAATTTGTGTTCTTGATGTGGTATTGGGTGTGTCTGGTCATGGAAGAGGGTTGAGTTGTTTTTGTGTGTTAAGCCATGTTAGGTTTCTTTTTAAAGAATTTGTTTACCAAGAATTTAATATGATTTAATAAAATTATTAACGATAAAAAATTTAATGTGTTTTAAATAAACAATTATTAGCAATGCAAAAATTGTTTTAATTGAGTTGGGTAAAATCCTTTGTCGTGCATACTTTTTCAAATGGTTTTTGGTGTGTGTGGAAGTGTGGCGTTGGGTTTATGTTACACCCATTTTGTTTCATTTGTTTGAGTTTGACATGAAATGTGAAGTTGGAACATCTTGAGCACAAAAGGGGAAGCCTGGGTACTAGGTGGGTGGACTAGACTAGCGTGCTAGTGATTTGGGAGTGGCCCCAGCCCAGATTCACTTAGCTGGATTGATTGTTACAACACTAACTAAACATTGGATGATGATCATAGACCACTAGGTTATGGATGTGTTTCCCTGTCTAGTGGCTCGTGCATGAGAACGTATTTTGTTGTGATTCCTATACTATTCACCGAGATGCGAGGTTCTATGGTCCCATTCCTTTTTCTAATACCTTTAGGGCCTCTCCCACTTTTGGTGTTCTTGGACTACTATACACTCACCATCAGCATACGGTGCAGCTCTTGGGTTTTTGTGAAGGTTTCAGTTTTTCTTATATGCATGGGTGTTTACTTTGGTTTAAGCTATTTTCTTTACAAGTGTTTTCTTTATAGAAACTGTTTCTTTGAAGTTGTTTAAGCTTTGGTGTCCTTTCATTAATTTATCCTGCAAATGTTTTTTTTTCATTTTATGTTTATACATGGAACCTTTTTATTTGGGTGACTTCCTACTGGGATTTTGGCTCATACCCTACATACACCTTTGGGTGTAAGTAGACTTTGTTCCTTGTGTTTTCCATGTTTTGGCATCGTGCTCAGCGACAATGGTTTTGGTCAGTGATGGTGGTTCAGGTTGCAGTTGGTCTTGTCATGCTGAGTGGTGTTGATGTGGCCCCTCTTTTTCCGGGAGGTTTGAGTAAGAGTTTTAGTTTCCACTGTCATATTTTCTTTTTAGTTATTGGTTCAAGTTGTAGACTTTAAACCTGTTCATAGTTTAAAGGCATGTTTGGTTGTCTATTTCTAGTTTCAGTTTATTTATCTGGTTAGTTGTTTTTCTGTCTTTTATTTCAGGTAAATATTTCCCAGGTAATGTTTGATACCTGGGAACTTGTGCCAGCCCGTGGGGATCGGGAATGCCCTTCGGGCCTTGGCAGGGACCGGGTTGGGCGCCGGGTCGGATGGCGACCCGACCTGGTTTGTGACAAAATGGTGTCAAAGGGGCAGGTTTGCTCTCTTGGGTCGTGTTATTTTGGGATAGAGTCACGGTAGACTTGAGTTAAGGTTCTCGGGACTCGACATCCTGGCTACGAGCAAGGTGCTTGGCCAGCACACCTCATGGTAGGACTTGAGTAACCAAAGTAAGTTGATGTTTGTCTACATCTTCGGTCCTTGCGGTTAATTTTGTTTAGTGGAAATGAAAAAGGAGTAGGGTCAGTGGTCCCAGTGAGCTCACAGGGTCTGGCAATCCATGTGGAGCCGGGGATGCTATCCTAGAATACCCTCTGTGCTAGTGGTGTGAGTGGCGTATGGTCTCCAACCATATGTCCCAGTCACCCGCTGACACTTTTTTCTTCTTTCATTGTCCCTCATCTTTTTTTTGGAATTGTGGAAATTTGGTTTTTAAGTGAAAATGTTTTGGTGTTAGAAAAATGTTTTTAAATGGAGCGATTTAAAAATAAAATGATGATGTGTAAGGTTTGAAAAGTGTGGGTTGAATGTTTTGGTTTTGAAAAAAATGGAAAGGTTTGGTTTTTATTCTTAGTGTACTCATGGGAAACCACATGCATGAATGTATATGGAAAAAGAAATGGTTAATGGCACAAGTGGATGAGTGCCTAGATGGATATAAAGTGGGTGCTGGTGTGGCATGAGAACATGCATGTGCGAGGCCCATGGGACACCATTGATGTTTGTGCAACCCACTAGCTTTGATTATTTTTAAAATTTTTTGTTAAAAGAAAAATTAGGTGTTTTTAAATAACTGGTGATTGTGTGGTGTGTACTTGTATTTTTTTGAAAGGTTGGATGTGGGGCGTTTCGAGCCGAGAATCATTTTTGATTGATTTGTGTAATGAGTTTGAATTCTTATTCGCGAGTTGGTGTGAAAACATGTAGTTAATGGTTTCTTTCGAAAAGTGTTTTGGGAAGTCCATGCAGTTCTTCCCCCTATGCGTTTAGTGTTCGCTTACTATATGTCTTGTCCATTGGACCAGTTTGTTTGGGTCCACAGTTCTCCTTCTTGGCTAGTGTACACCCCAATAAAGAGTTAATGTGCGAACGACGTGCGGCCACATATAGTTCGCCATTGGTCGACCCTCTAGTTGATTAAAGTAAGGACTCTCCCTTTTTGGGTGATAGTGTTAAGTATTTTCCTTTTCCTTTCGGTTAAGTGGATCCTCTCACAGCGAGATGACATATGCGAGGGGATCTTATGGGAGTTTCGGTCTCTTTGAGTTGCCTGAGTCATCGGGTATGAAGTTTGACCTCATTAATTTGAAAATTCTGTTTGGAAATGGTGAATGAGATTCTAGTGGGGAAAAGGTGGAAGTAGCCCGAAGTTGTTGGTGTGGTCTATTTTTATAAATGACCTCTGGTCTTTGGTTTGTTTCATTTAAGAAAGGGTATATGTTAGGCCACTAGTGTGGTAGACCTAGTCACATGGGGATGCTACGGTCGATTGCAGGAATCACATGTTGTTTAAGACTCAGTTTGAAGTCCCTCTCCGTATAATGTTCCTCTCAACAGCAATGGCCATGTTCAGGTGATGATTTGTGTTGTCGTGTTCTCATCCAGTGTGACAAAAGGTGATGCTCATGCACCATTTCAGCTCTTGTATTGGTTAATGTTTTTTGTATGATCAGTTGGATGTCGTAATGTGTTGTGTTTGATGGTGTTACCTCGGTTGCAGTGTGGTTGCGTGTGACACCAAAAGGAGAAGCTCCGTTCGGGAGTCTTCCATGCCTAACTGTGAGGTAGGATATGCTTCAAACATTAGGGCTCCTGCCATAGGCCTTGGAGTGAATTCGGCACATGGTCAGGAACCCCGGGAGTGTATGGGACCCCGAATTTATTTCTATCATCGGTGTTGAAAGTGAAAGCATCTTAAATTGTTTTTTATGGTTGTTCTGTTTCGAAAAAACCATCTGGTTACGTAAGGTTTCAGTGACTATGCGGAGGTATGTCTGCCTCGATGCCTTGAAGTCTTGGGGGTAGCGTCCCATCAGATGTAATCACTTTTAGTGGTCCTTGAGATTCTGTTGGGGAAAATCAGTCCTAAAATTTTATAATGCTCATCCTAGGATGTGGATGTGTTGGTCGGGTCTTAGGTTGTGGTTTTGACACCCAGGTGGTCGGGCCCCTACCTCCCCGCCCCTTGTGGTGGGATGTTTGGTCACCATCGAGAAATTTTCAATGTTCTATACCTTCCGTTAGTTCTAATGGTGGGGAGACCCACATTGGGTCTCACACGAATGTCTCTAGAATGAATCAGTGCTGGACTTTTCTTTAATGGCGGGGAGTCTGCTCGGATCTCCCCGTTTCGGTCTTCCAGTCTCGCCTTAGGTGTTGGTAGGTTCTTAATTATGGGGAGCCCCTCGGGCTACCCCATGTTGACCTTTTGGTTATGTTTTTAAAGATGAGTTGGTGATAGGTGGTAAAAGTGCTCCTTGGACGTGGTTGGTCTTACTTGGTTGTTCCAGACAAACAGTGTGATTCCTATTTTTTGGTACTTGAGGTGTTTCGGTTGGTGAAGTTGGTTCTCACGAGTGCGAGACTCCCTATCCTTGATTAATCAACTGGAGGTGTTATAGTTCTTTCGGGTAGAAGACACATATCAGAAAGTCTCTTTATGAGTTTCATGAAGTTGACTTTGAGTCACTTTCTCTGAGCATGATGCTTTTGCCTCGTTTCACTTGTTGGTTGTGGGGATCCTCTTTGAAACTTAGTGGGGTATCAACTTCTTCTTTGAGTCTCAACCCTAGTTGTGGCTTTCTGGGGATGGAAAGCTTTATGGTGGGGAGAATTGTCACACCCGGCTTTTGCGCTGTGTCTCGTTTCTAATTTTTATTTTATCTTATAATTTTATCTTCTTTTAATTGGTATTATTACTATTATTATTTTTTATATGAAATGCGGGCCGAGCCTGATTGTGGTTTTGTGCTTTTGCACTAATAAAGAAGCGTTTTGACCTTGGGCGAGGCACGACTCGGGCGAGGAATGTTTTTGAAACCGCGCAACCTCGCCTGGTCCACCGGGTGACCTGCCAATGTATAATTAATTAATTAAAATGACTTTATGATAAATAAATAAAATTAAAGGTGATAGAAATTTTAATAAATTATTTCAATGACCACAATAATAATATTATTTTGGGATTTAATTCTTATAATTATTTTTATTACTGTTGTTAAAATTGTTGTAACTTTTATTTTATTACTATAAATTTACTACTATTCTTTTTGTAACTAGTTTTAGTTTATTAATATTATTATTATTAGTTTTATTATTATTTTTAGTTTTATTTTTACTTATAATTATAGCTTTATTCTTATTTATTTTTTTATTTTTATTTCCCTTTGTTAGGGTCTGGCCGAGCCCCCCCCCCCTCCTTCTCTCTTTTTCTCTCGCGCTCGGGCCACCCCCTGGCCTTCACCCTATGCGGCGCACCATCCTACTGCTTCCTTCCCCTTCATGCCGCCTCCCCCATGAACCCCCGGTTGCGCCGCTGTCTCTCCCCAGCCGACAAACACCCGCACCCTCCTCCCTCCATGGCCATCCGAAAAACACCCATGCCCTCCTCCCTCCATGGCCAGCCGACGAACACCCTCAACCTCGACCCACCTTCCAGTGAGACCCGAGCCAGTGCAAAGCCCCCTACCAGCACATCTCAGTTCCATTGTGACTACCCCGCATGCCTCTCCTGCTGGCCATGCACTGGTTTGGTGCACTGTCCCCTTTGGCCGGGCTCCTCCCGACTTGTCGTCGCACAACCAAACCCCCTTAGGCCGATGGTTTCTTTTTCCATCCGGTGAAGCCCTGGTCCGAAGACAGCTACCCCCTCAGGTTGAGTCTCATCTCTTTTTCATGAGTTTTAGTGGTCCATCTGGTTTTAAGTTCAATTCTTAGAGTTCTAATGATATGTTTGTTTTTTGAGTTTTTATTTAGGGTATGCTTTGTTTTGTTGTGGTGCATTCGTGGTGCGAATGGAGTTTCACACCAATTTGTGCGAATTTCAGCATCAAAGGTAGGTGTCTCCATGCCTTACCAACATTATATTAATTTAACATGTTTGTTTAAATTTATTAATGTATTCCTTGGTTTTATTATGTGATGTGTTTGGTTTTTTTGAATCGGTTTATATTTAAATGTTGAAGTCAGATTTCTAATATAGAGTTTGGATAGGTTTTAGTGTGTCTGCCTTGTTGCACAACTTTGAAAATTTATTTCAAATTGCTTGAAAATGGTAAACATGTTTTTGATAAGTTTATCTTGTGCTTTTGGTTTTGGAGTGTGTTTTATAGGGAACAAATTGTGTTTTTGGTAATGACTCTTTGGTTTGATTTTTTTAATGTTTTGATCGATATTTTGTTTTCAAGGTTCATTTTGGAATTTTGGTGGTGAGTTGATGAGAAATTGAAATTTTGCATCGAGCGTTGGAGTCTTCGACACCCTAGGTAGGTGGTTCTGCGTTAAAAATTACTTAATGAATTAATTTTCTAGCTTATTTAATTTAGGATGTTCTTTGATTAATTATTTTGGGTGAGAATTTGGTTTTCATGAAGTTTTTCATGTGTTAATATTTGTCTTGTAGTATGTTTATATGGGGGGGGGGTGCATTCATTAGCTGAAATATTATTTTTAATCAATTGTTATTGTTTTACAACATGTGTAGTTAGCCTTTTCATATGTGCAACGTGAAATGTTTGGTTCTGAAGTTTTTATAAAGTTTGCGTTTGATTTTGTGAAAATGCGCAAAGTGCGTAGTTTATGATCTGGTGTAGCGTTCATATGAGTTTGTTCAAAAAGGGAATTTGAATGCGTCTTTGGTTTTTAGAGTCATTTTTTATCTTCTAGTTTTCTTAATAAAATTTCTAGTGTTTTGTTTAAGTTAATAATTGATGAAAGTGGTGCAATTTGTGTTCTTGATGTGGCGTTGGGTGTGTCTGGTCATAGAAGAGGGTTGAGTTATTTGTGTGTGTTAAGTCATGTTATGTTTCTTTTTAAAGAATTTTTTTACCAAGAATTTAATATGATTTAATAAAATTATTAAAGATAAAAAATTTAATATGTTTTAAATAAACAATTATTAGCAATGCAGAAATTGTTTGAATTGAGTTGGGTAAAATCCTTTGTCGTGCGTACTTTGTCAAATGGTTTTCAGTTTGTGTGGAAGTGTGGAGTTGGGTTTATGTTACACCCATTTTGTTTCATTTGTTTGAGTTTTACATGAAATGTGAAGTTGGAAAATCTTGAGCCCAAAAGGGGAAGCCTGAGTACTAGGTGGGCAGACTAGACTAGCGTGCTAGTGATTCGGGAGTGTCCCTGACCCATATTCACTTAGCGGGATTGACGCTTACAACACTAACTAAACATTGGATGATGATCGGAGGCCACTATGTTATGAATGTGTTGCCCTGTTTAGTGGCTCGTGTACGAGAACACATTTTGTTGTGATTCCTATATTGTTCACCAAGACGCAAGGTTCTAGGGTCCCATTCCTTTTTCTAGTACCTTTAGGGCCTCTCCCACTTTTAGTGCTCCTGGACTACTATACACTCACCGTCAGCATACGGTGTAGCTCTTGGGTTTTTGTGAAGGTTTGGGATTTTCTTATATGCATGGGCGTTTACTTTGGTTTAAGCTATTTTCTTTACAAGTCTTTTCTTTATAGAAACTGTTTCTTTAAAGTTGTTTAAACTTTAGTATCCTTTCATTAATTTAGCCTGCAAATGCTTTTGTCATTTAATGTTTATACCTGGAACCTTTTTATTTGGGTGATGTTCTACTGGGCTTTTGGCTCACACCCTACATACACCTTTTGGTGTATGTAGACTTTTTTCCTTGTGTATTCCAAGTTTTGGCATCGTGCTCAGCGACAATGGTTTTGGTCAGTGATGTTTGTTCAGGTTGCAGTTGGTCTTGTCATGCAGAGTGGTGTTGATGTGGCCCCTCTTTTTTAGGGAGGTTTGAGTAAGAGTTTTAGTTTCCGCTGTCGTCTTTTCTTTTTAGTTATTGGTTCGAGTTATAGACTTTAAACATGTTCATAGTTTAAAGGCGTGTTTGGTTGTCTATTTCTAGTTTCAGTTTATTTATCTGGTTAGTTATTTTTCTGTCTTTTATTTCAGGCAAATCGTTCCCATGTAATGGTTGATACCCGGGAACTTGTGCCAACTAGTGGGGATCGGGAATGCCCTTCGGGCCTTGGCATGAACCGGGTCGGGCACTAGGTCGGATGGCGACCCAGCCTGGTTCGTGACACCCCCTAAAAACTCTAAACCCCCCTAGAACCCCTAAATATGTTAAAAAACTATGAGAAACCTTAAAACCCTTAAAAATACCAAAAACACCTAAAACCCAAAAAGACCTAAAAACCATAAAACCCCATAAAACCATAAAAATTATAAAACCCCTTAAAACCCCTAAAAACCCTCTAAAACCCTAAAAACCATAAAAAACCCTAAAAATCCTTAAAACTTAAAAAAGACTCAAAAAACCATAAATACCCCCTAAAAACCATAAATACCCCAAAATACCTTAAAAAACCATAAAACCCAAAAAACCCACAAAAACCCCTTAAACCCCTTAAAACCCCTAAAACGTTAAAAAACTATAAAAAAATATTTGAAACCTAATAAACTAAAAAAACACCAAAAACCTAAAAAGACGCTAAAAAGGTGATGGAGGTTTCAAGTTTGGTGTTGGATGTTCTAAGGTGCTGGAGGTGTTTCTTCTTAGTGAGGAGGTGCGAGAGGCTGCGAACGATAATGCTTCTATGTTGCTGATGGTTGATCTTCTTGGCAAGGAAATTATTAATGATGGTAACGCTGATATGGGCTTGTTGCTATTCGGATGGAATGTGATGAAGCTTGCGGGTTGGAAATTGGTGTTGATGGCTCTGTGCTGCTTGCGGTGGAACTTCTTTGTGAGGAGGTTCTGGATGCTGAATTTTGTGAGAATAGATGATGGTTGCGGCTTGGATGTGATCTCTGGTTGTTGGTTTTTGCGTGTCTTTTGGTGTTGATCATTCTATTCAAATGGTGGTGGCTCGTTTTGATGAGGAGGTGCTGGATGCTAGTTTTTGTGAGATTGGATGTTGGTCGATGCTTGGCTGTGAGCTGCTAGATGCTGGTTAGATGGATAATGGTGATGGTTGCTTCTTGGCTTTTTGGTTTTTTTTGGTTTTTGGTTTTTGGTTTGGTTTTTCTTTGATTTTTGAAATTTTTGAATTTTTTCTATGTTTGGGGTTGTTAAGGGTTTTTGGGTGTGGATCGTTTGACACCTCCCCTCCCTTGTCTGCTACATCTTTCTTTTTTCTAAAAAATGGGGGGGGGTGTTAGGAATAGCCTGACCTTCGCATCTTCCTTTCCCTAAAAACCCTAAAAACCCTAAAAAACATAAACCCCCCAAAGAAATTAAAAACCATATAAGCATTAAAAACCACTAAAAATTCCAAAAACATTAAATCCCCCAAAAACGTTAAACAACCAAAAAATCATAAAAACCAAAAATAACCCCAAATACCCTAAAAACCCCTAAAATTCCCTAAAAATCCCGTAAAATCCCTAAAACCCTCAAAATAACTAAATACTCTAAAAACATTAAAAAACATAAAAACCATAAAATAACTAAAAATTCCTAAAAACGTAAAAACCCTAAAAACCCTAAAAATCCATGAAAATAAGAAAACACCCTAAAACCTTAAATAACCTAAAAACCCATAAAAACCCTAAAATCTACAAAAAAACACTAAAGACACTTAAAAAACCTAAAAATGCGAAAAAAAAACTCTAAAAACCCTTAAAACATAAAATAACTCAAAAAAACTCAAAAAAAAATCCAAACCCACAAAAAGGCCCTAAAAACCATAAAAAACCTAAACACCATAAATAACCCTAAAACCCTAAAACCCCGAAAAAATCCCTTAAAACCGTAAAAACCCCTAAAACCATAAAAATCCAAAAAAATCCCAAAAAATCCAAGAAAATGAAAAAATCCCTAAAATCCCTAAAAACCATAAGATACCCTAAAAAACTAAAAACCCTAAAAACCCTAAAAACCCCATAAAACCACTAAAAACTCTAAATACCCTTTAAACCCCTAAAACATTAAAAAACTCTAAAAAACACTAATAAACATAAAAAACTAAAAAAATACCTAAGAACCCTAGAAGACCCTAAAAACCGTAAAAACACTAAAACCCCTTAAAACCCTAAAAACCTCAAAATCACTAAAAACCATAAAACC
Organism: Viscum album; assembly: GCA_963277665.1. NCBI lineage: Eukaryota > Viridiplantae > Streptophyta > Magnoliopsida > Santalales > Viscaceae > Viscum > Viscum album. Next base: position 1,884,098,518 of record OY728141.1, on the reverse strand, counting down.
CTTAAAACCCTAAAAACCATAAACCAAAAAATCCAAAAAATCCCTAAGAATCCCCTAAAATATAATAAAACCCAAAAAACGCAAATAACCCCCTAAAGAGCATAAAACCCCCTAAAAACCTTTAAAAACCTGAAAAAACCCATAAAACCCCAAAAACTACCAAAACCTCTAAAACCCCTAAAAACATTAAAAGCTCTAAAATCCTTAAAAACCATAAAAACTAAAAAACCCATTAAAACCAAAAAAACAAAAAAAACCTAAAAACCCCTAAAAACCCCTAAAAATCCAAAAAAACCATGAAAACCCCAAAAAATCCTCAAAATCCCTAAAAACCTAAAAAACCCTTAAAACTATAAAAATACTAAAAAATCCCTAAAAATCCTTGAAAACATAAAACCCCTAAACCCCAAAAAAAACCCCTGAAAACCATAAACACCCCTAAAATCCTTAAAAACCGTAAATTCCCATAGAAACCATTAAAACCACTAAAAATTTCTAAAAACCCTTAAACCCTAAAAACAATAAAAGGTATAAAAAACATTAAAACCCTAAATACCCAAAAAACCATAAAATTCCTAAAACCGAAAAAACCCTAAAAAACCCTAAAACCCCTCAAAATCCCTAGAAACCCAATAAAAACCTTAAAACCCTAAAAATCCTAAAAAATCCTAAAAAACCCTAAAAACATAAAAACCCCAAAAACAATAAAACCCCAAAAAACCATAAAAAAAACTTTTAAAACCCCTAAAACCAATAAAAACCTTAAAAAACTATAAAAACATTAGAACCCCGAAAAACTCAAGAAAACTCTTAAAAAACTAAAAAGACCGAAAAAATCCTAAAACCCTAAAAAACCCTTAAAAAACCTAAAACCCCTCAAAATCATGAAAACCCCTAAAAACCCATAAAAATCCCAAAAAAACCTTAAAACCTTAAAAACACCTTAAAACCTTAAAAAAACTAAAAACCCATTAAAACCCAAAAAACCCACTATAAATTCTAAAAACCGTTAAACCCCTAATTTTTTTTAAAAACATTAAAAACCATTGAAAACCATAAAAACTCAAAAAACTCCAAAAAACCCCCCAAACCCCAAAAAGATACTAAAAACCAAGAAAACCCCTAAAACCCTTAAATTCCCTAAAACCCCAAAAAACCAAAAAAAAAACAAAAAATCCCCTCAAAACCAGAAAAATACTTAAAAACATAAAAAATCGTAAAAACCCTGAAAACCCTGAAAACCATAAACCCCTAAAAACCATAAAAAACCTAAAAACACATAAAAATCCTAAAACCACTAAAAACTATAAAAATTCTTAAAACCCCTAAAATTTTAAAAAACTCTAAAAATATTAAAACCCTAATAACTCCAAAAAAACCGAAAAAAACATAAAACCTAGAAAATTTCTAAAAAACCTAAAACCCCTAAAAATCTCTAAAACCCTAAAAATCCCTAAAAACCATATAAATATTAAGAAAACAAAAAAAATCCTTGAAAACGTAAAAAAACACTAAAAACACTAAAAAAACCGCCAAAGCCATAAAACCCCTAAAAACATTTTAAAAAGCCTAAAACACCTAAAAACCACTAAAAACTCTAAAAACCCTTTAAAGCCTTGAAATGTTAAAATATCTTAAAAAAATCTAAAAAAACTTAAAACCCAAAAAAACTTTTAAAAACCCTAAAATCCCAGAAAGATCTTAACCCCCCCCCCCCCCAATCCTAAAAGCCCTCAAAATCCCAAAAAACCATAAAAATCCTAAAAAATCCCTAAAAATATCTGGAAACCTAAAAAACCTAAAAACCCTAAAAACCCTTAAAAATTATAAAAACCCCTTAAAACCATAAAACCCCTAAAAACCACTAAAACTATAAAAACGTTTTAAACCCCTTAAAATGTTAAAAATTTCTAAAAATCTTTAGTACCCCTAAAAACATAAAAAACCCTAAAAAACCTAAGAAGACCCTAAAAACTCTGACAAAACTAAAAACCCATAAACCCCCCCCCCCCCCAAAAAAAACCCCTAACACATCCCAAAATTTCTAAATACCCTAAACACCCTTAAAAACCATAAAATCCAAAAAATTCTCTAAAAATCCATAAAAACATAAAAAACCCTAAAAAACCTAAAAAACCATTATAAACTCTGTAAAATTTAAAAACCCATAAAAATGATAAAAACATTAAAAACTCTAAAGAACATTAACACCCAGAAAAACATAAAAAACCCTAAACACCCAAAGAACCTAAAAAACCCAAAAAAATCCCTAAAACCCTTGAAATCCCTAAAAACCCTAAAAACCCTAAAACCATAAAAATCCTAAAAATCACTAAAAATCCTTGAACACATAAAAAAACCTAAAAACTATGAAATACCCCTAAAACCATGAAACTAACTGAAACCCTTTAAAAACCCAAAAACCCATGAAAACCCTAAAAACCATTAAAAACTCTAAAAACACTTAAACCTCTAAAAACATTAAAAACCTTAAAAAACCTAAAAAATTGAAAAACCCCTAAAAAACCACAAAACCCTAACAAAATAAAAATCCTAAAAATCCTAAAAATCCCTTAAAACATAAAAAAACATAAAAACCATGAAAAACCCCTGAACACCATAAAAATCGTGAAATCCTTTAAAAACCTTTCAAACCCCTATAACCCCTAAAAACACAATAAAAACACTAAAAACCATTAAAACCCTTAAAATTCATAAAAAATATAAAAATTATTAAAACCCACAAAAAAACTCAAGAAAATCCAAAAAAACAAAAAATGAGCCTAAAACCCAAGAAACCCAAAAAAAAACTGGAAAAAAAAAATAAAATCCTTAAAAATCAATAAAAACCCTAAAAAACATAAAAAAATCCTAAAAGGCCCTAAAATCCATTAAGGCATAAAAAACCCTAAAATCGCAAAAAAACCCTTGAAATCCATAAAAACTTTAAAACTACTAAAAACACATCAAATCCCTAAAAACCATTAAAAACTCTAAAACCCCTTATAACCACTAAAAACGTTAAAAAATCTAAAACCCTAAAAAACCCTAAAAAACTCACTAAAACCCAAAAACACAAAAAACCATAAAACCCTAAAACCCCTCAAAATCCCTAAAAACCATAAAAACCCAAAAAACCATAAAAATCCAATAAAATCCCAAAAATTCCCTAAAAATCCCTAAAACATAAAAACCTCCAAAACCCTTAAAACCCCCTAAAAGCAATAAAACCCCTAAAAACCTATAAATCACTAAAAACCCATAAAAACCCTTAAAAACCTTTAAAACCCACCAAAAACTCTAAAAACCCTTTAAATCCAAAAAACGATAAAAAATCTAAAAACGTTAAAAACCGTAAAAAACACCAAAAAACCCAAAAAACCAACAAAATTACAAAAATATCTAAAAACCTTAAGACCATAAAAATACTAGAAAATCACAAAGAACCATAAAAGACCCCATAAAAACATAAAACCCCGAAAAACATTAAAAACCCTAAAAACCCATAAAAACACTAAATCTGCTACAAACTCTAATACCCCTTTCTAAAATGTTAAAAAAACTCTAAAAAATATTTAAAACCCTAAAATATAAATAAAAACAAAAACTCAAAAGACCCTAAACCCCCTAAAACCACTAAGAAAATTCTGAAAATCCATAAAATCCCTCAAACCCTAAAAAACCATAAAACCATAAAAATCCAAAAAATCCTTAAAAATCCCTGAAAAGTAAAAAAACCAAAAAAACCCTAAAAACCACCTGAAAATCATAAAAACCTTTAAAACCCTAGAAACCCAGAAAAACCTAGAAAAACCCACTAGAAACTCTAAAAACCCTAAAAACTCCTAAAAATGTTAAAAATTATAACAAATATAAAACCCCTACAAAACTAAAAAAACTCCCTACAAAATGAAAAGACCCTAAATAACCAAAAACCCAAAAAACACTGAATAACCCTAAAAACCCCAACAAATCAAAATACCCCAAAAACCACAAAAACCCTAAATATCCTAAAAAAACCCTAAAAATCCCTGAAAATGTAAAAGACCCTAAAAAACCCTGAAAAACACAAAAACCCCTAAATACATTAAAAACCGTAAAAACCCCAAAAAACCCTAAACCACTAAAAAATCTAAAAACCATTAAAACCCATAAAAATGTTAAAAAACTCTGTAAACCAATAAAAAAACTCAACCCCCCCCCCCTAAAAACCCAAAAGACCCTTAAGCCTGGAAAAATTGTAAAAACCTTAAAAAAAACCCAGAAAAACTCTATAAGCCCTTAAAATCCCTAAAGACCCTAACAACCCCTAATAACCATAGAAAATATAAAATATGATTAAAAATGAACGAAAACATAAAAAACCCTAAAAACCTTGAAAAACCCTTGAAAATAATAAAACCCTTTAAAATATTATAAACCTTAATAACCCATATAAAGCCTCAAAACCCATAAAACTTGAAAAAATTCAAAACCCCCCAAAAAACATAAAAACCCTAAAAATCCTACAAAATCATGAAAAACCCTATAAACCATCAAAATCCCTAAAAACCCTAAAACCCCCCTAAAAACCCTTTATTACTATAAAAATCCTAAAAAATCTCAAAAAAACTTTAATAATGTAAAAAACCCTAAATACCATGAAAACCCCCTTAAAACCATAAACCCCTCAAAACCTTAAAAACACTTTAAACCCCTAAAAATGTTAAAAAACTCTAAAAATATATGAAACCCCTAAAAAGTAAAAAAACCCTAGAAACTCCAAATACCCTAAAACCCCTAAAAACCCTAAAAACCCTAAAACCATAAAAACTAGGAAAACCCTTAAACCCCATAAATACCCTAAAACCACTAAAAACTCTAAAACCCCTTAACACCCCTTAAAAATGTTGAAAAACTCTAAAAATCCAAAAAACCAAAAAAAACAATAAAAACCTGAAAGACCCTAAAAACCCTAAAAATCATAAAAACCATACATCCCCAAAAACCTCAAAATCCATAGTAAACCTAAAAACCCTGAAAAACCATAATAATCCTAAAAATCCCTAAAAATTCTTGATAGCATAAAAAACCCTAAAAACCTTTAAAATCCCCTAAAAACCATAAAACCCCTAAAATAATAAAAACCATAAAACGCATAAAAATACTAAGAAACCACTAAAAACTCTAAAACCCTCAAAACCCCTTAAAACGTTAAAAATATTAAAATACTCTAAAAAGCATAAAACCCCTAAAAAATAATAAAAAAACCTTAAAACCCCATAAAGAACCTAAGAACCAGAAAAACCCTAAAAGATCATGAAAATCCATAAAACCCCTCAAATTCCTTAAAAACATGAAAAACACTAAAAATCATAAAAATCTTCAAGAATCCCTAAAAATCCCCCAAAAAGTAAAAAAATCTAAAAACCCCTCAAAACCCAAAAGACCCTAAAAGCCTTGAAAACCCATAAAAACCTTAAAAAATTGAAAACCCCAAAAAACCATCAAAATCCTAAAAAGCAAAAAAATACTAATGAAGATATAAAAATCCTTAAAAATGTAAAAAACCCTGAAAACCCCAAAAACCCGTAAAAACTACGAACCTTAAAAAACCCTAAAACCCATAAAACCCCTAAAAATCACTAGAAGAAAACCCTATTCCAAAATGATGGTGACTCCCTTTTCCAACCTTGAAGACGACGACAGGCTTCGCGCATCTCCCTCCCCCACCGTGAGGGAGGGGCATTCGATGAATTTCATGGATGATCGACCTTTTGTTCTGTTCATGGCTCCAGACTGTTGCCCCCTTTTTCATGGATTGATATTTTCCCCAAGGTTCCTGGCCTTCACGAAGGATGTCCTCAGCTTCAACTCTTGATTTTGGAGTTCAATGAAGCCTCTTCTTTGCATAAGATGACTTTGGTTGCTCGTTTCATGAACTAGCGCCATCTGTTGGACGTTTTCAACAGATTCATTTTTGAAAGTTGGGATCTGCAGGATTGCGCTATGATGGGTCTTGTTGATAGCTACCTTATCTTGATTCATTTTGCATCTGAAGAAGATCTTATTCATGCTTGGTCTGCGGCTCCTCGGAATTGCGATAGTGCCCGATTTTCCCTTTTTCGAGGGAGTTTTGATCTTAAATTGCACCGTGATTCACCAATGGTGGAAACATGGGTGATATTTCCTGAACTCCCTCTCCCCTTCCAAAATTTGTCTATTATTTCTATGTTGGGGAAACTAGTAGGGAGTTTCCTTTGTGTGGATAGTAGGACTCGGGATATATGCCATCCAGTCACCCTGAGGGATTTTGTTGAGGTGGACGCTTCGAAGGAGCTGATGGACTTTGTGTGGATTTCTGTTGGTGAGGAGCTCTGATGGAGACAGTCAGTGGTCTTTGATACATGGGTTGAATTCTGTTCCTCTTGTCGGCATCTTGTTCATGAAGATCAGGTCTATAGGAGAGGTTAAGTAGATCTGGTGTTCTCAATCTAGCTCCGATGGGGCATGGTGAAGGACGCCATAATCTGGTGGGGGGGGGAAGAGGTTCCTGTCAAGGCTACTCAATGTTTGCCTCCCCAGCCATTGGTTAGGGACATCTTTTCATGCCTAAAAACTGATTTAAATTATGGAGGTGGTAAGGAGGAGGTAAGGGAGGATTCATGTGACTTGGGGTTGGAGACTCTAAATAATAGTAGTGGGAATGAGGATGGTAATGTAGTGTTCGTGCACTTGGATGATAGTTTTAGTAGTGAACAGGTTGAAAAAAGGGAGGCGTATGATTAGAGTGATACTTCTTTGTATAATAGGTTTGAGTGCCTTGTGTTTGTTGAGCCAGAGGGTGAAGTAGTGGCATAGGGGGATGTGGAGGATCGAGGGACGATGGAGAAACATGGAGAGGTGGCTAGGAAGGGGGAGGGGATCTATTTTGTTCATGAGTAGAATAGGCTCTATAGTTGTAGTGTAGTTGAAACTGTTGTGCGGGAATCGAGTTGTGGCGACATTGGTAAGGTGCGGGTTCTGTCATCAGAGAGTAATGTGGAAGTTTGGGAGGATTGTGTTGAGGGTGTGGCTAGATGTAGGCCTCTTGGATTCACTGTGAAAACACCTGGGGTGGTGTTGGATGGAACTGCTGATTGAAAATCTTGTTGTGCAGTTGGGCTGGGGAAGGTAGATGAGCAGGGTTGAAGGATGCGACAATGGTGGTGGCTGAGCAGGGTGGAGTGTCTATGGAAGGGAAAGTGTTTGAGCAGAGGGAGAGAGGTGAGTAGAGAGGCGCGACACCTTTCAATTTAGATATGGAACAGGCAGCCGAGCAGGGGGAGGGGTCTGAGCAAGGGGAGTTGGTGGAGCAGTGTTTTGTGGCATGAGCTGAGGGGGTGGACGAATCCCTACTGCCAGGGAAGGGGCAATCAACTTCGATGGTGCGTGAGGGGGCTTCTAGTGGTGAGTCTTTTTGTGAGTCTTTGCACGGGGCTTTGGCGCAGTTCGATCGTGAGCAGAGGGAGGTTGTTGAACATAGGGAGGTGATGGAGTCAGTTGTGGAGGTACATGAGGGGGCCTCAGATGATAGGCCTAGCTGTATGTGTCTACATGAATTAGAGATGGAGGACCACCCTGGTGGCCCTTGGAAGGGAAGTCCCTAGGATGTGCATCAGACTAGGTGGTTGGATGAAGGAACATTTTCTTGCTGGCTGTCCTCTAAACCAGGAATCCTCCTTCATAAAAACCCTAAAACCATAAAAATTCTTAAAAAAAGACCTAAAACTCTGTAAAAACGTAAAAAACCCTGAAAAACCACCGAAAAATATAAAAAACCCTAAAAACCTAAAAACCCCTAAAACCCAATAACACCACTAAAAACTCTAAAAACCTTTAAACCCCTAAAATGTTAAAAATGTTAAAAACTCTAAAAAACCTTGAAACCCCAAAAAACCCAAAACACCCCTAAAACCCCCAAAGACCCTAAAAAACCTAAAACCATAAAAATCCCCTGAAAACCATAAAAACCCATAAAAAACATAAAATCCCATAAAAACCATAAAATACATAAAACCCCATAAAAAACTAAAAATCACTAAAAACACTAAAAACGTTAAAAAACTCTAAAAACCTAAAAAACCTAAGAAACTCAAAAAAACACTAAAAACTGAAAATGGCCCTAAAACCATGAAAACCCCAAAACCTCTAGAAAACCCACAAAACCCCTAAAATATCTTTAAAATCCCTAAAAAATCAAAAACCTTAAAAGGAATAAAAATCCTAAAAAATCCCTAAAAATTCCTAAAACCATAAAAAATGTAACCCCTCAAAAAAAATAAAAACTCCTAAAACCATAAAAAACCCTAAAACCCATAAAAACTAAAAAACACACTAAAAAACTCTAAAAATCTTTTAAATCTCTAATATTGTTAAAAACGTTAAAAACTATAAAAAACTTTAAAACCCTAAAAAAGTCAAAAAAAACCCTAAAACCCAAAAGACCCTAAAAACCCTAAAAATCCTAAAAAACATGAAAACCCCAAAAATCCCTGAAAATATCTGAAACCCTAAAAACCTAAAAAACATAAAAAACCCAAAAAATTCCTAAAAATCCAGGAAAACGTAAAAAACCCTAAAAATTCTGAAAAACCCCTGAGAGCCATAAAAACCCCTAAAACCTTATAAAATCCTTAAAATCCATAAAAACTATAAAAACCCACTAAAAACTCTAAAACCCCTTTAAACCCCTAAAATATCAAAAAAAAACCTTTAAACTAAAAAATGACTGAAAATCCCTGAAACCCCCTAAGAACCCTAAAAACCATGAAAGACCCTAAAAACCCTCAAAATCCCTAAAACACTAAAAAACCATAAAAACCCATAAAAATCCCAGAAATCACCAAAAAACCATGAAAACGTAAAAAACCATAAAACGCCCCTAAAACCATAAAACCCCTAAAAACCATAAAACCCATAAAACCCCAAAAAACCCATTAAAAATACTAAAATCCAATAAAATCCCTAAAAGCGTTAAAAATATTAAAAAACCTTAATAACCCGAAAAAACCATTAAAAAAACTAAAATCCAATAAAATCCCTAAAAACGTTAAAAATATTAAAAAACCTTAATAACCCTAAGAAAACCAGAAAACCCAAAAACTAAAAAAGGTCCCTTAAAACTATGAAAACTCCTAAAAAAATAAAAACCCTAAAAACTAAAAAAATACAAAAAAATCCCTAAAAATGTAAAACAGTACCCTAAAAACCTTTTAAAACCATAAAACCCCTAAGCACAAAAAAAACCAAAAACACATAAAAAAAATTAAAACACTAAATACCAGTTGAAACCCTCAAAATCTCTAAACACGCTAAAAACACTAAAAAACACAAAACCTTAAAAAAATACTTTAAATGTAAAAAACCCGAAAAACCATGATAAACTCCTAAAACCATAAAAAACCCTAAAAACATTAAAAGACCCTAAAATCCATAAAAATCATAGAAACCCACTAAAAAAATCTAAAAACCCTTTAAACCCCTACATAATTAAAAACTCTAAAAAACCTTAAAACCCCTAAAAACTTATAAAAACCCTAAAACCAAAAAAAGTCCATAAAACCCCAAAATACCCCAAAATCCCTAAAACCCATGAAAAATCCTCAAAACCCTAAAAACCCCTAAAAACCCTAAAAACCCAAAAAAACATTAAAATCCTAAAAAATCCCTAAAAATTCTGGAAAATATTAAAAACCCAGAAAAACCCTAAAAAAACTCTAAAAACCCCAACAACCTTAAAAACACTAAAACCACTAAAATATATTAAAACCCCTTAAAACCCCTAAAAGGTTTAAATCTCTAAAAACTATAAAACTCTAAAAACTCATAATAAAACCCAAAAAACCCAAAAATACACTAATTTTTTAGAAAACCATAAAAACCCTGAAAAACCCTCAAAATCACTAAAAATCTAAAACCCATAAAAACAATCAAAAATCTCTAAAAATCCCTAAAAACATAAAAAACCCTAAAAACCCTGAAAACCACTAAAAACCATAAAAACCCATAAGACCCCTAAAATCCATAAAAACCCATAAAAACCTTAAAAACTACTAAAAAAATTAAAAACCCTTAAACCTTCTAAAAATGTTAAAAACTCTATAAAATCTTTAAAAACATAAAAACTCTAAAAACCCCTAAAAACTCTAAAAACCCAAACCCCCCCTGAAAATCCCTAAACACCTCAAAAAACCCTAAAAACCCTCAAAATCTCTAAAACCCTGAAAAAACCATAAAAACCAAAAAAAATACAAGGGTAGCCCTAAAAATTCCTAAAAAATGAAAAAAACCCTAAAAACAATAACCCCCCAAACACTTAAACAACCATAAGAACCCATAAAAAACCTAAAAACAAATAAATACTTTAAAACCCCATAAAAACCATAAAAATGGTAAAAAATTTGCAAAACCTTAAAACCCCTAAAAACCAATAAAATCATTAAAAACCCTTCAAACCCCTAAAAATGTTAAAAGCATTAAAAAATAGAAAAAACCATTAAAACCCTAATAAACTCAAAAAAGACTAAAAACCCAAAAAAACCCAAAAAACCCTGAAAACCCATTAAAACCATAAAAAAATGAAAACCCCTAAAACCCCTCAAAATCCCTAAAACACCTAAAAATCCTAAAAACCATAAAAATACTAAAAATCTCTAAAATTCCCTTAAAACATAAAAAACACTAAAAACCCATGAAAACCATTAAACCCCTAAAATTAAAAAAACTAAAACCAATAAAAACCATAAAAAAACAACTAAAAACTCCAAAAACCCTTAAAACCCAAAAAAAATCTAAAAAACATTAAAAAACATAAAACCATAAAAAACTAAAAAACCCTGAAAACCGAAAAGACCCTAAAAAACTAAAAAACCCTAAAAACCATGAAATCCCCTAAAACCCCTCAAAATCACTAAAAACCTAAAACCCCCTAAAACCATAAAAATCCTATAAAATCCCTACAAATCCCTAAGAATGTAAAAAAGTCCCAAAAAACCCTGAAAAACCACAGAAAATCATAAAAATGCATAAAAACTGCAAAACCCCTAAAAACTCAAAAAAAACCCTAACACCCCCTAAAAACACAAAAAAAACATAAAACCCCTAAAAATATTAAAAACATTAAAAAACTCCAAAAAAACCTAAAAACCTAAACAAACTCAAAAAAACCCTAAATACCCAAAAGACCCAAAAGACCCTCAAAATCCTTAAAAATCTTTAAAAACCCTAAAACCCCCTAAAAATCATAAAAATACCTAAAACCCCTAAAATTATTAAAAACCATAAAAGTCCTAAAAAGCACAATAATTCCTTAAGTACATAAAAATACCAAAAAACCCTGAAACTCCACTAAAACCCATACAAACCCCTAAAAACCTTAAAAACCCAAAAAATCCATTGAAACTCTAAAATCCCTTAAACCCTCCAAAAATGTTAAAAACTATAAAAACCTTAAAAACCTTAAAAACTAAAAAAACCCTAAAAACCTATAAGACCCTAAAAACCCTAAAAAATAAAAAAATGCTAAAACCCCATAAAAATCTTCAAGATCCCTAAAAACCCATAAAAAATATAAAAAATGTTAAAAATCCCTAAAACATAAAACACCTAAAAACTCTGAAAACCCTTTGAAAACCATAAAACCATAAAAACATTAAAAAATCTAAAAACCCACAAAAACCCTAAAAGAACTAAAAACTATAAAAACCCTTTAAACCCCTAAAACGTTAAAAACTCTAAAAGCCATAAAAACTAAAAAAATATAAAACCCAAAAGTCCCTAAAAACCATAAAACCGTAAAAAACCTTGAAAACCCCTAAAAGTTCCCCAAAATCCATTAAAATCTAAACAAAACACTAAAAACCATAAAAATCCTAAAAATTCCCTAAAAATCCCCAAAAATATAAAAAACCCTAAAAACCAATAATAACTCTAAAAACCTTAAAACCAATAAAAATGTTAAAAAACTCTAAAAAAACTTTTAACCTCTAAAAACTAAAAATACCCTTAAAGCCCAAAAGACCCTAAAAACCTTGAAAACCCCTAAAAACCCTCAAAAACTTTAAGACACCTAAATCCCCTCAAAACCCTAAAACCCTAAAAACCATAAAAATCCTAAAAAATCCCTAAAAGTCCATAAAAACATAAAAAACCCTAAAACAGCCCTAAAAACCATAAAACCCCTAAAAACTTTAAAAAACCTTAAAACCCAATGAAAAACCTAAAACTCACAAAAAACTCTAAAAACACTTTAAACCCCAAAAAAGATTAAAAAAATAATGAAAAACTCTAAAACCCTAAACACTCAAAACTCCCCTAAAAACCAAAAAGGACCCTAAAACCCCCGAAAAACCCGAAAAACCCGAAAAACCTAAAAACACTAAAAATCCCTAAAACCCCTCAAAATCCCAAAATACCCTAAAAACCCTAAAAACCATAAAAATCGAAAAAAATCCCTAAAAATATAGAAAACCCTAAAAAACCCCATGAAAAATATAAAAACCCCTAAAACCATTAAAAACCCTCAAAAGGCATGAAACTCTAAAAACCCGCCAAAAACTCTAAAAACCCTTAAACCCCATAAAAATGTTAAAAAATCTAAAAAACCTTAAAACCCCTAAAAAACTCAAAAAACTATGAAAACCTAAAAGGCCCTAAAAACGCTGAAATATAATAAAAACCTTGAAAACCCTAAAAACCCTCAAAATCCCTAAATACCATAAAAACCTTAAAAACTATAAAAAACCTAAAAAGGCACAAAAATCCATGAAAATGTAAAAAAATCCAAAAAACCCTAAAAAACCAATGAAAACCATAAAACCTCAAAAATTCATAGAAAAGCCTCAAACCCCATAAAAACCCTAAAACCCCACTAAAAACTCTAAAAACACTTAAAACCCCTAAAAATGCTAAAAACTATAAAAAACCAAAAAACCCATAAAAACACAAAAAAAAACATAAAAACCCAAAAAGGCCATAAAAACCATCAAAACTCTAAAACCCCTAAAAATACGTGAAAACCCCAAACCCGTCAAATTCCTAAAAAATTGAAAATCCCTAAAATCCAAAAATATCCTTAAAAATCCTTGAAAACATAAAAAACCCTAAAATCTCTGAAAAACCCTAAAACTTTTAAAACCCCTAAAAATGTTTAAAAACATTAAAAGTCTCTAGATAACCTTAAAACACCCAAAAAACTCAAAAAACCCCTAAAAAACTAAAAAAACTCTAAAAACCTTGAAAACCCCTAAAACCCCAGAAACCCTAAAAACCCTAAAAGACTGTAAAATCTCTCAAAATCCCTAAAACCCCTAAAATCCCTAAAAACCATAAAATCTTAAAAAAATCTATAAAATTCCCTAAAAACGTAAAAAACACTGAAAACTCTAAAAAAACCATAAAAACCATAAAAACACCTAAAACCCATAAAAACTATAAAACCCCTAAAAAGCCACTAATAACTTTAAAAACCCTTTAAACCCTTAAAAATGTTAATATACCCTAAAAACATTCAAAACCCTAAAAATCAATAGAAACCCTAAAAACCCTAAAAACCCCAAAAAAACTCCTAAAAACTCTAAAAAAATAAAACAAAAAATTTCTAAAAACCATAAAATTTCTAAAAAAGCCCTAATAATTCTTGAAAACGTAAAAAACCATTAAATCCTTGAACACCGCCAAAAAATGATAAAAACCCCTAGAAACCATAAAGAACCGTAAAACCCCATAAAACCCTAAAAATCACTAAAAACTCCAAAACCCCTTAAAATTCCTAAAAATGATAAAAAACTTTAAAAACACTTAAAAACCCTAAAAACCCAGAAAAACTCAAAAAACCCCTAAAAACCTAGAAAAACTCAAACCCCCCCTAAAAACCCAGAAAAACCCTAAAATTGTATAAATCCATGAAAAACCCCCAAACCCCAAAAATCCCTCAAAACCCTAAAAACTAAAAATACCCAAAAAAGCCTTAAAAATCCCTAAAAAGGTAAAAAACCCTAAAAACCCCTAAAAACCTTAGAAAACCATAAAAACCCATAATAACCCTAAAACCCCCCTAAATCATTAAAAAAACTTAAAACAAAAAAAATGTTAAAAACTATAAAAACCTTAATAAATCTAAAAAACTGAAAAAACCCAAAAAAACTTAAAACCCCTAAATAACCCTCAAATTTTTTAAAAATTCTAAAAACCCCTAGAAACCATAAAAGTCTCAAAAAATCCCTACAACCCTGTGAAAAATAGTAGTCCCTAAAACCCTAAAACCCCATGAAAAACATAAAAACTCGAAGAAACTTTAAAAAACCCTAAAACCCTTTAAAACCCTAAAAACCCACTAAAAACTATAAAACCCCTCAAAACACCTAAAAATGATAAAACAACTCTAAATACCTTCAAAACACTGAAAAACTCAAAAAAAACCTTAAAACTCAAAAAGAACCTAAAAACCAAAAAAAAATCCTAAAAACCGTTAAAACCCATAAAACCCCTCAAAATCCCTAAAAACCCTAAAACCTTAAAAACCATTGATATTCTAAAAAATCCCTAAATATCCTTGAAGACGTAAAAAACCCTAAAAGAAAAAAAACACCTAAAAACCAAAAAAACACCTAAAACATTAAAAAACCCTAAAAACCTACTGAAAACTCTAAAACCCCTTAAAACCCCTAAAACATTAAAAAATTCTAAAAACCTTGAAAACATAAAAACCCTAACTAACCCTAAAAGAGCCTAAAACCCCACAAAAACCCTAAAACACTAAAAATAATAAAAAACCTAAAATTCCCAAAAAATAATTGAAAACATAAAAAATCCTAAAAATCCCAAAAAACCCTAAAAACCATTAAAAACCCTAAAAACCGTAATAGAATATAAAAACCAATAAAGATCCTAAAACACAATAAAACTATAAAAACCCTTTAAACCCTTAAAAACGTTAAAAACTCTAAAAACCATAAAACCCCTAAAAACTCAAAAAAACCAAAAAAACACAAAAAGACCCTAAAAACCCTAAAAATATAAAAACCCTCACAACCCTCAAAACCCCTAAAAACCTTAAAACCCCCAAAAACCCACAAAATCCCTAAAAACCATAAAAATACTCAAAATCCCTAAAAATCCCTGAAAATGTAAAAAGCCCTAAAAACCCCGAAAAACCTCTGAAAACCATAAAACCCCCTAAAAACCTTAAAAACCCATAGAACCCCTAAAACCCACTAAAACTCTCAAAACCCTCAAACCCCCTAAAAACGTTAAAAACATTGAAAACCTTAAAACCCTAAAAAACTCAGAAAAACCCTAAAACCCCAAAAGGAACCCAAAATCCCAAAAACCCCCTAAAAACCTAAAGAACCTTAAAAAACCCTCAAACCCCTAAAAATCCCTAAAAACCCTAAAAACCATAAAAATGCTAAAAAGCCATAAAAATCTCTAAAAATGTAAAAACCCCTAAAACCCATGAAAACTATAAAAAATCCAAAAACCCAAAAACCCATAATACCCTCAAAAGCCACTAAAAACTCTACAAATCCTTTAAACCCCTAAAAACCTTAAAAACTCTAAAACCCCTTTAAAGCCGTAAATACTCAAAAAACCCCTAAAAACCCAAAAACTCTCTAAAACCCTAAAAAACCCGAAAAACCCAAAAAAAACTCTAAAAAAACCTTAACCCCCCCCCCCCCCAAATCTCTTGAAATCCAAAAAACTCCTAAAAACCAAAAAAATCGTAAAAAGGTACAAAAATCCCCGAAAACATAAAACCCCTAAAACCCATGAAAAACCCATAAAACCCTTAAATCCATTAATTAGCTTAAAACCCCTAAACCCCATAAAAACCTTAAAAACAACTAAAAACTCTAAAAACACTTAAAACCGTTAAACCGTTAAAAACTCCAAAAAACCATAAAACCCCCAAAAAACACATAAAACTCAAAAACACAAAAAAGATCCTAAAAACCATAAAAACACTAAAACAATATAATACCTATAAATCCCCTAAAACCCCTCAAAATCTCTAAAAATACTAAAAAACTCTAAAAGCCGTAAAAATCCAAAAAAAGCCCAAAAAATCCTTAAAAATGTAAAAAATTTCTAAAATACATGAAAAACCCCTGAAAACTATAAAAACCCCTAAAAACCTTAAAAAACTTAAAAACCCATAAAAACCCCTAAAAACCAATAAAAAAAATCTAAAAACCCTAAAAAACCTAAAAAGTTAAAAGACACATAAAACTTAAAAACTCGAAAATACTCAAAAAAACCTAAAATCCCAAAAATATCTTAAAATTTCTGAAAAATGCTAAAATCCATGAAAACCCCTAAAACCCATCAAAATCACTAATGATCCTAAAATCCCTAAATTCCATAAAAAACCTAAAGAAGCATAAAAAATCCCAAAAAATGTAAAAACCTTGAAAGAATATTTAAAATCATAAAATCCCTAAAAACCTTAGAAACACTAAAACCCCAGGAAACCCTAAAAACCTGATAAAAACTCTAAGATAAATTTAAACCCCAAAAAGCATAAATACGTTAAAAACTATAAAAACATTAAAACCCTAAAAAACTCAACCCCCCTAAAATCCCAAATGGACCTTAATAAACATGAAAACTCCTAAATCCCCAAAGAAACCTAAAAACCCCTCAAAATCCATAAAAATATAAAAACTATAAAGACCATAAAATCCTAAAAAATCCCAAAGAATTCATGAAAACAAAAAAACCATTAAAAATGCTAAAAAAACCTTGAAACCAATAAAAACCCCAAAAAAGCGTAAAAACCCTTAAAACCCCAAAAAACCCAAAAAACCTCCTGGTAACTTTAAAAACCCTCAAAACCAAAAAAAATTAAAAACTCTAAAAAACCAAAAAAAAACACAAAAAACCCTAAACATGTAAAAGGCCCTAAAATCCATAAAAACCTAAAAAATGTTGAAACCCCCTAAAAACTCTAATGACACAAAAAACCATAAAAACCCTAAATATCCATAAAACCCCCAAAAGGACCTAAAACATATAAAAAACCCTAAAACCCCTAAAAACCTAGAAAAAATTGAAAACTCTCAAAATCCCTAAAAACCCTAAAACCCCTAAAGCATAAAAATACTAAAAAATATCAAAAAACGTTGAAAACATAAAAAACCATAAATCCCCTGAAAATCCCCTAAACACCATAAAAACCACTAAAAACCATAAAAACTCTAAAACCCCTAAAAACAAACTAAAAACCATTAAAACCCCTAAAAAGTTAAAAACACACTAAAAACCTTAAAACCCCTAAAAAACTCCAAAAACCCCAGGAACCCCAAAAAGACTCTGAAAACCATGAAAGCACCTAAAACCCCTCAAAATCCCAAAAAATCCTAAAAACTATAAAAATCCAAAAAATCATTGTAAATGTAAAAAACTCAAAAAACACTAAAAACCTCTGAAATCCATAAAAATAACTAGAAACCTTAAAAAACCCTAAAAACCTATAAAATCCCTAAAATAACTATAATATCTAAAACCACTTAAAACCCCTAAAAATGTAAAAAATATATTAAAAACTCAAAAAACCTTAAAACCCCATAAAAATCACAACAAAACCCTAAAATCCCCAAAAGTCCCAAAACACCCTGAAAACCATTAAAACCCCTAAACAACCCAAAAAAACATCAAAATCCTTAAAAACCTTAAAAAACATAAAAATCCTAAAAAGCCCAAAAAAATCAGAAAAACATGAAAAACACTAAAAACCTTTAAAACCACTGAAAACCATAAACACCTGAAAAAACCATAAAAACATTAAACACCTATAAAAACCAAAAACTACTAAAAAAAATCGAAAAACCCTCAAAACCCTAAAAACCTCTAAAAACTTTAAAAAAATAAAAAACCTAAAAAACCTAAAAAACTCAACCCCCCCCCCCTAAAAACTAAAAAAAGATGTTAAAACCCTAAACCCCCCCCCAAAAAAACATTGAAAAATCCTGAAAAATCTAAAACCATAAAAAATCTAAAAACAATAAAAATCCTAAAAATATATAATCTCCCAAAAAACTTAAAAGACCCTAAAACTCTAAAAAATCCCATGAAAACCATAAAAACCGTTAAAACCATAAAAACCCTAAAAACCCATGTATACCCTAATAACCCACAAAATTTCTAAAAATACTCAAAATCCCTAAAAACCCTAAAACACATTAAAAACTCTAAAAAACCTGAACCACTCTAAATAAATAAAAAAACCCTAAAAACCCCAAAAGACCTCAAAAACCCAAAAAAAATTATAACCCTAAAAACACTAAAAACCCTAAAAACCATAAAACCCATAAAAATACTAAAAAACCCTAAAAATACCTTAAAATTTAAATAACCCTAAAAACCCTAAAATCCCTTTGAAGACCATAAAAACCCCTAGAAACCTTAAAAACCCTAAAACCCATTAAAACCACTAAAACCCCCAAAAACCCTTAAAACCCAAAAAATAATAAAAAATCTAAAAAACCTTAAAAACCTAAAAAAATATAAACAACTCTAAAAACCCCAAAGACTATGAACACCCATAAAACCCATAAAACCCCTAAAAATATGAAAAACCATAAAAACCCTCAAAATCCCTACAACCTTAGAAATCATAAAAATCCTAAAAAAGAACTAAAAATAACTAACGTAACAAACACTAAAAACCATGAAAACCCCTGAAAACCATAAAAACCCCTAAACCTTAAAAACCCTAAAAACTTATAAAAACCCTAAAACCACTAAAAACTCTAAAAACTCGTAAAACACCTAAAAATGAAAAAAAATTAAGAAAAACATTATACCCCTAAAAACTCAACCCCCCCCCAAAGGCCCTAAAAACCTCCAAAACAATTTAAACACCTAAAAACAATAAAAAAGTGTTAAAAAATCTAAATCCCTTAAAACCCTAAAACCTCAAAAAAACCCCAAAAAACACAAAAGACCTTAGAAACCCTGAAAAACACTAAAAACTATAAAAACCATAGAAAACCCAAAAAATTATCAAAAATAC
Source organism: Viscum album (assembly GCA_963277665.1). Lineage (NCBI taxonomy): Eukaryota > Viridiplantae > Streptophyta > Magnoliopsida > Santalales > Viscaceae > Viscum > Viscum album. The sequence goes on along the minus strand of OY728141.1, from coordinate 1,884,079,485 downwards.
AAAAAACCATAAAACACTAAAAACTATAAAAATCCTATAAATCCCTAAAAACCCTAAAAAAGAAATACACCCTGAAAACCCAGAAAACCCCCAAAAAAACATTAAAATCCCTAAAAACCAATAAAACCCTAAAATCCACTAAAAACTCTAAAACCCCTTAAAACCCATAAGAACATTAAAAACACTAAAATAACTCAAACCCCCTAAGAAAGTAAAAAAACCCTAAAAATCCAAAAGTCCCTAAAATCCTTTGAAAACCATAAAAACACTAAAAATACCCCAAAACCCTTAAAAACCCTCAAAATCCCTAAAAAAGTAAAAACTCCTAAAACACTAAAAAATCCCTAAAAACCATAAAATCAGCTAAAACCCTTATAAACCCTAAAAATCCATAAAAACTCATAAAACCAAAAAAATATCTAAAACGATGAAAACCCCTAGAAATGTTAAAAAATATAAAAAAGATCAAAAACCCTAAAAACTCAATAAAAACACAAAAACCAAAACATACCCTAAAAACACTGAAACCCCCTCAAAACACTAAAAATAGTGAAAAAATCCAAAAACCCCAAGGTGTAAAATGCTGAAAGTTGTTTGGTCCGAAGACCATGACTGTTGTTTGTTGAGCTGTGATTCCTTGTTTGATGATGGGTTAGGATGTGCTGGTTGTTGCTTTATGAGCTGCAAGTTGATAAGAGATGGTTAGAATGGAGGCGGTGATGCCTTGGTTGTTGATGCTGGTGTTTTGGTGCTGTCGTTCATTGAAGTTTGCTGCTTGTTTCTTGATGCTGGTGGTCCTATTTTATTGGCAGTGGATCCTCCTGGGGAGGACATGCTAGTTGCTAGAAATGGTGTGAATGGAGTTGCTGGTTGTTGTTTGCTGGGAGGTGATGATGGCCTCGTTTGGTTACGATGCTCATGCTGTGGTTTCATGCTGCTGGTTGTGATTGGTTTCGATGTTGGTTTTGGTGTTGTTGGTTGCTAGGGCTGGTTGTTTTGGACGTGTTGCTGCTGTTGTGTTGCTGTGATGATTGGATGTGGTGCTGCTGGATGCTGGAATGCACTGGATGATGGAAATTATGATGATGGATGTCGGTTGCTACTAAGTTGGGAGTTGCTGAAACTATGGTTTATGATCATGCTGCTGCTGGATGTGGATTGCTGTTTGAGTTTGAATGCTGGTCATTGGTTAGTTGTGAGCTGCTGGATGCTGGTTGATGTTGGATGGTGGTTTCTTGGCTTTGTGTGTGTGTGTTTTTTTTTCTTTTTTCACTTTTGATTTTTCTTTTTTTGGGGTCTTTTGCGTCTTGGGTTGTAAGGGGTTTTTTGGGTGTGGGTCGTTTGACCCCTCCCCTCCCTTGTCTGCTGTGTCTCTTCTTTATTTCTAATAAATTTGGGGGGGTTGGTAATAGACCAACCCTCGCATCTTCCTTGCCCCAAAAAAATCTTAAAACCCATAAAAAACCCAAAAACCCGCTAAAAACCCCAAAAGACCCTAAAAAAATTGAAAATTCCAAAAAACCCTCAAAATACTTACAACCCATAAAAAACACTAAAACCCATAAAAATCCTAAAAAATCCCCCTAAATCCCTAAAGAACATAAAACCCATAAAAACCCCTTAAAACCATAAAACACATAAAAACCATTAAACCCTTAAAAATCTATAAACCCCCCCAATCCACTATAAAATCTAAAAAATCTTTAAACCCCTAAAATGTTAAAAACGTCTAAAAACCCATTCAAACCCTAAAAACCCCTAAAAACCCACAAAGACCTTAAAAACCCTGAAAACCTCTAAAACCTTAAAAAACCCGAAAAATCCCTAAAAACCCTCAAAATCCCTAAAAACCCTAAAAATCTAGAATGCATAAAAATCTAAAAATACCAAAAAAATCCTTGAAAACGTAAAAACCCAAAAAAAACACTGAAAAACACCTAAAAACCCTAAAAACCCTAAAAACCTACAAATCCCTAAAAACAAACTAAAAACTCTAAAAAAAATTTGAAGTGCTAAAAATATTGAAAAAAATATAGAAAACCTTAAAAACCATAAAAAAATAAAAAAAAACTAAAGTCCCAAAAAACCTATGAAAACCCCTAAAACCCCTCAAAATCCCTAAAAATCATAAAAACCCTAAAAATAATAAAAAACATAAAATAACCCTAAAATCCATGAAAACATAAAAAACCTAAAAACCCCTGGAAAAACCCCGGAGACCATAAAAACCACTAAAAACATAGAAAAACATAGAAAAACTTGAAAACCCAAAAAACACTAAAAACTCTAAAAATCCTTAAAACCCCTAAAAACCATAAAAATTATAAAAACCCTTAAAATGTTAAAAAACTCAAGAAAATCCTAAAACTCTAAAAAAATAAGAAAAACTTGAAAAACCCTAAAAACCATAAAAAATCTAAAAACTCTCAAAATCCCTCAAAACCCTAAAATCCCTAAAAGGCATAAAAATTCTAAACCCCCCCTAAAAATCCCAAAAAACATAAAAAACACTAAAAACCCAAAAACCCCTAGAAATAATAAAAACCACTAAAAACATTAATAAACCATAAAAACCAATAAAAACACTAAAACCCCAAAACCCCTTTAAAACCCAAAAAATGTTAAAAAAAACTTTAAAACCTCTAATACCCTGAAAAGATTTTAAAAACCCTAAAAACCCTGAGACCTTAAACCCTAAAAACTATAAAAACCCTAAAAATATTTTAAACCCTCAAAATCCATAAAAATCACAAAAAATCTTAAAAAATAAAAAAATCCTAAAAAAGAAAAAAAAAGCAAAAAAAATCCATGAAAACATAAAAAAAACTAAAAACCCTAAACACCCCCTGAAATCCATAAAAATCCCTAAAACCCTTAAAACCCTAAAATAAAATAAAAATAGTAAAACCCACTAAAATTTTAAAAACCAACAAAACCCCAAAAACGTTAAAAAACTTAAAACACCTTTAAAACCCCAAAACTCAAAAAGTTCCCTAAAACCCCAAAAGACCCTAAAAACCCTTAAAAACACCAAAACACCTAAATACCCCTAAAAACCTCTAATACCCTCAAAATCCCTAAAAACCCTAAAACCCAAAAAACCATTAAAATCTAAAAAAATCCATAAAATCCCTAAAAATCCCTAAAAATGTAAAAAAACCCCTAAAAACCCAAGAAAACCTCTAAAACCCATAAAAACCCCTAAAAACCTAAAAACCCTAAAACCCCATAGAAACGTTAAAACCTACTGAAAACAATAAAAACCCTTAAACCCCCTAAAAATGTTGAAAATATTAACATCCTTAAAAACCTTAAAAAACTAAAAAAATCAAAAAAGCCCAAAAAACCCATAGAGACATTATTAACCCTAAAAAACCTATAAAACCCTGAAACCCCCTAAAAACTCTCAAAATCCCTAAAAACACTAAAAACCATAAAAACCATACAAATCCTAAAAGCCCCAAAATCTCTAAAAACGTATAAAACCCTAAAAACAAAAAAAGAATCCCTAAAAACCACAAATCACATAAAAACCATTAAAAACCCAAAAAACACATAAAATCCCTAAAAACAAATAAAAACTCTAAAAACCCTTAAAACCTCTAAATATTTTACAATAACATTAAAATCCCTAAAAACTCAAAAAGCCCCAAACCCCAATAAACCATGAAATCCCTAAAACCCCCTCAAAATACATAAAATCCGTAAAAACCATAAAACCCATAAAATCCCTAAAAGTCCTTGAAAATGAAAAAATCCTAAAAACCTAGACCCCCTGAAAACCATATAACCCTAATAAACCTTAAAAAACCTTAAAACCCTAAAAAACTCATAAAACCCTAAAAACTACTAAAAACTCTAAAAACCCTTAAAAATCCTCAAAATTGTTGAAAACTCAAAAAAACCTTAAAACCTCAAAAAAACCGAAAACCCCCAAAAAACAAAAAAAACCTTAAAACCCTAAAAACCCTAAAAAACCCAAAAAATACTTAATATCCCTAAAAACCCTAAAAAACATAAAAGCCTAAAAACCCCTAAAAATCCCAAAAAACATAAAAACCAGTGAAAACCATAAAATCCCCCTAAAACCATAAAAAACCCACAAAACCCGCGAAACCACTTAAAACTCAAAAAACCCCATTTAAACCTATAAAAATGTTAAAAACATTAAAAACCCTTAAAACCCTAAATAAATCAAAAAATCCAGAAACCTATCCTTTCAAAAAAAACCTACAAACACAAAAGTCCTTTAAAACCATAAAATCCCTAAAAACCCTTAAAATTATAAGAACCCTCAGAATCCCTAAAAATCCTAAACAAACCTAAAAAACAAAAAAATGCCAAGAATCCTTCACAATCCTTTAAAATGAAAAGGATTTACATACACTGAAACCACTTTAAAACTATAAAAATCCCTAAAAACTGTAAAAACCCTAAGAAACCATAAATACCATAAAACCCTACTAAAAATTATAAAAACCGTTAAAACCCATAAAAAACATAAAAAACTATAAAAACCTTAAAATCCATAAACACTCAAAGAAACCTAAACCACCAAAAGGCCCTAAAAACCTTGAAAAACCCATAAAAGCCTAAAATCCTAAAAAAATATAAAAACCATCCAAATCCCTAAAAACCTTTAAAACCAAAAAAAACCAAAAAAAATCCTTGAAAACATAAAAACATTAAAAACCCTGAAAACCACCTGAAGACTACCTGAAAACCATAAAACCACCTTAAAACATTAAAAACCCCATAAAAAACTAAAAACCCATTAAAACTCTAAAAATTCTTAAAACCCCTAAAAATGTTGAAAAACACTATAAAACCTTAAAAATACTAAAAACTAAAAAAATCTTAAAAACCCCAAAACACTATAAAAACCATGAAAAAACCCTAAAATCCCAAAAAAACCCTAAAAACCCTCAAAATCCAAAAACACCCTAAAAATCTCTAAAAACCATAAAAATCCTCAAAAATCCTAAAAGCCTTAAAAAGGTAAAAAACCCTAAAAACCCTAAAAACCACCTAAAAACCATAAAACCCCCTAAAACCCCTAAAACCCCTAAACACCCATAAAAACCCTAAAAACTCACTAAAAACTCAAGAAATCCTTATAACCTAGAAAAATGTTAAAAACACAAAAACCCAAAAGGCCTAAAAACCCTAAAACCCCCTAAAAACCCATGAAAACCCCTAAAAACATCAGAACCCCTATAAAACCATGAGAACCATAAAACCCATAAAAATAATAATAAATCCCTATAATTCCCCAAAAATATAAAAAAACCCTAAAAACCCTAAAAACTATAGAAACCCATAAAACCTTAAAAAACACTAAAACTCCATTAAACCTTAAAAACCACTAAAAATAATAAAAACCCTTAAAACACTGAAAAATGTTAAAAAACCTTTAAACCCTTAAAATATCCAAAAAAAAACCCCTAAAACTTAAAAAGACTAAAACCCTATAAAATCCCTCAAAATCTCTAAAATTAATTGAAACCCCTAAAAACAATAAAATCCCTAAAAAATCCAAAAAAAAAATCACTAAAAACCTAAAAAATCCAAAAACCATTAAAACCCCCTCAAACCATAAAAAAACTATAAAAACCTTAAAAAACCATAAAACCCATAAAACCATAAAAAACCACTAAAAACCCTAAAATCCCTTAAACCCCCTAAATGGAACAGCGTGACCCTCGAATCTTCCATGCCCTTAAACCCCCTAAAAATGATAAAAACTCTAAAAATTCTTAAAGACCCTAAAAAACTCAAAAAAAACCCCTAAAACAACTAAAAGACCTAAAACCCAATAAACACCCTCAAAATCCCAAAAAAACCCCTCAAAATCCTGAAAACCAAAAAATCAAAAAAAATTCTTAAAAAGACCGTAAAAAAATCTGAAAACCTAAAAAACCATAAAAACTCTAACAAACCCAAATAAACCTATAAAACCCCTAAAATCCATAAAAACCCTAAAAACCCTAAAAACCACTAAAAACCACTAAAAACTCTAAAAACACTAAAACCCCCTAAAAAATTAAAAAACTCTTAAAAACTTAAAAACCCTAAAAAACTCGGAAAAAAATAGAAACCTAAAAAACTATAAAACCCCAAAAAACCCTAAATACTCTAAAAACCCTAAAAACCTTCAAAATCCCTAAAAACCCTAAAACTAATAAAAATCCTAAAAAATCCCTAAAAATCCCTGAAGACCTAAAAAAACCCTAAAACCCTAAAAACCCCTTGAAAACCCTAAAACCCCGAAAAACCTTTAAAATCCTAAAAACCCCTAAAAACACTAAAAAATGTAGAAAAATATAAAAAACCATAAAACCCTTTAAAACGTTAAAAACATTAAAAAACACTAAAAAACCTTAAAACCCTAAAAAACTCAAAAAAAAAACACTGAAAACTCCCAAAGTCCATAAAATTCATGAAAACCCCTAGAAACGCTAAAAATCACTAAAACACTCTAAAACCCCTCAAAATCCCTTAAAACCCTCAAAATCCATTAAAACCAAAAAAACCATAAAACCCCAAAAAACCTTAAAAACACTAAAACTGATAAAAACCCTAACCCCCCCCCCTAAAAACTCTAAAAACCCTTTAAATCCCTAAAAACGTTAAAAAAAATCTAATTTTTTTTTAAAATCCTAAAAACTCAAAAAACCCTAAAAAACCAAAAAGACCCTAAAACCCTGAAAACCCGAAAAAACCTAAAAACCATGGAAACCCCTAAGAACCCTAAAAATCCATAGAAACCATAAAAACAAAAAAAACCAAAAAAATACTAAAATATCCCTAAAAATGTTAAAAACCATAAAACCCCGAAAAACCATAAAATCCCATAAAAACCCTAAAAAACCCCAAAAAACTCTAAAAAAATAAAAATCCCAAAAAACACAAAAAACCATAAAACCCCAAAAAACCCCAAAAAACCCTCAAAATCCCTAAAACCCTAAAAAACACAAAAAACTATAAAAATCCTAAAAAAGATATAAAAATCCCTAAAAATTATAATAACCCAAAAAACCCTGAAATAAATCTGAAAACCATAAATACTATTGAAAATCATAAAAACCCTAAAAACCTTTAAAAACTCTAAAACCTCCTAAGACCCTAAAAACCAACTAAAACACCTCAAAATCCCTAAAAAACATAAAAACCTAAAAACCATAAAAATCCCTAAAAATCCCTAAAAATGTGAAAAACTTTAAAAAAACTAAACACCATAAACCCCCTAAAAACCATAAAAAACTCTAAAACCCATAAAATCCCTAAAAATATATGAAAACATAGGAAACCTTAAAAACCCTAAACCCCCTGAAAACAATAAAAATCCCTAATAACCTTAAAAACCTTACAATCCCATAAAAACATTGAAAATAATAAAAAAAATCTAAAACCCCTAAAAACCATAAAAAACACTAAAAACCTTAAAACCCTAAAAAACTCAAATAAACCTAAAAACCAAAAGACACAAAAAACAGCAAAAATTCCTAAAACCCTAAAAATCTTGAAAAAACCTAAAATCCTCAAAATCACTAAAAACCCTAAAAATAATAAAAATTCTAAAAAATCCTTAAAAATACCTGAAAATGTAAAAAACCCTAAAAAACTTGAAAAACCTTTGAAATCCATAAAACCCCTAAAAACCATAAAAACAATAAAACCCTAAAAAACCTCTAAAAACTCTAAAAACATTTAAAACCCCTAAAAATGTTAAACTACTCTAAAAAACCTTTAAAATAATAAAAAACTCAAAAAAACACCAAAAAGCCAAAAAATACCATAAAACCATAAAACCCCCTAAAACCCCTAAAAACATTAAAATCCTTAAAATCCCTTAAAAACCTAAAAACCCTTAAAAAACCTAAAAACCCAAAAATCCATAAAAAACCTAAAAATCCATATAAAACCCCTAAAACCCATAAAAACCGCTAGAAACGTTAAAAACCATAAAATCTCCTAAAAACCACTAAAAATATAAATGCCCTTAAACTCTCTAAAAATGTTAAAAAACTCTAAAAAAACTTAAGAACCCTCAATTCCAAAAAACAAAAAACCCAAAATACCCTAAAACCCCTAGAAAGACCCTAAAACCCTAAAAACCCAAAAAATCACTAAATACCGTAAAAATTGCTAAAAACTGTAAAAATAATAAAAAATCCCTAAAAATCCTTGAAAGTATAAAAAACATTAAAAACCCAGAAAAACCCATGAAAACCATAAAACCCAATAAAAACTCTAAAAACCCCTAAATCACCAAAAAACATTAAAAAATTATAAAAATCCTCAAAAACCACAAACAACTCAAAAAAACTCCCAAAAAAATACAAAAAAGACCCTAAAAACTATGAAAAACCCAAAAACCCAAAAAAAAATTAAAACCCTTAAAATCCCTAAAAACCCTAAAAACCCTAAAAAACCTCAAATCCATAAAAATCCTAAAAAATTCCAAAAAATACCTGAAAATATAAAACCCCTAAAAAACCTTGAATACCCCTCAAACCCATAAAAACCCATAAAAACCTTAAAAACCTTAAAAACCCATAAAAACTCAAAAAAACATTTAAAATTCATTAAACACATTAAAAACTCTTAAACCACCTAAAATTGTTAAAATACTTTTAAAAACCATTAAAAACCTAAAAACTCAAAAAACCCCTAAAACTCCAAAAGACCCTAAAAACCCTGAAAAAAACCCTAAAAACCCTAAATACGCCTAAGACCCCTCAAAATCCCTAAGAACCTCAAAAACCCTAAAACAAAAAAAATCCCCTAAAAACCCAAAAAAATCCAAAAAATGTAAAAAACTCTAAAAAACTTTAAACCCCCTAAAAACCATAAAAACACGTAAAAAGAATAAAACCCCTAAAAAAATTAAAAACTATAAAATACCTTTAAACCCTTAAAATACTCAAAAAACCCTTAAAACCCCTAAAACACTAAAAAATCCTAAAAACCTGAAAAACCATAAGAATCCCAAAAAATACTAAAAAACCATAAAAATCCTAAAATATCCCTAAAAATCCATGAAAACATAAAAAACCATAAAAACCCCTAAAACCACTTAAAACCACAAAACCCCTAAAAACCTTAAAACCCCTAAAACACCTAGAAACCCTAAAAACCCACTAAAAACTTTAAAACCCATTAAACCTCCAAAAATGTTGAAAAACTCTTAAAAACCCTAAAAACTCAAAAAAACCATAAAAACCAAAATATACCCTAAAAACCCTAAATATCCCTAAAAACCCTAAAAAAACCCTGAAGATCCATAAAAACCTTTAAAATCCTTAAAATCGCAAAAACCCCTAAAAACCATAAAAATCTTAAAAAATCCCTAAAACCCCTAAAAACGTAAAAAATGTTAAAAACATTGGAAACCCCCTAAAACCCCTAAAACACCTAAAAATTTTAAAAAACCCTTAAACACATAAAAACCTTAAAAACAACTTAAATTTTTAAAAACCCTTAAACCCCCTAAAAATATTATCCATGTGTCAAAGGATGAACCTTACTGTGACCCATGCCTATCGGGAGGCAAATGTGGTGGCAGATGCTCTCTCCAAACAGGCCATTGTGGAGAGGTGCTCGTTGTGGTCCTTTGTTTCCACGCGCTTCTGCTCCTCGCTTGTGGACTCTGACTTGAAGGAAGAGTTGCACACCCGGTGATGTAACCCCCCCTTGTAGCTCTCCATTTGCTCTTTCCTTTTGGAATAAATTTTGGGGGACAAGGCTTGCTTGGTCTCGAGCCTTCATGGCCCTAAAAATATTAATAATTCTTGAAAAACAAAAACCCTAAAAAACACAAAACCCCAAAAAATACAAAGACCCTTAAAACCCTAAAAACTCTAAAATCTATAAAAAAATCTTGAAACCCCCTAAACCTTTCAAAATCTCTAAAACCCTAAAATCTCTAAATACCATAAAAATCCCAAAAAAACCTTTAAAATAACTAAAAATTTAAAAAATGATAATAACACCGAAAACCCTCTAAAACCATAAACCCCTAAAAACCCATAAAACACTACAAATTGTAAAAAACCTTAAAACAAATAAAAATGTTAAAAAACTAAAATACTTAAAAACCCTAAAAACGCAAAAACCCTATAAACCCAAAAATCCGTAAAACACCTAAAAACCCTGAAACCCTAAAAAACCTTGAAAACCCCTAAAACTCTCAAAATACCTAAAAACCCTAAAACCATAAAAACCTAAAAAATCCATGAAAACATAAAAAAACCGAAAAACCATTAAACCCCCTAAAAACAATAAAAATTCCTAAAAACCTTATAAAACCCATAAACCCTAAAAACCCACTAAAACTCTAAAAATTCTTCAAACTCCAAAAAACATTAAAAAACACTAAAAAATATCAAAACCCCTAAAATTCTAAAAAAACTCTAAAACCCCAAAATACCCTAAAACCGCTAAAAAACCTAAAAACTGTAAAAACCCCTAAAAACCCTCCAAATACCAAATAACCCTAAACACCGTAAAAAATAAAAATCCTAAAAAAGCACTAAAAATCCCTGAAAACGTAAAAAGCCATAAAAACCCCTAAAACCCATAAAATCCTCAAAAAAACCTTAAAAACACTAAAACCTCACTAAAAACTCTAAAAACCTAAAAACATCTGCAAACCCATAAAACCCCTAAAAACATTAAAAAACTCTAAAAAAAATTAAAAACCCCTAAAAGGGTAAGAAACACTATAAACAAAAAAAACCCTTAAACCCCTTAAAAACCCTAAAAGCCCTCAAAACCATCAAAACACTAAAAAATCATAAAAATTATAAAAATCATAAAATGACCTAAAAATACCTATAAACATAAAAAATCATAAAAACCCTGAAAACCATAAGAACCCCTAAAAACAATAAAAACGCTAAAAACCCACTAAAAACTCAAAAAATAACTAAACCACCTAAACATGTTTAAAATGTAAAAAAAATCACTAAAAAAACTTTATATCCAACAAAAATATAAAAAAACTAAAGACCCAAAAGACCCTGTCCTTCCAAAACCCAGCCATCCTCTACATCATTGACAACCTCATCGGTAGATTTCTTTTTATGGAGGCACAAACTAGTGCTTCCTTCCACCCGATTGTGTTGTAGATATGAATAGAGGTGGATGTGTCCAAGTCACTGATTAATTCTATCTATGTTGGGATTGAAGGTGAGATCTATTGGCATCAGAAGATTTTCTTTGAATCCTGGGTTTCTTTCTGTTCGAACTGCCATAGACTGGGCCACTATACATCTACATGTAAGTGTGCTAGTAGTACTATCAAGTATACACTGCAGTGGATGATTTCTACAACTCATGGTTTGTAACTAGATGCACCTCTATGGGGATCATGGAGTGCATGGTGCAGATATACATGCTGGATGGACTAATGTGCCTCTGGTTGATGATCATGCCATTATTGTGGTTGGAGATGTTCCATTGAAGGTTGTTCGATAGTCTTCATCCGAAACAAGGGTCTATGCAGTGTTTGATAGGTTGAAACATGACTTAGGAATTTTGAATAGTAAGGGGTGATGTAAACTGAGGAAGGATTCAATAGTCTGGGGATGGTGGAGTTGCGGCAGATTTCACCGCCTGTGTTGTGCCTCAATTCTGGAGTTTTGGAGGAGGCCAAGGATTTTTCGGATCAACTGGAAGTGATGGTGTCCCTTTGTAAAATCAGTTTGATGGCTTTGTATCTGAGGATCTGGTCCATGAGCAGCATGTTGTGCAACCAAAGCTGGCTGGTGGCATTGAAGAACAACCTGGGCAGACTACTTGCTCTGGGCTTGAGGGTGCTGCTTTTGAAGACAGGGGTAAGGGTTTACAAGATGTATTGACCTATGATGATATTGTGTTGACTAGTATAGGGGATGAGGATGATGATTTTGTGCATGATGCGAGTGTTTTTGTAAATGGATCTCTGGTTCAGATTGCAGTGGATGAATCTTTTGTGCTTGAGGGAGTGCAAGTCGCTCTGTCTGCTTGTAATGAGGATGAGTTCGCATGAGATGATGTGAAGGTTCCCTTATCTAGTTGTGATGCTTGTGATGGGATTGAGATGGTACCGGACAAGGCTTCCATTACTACTCAGGAGGGAGTACATACTGGGTGGATTTCTCATGAGGAGGATGAGGGCTTGCAATTGATTCTGGTAGATTCCGGTGACACTTCCTTGGAGGTTGTTAGGAGTTGTACTAGTTTTGATCAGGCATCGGTGACTCTGAATGTTATTGGTGATTACGTTATGGGTGTTTGGCCCTTGGATTAGAATTCTGGTGATCCTAGTCAAGAGTTTTTCGTCCAAGGCATGATGCAATGTGAAGTGTTGGCTGACTATATTATAAATCCGGAAGACACCTACATCCCCAAACATAGAAGTTTTTTCTTGGGGGAGGGTAGTAGGATGCGCTTTAACATGGCTATGATCATTAAGGATAGGGCTTTGATAGAGGAGGTCATTCCATATGGGAAGGGAAATAAATCTGTAGGAGTCACATCAGACCCCAGAAAGAGAAAGCTGGGGAAATACTACTCTAGTTTTCCAAGGACAATGTCCACTAGAGCCTCCTTCAAATCTCCAAAGAAAAATGTTTCTGACAGGGGAGGGCGGCCTGCCAAGGTGAAGCTAAATGCTAATCAAAAAAGGCTCTTAGAAAACTAAATTTCCTTATTCAGTTAACATGAATCTGAATGGGAGTCGGCAGATACTGATGCAGACATTAGATGTGGTGTTGATGGAGACCCTTATAGTGTAACTTCTTATTATGACGGTGGTGGTGATGTTGACCTCTTTTACACGTAACTCCTTTTGGGTTGGGTCGTTTGACTTCTACCCTTCCTTGAATACCTTTTCTTTTTTCTAATAAATTTTGGGGGTACATGAATATCCTGGTCCTATGCCTTGTTCACCCTAAAAACCTGAACAACCCCTAAAAACACTAAAAAACCATAAAAATCATAAAATTTCTAAAAAATCCCTGAAAAAACCTATAAATCTAAAAAGTCCTAAAAACCACTAAAAAAATAAAACCCCCTAAAATCCATAAAATTCCTAAACCCCACTAAAAATTCCAAAAACCTTTATAACCCATAAAAATGTTAGAAGCATTAAAAATCTCTAAAAACCATTAAAAAGCATAAAAAACTCAAAAAAACACTAAAACCCCCAAAAGTACATAAAAACCCTAAAAATACTCGAAAACCCTTAAAACCCTTGAAAACCCCTAAAACCCCCCGAAATCCACAAAAATCTTAAAAATTGTAAAACCCATTAAAATCCAAAAAAAAATCCAAAAAAATCCCTAAAAACGTAAAAAAACCCCAAACCCCCTAAAACATTAAAAAACCCTAAAACCAATAAAAAACCTAAAACCCCACTAAAAAATCTAAAAACTGATTAAAACCCCAAAGAATGTAATAGCATAAAAAAATCTAAAACCACTTAAAACCCCTAAAAACTCAAAAAAAACCTTAAAACCCCAAAACACTCTAAAAACCCTGAAAACCCCTAAAAGCAAAAAAACCCTGAAAACTTAACCCCCAATCCCTAAAAACCCTAAAACCCCAAAATCTCTAAAAATCATAAAAAGGCCCTAAAAATCCATGAAAACACAAAAAACCCAAAACCCTAAAAACCCCCAAAAAACCATAAACCCCCTAAAAACCTTCAAAAACACTAAAACCCCATAAAACTCCAAAAAACACAAAAAACTATAAAAACCCATAAAACGCCTAAAAATCTTAAAAACCTTAAAAACTATAAAAAAAAACCTTAAAAACCCTAATATACTCAAAAAAACCCCTAAAAACCCAAAAAACCCAAAAAAAAAACACTCAAAACCCCAAGAAACCCTAAAAACCCTTCTAAATCCCTAAAAACTCTAAAAATCCCAAAAAACCCAAAAAACCCTAAAACCATAAAAATCCTAAAAAACCGTAAAATAACTAAAAACATAAAAGTCCATAAAAAACCTTAAAAACCCTAAAATTCCATAAAACACTAAAAACAACTCAAACCTCTAAAACCCCTTTAAACCTTTAGAAACATTAAAAAATAAAAAAAAATTGAAACCCTAAAAAAACTCTAAAAACCCAAAAAGATCCAAAAAACCCTAAAAATCCCTAAAAAGTAAAACACCTTGAAAACCCCTGAAAACCCTCAAAATCCCTAAAACCATAAAAATCATAAAAAGAATTTAAAACCCATAAAAATGTAAAAAAACCCTATAAACCTTGAAAACACCCTAAAAACCTTAAAAATCACTAAAACCCAAAAATCATTAAAAACCATTGAACACTCTAAAAACCCTTAAAACCCCTAAAAATGTTAAAAAGCTCTAAAAAACCTAAAAAACCCTAAAAACCAAAAAATCCTAAAAAACAAAAAAGAACCTAAAATCCTTGAAAATCCTCTAAAAACTATAAAAAACCTCAAAATCCCAAAAAACATGAAAAAACCCTAAAACCCATAAAAATCCTAAAAAATCCCTAAAAATCTGTGGATACGTAAAAAATACTAAAAACCAAGAAAACCTTTGAAAACCATAAAAATCCTAAAAACCATAAAAAACCCTAAAAACCCATTAAAACCCTAAAAACCAATAAAAACTAAAAAAACTTAAAACTGCACAAAAAATTAAAAACTATAAAAAACCTAATAACTAAAAAAAGCTAAAAACAAAAAAAAAGACCCTAAAACCCCTAAAACCCCCAAAATACCCAAAAACCTAAAAACCCTTAAAATCGCTAAAAACTCTAAAATAAATAATAGGCATAAAAGCCCTAAAAATCCCTGAAAACATGAAAAAACGCCAAAAAACTTGAAAAAGCCTCTAAAGACCATAAAATCCAATAAAACCCTTAAAAAATAACAAAATCACTAAAAATCAATAAAAAACTCTAAAACCCCTTTAAACCCCAAAAATCGTTAAAAACTCTAAAAAACCATAAAACCCTAAAAACTCAAAAAACACTAAAACCCCAAAAATACCCCCAAACCTTGAAAAATCCTAAAACCCTTGGAAACCCTTTAAAACCTACAAAATCTCTAAGAACCCTAAGAAACCCTAAAAACCATAAAATTTCTAAAAAAGCCCTAAAAATTCCTAAAAACGGAAAAACCCATAAAACCCTAAGAAACCCATGAAAACCAAGAAAACCTTAAAATACCCTAGAAAACCTTAAAACACTAAAAAACCACTATAATCCCTAAAACCCTCAAAACCCCTAAAAATGATAAAAATGTTAAAAAAACTCTAAAAATCCTTAAGAAACTTAAAATACTCAAAAAAAAACTTGAAAAACCATAAAAAACCCTAAAATCCCTAAAACCTCTAAAACCCTGGAAAACTCTAAAAACCATCAAAATCACTAAGACCCCTAAAAACCATAAAAAATATAACAAATCCCTAAAATATCTAAAAACGTAAAAAACCCTAAACCATTAAAAACCCTAAAAAACCATAAAAACCCATAAAAACCCAAAAAACTAATAAAAAATCTAAAAACCCTTAAAACCGATTGAAACGTTAAAAAAATTTAAAAAACTCAAAAAAATATTTAAACCCCCAAAAAACTCAAAAAGAAACAAAAATCGAAATACCCTAAAACCCTAAATATCCCTTAAAATCACAAAAATCCTAAAAAATCCCTGAAATCCCTTAAAACTTTAAAATCTTAAAGACCCAGAAAAGCACCTGAAAAACATTAAAAACCCTAAAACCTTAAAAGACCCTAAAAACCCATGAAACCCTAAAAACCCACTAAAAACCCACTAAACACTCTAATTACCCTTATAACACCTAAAAACGTTACAAAACATTAAAAACTCTAAAAACCAAAAAAAAAAACAATAAAAAAAATTCATAAAAACCCAAAACCGCTAAGAACCCTAAAAAACCCTAAAACCCCTAAAACCTAGAAAACCCCTAAAAACACTCCAAATTTCTAAAAACCCTAAAAACCCTAAAAACTATAAAAATATTAAAAAATCTCTATAAATACCTAAAAATGTAAAAAACCATAAATACCTTGAATAACCTCTAAAAACCATAAAACCCCCTAAAAACCATAAAATACCCAAAAACCCCTTAAAACCCCTAAAAACCTTAAAAACGTTAAAAAACTCTAAAAACCCAAAAAACTAAAAAAAACCCTAAAATATCAAAAGGACACTAAATACCCTAAAATTCTTAAAACCCCCTTAAAATCCCAAAAAATCCATAAAAACTCTAAAACCCAAAAAAATCCTAAAAAACACTAAAATTGTAAAAATTCATAAAAACCCTAAAAATCCTTTACAAACCCTAAAACACTAAAAATCCATAAATACCCTAAAACCCACTGAAACTATAAAATCCATTAAAACCCATAAAAAGTTAAAAAACTCTAAAACCCTTAAAACTACCAAAAAACAAAAAAATCCTAAAGGACCCTAAAAACCTGAAAAAACCCTTAAAACCCTTAACCCCCCAACCCTCAAAATCCCTAAAAACCCTAAAAAACCCAAAAAACCATATAAACCCTAAAAAATCCCTAAAATCCTTGAAATTGTAAAATACCCTAAAAAACCTGAAAGCCCCCTAAAACCCAAAAAACCTTAAAAAATTAAAAAACCAATAAAAACCCTAAAAACTACTAAAAACTCTAAAAACACTTAAAACCCCAAAAAATGTTTAAAATGTTTAGAAACTGTAAAAAACAGAAAAACCTTAAAAAAATAAAAGAAACCCCTAAATACCTAAAATGACTGAAAATACCTTGAAAAACACTAAAAACATAAAAAACCTTGAAAGACCATAAAAACTGACAAAATCTCTAAAAACCCTAAAAAAATAAAAATCCAAAAAAATCCCTAAAAATCCCTAAAAACATAAAAAAACCTAAAATCCCTGAAACCCCCCTAAAAACTGTAAACCCCTAAAAACATTAAAAACTCTAAAAAACCTTAAAACCCTAAAAAATAAAACAAAATCCGCTAAAAACACAAAAGACCCTAAAAATCCAGAAAAACCCTAAAACCTGTAAAATCCCTCAAAATCCCAAAAAATCCGTAAAAACCCTGAAAAACCCATGAAAACCATAAAACTCTTAAAAACATTAAAAACCCTAAGACCCCATACAAACACTAAAAACACACTAATAAATCCAAAAATCCCTAAAACCACTAAAATTGTTAAAAAAACTCTAAAAACCCTTAAAAGTTATAAAAAGCTCAATAAAATCCTTAAAAACCCCAAAAGACCCTAAAAACCCTAAAAGCACCTAAAAACCCTAAAAAGCCTTAAAACCCCTTAAAAGCCCTCAAAATCCCTCAAACCTCTAAAAATCCAAAAGAACCATAAAAATATTTAAAAATCCCAAAAAATCCATAAAACATAAAAACCCCTTAAACCTTAAAAACTGATTGAAACCTGTAAAAACTCCAAAAAACCATAAAACCCCTAAAAATCCTTAAAAACCTAGGAACCCTAAAATCCATAAAAATTATAAAAAATCCCAAAACCCAAAAAAACATAAAGAACCCTATAATCCCTAAAAACCATAAAACCCCTAAAAACCTGAAAGCCCCATAAAAAACCCTAAAAACCCACTAAAAATTCTCAAAAACCTTTAAACCCCTAAAAACATTAAACAAATATAAAATACCCTAAAACCCCTAAAAATATAAAAAAAAACCCTAAAAACCCAAAAAGACCATAAAGACCATGACAACCCTAAAAACCATGAGAAACCCTTAAAACACTCAAAATCCATACAAATTGTAAAAACCCTTAAATCAAAAAAATCCTAAAAAATACATAAAAATCCCTAAAAACAAAAAAACACAAAAAAAAAACTTGGAAAACCACAAAACCCCCTTAAAAACCATAAAAAACCCTAAAACCAATAAAACCCCTAAAAATAGAAAAAAAACTCTAAACCCCCTTAAACCCCCTAAAAACATTAAGAAACAATAAAAAAACCTTATAAACCATAAAAAAATTAAAAAAAACCCTAAAACCCAAAAGGCACTAAAAACCATAAAACCCCCTAAGAACCCTAAAAACCCTAAAAACCCTAAAAACCTTTAAACCCCCTCAAAGTCCCTAAAAACCACTAAAAGCATTAAATCCTAAAAATGCTCCAAAAATCCCTAAAAACATAAAAACCCTTAAAACCCCTGAAAATAATAAAAACCTGTAAAAACCATAAACAACCTTAAAAACCCTAAAGCCCACTAAAAATTCTAAAATAACTTAAATCATATAAAAAAGTTAAAAAACTCTAAAAAACCTTAAAAACCTTAAAAACCACAAAAAAACCTTAAAACCCCTAAAAATCCTAATAAACCCTGAAAACCCCTAAAACCACTCAAAATCCCTAAAAATCCTAAAAAACACTAAAAACCATAAAAATCCTAAAAAATCCTTAAAAATACATGTAAACGTAAAAAACCATAAAACCCTGAAAAACCCCTAAAAACTATAAAAACCACTAAAACCCTTAAAACCGTAAAAAAATATAAAAACCTTGAAACACCATTAAAAACTCTAAAAATCCATAAAACCCTAAAAAAAATAAAAACACTCAAAATCCTTAAAAACCCTAAAAACCAAAAAAATCCTAAAAAAACATAAAATTTCTCTAAAAACGTAAAACCCCTAAAAACCCTAAAAATCCCCTAAAATCATAAAAACCCTTGAATAACTTAAAAACCCTAAAAACAAAGAAAACACTAAAAACACTAAAAAAACTAGAAATCCTCAAAACCCCCAAAAATCATTAAAAGCTCTAAAAAAACTTAAAACCCCTAAAAACTCAAAAGAACCTAAAACCCCAAAACTCCTAAAACACCTAAATACCCACAATGGATTGAATGTATTAGCCTTTTCCAAACTCTCACTCTCAATGGCACACATTCCTACAGGGAGGTGAACTCGGTGGTAGATGCTTTGTCCAAAAAGGCGATATTGGAAAGGAGCTCGATGTGGTCCTTTGTCTCATTATATTTTTGTGCTCCTTACATGGTCTCTGATATGAAGGGTGAATTACACAACCATGTTTTTAAAACCTCCTTGTAATGCTCTAGTTTTACTTTTTTAATAAATTTTGGGGGGCTATTCATGTTTGGTCCACTACCTTATTTTCCCTAAAAACGTAAAAAAAACTCTAAAAACCTTAAAAACCCAAAAAAATAAAAAATACCCCTAAAAACCCAAAAGACCCAAGAAACCTTGAAAAACACTAAAAACCATAAACCCTAAAATTTCTTAAAAACCCGTAAAACCCTTAATAACCATAAAGCCATAAAAACCCTAAAAAGATCTAAGAATCTGTAAAAATGTAAAAAAACCCAAAAAAGTGAAAACCCCTAACCCCCCCCCCCCAAACCTTAAAAACCTTAAAAACCTTAAAAACCCAAAAAACCCAAAAAACCCACTAAAAACTCTAAAAAAACTTAAAACCCCTAAAAACATTAAAAACACTAAAGAACCGTAAAAACACTAAAAAAATAAAAAAAGACACTAAAACCCAGAAAGAGCCTAAAGACCCTGAAAACTTATAGAAACACTAAAAAACTCTGAAAATCCCTAAAAACCCACAAATTCCATAAAAACCTAAAAAACCAAAAAAACATTAAAAACCTCTAAAAATATCTGAAACAAAAAAAAATCCTAAAAACCATGAAAAACACCTAAAGCCAAAAAAACCCCAAAAACATTAAAAAACCCTAAAACCACTAAAAACTCAAAAAACTCTTAAAGCTCCTAAAAACTTCAAAAAATGTTAAAAAACACTAAAAATCCATAAAATCCTAAAAATCTAAAAAAATCCTAGAAACCCAAAAGGACTCTAAAAACCTTGAAAACTCTAAAAATGCTAAAAACCCTGAAAACCCCTAAAAATGGTAAGAAAAATCTAAAAAGTTCTAAAAATACATTAAAGTGTAAAAAATTCTAAAAAACCCCTAAAAAATTAAAAAAACACTAAAAGGCATAAAAATCCTAAAAATAACTAAAAACTAAAAAAACCATTAAACCCCTAAAAATGTTAAAAAACGAAAAAAACTGAAAAAAAACCCTAAAAAATCAAAAAAAAAACCCTAAAACCCAAAAAGACCCTAAAACCCTAAAAAACCTTGAAAATCCTAAAAACCCTAAAAACCCCTATAAAAACCAATAAAACCCCAAATATCCTAATAAGCTTGAAAACCCCTAAAAATTGTCAAAGTCCCAAAAAACCCAAAAACCCCTAAAAACCAAAAAAATCCCAAAAATCCCAAAAAATCCTTGAAAATGTAAAGAACACTAAAAACCTAAAAACCAATAAAAATCATAAAAAACGCTAAAAACCTAAAATAACCTAAAAACATATAAAAATCCAAAAAACAACAAAAAAATTTAACAACCCTTAAAGCCCCTAAAAACATTAAAAAACTGTACAAAATGTTAAAAAGACTAAAAAACTCAAAAAACCGCTAAAACCTCAAAGAGGCCCTAAAATACGTAAAAACCTTGAAAACCCCTAAAAACCAACAAAATTTCCAAAACCTATAAACCCCATAAAAAACTTAAAGAAACCCTAAAAACCCAAAAAGTCCTTAAAAACACAGAAAAAACCTAAAAACCATAAAAAATTTGAAAACCCCTAAAACCCTCAAAATATATAAAAGCCATAGAAACAATAAAAATCTTAAAAAATCCCCCAAATAACCTATAAAATGTAAAAAACTCTAAAAACACTGAAAAACCCCCCAAACCCCCCAAAAACCATAAATCCCCTCAAAAATAATAAAAACCCATAAAAACCCAAAAAAACCACTAAAATCTCTAAAAACCCTTAAAACCCATAAAAAAGTTTAAAAAACTAAAAACCTAAAAACCCTAAAAAATTCAAAAAAACCTAAAATCTAGAAAAACAAGAAAAATAGTAAAAACCCAAAAAACCATAACAACCATGAAAAATACTGTAAACCCTACACATCCCTAAAAACCCTAAAACCCCTAAAAACCATACAAATTCTAAAAAATCCCCAAAAATCCTTCAAAATATAATAAACTCTAAAAACCCCAAAACCCTCTGAAAACCATAAAACCCAATAAAAACAAGAAAAAAACCTAAAAACCCATAAAAAACATAAAAACTAGCAAAAACTCTTAAAAACATTAAAAACCCCAAAACCATTAAAATATTCTAAAAACATTAAAAAGTGTAAAAAGTCAAAAAATCCCTAAACCCCTAAAAACCTAGAAAAACCCCAAATCCCTCAAAATCGCCAAAAACTATAAAAAAAACATAAAAACCATAAAAATCCTAAAAAATCCCTAAAAACCCCTGAAAACATAAAAAACCCTAAAACACCATAAAAACCCAAAAAACCACTAAAAACTCGAAAATCCCCTAAAACCCCTAAAAATGTTAAAAATAGTAAAAAACCTTAAGAACCCAAAAAAAACCCAAAAACCCAAAAACACCCTACAAACCCTAAAAAATCCAAAACACCTAAAAACCATAAAAACCCTAAAAACACTAAAACCCTAAAATAAATTAAAATCCTAAAAAAGATCTAAAAATCTCTGAAAACATAAAAACTATAAAAACCCTGAAAACTCCCTGAAAACAGTAAAACCCCTAAAAATCTTAAAAAACCCAAAAAACCACTAAAAACTCTAAAAACCCTTAAAACCCTTAAAAATGTAAAAAACTATAAAAAACTATAAAAATTCAAAAAAAAACTAAAAATACCATAAAAACATAAAATGACCTTAAAAACCCCAAAACCCTATAAAAACCCTAAAAACCGTAAAAACCCTAAAATCAAAAAAACCTACAAAAGCCCTAAAAAATCAGCAAACCTAAAAACCCTAAAAACACTTGAAAACTCTTGAAACCCATAAAACACTTAAAGACCTTAAAACCCATAAAACTACAAAAACACACTAAAAATTATAAAAACACTTTAAACTCCTAAAATGTTAAAAACCCAAAAAACCCATTATAACCCTAAAAACTCAAAAAAACCTAAAAATATGAAAAGACCAAAAAACCCTACAAAACCTTAGAAAAACAATAAAACCCTAAAAACCCCAAAAAAACTATCAAAATCCCCAAAACCCCTAAAAACCCAAAAGTCCATAAAAATCCTATAAATTCCCTAAAAATCCTTGAAAATGTAAAAAACCTCGAAAACCCTAAAAACCATGAAAAAACCCTTAAAACCCAAAAAACTTTTAAAAATCATTAAAACCCCTAAAAACCCATAAAACCCACTAAAAACTCTAAAAACCCTTAAAAACACAAAAATTAAGAAAAAAAGTTAAAAAAATCTAAAAATCCCTTAAAAATGTAAAAAACCCAAAAAAAACCTGAATAACCTCTAAAAACCAAAAATATCCCAAATAACATTAAAAACCTATAAAACTCTTAAAACCCTCTAAAACTCAAAACCCTTAAACCTCTAAAAACGTTAAATAACTCTAAAAACCCATAAAAACCCTAAAAACTCAAGAAACCCCTAAAAACTCAAAAAAAACCATAAAACCCCTAAAAATCCCTAAAAAACCCAAAAAACCCTAAAAACCAAATAGCCATAAAAATCCTAAAACATCCCTAAAAATCCCAGAAAACGTAAAAAACCCTAAAACCCTTAAAAAATATAAAAACCATAAAACTTCCCAAAAACTACAAAAAAAATCCCTAAAAACCCATAAAAACACTACAACCCCACTATAAAGTCTAAAAACACGTAAAACCCCTAGAAACATTAAAAAACTCTAAAAACCATAAAAACCCTAAAAACTTAAAAAATCCCTAAATACAAAAAAGACCATAAAAACCCAGAAAAGCCTACCCCCCCCCCCCCAACAGGCGGGGTCTGCTTGGTTAACCCCATTATCACCTTGATGATGTTATTGAATGTTTTTTCTATGTACATATGGTCAGCTAGTCTTATTAAAAGCGTAAACGCAAAAATAAGAAATTTTGTCTGGACAGGTTCTATCAATGAACGAAAATTGGTCTATGTGGCATGGAAGCACTGCACTAAGCCGATTGATCTGGGTGGGCTGGGTATAAAAGATCTACAACACTTCAATGATGCTATGATTGGGAATTTCACCTGGAGAATGCTTGAGCCCCATGGTGATGGCCTGGGTTTTCTCATGGAGAGATTCACGAGATGGTTGTGCGATGGATTTTATGGGTATGTAACTTCTTCAGTTTGTCCTGCTTTGCAATCTTTATACAGGGAGATTATGTCGCAATCCAAATGGATTGTGACTATTACAGATTTAAATGCCCACATGGACTGGCTTCCCCATCATGGCTGCTTAAATTCAGAACAACCTTTATTCCTCCCTCTTGCTTTGTTCTCATTTGGAAAGATTAGCAGAATCAGATCCCAACTCATGAGCAGCTAAAGATGGCTGGTTGGCAACTCGCCTCTGTGTGTTTATTATGCAGAAAGGCTGAGGAGCACTGCAACCATACTTTTCTTCATTACACCTTTGCTTCAGAACATTGGCACTACCTGTTACAATTCTTCGGTCTGACATAGATCTTGAGAGTCTCGATCTGTGACTTCTAGCTCAACCTTGTGGAGATCAACCGAAGTGACCAAGTCCACAACCTATTGCTTGTTGGTGCGGCAGTGAATGTTCAATATATTTGGGCTTCCCGCAATGCTGCAGCCTTCAACCGACAGCCCCTCTCACTGCATGGGGGAGTGGTGAACATGCACAGGATGATCCAGAAGCCTCAAGAATACAAACAAGGGAGATGTTCAATGATATTAGTGATCTGACAGTTTTTAGTTCTCTTGGGGTCACTTGTAGAAGCAGAAAATTGATGGTTTTGAGGTACATCAGATGGATCCCCCCACTCCCAGCATTGATAAAGGGGAATGTTGATGGCGCAGCCCTGGGAGATCCTGGACCCTCGGGGTGTGGTGGATTCCGCACCTCCATAGACTTCGTAAAAGGTTGTTTCTTACATTTTATTAGGTATGGTTGTGCTTATGAAGCAGAGCTCTGGGCTATCATAAGGGCTGTGAAGTTTGCGAGTCAGTTTAAGTGGACAAGGCTTTGGATTGAGTTGGATTTGAAGCTTGCGGTTTCCGCACTCAAAGGATCTTCTAGGGATGTGTCATGGAGACTCTTATTGCACTGGATTGAGTGTATCAACATTTCTCGGACCTTGAGCTTTAGTATTTCACACACATATAGGGAGGCCAATTCGGTTGTGGATGCTCTATCCAAAAGTGCGATTCAGGAAAAATGTTCGATGTGGTCCTTCATAACTCCCCAATTTTTCACCCCTTTTGTTGATTCAGATATGAAGGGTGAGATAAAATCTCTTCCTTTTAGGCCCACCTTGTAATTTTCTGTCTTTGTTTTACTTTAATTTATTCTTGGGGGACTATGCTAGCCTATTCCCGCACCTCTTCTGCCTAAGAAACTCAAAAAACCCTAAATACCCAAAAGGCCCTAAAAACCCTGAAAACCCCTAGAACCCTTGAAAAATCCTAAAAACCCTCAAAATCCCTAAAATCCCTAAAATCCCTAAAATCCCTAAAAACCATAAAAATCCTTAAAAAGTCCAAGGAATCCATGAATACGTAAAAACCCCTAGAAACCCTGAAAAATTCTAGAAAACCATAAAAAACCCAAAAGAACATAAAAAACCCTAAAAGCCCATAAAACCATAAAAACACACTAAAAACTCTAAAACCCTTCAAACCCCTAAAAACATCAAAAACATTAAAAAAATATAAAAACCGCAATATAATCAAAATGTAAAAAAACCCTAAAACCAAAAAAGACACTAAAACCCTAAAAAACCCTAAAAACCCAAAAGAACACTGAAACCCCCTAAAACCTCTCAAAATCCCTAGAAACCCAAAAAACCCAAAAAGAAATAAAATCCCTAAAATCCATAAAAATTATTGAAAACATAAAAAAGCCTAAAAACCCGGAAAACCCACTAAAAACCATAAAAACCTTAAAACCCATAAAATCCCTAAAAACCCATAAAAACTCTAAAAATACACTAATAAATATTAAAACCCCTAAAAACATAAAAAATTCTAAAAAACCTTAAAACTTATAAAAAAAACTCAAAAAAACTCAAAAAGACCCTAAAACTCTAAAGCCTAAAAAAACATGAAAAACCCCTAAAAATCCCTCAAAATGTAAAAAACCCTAAAATCCTTAAAAAACCAATAAAAATCCCTAAAATCATTAAAAAAATGAAACCCAAAAAATAACTCGAAATACCACTAAAAACTCTAAAATTCCTTTAAACCCCTAAAAATGTTAAAAAAACTCTAAAAACCCTTAAAACCCTAACAAATAAAAAAACCCTAAAACCCCCTGAAAAATCCAAAAAATCCTCAAAATCCCACAAAAACCTAAAAACCATAAAAATCCTAAGAAAGTCATAAATTTATTGGAAAACATATAAATATAAAAACCCTAAAACCCCCTAAAAACATAAAACCACAAAAAACGTAAAAAACCTAAAACCCCATAAAAACCCACTAAAACTCTAAAAACCCTTAAAAAATGTTAAAAAATATGCAGACCGGGCGGGGCAGGGTCAATCAACCCATACCCAAAGATAAACCCACAAGAAGAAACTTTGGGGGGGGGGGGGGGGTTCAGGAATAGCCTAATCCTACACTGACCTTCGCCCTCAAAATCCCCAAAAATGTAAAAAATCATAAAAATACTGAAAATCTCTGAAAACCATAAAACCATCCAAAACCTTAAAAACCAAAAAACCCATAAAAAACCCTAAAAACCGCTAAAAACTCTAAAAACCCTCAAAACCCCTAAATGTTTAAGAAAAACCCTCAAGGAGATCAATAAATAGATGGCAACTCAGCTCTCTCACGATGGCGATTCTCCTCTTCCCCGGTAAGATTGAAGATGATGATCACTCTTGCGCCTCGGCCTCCCCCCTTCGTGGGGGAGGGGCCTCCACTAGCTCCTGTTGATGATCGTCCTTTTGTTCCATTCTCGGATCTAGACCTGCTTCCCCCTTTTTTGCGAATTGATATTTTCCCTAAGGTACCTGATTTGCACGAAGGTTATCCGCAGCTCCAGTTATCGATTGTGGAGTCCAATGAGGCCTCCGCTCTGCAGAGGCTGACCTTGGTGGCTCAGTTCTTGAAATGGCGACCTCCGGTGGATGTTTTTAACAGATTTGTGTTTGAAAAATGGGACCTCCAAGATCATGCTACAGTATGTCTTCTTGATAGTGGTCATATCTTGATTCACTTTGCATCAGAGGAGGATATGGTCAATGCTTGGTCTGTGGCTCCAAGAAGATGCAATGGTGTCTGGTTTGTTCTTTCTCAGTGGAGCTTCAATCTGTACTTGAATCGCGACTCTTCGATGGTTGCATCATGGGTTAGTTTTCCAAAACAACCCCTTCCATTTAAAAACTTTTCCATTATCTCTATGCTGGGAAATATTGTGGGAAGGTTCTTGTGTGTGGAAAGTAGGACTAGGGCCCTTTGTCACCCAGTTGCCCCAATGGATTTTATTGAAATTGATGCTTCTAAAGGACCGGTTGACTTTGTTTGGATTGCTGTAGGCGAGGGCTTCAGTGGAAGCAACCTATTATCTTCGAGTCATGGACTGATTTTTTCTCCTCCTATTGGCATCTGGGTCATAGTTCTCAGGCTTGTAGGCATGGTGTCATGAGTGGTGGTGTTTTGAATCATGATCAAGAGGTGGAAGGTGAAGGGAACCAGGACCATGGCACGGTGTAGAAGGCGGTGCAAGATAGATCTCCAGTTGTGCTTGAGGGAGTTGGGTTTGCAGTGGATAATCACAGCGTTGGGAAAGTGGTTGTCCAGTGTCAACCAGAACCCAAGGTGAATGATATCTTCAAGCGCTTGAGGAGTGATATAAATCTCCTGGATGCTGGAAGTTCTCTTGGAATGGAGGTTTCTGCTGGGCTGGAGTTTGAGAAGGAGGTGCAAGGCCCCCCGGACAATGCGGGATGTGAGATCTCTGCTGAACAGATACAGAATAAGGTGAAGGCCGCTGCTGCTGGGCATGGTGGAGGGAGCATGTCCCAGAATCCTCTGGTGGCTGATGTTGGGAGTGTGAAGCCTCCTTTTCAGGTGCTGACGGATGTTCTTGCTACTGGAAATGGGGGAGGGAATTTGGACCACCATGCTAGTGATGTTGGGATGATATTGAGCACTTTTGGGGGCCTTGATAGTGCTGGTGAACGGGAGCATAAGGCGAGGGCTGATCTGGGGGTTGAGAATGGTGTGAATGCTTCCCAGGCCGAGGGTAATGGGGGTTTCCTCAGCAGGTCTTTGATGAGCACTTCAGAACCCTTTGAACTAGTTCCGATCACAGTGGATTCTTTGGAGGTGCATGATGTGAATTTTTTTTGAGGATGGGATGATTAGGGACAATGAGGATGGGAACTCAAAATGTTTGGTTCTGAAAGAAATGGCTTTGGAGGACCACAATGTGATGATTGTACCTATGCAGTCTTCTATTTTGCAAAAGGGAATGGAATCCGAGTGTTCGATGCTTTGGGAGAGTGGCTCTAATGATGGTTCTAGGATGAAATCCAACATGGGCCATATTTTAAAGGACAAGGCCTTTCTTGCTGGGAAGGAAATTTTCGTAGGGGGCCTATCCAAGGAGTGGTTTCCACTTCCCACCTCATGTTTTCTCAACCAGGAGGACACTGTTATCCCTGTCCAGGGGAAGCATGGTGATATTGGCACTACAACCCTGAAAGTGAGGAGGCCAAGGAAGGACTACTCTTCCATTCCGAGAATGGTATCTACGAGGGCCTCTAGCAAAGCATCGAAGAATTCCTCTGGCAAGGTGGGGGAAGTCTGCTAAAAATCAGTTGAATGTGGAGCAGGTGAAGTTAAGGGAATACTACATCAACTTCATGAGGCAGTATGATTCTTCTGAGTGGGAGTCAGTAGACACTGATGCGACCTCTGGCTATGGTGATGTGGGAGACCTCCCTGGTGCGGATTATGATGATGATGGTGGAGAAGGCTGGTAGATCTGTGTTGGATGCTGGTTTCTAGTTGGCTGGGAAATGCTGTTGGTGATGCCTTTATTTCTCTTTCCTTTCTCGTTTTGTGTGTCTTTTGGTGTTTTTGGGACTTTTGGGTTTTGTCGGGGCGTCCAGGGTTTTTGGGTGTGGGTTGATTGACCCCGCCCCTCCCTTGTTTGCTGTGTCTTTTTTTCTAATAAATTGGGGGGGTCAGGAATAGCCTGGCCCCGAGCCTTCTTTGCCCAAAATTGTTAAAAAAACTAAAAACCTGAAAAACCAAAAAAAAATCAAAAAACACTGAAAAATCAAAACAACCCAAAATAACTTAAAACCCATAAACCCCCCCCTGAAAACCGTAATAACTCTAAAAATCATTAAAAACCTTATAACAAAAATATCCTAAAAAATAGAAAAAAATATTTGAAACATAAAAAACCCTAAAAACCTTGAAAACCATTGAAAAACATAAAACAACTAAAACCCTTAAAACCCACAAAACCTTAAAATACCATTAATAATATAGGAACCCATATAACTCCTAAAAAAGTTAAAAATATTAAAAAATTCTAAAAACCCTAAAAAATTAAAAAATAACCCTAAAACACGAAAAAGAACATAAACCCCCTGAAAACCCCAAAAAACCTAAAAGGCCTTAAAACCCCTAAAAGCCCTCAAAATCCCTAAAAATCCTAAAAATACTAGAAAAACCCAAAAACCCATAAATTTCTTAAAAAAATCCCAAAAAAATCCTTGAAAAATTAAAACCCCCAATACCCTAAAAAACTCATGAAAACCATAAGAAGCTTGAAAAACCTTAAAACTCCCTAAAAACCCAAAAAATCCCTAAAATCCAATAAAAATATAGAAACCCTAAAAACCTTAAAAATTTTAAAAGTTTCTAAAAAACCGTAAAACACTAAAAAACTCAAAAAACCCCTAAACCACTAAAACCTTAAAAACCTTGAAAACCCCTAAAATCACCCAAAATACGTAAAAGCCCTAAAACGCTAAAAACCCTCAATAACCATAATGACAACAAAAATCCTTAAAATCCCTAAAAAACTCTAAAAATGTAAAAACCCGTAAAGTCCCTGAAAAATCCCTGAAAACCATAAAACCCATAAAAACCTCAAAAACCCTAAAAACCAATAAAACCCTTAAAAAATCCACTAAAAAATCTAAAAACACTTTAAACCCACAAAAATGTTAAAAAACACGAAAACCTTAAAATGCCTAAAATCTAAAAAAAACCATTAAAAACCATAAAAACCCTGAAAACCCCTGAAAAATCCTAAAACCCATCAAATTCCATAAGAACCCTAAAAGCCCCTAAAACCCAAAAAATCATAAAATACCCCTAAAAATCCTTGAAAATGTAAAAAACCCTAAAAGACCATGAAAACCATAAAAACACCATAAAACTTTAAAAAAACCTAAAAATCCATTAAAACCCAAAAAACCCACTAAAAACTCTAAAAACTGTTAAACCCCTAAAAAATGTTTAAAAACTTAAAAAACCATTGAAAACCTTAAAAACTCAAAAAACCGCAAAAAATTCCCAAAAAACCCAAAAAGATACTAAAAACCAAGAAAACCCTAAAAACCATAAAAATACTTAAATACATAAAAAATCGTAAAAACCCTGAAATCCATAAACCCCCTTAAAAACTATAAAAAACCTAAAAACCCATAAAAATCCAAAAACCACTAAAAACTCAAAAAATCCTTAAAACCCCTAAAATGTAAAGAAATTGTAAAAATATTAAAAACCTAATAACTCAAAAAAACACAAAAAAAACCATAAAACCTAGAAAATTTTTAAAAATCCTAAAATCCCTAAAAATCTCTAAAACCCTAAAAATCCCTAAACACCATATAAATATTAAAAAAAAAATCTCGGAAAACATAAAAAACCCTAAATACCCTAAAAAACCCCAAAAACCCATAAAACCCCTAAAAACATTTTAAAAAGCCTAAAACCCCTAAAAACCACTAAAAACTCTAAAAACCCTTTAAAGCCTTAAAATGTTTAAATATCTAAAAAAAATCTAAAAAAACTTAAAACCCAAAAATACCTCTCAAAAACCTTAAAATCCCAGAAAGATCTTAAACCCCTCCCCCCAAATCCTAAAAACCCTCAAAATCCAAAAAAACCATAAAAATCCCAAAAAATCCCTAAAAATCTATGGAAACCTAAAATACCTAAAAATCATAAAAACCCTAAAAACCCTTAAAAATCATAAAAACCCATTAAAACCATAAAAATCATAAAAACCCATAAAACCCTAAAAACCAATGAAAAATATAAAAACATTTTAAACCCCTTAAAAGGTTAAAAATTTCTAAAAAAACATTAATACCCCTGAAAACATAAAAACCCCTAAAAACCTAAGAAGACCCTAAAAACTCAGACAAAACTAAAAACCCATAACCCCCCCCCCCTCAGAAAACCCATAACACATCCCAAAATTCTTAAATACCCTAAACACCCTTAAAAACCATAAAATCCAAAAAATTCTCTAAAAAACCATAAAAACATGAAAAACACTAAAAAAACATAAAAACCCATTATAAACTCTATAAAATTTAAAAACCCATAAAAATGATAAAAACATTAAAAACTATAAAGAACCTTAACACCTAGAAAAATATAAAAAAGCCTGAACATCTAAAAGAACCTAAAAACCCAGAAAATCCCAAAAACCCTTGAAATTCCTAAAAACACTAAAAAACACTGAAACCATAAAAATCCTAAAAATCACTAAAAATACTTGAAAACATAAAGAAACCTAAAAACCATGAAAACCCCCTAAACCATGAAACTCCCTAAAACCCTTTAAAAACTCTAAAACCCATAAAAACCCTAAAAAACATAAAACCACAAAAATCCTAAGAAAGTCATAAATTTATTGGAAAACAAATAAATATAAAAACCCTAAAACCCCTAAAAAACATAAAACCACAAAAATAGTAAAAAACCTGAAACCCCATAAAAACCCACTAAAACTCCAAAAAACCTTAAAAAATGTTAAAAAATATGCAGACCGGGCGGGGCAGGGTCAATCAACCCATACCCAAAGATAAACCCACAAGAAGAAACTTTGGGGGGGGGTCAGGAATAGCCTAATCCTACACTGACCTTCGCCCTCAAAATCCCCAAAAATGTAAAAAATCATAAAAATACTGAAAATCTCTGAAAACCATAAAACCATCCAAAACCTTAAAAACCAAAAAACCCATAAAAACCCTAAAAACCTCTAAAAACTCTAAAACCCCTCAAAACCCCTAAATGTTTAAGAAAAACCCTCAAGGAGATCAACAAATAGATGGCAACTCAGCTCTCTCGCGATGGCGATTCTCCTCTTCCCCGGTAAGATTGAAGATGATGATCACTCTTGCGCCTCGGCCTCCCCCCTTCGTGGGGGAGGGGCCTCCACTAGCTCCTGTTGATGACCGTCCTTTTGTTCCATTCTCGGATCTAGACCTGTTTCCCCCTAAAAACCCTAAAAACCATAAAAATCCTAAAAAATCCCAAAAAATCCCTAAAAATCCCTAAAAACATAAAACCCCCAAAACCCTTAAAACCCCCTAAAAGCCATAAAACCCATAAAAACCTAAAAATCACTAAAAACCCATAAAAACCATAAAAACACACCAAAAACTCTAAAAAAACATTAAATCCCAAAAAATGATAAAAAAACTAAAAACATTAAAAACCGTAAAAAACACCAAAAAACCCTCAAAATTCCTAAAATCCCTAAAAACCTTAAGACCATAAAAATACTATAAAGTCACAAAGAACCATGAAAGACCCCATAAAACCATAAAACCCATAAAAACAATAAAAACTCTAAAAATCCATAAAAACACTAAATCCACTACAAACTCTAAAACCCCTAAAACCCCCTAAAATGTTCAAAAACTCAAAAAACATCTTTAAAACACTAAAATATAAATAAAAAAACTTAAAAGATCCTAAACCCCCTAAAACCACTAAAAATATTCTAATAATCCTTAAAACCCCTCAAAAACCCTAAAAAACCATAAAACCATAAACCATAAAAATTCTAAAAAATCCTTAAAAATCCCTAAAAAGTAAAAGAAAACAAAATAACCCTAAAAGCCCCCTAAAAACCATAAAAACTCTAAAAACCCTAAAAACCCTAAAAACCCCTAAAAATATTAAAAAAATTATAAAAAATATAAAACTCCTACAAAACTAAAAAAACTCCCTACAAACTAAAAAAGACCCTAAATACAGAAAAACCCAAAAACCATCGAATAACTCTAAAAACTCCAAAATCCCAAAATACCCAAAAAACCATAAATATCCTTAAAAAAACCCTAAAAATCCCTTAAAATGTAAAAGACCCTAAAAGGCCTGAAAAACCCCTAAAAAACACAAAACCCCTAAATACATTAAAAACCCTAAAAACCCCAAAAAAACCTAAACCACTAAAATCTCTAAAAACCATTAAAACCCCTAAAAATTTTAAAAAACTCTGCAAACCAATAAAAAAACTCAAAACTCCCGTAAAAACCCAAAAGACCATTAAGCCTTAAAAAACTGTAAAACCCATAAAAAACCCATAAAAACTCTAAAATCCCTCAAAATCCCTAAAAACCATAACAACCCCTAATAACCATAGAAAATATAAAATATGATTAAAAATACAAGAAAACATAAAAAACCCTAAAAACCTTGAAAAACCCTTGGAAATAATAAATCCCCTTAAAACCTTATAAACCTTAATAACCCATATAAACCCTCAAAACCCATAAAACATGAAAAAATTCAAAACCCCCAAAAAACATAGAAACCATAAAACCCTACAAAATCATGAAAAACCCTAAAAACCCCTAAAAAGCCTTAAAAACCCCTAAAAACCCTTACTACTATAAAAATCCTAAAAAATCTCAAAAAATCTTTGAAAATGTAAAAAACCCTAAAAACCTTGAAAACCCCCTAAAAACCATAAAAATCCCCCGAAACCTTAAAAAACACTTTAAACCCCTAAAAATGTTAAAAAAATCTAAAAATATATGAATCTCGTAAAAAGTAAAAAAAAACCCTAGAAACTAAAAATACCCTAAAACCCCTAAAAACCCTAAAATCCCTAAAATCCCTAAAAACTAGGAAAACCCCTAAACCCCACAAATACCCCAAAACCACTAAAAACTCTAAAACCCATTAACACCCCTTAAAAATGTTAAAAAACTCTAAAAAACTAAAAAACCCAAAAAACCAAAAATAAACAATAAAAACCAAAAAGACCCTAAAACCCTAAAAATCATAAAAAACATAAACCCCCAAAACCTCAAAATCCCTAGAAAACCTAAAAACACTGAAAAACCATAATAATCCTAAAAATTCCTAAAAATTCTTGATAGCATAAAAAAAACTAAAAACCTTTAAAACCCCTGAAAACCATAAAACCCCTAAAACCATAAAAACCATAACCACTAAAAACTCTAAAACCCATCAAAACCCCTTAAAATGTTAAAAATATTAAAATACTCTAAAAAGCTTAAAACCACTAAAAAATAAAAAAACCTCTAAAACCCCATAAAGAACCTAAGAACCGAAAAAACCCTAAAAGATCATGAAAATCCATAAAACCCCTCAAAATCCTTAAAACAACAAAAAAACCCTAAAAATCATAAAAATCGTCAAGAAGCCCTAAAAATCCCCCAAAAAGTAAAAAATCTAAAAACCCTAAAAGACCCTTAAAACCCATAAAAATCACTAAAAACTTAAAAACCATAACACTAATAAAAACTATAAAAACCTCTAAAAAATCTAACAACCCTTAAAACCCAAAAAAATGCTAAAAAACTCTAAAAAACATTAAAACCTAAAATAACTCAAAACCCCCTAAAAACCCTAAAAACTCTAAAAACCCTAAAAACACTAAAAACCCTCTGAGTAAATCAAAACCCTAAAACCCCTAAAACCATAAAATTCTACAAATCTTAGAAAATATAAAAACCCTAATGACCCTGAAAACCCCATGAAAACCATAAAACTCTTGAAAAACATAAAAAAACCAAAAAATCAATAAAAACATTGAAAACCCTTAAAACCCATAAAAATGTTAAAAAACTCTAAATAACATAAAAAACTAAAAAAACTAAAATAACCCTAAAAACCCAAAGGATCTTAAAACCCCTAAATAACCCGAAAAACCCCGAAAACCCCTAAAAACACTCCAAATCCCTAAAAATATAAAAACCCTAAAAACTATAAAAAACATAAAATACCCTAAAATACTTGAAAATGTAAAATACCAAAAAAACCAGAAAAAAAAACCCTAAATATTTTAAAACCCCATAAAAACCATAAAAAACCACAAAAAAAACTCTAAAACCACCTAAAGCCCCTAAAAACGTTAAAAACTCTAAAAAACGTTAAAAAAACAAAAAACTCAAAAGAACCATAAATCCCAAAAAATGATACAAACTATGTAAACCATAAAACCCTAAAAAACCCATAAAAACCTCAAAATCCATAAAAACCCTAAAACCCATAAAAATCATAAAAACCATAAAAATCCCAAAAATTCCTAAAAAACGTAAAAAACCTGAAAAACCATGAAAACCAAATTAAAACCCTAAAAACCCCTAAAAACCTTAAACAACCCTTTAAACCCATAAACATCCTAAACACTACTAAAAAATATAAAAACTATTAAATCCCCTAAAACGTTAGAAAAATCTAAAAACCCTTAAAAACTTTAAAAGCACAAAAAACCCATAAAACCCCTAAAAACAAAAAAAACCATAAAACCCTTAAAACCCTAAAAAACTTTGAAAACCCATTAAAACAATCAGAATCATTAAAATCCCTAAAAACCATAAAAACCATAAAAATCCTAAAAAATCCCTAAATATACAAAAAATGAAAAAAATCATAAAAACATTAAAAAACCCTGAAAACCATAAAAATCCCTCAAAACATTAAAAACCCTCCAAACCCATAATAACCATAAAACCACTAAAAACTCTAAAAACCCTTTAAACCCCTAAAAATGTTAAAAACTCTAAAAAAACTTGAAGCTAGTAAAAAAACACTAAAAACCCAAAAAACCCCTAAAAACCTAAAACCCCTAAAAACCATGAAAACCCTAAAAACTCTCAAAATCCCCCAAACCCTAAAAAACATTAAGATCCTAAAAAAATCATAATAATCCTTGAAAATGTAAAAAACTATAAAATCTCTGAAAAGCCCCTAAAATCCATAAAACCCCCTAAAATCCTCAAAAACCCCAAAAACCCATAAAAACCCTAAAACCCCACTAAAACCCTTAAAACCCCTGAATACTAATAAAACACACTATAAAACCTTAAAAATGATAAAAAATAAAAATACCACTAAAAACCCCAAAGACCCCAAACACACTAAAAACCCCTTAAACGCCTAAAAATAGTGAAAAACTATAAAAACCCACAAAATCCCTAAAAACCATAAAATTCCCAAAAAATCAGAAAAATACTAAAAAAGGTCTAAAAACCCTAAAAATAAAAAAACCCTAAAACCCCTAAAAAATTCCTCAAAACCATAAAACCCCTACAAAATTAAAAAACCTTAAAAACCCCATAAAACCCTAAAAACCACTAAAAAATCTTAAAACACTTAGAGCCCATAAAAATGGTTAAAAACTATAAAAAACAATAAAAACCCAAAAAAACTCAAAAAACCCTAAAAACCCAAAAAACCCTCAAAACCCCAAAATCCTTAAAACCTTAAAAACCCTAAAAACCCATAAAACCCCTCAAAATCCCTAAAACCTCTAAAAAACACTAAAACCAATAGTTTTTTTTAAAAAAACCCTAAAATTCCCTGAAAACGTAAAACCCCCTAAAAACCCTAACAATGTTGAAAAAATCCCTAAAAATCCCTAAATATCCCAAAAAACCTCAAAATAACCCTAAAAACCCCAAACACCGTGAAAACCCTAAAAACCTTAAAAACTCCTCAAAATCCCTAAAACCCCTAAAAATCCTAAAAACCATAAAATTCTTTAAAAACCTTAAAAATACATAAAAATTTAAAAAAAACCCTAAAACCCTAAAAACCCCTTGAAACCATAAAAACCCCTAAACCCCTAAAAACCGATTCAAAACCATAAAACCACTAAAAATATAGAAACACATGAAATCCATAAAAAAAGTTAAAAGACTCTTAAAAACCTAAAAACCCTAAAAACTCAAGCCTAAAAACACTGAAACCACCTAAAACCCTAAAAACCTTGAAAACACCTAAACCCCCTCAAAATTACTAAAAAACCTAAAAACAATAAAATTTATAAAAAACCCTAAAAATCCATAAAAAAGTAAAAGACCATAAAACCTTGAGAACCCCTTGAAAATAATAAAAAACCCATAAAACTATTAAAGCCCATAAAACCCCTAAAAACCCATTAAAACTCTAAACCTGTTAAAATCCCAAAAAATGTTTTAAAAAAACTCCAAAAAACCTTAAGACCCCTATAAAACATAAAAACCCCCTAAAATCCAAAAAATCCCTAAAAACCCTCAAAAACCCTCTAAACCATAAAAAACCTAAAAATCCATAAAAATACAAAAAAATGTTAAAACTCGTAAAAACCTTGAAAAATCCCAGAAAACCAGAAAACCCCTAAAAACCCATAACCCCCACCCAAAAAAACAAATAAAATCTCTACAAACCCTTTAAACCCCTAAAACATTAAAAACTATAAAAATCCTTAAAAAGACTAACAACTCAAAAAAACACCAAAAACCCAAAAAACTATTAAAGCCCCTAAAAACCATAAAAGACACAAAAATACCCTAAAAATACCTAAAAACCATAAAAATCCTAAAAATTACTAAAAATATCTAAAAACTTAAAAACCCCTAAAAAATCTGAAAACCCCCTAAAAACCATAACCCTACAAAAGTTAAAATCCCCTTAAAAGAATAGAGAAATGGCGGCTCTGGAGACTCTAGAATCTCTGGTGATTCAGCTCTCTCGTGATGGTGGTCTACTTCCAGGTTGAATACGATGGCAAACGACACACCTCCCTCCCTCTTTGTGGGGGAGGAACCTCCCTCGGAGGACTGTTCTTTGTCGTCGCTCTCTTCCACTGATTTACTACCCTCCTTTCCGCAAACGGTGCTTTTCCTGAATTTTATGGAGTCCTTTGAAGGCCATCTACAGCTTACCCTCTCGATTTGGGAGTTCACGGAAGCTTTGGATCTGCACTGCCTGACTCTGGTTTCAAGTTTCCTGATGTTGCGACCCTCGGTGGTCACTTTCGACATGTTTGTCTTAGCTTTCTGGAAACTGAGGGATTGTGCAACCATGAGTCTGATTGATAGATCCCACATCATGATTCAGTTTGCCTCTGAGGAGGACCTTGTCCTTGACTGGTCAGTGGTTCCTCGGTCATGCAATGGTTCTCGTTTCTCTCTTTTTCAGTAGAGCATTGATTTTCATCTGAAGCGGAGCTCCCCGATGGTTGCTACCTGGGTTAGATTTCCTGAACTTCCCTTTCCCTTTCAAAATTTTTCTATTATGTCAATTCTTGGGAATTTGGTGTGGAGGTTCCTCTGTGTGGATAGTAGGAATATGGCCCTTTTCCATCTAGTTTCACCAAGGGCCTTCGTTGAAGTTGATGCTTCAAAGGCTCCTGTGGATGTTGTTTGGATTGCAGTGGGGGAGGAGCTTAGGTGGCGCCAACCCGTTATTTATGAACCATGGCTGGTGTTCTACTCTTCTTGTTAGATATTTGGTCACAATGCTCAATCTAGAGGATGTTTCGGTCCTGGAAGGGGTGTTGCTAATCTGGCTCGCATGTCTTCTAATGTGATCCTCCTTCCTCTGGTGGAGGTTGAGGGGACAACGGGGATGGCTGAGCCCTTGTCCTCCCAGGATTTGGCTGCTGATGTTCCCTGTTCATCTAACCAAATGGCTGTAAGTGATCTGGATGTTGCTCTGATGGATTCGGGGGGCTTTAGAATAAGTCTAGCTAGAGGTGTTTGTGCTTCGAGAGATGCTGTTGAGGAGGAAGTGCTACTGGCTGATGGGGATAATCGGGTTCGTGCTGAAGGTGTCCACGGATGTGGTGACTTTTCAGGGAGGCAGTCAGGTTCAGGGAAGGATACTTTGATGGGAACCTGGCAAGGGAATGTTCAGATAGAGGTTCCCTGTGCGACGTTCCTAGGAGGAAAAGACATAGATTGTAAGAAGGATAACGGTGGAACCTCTTCACCGAGTAAGATTACAATGCCTGTCCAAAACAGTTTACAGGTCTCAGTCCTGGCTAAGCCCACAGATGTGGATGTGTTAGTGGAAGAATTTGTGTAGGAGGTTGTGGTTGTTTAGGTCATGAGGCAGGGGATTAGTGGCTTATGTCTTTGGCTGAGAAGGAGAGGGCTGCGACATAAGGGGAGCCCTGGATTCCCAGGGTGCAGTACACTGATTGACATGACGCCCCCTGGTGCTATCTGAGAGTGATGACGTGGGGAGACCTGACATGGAGACTGGTCCTCTTGCGGACAACACTAGTGATGCTGAGGATCTTCCTAGTGCTCATATTCTGAATGCGAATGTCTTCCCTATGCTAGGGATTGTTGGGGAAAATGGTGACCAGTCCCCGAATCTGCAGAGGACCATGGTTCTCTATGGTGTTCCCTCTACTGAAGCTCATTGTGTGCAGTTACATGAGATGGTGATGGTTGAATGGGATAGGTACCCACTTGAGGGTGATGCAAAGAGGTTTGGGGAGAGGTTTGTTGTTGATTATTGCCGGATAAACACCGTTATGGCTAGGTCTAAGGAGGAGAGGAACAAAAGAGGTGCCGAAAATCCTGGTTCTGAAGGTAAGAAAGGGAAGGCCCCATATGCTGTCACTGATGGAGTCACTTGTGAGAAACCAGGTTATGAAGCTGGATCCACCTCCGCCCCCCTGAAGTGAAGACGGAGGAAGGATTATTCTACCCTATTAGGACCTATGGAAACCTGGGCCACATCAAGGGCAGTCAGACTAAAGCTAAAAGTTAATAAGAGGGAGTGGCCCCCAGGATCTGCTGAGCAAGAGAGGGCCAGAATGAAGCTTCTATCCAGGATTGGAATATAGGAGGAGTATGAGTCAGGATGGAATTCTATGGACACGGGTGCTGAGTCAGATTACAACTTTACTGAGGTGGGTGATGGCTTTAGTGTGGGCAGTTGTTATCGTGGTGCGGAGCTGGATGACTTCGGTGGTGACATTGACTGATTTTCCCCTTTGTGCACCTTTCTTTTTGGACTCTTTTGTGTGTCTCTTTTGATTTTTGTTTCTTGTTTCCTTTGTGACTTTTTTCTAATAAATTTTGGGGGGAGCTAGGAATAGCCTGGTCCCGAGCCTTCCTTGCCCCTTAAAAGCATAAGAACCCTAAAACCCACTAAAAACTCTAAAAAGCCTAAATACCCATAAAAACATTAAAAAAAAAATCTAAAAACCATAAATACATGAAAAACTCAAAGACCACTAAAACCCCAAGAAATATGTTAAAAACCCAAAAAATCCTTAAAAATACAAAAAAATCCCAAAAAATACAAGAAACCATCAAAATCCCTAAAATCCATAAAAACCCCTAAAAACAAAAAAAACTAATAAATTCAAAAAAAATCCCTGAAAATATAAAAACCTCTAAAACCCTTAAAATCCCCCAAAACCTCCCTAAAAACCATAAACCCCTAAAACCTCAAAAAACCTAAAAACACATAAAACCCCAAAAAAACACTAAAATCTCTAAAAACCTATGAAACCCCCAAAAACGTTAAAAAACTTTAAAAACACAAAAAATCCTAAAAACCCCAAAAGACTCTAAAAACCCTAAAAACCCTAAAAACCATAAAACCCCTTAAAAACCTTAGAAACCCTTAAAACATGTAAAAACCCAAAAAAACCCTAAAACCCATAAAACCCCCTAAAAACCTTAGAATCCCTTAAAACACGTAAAAACCGAAAAAAACACTAAAACTCTAAAAACCTGTAAAACCAAAAAAAACATTAAAAAACTATAAAGACTCAAAAAACCCCTAAAAATACAAAAAAGACCCTAAAAACTGTAAAAAACTTAAAACCCCTTGAAAACTCCAAAAACACTCAAAATCGCTAAAAACCCCAAAACAATAAAAATAAAAAAAAATAAAAAATACCTAGAAATCCGTGAAAATGTAAAGAACCCTAAAAACCATTAAATGCTCTAAAACACCATAAAAGCCTTAAAAAGTTTTAAAAACTATTAAAAACCCTAAAAAACCTAAAAAACTCAAAAACCCAAAAAGACCCTAAAAACCCTAATAGCCCCTAAAAACCAAAATTAGTCTAAAAAACCCCTAAAACCCTAAAAATCCATGAAAATTTAAAAAACCCAAAAAAACATGAAAAACCCTCAAAAGCAAAAAACCCCTATCACCTTAAAACTGCTAAAAACCCTAAAATCCATTAAAAAAATATAAAAAACATTAAAAATGTTAAAGATCTCTAAAAACCATTAAATCCCCTAAAAAATTCAAAAAACCCCTAGAAACCCAAAAAACCATTAAAACCCTGAAAAACACTAAAAACCCTAAAAACCCTGAAAACCCAAAAAGACCCACAAAATTCGTAAAAACCAAAAAAACCCTAAAAACTATAAAAATCCTAAAAAATCCATAAAAATCTCTAAAAACATAAAAAAAACCCTAAAACCTCTTAAAAACCCTAAAAACCATAAAACCCTAAAAACCCTAAAAACCCACTTAAAAATCTAAAAACCCTAAAAAGACATAATAAAGTAAAAAAACCCTAAAACCCCTAAAAATCCATAAAATCCTTGAAAATGTAAAAAACCCTAAAGACCCTAAAAAACCATAGAATACCACTAAAACCTTAAAAACCTAAAAACCCAAAAAACCCTAAAAATCACGAAAAACAGAGTAAAAACTCCAAAAACTCTAAAAACAAACAAAAAACCCACAAAACCCCTAATAAATGCACAAAATCACTAAAACACCTCAAAATACCTAAAACCGCCCAAAACCCTAAAAACCATAAAAAACCAAAAAAAGAAATAAATATCCCTAAAAACTTTAAAAACCCTAAAAAATACATGAAAACTATTAGACCCTTAAAAACCATAAAAACTACAAAAAACCCCTAAAAATAACTAAAAACTATAAAAACCATTAAAATCCATGAAAGCGTTAAAAATTCTAAAATTCTTTAAAAACCCTAAGACTCAAAAAACCCTAAAACCCAAAAAATTCACTAAAACCGATAAAAACAATAAAAACCGTAAAAACCCTAATAACCCAAAAGCCTA
Organism: Viscum album; assembly: GCA_963277665.1. Classification (NCBI taxonomy): domain Eukaryota; kingdom Viridiplantae; phylum Streptophyta; class Magnoliopsida; order Santalales; family Viscaceae; genus Viscum; species Viscum album. The sequence continues at coordinate 1,884,038,118 of OY728141.1, read as the reverse complement.
AAAATCCCTAAAAACCATAAAAAATATAAAAACTATAAAAATTCAAAAAAATCCCTAAAAATCCCTAAAAACAAAAAAACCCTAAAAACCCGGAAAGACCCCTAAAAACCATAAAACACCTAAAAACCTTAATACCCTAAAACCAACTGAAAACTCTAAAAACACCTTAAAACCCCTAAAAATGTGAAAAACACTAAAAACATTAAAAACCCTAAAAGATAAAAAAATCCAAAAAACACCAAAAGTCACTAAAAACATTAAAATACCTAAAAAACGTGAAAACCCTAGAAAAACCCTAAAACCGCTAAAAATTCCTAAAATCCCTAAAAACCATAAAGCCTAAAAATCCATAAAATTCTCAAAAAACATAAAGAACCCTAAAAAATATAAAAAACCATTGAAAACTATAAAACCCCTAAAAATATTTAAATCCTTAAAGACCCATAAAAACCCTGAAAGACCATTAGAACTCTAAAAACCCTTAAAACCCTAAAACATTAAAAACTCTAAACCCCTAAAAATTTAAAAAAAAATCCCCAAAACCCCAAAAGAACCATAAAAACCCTAAAAACCACTAAAACCTGCTAAAAACCTCAAAATCCCTAAAATCCTAATATCACTAAAAACCAAAAAATCCTAAAAAGGCCCTATAATCAATAAATTTTTTAAAAAACATAAAACCCTGAAAACCCCTAGAAAATCATAACAACTCCAAAAAACCTTAAAAACATAAAAAACCATAAAATCTTAAAAATCCACTAAAAACTCTAAAAACCCTTAAAACCCCTAAACACTTTAAAAAACTCTAAAAACCATAAAAACCGAAAAGTCCCTAAAAACCCCTAAAAGAACTAAAAAACCCAAAATTCAATAAAAACCCTCAAAAAGCCTAAAACCCATAAAAGCCTAAAAATCCCTAAAAATACCCGAAAACGCAAAGAACCATAAATACCCTAAAAACACCTAAAAACATATAACCCTATAAAACCTTAAAATCCCTAAAAAGCCAATAAAAACTATAAAAACCAATAAAAACTATAAAACCCATTAAACCCCCTAAAATGTTAAAAAACTATAAAATCCTTAAAAATTAAAAAAACTCAAACCCCCCCCCCCCCTAAAACCCAAAAGACCCTAAAAGGCTTGAAAAACCACAAAAACCCTAAGAAACTAAAAACCCCAAAAAACCACAAAAATCCTAAAAACCAAAAAAAATAATAAAGAAGTCCTAAAAATACTTAAAAATGTAAAAAACCCTGAAAATCCACAAAAACCCATAAAAAACGACGAACCTTAAAAACCCCTAAAACCCCTAAATTTCACTAGAAGATAACACTATTTCAGAATGATGGTGGATCCCTTTGCCAACCTTGAAGATGACGATAGGCTTCGCGCATCTCCCTCCCCCCACCACAGGGGAGGGGCCTTCGCTGAATTTCATGGATGATCGGCCTTTTGTTCAGTTCACGGCTCTGGAACTGTTTCCCCCTTTTTCATGGATCGATCTTTACCCCAAGGTTCATGTCCTTCACGAAGGACGTTTGCAGCTTCATCTCTTGATTTCAGAGTTCAATGAAGCCTCTTCTTTGTATAAGCTGACTTTGGTTTCTCGTTTCATGAACTGGCACCCTCTGGTGAACGTTTTGGACAGATTCATTTTTGAAAGTTGGGATCTGCAGGATTGCGCTACGGTGGGTCTTGTTGATAGCTACCTTATTTTGATTCATTTTGCATCTGAAGAAGATCTTATTCATGCTTGGTCTATGGCTCCTCGGAATTGCGATAGTAACCGGTTTTCCCTTTTTCAATGGAGTTTTGATCTTAACTTGCACCGTGATCCACAAATGGTGGAAACATGGGTGAGATTTCCAGAACTCCCTCTCCCCTTCCAGAATTTTTCTATTATTTCGATGTTGGGGAACCTAGTGGTGAGTTTACTTTGTGTGGATAGCAGGACTCGGACTATATGACATCCAGTCACCCTGAGGGATTTTGTTGAGGTGGATGCTTCAATGGAGCCGATGGAATTTGTGTAGATTACTATTGGTGAGGAGCTCCGATGGAGACAGCTGATGGTCTTTGATACATGGGTTGAATTCTGTTCCTCTTGCAGACATCTTGGTCATGAAGATCGTGTCTTTAGGAGAGGATTAAGGAGATCTAGTTTTCTGAATCTAGCTTTGATGGGGAATGTTGAAGGATGCCATAATCTGGGGGGGAAAGAGGTGCCTGTCAAGGCTACTCAATGCTTGCCTCCCCAGCCATTGGTTAGGGACATCTTTGCATTCCTAAAAACTAATTTAAATTATGAAGCTGGTAAGGAGGAGGTAAGGGAGGATTCATGTGACTTGGGGTTGGAGACTCTAAATAGTAGTAGTGGTAATGAGGATGGTAATGTAGTGGCCGTGCACTTGGATGCTAGTTTTAACAGTGAACATGTTGAAAAAAGGTAGGAGTATGATCAGAGTGATACTTCTTTGTATAAAAGGTTTTATTGCCTTGTGTCTGTTGAGACATAGGGTGAAGTAGTGGCATAGGGGGATGTGGGGGATCGATGGATGATGGAGGAACATGGAGAGGTGGCTAGGAAGGTGGAGGGGATTTTTTTTGTTCATGAGTAGAATGGGCTCTATAGTTGCAGTTTAGCAAAAGCTGTTGTGCAGGAATCGAGTTGTGGTGACATTGGAAAGGTGCGGGTTCTGTCATCAGAGATCAATGTGGAGGTTTGGGAGGATATTCTGGAGGGTGTGGCTAGATTTAGGCCTCTTGGATTCACTGTGAAAACAACTGGGGTGGTGCTGGATGGAACTATTGATTGGGAATCTTGTTGTGCAGCCGGGAAGGGGAAGGTAGATGAGTAGGGGTGAAGGATACGACAACGGTGGTGGCTGAGCAGGGTGAAGTGTCTATGGAAGGGAAAGTGTTTGAGAAGAGAGAGGGAGATGAGTGGAGAGGTGAGACACATTTCAGTTCGGATATTGGGTAGGCGGCCAAGCAGGGGGAGGGGTATGAGCAAGGGGAGTCGGTGGACCAGTGTTTTGTGGCATGTGCTGAGGGGGTGGAGGAATCCCTGCTGCCTGGGAAGGGGAAATCGACTTTGATGGTGCGTGATGGGGCTTCTGCTGGTGATTCTTTTTGTGAGTCTCTATAGGGGACTTTGGCTCAGTTTGATCACGAGCAGAGGGAGGTTGATGAAAATAGGGAGGTGATGGAGTCAGTTGTGGCGGTGCATGAGGGGCCCTAAGATGATAGGCCTAGTTGTACGGGTCTACATAAATTAGAGATGGAGGACCACCCTGGTGGTCCTTGGAAGGGAAGTCCCTAGGATGTGCATCAGGCCAAGTGGTTGTACGCTCTCAAGGAACCTGTTCTTACTGGCTGTCCTCTAAACCAGGAATCCTCGTTCATACTTATTCCAGTAGGATGGTAGAAGGATGAATTGCGATACGACCTTAATGATCAAGGATAAGGCCTTTCTTAAGGAGGCCATTATATACGGGAAGGAAAAAAACCTGCAGGTATCTCTGTTGATCGTTGAAGGAGGAAGCCTAGGAAGGATTACTCTACCTTTCCAAAGACCATGTCCACAAGAGCCTCCTGCAAAGCTAAGGAAAATGCCTCTAGAAGGGGAGTTAGGCATGTCTAGGTGCAACAGAATGTGGATAAAAAACATATCAGGGGGTATTATACTGCCTTAATCAAGCACTATGAATAATCTGAATGGGAGTCAGTAGATTCGGATGCTTCCTCCGGGTATGGTGCTGATGGAGATCCATATAGAGATGAAACAACCTATGGATATGTTGCAGCTTCTGTTAATGACTTTGTGGTGATCTTGACTAACTTTCTTTTCTTTTGGGGGTTTTCTTTTTTGGTTTTTTGGGGTTGGTTTGGGTCTTTTTCTGTCTTTTGGGTGTGGGTCACTTGACTCCTCCCCTGTCTGTCATGTATTTTTTCTTAATAAATTTTGGGGGGTAAGTTTTAGCTTGGCTCTACACCTTTCTTGCCCTAAAAACTACTAAAAACTAAAAAAACCATTAAAACCCCTAAAAACGTTAAAAAAATCTAAAAACCCATAAAAACCATAAAAAATTAGAGAAACCCTAAAACCCCAAAGACCTTAAAAACCCTGAATTCTCCCAAAAACCTTGAAAAACCATGGAAAACCCAAAAATCCAAAAAATCCAAAAAAATCGGAAAAACCTTAAAAACACCTAAAAATCCCTGAAAACTCCAAAATAAACTGATGTGTCGCCAGAAGCTCAAAACAAGTAAGTGAAGAGGAGCAACGTAATGTAACTGAATTGACCAAGTCTTAAAGGTAAAGCCACCCGCCAAGGTTTCTCCATGATTAAAGACCATGTCACCATCAATGGAGATGCACCACCAGTTTCAGGCAAGGGAAGATGCTAAAGCTAGAAGAATGCACAACAAACTTCACAAATTCATCCAATTCAATCCTCATCCTTACAAAGGGGAGAAAATACATTATAAAGAAAAAATAAAATCAGGAAAATGCCCCAATTCAAGTTACAAGGCATGGGTAACCTAAAAGGTACATAAAAAGCACAAAACAACACTTTCCCATTCCATTTAATGACCCCACTAGAAAAAGTAGTGGGATTCCCTCTTAATGATGCTTTTCTCTACCTTATCTCTCTCCTTTAATGTGCTGCTATGAATTTACATCCATTTCCATGTGGGTAAGTAATTTTGGGCCCCAAATAAGTGTGTTGTGTCCCACCATGGTGTTGGATGTCAAGAAGTGTGGGCTGGTCCAATTCAAATAACATTTGGGCATAAAAATTTTATCAAGCCCAAAATTATTCTCTTTGGGTTGAATCTGATCCATATCAAAAACCATAAAACCCTAAAAAAACCCCAAAACCATAAAACCCCTTAAAACTTAACAACTATAAAAACCCATAAAAACCCTAAAACTACTAAAAACACTAAAAACCCTTTAAATGACTAAAAATATTATAAACTCTAAAAAACCTTAAAACCCTTAAAAACAACAAAAAACCAAAAAGACCTTAAAACCCCTAAAACCCTAAAAATCCCTAAAAACCCAAAACACCCTAAAAAGATAAAAATAATAAAAATTCATGAAAATTCATGAAAGAGTAATAACCCCAAAATCCCAAAACCCCCCTGAAAACCATAAAACCCCCTAAAAATATTAAAAACCCATAAAAACTCTAAAACCCACTAAAAACTCTATAAGCCCTTTAAACCCCTAAAAACGATAAAAAACTCTAAAAAACCTTTAAACCCCTAAAAATTAAAAAAATAACCCTAAAACCCAAAAGGGCCATAAAACCCTGAAAACCCCTAAAAACCATAAAACCCCCCAAAACACTTAAAACCATCAAAATCACTAAAAACGTAAAAAACCCCAAAACCCATAAGAATCCTAAAAATACCTAAAATTACCCGAAAATAGAAAAAACCCAAAAAACCCTAAAAGGAAAATCAAAACAATAAAACCCCTAAAAAATATTTAAAAACCCTAAAAACCATAAAAATCCAAAAACCACTAAAAACTCTAAAACACCTTTAAACCTCTAAAAACTCAACCCCCTCTAAAATCCCAAATGGCCCACCTAGAAATACCCAAATACCATAAAAATCCCTAAAACCCCTAAAATCCCTAAAACCCAAAAAAACCATAAAAATCCTTAAAAGTCCCTGAAAATGTAAAAAACCTTGAAAACTCTTATAACCACCATAAAACCATAAAAATCCATAAAAACATTAAAAACCCTAAAAACCAATAAAAACCCAAAAAATCCACAAAAAAACTCTAAAAACACTTAAAACCCCTAAAAACGTTTAAAAACTCTAAAACCCTTAAATCCCCTAAAAACTCAAAAAAACCTCAAAACCTAAAAACACCCTCAAACTAAGAAATACCCTAAAAACATTGAAAACCCCTAAAACCCCTCAATATCCATAAAAATCCTAATAACCCTTAAAATAATAAAAAATCATAAAAATCCCTAGAAATCCCTTAAAAAGTAAAAAAATGCTAAAAACCTTGAAAAAACCAATGAAAACCCAAAAGACCCCTAAAAACATTAAAAAACCCATGAAACTGCTAAAAACATTAAAAACTCTAAAAAACATTAAAAACCCAAAATTTTTCAAAAAACCCTAAAACCCCAAAATGGCCCTAAAAACCCTGAAAACCCCTAAATACCCTAAAAACCCTAACAATCCCTAAAAACCCTAAAAATCCCTAAAAACCCAAGAAAACCATAAATATCCTAAAAATTGCTAAAAATCTATGAAAACTAAAAACCATGAAAACCCCCTAAAATCCATAAAAACCCTTAAAAACAATAAAAAAATCTACAAATCCACAAAACCCATAAAAACACAAAAACCCTAAAAACCCCTAAAAATGTTTAAAAACTTTAAAAAACCTTAAAACACCTAAAAACTCAAAAACAATCATAAAATCCAAAAAAGAACCAAAAACCTTGAAAACCCTTAAAAACCTCAAAACCCTTAAAAACCCTCAAAATGCCTAAAAACTCTAAAAAACATAAAAACCATAAAATCCTAAAAAGGCCCTAAAAATCCCTAAAAATGTAAAAACCCTAAATACCCTGAAAAATCCTGGAAAACCACAAAAACTTCTAAAAACATTAAAAAACCCTAAAAAACACAAAAAAAACACCTAAAAACCACTAAAAACACTAAAAACCCTTTAAACCCCTAAAAATGTTAAAAAATGTAAAAAACCTAAAAACCCATTAAAAACAAAAAAAACCTAAAAACCCAAAAATACCTGAACAACCATGGAAAACCCTAAAACCACTAAAAACCCTTTAAAATCCATAAAACCCCTCAAAATCCATAAAACCCTAAAATCCCTAAAACCCCCTAAAACCAAAAAAAATCCTAAAAAATCCCAAAAAATCCATGAAAACCAAGAAAACACAGAAAACCTTAAAAACCTAAAAACCATGAAAACCAGTAAAAACATTAACAACCCTAAAAACCAAAAAACCCAAAAACTCACTAAAAATATAAAAACACTTAAAAACCGTAAAAAACATAAAAACTCAAAAAACAATACCTGAAAAAACTCAAAAAAAAAACCCAAAAATACCCTAAAACCCTGAAAAAACCCAAAAAACTCTAAAAACCCTGAAAATCCTTGAAAAGCATAAAAACCCCTAAAAACATTAAAAATCCCTAAAAAAATAAACATCTAAAACCCATTAAAACTCTAAAAACCATTAAATCCCCTAAAAACTTTAAAACTCTAAAAACCATAAAAACCATAAAAATCTAAAAAACACCCAAAACCAAGAAAAACCCAAAACCCCAAAACCCCAGAATAACCATAAAACCCTCCGAATCTCTAAAAACCCTAGAAACCATAAAAATCCTTAAAATGAACTAAAAAATCATAAAAAAGTAAAAACCCCTAAAACAATTGAAAATCCTATGAAAACCATAAAACCCCTAAAAACCTTAAAAACCCAAAATCTCTATAAAAACCCTAATGACCATGAAAAAACCTAAAACACTTAAAACCACTAGAAAGGCTAAAAACTCTAAAAAAACCTTAAAAACCATAAAATTCTCAACAAAACACTAAATACCCAAATAGACATTAAAATCCCTAAAACCCAGAAAAAACCCTAAAACCAAAAAACCCTTGAAAAACCCCAGAAAACCATAAAAACCCCTCAAACCATAAAATCCCTAAAATCCCATAAAACCCCAAAACACTGAAAACTATAAAACCCTAAAAAACCCTAAAAACATTAAAAAATATTTAAAACCCTAAAAAACTCAAAACCCCCCTAAATACCAAAAAAAATCTCTTAAAACTTTTAAAAACCCTAAAACAACTAAAAACCCTAAAACTACTAACTACCCTAAAAAGCGTAAAAACATTGAAAATTCCTAAAAACCCTAAAAATCCAAAAAACACTAAAAACCATAAAAATAAAAAATAACCCTAAAAATCCCTAAAAACATAAAATAACATAAGAACCCTAAAAGACCCCTGAAAACCATAAAACCCCTAAAAACATTAAAAAACATAAAAAACATAAAAATAAAACAACCCACTAAAAACCCTAGAAACCCTTTAAAAACGTAAAAAATTTCAAAACTCTAAAAAATATTAAACACTCTAAAAAACACAAAAAAACCAAATAACCAAAAAAAGACATTAAAAACCCTAAAATCTCCTAAAAACCCTAGAAGCCTTAAAACCCCTCAAAATCCCTAAAAACCATAAAAAACCATAAAAGACGTAAAAAACCTAAAAAAATCACTCAAATAACTATTAAATTAAAAACCCATACAAACTTTGAAAAACTCCTAAAAAACATAAAAACCCCTAAAAATCTTAAAAATCCCTAAAATCCCTAAAAACCACTAAAAACTCTAAAAACTCTAAAAACTCTAAAAACTATCAAAACCCCAAAAAATGTTAAAATTCTATAAAAAACATTTAAACCCCTAAAAACTAAAAAATACCCTAAACTCCTTGAAAACCCCTAAAATTTCCGAAAATTTCTCAAAACCCTAAAAACCATAAAAATCCTAAAATGCCCTGCAAATTCCTAATAACGTAAAAACCCCCTAAAAACCTAAAAAATACCTAAAAACCCTAAAAACCAAACCCCCTCAAAAACATAAAAACCCACAAAAGCCTAAACAACCACTAAATACTCTAAAACCCCTTTAGACACTTAAAAACAGCTAACATATCTAAAAAACATGAAAACATAAAAAATCCAAAAAATCCAAAAAACCCAAAAAGTCCTAAAAAACATGAAAAACTCTAAAAACCCAAAAATCCCCAAAAATCCCTAAAAAACACTCAAAATCACTAAACACCCTAAAAACATAAAAATCCTAAAAATCCTAAAAAAAATTCTAAAACCCTTCAAATGAAAAAAAAACACTAAACACCTTGAAAACCCCATGAAAACCATAAAAACCCCTTAAAAATTTAAAAATCCTGAAATCTATAAAACACTAAAAAATCAATAAAAACTCTAAAAACCCTTATAACCCATAAAACCCATAAAATTTTAAAAACTCTAAAACACATTGAAAACCCTACAAAAACCAAAAAACACGAAAAAATCCAAAAAAGACTAAAAACAATGAAAAAACCTGAAAAACCTAAAATACCCCTAATATCCCAAAACCCTCAAAATCCCTAAAACCCACAAAACCATAAAAACCTAAAAAACCTAAAAAACCAAAAAAATATATTTAAATATGTAAAAAATCCTACAAACCCTGAAAACAGGTTGAAAACCATAAAAAGCCTTAAAAACCTTAAAAATCCTTAAAAACTCTAAAAACCCATAAAAACAACTAAATCCTATAAAATCCCCTAAAACCCCTAAAAATGTTAAAAACTCTAAAAAACCTTCAAAACCCCTAAAAAAACTCAATCCTTTTCTTTGGTTCCTGTTTGTCTTCGGTTTGTTCGATTGCTGGTACTTTGGTCATGGCGGTTGTGGATGTGAGTTGCTGATGGTGTTGGATGCTGGTTTGGAGGTGAGGGGCTACTTGGTTTTGGGTCTGAACAAGGTGGTTTGGGTGCTGTGGTATGGTTTGAGGCACATAAGCTGGTGGTCCTATTTTTCTGCTGCTAGGTGTTGGTCAGGTGATGATTGCTGTCTGATTGGTCGTATGTGTGATGGCCTTTGGAATCTGAGATGCTGGATGGCTGATTGGATGGATTATGAGGATACTGATGCTTATGCTTGGTTAGGTGATGTTGGTTGCTGTAATATGAGCAATGAAATGCTAGGAGATGTCTGCTTTGGTAATATTGGATGCTTGTACTTATATTGTCAGATATTGTTTGTTGCTTGGCTGGGAGATTTACCTTGGCCCTGGAATGTGTTGAAGAGGATGCTGATGTCGAAGGTGATGGATGATGGAATATGTGTTGTGAGATGCGGATTGTTATTTGAATGGGAGGTGCTACAAATGATGTTTCTGGATGTCTGCCTTGGTTGGCTTTTGTGTGTTTTTTGCTTCTTGGTAGGGGATATGGAGCTGCCAAATACTGGAGTTGGATGAGAAGGTGCTGAAGCGACTGTTGTGTCTGGTCTTTTGTGTACTTTCCTTTCATTGTTTTCTTTTTGCGGATTGTCTTTTGGGTTGGGGTTGATGGACCCTACCCCTCCCTGGTCTGTAGTGTCTCTTTTGGTGTCTTTTTTCTAATAAATTTTGGCAGGACCAGGAATAGCCTGGTCCTGCACCTCTTCTGCCCTAAAAAACTCTAAAAACTCTAAAAAAAGACCCTAAAACCTAAAAAGCCTTAAAACCCCTAAAAAGATCTAAAAATGCTAAAAACACTAAAAATCTTTAAAACCATAAATATCCTAGAAAATCCCAAAAAATCCCTTAAATGTAAAAAAAATCCTAAAAATGAAAAAACCCATAAAAGCTTTAAAAACCCTAAAAACCCATAAAACCCAAAAAACCCCATAAAACACTAAAAAGCTCAATAAAAACCCTAAAACCCCAAAAGACCCAAAACCCACTTAAAATCCGAAAACCCCTAAAGAACCTTGAAAGCCCCGAAAACCCCTCAAAATCTCTAAAGCCCTAAAACCTTAAAAACCATAAAAAACGTGAAAAATGTCATAAAAATCCCTAAAATTGTAAAAAATCATAAAACCCTGGAAACCCCTAAAAACCATAAAACCCCTAAAAAACCTAAAAACCCATAAAAACCTTAAAAACCCACTAAAAACTCTAAAAATTATTAAAACCCCAAAAAACGTTAAAAAAATATAAAAAAACTTAGAATCGCTAAAAAACTCAAAAAAACCCATAAAAACCAAAAAAGACCCTAAAACCTTGAAAACCCTGAAAACTCCTAAAAGCCCTCAAAATCCCTGAAATCTATAGAAAACTCTAAAACCCATAAAATCCTAAAAAATATATAAAAATGTAAAAACCCCTAAAAACCCTAAAACCCCCCTAAAAATCATAAAACTCCTAAAAACCTTTCAAACCCAAAAAACCCATAAAATCCCTAAAAAATCACTAAAAACTCTAAAAACCCTTAAAACCCCTAAAATCGTTAAAAACCATTAAAAACCATAAAAACCCAAAAGAAGTCAAAAAAGCATAAAAACCAAAAAAAAACTTAAAAACCCATTGAAATCATGAAAACCCTCACAATACTATAAAACATAAAAACCCTAAAATCCATAAAAACCTCTAGAAACCTTAAAAAACCCAAAAAACCATAGAACCCCTTAAAACCAATAAAAATTCCAAAAACTCTTAAAACCCATAAAAACATTAAAGAACTATAAAAAACATAAAACCCCTAAATAACTCAAAAAAAACCCTAAAACCTAAAAATACCTTAAAAACCGTGAAAACACTAAAAAACCTATAATCCATGAAAAACCCGAAAAACTCTCAAAATCCCTAAAAACTCTAAAAAACCTAAAAACCATAAAAACCTAAAATGGGCCTAAAAATACTTGAAAAAGTAAAAAAACCCTAAACCCCCGTAAAACCATAAAACCCATATCCTTACAAAAAAACCATAAAACCCTTAAAACCCATAAAAATAACCTAAAACTCATAAAAACCATAAAAACCTCTAAAAAATTAAAAACCCTTAAATCCCCAAAAAAATGTTAAAAACTTGAAAAACCATTTAAACACCTAAAAACATAAAAAACAATAAAAACCCAAAAAGACCCTAAAAACCCTGAAAAAACCAAAAAACCATAAAAACTTTAAAACCCCCCCTAAAGACCGTCAAAATCCCTAAAAACCTGAAAAACCATTCAAATGCAAAAAAAATCCTTAAAATTCCTTGAAAATGTAAAAACACTAAAAACCCTGAATAATCCCTAAAAAAAATAAGAACCCCTAAAACCAATAAAACCCCCTAAAACCCATAGTAACCCTAAAACCCACTAAGCTGCTCGACGCGGCGAATTCTGAGGCTTCCCCTCGAAATCCTTCTCTTCGGCTTCGATGATCACTTTCTTCGTGATGCGGATCGATGGTGGAAGAAGAGGCGGATACTTGAAGGTGGGGGGTTCTGGCGGGCTGTGACAGGGACTGGCGACCGAGGCTTGTGCTGATGTTTCGCCGGTGGATTGGGTGATGACGCTGAGGGTTTCTGCCTTCGATCCAGATCTGAGCTTCCGATGGGTTTCCGTTGACTTTCTGTTCTGCTGCATGTCCCTTTTGGCGCTTCGGATCTGACAGTGACGCTCGATCGGGGAGGCAAGGTTCATTTTTTACTTGCTTCTGTCGATCTCCTAGATTTTTGCTGCATGTTGGTTTCTATGTTGGATTTTGGAAGTGCTTCGCATGTTCCTGGTAGCCGCTGTGGTGATGATGCTTGGTCTGGTTGTGCTTTATTGTTGCTATTGATTCATGTGCTTGCTGCAAGACTTGAGTTCTGCTTCGTAAGGTGGTATTGCTTGTGGTTGATGGGTTATGCTATGGTTTGGTCCTTCGCTTGGCTACGGGTTATTTGCCACTGGTTTTGCTGTTGGGTGCGAATTAATGGATTGTTGGCTGCTATATGGTTGAGACGTGATTAAGTTCGGGTCCTTGCTTTGGCTGGCGGTGGCTCTAAAGAAGGGTGTGATGGAAAATGCTGGTGTTATTTGTTTGCTGTCTTTGGTTCTATGCTGCTGTTTAGGGATCTGGATGGCGTGGAGGTACTGGCTGCTGTGGAGGCTAGTGTTTGTGGCACTGGTGATGTGCTGTTATTGGCAGTGAGTCTCCATTGTGGGGAGTTGTCAGGTGCTTGCTGGTTGTTGGGAAGTGATAGTGGTTGGTATTGGCTGCGGTTGTGCTGGTGCTTGATGCTGCTAGTTGTGATTGGATGTGTTGTCGGTTTTAGTACTACTGGTTGCTAGGGCTGGTTGGTTTGGTTGTGTTGCTGCTGCTCTGTAGCTGTGATGACTGGATGTGGAGCTGCTGGATACTGGTACTGGCTGGATGTGAAGTGATACTGCTGCTATTATGTCTATTTTTGAGTCTTTTTCTCTCTGTGTTTTTCTTTTATGGCGTGGGTTGTAAGGGGCTTTTGGGTGTGGGTCGATCGACCCCTCCCCTCCCTTGTCTGCAGTGTCTGTGTCTTTTTATTTTATAAATTTGGGGGGGGGGCCAGGAATAGCCTGGACCCGAGCCTTCTTTGCCTAAAACCCACTAAAAACTATAAAAACCCTAAAAAGCCTTAAAAACCCTAAAAATCCCTAAACACCAAAAAAATCCAAAAAACCATAAAAATCCTAAAATAACACTAAAAATCCATGAAAACGTAAAAACCCTAAAACCCCAAAAAACCCTAAAAATTAAAAAATGCTAAAAATCTTAAAAACCCATAAAACCCTAAATACCACTAAAAACTATAAAACCCATTAAAAACCTAAAAATGTTGAAAAAACTCTAAAAATACTTAAAAACCCCCAAAAACTCAAAAAAACCCAAAACCCTTCCAAAAATCTAAAAACCCTAAATAGCCCTTAAAACCCCTAAAACCCCTCAAATTATCTTAAAACCCAGACAACCCTTAAAACCCATAAAAATCCTAAAAAAATCCTTAAAATCCATGAAAATGTAAAAAAATACAAAAAACCCTTAAAATCCCTAAAAACCCTAAAACCACTAAAAACATTTAAAAATCCTAAAAATCCATAAAACCCTAAAACAACTAAAAACTCTCAAAACCCTTAAATCCCCAAAAATATGTTAAAAAAATAAAAAATATTAAAACCCTCACAAACTCAAAAAACCTAAAACCCCCAAAAGATCCTAAAAATCCTAAAAACAATAAAAACCATAAAAAACCTTGAAAACCCTAAAACCTTTCAAAATCCCTAAAACCCATAAAAAACCTAAAAACCATAAAAATCCTAAAAAATCCTGAATATGTAAAGAATCCTAAAAACCCAAAAACTCCACCTGAAAACAATAGACCCCTAAAAATATTAAAAAACCCCTAAAACCCATAAAATCTCAAAAAAACCACTAAAATCTTTAAAACCCCTTAAAAACCCTAAAACGTTAAAAAACTCTAAAAAACATAAATACCCCTAAAAAAAAGAAAACACTAAAAACCCAAACAAACCCTAAAAATAAAAAAACTCTAATAACCCTAAAAACCTTGAAACCCCCTCAAATTCCGTAAACACCCTAAAAAACATAAAAATACTAAAAAGTCCCTAAAAATCCATGAAAATGTAAAAAAATCCAAAAACCCTAAAAAACCCCTAAAAACCATAAAACCCCTAAAAACATTAAATACCCTAAAAACCATAAAAGGCTTAAATAACCACTACAAACTCTAAAATCCCTAAAACTTATAATAATGTTAAAAACTCTAAAAGATCTTAAAAAGCATAAAAAATAAAAAAAAACCTAAACCCCCCAAAATCCCTAAAAACCCTAAAAACACTAAAAGCCATAAAAATAAAATAAATCCCTAAAAATAATTGAAAAAAATCAAATAAACCTTAAAAACCAAAAAAACGCTAAAAAACTAAAAAAATTGAAAAACCTAAAACCCCTCAAAACCCCTAAAACCCCTAAAAAAATAAAAAAACTTAAAATGCCTTAAAAATCCCAAAAAACACAATAAGCCCTTAAAACCCTAAAAACCAATGAAACACATAAAACCCCTAAAAAATTTAAAACCCTAAACACCCATAAAAACTATAAAAATAAATAAAAACACCAAAACCCCTTAAACCCCAAATATTTAAAAACCCAAAAAATATTAAAATGCCCAAAAAACATTAAAACCCCTAAAAACACATAAAACCCCAAAAAACATTAAAAACACTAAAACCCCCTAAAAACGTTAAAAAACTCTATAAAACCTTAAAAACACTAAAAAATGCAAGAAAACCTTAAACACCAAAAAGACCATAAAAATACCAAAACCCACTAAAACCCTAAAAACCCTAAAAACCCTAAAAACTCTCAACATATCTGCACCCTAAAAACCATAAAATTCCTAAAAAATGCCCTAAAAGACACTGAAAATGTAAAAACTCCCTAAATTCCCTAAAAAACCCTTAAAACCATAAAAACCCCTAAAACCCCATAAAACCCCTAAAAACCACTAGAGACTATAAAAACCCTAAAAAGGTTAAAAACTATAAAAACCTTAAAATCATTAAAAAATGCAAAAAATGATAAAAATACAAAAGGACCCTAAAACCATTTAAACCTCTAAAAACACTAAAAAAAACCCTGAAAACCCTGAAAACCCCTCAAACTCTCTAAAAAACCCTAAATTACCCAAAAAACCATAAAAATCCTAAAAAATGCCTCAAATCCCTAAAAACATAAAAACCTTTAAAAACCTGAAAACCCCTTCATTTATAAAATCCCTAGAAAACATAAAAATATCTAAAAATCCATGAAAACCCAAGAAAACCACTAAAAACTCTAAAAACCATTAAAACCCATAAAAAAGTTAAAAAACTCTAAAAACATTAAGACCCCTAAAAAACTCAATAAAACCCCCTAACCCATAAAGACCCTAAAAATAACGAAAAACCCTAAAAACCACTAAAACCCCTCAAACTCCCTAAAAACCATAAAACCCCTCAAAATAATAAAAATCCTAAAAAAGTCTTTAAAACCCCTTAAAACATAAACAACCGTAAAAACCGTAAAAACCCCTGAAAACCAGAAAAACCCCTAAAAACCTTAAAAACCCTAAAAATCCATAAAAACCCTAAGAACCACTAAAAACTTTAAAAAACCATAAAACACTTAGAAATATTTAAAAACTCTAAACAACCTTAAAACCCCTAAAATATCAAAAAAAAAAACCCTAAAAAACCCAAAATACCCTAAAACCCGGAAAAACCCCAAAAACAGTAAAGACCCCTAAAATGCCTCAAAATCCCTAAAAACCCTAAAAACCCTAAAACCAAAAAAATCTAAAAATACCCCTAAAAATCCTTGAAAATGTAAAAAACCCCAAAATCCTTGAAAACCCCCAGAATACCATAAAAACCCTAAAACCTTAAAAAAACCTAAAACCCCATAAAAACATTAGAAACCACTAAAAACTCTAAAAACCCAAAAAACCCCTAAAATGTTAAAAATGTTAAAAATTTCTTACAAATCTCAAAACCCCTAAAAAACTCAAAAAAAAAACCCTAAAACCCTAAAAACCCTAAAAACCTTGAAAACCCCTAAAAACCCAAAAAAATCCTAAAAACCATAAAAATTATAAACCGTTAAAACCCCTTAAAAACTCTAAAAAACCTTAAGAACACCAAAAAACTCAAAAAAAAAACCCCAAACCCCCAAAAGACCCTAAAATCCAAGGAAAACTAAAAAAATCCAAGAAAACCCTAAAATGATTTAAAATCCTCAAAATCCCTAAAAACCCTACAAGACACTAATAACTATAAAAATAATAAAAAAACCCTAAAAAGCCCTGAAAACAAAAAAGATTCTAAAAACCCTAAAAGAACCCTGAAAACCATAAAAACCCTAAAACCCTTTGAAACCCCTAAATCCAATAAAAAACATAAAAAAACTACTAAAAACTATAAAAAAATATTAAAATCCCTAAACACCCAAAAAACCCAAGAAACCATAAAAATCCAAAAATAACACAGAAAATCCATGAAAACGTAAAAAACACTAAAGCCCATGAAAACCCCTAAAAAGTAAAAAACGCTAAAAACCCCTAAAAATCCCTGAAAACCATAAATACCCCTAAAAAACTTTTAAAACCATAAAAAACCATAAAACCCTAAAACAACTAAAAACTGTAGAAACCCTTAAATCCCCAAAAGTATGTTAAAAACTCTAAAAAAATATTTAAACCCTAACAAACTAAAAAAAACCTAAAACCCCCAAAATACACTAAAAATTCTAAAAAGCACTAAAAACCCTAAAAAAACTAATAACCATGAAAACCCTAAAACCTTTCAAAATCCATCAAAACCCTAAAAAACCTAAAAACCATAAAAATCATAAAAAAATATGAAAATGTAAATAATCCTAAAAACCTTGAAACCCTCCTTGAAATCCATAAAACCCCTAAAAATCTTTAAAACCCCCTAAAAAACATAAAATATTTAAAACCCACTAAAAACTCTAAAACCCCTTAAAATCCCTAAAAAGTTTAAAAACTCAAAAAAACCTAAATACACCTAAAAACACAAGAAAACCTTAAATACCCAAACATACCCTCAAAACAATGAAAACTATAATAACCTTAAAAACCATGAAAACCCCTAAAATACCGTAACAAACCCTAAAAAACATAAAAAACAAAAAAAGTCCCTAAAAATCCATCAAAACATAAAAAACCCTTAAAACCCTTAAAACTATAAATACCCTAAAAACCCATAAAATCCCTAAACAACCACTGCAAAATCTAAAATCCCTAAAACCCACAATAATGTTAAAAAACCTAGAAGATCTTAAAAACCATGAAAAAATCCAAAAAACCCCCCTCAAAACCCCCCAAATCCCTAAAAACCCTAAAAACCCTAAAAACCATAAAAATCCAAAAAATCCCTAAAAATAATTGAAAACATAGAAAACCCTAAAAACCTTGAAAACCCTAAAAAACCATAAAACCCATAAAACCTTAAAATACACTAAAAACCCTAAAAATCCATAAAACCACTAAAAACTCTAAAAACCCTTAAAACCTTAAAAAAATAAAAAAAAAATCTAAAGACCAAAAACACCCTAAAAACCCCTTAAAATACACAGAGCCTAAAAAACCCTAAAAACAATCAAAATCCCTAAAAATCCTAAAAACCATAAAATCCTAAAAAGCCCTAAATACCCAGAAAATGTAAAAAAACCATAAAATCCCTAAAAAAAATATAAAGACCAAAAAACCCCGAAAAGGATTCAAAACCCAAGAAACCCTAAAAACCCTAAAAACCCCTAAAACCCCTAAAAATCACTAAAAACTATAAAAATGTTTTAAACCCCTAAAAATGTTAAAAAACTCTAAAAACACTTTAAAACCCTAAAAAACTATAACAAGCCCTAAAACCAAAAAGAGACCCAAAAACTCTGAAACCCCATAAAAACTATAACGAATCCTAAAAAACCCTAAAAACCCTAAAAAATCCATAAAAACCCTAAAAACCCAAAAACCATAAAAAACCTAAAAAATTCGTAAGAATCCATAAAAAAGAAAAAAATATTAAAACCCTTGAAAAACCCATGACACCCTAAAAACCACTAAAAACTATGAAAATCACTAAAAATGTTTAAAAACTAAAAAAACATTAAAATACCAAAAAACATAAAACAACCCCCTCAAAACCCAAAGACCTTAGAAACCCTCAAAACCCCGAAAACCCTAAAAAATAAAAAAACCCTAAAACCCCTCAAAATTGCTAAAAAACATAAAGAACCTAAAAACCATAAAAAATCCTAAAAAACCCCTAAAAATTCCTGAAAATGTAAAAAAACCCTAAAACACTAAAAAACCCTTAAAAACCATAAAAACCCCTGAAAAAAATTAAAAACCAATAAAACACTACAACCACTAAAAAGTTTAAAAAACCATAAAACCCATAAAAATGTTTAAAAAATCTAAAATACTTTAAAACGCAAAAAAACTCAAAATAACCCTAAAACACCCAAAAGAACCTAAAACCTTGAAAACCCATAAAAATCATAAAAAAACCCAGAAAACCCCTAAAATCCCCCAAAATCCCAAAATCCAAACCACTTAAACCTCTAAAAACCATAAAATCCTAAAAAATTCTAAAAATGCGTGAAAATGTAAAAACCCCTAAAAACAATGAAATACCCTTGAAAACATAAAACCCCCCAAAACCATAAAATATGGTGCTGGTTTACAAGGCGTGGTTGGTTTTGGTTCTTTTCGAAAAATATGGTGTTGGTTGCTGCTTGCTGGTGAGCGGGGCTGTGATGAAGCTGTTATTTCTAATCCTGGATGCTGGTGGCCCTGTGCTGTTGTCTATTGTGTTGTTGGTTGTACTTCTACATGCGGCATGGTGGAAGTTGCTAGGATAATCAGTCTCGAATGCTGGAAGGGTTGTTCGATTTGGTCTATTTTCGATATGGTTGGTTTTGCCCCTGGCTTCTGCGGGGTGCGTGTTTTTTGGATGAGCTATGGTGAAGGTGGAAAGCTACTGGTTGTTGGTTTGCTTTGGTATGATGGATGGATTCTGTTTGTATGGAATGCGATAATGTTTCCGGATTGGAGTTTGGTGCTTTTGGATTTGTTCTGTTTGTGATGGACCTTCTTGGTGAGGAGGTGCTGGATGCTGGATCTTGCGAGAATGGATGGTGGTTGTTGTATGGAAGCGAACTCTGGTTGTTGGCTTTTGTGTTATTTTGGTGATGATTGTTGTGTGCTGCTGGTGGTGGCTCATTTTGGTGAGAAGGTGCTGGATGCCGGTATATGTGAGGCTGGAAGATGGTCATTTCTTAGTAGTGATATGCTGGATGTTGGATGCTACTGGATGATGGTGATGGTTGCCACTTGGACCTGGGTGTGCTTGTTTGGTTATTCTTTTCTTTTTTTTTTCTTTTTTCTTTTTTGATTTTTCTTTTCTTTGGGTCTTTGTGTCTTGGGTTGTAAATGGTTTTTGGGTGTGGGTTGTTTGACCCCTCCCCTCCCTTGTCTGATGTGTCTTTTTTTCTTTCTAATAAATTGGCGGGGGGGGGGGGGGGGGTCGGGAATAGCCCGACCCTCGCATCTTTCGTGCCCTAAAACCTCTAAAAACATTAAACACCACTAAAAACTATGAAAACCCTTGAGACCCTTAAAACTGTTAAAAAACTCTAAAAACACTTAAAAACAATAAACAACTCAAAAAATCACCTAAAACCCCAAAAAGACACAAAAAATTGAAAAGCCCTAAAACCCTCTAAAATCCCTCAAAATCCCCAAAAACCCTAAAAACCATAGAGATCCCAAAAAAACCTAAAAATCCTAGAAAATATAAAAACCCTAAAAACCTTGAAATACCCCTGGAAACCATAAAAAACCCTTAAACCCCCTAAAAATGTCAAAAAACTATAAAAACCCTTAAAACCCCAAAAAACACAAAAAAAAACCCTAAAACCCCCAAAAGACACTAAAAATCCATAAAAACCATAAAAACACTAAAAAATCCCTGATTAACCCTAAAAACCATCAAAATCCCAAAAAAACCAAGAAATCATAAATATCCTAAAACCCCTAAAAATCAAGGAAAAGGTCAAAACCCCTAAAACCTTGATAACCATAAAAACCTTAAAAACTCTAAGAACCCATAAAAAACCCTAAAACCCCTAAAAACCCTCAAAACCCTCAAAATAAAAAAGAACCCTAAAACCCATGAAAGCAATAAAAATTCCTAAAAGTCCATGAAAACATAAAAAAACCCAAAAAACCCTGAAAATCCCTCGAAACCATAAACCCCCAAAAAACATTAAAAACCCATAAATACCCTAAAAACGCTAAAAACGCTAGAAACCCCTAAAAACATTAAAAAACTCTAAAAAACCATAAAAATGCTAAAAAATCAAGAAGTCCTTAAAAACCCAAAAGATCCTAAAAACCCTGAAACCCACTAAACCCCTAATAAACCCTAAAAACCCCTAAAAACACTCAAAATATCTACACCCTAGAAAACACTAAAAGCCATAAAATTTCTAAAAATGCCCTAAAAGTCACTAAAAACGTAAAAAATCTATAAAATCCCTAAAAAACCCTTAAAACCATAAAAGCCCCTAAAACCCCATAAAACCCTAAAAACCACTTGAGAATATAAAACCCCCCAAAACCCCTAAAAATGTTAAAATCTCTAAAAACCTTAAAAATCATAAAAAAACTCAAAAAATACTAAAAATCCAAAAGGACCCTAAAACCCTCCAAAACCCTAAAAGCACTGAAAACCCCTGAAAACTCACAAAATCTCCAAAAACCCTGAAAGACCCAAAAATCCATAAAAATACTAAAAAATCCATAAAATCCCGGAAAATGAAAAAACCCTTAAAACCTTGAAACCCCCTTAATTTATAAAACCCCTAAAAAACATAAACATTTTTAGAAATCCATGAAAACCCAAAAAAAACCATTAAAAACTCTAAAAACCCTTAAACCCCCTAAAAACATTTAAAAACTCTAAAAACATTAAAACCAAAAAAAAAACTCCATAAAACCCTATAACCTAAAAAACCCTAAAAATAATGAAAACCCCTAAAACCCCCTAAAACCCCTCAAACTCCCTAAAAACCATAAAAATCCTAAAAAAGCATTAAAATCCCTTAAAACATAAAAACCCTAAAAACCTTGAAAAACCCCTAAAACCCCAAAAACACCCTAAAAACCTTAAAAACCCAAAAAATCATAAAACCCCTAAGAACCACTAAAAACTATAAAAACCATAATACACCAAGAAATATTAAAAAACTCTAGACAACCTTAAAAACCTTAAAAAACTCAAAAAACCCTAAAAACCCAAAAATACTGTAAAAACCCCATAAACAATAAAGACTCCTAAAACACCTCAAAATCACTAAAAACCCTAAAAATCCTTGAAATTGTAAAAAAAACCTAAAACTTTGAAACCCCCCAGAAAACCATAAAAATCCTAAAACCTTAAAACCCCCTAAAAATCCATAAAAACACTAAAACCACTAAAAACTCTAAAAACCCATAAAAACCCTAAAACTTTAAAGATGTTAAAAAACTCTGACAAATCTCAAAACCCCTAAAAATTTTAAAAAAACCCTAAAACACCAAAAATCATGAAAACTCTAAAACCCCCTAAAAACCCTAAGAAACCCTAAACCCCTACAAATTCTTAAAAACCAAAAATACCCTAAAACCCATAAAAATCCTAAAAATCCATAAAAATCTCTGAAAACGTAAAAAAAAACTTAAAAACACTAATAAACCATTGAAAAAAATAAAATCCCTAAAAACCTTAAAAAACACTAAAAATCCATAAAATTCCAAAAAAGAAACAAAAACTCTAAAACCCCTTAAAACCCCTAAAACCTCAAAACCCCTTAAAAACTCTAAAAAACCTTAAGAACCCCAAAAAACTCAAAAAAACCCTAAACCCTAAAAAGACCCTAAAAGCCAAGGAAAACCGAAAAAAAATCCTAGAAAACCCTAAAAAACATTTAAACCACTCAAAATCCCTAAAAACTCTACAAAACACTAAAAACTATAAAAATAATAAAAAATTCCTAAAAAACCCTGAAAATATAAAGGACCCTAAAAACCCTGATAGAACCCAAAAAACAAAAAAAACACTATAATCCTTTAAAACCCTTAAATCCAATAAAACCATAAAATACTACTAGAAACTCTAAAAACCCATAAAACCCCTATAAATGTTAAAAACACAAAAAATGTTAAAACCCCTGAAAACAAAAAAAAACCCCTAAAAACCCAAAATGACCATAAAATTCATGAAAAACCTTAAAAATTCTAAAAATACCAGAAAACCCTAAAACCCCTCAAAATCCATAAAAACACGAAAAAATATAAAAATCCTTAAAATCCTAAAAATGCGCTAAAAATACCTGAAAACCTAAAAACTCTAAAACCCCTAAAAATCCCTTGAAAACCATAAAACCCCTACAAACCCAAAAAAAAGTTTAAAACCCCACTAAAAACTCTAAAAACCCTTAAAACCCCTAAAAGATTAAAAAAAGTTAAAAAACTCTAAAAAACCCTAAAAACCATAAAAAACTAAAGAAAACCCTAAAAACCCAAAAGACCCAAAAACCCTTGAAATCCCCTAAAACCCTAAAAACCCTTGAAAAACTCTAAAAACCCCCCAAATTCCTAAAAACCATAAAACCCATAAAAATCCTAAAACCCCTAAAAATCCCTGAAAACATAAAAGACCATAAAAACCATGAAATACCACTAAAAACCACAAAACCCCAAAAAGCCTTAAAAACCATAAAAACCCATAAAAACCCATAAAAACCATAAAAATCCTGAAAAATCACTAAAAACTAAAAATCCAATAAAACCCTTAAAAACATTAAAAAACTCAAGAAAACATTAAATACTTTAAAAACTCAAAAAACTCTAAAAACCCAAAAAGAAAATAAAAACCCTAAAAAACCCCTAAAAACCCTAAAAATGTTAAAATCACTAAAAACCCTTTAGATCCCTAAAAACCATAAAAACTATAAAAATCCAAAAAACATAAAAATACTTAAAAATGTAAAAAACCCCTAAAAAACCCAAATAACCTTATAAAACCCTAAAACCCATATAAACAATAAAACCCCAAAAAAATCTCTAAAACCTTTTAACCCCTAAAATGTTAATAAAAGTTAAAAACCCTAAAATCTCAAAAATCTATAAAACCCAAAAAAGACCCTAAAAACTGTGAAATCCCAAAAAAAACTAAAAAACCAAAAAAACCCCTCAAAATCCCTAAAAACGATAAAGACCATAAAAATCCTGAAAAAACATTAAAAATCCCACAAAATGTAAAAGACCCTAAAAAACCATAAAAAAATAAAAACCGCTAATAACCCATAAAAAACTAAAAGAAACCAATAAATTCCCTTAAAACCCCTAAAAATGTTAAAAAACTCTAAAAAACTTAAAAAACTTAAAAGGCTCAAAAAAAATTTAAAAACCAAAAAAGACCTAAAAACCATGAAAACCCCTAAAATCGTAAAAAACCCTAAAAATCCTAAAAACCCTAAAAAAGGGCCACGAAGCGGTGGCTATCCTCCTTCCCTCGCGGCGCTAGGGTTCTCCTTTGGCTCTTCCTCCTTCCCCCTCCGGTGTGGTCTGACCCTGGTGACCGCGGCTTCATCCTAAAATGGCATTGATGGAGGTTCCCCCCCATGTGTCACTGCTTCGGTTTGATATGGTGTTGGATTTGTTGTGCCTTGCAGCTTCAGGATCTTTCTATGGATTTAGATCGTTTGTTGATGGCTTTGGTTCACGTGGAGTTGACTCCATCTCCCCTCGCTTCGGATCCCCAGTCTGGCCTCGATTTGCACTTCAATCCAGGTTGGTGTATGCCTTCTAGATCTGGGTTCTTTCTATGGTCTCGGGAGCTCAGTGTTGGGCTTGGTGTTCCTATAAACTTCTTCGACGCTCCCCTATCCTATGGACCTCATTGCGAATTCTGTGCGCTCATCGTCGACTCTAGGCTGTTCGTTGCTGGTTGCGGTGGGTTCCTCCCTGGCCCCAAGATCCGGTCGCGGCTGCAGTATTCCTGGATTTTGGCTTCGATATCTCTGATCGACCTCCTCTCGACCTAAAGGTGGTGCTAGTGTGCTCCGGTCTCCTCAGACTTGGCTCCATTGGCTTGGAGGGGGGGGGGTGTTTTTCGACTCCTCTGGTTTTCTACGCTCTAGTTTTTTTTTCTGCTGATGAATTGTTGTGATATGTGATTTCGCAGTTTATTGTTGTTGGTTGCTGAGTGAGGGAAGGTGATGGCTTCTTTGTTGGTGAATGCTATGATTGTGGCTAATTTGGGGCTACAAGAGATGGATGTTTGGTGGTGATGATGCTTGGTCGATGATGTTGCTGCTTGTGGTCCGGTGCTGGTGTTTGCGGGTTCTGTTTGGTTTGGAGGTGATGTTGGGGTCTGTACTTTTTCTATTTTGTTTCTTTTGTTTTCTTTTTGGTCTTTTGTTTTGGGGTTTTTTGGGTGTGGGTTTTTTAGGGGGTTTTTTTGGTTTGGGTAGTTTGACTCCACCCCTCCCTTGTCTGTTGTATCTTTTTTTCTAATAAATTCGGAGGGGGTCAGGAATAGCCTGGCCTCCGTATCTTCCTTTCCTAAAAACCCTAAAACATATGAAAAATAATAAAAAATCCCTAAAAATATCTTAAAATGTAAAAAACCCTAAAAAACATGAAAAATCACTAAAAACCATAAAACCCACTAAAAACTCTTAAAACTCTTTAAACCCCTAAAAATAATAAAAATCTCTAAAATACCTTAAACCCCTAAAAACTCAAAAAAAAAAACTAAAACCCCAAAAAACAAACAAATATCATAGAAACTCTAAAAACCCAAAAAAACCCTAAAAATCCCTAAAAACTCTAAAGACACCTAAAAACCCTAAAAAATCAATAAATTTTCCTGGAAACATAAAAACTCTTAAAAACCCTAGATAACCCCTTAAAACAACTAAATACTCTAAAAACCCTTAAAACCCCAAAAAACATAAAAAACTCTAAAAACCAGCAAAACCATAAAAAAACCTAAAAACCAAAAAGACCCTAAAAACCCTAAAACCCCTAAAAACCCCTAAAGACTCCTAAAAACCATCAAAATATCTAAAAAACCCTAAAAATCATTAAAACCATAAAAATCCTAAAAAATCACTAAAAATACCAGAAAATGTAAAAACTATCAAAACCTAAAAAAATCCCTGTCTGGATGTCCAGGCGTGGGGGGACCTGGCATGAGGCCTGGATCACCTCCTCCCTCTGACAGTACAAGTGGTGTTGAGGAACCTCCCAGTGGCCAGTTCTTTATACCGCTGCCAAGAAATGTTGATGACGTTGGTGGTCCATCCATGGATCTGCAGAGGGCTATGGTCCTTCATGGTGTCCCCTCTGTTGAATATTTTTGTGTGCAGTTGCATGAGATGGTGTGGGTCGAACGGGAAAGGTTCCTGCTTGAGGATGAAGCTGAAAGGCTTGGGGAGAGGTATGCTGAGGCTGATTGCCAGATTAACGCTACTATGGCCCGGACAAAGGAGAAAATAACTGGAGGAAGTGTAGAAACTCCTGGACCTGAATGTAAGAAAGGGAAAGCACCATCGGCTGTCAGTGATGGTGTCACATGCGCGAAGGTGGGTGCTGCAGCTGGATCCACTTCCTCCCCCCCGAGACGATGATAGAGGAAGGATTACTCTGCCCTTCCACGTCCCATGGCAACTAGGGCCTCTTCAAGAACTGTCAGACTTAATCTAAAGGTGAATAAGAGAGAGCGGCTTTCAATTTCTACAGAGCAAGAGAAGGCTAGGATGAAGCTGTTATCCAGGCTTGGCATGCAAGAGGATTTTGAGTCTGGATGGGACTCAACAGACATGGGTGCTGAATCAGACTTCAGCTTTGCTGATGTGGGCGAAAGCTTTGGTATGGGCATGGGGTTTCAAGGTGTGGAGCTGGAGGATTTTGGTGGTGATGTTGACTGATACTCCCCTTGTGTGCTTTCCCTTTTGGACTTTTTGACTTGTTTTCTTTTGTTTTTTGCTTTTCTTCATTTCTTTTTGTGGCCTTCGGGCTGAGGTCGTAAGGGGTTTTGGGTGTGGATCGGTGGATCCCTCCCCTCCCTTGTCTGCAGTGTCTGTGTCTTTTCTTTTAATAAATTTTGGGGGGTGCCAGGAATAGCCTGGACCCGAGCCTTCCTTTTCCTTAAAAGCGTTAAAAAACTCTTAAAAAACAAAAAAAACCCTAGAAACATAAAAAAACCTCTAAAAACCCCAAAGACCCTAAAACACTTAAAACCCCTAAAAATCCTAAAAGCACTAAAAACCCTCAAAATCTTTAAACACCCTTAAAAAACTCTAACATCATAAAAATCCCCAAAATCCCTAAAAATACCTGAAAATATAAAAAACACTAAACCCCATAAAAATCTTCGAAACCATAAAAAACCACTAAAACCTTAAAAACACAAAAAAACCGAAAACCCTAAAAACCAACTAAAACACTAAAAACCCTTTAAAATCCTAAAAAGGTTAAAAACTACAAAAATCCTAAAAACAATAAAAAACTAAAAAAAACAAAAAATATCCTAAAATCCAAAAAAGAACCTAAAAACAATAAAAACCTTCAAATCATAAAAGTCTTAAAAAATCTATAAAAAACGTTGAAAACATAAAAAACACAATAAACCATGGAAAATCCTTAAAAATCATAAAAACCGATAAAAACCCCAAAAAAAACACTAAAATCTCTAAAAACCCCTAAAACCCGTAGAAATGTCAAAAAGACTCTTAAAAACCATAAAAATTTAAAGAACTCAAAAAACCCATAAAACCCCAAAAGACCCTAAAAACCTTAAAAACCCTAAAACCCTAAAACCCCTAGAAAACCCAAAAACCCTCAAAAACCGTAAAACCCCTTAAAACCCTAAAACCATAAAAATTCTAAAAAAAGACCTAACCCCCCCCCCCCCTAAAAATGTAAAAAATCCCAAAATACCACAAAAAAATATATAAAACCCTAAAAACCTAAAAACCCCTAAAACCCAATAACACCACTAAAAACTCTAAAAACCCTTTAAACCCCTAAAAATGTTAAAAACTCTAAAAAACCTTAAAACCCCCAAAACTCAAAACACCCATAAAACCCCAAAAGACCATAAAAACCCTAAAACCCAAAAAAGCCCCTAAACACCATAAAAACCCATAAAAAGAATAAAATCCCATAAAAACCATAGAATCCCTAAAACCCCATAAAAAACTAAAAACACTAAAAAACCTTAAAACCACTAAAAACGTTAAAAAACTCTAAAAACCTAAAAAACCCTAAGAAACTCAAAAAAACTCTAAAAACTGAAGAAGGCCGTAAAAACCATGAAAACCAATAAACATCTAGAAAACCCACAAAGCCCCTAAAATCCCTTAAAAATCCTTAAAAACTCTAAAAACTTAAAAAGCATAAAAATCCTAAAAAATCCTTGAAAATGTAAAAAACATAAAAACCCTAAAAAACCCTCAAAAAATATAAAAACCCCTAAAACCATTAAAAACCATAAAAAACATAAAAACTATAAAACACACTAAAAACTCTAAAAACTTTTAAATCCCTAATAACGTAAAACGTTAAAAACTCTAAAAAACTTTCAAACCATAAAAAACTCAAAAAACCCCTAAAACCCAAAAGACCCTAAAAATCCTAAAAACCCATAAAACCCTAAAAAACCTAAAAAACATAAAAAACCCAAAAAAATCCTAAAAATCCCAAAAAACATAAAAAACCCTAAAAATTATGAAAAACCCTTGAAAGGCATAAAAACCACTAAAACCTTATAAAATATTTAAAATCCATAAAAACTATAAAAAACCCACTAAAAACTCTAAAACCCATATAAACCCCTAAAATCTCAAAAAAAAACCCTTAAGACTAAAAAATGACTGAAAAACCCTGAAAGACCCTAAAAACCCTCAAAATCCCTAAAATACTAAAAATCCATAAAAACCATAAAAATCACTAAAATCACTAAAAAACCATGAAAACGTAAAAAAATCCTAAAACACCCATAATACCATAAAACCCCTAAATACCATAAAACCCATAAAAACCCAAAACCCATTAAAAACACTAAAATCCAATAAAATCCCTAAAAACGTTAAAAATATTAAAAAACCTAAAAACCCCTAAAAATAAAAAAAACCCAAAAACTCAAAAAAAAGTCCTTAAAACCATGAAAAATCCCTAAACCCCTAAAAACCCCTAAAAACCAAAAAATTATCCAAATATAGCCCTAAAAATCACTAAAAATGTAAAAAACCCTAAAACCTGTAAAAAACCGTAAAACCCATAAAAATCCCCTAAAAACCATAACCCCCCCCCCCAAAAAAAACCCTTAAAGAACCACAAGAACCCATAAAAACCCTAAAAACAACTAAATACTTTAAAACCCATTAAAAACCATAAAAATGTTAAAAAACATTGCAAATCCTTAGAACCCCTAAAAAATTTAAAAAACCATAAAAACCCCAAATGACCTTAAAAGCCCTAAAAAACCCTGAAAACTATTAAAACCCATCAAAATCCCTAAAAACCCTAAAACCCCTAAAAACCCTAAAAATCCTAAAAGGCCCTAAAAATCCCAGAAAACGTAAAAACCCTGAAAAACCCCTAAAACCCATAAAACCCCAAAAAAACATAAAAACCCTAAAACCCATAAAAACACTAAAAACTCTAAAAACCCTTTAAACCCCTAAAAATGTTAAAAGCTTCAAAAAATAGAAGAAAACATTTAAACCCCTAAGAAACTCAAAAAACCCTGAAAAACCATTAAAACCATAAAAAATTTTGAAAACCCCTAAAACCCCTCAAAATCCCTAAAACCCCTAAAAATCCTAAAAACCATTAAAATACTAAAAATCCCAAAAATTTCCTTAAAACATAAAAAACACTAAAAACCCAAGAAAACCATTAAACTGCTAAAATTAAAAAAAACAAAAACTGAAAAAAAACCATAAAAAACAACTAAAAATTCCAAAAACCCTTAAAACATGAAAAAAATCAAAAAAACATACAACCATGAAAAACTAAAAAACCCTAAAAGCCCAAAAGACCCTAAAAAATGAAAACCCCTAAAAACCATAAAATCCACTAAATCCCCTCAAAATCACTAAAACCCTAAAAACCATAAAAATCCTAAATATCCCTCCAAATACTTGTGAATGTAAAAACTCCCAAAAATCCCTGAAAACCCACAGAAAACCATAAAAACGCATAAAAACTGCAAAAAAACCTAAAAAAAAACCCTAAAAAACCCTAAAAACACTAAAAAACAATAAAACCCCTAAAAATGTAAAAAACGTTAAAAAACTCTAAACAAACCTAAAAACCTAAACAAACTCAAAAAACCCTAAATACCCAGAAGACCGAAAAAACCATCAAAGTCTTTAGAAATCTTTAAAAACCCTAAAAACCCTAAAAACCCCTAAAAACCATAAAATACCTAAAACCCCTAAAAACTTTAAAAACCACAAAATCCCTAAAAAGAACAATAATTCCTTAAGAACATAAAAAACCCAAAAAACCCTGAAAACCCACTAAAAACCATACAAACCCCTAAAAACCTTAATAACCCAAAAGAATCCATTGAAACTCTAAAAACCCTTAAACCCTCCAAAAATGTTAAAAACTATAAAAACCTTAAAAACCTAAAAAACTAAAAAAACACTAAAAACCTTAAAAAACTCAAAAATGCTAAAACCCTTGGATCCCTAAAAACCCTAAAAACTCATAAAAAATATATAAATCCTTAAAAATTTCTAAAAATCCCTGAAACATAAAACCCCTAAAAACTCTAAAAACCCCATGAAAACCATAAAACCATAAAACCATAAAACCATAAAAACTTTAAAAAACCTAAAAACCCACAAAACCCTGAAAAACCCACTAAAAACTGTAAAAATACTTTAAACCCCTAAAATCGTTAAAAACTCTAAAAAATCGTAAAGACTAAAAAAACATAAAACCCAAAAGTCCATAAAAACTATAAAACCCTAAAAACCTTGAAAACCCCTAAAAATTCCCCAAAATCCATTAAAATCTAAACAAAACACGAAAAACCATAAAAATCCTAAAAATTCCCTAAAAATCCCCAAAAATATAAAAAACACTAAAAAACCAATAAAAACTCTAAAAACCTTAAAACCAATAAAAACGTCAAAAAACACTAAAAAACCATTTAACCTCTAAAAACTAAAAATACCCTTAAAACCTAAAAGACCCTAAAAACCTTGAAAACCCATAAAAACACTAAAAAACCCTCAAAAACCCTAAAACCCTAAAAACCATAAAAATCCTTAAAAAGACCTAAAAATCCCTAAAAACATAAAAAACCCTAAAAACCCAAAAACAACCCTAAAAACCATAAAAACCCTTAAAACCCTCTGAAAAACCTAAAACTCACAAAAACCTCTAAAAACTCTTTAAACCCCTAAAAATATTTAAAAAAACACTGAAAAACTCTAAAACCCTAAACACACAAAAAGACCCTAAAAATAAAAAAGGACCCTAAAACCCCTGAAAATATCTAAAAAACCTAAAAACACTAAAAATAACTAAAACCCCTCAAAATCCCCCAAAACCCCAAAAACCCTAAAAACCCTAAAAACCCTAAAAACCGTAAAAATCTAAAAAAATCCCTAAAAATATAGAAAACCCTAAAAACCCCATGAAAAAAATAAAAACCCCTAAAACATTAAAATACCCTTAAAAGGAATAAAACCCTAAAAACCCACTAAGAACTCTAAAACCTCGTAAATCCAATAAAAATGTTAAAAAATCAATAAAACATTAAAACCCCTAAAAAACTCAAAAAACCATGAAAACAAAAAATACCCTAAAAACACAAAAAAAAATAAAAACATTGAAAAACCTTAAAACCCTCAAAATCCCTAAAGACAATAAAGACCTTAAAACCATAAAAAAACCTAAAAGGCACTAAAAATCCCTGAAAACGTAAAAAAATCCAAAAAACCCTGAAAAACCAATGAAAACCAAAAAACCTCTAAAACGCATAGAAAAGCCTCAAACACCATAAAAACCGTAAAACCCCACTAAAAACTCTAAAAACACTTAAAACCACTAAAAATATGAATAACTCTAAAAACCTAAAAACCCATTAAAACTCAAAAAACCATAAAAACCCAAAAAGGCCCTAAAAACCCACAAAAATCCAAACCCCCATAAAATACGTGAAACCCCCCAAAACCCCTCAAAATCCCCAAAAAATTGAATATCCCTAAAATCTATAAATATCCTTAAAATCCCTAAAAATCCTTGAAAGCATAAAAAACCCTAAAATCTTTGAAAACCCCTTGAAAACCACAAAAAACGTAAAAAAACCCTAAAACTTTTAAAATCCCTAAAAATGTTTAAAAATATTAAAAGTCTCTGGATAACCTTAAAACCCCAAAAAAACTCAAAAAAACCCTAAAAACCTAAAAAACCCTAAAAATATTGAAAACCTTGAAAACCCCTAAAAATCCAAGAGACCCAAAAAACCATAAAATACCCTAAAATCCCTCAAAATCCCTAAAACTCCTAAAACCTTTAAAAACCATAAAATCCTAAAAAATCCATAAAATTCCCTGAAAACGTAAAAAACCCTGAAAACTCTAAAAAAACAACGAAAACCATAAAAACACTTAAAAACCATAAAAAACCCTAAAATCCCATAAAACCCTGAAAAGCCACTAATAACTTTAAAACCCCTTAGACCCCTTAAAAATGTTAATATACCCTAAAAACATTCAAACTCCTAAAAAATCAAGAAAAAAACCCAAAACCCTAAAAACCCAAAAAAAACTCATAAAACCCTAAAAAGATAAAAACAAAAAAATTCATAAAAACCATAAAAATTCTAAAAAAGCCCTAAAAATTATTGAAAACGTAAAAAACCATTAAAACCATGAAAACACCCTAAAAATGATAAAAAAACTCCTAAAAACCATAAAGAACTGTAAAACCCCATAAAACCCCTAAAAATCACTAAAAACTCTAAAACCCCTTAAAATTCCTAAAAATGTTAAAAAACTTTAAAAACACTAAAAAAACCAAAAAACCTAAAAAAATAAAAAAAAATCCTAAAAACCCAGAAAAACCCTTAAACTATATAAAGCCATGAAAGAGCCCAAAACCTTCAAAATCCCTCAAAACCCTAAAAACCAAAAAAACCCAAAAAAAGCCTCAAAAATCCCTAAAAAGGTAAAGAAAGAAGGAGGCCTCAGAGCGGCGACTCTTCTCCTCTCCTCGCGTCGCTAGGGTTCCCCTGCAGATTCTCCTCCTTCCCCCTCCAGCGTGGTCTGACCTCGGTGATCACGACTTCACCTTGGATTGGCGTTGATGGAGGTTTTCCACAAGTGCCTTGGCTTCACTTTTGATCCAGTGGTGGCTTCGTTGCGCTTTGAGACTTCATGATATGGCTTTGGATTTGGATTGCTAGTTGCTGGATCCGGTTCGCGCTGAGGTGACTTAGATTGTCCAAGCTTCGAGATCCCTATCTGGTTTTGGCTTGCTTCGTTTCTATGTGGTCCGGATCTGGGCTTCCAGATCGATGTCGTCCTTTCCAGATCTGGGATTTTTTTTGTGGCTGTGAGAGCTTGGTGTCACGCTTGGAGTTATTGGTGTCTGATTTGGAATTCCCCTGTCCTCGAGTTCTCGTTGCAGCCTCCACGCATTTTCTAATGCCTCCAGATTGAGTTGCAAGATGCAGCAGTCACCTCCTAGATTTTTTGATTTGGTCTCGGATGTGGGTTCTTGGTGTCGGACCTCGTGCTTTCGGCCACAGAATCCTAGCCCGACTTCTTCTCAGCCTGATGACGGTTCTGGTGTGCTTTGGTTTACTCGGGTTTGGATCTAGTGGCTTGGATGGGGGAGGACCTGCTCGCTGTATCCTCTGGTTTCTTGGGATTCTGATCAAACGATGTTGGTATTTTGTTTTGGTGGATGTTTGTTGTGGTTGCTGCTGCTGGTTACTAGTCGTTGATTGCTGGAAGATGATGTTGCTTGGTGTGATTGTGTTGCTTGAGGCTGCTGGAGGTTGGTGTTTGTGTCTTTGTGGTGCTGAAGCTGGGTTGATGAAGTTGCTGCATATGGTTTAGTTTTGCGGGCTGGTGGATGCTGATGTGCTGGGAGGTGATGTTGGTGAATCTTTTTTTTTTCTGCTTTGTGTGTTTTTTTCTTCTTTGGATTTTTTAGGGTCTTTTTAGGGTTGGGGTTGTAAAGGGTTTTTTGGGTGTGGGTAGTTTGACCCCTCCCCTCCCTTGTCTGTTGTATCTTTCTTTCTAATAAATTTGGGGGGGGGGGGGGGAATAGCCTGACCCTCGCATCTTCTTTGCCCTAAAAAGGTAAAAAACCCTAAAACCCTGAAAAACCCCTAAAAACCTTAGAAAAAGATAAAAACCCATAATAACCCTAAAACCCCACTAAAAATTTAAAAACACTTAAAACCTCTAAAAATGTTAAAAACTCTAAAAACATCTATAAATCTAAAAAACTGAATAAAAAAACCAAAAAAAACCTTAAAACCCCTAAAAACCCTCAAAATATTTAAAAACTCTAAAACACCTAGAAACCATAAAACTCCCAAAAAATCCCTAAAAACCTGTGAAAAATTAGTAGTCCCTAAATCCCTAAAAACCCCCTAAAAAAACTCGAAGAAACATTAAAAAAAACCCTAAAACCCTTTAAAACCCCCAAAACCCACTAAATATTATAAAACCCCTTAAAATACCTAAAAATGATAAAAAAATCTAAAAACATTAAAAACACTGAAAAACTCAAAAAAACCCCTTAAAACTCAAAAAGAACCTAAAAACCGTTAAAACCCCTAAAACCCTTCAAAATCCATAAAAACCCTAAAACACTAAAAACCATAGATATCCTAAAAATCCCTAAATATACCTGAAGTTGTGAAAAACCCTAAAATAAAAAAAACCCTAAAAACCAAAAAAATACCTAAAACATTAAAAAACCCTAAAAACCCACTGAACACTCTAAAACCCCTTAAAACACCTAAAACATTAAAAAATTCTAAAAACTTTAAAACCCTAAATACCTGAAAACCCTAAATAACCCTAAAAAATCCTAAAACCCCACAAAATCCATAAAAACACTAAAAATAATAAAAACCCTAAAAATCCCCAAAAATAATTGAAAACATAAAAGACCATAAAAACCATAAAAAAATCCTACAAGCCTTAATAGAACCTAAAAACCAATAAAATTACTAAAACTAAAAAAACTACAAAAACCCTTTAAACCCTTAAAAATGTTAAAAACTCTAAAAAACCATAAAACCCCTAAAAACTCAAAAAAAACCAAAAAAACCCAAAAAGACCCTAAAAACCCTAAAAATCTAAAAACCCTCAGAACACTCCAAACCCCTAAAAACCCTAACCCCCCCCCCCCAACCCTCAAAATCCCTAAAAACCATAAAAATACTCAAAATCCGTAAAAATATCTGAAAATATAAAAAATCCCTAAAAACCCTGAAAAACCTCTGAAAACCATAAAACCCCCTAAAAAACTTAAAAACCCATAGAACCCATAAAACCACTAAAACTCTAAAAACCCTCAAAACCCCTAAAAACCTTAAAAAACCTAGAAAACCTTAAAACCCTAAAAAACTTTGAAAAAAGCCTAAAACCCCAAAAGGAACCTAAAAACCCTAAAACCCCCTAAAAACCTAAAAAACCCTAAAAAACCCTCAAACCCCTAAAAATCCCTAACAACCCTGAAAAACATAAAAATACTAAAAAGCCATAAAAATCCCTAAAAATGTAAAAACCCCTAAAACCCATGAAAACTATAAAAAACCCAAAAACCCAAAAACCCATAATACCCTTAAAAGCCACTAAAAACTCTAAAAATCCTTTAAACCCCTAAAAACGTTAAAAACTCTAAAACCCCTTTAAAGCCATAAAAAACTCAAAAATACCCTAAAAACCCAAAAAATCCCTAAAAACCATAAAAACCCTTTAAAACTCTAAAAAAACCTAAAAAACCCCAAAATCTCTTGAAACCCAAAAAACACCTTAAAACCAAAAAAATCCTAAAAAGTTTTAAAAAACCATGAAAACATAAAACCCCTAAAACCCAGGAAAAACCCCTAAAAACCATAAAACCCCTAATGAACTTAAAACACCTAAATCCCATAAAAACCCTAAAACCCACTAAATACTCTAAAACCCCTAAAAACCCTAAAAACCCTTAAAACCCTTAAAACCCTTAAAAATGTTAAAAATTCTAAAAAACCATAAACCCCCCCAAAAAACTCAAAAACCCCTAAA
The DNA here is from genome assembly GCA_963277665.1 of Viscum album. NCBI lineage: Eukaryota > Viridiplantae > Streptophyta > Magnoliopsida > Santalales > Viscaceae > Viscum > Viscum album. The sequence goes on along the minus strand of OY728141.1, from coordinate 1,884,002,616 downwards.
ATCCCAGAAAGATCCAAAAAACCATAAAAAACACTAAAAACAATACAATACCTAGAAATCACCTAAAAACCTTCAAAATCCCTAAAAATGCTAAAAATCTCTAAAATTCATAAAAATCCTAAAAAATCCCAAAAAATCCTTAAAAATGTAAAAAATCCTAAAATACATGAAAACCCCTTGAAAACCAAAAAACCCCCTAAAACCCCATAAAAACCTTAAAAAACTTAAAAACCCATAAAAACCCTAAAAGCCACTAAAAACTCTAAAAACCCTTCAAACTCCAAAAAAGATAAAAAAAACTAAAAAAACCTTAAAAACCCTAAATACCAAAACAAAGACCCTAAAGACCCTGAAAACCCCTAAATAACCTAAACAAAATGATGAAAGCATCTAGAACCCCTAAAAATGCATAAAAACCCTAAAAATACCTAAAATAATAAAAAGCTAAAAAATCCTTAAAAATCCCTAAAAACATAAAAATACCTAAACCCCCCGGAAATCATTGAAAACCATAAAACCCCTAAATCCCATAAAAAACCTAAGAACAATAAAAACCTTAAAAACCCACTAAAAACTCTACAACATTTAAAATCCTAAAAGCTTTAAAAACTATAAAAAAAACCCTGAAAACCCTAAAAACTCTAAAAACCCCAAATACCCAAAAGACCCTAAAACCCTAAATCCACTAAAAATAGTGAAAACCCAAAAAAAACCTGAAAATCCCTAAAGATAATAAAAAATGACAAAAAACTATAAAAATCCTAAAAATCCCTAAAATACCTAAAATTTTAAAAAAAATTCTAAAACCCTGAAAAACCCCTAAAAACCCAAAAAACCATAAAAATCCTAAAACGTACTAAAACCCCTAAATACCATTAAAAACTAAAAAACTAAAAAAATATAAAACCCAAAATACCCTAAAAACCCTAAAAACCCATAAAAACCCTAAAAACCCTAACAACCCTCAAAACCCTAAAACCCAGAAAACCCGAAAAAGCCATAAAAAACCTTAAAAATTCCTAAAAATCCTCGAAAAAAGTAAAAAACCCTAAAATCCCTAAATACCATAAAAACGAATAAAACCCATTAAAACGTCTAAAACCCCCTAAAAATGAGAATACCCTAAAAAAGTTAAAAAATGTTGAAAACTATAAAAAACCATAAAAAGCCAAAAAGACCCTAAAACCCCTAAAACCCTAAAAAACCTCGAAAACCCTTAGAAACCATCAAAATACCTAAAAAATGCTAAAAACCATAAAATTACTAAAAAATCTCAAAAAATCCCTATAAACCTAAAAACCCTAAAAACCACTAAAACAATAAAACCCCCTAAAATACTTAAAAAATCCTAAAACCCATAAATTTTCTAAAAACCTATTAAAAACTCTAAAAACCCTTATAACCCAAAAAAATGTTAGAAACATTAAAAAGCTCTAAAAACCCTAAAAAAGGATAAAAATCAAAAAAATCCTAACACCACAAAAAGACCATAAAACCCTAAAAACACCTTAAAACTCTTTAAAACCTTGAAAATACGTAAAACCCCCAAAATCCCTAAAAACCCGAAAGACCCTAAATCCCATAAATATCCTAAAAGAGCCCAAATATTCCCTAAACACATAAAAAACCCTAAAACCCCACTAAAAACTCATTAAACCCCTAATGATGTTAATATTGTTAAAAAAACTCTAAAACTGCTTAAAAATCCTAAAAATAAAAAACCCCCTTAAAACCCCAAAAGACCCAAAAACCCTGAAAACCCCTTAAAACACAAAAAAATCCTAAAAACCTCAAAAAACACTAAAAACCCGAAAATCCAAAAGAATGTAAAAAATCACAAAAAAAATCAATGAAAACGAAAAAAAAACCTTGAAAACCCCCAAAAAACCAGAAAACCTAATAAAAACTCTAAAAATCCTTAAAACTGCTAAAAACATTAAAATACTATAAAAACTATAAAAAACCTAATAACTAAAAAACCCTAAAACCCTTGAAAACCAAAAAAGACACAAAAAACCTAAAAACCCCTAAAACCCATCAAAATCCCTAAAAACCAGAAAATAAATAATAAACCTAAAAAGACCTAATAATCACTAAAAACATAAAAAACCCTAAAAAACTTGAAAAGACTTTGAAAACCATAAAATCCCCTAAGAACCTTAAAATATAATAAAACCCCTAAAAACCACAAAAAACACTAAAACTAATTTAAACCCCTAAAAACGTTAAAAACTCTTAAAACCCATAAAAACCCAAAAAAACTCAAAAAAGACACTAAAACCCAGAAAAACCCAAAAACCCCCTAAAAAACCCTAAAAACTCGCAAAATCACTAAGAACCATAAGAAACCCTAAAAACTATAAAATTTGTAAAAAAGAACTAAAAATCAATAAAAACCTAACAAACCATAAAAACCATAAAAACCCATGAAAACCATGAAAACCTTAAAATACCGTAAAAAACCTTAAAACCCTAAAAAACCACTGAAAACCCTCAAATCCCCTAAAAATGTTAAAAAATTCTAAAAATCCTTAAGAAAACCTAAAAACCCAAAAAAGCTCCAAAAACCCTAAAAAACCATAAAACCCCTAAAAAACACAAAATACCATCAAAATATATAAAACCCTAAAAAATCATAAAAATCTAAATAAATCCCTAAAAATAACTAAAAACAAGAAAAACCCCTAAAACTCTTAAACACCCCATAACCCTAAAAACCCATAAAAACCATCAAAACACCTAAAAACCCATAAAACCCTAAAAACCAATAAAAACTCCAAAATACCTTAAAACCCATAAAAATGTAAAAAAAATTTAAAAACACCAAAAAAACCTTAAAACCCCTAAAAAATCAAGAAACCCTAAAAACTCAAAAGACCCTAAAAACCCTAAAAATTTCTAAAAATCCATAAAAACCATTAAAATCCCTAAATCCCATGAAAATAATAAAAATCCCTAAAATCCCTAAAAATGTAAAAACCTTAAAGACCTTGAAAAATACCCAAAAACCATAAAAAACCATAAAACCTTAAAAAACTTAAAAACTCTTAAAAACCCTAAAAACCCATTAAAAACTATAATAACACCCTTAAAAGTGTTAAAAACGTTAAAAAATATAAAAACCCAAAAAATACTCAAAAAAATCCTCAAAACACAAAAGTCCCTAAGAACCCTAAAAACCCTAAAACCTTGAAAACCCCTATAAACACTCAAAATCTCGAAAAACCCTAAAAAACCCAAACAACTATAAAAATCCTAAAAATCCCTAAAAATCTCTAAAAATGTAAAATCACCATAAAAACCCTAAAAACCATAGAAAACCAAAAAATCGTTAAAACGACTAAAAAAAGTTAAAAATGTTAAAAAAAACTCTAAAATCCCGAAGAAAACATAGAAAAAACCCTAAACCTCAAAAAGAACCTAAAAACCCTAAAACCCCCGAAAAACCCCTAAAAATACCAAAAAACACAAAAAAACCAAAAAAATCCAAAAAAATCCCTACATATCCCTAAAATTGTAAAAATCCCTAAAACCCTAAGAGATAACTATATTCCTTAAAAACCCTAAAATCCATATAACCCAAAAAATTCCACTAAAACTCTAAAATCCATTAAAAGTCAGAAAAATGTTAAAATACTCTAAAAACACTTAAAACCCACTAAAAATGAAAAAACCCTAAAAACTCGGAAGACCCTGAAACCCAAAAAAAACATAAAACCCCTTAAAAACCATGAAAACCACTAAAAACCCCTAAAATCCTAAAAACCCTAAATAACCATATAAACCTAAAAAACCCCAAAATCCCTGAAAATGTAAAAAAACCAAAAAACCCAAAACACCCTGAAATCCCCTTGAAAACCAAAAAAAACTTAGAACCTTAAAAACCCAATAAAAACCCTAAAAACCAGTGAAAACTCCAAAAAAAAATAAAACCCCTAAAAATGTTTAAAAAACTCTAAAAAACCATAAAACATTAAAAAAAATAAAAAAAACCCTAAATACCTAAAAATACCCAAAAAACACTGAAAAACCCTAAAACCCTAAAAAACTCTAAAATACTCTAAACCCCCCCAAATTCCCTAAAACCCCTAAAAACCCTAAAACTATATAAATCCAAAAAAATCCCTGAAAGTATTTCAAAACATAAAAAACCCTAAAAACCCTGAAAAATTCTTGAAAACCATAAAACCCATAAAACCCATAAAACCCCTAAAACACAACTAAAACACTAAAACTTCTAAAACCCCTAAAAATGTTAAATACTCTAAAAACCCATAAAACCCTAAAAAAACTCAATAAAACCCCCAAAGACGCAAGAAGACACTAAAACCCTAAAACCTCTCAAAACCCCAAAAAACCCTAAAACCCCATAAATATTCTAAAAAGACACTAATAACTCTAAAATCACTTAAATTGTAAAAATGCTAAAAAAACTCTAAAAACCCATTAAAAGGCATTAAAATTTAAAAAATACCTTTAAACCCCAAAAGACCCGAAAATCCCTAAAAACCCCTAAAAATCCTAAAAAACCCTTAAAACCTTGGAAACACCTAAAAAGCTATAAAACCCATAAAACCCATAAAAATCTTAAATAATACGAAAAAATCCATAAAACATAAAAAAACCTAAAGCCCTAAAAAAATGCTTGAAACCTATAAAACCCCTAAAAACCATAAAACCCCAAAAAACCATAAAACCATAAACCACAAAAAATGCTAAAACCCCTTAAAACCCTAAAAACGTTAAAAAACTCTAAAAAACCATAAAACCCTATAAAACTCAAAAAACCCATAAAAACCCAAAAATACCCTAAAAACCTTGAAAAACCCTAAAAACCATGAAAACCCTAAAAACCCTAAAAATTCTAAAAACCCAAAAAACCATAAAGACCCTAAAAAAGCCTTAAAAATCTATAAAAACATTAAAACTGTTAAAACACCTAAAACCATTGAAAACTATAAAACCACTAACAAACTTAAAAAACCATTAAAACCAAAAAAACCCTAAACCCCCCCACTAAAATACCTAAAAACCCAAAAAAAACTATAAAAACATTAAAAACTCTAGAAAACCATAAAAACCCTATAAAACTAAAAAAAACCTGAAAAACCCAAAAGAACCTAAAAACCCTAGAACCCCAAAAAACACTAAAATACCCTAAAACCCTAAAACCCTCAAAATCCCTAAAACCCCTAAAAACCCTAAAAATCCTAAAAAACACAAAAAATCCTTGAAAACAAAAAAAACATTAAAATCCAGAAAAAGACCTTGAAAACCATAAAACCCATAAAAATATGAAAACCCCACGAAAAACACTAAAACCCCTTAAGACTCCTAAAAATATAAAAAAACTTTATAAAATATTGAAACCCCTAAAAAACTAAAAATACCCTAAAACCCAAAAAAAACCCTAAAAATCCTGAAAAACCCTAAAAACCCTAAAAACCCTAAAAATTCGTAAACACCATAAAAAACTAAAAAATTCTAAAAAATACTGAAAAATCCATGAAAACATAAAAAACCCTAAAAACAATAAAAAAACATTGAAAACTATAAAACCCCTAAAACTGTAAAAAAATACGAAAAACCCATAAAAACATAAAACCACTAAAATCTCTAAAAACCCTTAAAACCAATAAAAACACTGAAAAACATTAAAATGTTTAAAAACATTAAAAACGTTAAAAAACCATAAAAACCCAAAAAAACTCAAAAACCATAAAAATCCAAGATGTTGCTAAAAATCCTGAAAACCCTAAAAACCCAAAAAAACCCAAAAAAACACTAAAACCCCTCAAAATCCTTAAAAACCTAAAAAACCCTAAAAACCATAAAAATCCTTAAATCCCTAAAAAACCATAAAACACTAAAAATCCATAAAAACCCAAAAAACCTACTAAAAATATAAAAACCCTTAAAACCCCTAAAACATGAAAAAACATTAAAAACTCTAAAAAAATTAAAACCCCTAATAAAATCAAGAAAATCATAAAAACCCCAAAAGACCCTAAAACCCTAATATACCGTAAAAACCCAAAAAATATATAAAGAACCTTAAAAACCCTCAAAATATCTAAAAGCCCTAAAAACCCTAAAAACCATATAAATCCTAAAAATCCCAAAAAATCCACGAACACAAAAAAAACACAAAAAACTGAGAAAATACTTTAAAAACCATAAAACCCTAACAACCCCCCCTATAAACCCACTAAAAACTCTAAAAAACCTTGAAACCCCTACAAATGTTGAAAAATGTTATACAACTATAAAAACCTTAAAAACCCTAAAATACTCAAAAAACCCAAAAGACCCTGAAAACCCATAAAAACCCTCAAAATCCCTAAAAACCCTAAAACCCATAAAATTCCTAAATAATCCCTAAAAATATCTACAAATGTAAAAAATGATAAAAAACCTAAACAAACCTTGAAAACCATAAAAACCCTTAAAAACCCAAAAAACCCAAAAAAAACCCCAATAACCACTATAAACTCCAAAAGTCCTTAAAACCCCAAAAATCGTTAAAAACTCTGAAAAAAAACTTTAAAACCCTAAGAACTCAAAAAAATACATAAATCCCCTAAAAACCCTAAAAACCAAGAAATCCCCTAAAAACCTCAAAATCCCTAAAAACCCTAAAACCAAAAAAACCATAAAAATCCTAAAAAAAGCCCAAAAAATCCCTAAAAATTCATAAAACCCTAGAAAACCCCTAAAGCACATAAAATTCCCTAAAAACTTTTATAACCCATAAAACCTTATAAAAACCCTAAAAACCCACTAAAAACTCTAAAATCCCTTTAAATCACTATATGTTAAAAAATAATAAAAACCCTAAAAAACCCTAAAAAACTAAACAAAAAACATAAAGACCCAAAAGACCCTAAAACCCTAAAAATCCCTAAAAATCCTTGAAAAACACTAAAAACACTCAAAATCCCTAAAACACTAAAAAACATGAAAAACCATAAAAATCCTAAAAATTAAAAAAAAACCCTCAAAACATAAAATACCCTAAAACCCCTAGAAACCCTCTCAAAACCATAAAAACCCCTAAAAACCATAAAAAACTATAAAAACCATAAATATAAAAAAACCCACTAAAAAATCTTAAAAAACCCGTAAAACCCTTAAAATGTTAAAAACTCTAAAAAACATTTAAACCCCAAAAAAACTAAAAAAAACTTAGAAAACCCAAAAAGTCCCTGAAAAGCCTAAAAAACACTAAAATCCCCTAAAAACCCTCAAAATTCATAAAACCCATAAAAACCCTAAAAACTATAAAAATATTAAAAATCCCTAAAAATCTCCGAAAACGTAAAAAACTCTAAAACCCCCTAAAAACCATAAAAATCATTAAAAACATTAATAAACCCAATAAACCAATAAACCCCCTAAAACCCCACTAAAAACTCTAAAATATCGTAAAACCCATAAAAACATTGTAAAAAGTTAAAAAACTCTAAAAAACCTTAAAAATCCAATAAAACTCAAAAAACCCCTAAAAACCCAAAAGACCCTAAAAACCTTGAAAAACCCTAAAAACCCGCAAATACCAAAAAACCCCTCAAAATCCCTAAAATCCTTAATAACCCTAGAAACCGCAAAAATCCTAAAAAATCCCTAAAAATCCCAATAAATTTAAAAAACATTAAAAACATTAAAAGTAACTAAAATTCATAAAACCCCCTTAAAATCTTAAAAAACCATGAAAACCCATAAAAAAATAAAAACTACTAAAACTCTAAAAACCCTAAAACACCTAAAACATTAAAAAAACTAAAAAACCCTAAAAACAATAAAAACCATAAAAACCATAAAAATCCTAAAAAAACCTTAAAAATCCCTAGAAACATAAAAAACATTAAATACACAAAAAACCCTAAAAAACCCTGAAAACCATAAAAACTCATAAGAACCATAAAAAACCATAAAAACACATAAAAACCCTAAAATCCCAAAAGTCCATAAAATCTGAAAACCCTAAAAACCTTAAAACCCCTTAAAACCCTCAAAATCCCTAAAAACCATAAAAACCATAAAAATCCTACAAAATCCCTAAAAATCTCTGAAATTATAAAAAATCCTTAAAACCCTAAAAACCATAAAAACCTGTGAAAACCTAAAAAAACAATAGAAACCCATAAAAACCCACTAAAAACTCTAAAAACACTTTAAACAACTTAGGAAATTAAAAAATTATAAAAAACCTTACAATCCTTTAAAAACTAAAAAATCGAAAAACCCCTAAAAACAATAAAGACCCTAAAAACTTTTTAAAACCCTTAAGACCTGAAAAACCTGAAAAACCCGAAAAACCAAAAAAATATAAAAACCCTTTAAACCCCCAGAAACGTTAAAAACTCTAAAAAACATAAAATTTTAAAAAAATCTAATAAACTTAAAACCGTAAAAAACTAAAAAATACTGTAAAAAACCCAAAAGAACCCAAAAAACCAAAAAACCCTAAAAATCATGAAAATCTCTAAAATCCCTAAAAAACCCTCAAAACCATACAAATACAAAAAATCCCTAAAAATCCCTAAAAATGTAAAAAAACCATAAAAACCCTTAAAATCCCCTAAAAACCAAAAACCCCTAAAAATTTTAAAAACCAAAAAAACCAAAAAAAAAAACAAAAAAAACCACTAAAAACTCTAAAAACCCTTAAAAGGTTAAAAAAATCTAAAAAAAACCTTGATAAACCCAAAAAAATAAAAAAGACCAAAAGACCCTGAAAGCCCCCCAAAACACTCATAATCCCAAAAAAAAACCTAAATACCCTAAAACCCATAAAATCTTAAAAAATCCCTAAATTTCCTTAAAAATGTAAAAAAAATCCTAAAAAATCTGAAACCCCCTAAAAACAATAGAAACCCCTAAAAGACTTAAAAATCCCTGAAAACCAATAAAACACCTAAAACCCACTAAAAACCGTTAAAACCCCGAAGAAATTTTTAAAATGTTAAAAATCTCCAAAAACCCTTAAAATCCCTAAAAACTAAAAAAAAACCAAAAAAAACCAAAAAATCCGGAAAACCCCTACAAAACCGAAAAACCATTAAAACCCGTAAAACTGCTCAAAATACCTAAATACTTTAAAAACCCTTAAAACCATTAAAATACAAAAAAGCCCTAAAAATCCATAAAAATGCAAAAAACCATGAAAATACATTGAAAACCATAAAACCACTATAAAATATAAAAACCCATAAAAAACCCTAAACCACTGAAAACTCTTAAACCCTTAGACACATAAAAAAAATTAAAAAATACTAAAGAACCTAAAAAACAATTTAAAACTAAAAAAATCCTAAAAACCCAAAAGATCTTAAAAACACTGAAAACACCTAATAATAATAAAAAAAACCTAAAACCCCTAAAACCCCTCAAAATCCCTAATACCCCCTAAAAACCATAAAACCCATAAAAATCCTAAAAAAACCTAAAAATACCAAAAAAATTAAAAAACCCTGAAAAACCTATGATAACCATAAAACCCCCTAAATACCATAAAAAATCCTAAAAAATCCCTAAAAATCCATCAAAACAATAAAACCTCTAAAAACCCTAATTTTTTTTGAAATCCATAAAACCTTTAAAAACATTAAAAACGCCATAAAATCCCTAAAAACCCACTAAAAACTTTAAAAACCGTTAAACCCCCTGAACATATTAAAAAACTCTTAGAAACCTTAAAACCCCCCAAAAGCACAAAAAATCCCTAAAAACCCAAAAAGTCCATAGAAACCCTAAAAATACCTCAAAAAACTAAAAAACCAAAACCATAAAAATAAAAAAAAAATCCATAAAAAAAATAAAAGAACCTCGAAACCCCAAATAACCTGAAGTCCATAAAAACCCCTAAAAACCCTAAAAGAAAAAAACACATAAAAACCCTAAAAACACTAAAAAATATAAAAACACTTTAAACCCCTAAATTTTTTAATAAAACTCTAAAAAACCTTAACTCTAAAAAAAATCAAAAAAACCTAAAACCCACAAAACCTTAAAAACCATGAAAACCCTAAAAAATCAATAAAAATCCAAAAAACCCTAAAACCCATAGAAATCCTAAAAATCCTAAAAAATCCCTAAAAACGTAAAATCCCTTAAAACCTTGGAAATCCCTAAAACCCAAAAAAAACCTTAAAAATCCGAAAAAATCCAAAAAACCCCCAAAAACTACTAAATTCTTAAAATACTCTTAAAAACCCTAAAAACCATAAAAACCATAAAAATTCTAAAAAACCCAAAAAATACCTAAAAACATAAAAGACCTAGACCATGAAAATACAATGAAAAATATAAAACCCCCTAAAAACCTTCAAACCCATAAAACCATTAAGAGCCTCAAAAGCCATTAAAAACTCTAAAAACCCATAAAACCCCTTAAAACGTAAAAAACATTAAAAAACTCTAAAAACCCTTAAAAATGGTAAAAACCCAAAAAACCCATATAATCCCAAAAAGATCCTAAAAACCCTAAAAACCACTAAAAACCCCTAAAAATCCAAAAAATCCTAAAATCATAAAAATCCTTAAAGAACCCCTAAAAATGTAAAACCTCTAAAAACCCTGAAAACCACATGAAACCCCTAAAAACCCCTAAAAACCCCTAAAAACCATAAAGACCATTAATACCCATAAAACCCCTAAAAACCCAAAAAAAAACTCTAAAACCCCTTTAAACACCTAAAAACATTAGAAAAAAATAAAAAGGATTAAAAACCCAAAAAAACATTAAAAAAACCCTAAAAACCCTAAAAACCCTAAAAACCATAAAAACGCTAAAAACCCTAAAAAAAGGCGGGAAAACATTAAAAACCCTAAAATTCCCTAAAACCCCTTAAAATCACTAAAAACAAAAAAAATACATAAAGTGCCATAAAAATCCTTGAAAATATAAAAAAAACATAAAACCCCCCTAAACAGAAAAAAAAACAAAAAAACCTTAAAAACAAAAAAACCCAAAAAAACCCTAAAAACAACAAAAACTATAAAAACCTTGAAACCCCTAAAACATTAAAAAACTCTAAAAATATTTAAAACCCTAAAAAACTCAAAAAAAACCCAAAAAACCAAAAAAGAACCTAAAATCACTAAAAACCCTAAAAAACCTTGAAATCCCCTAAAACCCTCAAAATCCTTAAAACTCCTAAAAACCATAAACATCCTAAAAATCCCTAGAAACCGTGAAAATTTTAAAAAAACCCCCCAAAACCCCTTGAAAACCATAAAACACCTATAAACCGTAAAAACCCCTAAAACCCCATAAAACCCTAAAACCACTAAAAACTCTAAAAACCCTAAAAACCCATAAAAACGGTACAAAACTCTAAAAAATCTTAAAAACCCTAAAAACTCAAAAACAAAACCTAAAAACCCAAAAGACCCTAAAACCCTAGAAAACTCCAAAAAACCCTAAAAACACTCAAAATCCCTAAAAATATTAAAAACCCTAAAAACCATAAAAATCCTTAAAATCCCTAAAAATCCCCAAAAAAGTAAAAAACATTAAAAACCCTAAAAAACACCCGAAAAAAATAAAATTCCCTAAAAACTATAAAAACCTTAAAAACCCAAAAAACCCACTTAAAACTCTAAAAACCCTTTAAACCCCTAAAAATGTTAAAAACTATAAAAAAATATTTAAAACCCAAAAAAATTTAAAAAACCCCAAAAAACCCAAACCCAAAAAACCCTAAAACCCCTCAAAATCCCTAAAACCCCTAAAAACCCAAAAAACCATAAAAATTATAAAAAATCCCTAAAAATAATTGAAAATGTGAAAGACCCAAAAAAAACCCTAAAAACCCCTAAAAACCCCTGAAAACACTAGAAACCCTTTAAGCCGCAAAAAAAGTTAAAAAATTCTAAAATACATAAAAACCCTAAAAATGTAAAAAAATCCCATAAAAAACCCAAAAGAACCCAAAAACCTGAAAACCCCTATAACCGCAAAAACACTAAAACCCTCAAAATCCTTAAAAACCCTAAAAACCATAAGAATATAAAACCCCCATAAAAATCCCTGAAAATTTAAAAAAAAACTTAAATAGCCTGAAAAGCCACTGAAAACCACAAAGACCCCTAAAATCCCATAAAACCCTAAAACCACTAAAAACAATACAAATCCTTAAAACCTATAAAGACTTTAAAAAAATCCAAAAAAGCTTATAAACCCTAAAAAACGTTACAAAATCCTAAAACCCAAAAAACCCCAAAAAACCCCTCAAAATATCTAAAACCCCTAAAAACCCTAAAAACCCTTAAAACCCATAAAAATCATAATAAAGCCCTAAAAACCATGAAAAAAAACTGTAAAAACCCTGAAAAAATATGAAAACAATAAAAAACCCTAAAACCATTAAAATCCTTATAAATCCCTAAAAAACCCCCAAACCCCACAAAAAACTCTAAAACCCCTTTAAACCCTAAAAAATATTAAAAACTCTAAAAACACATAAAAACATAAAAAACATAAAACCGAAAAAGAGCGTAAAACCCCTAAAAACCATATAACCCTAAAACCCTAAAACCCCCCGAAAACCCCTCAAAATCCATAAAAACTCTAAGAAACCATAAAAACTATAAAAATCCTAAAAATACCTAAAAATTCATGAAAATAAAAAAACCCCTAAAACCCCCTGAAAAGCCCCTAAAACCCATAAAACCCCTAAAAATGTTAAAAACTCTAAAAACCTTAAAATCACTAAAAACTAAAAAACCCTGTAAAAACCCAAATGACCCTAAAACCCTAAAAATACTAAAAACCCTAAAAAATATTGAACACCCTTTAAAATCTCTAAAACCCCTAAAAACCAATAAAAACATAGAAGTCTCTAAAAATCCCTAAAAACCATCAAAATGTAAAAAAACCTTCTAAACACTGGAAATCACTAAAACCATAAAAACCCCTAAAAACATAGATTCTCATGGGGGCTGGGTGAGTTGGTTCAAGGTGGTGGTGTCCCGCCGTTGAGGTTCTGGGTTCGAGTCCTCGCAAAGGCAACGTGCACCATACGCCAGCGATCCTCTCGTCCCCTCAACTCCGCGGGAATTGGCCCAAGCCCAAGGGTTGGCCACCTTTGGCCTAGTTGGGGGCGTACAACACGCAGGTGGGCAGGCCTGCCCAATACCTCGTTACCCATACAACACGTTTGCCCACGGGGGCTGGGTGAGTTGGTTCAAGGCGGTGGCATCCCATTGTTGAGGTTTTGGGTTTGAGCCCTCACAAAGGCAACGTGCACCATACGCCAGCGATCCTCTCGTCCCCTCGACTCCACGGGAACTGGCCCAAACCCAAGGGATGTCCACCTTGGGCCTATCTGGGGGCGTGCGGCGCGCAGGTGGGCATGCTAGCCCAATACCTCGTTACCCATGAAACACATTTGCCTTGAAAAGATGTCTCCGCTCTCGCCAGGTTCTCTCCTGATTTCGCGTTTCCTAGGAGCTCCTCCTAGAACCCTTCCCGGTGGCTTTTCTGCTCCTTTCAAGACCTTGAGGTGTGATGCAGATGCGGTTTTTGGCGGTGGGGTTTCTTGCTGGCATGGATATGTGCTCTCGAACTTCTTCAAGCGGCTCGTGGATCACGCATTCAAGACCTTCAGAGGCGTGGATGGCATGGTTTTCGTGCAGCTAGAGTCGCGTCTGCGTGCGTCGGGGTTTATCCTTGACAGATCTGGGCTCTGGTGGTGTTTCTCTTTCCTTGTTGGCTTCGCTTTGGATGGATTTCTGCAGTGGTGTGGTGCGGGCTCGACAAATTTGGAATATGTTTCTAGGGTTTCAAGACCTGCAGATTTGACGGTGGCGATCCTCGATCAGGGAGGCATGGTTCATTTTCGACTTGCTTTGTTTTATGATGATGTTAATATTCTGGTTTGTTGCGGATTTTTTGATGCTATTTTGGTTTTTAGAGGTGCTTTGTGTGGTTTTGTGGGACCATGTGATGATGATTCTTGGTTGGGTCAGGGTTTATTGTTGCTGTTGGATCATGAGTTTGTTGCAAATCGTGAGTTCTGGATTATCGTGTGTTGTGGATTTCAATTTTCTCGTACTACTGCGAAATTCTGGATGCTGCGGTTTGGTACTGGGTATGGTTGCTGGTGGTGCGCTGTTAGTTGCGCTGCGAGATGTGGATTGCTGCAAGCTACTTGGTTTGAAGGTTTTGGTTGCTGGTTGTTATGCTGTGACCTCTTAAGAGATGGGTGAGGAGGCTGCTACTGGTTTCTTGGGTATATGGGATTGGCAAGGCATGATCTTCTTTGGTGTTGTCGGTTGCTGGGAGTTGATGATGGCTGTGTTTGTTTGCGGTGCTCGTGCTGTGGTTTCATGCTGCTGGCAGTGATTGGTTGCATTGTCGGTTCTGGTGCTTTTTGTTGCTAGGGCTGGTTGGTTTGGACGTGTTGCTGCTGCTATGTTGCTGTGATGATTGGATGTGCTGCTACTGGATGCTGGAATGCGCTGGATGATGGAAATTGTGATGCTGGATGCTGGTTGCTGTTGAGCTGGGAGTTGTTGAAGCTATGGTTTATGATCGTGTTGCTGCTGGATGTTGATTGTTGTTCGAGTTTAAATGCTGGGAGTTTGGTTAGGTGTGAGCTGCTGGATGCTGGTTGATGCTGGATGATGGTGGTGGTTGCTTGGCTTTGTGTGTTTTTTCTTTTTTGCTTTTGTTTTTTCTTTTTTTGGGGTCTTTTGCATCTTGTGTTGTAAGGGGTTTTTGGGTTTGGGTCATTTGACCCTCCCCTCCCTTGTCTCCTGTGTCTCTTTTTTCTTTCTAATAAATTTGGGGGGGGGGGGGGAATAGCCCGACCCTCGCATCTTCCTTGCCCTAAAAACATAGAAAACCCTAAAAACCCTAAAGCCCCTAAAAACCACTAAGAACACAAAAAAACCCTAGAACTCTTAAAAACTTTAAAAATATTAAAAACCTTAAAACCGCTAAATAACACAAAAAACCCTAAAAACCCAAAAAGAAGCTAAAACCCTGAAAAAACCTAAAAACCCAAAAAACCCTGAAAAACCCTAAAAACCCACAAAATCCACAAAAACAATAAACAACATAAAAATATTAAAACCCCTAAAAATCCTTGAAAACATAAAAACCCCTAAAAACCCTAAACCCCCCCTAAAAACTATATAAAAAACACAATTTTTTTAAAAACCCACAAAACACCATAAAAAATCCTACAGACCACTAAAAACTCTAAAAACCCTTAAAACCCCTAAAAATTTTAAAAACTCAAAAAAACATTTAAACCCACAAAAAACTCAAAAAATCCTAAAAACCCAAAAAACCAAAAAAACATTAAAAACTTTGAAAAACACTAAAATCCAACAAAATACCTAAAAACCCTAAAAACCCTAAAAACACCAAAACCATAAAAATCTGAAAAAATCCATAAAAATCTCGAAAAATCTAAAAAAACCTAAAACCCTAAGAATTTCCTAAAATCAATAGAAATCTCTAAAACCCTTAAAAACCATAAACCCCTAAAAATTCTAAAAAACTTAAATCCCATAATACCATAAAACTCTAAAAAATATTTAAATCCCTAAAAACTCAAAATAACCATAAAAATGCAATAAAGACCCCAGATACCCTGAAAACACCAAAAACCCTAAAAACCCTTAAAAACCCTGAAATGCCTCAAAATACCTTAAAACCATAAAAACCCATAAAAATCATAAAAATCCTAAAAAACCTAAAAAATATAAAAAACCCCAAAACCCTGGAAACCCCCAGAAAACAATAAAAACCTCTAAAAACATTAAAAAATCCATAAAACCACTAAAAACCCACTAAAAAAATCTAAAAACCCTTTAAACACCTAAAAACCATAGAAAACGTTAAAAAACTCTAAAAAACATTTAAATCCCTTAAAAACTCAAAAAAACCCTAAAAACCCAAAATACCCTAAAAATCTTGAAAACCCCTAAAAACCAAAAAAACCCTAAAACCCTCAAAATCCCTAAAAACCATAAAAAACCTAAAAACCATAAAAATACAAAAAAACGGCTAAAATTTCATGAAAACAAAAAAAACCCAAAAACCGTAGAAACCCCCCTAAAATCCATAAAACCACTAAAAACCATAAATAACCTGGAACCCAGAAAAGCTCTAAAACCACTAAAAACTATAAAATTCCTCAAAACCCATAAAAATGTTAAAAACCCTAAAAACCTTTAAAATCCTAAAAAACTAAAAAAAATATGAAAACCCAAAAAACCCTCGAAATCCCTAAATACCCTAAAAACCAAAAAAATCCTTAAAACCCCTTAAAAATCTCTGAAAACGTAAAAAACGCTAAAAAAACTAAAAATCCCATGAATACCATAAAAACCCCTCAAACCATTAAAACCCCTAAAAACCAATAAAAAAATCTAAATACCCTAAGAACACCTAAAAAGTTAAAAGATACTAAAAACCTAAAAAACTCAAAAATACTAAAAAAAAACCCTAAAATCCCAAAAATATCTTAAAATCTTTGAAAAACACTAAAAACCATGAAGACCCCTAAAATGATAAAGATGTTAAAAACTATAAAAACCTTAAAAACTGAAAAAACTCACCCCCTGTAAAAACCCAAAAGGACCTTAATAAACATGAAAACCCCTAAATCCCCTAAAAACCTGAAAACCCCTCAAAATCCATAAAAATAAAAAAACTATAAAAATCATAAAATCCTAAAAAATCCCGAAGAATTTATAAAAACATAAAACCCTTAAAAATGATAAAAAACCCTTGAAACCAATAAAAACCCCAAAATAACGTAAAAAAATATTGAAACCCCATAAAACCCTAAAAATCGTCTGGTAACTTTAAAAACACCCAAAACCCACAAAAAACATTAAAAAACTCTAAAAAACCCCCAAAAAACACAAAACCCCCAAACAACTAAAAGACCCTAAAAACCATAAAAACCAAAAAAAAATTGAAAACCCCTAAAAACCCTAAAAACCCTAATGACACAAAAAAAAACCACAAAAACCCTCAATATCCATAAAACCCCAAAAAGGACCTAAAACATATAAAAAACCCTAAAACCCCTAAAAACCTAGAAAAAATTGAAAACTCTCAAAATCTTAAAAAACCCTAAAACCCCTAAAGCATAAAAATACTAACAAATATCTAAAAATCGTTGAAAACATAAAAAACCCTAAATACCCTAAAAATACCCTGAACACCATAAAAACCAAAAAAACTCTAAAACCCCTAAAAACACACTAAAAACCTTTAAAACCCCTAAAAAGTTAAAAAACACTAAAAACCTTAAAACCCCTAAAAAACTCCAAAAACCCCAAGAAACCCAAAAAGACTCTAAAAACCGTGAAAAACCCTAAAAACCCTCAAAAATCCCAAAAAATCCTAAAAACCATAAAAATCCCAAAAATCCCAAAAATCCTTGTAAATGTTAAAAACTCAAAAAACACGAAAAACCATTGAAATCCATAAAAATCTATAGAAACGTTAAAAAACACTAAAAACACTTAAAATCCATAAAAAACTATAATCTCTAAAACCCCTTAAAATCCATAAAAATGTAAAAATATATTAAAAACTCAAAAAACCATAAAACCCCCTAAAAATCACAATAAAACTCTAAAATCCCCTAAAGTCCCAAAAAACCCGGAAAACCTTTAAAAACCATAAACAACACAAAAAACCTTCAAAATCCCTAAAATCCCGAAAACCATAAAAATCCTAAAAATCCCAAAAAAATCATGAAAACATGAAAAACACTAAAAACCTTTAAAACCCCTGAAAACCATAAACACCTGAAAAACACATAAAAACCTAAAAAACCATAAAAACCTTAAACACCTATAAAAACCATAAACCACTAAAAAAATCTAAAAACCCTTAAAACCCTAAAAACCCCTAAAAACTTTAAAAACAATAAAAAACCTTAAAACCCTAAAAAACTCAAAAAAACCCTAAAAACTAAAAAAGATGCTAAAACCCTGAGAAACCTAAAAAACATAGAAAAATCTTGAAAACGCTAAAACCATAAAAAATCTAAAAATAATAAAAATCCTAAAAATATCTAAATCTCCTTAAAAACTTAAAAGACAATAAAACTCTAAAAAATCCCCTGAAAATAATAAAAACCCTTAAAAACCTTAAAACGCTAAAAACCCATAGAAACCCTAATAACCCGCTAAAATTTCTAAAAATACTCAAAACCCCTAAAAACATTAACACATTAAAAACTCTAAAAAACCTTAACCACTCTAAAAAACTCAAAAACCCCTAAAAACCCAAAAA
Organism: Viscum album; assembly: GCA_963277665.1. Classification (NCBI taxonomy): domain Eukaryota; kingdom Viridiplantae; phylum Streptophyta; class Magnoliopsida; order Santalales; family Viscaceae; genus Viscum; species Viscum album. The sequence goes on along the minus strand of OY728141.1, from coordinate 1,883,984,342 downwards.
AACAGAAAAACCTTGAATCCCTAAAAACACTAAAAAACCCAAAAATCCCTAAAACCCATAAAAATCCTAAAAAACAGTAAAAATACCTAAAAATTTAAATAACCCTAAAAACCCCCTCAAAACCATAAAAACCTGTAGAAACCTAAAAACCCTAAAACCCATAAAAACACTAAAAACCACTAAAAACCCAAAAAACCCTTAAAACCCAAAAAAATAAAAAAATATAAAAATCCTTAAAAAACTAAAAAAATATAAACTCTAAAAATATGAAAGACCATAAACATCCATAAAACCCATAAAAATCCAAAAAATTTGAAAAACCATAAAAGCCGTCAAAATTCCTAAATCCTTAGAAATCATTAAAATCCTAAAAAAGAACTAAAAATACCTGACAATGTAACAAACACCAAAAACCCTGAAAACCACTGAAAACCATAAAAACACCTAAACATTAAAAACCCTAAAAACTTATAAAAACCCTAAAACCACTGAAAACTCTAAAAACCCTAAAACCACTGAAAACTCTAAAACCATTAAAACACCTAAAAATGTAAAAAAGTTTTAAAAAAAACATTATACCACTAAAAACTCTTAAAAACCCTAAAACCCCAAAAGGCCCTAAAAACCCTAAAAACCTAAAAAACCTAGAACCCCCAAAAATACTCTGAAAATCCTGGGAAACCACCAAAATCCCTAAAAATCCTAAAAACCCTAAAATCCATAAAAATCTTTAAAAAGTCCTAAAAATCTTGAAAAACATAAAAAACCCTAAAACCCCTAAAAACCCCATGAAAACCATAAAAATGACTAAAAACATTAAAAACCCTAAAACCCATACAAACCCTAAAATCTCACTAAAAACTGAAAAAACACATTAAACACCTAAAAACAGTAAAAAGTGTTAAAAAAACTCTAAATCCCTTAAGGCATTGCGATGTGGATGGTTTGCTGTTTGAGATGCGTTCTCCCCTGGCGCAATGGTGGTTTTCGAGGCGGATGGCCGATGGCACTGACTTCTGGTCGGCTATTTTAGGTTGTGGTGGTGACGGCTTGGTCTGGTTTTTGCTTCGATTTGGATTGGATTTTCTAGATCTATATTCTGTGTTCCTTGGCGGCGGTGGTGATGCCTTTCCAGTGATCTAGATGAACTCAAAGAGGTTAATGGTGAATTCAACGTAGGCACGATGGATGTTTCGACGAATGGACAGAGGTGTGATCGGCCCGATGGATCTTTGGTGCGGCAGGATGCTCTGGTGGTTTTGTCGGGGGAGTTCTGGTTTCGCCTTGGTGATATGCAGGTTCGACAGGCTTTGCGTCTTCTTCGTGCTGGCGTTTATGGCTCTGTGCTTGGTTCTGCACTGCTTTTCCGGACTTGAGGAAGGTCTTTCTGACTTCTCTGGCTTCTCGACGGGACTTGGTGGATGCATAGGGTGTGGACGCAAGTTTTCTTTCCTGGGTCTACTTTCTTGTTCTTGGATCTTTCTTCTAACGAAGGTATGGTCATACTTTGCTGTGTTCACTTTGATTTGATGGTCTGCGTGTTTTTTGACTGATGGATGGATTGGTTTTGAGTTGTTGTTTCTGTTGAATGCGTTTTGGCTGCTGTTTTGGTTTCGATGTGGATGTTGGCTATCGGTTCTGTTGTGTGGTGCTGTTTTTTGTTCTGTTGATGCTGATGGTTCTATGTTGCTGGAGAGGGACTTTCTTGGTGAGAAGGTTCTGGGTGTTGGACCTTGTAATATTGGATGCGGGTCTTTGGTTGGTTATGAGTTTCTGGTTGCTGGTGAATGCTGGATGATGTGTGGTTTTTTGGTTTTTGATACTATTGTGGGTGAGTATGTTGTTGTGATGCTAGTTGATGGTTGATGTTTGATGGAAAGTGATGATTGTTTCATTCAGTTGCGCTTGTGCTGTGGTTTGATGCCGCTGGTTGTGTTTGACTGTGATGCTGGATTTGGTGTTGTTGGTTGCTTGGGCTGGTTGGTTTGGATGTATTGTTGCTGCTGTGTTGCTATGATGATTGGATGTGGTGCTGCTGGATGCTGGTACTGGCTGGATGTGACGTGATGATGTCGTTGTTGTGTCTGTTTTTGAGTCTTTTTCTTTCTTTGTTTTTCTTTTTTTGGCATGGGTTGTAAGGGGTTTTTGGGTGCGGGTCGTTTGACCCCTCCCCACCCTTGTCTGTTGTGTCTCCTTTTTCTTGCTAATAAATTTGGGGGGCCGGGAATAGCCCTACCCTCACATCTTCCTTGCCCTAAAAGCCCTTAAAAGTCAATATACCCTAAAAACCCTGAAAACCCCCAAAAAACCTTAAAATCCCTAAAACCCCATAAAACCCTAAAATCCACTAAAAACTCTAAAAACCCTTAAAACCCTAAGAATGTTAAAAACACTAAAATAACTCAAACCCCCTAAAAAGAAAAAAACCCTAAAAATCCAAAAGACCCTAAAAAGCATCGAAAACCATAAAAACACTAAAAATTCCCCAAATCCCTTAAAAATCCTCAAAATCCCTAAAAACTTAAAAACCCCTAAAACCCTAAAAAAATCCCTGAAAACCATAAAATCAGCTAAAACCCTTATAAACCCTAAAAATCCAAAAAAACTCATAAAACCAAAAAAATCTCTAAAAACGATGAAAACCCCTAGAAACGTTAAAAATCTAAAAAAGCTCAAAAACCCTAAAAACTCAATAAAAACACTAAAAACCAAAAAATACCCTAAAAACACTAAAAAACCCTAAAAACAATATAAATAGTGAAAAACAAAAAACCCTGAAAAATCCCTAAAATCCCAAAAAAACCTTAAAACTAAAAAATCCTTAAAAATTAATAAAAACCCATAAAAACATAAATTCCCCAAAAAACACTGAAAAACCATTGAAAACCATAAAAAAACCCTAAAAACCTTAAAAACACTAAAAAACTTATAAAAACCCTAAAACCCGCTAAAAACTCTAAAAACTCATAAAACCTCTAAAAACATTAAAAAACCCTAAAAAATATTAAAACCCATAAAAAACCCATAAAAGCCTCAAAAAACCCCAAAAGACCCTAAAAAACCCTAAAAAAATTGAAAATTCCAAAAAACCCTCAAAATACTTACAACCCATAAAAAACCCTAAAAACCATAAAAAATCCCCCCAAATCCCTAAAAAAAACAAAAAACCCATAAACCCCCCCCTTAAAACCATAAAACCCACAAAAAACTTTAAACCCTCCCTCCAAAAACCACTATTAAAACTAAAAACCCTTTAAACCCCTAAAATGTTAAAAACGTCTAAAAACCCATTAAAACCCTAAAAACTCAAAAAACCCCTAAAAACCTCCAATGACCTTAAAAAACCTGAAAACCTCTAAAACCCTAAAAACCCCTGAAAATACCTAAAACCCCTTAAAACCCCTAAAATCCCTAAAAAATCTAGAATGCATAAAAATCCTAAAAATGCCAAAAAAATCCTTGAATACGTAAAAACCCCAAAAAACACTGAAAAACACCTAAAACCCCTAAAAATCTAAAAATCCCTAAAAACATAATAAAAAATCTAAAAACAATTTAAACTGCTAAAAATGTTGAAGAAAATCTAGAAAACCTTAAAAACCATAAAAAAATAAGAAAACTTAAAGTCCCAAAAAACCAAAAAACCCAAAAAGCCCAAAAAACCCATGAAAACCTCTGAAAACCCTCAAAATCCCTAAAAATCATAAAAACCCTAAAAACAATAAAAATCATAAAATAACCTAAAAATCCAGGAAAACATAAAAAACCTTAAAATCCCAGGAAAACCCCCAGAGACCATAAAAACCACTAAAAACATAAAAAACTTGAAAACCTTAAAAACACTAAAAACTCTATAAATCCTTAAAACCCCTAAAAAACTTTAAAACTATAAAAACCCTTAAATTTTAAAAAACTCAAGAAAACCCTAAAACTCTAAAAAAATAAGAAAAACTCAAAAACCCTTAAAAACCATAAAAAATCTAAAAACTCTCAAAAGCCCTCATAACACTAAAATCCCTAAAAAGCATAAAAATTCTAAAAAACCCCTAAAAATTCCAAAAAACATAAAAAAAAAATAATACCCAAAAACCCCTAAAAATAATAAAAACCACTAAAAATATTAATAAACCATAAAAACCAATAAAAACACTAAAACCCACAAACCCCTTTAAAACCCAAAAAATGTTAAAAAAACTTAAAAACCTTTAATACCCTGAAAAGATTTAAAAATCCCTAAAACCCTTAAAAACCCTAAAACCCTAAAAACCATAAAAAACCCTATAAAATCTTTAAACCCTCAAAATCCATAAAAACCTTAAAAATCTTAAAAAATAAAAAAAATACAAAAAAAGCAAAAAAAATCCACGAAAACATAAAAAAAATAAAAACCCTAAAACCCCCCTGAAACACATAAAAACCCAAAAGACCCTAGAAACCCATAAAAACACCAAAACACCTAAAAAACCCTAAAAACCTCTAATACTCTCAAATCCCTAAAATCCCTAAAACCCTAAAACCATTAAAATTTAAAAAAAATCCCTAAAATCCCTAAAAATCCCTAAAAATTTAAAAAACCCTATAAACCCTAGAAAACCTCTAAAACACATAAAAACCCCTAAAAACCTTAAAAACCCTAAAACCCCAAAGAAACATTAAAACCCACTAAAAACAATAAAAACCCTTAAACCCCCTAAAAATGTTGAAAATATTAAAAACCTTAAAAACCTAAAAAAACTCAAAAAAGCCCAAAAAACCCTAAAAAATCTTGAAACCCTCTAAAAACTCTCAAAATCCCTAAAAATAATAAAAACCATAAAAACCATAAAATTCCTAAAAATCCCTAAAAACCCGGAAAACGTATAAAACCCTAAAAACCCTAAAAATCCCTGAAAACCATAAATCCCATAAAAAGCATTCAAACCCCTAAAAACACATAAAATCCCTAAAAAGTAATAAAAACTATGAAACCCTTAAAACCTATAAAATGTTATAAAACATTAAAAGCCCTAAAAACTCAAAAAATCCCCAAAACCCCAATAAACCATAAAAACCCTGAAAACCCCTAAAACCATGAAATCCATAAACCCCCTCAAAATACATAAAATCCTAAAAAACTATAAAAACCATAAAAACCATAAATTACTTAAAGTCCTTGAAAATGTAAAAAATCCTAAAAACCTAGAACCCCCACTAAAAACCATGTAACCCTAAAAAACCTTAAAAACCTTAAAACCCTAAAAAACCCATAATACCCTAAAACTATAAAAACTCTAAAAACCCTTAAAACTCCTCAAAATGGTTGAAAACTCAAAAAAACCATTAAACCACAAAAAAACCCAAAACCCCCAAAAAAACATAAAAACCTTAAAACTCTAAAAACCCTAAAAAACACAAAAAACCCCTAAATATCCCTAAAAACCCTAAATACATAAAAAACTAAAAACACCTAAAAATCCCAAAAAACATAAAATCCCTGAAAACCATAAAATCCCCCTAAAACCATAAAAAAACCCATAAAACCCTAAAAACCACTAAAAACTCAAAAAAACCATTTAAATATGTAAAAATGTTAAAAACATTAAAAACCATTAAAAACCCTAAATAACTCAAAAAACCCTAAAAACTCATCCTTTAAAAAAACCTAAAAACACAAAAGTCCTTAAAAACCATTAAATCCCTAAAAACCCTTAAAACTGTAAGAACACTTAGAATCCCTAAAAATCACAAAAAACCTAAAAAACAAAAAATCCAAAGAAGCCCTTATAATCCCTTAAAATGAAAAGGATTTACGTACATTGAAACCTCTTGAAAACTATAAAAATCCCTAAAAACTGTAAAAACCCTAAGAAACCATAAAAACCCTAAAATATCAGTAAAAACTATAAAAACCGTTAAAACCCATAAAAAAATTAAAAAATCTTAAAATCTTAAAATCCATAAACACTCAAAGAACCCTAAACCACCAAAAGGCCCTAAAAACCTTGAAAAAACAAATAAAAACCCTAAAACCCTAAAAAAATATAAAAACCATCAAAATCCATAAAAACCCTAAAAACCAAAAAACCAAAAAGAATCCTTGAAAACATAAAAACCTTAAAAACCCTGAAAACTGCCTGAAAACCATAAAACCCCCTTTAAACATTAAAAAACCCATAAAAAACTAAAAACCCATTAAAGACTCTAAATATTCTCAAAACCCCTAAAAATGTTGAGATATCATAAACCCCCTATAAACCCTAAAGGAAGATGTCACCACTCTCTCCTGGGCTCGCACTGCGGCGATTTCGAGGTTCCTTTGGAATCCTCTTCGACGGTTGATTTGTTTGATTCGATGTTGTTGATGGAGCTCTGGTTGATGGTTCTTCCACTCGCTTGTGGGAGACCAGGCTATTGCTCGGTGGTGTCGAGATCTGGTGGCTTTCTTTGAGAAAAGGGTACATCATCCTAGCATGGCTTGTACAATGGTTTTGCTCGGCTTTGATCCATCCCGTTCGGGTTGTGGCGAAGCCGATGACTCCTTGGAGGCCGGGAACCCTCCTAGATTTCATCCTTTTGGGGATGTTTTTACAGATCTAGGTTTCCTGACGGGTCAGCGGGGTCAACGGCTTCATCAGAAGAGATGGCGGTCTCGGTGACTCCATTTGTCCCAGCGTGGTGGTGCTCTTGGCTCCTGTGGACAGGAAATTCCAAGGATGCAGCGGGGTCATGATCTTCATTGTCGGAGGGAGCTTCCTCGACGGCTTGGGTGGAGACCTCCTCAATGGTCAGTCACCCTCTCTGGTTTTCACTTTGATGGTTTTTGGTGGCCTCTCTAGAGACGCGATGGTCCTTTGTGGAGGTAAAAGGTCCGGTGTCGTGCTGGTGTTTCCACACTTTTTCTGGTTCTGTGGATGCTCATATATTCTTGGTTTAAGTCTGCGAAGAAGATCCAGATTCAGGTGCATATGTTTCCTCCTTTGATGCTCACTGTTGATGCTGGTTCGGGTTGGAAGTCCTTGAATCTTAAAACCAACGGCGCACTGGTTGCGGTGCTGGACATGAGCCATTACGGGTTCTGGATTCTGGATTTGCTGGTAAATTTTAGGCATGGTCTAGTGATGCTAGGCAATTCTGCTAGGGCAATTTCCTGGAGCTGGGATCTCTCTTTTGGGTGCTGGGTGCTGCGGCCTGGTCCTTGGTATGGGTGTTGGTGGTGTGTTGTTTACTTGTTGTTGGGTGCGGATCATCGAGAGTTGTTGGCCGTCGGATTCTTTGGTGCTGGCTGATGTACTATGCTGTATTGGGATGTGTGAAAGCTGAAGAATTTGGTGCTGCTAAGAAGGTGCTTGAAGTTGTGCTCAGTGTGAATGGTTGCTGCATGTTTCTTGGTGGTGTTGTGTCCCTTGAATGGGCATTGTTGGGTGTGAGATGGTTGTTGTTGGATTTTGTTTGGTGTGGATGTGATGGTTGTTGGATGCTGAGTTGCTGGTTAGGGGATGCTGCTTTTCTTGAGGACTGTTTGCTGGGAACTGTTGAAAGAGGTGCTGGATGTCAGAATCTAATGGGCTGGATGTTAGCTGCTGCTTGGCTGAGACATGATGTTGCTGATGCTTTGGAGGTGATGAAGTTACTGTGTATGGTGATGGTGATGCTGCTGCTGGATGTTGGTTGATGCGTGGTTGGGACTGCTGCTGGACCTTTATTACTTAGTTTTGTGTGTTTTTTCTTTTTCAATCTTTCTTTTTTGGGGGTCTTTGGCGTCTTGGCTTTGTAAAGGGTTTTTGGGTGCTGGTCGTTTGACCCCTCCCCTCCCTTGTCTGCTGCGTCTCTTTTTTCTTAATAAAATTTGAGGGGGTCGGGAATAGCCCAATCCTCACATCTTCCTTGCCCTAAAAATGTTGAAAAACACAATAAAATATTAAAAATAGTAAAAACTAAAACAATCTTAAAAACCCCAAAACACTATAAAAACCATGAAAAAACTCTAAAATCCCTAGAAAACCCTCAAAATCCAAAAACATCCTAAAAATCCCTAAAAACCATAAAAATCCTAAAAACCCCTAAAAGCCTTAAAAAAGTAAAAAACCCCTAAAACCCTAGAAAACCACATGAAAACCATAAAACCCCCTAAAACCCCTAAAGCCCTAAACACCCATAAAAACCCTAAAACCTCACTAAAAACTCAATAAATCCTTAAAACCTAGAAAAATGTTAAAAAGACAAAAAACTGAAAAGGCCTAAAAACCCTAAAAACCCATGAAAACCCATAAAAACATCAGAACACCTATAAACCCTTGAAAAACTAAAACCCATAAAAATCCTCATAAATCCCTACAATTCCCTGAAAATATAAAAAACCCTCATAACCCTAAAAACTATAAAAAACAATAAAACCATAAAAAACACTAAAACTCCATTAAACCCTAAAAATCACTAAAAATAGTAAAAACCCTTAAAACCCCGAAAAATGTTAAAAAACTCTAAAAAAACCTTTAAACCCTTATAAACTCCAAAAAACCCCACAATCTCTAAAAGACCCTAAAACCCTAGAAAATCCCTCAAAATCTCTAAAATCCATTGAAACCCATAAAAACAATAAAATCCCTAAAAAACAAAAAAAAACCCACTAAAAACCTAAAAAACCCAAGAAATCATAAAACCCCCCTCAAACCATAAAAACATTAAAACCTTAAAAACCATAAAACCCATAAAACCCTAAAAACCCACTTAAAACTCTAAAATCCCTTAAAACCCCAAAAAACGATAAAAACTCTAAAAATTCTTAAAAACCCTAAAAAACTCAAAAAACCCTAAAACACCTAAAAGACCCTAAAAACCCATAAACCCCTCCTCAAAATCCCAAAAAAATCCTAAAAATCTTAAAAACCAAAAAATCCAAAAAATCCTAAAAAAATCCTAAAAAACTCTGAAAACATGAAAAACCATAAAAAATCTAAAAAACCCTTAAAACCTATAATACCCCTAAAAACCATAAAACTCCTAAAAACCCATAAAACCACTAAAAACCAATAAAAACTCTAAAAACACTAAAACCCCCAAAAACCTTTAAAAACTCTTAAAAACTTAAAAACCCTAAAAAACTCAAAAAAACATAGAAACCTAAAAAACCATAAAAACCCAAAAAAACCCCTATAAACTCTAAAAAACCCTAAAAACCTTAAAAATACCTAAGAAACAAAAAACCAATAAATATCATTAAAAATAGCTAAAAATCCATGAAGATCTAAAAACCCCTAAAACCCTGAAAACCCCTTGAAACCCCTAAACCCCTAAAAACCATTAAAATCCAAAACCCCCCTAAAAACACTAAAAACCTAAAAAAATATAAAAAACCATAAAACCCCTAAAAACGTTAAAAACATTAAAAAACACTAAAAATAATTAAAACCCTATGAAACTAAAAAAACACTAAAAACACCCAAAGTCCCTAAAACTCATGAAAACCCCATAGAAACCCTAAAAATCACTAAAACCCCCCAAAAACCTTAAAAACCCTAAAACATATAAAAACCCTAAACCCCCCCCCCCCCTTAAAACTCTAAAAATGCTTTAAAACCCTAAAAACGTTTAAAAATCTAAAAAACATTTAAAACCCTAAAAACTCAAAAAACCCTAAAAAACCAAAAAGACCCTAAAAACCCTGAAAACCCGAAAAAAACCTAAAAATCATGGAAACCCCTAAGAACCCTAAAAAACCATAAAAACCCTAAAAACCAAAAAAACCACAAAAGACTAAAAGATCCCTAAAAATCCCTAAAAATGTTAAAAACCCTAAAACCCTTGAAAAACAACTTAAAACCATAAAACCCCTAAAAACCATAAAATCTCATAAAAACCCTAAAAACCACTTAAAACTCTAAAAACCTAAAAATCCCAAAAAACATAAAAAACCATAAACCCCCAAAATACCCTAAAAACCCTAAAACCCGCTAAAAACCCTAAAACCCTAAACCCCCCCCCCCCTAAACCCTCAAAATCCCTAAAACCCTAAAAACACTAAAAACCCCCTGAAAACCATAAAATCACCTAAAACCCTAAAATACCATAAAAACCCATAAACCAATAAAAACTCTAAAAACCTATAAAACCCCTATTTTTTTAAAAAAAAGATAAAAATATTAACACTAAAAAAGTCAAAAAAACCATAAAACCCAAAAGATCCAAAAAATCAAAAAAACCATAAAATACCCTAAAAAACATGAAAACCCTCAGAATCCCTAAAAACCAAAAAAATGCAATAAAACAAAAAAAATGCCTTAAAATCCCTGAAAACATAAAAAACACTAAAAACCCTAAAAAAATCCCTAAAAACCATAAAAACCCTAAAAAATATTAAAATACCCTAAAACCCATAAAAACACTAAAAACCCACTAAAAACAATAAAAACACTTTAAACACCAAAAAATGTTAAAAAAACTCTAAAAAACCATACAAACCCTAAAAAACTCAAAAAAAACTCTAAAACCCCAAAAAAACCCCTGAAAACCCTAAAAACCCCTAAAAGCCCTAAAAGCCCTAATAGCCACTAAAAACTATCAAAATCACTAAAAAACCTAAAAACCATAAAATTCTTATAAAACCCTTAAACCAGTAAAAACTCTAAAAACCCTTAAACCACCTAAAAATGTTAACAAGGGTTTAAAACACTAAAAACCCTTAAAATGCCTAAAAACTCAAAAAAAACCCCATAAAATCCCAGAAATACCTTAAAAACCCTAAAAAACCCTAAAAACCCTAAAACCATAAAAATCCTAAAAAAGCCCTAAATATCCCTAAAAACGTTAGAAACCTGAAAAACCATGAAATCCCCCTAAAAGTTACAAAACCCCTTAAAACCTTAAAAAACCTTAAAAACCCATAAAGACAATTAAAAACTCTAAAAACCATTAAAACCCCTAAAAAGTTTAAAAACTCTAAAAAATATTAAAAACTCTAAAAAAACTCAAAAAACCCTAAAACTCCCAAAAGACCCTAAACCCCCCAAAAGACCCTAAAACCCCCCCAAAACCCCCCAAAACCCCTAAAAACCTAAAAAAACCTAAAACCCCACAAAATATTTAAAATAAAAAAACACTAAAAACTATTAAAATCCTAAAAAAGGCAAAAAAATCCCTAAAAACATAAAAAAATGAAAAAACCTTGAAAACATAAAAAACCCATAAACCCTAAGAAAACCTAAAAACCATAAAAACCAATAAACCCCTTAAAAACACTAAAAACCCAAAACCCAAGAAAAAACCCCTAATACTCTAAAAACCCTTAAAGCTCCTAAAAAAGTTAAAAATATTAAAAAACTCAAAAAACCATAAAAACAAAAAAAAACTCAAAGAAACCCTAACCCCCCCCCCCCACCCCCCCCAAAAAAACCTAAAAACTCGACAAAATCAGTTAAAATCCTTACAATGACTAAAAACCATAAAAAACCTAAAAATCCCTAAAAAGCCCTAAAAACCAAGAAAACCAAAAAACCCTGAAATTCCCATGAAAACCATAAACCCCTGAAAACCTTAACATCCCTAAAAATCCATAAAAACCCGAAAAAACCACTAAAAACTCAAAAACCCATTAAACTCCTAAAAATGTTTAAAAACTCTAAAAAACATTAAAAATCCTAAAAAACTCAAAAAACCCTAAAAACTTAAAAGGCCTTAAAAACATTGAAAACCCCTAAAACCCAAAAAACAGTGAAAACCCTAAAAACCCTCAAAATCACTAGAAACCCTAAAACCCCAAAAATTAATAAATATATTAAAAAATCACTAAAAATCCTTGAAAACGTAAAAAACCTAAAAACCCTGAAAAACTGGTGAAAACAAAAAAACAGTAAAACCTTAAAAACCCCTCAAAACAAAAAAAAAACAAAAAATAATAATAACTATAAAACCCTTAAAACCCCTAAAAATGTTAAAAAATTATAAAAAATATTAAAACCAATAAAAGAACTCAAAAAATTCTAAAAACCCAAAAGACGCTAAAACCCTTGAAAACCCCTATAAACCCTAAAAAACCTTGAAAACCCTAAAACCCCTCAAAATCCCTAAGAACACTAAAAACCTCTAAAATCCATTAAAATCCAAAAATGCCTTAAAATTACCAAAAAATGGAAAACCCCTCAAAACCCTGAAAAACTTTTAAAAACCATAAAACCCCTAAAAAAACCTTAAAATAACCTAAACCCCCCCCCCCCCCAAAAACTAAACACTAAAAAACCCAAAAACACTTAAAACCCATAAATACATTAAAAAACTCTAAAAAACTTTAAAAACTATTAAAAAATCTCAAAAAACTCTAAAAACCCAAAAGTCCCTCAAAACCCTAAGAAAACCCAAAAAACACTAAAAAACCCTGAAAACCCCCCAAACCCCTTAAAATCCCTAAAACCCTAAAAAACACAAATATCCTAAAAGGCTCTAAAAACCAATGAAAACGTAAAAACCCTGAAACAATATAACCCCTAAAACCTTTAAAAAAACCCTAAAAACCCAAAAAAACCCAAAAAAACCCAAAAAAACCCAAAAAAAACCACTAAAAACTCTCAAAACACTTAAAACCCCAAAAAATATTAAAAAACTCAAAAAACCAATAAAAATGCTAAAAAAACTAAAAAAAACTAAAAATACAAGCAAGTCCCTTTGGCTTCGATGGACCTCGGCGACATCCTCTAGTTTCTTGGACTCCAAGGTTCCTTCAACGATGCCTGGTTCGTGGTGGGATGTCTCGGTTTTGGCGTTCCTGGACTCTGTGCTGAGATTTGTTGACTTAGTTCTGCTCAGGCCGTCACGCATTGGGGCCGATCTGTGGATTTCAGAGAATATGCAGGTATGCACTCTGGTATGGATTCTTGCTCGAGCTGGTTCTTTGGATTTGCGGCCACCTCCCGCTACTGCGGTTTTGTTTTGGTTTTGCTGTGTTCTGGTCCTTCTGGTTGTCAACTGTTTCTTTTCTGGGTTTTCTGGATTGAATCCTCTCCATTACAAGTTTTTCTACTTTTTGGTTGTGGATGGATGGGATGAGAACTGCTACTGGTGCTGGTTCTCGAAGTTGGGGCGCTGGATACTGTGGTTTGGTTTGGGATCTGTCTGCAGTGGTATGCTGGATGCGAGTGCTGCTGTCCCTGTTAACATGTTAGTTCCTGGAAATGGTGTGTATGTAGTTGCTGGTCATTGTTTGCTGGGAGGTGATGATGGTCGTGTTTGGTTGCGGTGCTCGTGCTGTGGTTTCATGCTGTTGGTTGTGATTGGTTGCGATGTCGGTTTTGGTGATTTTGGTTGCTGGGGCTGGTTGGTTTGGACGTGTTGCTGCTGCTGCATTGCTGTGATGATTGTATGTGGTGCTGCTGGATGCTGGAAGGCGCTGGATGATGGAAATTATGATGCTGGATGTTGGTTGTTGCTGAGCTGGGAGTTGCTGAAGCTGAGGATGATGGTTGATGCTGGATGATGGTGGTGGTTGCTTGGCTTTGTGTGTTTTTTCTTTTTTCTCTTTTGATTTTTCTTTTTTGGGGTCTTTTGCGTCTTGGGTTGTAAGGGGTTTTTTGGGTGTGGGCCGATTGACCCCTCCCCTCCCTTGTCTGCTGTGTCTCTTTTTTCTTTCAAATAAATTTGGGGGACCGGGAATAGCCCGACCCTCACATATTCCTTGCCCTAAAAAAACTTAAAAACCCTTTAAACCCCTTAAAATCCTTAAAAACCCTAAAAACCCTAAAAAACCTTGAAAACCATAAATCCCCTGAAAATCTTAAAATCCTAAAAACCCATAAAACCCCTAAAAACCCACTAAAAACTCTAAAAACTCTAAAAACCCTTAAAACCCTAAAAAACATTAAAAAGGTCTAAAACCCTTAAAAAACTCAAAAAAAAAACACCTAAAAACCCCAAAAGACCCTAAAAATAATAAAAATTCTAAAAAATCCCTAAAAATGTAAAAAACACTGAAAACCTTGAAAACCATAAAAACCCTTAAAATGAATAAAAACCCTAAAACCCATAAAACCAAAAACCCACTAAAAACTCTAAAACCCCTAAAAACCCTAAAACCCCAAAGACCCTAAAACCTTGAAAACCCCCTAAAATGCTAAAAAATCCCAAAATTCCCTAAAAATACCAAAAAACCCCAAAACACCCTAAAACCCATAAAAATCATTAAAAGTTCCAAAAAAAATCAATAAAAGCATATAAAACCCTAAAATCCCTAAAATCCCTTGAAAACCATAAAAACCCATAAACCCATAAAAAACTAAAACCCAATAAAAACCCTAAAAACCACAAAAAACTCTAAAAACCACTAAAAACATTAAAAACTCTTTAAAATCTTTAAAAACGCTAAACAACTCAAAATAACCCTAAACCCCCCAAAACCATAAAAATCATGAAAGACCCTAAAATCCCCTAAAAACATTAAAAATCCCTAAAAACATTTAAAAAACACTAAAAACCCACAAAATCCCTAAAAACTCTAAAACCATAAAATCCTAAGAAATCCAAAAAATCCTGAAAAGCATATAGAACCCTAAAAAACCCATAAAACCAAAAAAAAACTTAAAGCCTTAAAAAACCCTAAATTCCCATAAAAATCATAAAAACACTAAAAACTCTAAAAACCCTTAAAACCCTTAAAAATGTTAAAAAAATCTCTAAAAACCTAAAAAACACTAAAAAAATCAAAAATCCCTAAAATCCCTAAAAAACTTAAAACTTAAAACCCCTAAAACCCCCAAAAAACACTAAAACCCAAAAAATCTCAAAAAACACAAAAAATCATAAAATCCAAAGATCCGTAAAAACCCCAAAAATGAAAAAAACCAAAAAAACCCTTAAAAACTCCCGAAAACCATAAAGACCACTAAAAACTCTAAAACCGCTTCATCCGAAAACACCTAAAACCTAAAAAAATTTAAAACTAAAACACCTAAAACTCTAAAATCCCTAAAAAACCAAAAAGACCGTAAAAAACCAAGAAGAACCTAAAAACCCCTAAAACCCTAAAAACTCTAAGAAAACCTAAAAACCCTAAAAATCCCTAAAAACCATCAAAATCACTAAAAGCCCCAAAAAACCTTAAAAACTCTAAAAACGCTTTAAACCCCTAAAAATGTAAAAAAAATCTAAAAAACCTTTAAAACCCTAAAAACTCAAAAAACCCTAAAAACCCTAAAAACCAAAAAGACCCTAAAAATCCTGAAAACCCAAAAAAAAAACCTAAAAACCATGGAAACCCCTAAGAACCCTAAAAATCCATAGAAACCCTAAAAACCAAAAAAACCACAAAAATACTATAAGATCACTAAAAATCCCTAAAAATGTTAAAAACCCTAAAACACTTAAAAAGAAACTTAAAACCATAAAACCCCTAAAAAACATAAAATCAAAAAAAAAACCTTAAAAACTCTAAAAACCTAAAAATCCCAAAAAATACAAAACACCATAAAACCCCAAAATACCCTAAAAACCCAAAAACCACCTAAAACCCTAAAACCCCCCAAAAACCCTCAAAATCCCAAAAACCCTAAAAAACACTAAAAACTATAAAAATTTAAAAAAATATATAAAAATCCCTATAAAATAATAAAACCCAAAAAACCCTGAAATATATCTAAAAATCATAAAAACCCTAAAAACCTTTAAAAACTCTAAAAACACATAAAACCCTAAAAACCAACTAAAACTCCAAAAACCTATAAAACCCATAAAACATTAAAAAGTGGTTAAAAACTCTAAAAAACCTTAAAACCCTAGAAAACTCAAAAAACCCTAACAACCCCAAAAGACCCTAAAACCCTTAAAAACCCTTAAATCCATTTAAAACCCAAAAAAACATAAGAAACCATAAAATACTAAAAAATCCCTAAAAATCCCTAAAAATCTCTAAAAACATATAAAACCCTAAAACCCTGAAAACCCCCTTAAATCCATAAAATCACATAAAACCCTAAAATACCATAAAAACCCATAAACCACTAAAAACTCTAAAAACCTATAAATCCCCTATTTTTTTTAAAAAAGCTAAAGATCTTAACACTAAAAATTCAAAAAAAAAACCTAAAACCCAAAATATCCTAAAAACCAAAACACCGTAAAATACCCTGAAAACATGAAAACCCTCAGAATCCCTAAAAACCAAAAAAATGTAAAAAAACAAAAAAAAATGCCCTAAAAATCCCCAAAACCATAAAAACCCTAAAAAACCACTAAAAACAATAAAAACACCTAAAGAACTTAAAAATGTCCAAAAAACTCTAAAAAACCATACAAACCCTAAAAAACTCAAAAAAATTTATAAAAACCCTTAAACCCAAAAAAACCCTAAAATCCCTGAAGGCCCTAATAGCCACTAAAAACTATCAAAATCACTGAAAAACCTAAAAACCATAAAATTCTTATAAAAACCCTTAAACCATTAAAAAATTTTAAAAAAATTTAAACCCCTAAAGTGTTAAAAAGGGTTAAAAACACTAAAAACCCTTAAAATGCCTAAAAACTCAAAAAAAACCCCCCTAAAATCACAGAAAGACCTTAAAAACCCTAGAAACCCCTAAAAACCCTAAAACCGCCGGCTCGTCACCTTTTGCTCTGGAAAATCTGGAGGAACCGGTTGCCGATGTAGGAGCAGCTTCAGCGGGCTGGACACAGCCTGGCTTCGGTATGTTTTTTATGCCTCGGCGCTTCAGAATCCATCCAGCACACCCTATTTCAGTGCAGATTTCCAGCGGCTCTCTGGGGGTATCTTCAGGGGCTGTTCGGATTTCCCCTTTGCTTTGACAGGCCATTCTTAGATATGCTGGACAGCCTTGTCAACTGGCCATGCAGCAAGCAAATTTCCAACTTTCTCCATGTGGCCATTGCCGCCATTGTCTCCTGCACATGGGCTACCTGGAATGCGATTGCCTTTAACAAAGGCCGGCTCTCTCTTCATGGTGGTGTCATTAAAATTCACTCAGAGATCCATGCGGCGTATCATATCCAATCTGACTCGATGGAAAATGATGTGAGTGATCTCATCCTTCTGCGGTTACTTGGCGTTGATGGCAGGCCAAGGAAGCTGAAGATCCTCAAATACATCCGATGGATCCCTCCGATCTCCTCCTGGATCAAGGTCAATGTGGATGGTGCAGCGTTGGGTGCACCGGGGCCCTCGGGGTGTGGAGGGGTCTTCCGTACACACCGAGGCTTTGTCAAAGGCTGCTTCCATCACTTTATCAGAAATGGGTGTGCCCTTGAGGCAGAATTTTGGGCCATGATTAAGGCGATTGAGTTTGCTAGACAGTTTGGCTGGAATCCCCTTTGGCTTGAATCAGACTCAATGCTTGCAGTGGCTGCTCTCAAGGCCAAATCAGAGCGCGTCCCTTGGAGGATCCTCCTGCAATGGACGGAGTGCCTTGCCTCCTGCCAGTGGCTCAACCTTCATGTCACACACGCCTACCGGGAGGCTAACTCGGTTGCAGATGCGCTTTCCAAACAGGCGATTGCGGAGAGGATCTCGATATGGTCACACGTGGCCACACCGTGCTGCCTTCGATTTGTGGAGTCTGATATGAAGGGTGAGATGCACACCCGAGTTTGTAATCCCCCCATGTGACATCTTCCTTGGCGATGCTCTTTTTTATATATTTTTTGGGGGGCCAGGTTCACCTGGTCTCGAACCTCTTTCACCCTAAAAACCCTAAAACCATAAAAATCCTTAAAAATCCCTAAAAATCCCTAAAAACGTAAGAAACCCGAAAAACCATGAAATCCCCCTAAAAACTATAAAAACCCTTAAAACCTTAAAAACCCCTAAAAACCCATAAAAACAATTAAAAACTCAAAAAACCATTCAAACCCCTAAAAAGTTAAGAAAACTCAAAAAAAATATCAAAAACTCTAAAAAAATAAAAAAAGACTAAAACCCCCAAAAGACCCTAAAACCTCCCAAAACCCTCCAAAACCCCTAAAAACCTAAAAAAACCTAAAACTCCACAAAATCGTTAAAACACAAAAACACTAAAAACTATTAAAATCCTAAAAAATCCAAAAAATCCCTAAAAGCATAAAAAAAATCAAAAAACCCTGAAAACATAAAAAACCAATAAAACCCTAAGAAAACCTAAAAACCATAAAAACCCTTAATATTCTAAAAACCCTTAAAGCTTATAAAAATGTTAAAAATATTAAAAAACTCTAAAAACCATAAAAACAAAAAAAAACTCAAAGAAACCCTAAACCCCCTCCCCCCAAAAAAACATAAAAACCCAACAAAATCTGTTAAAATTCTAACAATGCCTAAAAACCATAAAAAACCTAAAAATCCCTAAAAACCAAAAACCCAAAAAACCCTGAAAAAACCCTGAAAACCATAAAACCTCTAAAAACCTTAAAATCCCTAAAAACCGATGAAAACACTAAAAACCACTAAAAACTCCAAAACCCATTAAACTACTAAAAATGTTTAAAAACTCTAAAAAACATTAAAAATCTAAAAACCCCTGAAAAACCAGTGAAAACCAAAAAAACCCTAAAACCTTAAAAACCCCTAAAAACAAAAAAACTATAAAACCCTTAAAACCCCTAAAATTGTTAAAAATTTATAAAAAATATTAAAACCCATAAAAGAACTCAAAAAACCCTAAAAACCCAAAAGTCGCTAAAACCCTTGAAAACCCCAATAAATCCTAAAAACCTTGAAAACCCTAAAACCCCTCAAAATCCATAAGAACCCTAAAAACCTCTAAAATCCATTAAAATCCAAAAATGCCTTAAAATTACCAAAAAATGTAAAACCCCTCAAAACCCTGAGAAACATTTGAAAACCATAAAACCCCTAAAAAACCTTAAAATAACCTAAAAACCCAAAAAAAGTTCAAGCACTAAAAACCCCAAAAACACTTAAAATCCATAAAAACATTAAAAAACGCTAAAAAACTTTAAAAACTATTAAAAATCTAAAAAAACTCAATAAACCCAAAAGACCCTCAAAACCCTAAGAAAACCCAAAAAAACACTAAAAAACCCTGAAAACCCCTAAAACCCCTTAAAATCCCTAAAATTCTAAAAAAGACAAATATCATAAAAGGTTCTAAAAATCCATGAAAACGTAAAAACACTAAAAACCCTGAAAACAATAATAACACCTAAAACCTTTAAAAACCCTAAAAACCTGTAAAACCCAAAAAAAAACCACTAAAAACACTAGGAACACTTAAAACCCCTAAAATGTTAAAAAACTCAAAAAATCCATAAAAATGCTAAAAAACTAAAAAAAACAAAAAATACAAACAAGTCCCTAAATACTATAGAAAATTCAAAAAAAACCCTAAAACCCCTGAAAACATAAAAAACCCTAAAACCCCTTGAAAACCATAAAAATCCTAAAAACATTAAAATACTCTAAAACCCCTAAAATCCCACTAAAAACTCTAAAAATCGTGCCCTGTAAAAAAACTTAAAAAACACTGGAAACCTGAAATACATTAAAAACTATAAACAACCTTATAAGCCCAAAAAAACTCAAAAAATCCCTAAAAACCCTAAAAACCCTAAAAACCCAAAAAATCCCTAAAAATCTCTAAAAACCTAAACATAACAAAAACCATAAAAATCCTAAAAATGCACTAAAAATCATTAAAAACATAAAAAACCCTAAGAACTCTGAAAACCCCTGAAAACTATAAAAACCCTAAAAACCTTAAAAACCATAAACACCAATAAAAAACCGAAAAATCACTAAAAACACAAAATAATCTTAAAACCCCACAAAACCTTAAAAAACTCTAAAAACTATAAAACCTTATAAAAGTAAAAAAATCCCTAATAACTAAAAAATGCCCTAAACCCCCTAAAACCTAAAACCCAGGAAAACCCTAAAAACTCAAAAAATCCCTAAAATCCATAAAAATATAAAAACCCTAAAGAAACACTAAAAAACCTTGAAAAATAAAAAAAAAACCCTAACACCCCCAAAAGGCCATAATAACCACCAAAAAACCAAAAAACCAAAAAACCTTAAAAACCCCTAAAAACCCTTTAAACCCCTTAAAATCCCTAAAAACCCTAAAAATCATAAAAATACAAAAAACACTAAAAATTTAGGATAAATAAAAACCCTAAAACCCTAAAAAAACCTTGAAAACCATAAATCCCCTGAAAATCATAAAATCCTAAAAACCCATAAAACCCCTAAAAACCCACTAAAAACTCTAAAAACCCTTAAAACCCAAAAAATTTTTAAAAACTCTAAAGACCGTAAAAAACTCAAAAAAACACCTAAAAACTAAAAAAAACACCTAAAAACCCAAAAGACCCAAAAGACCCTAAAAATCATTAAAATTTTAAAAAATCCAGAAAAATCCCTAAAAATGTAAAAAAACACAAAAAACCATAAAAATCCCCAAAAATGTAAAAAAACAGAAAAAACCACAAAACCCTTAAAATGATTAAAAACCCTAAAAACCCATAAAACCATAAACCCACTAAAAAATATAAAACCCCTTAAAACCCCTAAAAATCATAAAAACCCTAAAACCCCAAAAGACCATAAAACCTTGAAAAACCCCTAAAAACGATAAAAAATCCCAAAAAATCCCAAAATTCCCTAAAAATCCCAAAAAAACCCCAAAACACCCTAAAACCCATAAAAATCATAAAAAATCCCAAATAAATCCATAAAAGCATATAAAACCCTAAAATCCTTAAAAACCCTTGAAAATCATAAAAACCCATAAATCCATAAAAACCTAAAACCCTAAAAAACCACAAAAAAACTCTAAAAACCACTAAAAACATTAAAAACTCTTAAAAATCTTAAAAAACCCTAAAAAACTCAAAATTACCTTAAAACCCCCAAAACCATAAAAGTCATGAAAGACCCTAAAATACCTTAAAACATTGAAAATCTCTAAAAACATTTAAAAAACCCTAGAAACCACAAAATCCTTAAAAACCCTAAAACCATAAAATCCTAAGAAATCCAAAAAATCCTGAAAAACATATAGAACCCTAAAAACCCATAAAACCAAAAAAACATTAAAACCTTAAAAAACCCTAAATTCCCATAAAAATCATAAAAACACTAAAAACTCTAAAAACCCTTAAAACCCTTAAAAATGTTTAAAAAACTCTAAAAACCTTAAAAACACTACAAAAATAAAAAAACCCTAAAATCTCTAAAAACCTTAAAACATAAAACCCCAAAAAACCCCTAAAAACACTAAAAACCCTAAAAATCTCAAAAAACACAAAAAATCAAAAAATCTGAAAATCCCTAAAAACCCCAAAAATGAAAAAAAAAACATAAAAACTCTGAAAAACCCCGAAAACCATAAATACCACTAAAAACTCTAAAATCACTTCAACCCAAAACACCTAAAACCTAAAAAAAATTAAAACCTAAAACACCTAAAAAACTCTAAAAAACCCTAAAACCCCAAAAAAACCAAAAGGACCCTAAACCCCCCTAAAACCCTAAAAACTCTAAGAAAACCTAAAAACCCAAAAAATCCCTAAAAACCATCAAAATCACTAAAATCCCTAAAAATCCCTAAAACCCCTAAAAATCCATAAAAACCCTAAAAAACATTAAAAGCCGTAAAAATCCCTAAAAACATAAAAACTCTAAAAAAGCCTGAAAACCCCCTTAAAGCCATTAAAACACCTAAAAACCTTAAAAAATTTAAATATACATAAAAAATTTAAACCCACTAGAAACTCTAAAACCCTTAAAACCCCCCAAAAATGTTAAAAAATTCTAAAAATACTTAAAAACCCTAAAAAACTCATAATAAATCCTAAAAACCTAAAGGGCCCTAAAAACACTAAAAACCGTAAAAACTATGAAGCACGCCAAACCCTTGAAAGTATCAAAAACTGTAAAAACCCTAAAAAAAAATAAAATCCTAAAAAATCCCTAATTTTTTTAAAAAAATAAAAAACACTGAAAAATGCCAGAAAATCAAAAAACCCCAAAAAGCCTTAAAAACCTTAAAAACCCATAAAAACCCAAAAAACCACTAAAAACACTAAAAATTCATAAACCCCCTAAAAGTGTTAAAAACATTAAAAAACCTAAAAAGCCCTAAAAGCTAAAAAAATCTAAAAACCCAAAAAGTCAATAAAAACCCTGAAAACCACTAAAAACCATAAAAGCCCAAAAAACCCCTCAAAAATCCCCCAAAACACTAAATACCCTGAAAACCAAAAGAAACATAAAAAATCCCCCAGACTTCTAAAAATGTTAAAACCCATAAATCCCCTACAAACCCCCTGAAAACCATAAAAATCCCTAAAAACCTTTAAAAATCCTAAAAATCCATATAAAACCTAAACACAATAAAAACTCAAAAACCCCTTAAACCCCCTAAAAACGTCAAAAAACACTAAAAACCTCAAAACCCCTAAAAAAAGTCCCTAAAAATAATAAAGAAGCCTAGAAACCCCTAAAACCTAAAAACCCTTAAAACCACTAAATACCCTAAAAAATCCTATAAACCATAAAATCCTAAAAAATCTCTCAAATTCCCAAAAACCCTAAAAACCATAAAAATCCAAAAAAATTCATAACAATATCTGAATTTATTGGATGGATCCTTCTATTGTAGATCTATTTTGGAGGTAGATGGCTTTTCTATGGGTTGATATTGGTACTATTTGCTGGGATTGACATGAGGCTATGGGTTCTGGTGACGCACTGCAGGTCATGGGCTGCTGGAAGGGCGTTTTGGGATGCGTACTGGTTCTTGCGCTGGGTGAGGGTGATCTTGGCTACTGGTTGCTGGCTGAGTGATTGGTCCTTTCTGCTATGTGCTGCTAATGCTGGTTTGATGGTGATGTGTGCTGTTGTTTGCTGGTGATGTTTGGTTTGATGGTGATGTGTGCTGCCGGATGCTGGTTGTGGTTGGTTTTTTGGTGCTGTTGGATGCTGGTGGTTGCTGGTTTGTTTGTTGGATGGTGATGATGCGTGATGTTGTTTATGGTGATGGTGCTGTGGTTTGAAGCTGCTGGTGATGAATGGTTGTGGTGTATGGTATTGGTGATGTTGGATGCTGGTGAGAGATAGTTTGGATTTGCTGAAGCTGTTGATTGTGTGGTGATGCTATGTTTGGTCTTGTGTCCTTTTTTTCTTGTTTTCTTTTCTTTTCTTTTCTTTTTTTGTGGTCGTTAAGGGTTTTTGGGTGCGGGCCATTTGGCCCCTCCCCTCCCTTGTCTGCTGTGTCTTTTTTTTCATGATAATAAATTTTGGGGGGGTCAGGAATAGCCCAACCTCACACCTCTTCTTCCCTAAAAACACTGAAAAACCCTAAGACCTCTCAAAATCAGAAAAAATCTAAAAACCATAAAAATCCAAAAACAGAAATAAAAATAACTAAAAATGTAAAAAACCTAAAAAACCTGAAAAAACATTGAAAACCAGAAAACCCCTAAAAAG
Source organism: Viscum album (assembly GCA_963277665.1). Taxonomy (NCBI): domain Eukaryota; kingdom Viridiplantae; phylum Streptophyta; class Magnoliopsida; order Santalales; family Viscaceae; genus Viscum; species Viscum album. The sequence goes on along the minus strand of OY728141.1, from coordinate 1,883,960,947 downwards.
CTTAAAACCCCCTAAAAATCCATAAAACCCTAAAATCCTAAAAAAAACTCCAAAAACCCTTAAAACCCCTAAAAATGTTAAAAATCTAAAAAATCTTAAAACCCTTAAAAAATAAAAAAACCCCAAAAACACTATTTAACCATGAAAACCCCTAAAAATAAATAAAATCCCTAAAAGTCCTTAAATCCCATAAATATCCTAAAAACCTGTAAAAATACATAAAAACCAAAAAACCCTAGAAACCTTGAAAACCCAATAAAAAAATAAAATCCCCTAAAAATCATTAAAACCCCCAAAAAACCCCTAAAAACCACTAAAAACACTAAATGCACTTAAAACCCATAAATACGTTAAAAACTCTAAAAACCTCAAAACACTAAAAAACTTAAAAAATACAAAAAAAGACCCTAAAATCCCTAAAAACCCTAAAAATCCTAAAAAAAACCCTGAAAACCATCTCAAAATCCCAAAAATCTTTAATAACCATAAAAATAAGAAAAAATCCCAAAAAATATTTGAAAACTAAAAAACTCTAAAAACCCTTAAAAACCCTAAAACCCTGAAAAAACCTAGGAAAGCCATAAAACCCCCAAAAACCTCAAGAAAACCCAAAAACCCACTAAAAACTCTAAAAACCCTAAAAACCCTGAAAAACCCCTAAAACCCTGAAAAAACCCAGGAAAGCCATAAAAACCTTAAGAAACCCTAAAAACCCACTAAAAACACCAAAAACCCTTAAATCCCCTAAAAACATAAAAAAACTCTAAAAACCTTAAAATCATAAAAAAAATCAAAAAAACCATAAAAACCTAAAAGACCCTAAAACCCTTGAACACTCCTAAATCCCTAAAAACCCTTGAAAACCCCTAAAAACCATCAAAATCACTAAATACCCTAAAAACCATAAAAATAATAAAGAATTCCTAAAAATCCCTGAAAACATAGAAAACTCTAAACCCCTGAAAAACATAAAACCCCAAAAAACCGTAAAAAACCGAAAAATCCATAAAACCATAAAAATAACTAAATCTCTAAAAACCCTTAAAAATCTAAAAACTTTAAAATCTCTAAAAACCATAAAACTCCTAAAAACTAAAAAAAACACTGAAAGACCCAAAAAAATCCTAAATCCTTAAATACCCTGAAAAACCTTGAAAAAAATTCAAAATCCCAAAAACCCTAAAAAGCCCCTAAAAACCATAAAAATCTTAAAAAATCCTTAAAAATCTCTAAAAATTAAGAAACCCCAAAACCCCAAAACCCCCTAAAAAATAAGAAAAATCCCTAAAAACCCCAAAAGACAGTAAAAAACATAAAAAACCAAAAAACCCAAAAAAACCATGAAAACCCATAAAAACTCTCAAAATCCCTAAAAACCCTAAAAACTAGGAAAATGCTAAAAACCCTCAAAATCCCTTAAACCCCTATAACCCCTAAAAACCATAAAAATCCCAAAAAATCCCAAAAAAATCCGTAAAAGCGTTATAAATCATACAACTCCAAAAACCCACTGAAACTAAAAAAAGCTCGTAAAAACCTTTAAACACCCTAAATCCCCATAAAACCCCTAAAAACCATTAAAAATACTAAAAAACCATTAAAGACCTAAAAATGTTTAAAAAATCTAAAAGACCTTAAAACCCCTAAAAATAAAAATAAAACCCTAAAAACCCAAAAAAGACGCTAAAAACCTTGAAAAACCTAAAAAACCATAAAAAACCCTCAACCCCCTAAAATCCCTAAAAACCATAAAAACCATATAAATCCTAAAAAACCCTAAAAATCCCTAAAAACATAAAAAACCCTAAAAATTATGAAAAACACCTAAAAACCAAAAAAACCCAAAAAACGTTAAAACTCTAAAACCAAATAAAAACCCTCAGAAAACCACTAAACACTCTAAAAACCTAAACACCATTAAAACATTAAAAAAAATAAAAAACTCCTAAAACATTAAAAATCTTAAAAACCCAAAAAAACCTCAAAACCCCAAAAGATCTTAAAAACCCTAAAAAACCTAAAAAGTTTAAAAACCATGAAAAACCCATAAACCCATAAAAATCACTGAAAACTTAAAAAAAACTTAAAACCCTTAAAACCCTACAAAACCATAAAAACACCTAAAACCATTAAAACCCTAAACCCTTAAAAACCATAAACCCACCAAAAACTCTAAAAACCCTTAAAATTGCTAAAAACATTACAAAACACTAAAAACCCTGTAAAACCGTAAAAAACTCAAAAAAAAATCTAAAAACCCAAAAAAACCCTGAAAACCTCTAAAAATCCAAAAAAACCATAAAACCCAGAAAAATCACTAAAAATCCCAATAACAAATAAATCCCCTAAAACCATAAAAATCCTAAAAAAGACTTAAAAATACCTAAAAACGTAAAACCCCTATTAACCTTGAATACCCCATGATAACCATAAAAACATCTAAAAACATTAAAAACCCAAAAACCCATAAAAATATTAAAAACCCACCAAAAATCTAAAAACCCTTAAAACCCGCAAAATGTTAATAACTCTAAAAAACTGTTAAACCCAAAAAAAATAAAAAATAAACAAAGAGTAACTTAAAAACCCCGAAAAATCTTAAAAACCCTCAAACCCTTAAAACCTATAAAACCCCTCAAAATGCCTAAAACCCCTAAAAACCATAGAAATCTTAAAAAATCTCCACAAATAAAAAAACTAAAAAACTAAATACCCTTAAAACCCTAAAAAACATTAAAAAAATGATTAAAACTCTAAAATCCATAGAAAACCTAAAAAAACCCTAAAAACCACAAAGACCCTTAAAACCCTAAAAATTTAAAAAACCCTAATAAACCATGAAAACCCCTAAAATCTATCAAAATCCATAAAACCCAAAAAACCGTAAAATCCAAAAAAATACTAAAAAAAAGGACTAAAACCCTAAAAATATAAAAAACCCTAAAACCATAAAAAACCTAAAAACCCTAAAACCGTAAAAACCCTAAAAACCAATAAAATTTTTGAAAACCACTAAAAACCATAAATACACTCAAACCCTCTAAAAACCATAAAAAACAAAAAAACCCTAAAAACTCCAAAAAACCCTAAAACCCAAAAATACCCTAAAACCGTAAAAACCCATAAAATTCATTAAAATCGATAAAAACCCAAACCCCTAACCCTAAAAATCCAAAAATTCCTTAAAAATCCTAAAAAACCCTTGAAAACATTAACCCTAAAAACCCTGAAAACCATAAAACCCCTAAAAACATTAAAAAACCCTAAAAACCCTAAAAACCCCAAAAAACCCACTAAAACTATAAAACCATTTAAACCCCTAAAAATATAAAAAAAACCCTCTAAAAACCCTTAAAAAACCTTAAAAACACTAAAAACTCAAAAAAACCTAAAAACCCAAAAGACCCTAAAAACCATAAAAACAAAAAAAAACTCTAAAAATCCCGAAAAATGTAAAAAACCTTAAACACCATGAAATCCCCAAAAAAAACCCTAAAACCTTAAAAAACCTTAAAACCCATAATACCTTAAAAATCCACAAAAAATTCTAAAACCCCTAAAAACGTTAATTTTTTTTGAAAACCATTAAAACCCTTAAAAACATTAAAAAACCCAAAAAACCCAAAAGACCCTAAACACCATAGAACCTTAAAAAACCCTGAAAAACCAAGAAAAACCAAGAAAATCCCTATAAATTGTAAAATACCCTAAAACCCATTAAAATTATAAAAAATCCCAAAAAATATTTAAAATTTAAAAAACCCTAAAAAACCTGAAAACCCCCAGAAAACCATAAAACCCCCGAAAACCATAAAAACCCCTAAAAACCATAAAAACCCCTAAAACCATAAAAAACCTAAAAACCAATAAAAATTATAAAAACAACTAAAAACCCACTAAAAGCCCCTAAAACATTAAAAAAATCTAAAACCCTTAAATATCTTAAAAAACTCAAAATACCTTAAAACCACAAAAAGGGTTTTTGGGTGTGGGTCGTTTGACCCCACCCCTCCCTTGTCTCCTGAGTCTCTTTTTTTCTTTCTAATAAATTTGGGGGGGTGGGCTGGGAATAGCTAGACCCTCGCATATTCATTGCCAAAAAACTAAACAAAACCCCAAAAAACCCAAAGACCCTAAAAACCCCAAAAAACACTAAAAAACCCCTAAAAGTCTCAAAATCACTAAAACACTAAATCTTAAACCAATAAAAATACTAAAAAGCCCTCAAAATACCTGAAAACTAAATAAACCCTAAAACCCCTCAAAATCCCCTAAAAACCATAAAACCCATTAAAAAAACTAAAACCCCACTAAAAACTCTAGAAACCTGTAAAACCCCTAAAAACCTTAAAAAAAATTAAAAACCTAAAAAACCCCAAAAAAACCCAAAACCCAAAACAACCTAAAAAACCCTAAAAAACTCTAAAAACCATAAAAAACCCTGAAAACCCATAAAACCCTCAAAATCCCAAAAAAACCATAAAAACCATAAAAACCCTAAAACCCCTAAAAACCATAAAAATCTTAATTAACCCTAAAAACCCAGAAAAATCTAAAAAACCCAAAAAACCCTGAAAACCCCTAGAAAAACATAAAACCCCTGAAACCTTAAAAACCCTAAAAACCCATAAAAACCCTAAAAACCCATTAAAAACAATAAAAATCATCAAAACCCCTAAAAATGTTTAAAAACTCTAAAAACCATAAACCCCAAAAAACTCAAAAAAACCCTTAAAACCCAAAATACCCTAAAGGCCCTGAAAAATACTAAAAAACATAAAACAACCCAAAAACCCTCAAAATCACTAAAACTCCAAAAAACAATAAAAATCCCAAAAAATCCATGAAAACGTAAGAAACCATAAAATCCCCTAAAAGCCTTTAAATTCCTAAAAACATTTTAAAACCCAAAATCCTGTAAAAACCGCTAGAAAACCACTAAAAATTTTATAAACTCTAAAAATCTAAAATACTAAAAAAAAACCCAACCCCCCCCCCAAATTACCCTAAAAACCCAAAACCCCTAAAAACTCTAAAAACTTTTAAAACCCTCAAAATCCCTAAAAATGAAAAAATACTAAAAAACATAAAAATCCTTAAAAATCCATTAAAATCACCAAAAATGTAAAAAACCCCTCAAAACCCTAAAAACACTTAAAACATGAAACCCCGAAAAACATTAATAAATCATAAAAACCCATAAAACACCATAAAACCCACTAAAACACTAAAAAACTCTTTAAACCCCTAAAAATGTTAAAAAACTCTAAAAACCTTAAAAACCCTTAAAACTCAAAAAAAAAACCTAAAACATAAAAAGTCCTTAAGAACCCTAAACACCCCTAATCCCTAAACCCTAAAATACTCTAAAATCTCTCAAAATCCTTAAAAACCCTAAAAAACTATGAAAACCATAAAAATTCTTAAAAAGCACCAAAACCCCTAAAAACCTAAAAAACCAAAAAACCTTCAAAAAAACCCCTGAACACCATAAAAATCCTAAACCCCTAAAACCCTAACAACCCATAAAAACCCACTAAAAACTCTAAAAACCCTTAAACCACCTAAAAACATTAATAAATTGTAAAAAACCACTAAACCCATAAAAAATTAAAAAAAACCCTAAAACCCCCAAAAGATCCTGAAAACCCTGAAAAATGCTAAAAAACAAAAAAAAAACACTAAAAACCCACAAAATACCTAAAATCTCTAAAAACCATAAAAAACTGAAAAATACCCTAAAAATCCTTTGAAATGTAAAAAATCTTGAAAACCCCCTAAAAATAATAAAACCCCTTAAAAGATTTAAAACCCCAAAAAACCAATAAAAACCCATAAATACCACTAAGTACACTAAAAGACCTTAAAACTTTAAAAATGTGAAAAAACATTAAAAAACTCTAAAAAACCTTATAAACCATAAAAACTAAAGGAACCTAAAAAACTTGAAAAACCCTATAACCCTCAAAATCCATAAAAACCATAAAAATAATAAATAACCCTAAAAATATCGGAAAATGTAAAAAACCCTAAAACCCGAGAAACCACTGAAAACCATAAAATCCTCTTAAAACCATAAAACCCTAAAATTTTATAAAAACCCTAAAAACTGCTAAAAACTCTAAAAACACTTAAAACCCCTAAAAAACTCTAAAAAACCCTAAAAAACTCAAAAACGCCCTAAAACCTCTAAAAGACCCAAAAATCACTAGAAAAAAATAAAACCCATTAAATCCCATGAAATCCCCTAAAACTCCCCAAAATCCCAAAAACTCCTAAAAATCCCTAAAAATCGTAAAAACTCCCTAAACACCCAAAAAAAACATAAAAAATCCCAAAAAACCGTAAAGTCTCAGAAAATCATAAAACCCCTAAAACCCCTTAAAACCCTAAAAACACTGAAAACTATAAAAAACATTTAAACCCCTAAAATATTAAAAGTATTAAAAAATATAAAGACCCTAAAAACTCAAAAAAAAAATCCTTAAAAACCCAAAAAAACCTAGTAAGCCCGAAAAACCCAAAACCCCCTGAAAAATCCTAAAAACCATTAAAATCCCAAAAAAACCCAAAAACCCGAAAGACCAAAAAAATCATAAAAAATCCATAAAATTCTCTAAAAATGTTAGAAACCCTAACAACCATTGAAAACCATAGAAACCCCTAAAAACCTAAAAAACCCAAAATATCCACTAAAAATTCTAAAAACCCTAAAAACCCTAAAAACATTAAAAAAATATAAAAAACCTTAAAACCCCTTAAAAACATAAAAAACCCTAAAACCGAAAAAAGATAAAAATATCCTGAAATCCCGTAAAAAACCCTAAAAACCTTGAAAATGACTAAAAACCCTCAAAATCACTAAAAACACTAAAAATCCCTAAAACCCATAAAAATCTTAAAAATGCCTTAAAAACCCCTAAAAACCTAAAAAACCAGAATAACCCAAAAAAATCCTGAAAACCATAAAACCCCATAAAAACCATAAAACCTCATAAAAACACTAAAAACTGACTAAGCAATCTAAAAACCCTTAAAACCCTAAAAATGGTAAAAATGTTAAAAAACTCTAAAAAACCCCAAAACCCTAAAAAACTAAAAGAAATCCCTAAAACCCAAAAAAAATCCCTAAAAATCTTGAAAAACCTTGAAAACCCTAAAAAACCCTAAAACCCATCAAAATTACAAAAATCCCTAAAAACCATAAAAATACTAAAAAAACCCTAAAAATCCCTAAAAACATTAAAAACAATGAAAAACCCTTCAGATCTATAAACCCCCTAAAAACATTCCAAAAACTCTAAAAAACATTAAAACCCTAAAAAATAAAAAAACGTAATAACCCAGAGAGACCCCAAAACCCCCAAAACCACCTAAAAACCCAAAAACACACTAAAATCCCTAAGAAAACTCAAAATCCCTAAAACACTAAAAACTATTAAAATCCTAAAAGTCCCTAAAAATACTTGAAAACTTAAAAAACCCTAAAAATCATTGAAAACCATAAAACCTTATAAAAATCATAAGAAACCCCTAAAACCCATAAAAACCCTAAAAACCAACTAAAACCCCATAAAACCCTTAAAAACCCTTAAATTTTTAAAAAAATATAAAAAACAATTAGAACCCTAAAAGACTAAAAAACACCTAAAAACCGAAAACACCCAAAAAACCCTGAAAATCCCCAAAACCCATCAAAATCACTAAAACCATAAAAAACCTAAAAACCATAAAAATTATAATAAATCCGTAAAAATCCTTGAAAACATAAAACACCCAAAAAAACCATGAAAACCATAAAACACATAAAAACCCATTAAAATATATGAAAACCACGAAAACTCTAAAACCCCTAAAAACCATTAAAACATTAAAATACTCTAAAAACCTTAATAACATAAAACGTAAAAAACCTAAAACACAAAACGACCGTAAAAAACCCAAAACACAGGGAAACATTAAAAACCCTCAAAATCCGAAAAATCTCTAAAAAATCCCTAAAAATCTCTAAAAATGTAAAAAAACCTAAAACCCTAAAAAGACCATCAAAACCATAAAACCCCTAAAAACATTAATAAACACTAAAAACTCATAAAAACTCATAAAAACCAACTAAAAACCCTTAAAACTCTAAAAACATTAAAAATCGATAAAAACCTTTAAAATCCTAGAAAACTAAAAAAAATAGTAAAAGCCCAAAAAGAACAAAAAAACCTAGAAAATCCCTCAAAATCCTGAAAAATAAAAAAACCCCCTCAAAATACCTAAAATCGCTAAAAACATAAAAACCATAAAAATCCTAAAAAATCCTAAAATTCACGGAAAACATAAAAACCCTAAAAAATCCTTAAAATCATAAAAACCCCTAAAACCCATAAAAACCCTTAAAACTCATAAAAACCTTAAAAACCCACTAAAAAGTCTAAAAATCCTTAAAATCCAAAAAATCATTTACAACTCTAAAAATAATTAAAAACCTATAAAGCTAAAAACAACACTAAAAACCCAAATTCCTCTAAAAATCCTAAAAAAACCCTAAAAACCATAAAAACCTTGAAAACCCCTAAAAATCCATAAAAACCCAAAAAAATAAAAATCTTAAAATATCCCTAAAAATCCATGAAAATGTAAAAAAACCCTAAACACACTGGAAAAAAACCCAAAAACCACCAAAACCCCTAAAAACCATAAAAAACATAAAAACCCATAAAACCCTAAAACCACTAAAAACACTAAATGCTTTAAACCCCTAAAAATGTTAAAAACCCTAAAAACATTTAAATCCCAAAAAAAACTCCAAAAGAACCCTAAAAACCCTAAAACCCACTAAAAACCTCAGAAATCAATAAAAACTCTAAAAAACCTAAAACCCATAAAAAACCTAAAAAATCACAAAAAATCCTGAAAAACATAAAAAACCCTTAAACCATAGAAAACCCTGGAAATGCATAAAAACCCCTAAAAACCTTAAAAACCCTAAAACCCATAAAAACCCTAAAAACCTACTATAAAATCTAAAAAAACACACAAAAAAACCTAAACCCCACAAAAAACCATAAAAACCCTAAAAACCCCTAGAAACCCTGAACCCCTGAAAAGCATAAAACCCCTTAAAACCCCTTAAAATCTTGAAAAACACTAAAAACCCTAAAATCATAAAAATCCTAAAAAATCCATAAAAATATCTAAAAACCTAAAAACCTTAAAAATCCCGAAAACCCATTAAAATCCATAAAACCCCTAAAAGCACCTAAAAACCTTAAAAACACTAAAAACCCATAAAAACCCTAAAACCACTTAAACATTAAAAACACTTTAAACTCCAAAAAATGTTAAAAATGTTAAAAACTCTCAAAAACCCATAAAAACCATAGAAACTCAAAAAAAATCCTAAAACCTCCCAAAGAACCTAAAAACCTAAAAACACTAAAAACGATTAGAAAAATCTAAAACCCCTCAAAATCCCTAAAAACCCTAAAAACCATAAAAATCCCTAATATATCTGAAAACATAAAAAACCCTGAAAACCCCTCAAAACATAAAAACCCCTAGAAACATAAAAAACCTATAAAAATCTAGAAGACCTCTAAAAACTCTAAAAACCCATAAAACCTCTAAAAACTTTAAAAATATCTAAACACCTTAAAACCCTAAAAAACTCAAAAAACCCTAAAAACCCAAAAATACCTTAAATACCCTAGAAACCCCAAAAAACCATAAAAACCCCGAAAAACCAAAAACAATCAAAATCACTAAAAACCATAAAAAATCCTAATAAAGCCTTTAGAAACCCTGATAACATAAAAAGCCCTAAAATCCCAAAAAACCGCAAAACCCTTAAAAATCCCTCAAAACCATAAAACCCTAAACCCATAAAAACCCTAAAAACCAAAAAACTATAAAAACCCTTTAAACCCCTAAAAATGTTAAAAATGTCTAAAAACATTAAAAACCATTAAAACTCTAAAAAACTCAAAAAAAATCTAAAAACTCAAAAAGACCCTAAAAACCTTGAAAACCCCTAAAAACCATGAAAACCCATCAAAATACCTAAAAACCCTAAAAAACATTTTAAACCTGTAAAAATCATAAAAAGTCCCTAAAAATCCCTGAAAACTTAAAAAAAACTTAAAACCCTAAAAACCCATGAAAACAATAAAAACATTAAAAACACATTAAACCTTAAAAAATGAAAAATTCTAAATAACATTAAAACCCTTGAAAATTATAAAAACTCTAAAAATGTAAAAAAATCATAAAAAACTAAAAAAAAACTAAAATCGCCAAGAAAACCCTAAAAACCCTAAAAACCCCTAAAAACCCTAAAAACCCATAAAACTCCCTAAAACCGCTTAAAATCCATAAAACCCTAAAAATATATAAAAACCATAAAAGTAATAAAAAATCGCTGAAAATGTAAAAAACCCTAAAAACCTTGAACCCCCCCCTAAAAACTAAAAAATCAACTAAATCCCAAAAACCCCTAAAAAACTATAAAAACCTCTAAAAACTCTAAAACCCCTTAAAACCTAAAAAATGTTAAAAAAAACACTAAAAACATTTAAAAGCCTAAAAAACTCAAAAAAACCATTTAAACACCAAAAGATCCTAAAAACCATGAAAACTTTAAAACCCCTAAAAACCCTTAAATCCCCACAAAATACCTAAAAGCCTAAAAACCCTAAAATCCATAAAAATCCAAAAAAACTACTAAAAATAAATGAAAATATAAAAAAAACCTAAAAACCTTGAAAAAAACTAAAAGCCAAAAAACCCACTAAAAACATTAAAAACCCTAAACCCATAAAAACCCTAAAAATCTACTAAAAATATAAAAACCCTTAAACCCCCTAAAAGCAATAAAAACTATACAAACCATTAAAGCCCTAAAAAAACAAATACAAACCCTAAAAACCCTAATGACCTAAAAACCCCTAAAAACCCCTCAAGATCCCAAAAACCCAAAAAAACCTAATAACTATAAAAATTCTAAAAAATCCCTAAAAATCCGTTAAAACATAAAAAACAAAAAACTTGAAGAACACATGAAAACCATAAACACTCTAAAAACTTTTAAAACCCCTAAAACCCCATAAAAACCCTAAAAACCATTAAAAACCCTAAAAACACTTAAAACCCATAAAACATTAAAAACTCTAAAAAACCTTAAAACCCAAAAAAACACAAAAAACACACTAAAATCCCCAAAAGACACTAAAACCCTGAAAAACCCTAAAAACCCCAAAAACCTTGAAAAACATGAAAAACCCTAGTAATCTCGAAAAACCTAAATGCACAAAAGACCATAAAAATACTAAAAACCCTTAAAAATCCCTAAAAACATAAAAAACATTAAAAATCCTAAAAGACTTTTAAAAACCATAAAACCCCCTAAAACATAAAAAATTCCTAAAAACCCAAAAAACCACTAAAAACTCGAAAACCCCTAAAACCCATAAAACCCTTAAAATGTAAAAAAATGCTAAAAAACCTTAAACCCCAAAAAAACTCAAAAAAAACAATAAAAACTGAAATTGAACCTAAAAGCCTTGAAAACCCCTAAAAACTCTGAAAGTTATAAAAACCCTCAAAATCACTAAAATTCCAAAAAACCCTAAAAAAATATTTTTTTTAAAAAGTGCTAGAAATCCCTAAAAATGTAAAAAACCATAAAAACTAAAAAAACTAAAAAATCCCCTAAAATCAATAAAAATATCTAAAACCATAAAACCCATAAAAACCCTACAAACCCCTAAAAACACTAAAAACCCTTAAAACGCCTTATAAGTTAAAAAACATTAAAAAAACTCTAAAAATCCTAAAAACCCTAAAAACTCAAATAAAATCCCTAAATCTGAAAAGATCCTAAAAACACAAAAAATCCAACAATACTCTAAAAAACCTGAAAACCTATAAAAACCTTCAAAATCACTAAAACACCTAGACACCATAAAAATATGAAAAAATCCCTAAAAATATCTGAAAATGTAGAAAACCCCAAAACCCCAAAACCCCCTAAAAACTATAAAAACCCCTAAAAACTATAAAAACCCTAAAAACCATAAAACCCATCAAAAAAATAAAAAACCACTACAACTCTAAAAACACTTAAACTCCTAAAAAGGTTACAAAACATGCTATAAAACCTTAAAAACCCTAAAAAATTTAAAAAACCTAAAACCCCAAACCACCTAATAACCCTGAAAACTGTAAAAACCATCAAAATCCCTAAAAACTCTAAAACCCCTAAAAATACCATAAAAATCTTAAAAAAAATCCCGAAAAACCCCTGAAAAAGTAAAAAACCCAAAAAACCCAAAAGACCCACTGAAAACCATAAGAAGCCCTAAAAACCTTTAAGAACCATAAAATCCCACAAAATTCCTAAAAAATCAATAAAACTCTTAAAACCCCGTAAAAAGGTTAAAAAATTTAAATATTTAAAAAACCCTAAAAACCCCTAAAAACCCCCAAAAGTCCCTAAAAACCCTAAAATTCTTTGAAAACCAAAAAACAATCACAATGCCTAAAAAATTAAGAAACCCTAAAAACTAAAAAACACTAAAAAGGCCCTAAAAATCCCTTAAAAGGTAAAAAACTATAAAAAACCTGAAAAACCCATGAAAACCATAAAATCCCTAAAAAACCTCAAAACCCCTCAAAACCCATAAATACCCTAAAAACCACTAAAAACTCTAAAAACCCATAATACCACTAAAAAAGTTAAAAAAATCTAAAAGCTGTTTAAAACCTAAAAAACTCCAAATATCCTAAAAATTGAAAACAACGAAAAAACCCTAAAAACACTAAAAACCCATAAAAATCCTAAAAAAACCCTAAAACCCCCCAAAAAACATAATAACCATAAAAATCCTAAAACTCCTAAAAATAATAGAAAAATAAAAACCTTGAAAACCTTGAAACCCCTTGAAAACAATAAAAACCCCTAAAAATCATAAACACCCAAATCCCATGAAAACCCAAAACCCCACTAAAAATCTAAAAAACATTAAAACTGCTAAAATGTTAAAAAACACTAAAAAACCTTAAAAACCCAAAAAACTCAAAAAACCACATAAAACCCCAAAATACAGTAAAATTGTGAAAATCCCTAAAAACCTAAAAAAACAATGAAAAACCCTAAAAACCATAAAAATCATAAAAATCCCTATTAATGATTCAAAACATAAAAAACCCTAAAAACCAAAAAAAAAACTCTAGAAAACCATAAAACCTCCTGAAAACCATAAAAACTCAAAAACCACTAAAAACTCTAAAAACCATTAAAACCCCCCAAAATGTAAAAAACATTAAAACCCAAAAAACTGTAAAAACGCTAAAAAACCCTAAAAACCCTAAAACCCCTAAAAATCCATAAAATCCTGAAAAAACCTAAAAACCATAAAAAACCTAAAAATCCATAAAAATACTTGAAAATGAAAAAAACCAAAAAATCCAGAAAACCCCCTAAAAACCATAAACCCCTAAAAACCTAAAAAACACTTAAAACCCTCCAAAACCCCTAAAGACACTAAAAACTCTTTAAACCCCTAAAACATTAAAAATGTTAAAACTCTAAAAACCAAAAAAACCCAAAAAAATTCAAATAAAACCCTTAAAAACACAAAGACCCTAAACCATTGAAACCATCAAAAAACCCAAAAAACCCAGAATACCCTAGAACCCATGAAAATATTTAAAACCCTAAAAAACCTAAAAACAATAAAAATCTTAAAAATTCCAAAAAACATAAAAGACCCTAAAAACCCTAAAACCCCCTAAAACATTAAAAATTCTAAAAACTAAAAAAACCCATAAACCTGTAAAAACCCTAAAAGCCCATTAAAAACCCTAAAAACCCTGAAAAACCCCAAATCCCTAAACCCCTAAAAACAATAAAATCCTAAAAAACACCTAAAACCTTAAAAACCCTAAAAACCCATAAAAACACTAGAAACTACTAAAAACTCTAAAACCCTTAAGAACCCTAAAAAACTCAAAAAAAAGTTTAAAGACTTTAAAAATCTTAAAACTCTAAAAAACTCAAAAAAACCCCCTAAATCCCAAAAAGTCCCCAAAAACCCCAAAAACCCAAAATAACCTTTAGAGCCTTTAAAACCCCCTCACAATATCTAAAACCCTTAAAAACCCTAAAAAACATAAAAATCCTAAAAAGACCAAAAATTTCCTGAAAACAAAAAAAAAATTATAAATACCCTCAAAAACCATGAAAACCATAAAACCTCTAAAAACCTTAAAAAACACTAAAACCAATAAAGACCTTAAACCCAATAAAAACTCTAAAAACCTTTTAAACCCCTAAAATGTTAAAAACTCTAAATGACAATAAAAACCCTAAAAACTCAAAAAAAACCCAAAAAATCCAAATAACCCTAAAACCCATAAAAACCCTCAAAATCCGTTAAAATTATTAGAACCCCTAAAATCCATTAAAATTGTAAAAAATCAATAAAAATTTCTAAAAATGTAAAAAACCCTAAAAACTATAAAAACCCCTAAAACCCATAAAAAGCCCTAGAAACCCATAAAATCGAAAAAAAACACTTAAAACTCTACAAACCATTAAAAACCATTAAAACATTGAAACTCTAAAAAACATTGAATGCCCTAAAAACCCAAAAGACCCTAAAACCCTGAAAAACCATAAAAACCCTGAAAAACACTAAAACCCTCAAAATCCATAAAAACCCTCAAAAACCCCAAAATACAATAAATTTTTTAAAAAATCCCTAAAAATGTAAAAAACATTAAAAAATACATGAAAACCATGAAAACCCTTAAACCCCCTAAAAATGATAAAAATGTTAAAAACTCTAAAAACCATAAAAACACTAAAAAACTCAAAAAAACCTAAAACCCAAAAAAGACCCTAAAAACCATCAAAAAACCTAAAAACCATAAAAATGCTGAAAACTCTAAAAATGATGAAAACCCCTAATACCCCTTATATCCTTAAAAACCTAAAATCTTAAAAACCATAAAAATCCTATAAAAACCCTAAAAATCTGGAAAAATATAAAAAACCATAAAAACCTTGAAAATCGATGAAAACCATAAAAACCCCTAAAAACCATAAAAACCCAAGAAAACATTAAAAACCACTAAACACTGTAAAAGCCCTAAAAATCCCTAAAATGTTAAAAAACTCTAAAAAACCTGAAAAACTCTAAAAACCCTAAACCCCCTCAAAATCCCCAAAACCCCTAAAACACCTAAAACCCTAAAAACCATAAAAATCTAAAAAAATCCCTAAAAATCATGAAAATTGTAAACAACCCTAAATTCTTGAAAAAACCCCTAAAAACATTAAAACCCCCCAAACCCCCTAAAACTGGAAAAGCCGCTAAAAATATAAAACCCCTAAATATTTTAAAATTGTTAAAATACTCTAAAAACATTAGAAACCCTAAAAAACTCAAAACCCCCCTAAAACCCCCCAAAAGACCCTAAAAACCTTTTAAACCCCTAAAAACCATGAAAAAACCCTAGCAACCCTCAAAATACCTAAAACCCAAAAAAAACCCCTAAAACCATAAAAATCCTAAAAAATCTATAAAAAATCCGTGAAAACATAAAATACTCAAAAACCTTGAAAGCCTCCTAAAAGACATAAACCCATAAAAACCTTTAAAACCCATAAAACCCCTAAAATCCCTAAAAACCACAAAAAACTCTAAAACCCCTAAAAATGTTAATAACTCTAAAACCCCTAAAAATGTTAATAACTCTAAAAACTATTAAATACCCTAAAAATAAAAAAAAACTAAAAGCCCAAAAGACCGTAAAAACCTAGAAAACTAATAAATAACCTGAAAACCCCTAAAACCCTTAAAAATCCCTAAAAACAATAATAATCATAAAATCTTAAAAATACTCTAAAATTTACTGAAAACATAAAAATCCATAAGAACCCTGAAAATCCTCTAAAAACCATAAAACCCCAAACAACCTTAAAAAACAAAAAAAACCCCACAAAAACCCTAAAAACCACTAAAAACTCAAAAAACCCTGAAAACCCCTAAAATCATTAAAAAGATTTAAAAAACCAAAAAACCCTAAAAAACTTAAAAAAACCCCAAAAACGCATAAAGCCCCTAACACCCAAAAAACCCTAAAAAACCTTGAAAAATCCTAAATAAACTAAAATTCCATATATACCCTAAAAACCCTAAAACCATAAAAATCATAAAAAATCTCAGAAAACATTAAAAACCATAGAAACCCTGAAACCCCCCTGAAAAACATAAAACCCCTACAAACCTTAAAAACCCTAAAACTTATAGAAACCCTAAAACCAACTAAAAGCTCAAAAAACCCTTAAAACTGCAAAAAATGTTAAAAAACTCTAAAAAACCTTATAACCCCCAAAAAACTAAAAAAGAACAAAAAAACCCAAGAAGTTCTTAAAAACCCTAAAAACCCCAAAAAACATAAAAACCCTCAAAAACCCTAAAACCTTCAAAATCAATAAAACCCCTTAAAACCATAAAAATCATAAAAATCATAAAAAAACCATAAAAAACCTGAAAATTTAAAAACCCTCGAACCCCTGAAAACTATAAAACCCCAAAAACCCACTAAAAACTCGAAAACCACTTAAAAACCCTAAAAATGTTAAAAACTCTAAAAAAGAAAAAGACAGTAAAAAACACAAAAAAAACCATAAAAAGACCCTAGAAACCAAGAAAAACCCTAAAAATCTTGAAAATCCATAAAACCCCACAAAATCCCTAAAAACCCTAAAACCCCCTAAAATCCATAAATCCTAAAAAAACCCTAAAAATCACTAAAAACACTAAAACCCCTAAAAAATCCCTAATAACCATAAAACCCGTAAAAACGTTTTAAAACCCTAAAAACCACTAAAAACTCTAAAACCCCTCAAAACCCATTAAAACATAAAAATAATCTAAAAAACATAAAGCCTCTAAAAATTCTAAAAACCCATAAAAAACCTAAAACCCTAAAAAGCCAAAAAAAACCCCAAAACCCCTAAAAACCCCTGAAAACCCGTAAAAACTTTAAAATTTGAAAAAACCCTAATAAACTCTCAAAACAATAAAAATCCAAAAAATCCCTAAAAATCCATTAGAAGGTAAAAAAATCCTACAAACCCTCAAAGACCCCTTAAAACCATAAAACCCCCTAAAAAACCTAAAAACCCCTAAACCGCACTAAAATCTCTAAAAACACTTAATGCTCCTAAAATGTTAAAAAACTCTAAAAACCTATTAAAACGCTAAAAAACATCAAAAAACCCCATAAAAACACAATAAAATCCCATGAAAAAACCCTAAATTCCCTCAAAATCCCAAAAAATATAAAAACCCTTAAAAACATAAAAAAATCCTAAAAAACACTGAAAATCCTTGATAACGTTAAAAACCCTAAAAACCATAGAAAATGCCTGAAATCCCTAAAAACACCTAAAAACCTAAAAAAACCTAAAAATCCTCAAAACCCACTAAAAATATAAAAACCCTTAAAACCCCTGAAAATGTTAAAAAAATTTAAAGACCCTAAAAAACACTGAAAACCCGAAAAGATCCTAAAAGCATTAAAAAACATAAAATCCTAAGAACCCTAAAAACCCTAAAAGCATAAAAACCCTAAAAAATCATAAAAAATCGCTAAATAGATAAAAACCCCTGAAAAAACCCTAAAACAATAAAACCCCAAAAAACATAAAAACCTAAAACCGCATAAAAACCCTAAAAACAACTAAAAACATAAAAAAACCCTTAAAACCCTAAAAATATTTTAAAACTAAAAAAAGAATTTCAAACACCTAAAAAAATAAAAAAACCATAAAACCCCAAAAGAACCTAAAAACCTTGAAAACCCCTAAAACCCTTAAAAACCTTTGAAAACCCCATAAATCTCTAAAAACCTGAAGACCCCTAAAAACAATAAAAAACCCCTGAAAACCATAAAAACACATAAAACCACAAAAAACCCTATACCACCATAAAAACCATAAAAACCCACTAAAAACTCAAAAAACCCTTAAAACCTAAAAACATTAAAAACCTATAAAAAAACATAAAATCCCAGAAACCCCAAAAAACCTGGAAAAGACCTAAAAACACTCAAAGTCCCTAAAAACCATAAAAACCCTAAAAATGATAAAAATCTTAAAAAAACCCTGAAAACCTCCTAAAAACGATAAAGACTCCTAAAAACCTTAATAAACCCTAAATAAAAATAAATACCATAAAAACCACTAAAAACTCTAAAAACATATAAACCACTAAAAACGTTCAAAAACTACAAAACCCCAAAAAACCAAAAAACCCATAAAAAGTCAAAAAACCTTAAAACCCATAAAAAATAAAAAAACCCCCTAAAAACGAAAATGACCCTAAAAACCTTGAAACCACTAAAAACCCTAAAACCCCCTAAAAAACCTTAAAAACCCCACAAAACCATAACATCCCCTAAAATCCTTAAAAACCATAAAACCCATAAAATCGAAAAAACCACTAAAACCCCTTAAAACACTAAAATGTTAAAAAAACTCCAAAAAATCTTAAAAACCCGAAATACTCAAAAATCCCCTGAAAAGCCAGAAAAGAAACTAAAAAATCCTGAAAACCCCTAAAATCGTTAAGAAACCCTGAATGCCCATAAAAACCCTAAAAATTCCTAAAACCCATCAAAATCCTAAAAATCCAAAAAACCCAAAAAACCATAAAAATCCTAAAAAGGACCTAAAAATTCATGAAATAATAAAAAACCCTAAAAACCCGAAAAAAAATAAAAAACCCCTAAAATATTTTACCCTCCCACCAAACCCATAAAATTCCTAAAAACCCAATAAAAACTCTAAAACCCCTTAAAACCAATAACAACATTAAAAAACTCTAAAAACCTTTTAAAACCAAAAAAACTCAAAAAAACCCTAAAAACCCAAAAAAACTCTAAAAACCCTAAAAAACCCTAAAACCCCTAAAAACTCCTAAAATAGTCAAAATTACCTAAATACCATAAAAACACCAAAACCATAAAAATCTTTAAAAAGCCCTAAATATCCCAGAATATGTTAAAAACCATAAAAACCATAAAAAACCTTGAAAACCATAAAACCCCAAAAAAACATAAAAATCCTAAAACCCATAAAAACAATAAAAACTAATAAAAACGAAAAATTTAAAAAAAATCCAAAAACCTTAAAAAAATATTAAAAATCCTAAAAACCCAAAAAGTTCATAAAAACCCTAAAACCCCAAAAAAACATTGAAAACCCACAAAACCCTCAAAATCTCTAAAAACCCGAAAAACCCCTAAAAACCAAATAATTCCTCAAAAACACCCTAAAAATCCCAGAAAAAATAAAAAACCCTAAAACCCCTAAAAGACCCCTAAAAACCATAAAAACCCATAAAATTGTTAAAAAAAACCCCTAAAACCAGATGATAACCCTCAAAACCTTAAAAACTCTAAAAAACCTTAAAACCCTTGATAACTAAAAACCCCCTAAAAACCCAAAATGACCCTAAAAACCCTGAAAACCCCTTAAAATCCCTAAAAACCCTTAAAATTCATAGAAAACCATAAAACCATAAAAATCCTAAAAAAACACAAAAAATCCCTGAAATCGAAAAAAACTCAAAAAAACCTGAAAAGCCTATAAAAATCCATAAAAACCTTATAAAACCATAAAAACCCTAAAAAACTCAAAAAACACAAAGAACCAAAAAAGACCCCAAAACCTTCAGAACCCCTAAAAACCCTAAAAACGCTGAAAACCCCTCAAAATCACTAAAACCCTAAATAAACGTAAAAACAATAAAAATACTAAAAAATCCCAAAAAATACTTGAATATCTTAAAAACCATATAAACCTTGAACCCCCCTAAAAACTATAAAACCCCTAAAGATGTTAAAAACCCTAAAACCACATAAAAACCCTAAAAACCACTAAAAACACTAAAACCCTTAAAATTCCTAAAAACATTAAAAACTCTAAAAACCCTTAAACCCCCTAAAAGCTCAAAAAACCCCTAAAAACAAAAAAAAACCCTAAAACCCTTGAAAACCCATAAAAACACTAAAAACCCTAAAAAACTTAAAAACCCTAAAACCCCTCAAAATCCATAAAAACCCTAAAAACCCCTAAACCCATAAAATTCCTAAAAATCCATAAAAATGTAAAATCCCCAACAAAATCCTGAAACCCCTGAATACCATAAAAATACCTAAAAACTTTAAAACCCCCAAAAACCAATAAAAATCACTAAAAACACTAAAAACACTTTAAACCCCTAAAAACTGTAAAAAAACTATAAAATTTTTAAAAAACCTAAAAAACTCAAAAAAACCCTAAAACCCCAAAAAACCACAAAACCCCTAAAACCCCTAAAAAATCCCAAAAAACTTGAAAACCCCTAAAAACCCTAAAAAGCATAAAAATACTAAAAAACCCTAAAAATCAATGAAAATGTAAAAGAAAACCAAAAACCCCTGAAAACCATAAAACCCCCAAAAAACCATAAACACTACCAATACCTATAAAACTCTAAAAACCCACTAAAAACTCTTAAAATCCTGAAATCCCCTTAAAATGTTAAAAAACTCTAAAAACCCTTAAAAACACTAAAAAAACCTAAAGAACCCTAAAACCAAAAAAAACATTAAAACCCCTAAAAATGCTTGAAAATGAATAAAAACCTCAAAATCAATTAAAAACCAAAAAACTAAAAAACCATAAAAATTCTAAAAAAGCCCTAAAAATCAAGGAAAATGTAAAAAACCCTAAAAACCTAGAAAAACACATGAAAACCATAAAAACCACTAAAACCATAAAAGACCCTAAAAACCCATAAAAATCTTAAAACCACTATAAACTCTATAAACGCTTAAAATCCCTAAAAATGTTTAAAAACTATAAAAATCTTTAAAAATCATAAAAAACTCAAAAAAAACCTTAAAACCCTGAAGGCCCTAAAACCATTAAAACCCTAAAAAACCTAAAAACCCTCAAAATGCATTAAAACCCTTTAAACCATAATAATCGTAAAAAACACTAAAAACCCTGAAAATGTAAAAACCCTAAAACCCCTGAAAACCCCTAAAAACCATAAAAACCCATAAAAACCTTAAAATCCATAAATAACCATAAAAATCCTAAAAAAACACTAAAAACTCTAAAAACCCCTTAAACCCCTAAATTTTTTTAAAAACTCTAAAAACCCCTAAAAATTGAAAGAAAACCCTTAAACCCCCAAAAGAACAAAAAAACATTGAAACACCATAAAAACCCTAAAAACACAAAAAACCCTAAAATCCCTAAAAATCCCCCAAAACCCAAAAAATTCCTAAAACACTAAAAAATCCTAAAAACTATAAAAACAAAAAAAGGCCATAAAATCCCTGAAAATATAAAAAACACAAAAACATTGAAAAACCCTTAAAAACCATAAAAACCCCTAAAAACCTAAAAACCCATAAAACCCTAAAAACCACTAAAAAATCTAAAAACCTTTCAAACCCCTAAAAACATTAAAAATATCAAAAACTCAAAAAAACCTTGAAACGTCAACAAAATCTAAAAAAAACTCTAAAAACCCAAAAGACCCCAAAACCCTGAAAACCCTAAAAACCCTAAAAACACTTAAAACCCTAAAAACCATAAAAATATTAATAAAGACCTAAAAACACTAAAAACCCTTAAAACCCCTAAACCCCCTAAAAACTCTAAACCCCAACCCCTAAATATGTTAAAAAACTCTGAGAAATCTTAAAACCCCTAAATTCCAAAAAAAACCTAAAACCCAAAAAGACCCTAAAAACCATAAAACCCCATAAAACCATAAAAAAACCTAAAACCCCTAAAAAATCCCTAAAAACCCTACAAAACCCTAAAACCCATAAAAAGCCTAAAAATCCCTAAAAATCCTTAAAACATAAAAAAGACTCCAAAAATCCTAAAAACCCCCTAAAAACCATAAATACCCCAAAATACCTTAAAAACCCATAAAACCCAAAAAATACACAAAAAAACCTTAAACCTTAAAACCCCTAAAAAGTTAAAAAACTATAAAAAATCTTTGAAACCTAATAAACTAAAAACCTAAATAGACCCTAAAAAGGTAATGGAGGTTACAAGTTTGGTGTTGGAAGTTCTAAGGTGCTGGAGGTGTTTCTTCTTGGTGAGGAGGTGCGAGAGGTTGCAGACGATAATGAGTTTGTGCTGCTGATGGTTGATCTTCTTGGCAAGGAAATGATTAATGATGGTAATGCGGATATGGGCTTGTTTCTGTTTGGATGGAATGCGATGAAGCTTGCGGGTTGGAAATTGGTGTTGATGGCTCTGTGCTGCTTGCGGTGGAACTTCTTGGTGAGGAGGTTCTGGATACTAGATTTTGTGAGAATAGATGATGGTTGCTGCTTGGATGTGAGCTCTGGTTGCTGGTTTTTGTGTGTCTTTTGGTGTCGATCGTTCTATTCTACTAGTGGTGGCTCGTTTTGATGAGGAGGTGCTAGATGCTAGTTTTTGTGAGATTGGATGTTGGTCATTGCTTGGTTGTGAGCTGCTGGATGCTGGTAAGCTGGATGATGGTGATGGTTGCTGCTTGGATTTGTGGCTTTTTGGTTTTTTTTTGGTTTTGCTTTTCTTTTTTACTATTTTGGATTTTTTCTATGTTTCGGGTTGTTAAGGGTTTTTGGGTGTGGGTAGTTTGACCCCTCCCCTCCCTTGTCTGTTGCGTATTTTTTTTCTAATAAATTTGGGGGGGGGGGTCAGGAATAGCCTGACCTTCGCATCTTCCTTGCCCTAAAAACCCTAAAAACTATAAAAATCCTAAAAACCCTAAAAATACCAAAAAATGTAGAAAACCCTAAAAACCCTAAAAAACCCCTAAAAACATAAAACCCCAAAAAATTAAAAACCATATAAGCATTAAAAACCACTAAAATTCTAAAAACATTAAATCCCCCAAAAATGTTAAAAAATCTAAAAAACCTTAAAAACACTAAACACCCAAAAAAATCAGAAAAACCAAAAATAACCCCAAATACCCTGAAAACCCCTAAAATATCCTAAAAACCCCATAAAATCCCTAAAACCCTCAAAATACCTAAATACTCTAAAAACATTAAAAAACATAAAAACCATAAAACACTAAAAATCCCTAAAAACGTAAAAACCCCAAACCCCTAAAAATCCATGAAAATAAGAAAACACCCTAAAACCTTAAATACCATAAAACCCCATAAAAACCCTAAAAACCACTAAAAACACTAAAGACACTTAAAAACCGAAAAATGTGAAAAAAAAACTCTAAAAAACCGTAAAACATAAAATAACTCAAAAAAACTCAAAAAAACTCCAAACACACAAAAAGGTCCTAAAAACCATAAAAAAACCTAAAAACCATAAATAACCATAAAAACCCTAAAACCCCGAAAAATCCCTTAAAACCGTAAAACCCCTAAAACCATAAAAATCCTAAAAAATCCCAAAAAATCCAAGAAAATGAAAAAATCCCTAAAATCCCTAAAAACCATAAGATACCCTAAAAACTAAAAACCCTAAAAACCCATAAAACCACTAAAAACTCTAAATACCCTTTAAACCCCTAAAACGTTAAAAAACTCTAAAAAAATAACAAACATAAAAAACTCAAAAAAAAACCTAAGAACCCAAGAAGACCCTAAAAACACTAAAAAACCACAAATTCACTAAAAACTTAAAACCATTAAAACCCTAAAACCCAAAAAATCCAAAAAATCCCTAAAAAATCCTAAAAACATAAAAAAACTCTAAAAACGCTAATAACCGCCTAAAAATCATAAAAACCCCTAAAAACCTTTAAAAACATGAAAAACCCAATAAAACCCAAAAAACTACTAAAACCTCTAAAACCCCTTAAAACACCTAAAAAAGTTAAAATCTCTAAAATCCTTAAAAACCATAAAAAACTAAAAAACCCATTAAAACCCAAAAAAACAAAAAAAACCTGAAAACCCCTAAAAACCCCAAAAAACCATGAAAACCCCAAAAAAATCCTCAAAATCAATAAAAACCTTAAAACCCCCAAAAAACTATAAAAATACTAAAAATCCCTAAAAATACTTGAAAACTTAAAACCCCTAAACCCCACAAAATCCCACTGAAAACCATAAACACCCCTAAAAACCTTAAAACCCCTAAATCTCCATAAAAACCCTTAATACCACTAAAAATTTCTAAAAACCCTTAAACCCTAAAAACTATAAAAAGTCTAAGAACCTTAAAACCCTAAAAAACCATAAATACCCAAAAAACCCTAAAAAACCCTAAAACCCCTCAAAATCCATAGAAACCCAATAAAACCCTGAAAACCATAAAAATCCTAAAAAATCTTAAAAATCCCTAAAAACATAAAAAACTCTTAAAACCTTGAAAAACCCATGAAAACTATAAAACCCCTAAAAACCTTAAAACCCCCAAAAAATAATAAAATCCCAAAAAACCATAAAAAAAACTTTTAAGACCCCTAAAACCACTAAAAACATTAAAAAACTCTAAAAAACATTAGAAACCCAAAAAACTCAAGAAAACCCTTAAAACACTAAAAAGGCCCTACAAATCCTAAAACCCTAAAAACCCTAAAAAACCCTGAAAAAAACCTAAAACCCCTCAAAATCATGAAAGACCCTAAAAAACCATAAAAATCCTAAAAAAACCTAAAAATACCTTAAAACATAAAATACCTAAAACCCTAAAAAATCCCTAAGAACAATAAAAAACCTGAAAAAACCTAAAAACCGATAAAAACTATATAACCACTTAAAACCCCTAAAAATTTTGAAAATACTAAAAAACATAAAACAACTTAAAAACTCAAAAAAACAATAAATACCTAATAAAAACCCCTGGAAAACACTAAAACCCTAAAAAACATTGAAAAAACCTATAAAACTCAAAATCCCTAAAAACACTAAAAACCCTTAAAATCCATAAAACACCTAATAAAATTAAAAATCCCTAAAACCCATAAAACCCATAAAACCCTAAAAACCACTAAAAACTAAAAAAATACTTTAAACCCCCAAAGATATTTAAAAATGTTAAAAACCTTGAAATACACAAAACCCCTCAAAATCCCTAAATCCCCTAAAAACCCAAAAAAAAACCATAAAAATCCATAAAAATCCCTCAAAATCACAGAATACATAAAATACCATAAAAAACCCTAAAAACATAAAACCATTTAAAACCTTAAAAATCCTAAATACCCAAAAAATCCCTAAAAACCCACTAAAAACTCTAAAAACTATTTAAACCCCTAAAAATGTTAAAAATCTTAAAACACCTAAAAACTCAAAAACCCTCCAAAAACCCCAAAAATATCGTAAAAATCCTAAAACCCTAAAAACTATTAAACAACCTGAAAACCCCTAACAACCCTCAAAATCCCTAAAAACACTAAAAACCCCTAAAAACCCAAAAATCCAAACAATACTCCAAGACCTCTTAAAACCCCTAAAAACCTTATAAAACTCCAAAAACCCTAAGAAAACATAAAAAACTCAAAAAAAACTCAAAAAAGAACCTCAGAACCCCAAAATACCCTAACAACCCTAAAAAACCGTAAAAACCCAAAAACCATGAAAATCGGTAAAAACCCTTAAAATGATAAAAACCCTCAATAACCATAATGACAACAAAAATCCTAAAAATCCCTAAAAACTCTGAAAATGTAAAAACTAGTAAAGTCCCTGGAAAATCTCTGAAAACTATAAAACCCCTAAAAACCTCAAAAACCCTAAAAACCCATAAAACCCCTAAAAATGCACTAAAAACTCTAAAAACCCTTTAAAACCATAAAAATGTTAAAAAATACTAAAACCTTAAAATACCTAAAAGCTAAAAAAACCATTAAAACCCAAAAAGACCCTAAAACCCTTAAAAACCATAAAAACCCTGAAAACTCTTGAAAATCCTAAAACCCATCTAATTCCGTAAGAACCCAAAAATCCCCTAAAACCCAAAAAAAATCCTAAAATACCCAAAAAAATCCTTGAAAACGTAAAAAACCCTAAAATCCCATGAAAACCATAAAGACACCTTAAAACCTTAAAAAACCAAAAAACCCATTAAAACCCAAAAAAACCCACTAAAACTATAAAAACCATTAAACCCCTAAAAAATGTTTATAAACTATAAAAACCATTGAAAACCATAAAAACTCAAAAAACCCCAAAAAACCCAACAAGATACTAAAAACCAAGAAAACCCCTAAAACCCCTTAAATTCCCTAAAACCCTAAAAACCCTAAAAACCCTAAAAACCATAAAAATACTTAAAAGCATAAAAACTCATAAAAACCCTGAAAACCATAAACCCCCCTAAAAACCTTAAAAAACCTAAAAACCCATAAAAATCCTAAAACCACTAAAAACTCTAAAAATACTTAAAACCCTAAAATGTTAAAAAACTGTAAAAATAGTAAAACCCTAATAACTCAAAAAAACCCAAAAAAACCATAAAACTGAGAAAAATTCTAAAAAACCTAAAACCCCTAAAAATCTATAAAACCCTAAAAATCCCTAAAAACCATATAAATATTAAAAAATCAAAAGAATCCCTGAAAACATAAAAAACCCTAAAAACCCTAAAAAACCCCCATAAGCCATAAAACCCCTAAAAACCTTTTAAAAATCCCAAAACGCCTAAAAACCACTAAAAACTATAAAAACCCTTTAAAGCCTTAAAATGTTAAAAAATTTAAAAAAATCTAAAAAAACTTAAAACCCAAAAAAACTCTCAAGAACCCTAAAATACCAGAAAGATCTTAACCCCCCCCCCCCCCAATACTAAAAACCATCAAAATCCCAAAAAACATTAAAAATCCTAAAAAATCCCTAAAAATCTCTGGAAACCTAAAAATCCTAAAAATCCTAAAAAACCTTAAAAACCCTTAAAAATCATAAAAACCCCTTAAAACCATAAAAATCATAAAAACCCAAAAAACCACCAAAAACTATAAAAACATTTTAAACCCCTTAAAATGTTAAAAATTTCTAAAAAACTTTAATACCCCTAAAAACATAAAAACCCCTAAAAACCTAAAAAGATCCTAAAAACTCTAACAAAACTAAAAACCCATAACCCCCCCCCCCCCGAAAACCTGTAACACATCCCAAAATTTATAAATACCATAACACCCTTAAAAACCATAAAATCCAATAAAATTCTCTAAAAATCCATAAAAACATAAAAAACCCTAAAAACATAAAAACCCATTATAAACTCTATAAAATTTAAAAACCAATAAAAATGATAAAAACATCAAAAACTCTAAAGAACCTTAACACCCAGAAAAACATAAAAAAACCCTGAACACCCAAAAGAACCTAAAAACCCAGAAAATCCCTAAAACCCTTGAAATCCCTAAAAACCCTAAAAAACTCTAAAACCATAAAAATCCTTAAAATTACTAAAAATCATTGAAAACAAAAAAAAAACCTAAAACCATGAAAAACCCCAAAAACCATGAAACTCCCTGAAACCCTTTAAAAACTCTAAAACCCATAAAAACCCTAAAAACCACTCAAAACTCTAAAAACATTTAAACCTCTGAAAACATTAAAACCCTTAAAAACCTAAAAAATTAAAAAAACCCTTAAAACCCACAAAAACCTAAAAAAGAAAAAATCATAAAAATCATAAAAATCCTTTAAAACATAAAAAAAACATAAAAACCATGAAAAACCCCTGAATACCATAAAAATAGTGAAATCCTTTTAAAACCTTTCAAACCCCTATAACCCCTAAAAACACAATAAAAACTCTACAAACCATAAAACCCATTAAAATGTTTAAAAAATCTAAAAATTAATAAAACCCACAAAAAAACTCAAAAAAATCGCAAAAAAAACAAAAAATGAGCCTAAAACCGTAGAAATCCAAAAAAAACCTGAAAAAAACTAAAATCCTTAAAAATCAATGAAAAACCTAAAAAACATAAAAAATCATAAAAGGCCCTAAAATCCCTAAAGGAATAAAAAACCCTAAAAAACCAAAAAAACCCCATGAAATCCATAAAAACATTAAAACTCCTAAAAACACATCAAATCCCTAAAAACCACTAAAAACTCTAAAACCTCTTATAACCACTAAAAATGATAAAAAAGTGTAAAACCCTAAAACCCCATAAAAAACTTAGAAAACCCAAAAACACAAAAAAAACCATAAAACCCTAAAAACCCTCAAAATCCCTAAAAACCCTAAAAACCCTAAAACCATAAAAATCCTAAAAAATCCCAAAAATCCCTAAAAATCACTAAAAACATAAAAAACCCCCCAAACCCTTAAAACCCCCTAAAAGCCATAAAACCCCTAAAAACATAAAAACCATTAAAAACCCATAAAAACCCTAAAAACCCACCAAAAACTCTAAAAACCCTTTAAATCCCAAAAAAAATAAAAAAAACTAAAAAAATTAAAAACCCTAAAAAACACCAAAAAACCCAAAAAAAAACCCAAAAGCCCTCAAAATTCCTAAAATCCCTAAAAACCTTAAGACCATAAAAATACTAGAAAATCCCAAAGAACCATGAAAGACCCCATAAAACCATAAAACCCATAAAAACATTAAAAACCCTAAAAACCCATAAAAACACTAAATCCACTACAAACTCTAAAACCCATTTAACCCCCTAAAATGTAAAAAAAACTCTAAAAAATATTACAACCCCTAAAATATAAATAAAAAAACTCAAAAGACCCTAATCCCTCTAAAACCACTAAAAATATTTTGAAAATCCCTAAAACCCCTCAAAAACCCTAAAAAACCATAAAACCATAAAAATCCTAAAAAATCCTTAAAAATCCCTGAAAAGTAAAAAAACTAAAATAACATTAAAACCCCCTAAAAACCCTAAAAACCTTTAAAACCCCAGAAACCCAGAAAAACCCACTAAAAACTCTAAAAACCCTAAAAACCCTAAAAATGTTAAAAAATTATAAAAAAATATAAAACCCCTACAAAACTAAAAAAACTCCCTACAAACTGAAAAAGACTCTAAATACCCAAAAACACAAAAAACACTGAATAACCCTAAAAACCCCAAAATCCCAAAAATACCCAAAAAACCATAAAAACCATAAATATCCTTAAAAACCCTAAAAGTCTCTGAAAATGTAAAAGAACCTAAAAACCCTGAAAAGCCCCGGAAAAACACAAAAACCCCTAAATACATTAAAAACCCTAAAAACCCCAAAAAACCCTAAACCACTAAAAACTCTAAAAATCATTAAAACCCCTAAAAATGTTAAAAAACTCTGTAAACCAATAAAAAACTCAACCCCCCCAAAAAACCCTAAAGACCCTTAAGCCTTGAAAAACTATAAAAACCATAAGAAAACCCTGAAAAACTCTAAAATCCCTCAAAATCCCTAATATCCCTAACAACCCCTAATAACCATAGAAAATATAAAATATGCTTAAAAATACAAGAAAACATAAAAAACCCTAAAAACCTTGAAAAACCCTTGAAAATAATAAAGCCCCTTAAAACCTTAAAAACCGTAATAACCCATATAAACACTCAAAACCCATAAAACTTGAAAAAAATTCAAGACCCCCAAAAAAACATAAAAACCCTAAAAACCCTAAAAAATCATGAAAAACCCTAAAAACCATCAAAATCCCTAAAAACCCTAAAAACCCCCTAAACACCCCTTACAACTATAAAAATCCTAAAAAATCTCAAAAAATCTTTGAAAACGTAAAAACCCCTAAAAACTTTGAAAACCCCCTAAAAACCATAAAAATCCCTCGAAACCTTAAAAACACTCGAAACCCCTAAAAATGTTAAAAAACTCTAAAAATATATGAAACCCCTAAAAAGTAAAAAAATCCTAGAAACTAAAAATACCCGAAAACCCCTAAAAACCCTAAAAACCCTAAAAACCCTAAAAACCCTAAAACCCTAAAAACTAGGAAAACCCCTAAACCTCACAAATACCCTAAAACCATTAAAAACTCTAAAACCCCTTAACACCCCTTAAAAATGTTGAAAAACTATAAAAAACCAAAAAACAAAAAAAAAACAATAAAAACCTAAAAGACCCTAAAAACCCAAAAAATCATAAAAACCAAACAACCCCAAAAACCTCAAAATCCCTAGAAAAACTAGAAACCCAGAAAAACCATAATAATCCTAAAAATTCCTAAAAATTATTGATAGCATAAAAAACCCTAAAAACCGTTAAAAAACCCTGAAAACCATAAAACCCCTAAAACCATAAAAACCATAAAACGCATAAAAATACTAAGAAACCACTAAAAACTCTAAAACAGCTCAAAACCCCTTAAAACGTAAAAAATATTAAAATACTCTAAAAAGCCTAAAACCCCTAAAAAATCAAAAAAAACTGTAAAACCCCATAAAGAACCTAAGAACCAAAAAAGCCTAAAAGATCATGAAAATCCATAAAACCCCTCAAAATCCTTAAAAACACGGAAAACCCTAAAAATCGTAAAAATCTTCAAGAAGCCCTAAAAATCCCCCCAAAAGTAAAAAAAATCTAAAAACCCTGAAAGACACATAAAACCCAAAAAAATCACTAAAAACGTTAAAAACCCTAAAATTAATAAAAACTATAAAAACCTCTAAAAACTCTAACAACCCTTAAAACCCCAAAAAATGTTAAAAAATATAAAAAAACATTAAAACCTAAAATAACTCAAAACCCCCTAAAAACCCTAAAAACTCTAAAAACTCTAAAAACACTAAAAACCCTCTATGTAAATCAAAACCCTAAAACCATAAAATTCTAAAAATCCTAGAAAATATAAAAAACCTAATGACCCTAAAAACCCCATGAAAACCATAAAACTCTTAAAAAACATAAAAAATCCAAAAAATCAATAAAAACACTAAAAACCCTTAAAAACCCTAAAAATGTTAAAAAACACTAAAAACCTAAAAAAACTAAAAAAACTAAAAAACCCCTAAAAACCCAAAAAACCCGAAAACCCCCGAAACCCCCTAAAAACACTCAAAATCCCTAAAAATATGAAAACCCTAAAAACTATAATAAAACATAAAAATACCCAAAAAATACTTGAAAACGTAAAATATCATAAAAAACCAGAAAAAATAAAAATAACCCTAAATATTTTAGAACCCCTAAAAATCCAAAAAACCAAAAAAAAAACCAAAAAAAACTCTAAAACCACATAAATCCCCTAAAAATGTTAAAAACTCTAAAAAACCTTAAAAAAACTAAAAACTCAAAAGAACCATAAAACCTAAAAAATGGTACAAACCATGTAAACCCTAAAACCCTAAAAAACCCATAAAAAGCTTAAAATCCATAAAAACCCTAAAACCCATATAAACCATTAAAATCCTAAAAATCCCAAAAATTCCCTAAAAATGTAAAAAACCCTAAAAAACCTGAAAACCGACTTAAAACCATAAAAACCCCTAAAATCCTTAAACAACCCTTTAAACCCATAAACATCCTAAAAACCACTAAAAACTATAAAATCTATTAAATCCCCTAAAATGTTAGAAAAATCTAAAAACCCTTAAAAACATTAAAACCCATAAAACCCCTAAAAAAACCACAAAACCCTAAAACCATAAAAAACTCTGAAAACCCATTAAAACAATCAGAATCCTTAAAATCCCTAAAACCCATAAAAACCATAAAAATCCTAAAAAATCCATAAATATACAAATAATGAAAAAAATCATAAAAACCTTAAAAACCCTGAAAACCATAAAAACCCCTCAAAACTTTAAAAACCCATAAAAACCCTAAAACCAACTAAAAACTCTAACAACCCTTTAAACCCCTAAAAATGTTAAATACTCTAAAAAACATGAAGCCAGTAAAAAAAACTAAAAACCCCTAAACCCCCTAAAAACCTAAATGGCGATGGTTGCTACTTGGACTTGGGTGTGCATGTTTGGTTTTTATTTTCTTTTTATGTTTTTTCTTTTTTGATTTTTCTTTTTTTGGGTCTTTGCATCTTGGGTTGTAAAGGGTTTTTGGGTGTGGGTCATTTGATCCCTCCCCTCCCTTGTTTGATGTGTCTCCTTTTTTCTTTCTAATAAATTTGAGGGGGTCAGGAATAGCCTGACCCTCGCATCTTCCTTGCCCTAAAAACCTAAAACCCCTAAAAACCATGAAAACCCCAAAACTATCAAAATCCCCCAAACCCTAAAAACCATTAAGATCCTTAAAAAATACTAAGAATCCTTGAAAATGTAAAAAACTATAAAAACCCTGAAAAATCCCTAAAATCCTTAAAACCCCCTAAAATCCTCAAAATATAAAGAGAGGCAAGGATGGCTCCCACATCTCCCGACTCCTCTCGCATTAGGGTTCTCTGGCAGCGTCCTTTCCTCACCGCGTGGTGCTTCTTTGGTGCGACAGGGGAGTCTCAGGCATTGGTTTGCTCCGCACTGATACTCCCTCCTCTCGAGGTACTTTTTATCTGGCTTGATGGTGCACTCGCAGATCCTCTCAGATGGAAGCTTCGGTTGAAGGCGCCCTTTAAGGGATGGGTCATATTTGGTTCTTCCTTTGTGTGGTGCTTCGGATCCACAGAGGAGATGGCCAGATCTGGCCTTTCCAGAGTGCGGCTGTGCAGTTTCTCGGAAGCTTGGGGAATTTTTGGACCTTCTGGCATGCGGCGTTGATGCTCTTTGGAGGCAATGGATGTCTTTGTTCGTTCCTTCGCACGGTGCTGCAGGTTTCTGAAGGAGCTGTCAAGATATGTCATCCTTGGTCTTTGCTACGATTCCTCATCTTTGGGTGATGCTCCTTCTATGGAGATGGGACCTCCTCGGATGGGTCAACAGCTTTGTCAATGGTGGAGGGGGTTTCACTGGCGACGTGGGTTCTGGACTCCTCAACGATGTAGCGCGGCGGTCTGTTCTCGGTCGTCGCTTCTACACTCTTCCCATCCGATTTTAGAGATGAACTTGGGAGTTTTTCGGTGGCCCCGATGGCGCTGCATCGATTCTTGTTAGACATGGAAGGTTCGTTCCTTAGCTCTATCTTCAGTTCATGCTGCTGTTCCTAATCTTTCTATGCTTTGGGGTGATCTGGTTTTGGTCATTACTTTCTGGCGGTGCCAAAGCGGCTTCTTTGGCCCCGCGTATATTGCTGAATTTCTTGGATGGATCCTTCTAGTATGGATCTATTTTGGAGGTAGATGGATTTTCTATGGGTTGGTGTTGGTCCTATATGATGGGATTGACATGAGGCTATGGGTTCTGGTGACGCACTGTGGGTCATGGGCTGCTGGAAGGGCGTTTTGGGCTACGGACTGGTTCTTGCGTTGGGTGAGGGTGATCTTGGCTACTGGTTGCTGGCTGAGTGATTGGTCCTTTCTGCTACATGCTGCTTGATGCTGCTGCTGGTTTGATGGTGATGTGTGCTTTTGTTTGCTGGTGCTATTTGGTTTGATGGTGATGTGTGCTATCATATGCTGGTTGTGGTTGGTTTTTGGTGTTGTTGGATATTGGTGGTTGCTGGTCAGTTTGTTGGATGGTGATGATGCGTGATGTTGTTTGCGGTGATGGTGCTGTGGTTTGAAGCTGCTGGTGATGAATGGTTGTGGTGTATGGTATTGGTGCTGTTGGATGCTGGTGAGGGCTAGTTTGGACGTGCTGAAGCTGTTGGTTGTGTGGTGATGCTATGTTTGGTCTTTTGTGTCATTTTTTTCTTGTTTTCTTTTCTTTTCTTTTCTTTTTTTTTTTGCGGTCGTTAAGGGTTTTTGGGTGCGGGACGTTTGGCCCCTCCCCTCCCTTGTCTTCTGTGTCTTTTTTTCATGATAATAAATTGGGGGGGGGGGGGGGGGTCGGGAATAGCCCGGCCTCACACCTCTTCTGCCCTAAAATCCTCAAAAAACCCCAAAAACCCATAAAAACCCTAAAACACAACTAAAACCCTTGAAACCCCTAAATACTAATAAAACACACTATAAAACCTTAAAACCATAAAAAAAATAAAAAACCACTAAAACTCCCAAAGACCCCCAAAACACTAAAAAACCTCCTTAAAAACCTAAAAACTGTGAAAAACTAAAAAAACCCACAAAATCCCTAAAAACCATAAAATTCCCAAAAAATCATAAAAATACTAAAAAAGGTCTAAAAACCCTAAAAATAAAAAAAACCTTAAAACCCTAAAAATCCCTCAAAACCATAAAACCCCTACAAACATTAAAAAACATTAAAAACCCCATAAAACAATAAAAACCAATAAAAAAATCTTAAAACACTTAGAGCCCATAAAAATGGTTAAAAACTATAAAAAACTTTAGAAACCCAAAATATCTCTAAAAACTCTAAAAACCCAAAAAAACCTCAAAACCCTAAAATCCCTAAAACCCTAAAAAACCCTAAGAACCCATAACACCCCTCAAATTCTCTAAAACCTCTAAAAAACACCAAAACCAATAATTTTTTTTAAAAAAACCCTAAAATTCCTTGAAAATGTAAAAAACCCTAAAACCCCCTAAAAACCTTACAAAACACTAAAAACCTAGAAAACCCACTAAAACACTAAAAACCCTTTAAACCACTAACAATGTTGAAAAAATCCCTAAAATTCCAAAAAATCCCAAAAAACCTCAAAATAACCCTAAAAACCCAAAACACACTGAAAACCCTAAAAACCATAAAAACTCCTCAAAATCCCTAAAACCCATAAAAATCCTAAAAACCATAAAATTCTTAAAAAAACCTTAAAAATACCTAAAAATGTAAAAAAACCTCTAAAAACCCTGAAAACCCCTTGAAAACCATAAAAAACCCCTAAACCCCTAAACACCCAATCAAAACCATAAAACCACTAAAAATATAGAAACACATAAAATCCCTAAAAATGTTAAAAGACTCTAAAAAACCTAAAAACCCTAAGAACTCTATAAAGCCTAAAAACCCTGAAACAACTTAAAACCCTAAAAACCCTAAAAACCCCTAAACCCCTCAAAATTACTAAAAAACCTAAAAATAATAAAAATTCTAAAAAAACCCTAAGAATACATGAAAATGTAAAAGACCGTAAAACCCTGAAAACCCCCCTGAAAACAATAAAAAACCCATAAAACTATTAAATCCCATAAAACCCCTAAAAACCCATTAAAACTCTAAACCTATTAAAATCCCTAAAAATGTTAAAAAACTCCAAAAAACCTTAAGACCCCATAAAATTTAAAAAAACCCTAAAATCCATAAAATCCATAAAAACCCTCAAAAACCCTCTCTAAACCATAAAAAAACCTAAAAATCTATAAAAATACCAAAAAATGTTAAAACCCGTAAAAACCTTGAAAACCCCTCGAAAACCATAAAAACCCTTAAAAACCATAATACCCCTAAAAACCCATAAACTCCCCCCAAAACCAATAAAATCTCTAAAAACATTTAAAACCCCTAAAAACATTAAAAACTACAAAAATCATTAAAAAGACTAAAAACTCAAAAAAAACCCAAAAAACCCAATAAACTATTAAAGCCCCTAAAACCCCTAAAAGAAACAAAAAAAAACCCAAAAAATCCCTAAAAACCATAAAAATCCAAAAAATTACTAAAAATATCTAAAAACGTAAAAACCCCTAAAAACTCTGAAAACCCCCTAAAAACCATAACCCTAAAAACCTTAAAATTCACTTAAAATCATAAGAACCCCAAAACCCACTAAAAACTCTAAAAAGCCTCAGAACCCATAAAAACATTTAAAAAATCTTAAAACTATAAATACATGAAAAACTCAAAGACCACTAAAACCCCAATACATACGTTAAAAACCCAAAAACCCCTTAAAAATACTAAAAAATCCCAAAAAAATACAAGAAACCATCAAAATCCCTAAAATCCATAAAAACCCCTAAAAACACTAATAAAGCCCAAAAAAATCCCTGAAAATATAAAAACCTCTAGAAACCCTTAAAACTCCCTAAAAACCATAAACCCCCCTAAAAACCTCAAAAACCCTAAAACACAGAAAACCCCCAAAAAACACTAAAAACTCTAAAAACCTATAAAACCCCTAAAAACGTTAAAAAACCTTAAAAACACAAAAAATCCTAAAAATCCCAAAAGAATCTAAAAACCCTAAAAACCATAAAACCCCCTAAAAACCATAGAAACCCTTAAAACACGTAAAAACCCAAAAATTCCCTAAAAACCATAAAACCCCCTAAAACCTTAGAATCCCTTAAAACACGTAAAAACCCAGAAAACACTAAAACTCAAAAAACCTGTAAAACCCCAAAAAAATTTTAAAAACTCTAAAGACTCAAAAAAACCCAAAAAACAGAAATAGAACCTAAAAACCGTAAAAAATTTAAAACCCCTTAAAAACCCCCAAAACACTCAAAATCGCTAAAAACCCCAAAATAATAAAAACAATAAAAAAAATACCTAGAAATCCATGAAAATGTAAAGAACCCTAAAAACCATTAAATACTCTAAAACACCATAAAATCCTTAAAAAGGTTTAAAAACTATAAAAAACCTAAAAAACTCAAAAACCCATAAAAACCCAAAAAGACCCTAAAAACCCTGAAAATACTAAAAATCCATGAAAATACTAAAAACCTAAAAATCATAAAATTCAAAAAAAGGTCGTAAGAGTCCCTGAAAATTTAAAAAGCCCAAAAAAACATGGAAAACCCTCAAAACCATAAAACCCCTAACACCTTAAAACCGCTAAAAACCATAAAATCCATTAAAAAAATAAAAAATGTTAAAAATGTTAAAGATCTCTAAAAACCATTAAATCCCCTAAAAAATTCAAAAAAACCCTAAAAACCCTAAAAACCATTAAAACCCTAGAAAACTCTAAAAACCCCAAAAACCCTGAAAACCCAAAAAGACCCACAAAATTCATAAAAACCAAAAAAACCCTAAAAATTATAAAAATCCTAAAAAATCCCTACAAATCTATAAAAACATAAAAAACCCTAAAACCCCTTAAAAACCCTAAAACCCATAAAACCCTAAAAACCCACTTAAAAATCTGAAAACACTTAAAACCCATAAAAACGTTAAAAAACCCTAAAAACCCTAAAAATCCATTAAATCCTTGAAAATGTAAAAAACCCTAAAGAACCTAAAAAACCACTGAATTCCACTAAAACCCTAAAAACCTAAAAACCCAAAAAACCCTAAAAATCCCTAAAAACCGAGTAAAAACACCAAAAACCCTAAAAACAAACAAAAACCCCGTAAAACCCCTAATAACCACAAAAAATTACTAAAACACCTCAAAATACCTGAAAACCCCCAAAACCCTAAAAACCATAAAAACATAAAAAAGAAATAAATATCCCTAAAAACTTTACAAACCCTGAAAAATACATGAAAACTATAAAACCCTTAAAAACCATAAAACCCCCCAAAACCCCTAAAAATAATTAAAAACTATAAAAACCATTAAAATCCATGAAAACGTTAAAAATTATAAAATTCTTTAAAAACCATAAGACTCAAAGAAACCCTAAAACCCAAAAAACCCAAAAACCCTAAAAACCCCTAAAAACCTTAAAAATCATAAAAACTATAAAAAGTCTAAAAAATATCTAAAAATCCCTAAAAACATAAAAACGCTAAAAAACCTAAAAGACCCCTAAAAACCGAAAAACACATAAAAAATTAATACCCTAAAACCCACTAAAAACTCTAAAAACACCTTAAAACCCCTAAAAATGTGAAAAACACAAAAACCCTTAAAAAACCTAAAACAAAATCCAAAAAACACCAAAAGTCACTAAAAACCTTATAAATAACTAAAAAACTTGAAAACCCTTGAAAACCCCTAAAACCGCTAAAAATCCATAAAATCACTAAAACCATAAAGCCTAAAAATCCTTAAAATTCCCTAAAAACATAAAGAACCCTAAAAAACCTAAAAACCACTAAAAACTGTAAAACCCCTAAAGACCCATAAAAACCCTAAAAGACAACTAGAACTCTAGAAACCCTTAAAATCCTAAAACATTAAAAACTCTAAGAACCATAAAAATTTAAAAAAATCCCAAAACCCCAAAAGGGCCATAAAAACCTTGAAAACCACTAAAAACCCCTAAAAACTCAAAATCCCTATAATCCTAAAATCACTAAAAACCAAAAAATCCTAAAAGGCCCTATAATCACTAAAAATGTAAAAAACCATAAAAAACCCTGAAAAAACCTAGAAAATGATAACAACTCAAAAAAACTTTAAAAACATAAAAAACCATAAAACCATAAAAACCCACTAAAAACTCTAAAAACCCTTAAAACCCCTAAACACTTTAAAAAACTCTAAAACCCATAAAAACCCAAAAGTCCCTACAAACCCCTAAAAGAACTAAAAAACCCTAAAATCAATAAAATCCCTCAAAAATCCTAAAACCCAAAAAAGCCAAAAAATCCCTAAAAATACCTGAAAACGCAAAGAACCATAAAAACCCTAAAAAACCCCTAAAAACATAAAACCCCGTAAAACCTTAAAATCCATAAAAAACCAATAAAAACTCTAAAAACCAATAAAAACTCTAAAACCTATTAAACCCCCTAAAATGTTAAAAAACTATAAAATCCTTAAAAATAAAAGAAAACTCAAAAAAAACCCAAAACCCAAAAGACACTAAAATCCTTGAAAAACCATAAAAACCTAAAAAACAGAAAACCCCAAAAAACCATAAAAATCCTAAAAACCAAAAAAAATACTAAAGAAGACCTAAAAATCCTTAAAAATGTAAAAAACCCTAAAAAACCCCCAAAACCCATAAAAACTAAGAACCTTAAAAACCCCCTAAAACCCATAAAACCCTTAAAATCACTAGAAGAAAACCCAATTCCAGAATGATGGTGGCTCCCTTTGACAACCTTGAAGACGAAGACAGGCTTCATGCATCTCCCTCCCCCCCCCCCACGGGGGAGGGTCCTTTGCTAAATTTCATGGATGATCGACCTTTTGTTTTGTTCACGACTCCGGAACTATTGCCCCCTTTTTCATGGATCGATATTTACCCCAAGGTTCCTGGCCTTCACGAAGGACATCGGCAGATTCAGCTCTTGATTTCAAAGTTCAATGAAGCCTCTGCTTTGCATAAGTTGACTTTGGTTACTTGTTTCATGAACTGGCGCCCTCTGGTGGACATTTTCGACAGATTCATTTTTGAAAGTTGGGATCTGCAGGATCGTGCTATGGTGGGTCTTGTTGATAGCTACCTTATTTTGATTCATTTTGCATCTGAAGAATATCTTATTCATGCTTGGTCTGCGGCTCCTCAGAATTGCGATAGTGACCGGTTTTCACTTTTTTGATGGAGTTTTGATCTTAACTTGCACCGTGATTCACCAATGGTGGCAACATGGGTGAGATTTCCAGAACTTCCTCTCCCCTTCCAAAATTTTTCTATTATTTCGATGTTGGGGAACCTGGTGGTGAGGTTCCTTTGTGTGGATAATAGGACTCGGGCTATATGCCATCCAGTCACCCTGAGGGATTTTTTTGAGTGTACATTGAAAAGGATCCGATGGACTTTGTGTGGATTGTTGTTGCTGAGGAGCTCCGATGGAGACAGCCGGTGGTCTTTGATACATGGGTTGAATTATGTTCCTCTTGTCGGCATCTTTTTCATGAAGATCGTGTCTGTATGAGAGGCTTAAGGAGATCTGGTGTTCCGAATCTAGCTTCGATGGGTCATGGAAAAGGATGCCATAATCTGGTGGGGGGGGGAAAGAGGTGCCTGTCAAGGCTACTCAGTGCTTGCCTCCCCAGCCATTGGTTAGGGACATCTTTGCATGCCTAAAAGATGATTTAAATTATGAAGGTGGTAAGGAGGAGGTAAGGGAGGATCCATGTGACTTGGGGTTGGAGACTCTAAATAATAGTAGTGGGAATGAGGATGGTAATGTAGTGGTTGTGCAATTTGATGATAGTTTTAACAGTGAACAGGTAGAAAAAAGGGATGCGTATGATCAGAGAGATACTTCTTTGTTTAATAGGTTTGAGTGCCTTGTGTCTGTTGAGCCAGAGGGTGAAGTACCAGCATAGGGGGATGTGGAGGATCGAGGGATGATGGCAGAACATGGAGAGGTGGCTAGGAAGGGGGAGGGGATCCATTTTGTTCATGATTAGAATGGGCTCTATAGTTGTAGTGTAGCTGAAGCTGCTGTGCGGGAATCGAGTTGCGGTGACATTGGTAAGGTGTGGGTTCTATCATCCGAGAGCAATGTGGAGGTTTGGGAGGATGGTGTGGAGGGTGTAGCTGGATGTAGGCCTCTTGGATTCACTGTGAAAACACCTCCTCGGTGCTGGATGGAACAATTGATTGGGAATCTTGTTGTGCAGCACGACAGGGGAAGGTAGATGAGAAGGGGTGAGCGGTGGCGGCTGAGTAGGGTGGAGCATCTGTGGAAGGTAAAGTGTTTGAGCAGAGGGAGGGATTTGAGTAGAGAGGTGCGACACCTTTCAATTTGGATATGGGGCAAGTGGCTGAGCAGGGGTAGGGGTCTGAGCAAGGGGAGTTGGTGGAGCATTGTTTTGTGGCATGTGTTGAGGGGGTGGAGGAATCCCTACTACCTGGGAAGGGGTAATCGACTTTGATGGTGTGTGGGGGGGATTCTGCTGGTGAGTCTTTTTGTGAGTCTCTGCAGGGGGCTTTGACTCAGTTTGATCATGAGCAGAGGGAGGTTGCTGAACATAGGGAGGTAATGGAGTCGATTGTGGAGGTGCATGAGGGGGCCTTAGATGATAGGCCTAGTTGTATGGGTCTACATGAATTAAAGATGGAGGACCACCGTGGTGGCCCTTGGAAGGGAAGTCCCTAGGATGTGCATCAGGCCAGGTGGTTGGATGCCCTCAAGGAACCTGTTCTTGCTGGCTGTCCTCTAAACCAAGAATCCTCCTTCATCCCCAATCAAGACCTATTTCGGGAGGATGGTAGAAGGATGAATTGTGATACGAACTTAATGATCAAGGATAAGGCCTTGCCTGAGGAGGCCATTATATATGGGAAGGAAAAAAAACCTGTAGGTATCTCTATTGATTGTTGAAGGAGGAAGCCAAGGAAGGATTACTCTACCTTTCCAA
Organism: Viscum album; assembly: GCA_963277665.1. Classification (NCBI taxonomy): domain Eukaryota; kingdom Viridiplantae; phylum Streptophyta; class Magnoliopsida; order Santalales; family Viscaceae; genus Viscum; species Viscum album. The sequence goes on along the minus strand of OY728141.1, from coordinate 1,883,919,879 downwards.
AGACTGTGTCCACAAGCGCCTCCTGCAAAGCTAAGGAAAATGCCTTTAGAAGGGGAGTTAGGTCTGTCCAGGTGCAGCAGAATGTGGATCAACAACATCTCAGGGAGTATTATACTGCCTTCCACAATCAATATGAATAATCTGAATGGGAGTTGGTAGATTCAGATGCTTTTTCCAGGTATGGTGCTGATGGAGATCCATATAGAGATGACACGACCTATGGATATGTTGCAGCTTCTGTGTATGACTTTGGTGGTGATCTTGACTGGATTTCTTTTCTTTGGGGGGTTTTCTTTTTTGGTTTTTTGGGGTTGGTTTGGGTCTTTTTCTATCTTTTGGGTGTGGGTCACTTGACTCCTCCCCTGTCTGTCATGTATTTTTTCTTAATAAATTTTGGGGGGTCAGGTTTAGCTTGGTTTTGCACCTTCCTTGCCCTAAAAACTACTAAAAACTCTAAAAACCATTAAAACCCCTAAAAACGTTTAAAAAATATAAACATCTATAAAAATCATTAAAAAAAATTAGAAAAACCCTAAAACCCCAAAGATTATAAAAACCCCGAATTCCCCCCAAAAACATTGAAAAAACTCAGAAAACCCAAAAATCCCAAAAATCCCAAAAATCCCAAAAATCCCAAAAAAATCGAAAAAACCTTAAAAAAACCTAAAAATCCCTAAAAACGCAAAAAAAAAAACTGATGTATCGCCGAAAGCTCAAAACAAGTAAGTGAAGAGGAGTAGCGTAATGTAGCCAAATTGACCAAGGCTTAAAGGCAAAGCCACCTGCCAAGGTTTCTCCATGCTTAAAGACCATGTCACCATCAATGGAGATGCACCCCCAATTCCGGGCAAAAGAAAGATGTTAAAGCTAGAAGAATGTACAATAAACTTAAAAAATTCGTCCAATTCAAGACTCATCCTTAAAAAGGGGTGAAAATACATTATAAAGGAAAAATAAAGAAAGGAAAATGCCCCAATTCTAGTTACAAGGCATGGGGAACCCAAAAGGTACATAAAAAGCACAAAACAACACTTTCCCATTCCATTTAATGACCCCACAAGCAAAATTAGCAGAATTCCCTCTTAATGATGCTTTTCTCTACCTTATCTCTCTTATTTAATATGTTTCTATTAATTTACATCCATTGACATGTGGGTAAGTAATTTTGGGCCCCAAATAAGTGTGTTGTGTCCCACCATGGTGTTGGATGTCAAGAAGTGTGGGCTTTTCCAATTCAAATAACTGTTGGGCTTAAAATTTTTATCAAGACCAAAATTATTCACTTTGGCCTGAATCTGATCCATATCAAAAACCATAAAACCTTAAAAACCCCCAAAAAATGATTAAAACCCCTTAAAACTTAACAACTATAAAAACCCATAAAAACCCTAAAACTACTAAAAACACTAAAAACCCTTTAAATAACTAAAAATGTTAAAAACTCTAAAAAACCTTAAAACCCTTAAAAACCACAAAAACCCAAAAAGACCTTAAAACCCCTTGAAACCCCTAAAACCCTAAAACTCCCTAAAAACCCAAAACCCCCTAAAAAGATAAAAATAATAAATATCCCTGAAAGTTCATGAAATATTAATAACCCCAAAATCTCAAAAACCCCCTGAAAACCATAAACCCCCTAAAAATATTAAAAACCCCTAAAAACCATAAAAACTCTAAAACCCGCTAAAAACTCTATAAGCCCTTTAAAGCCCTAAAAACGATAAAAAACTCTAAAAAACCTTAAAGCCCCTAAAAATTCAAAAAAGAACCTTAAAACCCAAAAGGACCATAAAACCCAGAAAACCCATAAAAATCATAAAACCCCCAAAAACACTTAAAACCATCAAAATCCCTAAAAAACCTAAAAAACCCCAAAACCCATAAGATTCCTAAAAATATCTAAAATTCCCCAAAAACATAAAAAACCCTAAAAACCCTAAAAGGACCATGATGGCACTGCTCCGTATCTCTCTCTCTCGCGCGTGATGGCGATTCTCAGCTCCCTTGAAGACGAGGTTGCCGTAATTAATGGATGCGGTGGTGCCGCCCCACCCTGGGATTGGAGGGACGGAAGATGGGGTTCCCCTACAAGCAGAGCAGGAATCTCCCCCACTTTTTCCTGAGATAGTGCATTGCCTGAAAGTCCCTTAGTGCCAGAATGATGTTCCCTCAGTTTCAATTTCTGCTCAAGAGCTTTCTTCGGCCTCTTCTCTTCTGGATTTGACGCTGGTGGTTCGGTTTGGGAGGTTTCGGCCTCCTATCGATGTTTTCGAAAGGTTCTTTGCCTCTTATTGGAATCTCCGTGAAAGAGATATAGTAGGGTCACTTGATGCTCGACACTTTTTGGTTCGATTTGGGAATGAGGATGATTTGATCTCGGCCTGGGTCGTGACTCCACGGATTGTTTCTAGTTTTCGGTTCTACTTGTCCTAGTGGAGCTTTTATTTCCACTTGAATTGTGATCCCCCAAGCGCGGCTTTGTGGGTAACTCTTCCTGAACTTGTGCTCCCCTTCCATAATCCGGCTATCCTTCGCGTCATAGGTAATATCATTGGACGATTTCTGTGTATGGATGCACGGAAAAGCACTACATGTCATCCCTTTGTGCCACAGATTTGCATAGAGGTGGACGTGTCTAAACCCCCTGTCAATTTGGTTTGTTTTGAGATTGAAGATGAACTTCGGTGGCAGCAGCAGGTTTGTTTTGAATCCTGGGTCTTCTTCTGCTCGACTTGCTGCAGGTTAGGCCACACTGCATCTGTGTGCCGACGTGGAAGCGGCCCCTCCTCTTCTGTTCTTGGTCCATCTGTTGTAGCTCCATCATCATTTGCTGAGATAGTGTCTGGGGGCTCACCCAATATGGGAGTTTTGGCTCCAGATACTTGTGTGGCTGAATACCCTACGAGTCATGCTGCTTCTGAGGAACATGAGGTTATCGCAGTTGGGGATGTTTTGATGCAGGTTGATGGAGGGGGTCAAGCCCGGGTGGAGGTCTATGCCAAGGAGGTTGTTGTGGATTTTCAACTAGAAGTGAGAGGACTATTGCTGAGGGGGTGGAATCCGCTCCTGGTCTGGGTTCTGGACTGCTGAACTCACAGATTGTACAGGCCAATCCTCTAATTTTCTTGGGAAAATGGCCATCCAGTGTCAACTGGAACCCAAGGTACATGATATATGCAAGCGCTTGAGGAGTGATCTGCACGTTCCGGATGCTGGAAGTTCTCTTGGAATGGAGGCCTTTGTTGGGATGGAGCTTGAGGAGGAGGTGCAGGGGCCCTCGGACAATGTGGGAGGTGAGATGTCTACTGAACAGACATAGGATAAGGTGCAGGCTGATGCTGCTGGGCATGGTGGAGGGAGGGTGTCCTAGAACACTCTGGTGGCTGATGCTGGGAGCGCAAAGTCTCCTTCTCAGGTGCTGGCTAATGTTCCTACTACTGGGTAGGGGGGAGAGAGTGTGGAACACCTTTCTAGTGAAGCCGAGATGACTTTGAGCACTATTGGGAGCTTTGATAATGTCGGTGAATGGGAGCATAAGGCGAGGGCAGATCTGAGGACCGAGAATGGTGTGAATGCTGCCCAGGCTGAGGGTAATGGGGGTGTCCTCACCAGGTCTTTAATGAACGCTTCGGAATCCTTTGAACCTGTTCCACTCACAATGGATGCTTCAGAGGTGCTCATTTCCTTCAGAACAAATGATGTTAATTTTGTTGAAGATAGGATGATTAGGGACAGTGTGGATGAGAACTCCAAATGTTTGGTTATGAAAGACCTGGCTTTGCAGCCTTATCTTTTTCAGGAGGGTATGGAATCCGAGTGCTCGATGCATTGGGAGAGTGGCTCGGATGATGGCACTAGGATGGAATCCAACATGGCCTAGATTTTAAAGGACAAGGCCATACTTGTTGGGAAAGAGAATTTTGCAGGGGGGCTATCCAGGGAGTGTTTTCCACCTCCTACCTCGTGTTTTCTCAACCAGAAGGACTCTGTTATACCTGTCCAGGGGAATCATGGTGATCTCGGCACTGCAGCCCTGAAAGTAAGGAGGCCAAGGAAGGACTACTCCTCATTTCCGAGAACGGTTTCTACAAGGGATTCCAGCAAGGCTTCGAATAACTCCTCTGGTAAGGTGGGGCGGTCTGCTAAGAAGTAGTTGAATGTGGAGCAGGTGAAGTTAAGGGAGTACTACACCAACTTTTTGAAGCAGTATGATTCTTCAAAATGGGAGTCAGCAGACACTGATGCGGCCTCTAGCTATGGTGCCGAGGGAGACCCCCTGGTGCAGATTATGATGATGATGGTGGGGATGGCTGGTAGACCCTGTGTTGGATGCTGGTTGTTGCTTGGTTGTGACTGTTGCTGGATCTTTCTCGCTTGGATTTGTGTGTCTTTTCTTTTTTGATCTTTCTTTTTTTGGGGTCTTTTGCATCCTGGGTTTGTAAAGGGATTTTGGGTGCGAGTCGTTTGATCCCTCCCCTCCCTTGTCTGCTGTGTCTTTTTATTCAAATAAAATTTGGGGGGATCAGGAATAACCTAATCCTCGAACCTTCCTTGCCTAAAAGGACCATCAAAACCATAAAACCCCTAAAAATATTTAAAAACCCTAAAAACCATAAAAATCCAAAAACCACTAAAAACTCTAAAACACTTTTAAACCCCTAAAAACTCAACCCCCTCTAAAATCCGAAATAGCCCACCTAGAAATACCCAAATACCATAAAAATCCCTAAAAACCCTAAAATCCCTAAAACCAAAAAAAACCCTAAAAATCCTTAAAAGTCCCTGAAAATGTAAAAAACCTTGAAAACCCTGATAACCACCAGAAAACCATAAAAATCCATAAAAACATTAAAAACCCTAAAAACCAAAAAAAACCCAAAAATCCACAAAAAAACTCTAAAAACACTTAAAACCCATAAAAACGTTAAAAAACTCAAAAAAACTTAAAAACCCTAAAAACTCAAAAAAAAAACCTCAAAACCTAAAAACACCCTCAAACTAAGAAATCCCCTAAAAACATTGAAATACCCTAAAACCCCTCAATATCCATAAAAACCCTAATAAACCTTAAAATAATAAAAAATCATAAAAAAATCCCTAGAAATACCTAAAAATTAAAAAACCCTAAAAAACTTGAAAAAACCAATGAAAACCCAAAAGACCCCTAAAAACATTAAAAAACCCTAAAAACTCTAAAAACACTAAAAACTATAAAAACCCACAAAACCCCAAAAAACATTAAAAACTATAAAAAACCTTAAAAACAGAAAAAATTTCAAAAAACCCTAAAACCCCAAAAGGCCCTAAAAACCCTAAAACCCCCAAAATATCCTAAAAACCCTAACAATCAATAAAAACCATCAAAATCCCTAAAAACCCAAAAAACCATAAATATCCTAAAAATCCCAAAAATCCATGAAAACTAAAAACCATAAAAACCATGAAAACCCCCCTAAAATCCATAAAAACCCTTAAAAACAATAACAAATCTATAAATCCACAAACCCACAAAAACACTAAAACCCTAAAAACCCCCTAAAAATGTTAAAAAAACTATAAAAAACCTTAAAACCCCTAAAAACAAAAAACCAATCATAAAACCCAAAAAAGAACCAAAAAACCTGAAAACCCTAAAAAACCTCATAAATAAAATCCTAAAAAGGCCCTAAAAATCTCTAAAAATGTAAAAAACCCAAAACCCCTAAAAATCACTGAAAACCACAAAAACTTCACAAAACCTTAAAAACCCAAAAACCCAAAAATACCCTAAAAACCACTAAAAACACTAAACACCCTTAAAACCCCTGAAAATGTTAAAAAATGTAAAAAACCTAAAAACCAGTAAAAAACAAAAAAAACCTAAAAACCCAAAAATACCTAAACAACCCTGGAAAACCCTAAAACTACTAAAACCCCTTTAAAACCCATAAAAACCCTCAAAATCCATAAAACCTTGAAATCCCTAAAACCCCCTAAAACTATTAAAATCTTAAAAAATCCTTTAAAAATAATGAAAACCTAGAAAACACTGAAAACCATAAAAAAACTTAAAAACCACGAAAACCAGTAAAAACATTAGCAACCCTAAAAAACCAAAAAAAAACACTAAAAACTCAATAAAAAAATATAAAAACACTTAAAAATCGTAAAAACCTTAAAAACTCAAAAAAATTTAAATACCCTACAAAACTCAAAAAAAAAACAATAAAAACACAAAAATACCCTAAAACGCGGAAAAACCAAAAAAACTCTAAAAACCCTAAGAATCCTGAAAACCCTTGCAAAGCATAAAAACCCCTAAAAACCTTAAAAATCCCTAAAAAATAAAATTATAAAACCCATTAAAAACTCTAAAAACCATTAAATCCCCTAAAAACTTAAACTCTAAAAACCTTAAAAACCGTAAAAATCTAAAAAACACCAAAAAACCAAGAAAAACCCAAAACCCAGAATAATCACAAAACCCTCCAAATCTCTAAAAACCCTAGAAACCATAAAAATCCTTAAAATGACCTAAAAAACCCTAAAAATGTAAAAACCCCTAAAAACCATGAAAACCCTATGAAAACCATAAAACCCCTAAAAACCTCAAAAACCCAAAAACTCTATAAAAACCCTAATGACCATTAAAAACTCTAAAACGCTTAAAACTACTAGAAATTATAAATACTCTAAAAAAACCTTAAAGCCTTAAAATACTCAACAAAACACTAAATACCCAAATAGACCCTAAAAGCCCTAAAACCCCAGAAATAACCCTAAAACCAAAAAACCCCTGAAAAACCCCTGAAAACCATAAAAACCCCTGAAAATTATAAAATCCCTAAAATCCCATAAAACCCCAAAAAACACCGAAAACTATAAAACCAACAAAAACCCTAAAAACATTAAAAAATCTTTAAAACCCTAAAAAAACTAAAAAAACCTCTAAATACCAAAAAATTCTCTTTAAACTTTTAAAAACCCTAAAACGACTAAAAACCCTAAAACGACTAAATACCCTAAATCGACTAAATACCATAAAAACCATAAAAATCTTGAAAATTCCTAAAAACCCTAAAAATCCAAAAAACTCTAAAACCATATAAATAAAAAATAGCCCTAAAAATCCCTAAAAACATAAAAGTACATAAAAACCCTAAAAGTCTCCTGAAAACCATAAAACCCCTAAAAACATTAAAAACCCTAAAATACATAAAAACAAAACAACCCACTAAAAACTCTAGAAACCCATTAAAACCCTAAAAAAACTAAAATACTCTAAAAAGGATTAAACACTCTAAAAAACACAAAAAAACCAAAAAAACCGAAAGACATTAAAAACCCTAAAATCTCCTAAAAACTCTAAATTCCTTAAAACCCCTCAAAATCCCTAAAAACCATAAAAAACCTTAAAACCCATAAAAACCCTAAAAAATCCCCCAAATACCTAAAAAATTAAAAACCCATAAAAACTTTGAAAAACTCCTAAAAAACATAAAAACCCCTAAAAACGTTAAAAATCCCTAAAAACCCTAAAAACCCTAAAAACCTCTAAAAACTCTAGAAATTCTTAAACCCCTAAAAACGTTAAAATTCTCTAAAAACCCTTTAAACCCCTAAAAACTAAAAAATACCCTAAAACCCTTGAAAACCCCAAAAAATTCCCAAAATTTCTCAAAACCCTAAAAACCATAAAAATCCTAAAATGCCCTACAAATCCCTAAAAATGTAAAAACCCCCTAAAAACCTAAAAACCCCCTAAAAACCCCTAAAAACCAAACCCCCTCAAAAACATAAAATCCATAAAAAGCCTAAAAAAAACTAAATACTCTAAAAACCCTTTAACACTTAAAAACAGATAACATATCTAAAAAAACATGAAAACATAAAAAATCCAAAAAACCCCAAAAGTCCTAAAAACATGAAAAACTCTAAAAACCCTAAAAACCCCTAAAAACCCTAAAAAACCCTCAAAATCACTAAACACCCTAAAAAATAAAAATCCTAAAAATCCTAAAAAAACTCTAAAACCCTGCAAATGTAAAAAACCCGAAAAACCATAAAAAACCCCCCAATAAAACCCCCAAAAACCTTTAAAACCCAAAAACCCATGAAAACATAAAAAACTAAAAACTCTTAAAAACCATAGAAAAGTTTAAAACACCTTAATTCCCAAAAGACCCTAAAAACCTGAAAAAAACTAAAAACTCTTACAGAGATTAAAAAACCCTACAAACCCTAAAACCATAAAAACCATGAAAATCCTTAAAATTCCTAAAAATCCTTGAAAACCTAAAATACCCTAAACACCTTGAAAACCCCATGAAAACCATAAAACCCCCTTAAAAACGTAAAAAATCCTGAAATCTATAAAACATTAAAAAATTAGTAAAAATTCTAAAAACCCATGTAACCCATAAAACCCATAAAATGTTAAAAACTCTAAAATACCTTAAAAACTCTACAAAAACCAAAAAACACGAAACAAACCCAAAAATACAAAAAACACTGAAAAAACCTGAAAAACCTAAAATACCCCGAAAATCACAAAAACCCTCCAAATCCCTAAAAACCAAAAAAACCATAAAAAACCTAAAAAACCAAAAAAATCTTTAAATATGTAAAAAATCCTACAAACCCTAAAAACAAGTTGAAAACCATAAAAAGCCTTAAAAACCTTAAAAAACCTTAAAAAACTCTAAAACCCCATAAAAACAGCTAAATCCTATAAAATCCCTTAAAACCCCTAAAAATGTTAAAAACTCTAAAAAACCTTCAAAACCCCTAAAAAACTCAAAAAACTATAAAAAAGACCCTAAAACCTGAAAACCCTTAAAACCCGTAAAAAAACTATGAAAACGCTAAAAAATCTCAAAATCCCTAAAACCATAAAAATCCTAGAAAATCCCAAAAAATCCCTTAAAATGTAAAAAACCCTAAAAACTCTAAAAAAATAAAAATGAAAATACCCATAAAAGCTTTAAAACCCCTAAAACCCCATAAAACCCTATAAAACACTAAAAAGCTCGATAAAATCCCTAAAACCCCAAAAGACCCAAAACCCACTTAAAGCCTGAAAACCCCTAAAGAACCTTGAAATCCCCTAAAACCCCTCAAAATCTCTAAATCCCTAAAAACCTTAAAAACCATAAAAAACATGAAAAATGCCATAAAAATCCCTAAAATTGTAATAAATCATAAAACCCTAGAAACTCCCTAAAAACCATAAAACCCCTAAAAAACCTAAAAACCCATAAAAACCGTAAAACCCCACTAAAAACTATAAAAATTATTAAAACCCCTAAAAACTTTAAAAAAATATAAAAAAACATAGAATCCCTAAAAAACTCAAAAAAACCCATAAAAACCAAAAAAGACCCTAAAAACCTGAAAACCCTTAAAACCCTTAAAACTCCTAAAAACCCTCAAAATCTGTGAAATCTCTAGAAAACACGAAAACCCATAAAAATCCTAAAAAATATATAAAAATGTAAAAACCCCTAAAAACCCTAAAATACCCCTAAAAATCAAAAAACCCCTAAAAACCTTTAAAACCCTAAAAACCCATAAAATCCCTAAAAAATCACTAAAAATATAAAAACCCTTAAACCCCTTAAAACCCCTAAAATATTTAAAAACCTTAAAAACCATAAAAAACCAAAAAACTCAAAAAAGCATAAATACCCTAAAAGTCCTTAAAAACCCATTAAAATCATGAAAACCCTAACAATACTATAAAACATAAAAACCCTAAAATCCATAAAACCCTAAAAAATTCCTAAAAATCCCTAAAAACTTAAAAAACACTAAAACCCTAAAAACCTCTAGAAACCTTAAAAAACCCTAAAAACCATAAAACCCCTAAAAACCAATAAAAATTCCAAAAAACACTTAAAACCCATAAAAACATTAAAGAAATATAAAAAACATAAAAACCCCTAAATAACTCAAAAAACCCCTAAAACCTAAAAAGACCCTAAAAACTCTGAAAACACTAAAAAACCTATAATTCATGAAAAACCCCAAAAACTCTCAAAATCCCTAAAAACCCTAAAAAATATAAAAACCATAAAAACATAAAATGGGACTAAATATACTAGAAAAAGTAAAAAAAACCCTTAACCCCCCTGAAACCCTAAAACCCATATCCTTATAAAAAAACAATAAAACCCATAAAACCCTTAAAAATATCCTAAAACTCATAAAAATGGTAAAAACCTCTAAAATATTAAAAACCCTTAAATCCCCAAAAAAATTTAAAAACTTGAAAAAACATCTAAACACCAAAAAACACAAAAAATCAATAAAAACCCAAAAGCCCTAAAAACCCTGAAAAAACCAAAAAAACCAAAAAAACGATAAAAACATCAACCCCCCACCCCTAAAAGAACCTCAAAATCCCTAGAAACCCTAAAAACATGAAAAACCATTAAAATGCTCAAAAAGCCTTAAAATTCCCTGAAAATGTAAAAACACTAAAAACCCTGAATAATCCCTAAAAACAATAAGAACCCCTAAAACCAATAAATACCCCTAAAACCCATAATAACCCTAAAACCCACTGAAAACTCTAAAAAACCTAAAAACCCTAAAAACCCTAAAAACCCTAAAAACTCTAAAAATCCCTAAACACCAAAAAACCCAAAAAACCATAAAAATCCTAAAATAACACTGAAAATCCATGAAAACGTAAAAACCATAAAAACCCCGAAAACCCCTAAAAATAAAAAATTTCTAAAAAACTTAAAAACCCATAAAACCCTAAAAAACACTAAAAACTATAAAACCCATTAAAAACCTAAAAATGTCGAAAAAACTCTAAAATTACTTAAAAACCCCCAAAAACTCAAAAAAACCCAAAACCCTTTCAAAAAAACTAAAAACCCTAAATAGCCCTTAAAACCCATAAAACCCCTCAAATTTTCTTAAAACCTAAACAACCCCTAAAAACCATAAAAATACTAAAAAATCCCTAAAATCCATGAAAATGTAAAAAATCCAAAAACCCCTTAAAATCCCTGAAAACCATAAAACCCCTAAAAACATTTAAAAATCCTAAAAATCCATAAAACCCTAAAACAAATAAAAACTCTAAAAACACTTAAATCCAAAAAAATATATTAAAAACTAAAAAAAAATATTAAAACCCTCACAAACTCAAAAAACCTAAAACCCCCAAAAGATCCTAAAAATCCTAAAAAACACTAAAAACCCTAAAAAACATTGAAAACCCTAAAACCTTTCAAAATCCCTAAAACCCCGAAAAAACCTAAAAACCATAAAAATCCAAAAAAATCATGAAAATGTAAAGAATCCTAAAAACCCAAAAACACCACATGAAAACCATAAACCCCTAAAAATTTTAAAAAACCCCTAAAACAAATAAAATCCCAAAAAACCCACTAAAATCTCTAAAACCCCTTAAAAACCCAAAAACGTTAAAAAACTCTAAAAAACATAAATACCCCAAAAAAAAAGAAAGCCCTAAAAAACCAAACAAATCCTAAAATTTATGAAAACTCTAATAACCCTAAAAATCAAGGAAAATGTAAAAAAATCCAAATACCCTAAAAAAACCCCTAAAAATCATAAAACCCCTAAAAAAATTAAATACCCTAAAAATCCCTAAAAGGCCTAAATAACACTACAAACTATAAAATCCATAAAACCCATAATGATGTTAAAAACTCTAAAAGATCTTAAAAAGCATAAAAAATAAAAAAAAACCCTAAAACCGCTCAAAATCCTTAAAAACCCTAATAACACTAAAAGCCATAAAAATCAAAGAAATCCCTAAAAATACTTGAAAACATAGAAAACCCTAAAAACCTTGAAAACCCTAGAAAACCATAAAACATCTAAAACCTTAAAAAACACTCAAAATCCTAAAAATTCGTAAAACCGCTAAAACTCCAAAAACCCTTATAACCCGTAAAAAAGTTAAAAAATATTAAAAACACTAAAAAGTCAAATAAACCTTAAAAACCAAAAAAATACCCTAAAGACACTAAAAATAATGGAAAAACCTAAAACCCCTAAAAACCCGTAAAACCCCCAAAAAAATAAAAAGCCTTAAAAATCCTTAAAAATCCAAAAAAACATAATACACCCTTAAAACCCTAAAAATCAATGAAATGCATAAAAACCCCTAAAAAATTTAGAACCCTAAAAACCCATAAAAACTATAAAAATGACTAAAAACACTAAAACCCCTTAAACCCCAAAAAATTTTAATAACTATCAAAAATATTTAAAAACCCAAAAAACATTAAAATGCCCAAAAACATTAAAACCCCTAAAAACCCATAAAACCCCCAAAAAAATTAAAAACACTAAAAACACTAAACGCCCTAAAAACGTTAAAAAACTCTATAAAACCTTAAAAACACTAAAATAACTCAAGAAATCCTTAAACACCAAAAAGACCATAAAAATATTGAAAACCACTAAAACCCTAAAAAATCCCCAAAACCCCAAAAAAGTCTCAACATATATGCACCCTAAAAATCATAAAATTCCTAAAAAATGCCCTAAAAGACACTGAAAATGTAAAAAATCCCTAAATTCCCTAAAAAACCCTTAAAACCCTAAAAACCCCTAAAACCCCCTAAAACCCCTAAAAACCACTAGAGACTATAAAAACCCTAAAAAATTTAAAAACTCTAAAAACCTTAAAATCAGTAAAAAATGAAAAAAATGATAAAAATCCAAAAGGACCCTAAAACCATTTAAAACCCTAAAAACACTAAAAAACCCTGAAAACCCTGAAAACCCCTCCAAATCTCTAAAAACCCTAAATTACCCAAAAAACCATAAAAATCCTAAAAAATGCCTCAAATCCCTAAAAACATAAAAACCTGAAAACCCCTTAATTTATAAAACCCCTAGAAAACATAAAAATCTCTAAAAATCCATGAAAACACAAGAAAACCACTAAAAACTCTAAAAACCCTTAAACCCCCTAAAAAAGTTAAAAAACTCTAAAAACATTAAAACCCCTAAAAAACTCAATAAAACCTCCTAACCCATAAAGACCCTAAAAATAATGAAAAACCCTAAAAACCTCTAAAACCCCTCAAACTCCCTAAAAACCCTAAAACCCCTCAAAATCATAAAAATCATAAAAAAGACTTAAAAATCCCTTAAAACATAAACAACCGTAAAAACCCTGAAAACCCCTGAAAACCATAAAAACCCATAAAAACCTTAAAAACCCTAAAAATATATAAAACCCCTAAGAACCACTAAAAACTCTAAAAAACCATAAAACACTTAGAAATATTTAAAAACTCTAGACAACCTTTGAAACCCTAAAATATCAAAAAAAACCCTAAAAATCCCAAAATACCCTAAAACCCTAAAAACCCCATAAACAGTAAAGACCCCTAAAATGCCTCAAAATCACTGAGAACCCTAAAAACCCTAGAACCATAAAAATCTAAAATTATCCCTACAAATCCTTAAAAATGTAAAAAAAAACCCAAAAGCCTTGAAAACCCCCAGAATACCATAAAATCCCTAAAACGTTAAAAAAACCCTAAAACCTTAAAAAAAACCCTAAAACCCCATAAAAACATTAGAAACCACTAAAAACTCTAAAAACTCACAAAACCCCTAAAATGTTAAAAATGTTAAAAATCTCTTACAAATCTAAAAACCCCTAAAAACTCAAAAAAAAACTAAAATCCCAAAAACCCTCAAAACCTTTAAAACCCCTAAAAACTCTAAAAAACCCTAAAACCCCACCAAATCACAAAAAAACAAAAAAAGATCCTGAAAACCATAAAAATCCTAAACCGTTAAAACCCCCTAAAAACTATAAAAAACATTAAGAACCCTAAAAAACTCAAAAAACCCCACACCCCCTAAAGACCCTAAAATCCAAGGAAAACTAAAAAAACCCAAGAAAACCCTAAAAACATTTAAACCCCTCAAAATCCCTAAAAACCCTAAAAGACACTAATAACTATAAAAATCATAAAAAATCCCCAAAAATGTCTGAAAACGAAAAAGACGCTAAAAACCCTGAAAGAACCCTAAAAACAATAAAAACCCTAAAACCCTTTGAAACCCCTAAATCCAATAAAAACCATAAAACTACTAAAAAATATAAAAAATATTAAAATCCCTAAACACCCAAAAAACACAAGAAACCATAAAAATCCAAAAATAACACTGAAAATCCATGATAACGTAAAAAACCCAAAAACCCCTGAAAACCCCTAAAAAGTGAAAAACGCTAAAAAACCCTAAAAATCCCTAAAAACGATAAAAACCCCTAAAAAACTTTTAAAACCCTAAAAAACAATAAAACCCTAAAACAACTAAAAATTGTAGAAACCCTTAAATCCCCAAAAGTATGTTAAAACCTCTAAAAAAATATTTAAACCCTAACAAACAAAAAAAAAACCTAAAACCTCCAAAATACCCTAAAAATCCTAAAAAACACTAAAAACACTAAAAACCCTAAAAACTCGAAAAACCTTAAAAACCCTAAAACCTTTCAAAATCCCTAAAACCCTAAAAAACCTAAAAACCATAAAAATATTAAAAAAATATGAAAATCTAAAGAATCCTAAAAACCTTGAAACCCCCCTTGAAAACCAAAAAACCCCTAAAAATCTTTAAAACCCCCCATAACCCATAAAATCTGTAAAACCCACTAAAAACTCTAAAACCCCTTAAAATCCCTAAAAAGTTTTAAAAACTCTAAAAAACCTAAATACACCTAAAAAACACAAGAAAACCTTAAATACCCAAAGATACCCTCAAAACAATGAAAACTATAATAACCTTAAAAACCATGGAAACCCCTCAAATACCTTAAAAACCCTAAAAAACATAAAAATCCAAAAAAGTCCCTAAAAATCCATCAAAACGTAAAACAACCCTTAAACCCCTTGAAAACCATAGAAACCCTTAAAATTGTAAATACCCTAAAAACCCATAAAATCCATAAACAACCACTACAAACTCTAAAATCCCTAACACCCAAAATAATGTTAAAAACCCTAAAAGATATTAAAAAGTATAAAAAATCCAAAAAACCCCTCAAAACCCCCAGAATCCCTGAAACCCCTAAAAACCATAAAAATCCAAGAAATCCCTAAAAATAGTTGAAAACATAGAAAACCCTAAAACCTTGAAAACCCTAAAAAACCATAAAACCCCTAAAACCTTAAAAAACACTAAAAACCCTAAAAATCCATAAAACTACTAAAAACTCTAAAAACCCTTACAACCTGTAAAAATGTTAAAACCCCTTAAAAACACTAAAAAATCAGATAAACCCTAAAAATCAAAAAATACCCTAAAAACACTAAGAACAATGGAAAACCCTAAAACCCCTCAAAACCCCTAAAAATAAAAAAACCTTAAAAATCCTATAAAAATCCCAAAAATGTAATAAACCCTTAAAACCGTGAAAAACCCATGAAGCCCCTAAAAAACCCTAATTTTTTTAAAACCCTAAGAACCCATAAAAACCATAAAAATGACTAAAAACACTAAAACCCCTTAACTCACAAAAAGGTTAAAAAATTCAAAAATCTTAAAAACCTTAAAAAATAAAAAAAATTCCTAAAGAGAAAAAACACCCTAAAAACCCTAAAAACCCTAAAAAACCCTTAAAATACATAGAGCCTAAAAACCCCAAAAACCATCAAAATCCCTAAAAATCCAAAAAACCATAAAATCCAAAAAGCCCTAAATACCCAGAAAATGTAAAAAACCCCTAAAATCCCTAAAAACCTATAAAGACCAAAAAACCCCCGAAAAGGATTAAAAACCCTAAAAACCCTAAAAACCCATAAAATCTTTAAAAATCACTAAAAAGTATAAAAACCTTTTAAACCCCTAAAAATGGTAAAAAATTCTAAAAACCCTTTAAAACACTAAAAAACTATAACAAACCCTAAAACCCCAAACAGACCCAAAAACTCTAAAAACCCATAAAATTCCCTAAAAACCCAAGAAATCATAAATATCCTAAAACCCCTAAAAATCAAGGAAAATGTCAGAACCCCTAAAACCTTGATAACCATAAAAACCTTAAAAACTCTAACAACCCGTAAAACCCCCCAAAAAACCCTAAAAACCCTCAAACCCTCAAAATAAAAAAGAACCCTAAAACCCATGAAAGCAATAAAAATCCCTAAAAGTCCATGAAAATGTAAAAACCCAAAAAAAAACTTGAAAATACCTTGAAACCATAAAACCCCCAAAAAACATTAAAAACCCTAAAAACCATAAAAATAATAGAAACCCCAAAAAACATTAAAAAACTCTAAAAACCATAAAAATACTAAAAAATCAAGAAGGCCTTAAAAACCCAAAATACCATAAAAACTTTGAAAACCACTAAAACCCTAATAAACCTTGAAAACCCCTAAAAACACTCAAAATATCTACACCCTAAAAAACACTAAAAACCATAAAATTCCTAAAAATGCCCTAAAAGTCACTAAAAACATAAAAAATCAATAAAATCCCTAAATAAACCCTTAAACCCATAAAACCCCATAAAACCCCATAAAACCCTAAAAACTACTAGATTATAAAACCCCCCCAAACCCCTAAAAAAGTTAAAAACTCTAAAAACCTTCAAAATCATAAAAAAACTCAAAAAATACTAAAAATTTTAAAGGACCCTAAAACCCTCAAAAACCCTAAAAGCACTGAAAACTCCTAAAAACTCACAAAATCTCCAAAAACCCTAAAATAACCAAAAATCCTTAAAAATATTAAAGAATACATAAAATCCCTGAAAATGTAAAAACCCTTAAAACCTTGAAAACCCCTTAATTTATAAAACCCCTAAAAAACATAAACATTTTTAAAAATCCATGAAAACCTAAAAAAACAACTAAAACTCTAAAAACTCTTAAACCCCCAGAAAACGTTTAAAAACGCCAAAAACATTAAACCCCAAAAAAACTCAATAAAACCCTATAACCTAGAAAGACCCTAAAAATAATGAAAACCCCTAAAACCTTATAAAACCCCTCAAACTTGCTAAAAACCATAAAAATCCTAAAAAATCATTAAAATCCCTTAAAACATAAAAAACACAAAAAATCCATAAAACCCCTAAGAACCACTAAAAACTACAAGAACCATAATACACCAATAAATATTAAAAACTCCATACAACCTTAAAAACCTAAAAAAACTCCAAAAAAACTTCTAAAAATTCAAAAATACCTTAAAACCCCCATAAACAATAAAGACCACTAAAACACCCCAAAATCACTAAAAACCCTAAAAATCCATAAAACAATAAAAATTATAAAAAATCCCTAAAAATCCTTGAAATAGTAAAAAAACCTAAATCCTTGAAACCCCCCCAGAAAACCATAAAAACCCTAAAAATCCATAAAAACACTAAAACCACTAAAAGCTCTAAAAACCCATAAAAACATTACAACATTAAAAATGTTAAACAATCTGACAAATCTCAAAACCCCTAAAAAATTAAAAAAAACCCTAAAACACCAAAAATCTTCAAAACCCTAAACCCCCCTAAAAACCCAAAAAACCCTAAAACCCATAAAAATCCTAAAAAACCCTAAAAAACTCGGAAAACGTAATAATACTATTAAACCGTTGAAAAAAAATAAAATCCCTAAAAACCTTAAAAAATACTAAAAATCCATAAAATTCCAAACAAGAAACTAAAAACTATAAAAACCCTTAAAACACATAAAACGTTAAAACCCCTTAAAAATCTAAAAAACCTTAAGAACCCTAAAACCCCCCAAAAAGACCCTAAACACCAAAAGACCCTAAAATACAAGGAAAATCGAAAAAAATCCTAGAAAACCCTAAAAAACATTTAAACCCCTCAAAATCCCTAAAAACTCTACAAAACACTAAAAACTATAAAAATAATATAAAATTCCTAAAAATCCCTGAAAATATAAAAGACCCTAAAAACCCTGATAGAACCCAGAAAACAAAAAAAACTATAAACCTTTAAAACCCTTAAATCCAATAAAAAACATAAAATACTACTAAAACACTAAAAAGACAAATCCCCTTAAAACTAAAAAAACCCCTAAAAACCCAAAATGATCACAAAATTCATGAAAAACCGTAAAAATTCTAAAAACCCTAGAAAAACCTAAAACCCCTCAAAATCCCTAAAAACCAAAAAAAACCTTAAAAACCATTAAAATCCTAAAAATGCGCTAAAAATACCTAAAACCTAAAAAACTCTAAAACCCCTAAAAATCCCTTGAAAACCATAAAACCCCTACAAACCTTAAAAACCACTAAAAACCCAAAAAAAGTTTAAAACCCCACTAAAAACTATAAAAACCCTTAAAACCCCTAAAACATTAAGAAAAAGTTAAGGAAATATAAAAAACCATAAAACCATAAAAAACTAAAGAAAACCCTAGAAACCCAAAAGATCCAAAAACCCTTGAAATCCCCTAAAACCTTAAACACCCTTGAAAACTCTAAAAACCCCCAAAATTCCTAAAAACCCTAAAACCCATAAAAATCCTAAAAAACCCTAAAAATCTCTGAAAACATAAAAGACCATAAAAACCATGAAATACCCCTAAAAACCATAAAACCCAAAAAAAACCTTAAAAACCATAAAAACCGATAAAAATCCTAAAAAACAACTAAAAAACTAAAAGCCAATAAAACCCTTAAAAACATTAAAAAACTCAAGAAAACATTAAATACCTTAAAAACTCAAAAAACTCTAAAAACCCAAAAAAGAAAATAAAAACCCTGAAAAAACCCTGAAAAAACCCTAAAAACCCAAAAAAATGTTGAAATCCTTAAAAACCCTTTAGATCACTAAAAACCATAAAAACTATAAAAATCCAAAAAACATAAAAATACTTAAAATGTAAAAAACCCTAAAACCCATATAAACCATAAAACCCAACTAAAAACTCTAAAACCCTATAACCCCTAAAATGTTAATAAAAGTTAAAAAACCTAAAATCTCAAAAAACTCTAAAACCCAAAAAAGATCCTAAACACTATGAAATCCCTAAAAATACTAAAAAAACCAAAAAACCATCAAAATCTCTAAAAACCATAAAGACCATAAAAATCCTAAAAAAACATTAAAAATCCCACAAAATGAAAAGACCCTAAGAAACCCTAAAAACCCTTAATAACCCATAAAAAACTAAATGGAACAAGTAAATCCCCTTAAAACCCCTAAAAATGTTAAAAAATCTAAAAAACTTAAAAAACTTAAAAGGCTCAAAAAAACTTTAAAAACCAAAAAAAGACCTAAAAACCATGAAAACCCCTAAAATCTTAAAAAACTATGAAAATCCTAAAAACTCTAAAAAAAGAGGGCCTTAGAGGGGCAGCTATCCTCCTTCCCTCTCGGCACTAGGGTTCTCCTTCGGCTCTTCCTCCTTCCCCCTCCGGTGTGGTCCGACCATGGTGTCTGTGGCTTCATCATGGAATGGCATCAATGGAGGTTCCCCCCCATGCGTCCCTACTTCGGTTTGATCTGGTGTTGGACTTGTCATGCCTTGTAGCTTCAGGATCTTTCTATGGATTATGATCGTTCGTTGATGGATTTGGTTCACGTGTAGTTGACTTCGTCTCCCCTGGCTTCGGATCCTTAGTCTGGCCTTGGTTGGCACTTCAATCCAGGTTGGTGTATGCCTTTCTAGATCTAGGTTCTTTCTGTGGTTTCAGGAGCTCGGTGTTGGGCTTGGTGTTCCTGTCAACTTCTTCGGTGCTCCCCTATCTTATGGACCTTGTCGCGGCTTCCGTGCGCTCATTTCCGGCTCTAGGCTGCTCATTGCTAGTTGCGATGGGTTCCTCCCTGGCCCCGAGATCCGGTCGCGACTATGGTATTCCTGGATTTTGGCTTTGATATCCCTGCTCGACCTCTTCTCGGCCTAACGGCGGTCCTGGTGTGCTCCGGTCTCCTCAGACTCGGCTCCATTGGCTTGGAGGGGGGAGGCCCTATTTTTCGACTCCTCTGGTTTCTTACGCTTTGGTTTTTTGCTGCTAATGAATTCCTGTGGTATGTGATTTTGCTGTTTGCTGTTGTTGGTTGCTGAGTGAAGGAAGGCGATGAATTCTTTTCTAGTGAATGCTGTGATGGTGGCTGATTTGGGGCTGCAAGAGATGGATGTTTGGTGGTGATGATGTTTGGTCGATGATGTTGTTGCTTATGGTCTGGTGCTGCTGTTTGCGGGTTCTGTTTGGTTTAGAGGTGATGCTAGGGTATGTACTTTTTCTATTTTGTTTCTTTTGTTTGCATTTTGGTTTTTTGTTTTGGGGTTTTTTGGGGGTGGGTTTGTTAGGGGTTTTTTCGATGTGGGTAGTTTGAATCCTCCCCTCCCTTGTTTGTTGCATCTTTTTTTCTAATAAATTTTGAGGGGGTCGGGAATAGCCTGGCCTCCTTATCTTTCATACCTAAAAACCCTAAAAACCCTAAAACCTATGAAAAATAATAAAAAATCCCTAAAAATATCTTAAAATGTAAAAAACCCTAAAAACATGAAAAATCACTAAAAACCATAAAACCCACTAAAACTCTTAAAACTCTTAAAACCCCTAAAAATGATAAAAATATCTAAAATACCTTAAACCCCTAAAAACTCAAAAAAAACCCAAAAAAACCAATAAAAATCATAGAAACTCTAAAAACCCAGAAAACCCCTAAAAACCCCTAAAAACCCCTAAAAACTCTAAAGACACTTAAAAACCATAAAAATTCTAAAAAATCCATAAATTTTCCTGAAAAAATAAAAACCCTTAAAACCCTAAATAACCCCTTAAAACCACTAAATACTCTAAAACCCCTTAAAACCCAAAAAAACATAAAAAACTCCAAAAACTAGCAAAACCATAAAAAAACCGAAAAACCAAAAAGACCCTAAAAACCGTAAAACCCCTTAAGACTCCTAAAAACCATCAAAATCTATAAAACCCCTAAAAATCATTAAAACCATAAAATCCTAAAAAATCACTAAAAATGCCTGAAAGTATAAAAACTATCAAAACCTAAAAAAATCCTTGAAAGCATTAGAAACCCCTAAAAACATTAAAACCCCATAAAACCATAAATAAAAATAAAACTCTAAAAACCCTCAAAACCCCTAAAAGCGTTAAAAACTTAAAAACCCTAAAAACTTAAAAATAACCTCTAAAAACCCAAAAAGACTCTAAAACACTTAAAACCCCTAAAAAACCTAAAAACACTAAAAAAACCCTCAAAATCCCTAAACACCATTACAAACTATAACACCATAAAAATCCCCAAAATCCCTAAAAATACCTGAAAATATAAAAAACCCTGAACCCCATAAAATTCTTCGAAACCATAAAAAAACACTAAAACCTTAAAAACACAAAAAAACCAAAAACCCTAAAAACACATTAAGACACTAAAAACCCTTTAAAACCCTAAAAAGTTAAAAACTATAAAAATCCTAAAAATAATAAAAAACTAAAAAAACTAAAAATATACTAAAATCCAAAAAAGAACCTTAAAACAATAAAAACCTTCAAATCATAAAAGTCTTAAAAAATGTATAAAAAACCCTGAAAACATAAAAAACGCAATAAACCATGAAAAATCCTTAAAAATCATAAAAACCTATAAAAAGACAAAAAAACACTAAAATCTCTAAAAAACCATAAAACCCATAAAAATTTAAAGAACTAAAAAAACCCATAAAACCCCAAAAGACCCTAAAAAAATTTAAAACCCTCAAAACTCCTAAAACCCCTTAAAACCCTAAAACCATAAAAATTCTAAAAAAAGACCTAAAACTCCCTAAAACGTAAGAAAACCTAAAATACCATCGAAAAATATAAAAAACCCTAAAAACCTTAAAACCCCTAAAACCCAATAACACCACTAAAAACTTTAAAAACCCTTGAAACCCCTAAAAATGTTAAAAATGTTTTAAAACTGTAAAAAACCTTGAAACCCCCAAAACTCAAAACACCCCTAAAACCCCAAAAGACCCTAAAAACCGTAAAACCCAGAAAATCCCCTGAAAACCATAAAAACCAATAAAAAGATTAAAATCCCATAAAAACCATAGAAACCCTAAAACCCCAAAAAAAACTAAAAAACACTAAAAACACTAAAAAAACCTTAAAACCACTAAAAATGTTAAAAACTCTAAAAACCTAAAAAAAACCTAAGAAACTCAAAAAAACACTAAAAACCGAAAAAGGCCCAAAAAACCATCAAAACCCCTAAACCTCTAGAAAACCCACAAGGCCCCTAAAATCCCTTAAAATCCCTAAAAACTCAAAAAACCATAAAACGCATAAAAATCCTAGAAAATCCCTAAAAACATAAAAAACGTAAAAACCCTAAAAATCCTTCAAAAAACATAAAAACCCCTAAAACCATTAAAAACCCTAAAAACACAAAAACTATAAAACACACTAAAAAACTCTAAAAACTTTAAATCCCTAATAATGTTAAAAACGTAAAAAACTCTAAAAAACTTTAAAACCCTAAAAAACTCAAAAAACCCCTAAAACCCAAAAGACCCTCAAAATCCTAAAAACCAATAAAACCCTAAAAAATCTGAAAACCCCAAAAATCCCTAAAAAATCTGAAACCCTAAAAAACATAAAATCCCAAAAAATTCCTAAAAATCCCGGAAAATGTAAAAAACCCTAAAAATTCTAAAAACCCCCTGAAAGACATAAGAACTCCTAAAACCTTATAAAATCCTTAAAATCCATAAAAACTATAAAAACCCACTAAAAACTCTAAAACCCCTATAAACCCATAAAATCTCAAAAAAAACCCTTAAAACTAAAAAATGACTGAAAACCCTGAAACCCCCAAAAAACCCTAAAAACCCTGAAAGACCCTAAAACACTCAAAATCCCTAAAACACTAAAAATCCATAAAAAACCATAAAAATACCCAAAATCACTAAAAAGCATGAAAATATAAAAAACCCTAAAATGCCCCTAATACCATAAAACCCCTTAAAACCATAAAACCCATAAAAACCCAAAAAAACCATTAAAAACACTAAAATCCAATAAAATCCCTAAAAATGATAAAATATTAAAAAACCTTCAAAACCCTAAAAAAATAAAAAAAACCCCAAAAACTCAAAAAAAATCCATTAAAACCATGAAAAACCTTAAAAAACATAAAAACCTTGAAATACCTTAAAGCCATTAAAATCCCTAAAACCCTAAAAACCCTAAAAACTAAAAAATTACAAAAAAAATCTCTAAAAATGTAAAAGAGTACCCTAAAAACCTTTTGAAACCATAAAACCCCTAAGCACCTAAAAAAACAAACACACATAAAATCCTTAAAAAAATATAAAAATCTAAAATCCCTTTTAAACTCTAAAAACTAAAAAAAAACAATAAAACACAAAATAAAACGCTTATATGGAATAAAAAATGTAAAACCCTGAAAATGTAAAAAACCCTAAAAACCATGAAAAACTCCAAAAACCATAAGAACCCCTAAAAACATTTAAATACCCTAAAATCCATAAAAAACGTAAAAACCCACTAAAAACTCTAAAAACCCTTTAAACCACTAAAAGAATTAAAAAATATAAAAAACCTTAAAACCCCTAAAAATATATAAAAACCCTAAAACCAAAAAAAGTTCATAAAACCCAAAAATACCCTTAAAATCCCTAAAAATCCCAAAAACCCTCAAAAACCTAAAAATAACTAAAAACCCTAAAAAACCAAAAAACATTAAAATTCTAAAAAAAGCGCTAAAAATCCTGGAAAATATTAAAAGCCCTAAAAAACCATAAAAATCCTTAAAAACCCCAATAAACCTTAAAAAACCTTACAAACACAAAAACCACTAAAATATATTAAAACCCCTTAAAACCCATAAAAAAGTTAAAATCTCTAAAAACTCATAATAAAACCCCAAAAACCGAAAATACACTAAAAAAATATGAAAACCATAAAAACCCTGAAAACCCTCAAAATCTATAAAAACTCTAAACACCCTAAAACCCATAAAAACAATAAAAAATTTCCAAAAATCCCTAAAAACATAAACAACCCTAAAACCCTGAAAACCTTTGAAAACCATAAAAACCCCTAAAAACCATAAAAACCCATAAAACCCTAAAAACAACTAAGAATAATTAAAAACCCTTCAACCTTCTTAAAATGTTAAAACTCTAAAAAATATTTAAAAACATAAAAACTTTAAAAACCCCTAAACCCCCAAAAAAACCTCCTGAAACCCCCTAAACACCTCAAAAAACCCTAAAAGACCTCAAAATCCCTAAAACCCTGAAAAACCCCTAAAAACAAAATAAAATCGAATGATAGCCCTAAAAATCCCTAAAAATGTAAAAAACCCTAACACCCATAAAAATCCCCTAAAAACCATAAAACCCCCCAAAACCCTTAAAGAACCATATAAACCCATAAAAACCCTAAAAATAACTAAATACATTAAAACCCATTAAAAACCATAAAATTGTTAAAAAACATTGCAAAACCTTAAAACCCCTAAAAAATTAAAAAAAACCCATAAAAACCCAAATGACCTTAAAAGCCCTAAAAACCCAAATGACCTTAAAAGTCCAAAAAACCAATAAAACCCATCAAAATCCCTAAAAACCCTAAAAACCCCTAAAAATCCTAAAAATCCTAAAAATCCTAAAAGGCCCTAAAAATCTTAGAAAACATAAAAACCCTGAAAAACACCTAAAACCCATAAAAACCCAAAAAAACATAAAAACCCTAAAACCCATAAAAACACTAAACACCCTAAAAACACTTCAAACCCCTAAAAATGTTAAAAGCTTTAAAAAATAGAAAACAACCTTTAAAACCCTAAGAAACTCAAAAAACCCTAAAAACCCAAAAAAACCAAAAAAACCCTGAAAAACCATTAAAACCATAAAAATCTTTGAAAACCCCTAAAACTCCTCAAAATCCCTAAAACCCTTAAAAATCCTAAAAACCATAAAAATACTAAAAATCACAAAAATTCCCTTAAAACATAAAAAACACTAAAAACCCATGAAAACCTTTAAACCCCTAAAATTAGAAAAAACTAAAACCAATAAAAACATAAAAAACAACTAAAAACTCCAAAAACCCTTAAAACCCCCAAAAAAATCTAAAAAACATTAAAAAAACATAAAACCATGAAAAACTAAAAAACCCTAAAAACCCAAAAGATCCTAAAAAAATGAACACCCCTAAAAACCATGAAATCCCCTAAAACCCCTCAAAATCACTAAAACCCTAAAAACCATAAAATTTATATAAAATCCCTAAAAATCATTGAGAGTGTGAAAAGGTCCCAAGAAACCCTGAAAACCCACAGAAAACCACAAAAACGAATAAAAACTACAAAAACCCTAAAAACTAAAAAAAACCCTAAAAACCCGTTAAAACACTAAAAAACCATAAAACCCCTAAAAATGTTAAAAACGTTAAAAAAATCTAAACAAACCTAAAAACCTAAACAAACTCAAAAAACCCCTAAATACCCAAAAGACCCAAAAAACCATCAAAATCCTTAAAAATATTTAAAAACCCTAAAAACCCCTAAAAACCTAAAAAATACCTAAAACCCCTAAAAACCTTAAAAACCATAAAAGTCCTAAAAAGTACAATAATTTTTTAAGAACATAAAAAACCTAAAAAAACCTTGAAAACCCACTAAAAACCATACAAACCCCTAAAAACCTTAAAAACCCAAAAAATCCATTGAAACTCTAAAAACCCTTAAACCCTCCAAAAATGTTAAAAACTATAAAACCTTAAAAACCTCAAAAACTAAAAAACCCTAAAAACCTTAAAAAACCCAAAAATGCTAAAACCCAATAAAAACACTTAAGATCCCTAAAAACCCTAAAAACCCATAAAAATATAAAAACCCTTAAAGATTGATAAAAATCCCTGAAACTTAAAACCCCTAAAAAATCTAAAAACCCCTGAAAACCATAAAACCATAAAAACTTTAAAAAACCTAAAAACCCACAAAACCCCTAAAACCCCACTAAAAACTGTAAAAACCCTATAAACCCCTAAAAATGTTAAAAAATCTAAAAAACCATAAAAACTAAAAAAACATAAAACCCAAAAGTCCCTAAAAACCATAAAACCCTAAAAACCTTGAAAACCCCTAAAAATTCCCCAAAATCCATTAAAATCTAAACGAAAAACTAAAAACTGTAAAAATCCTAAAAATGACATAAAATCCCAAAAAATGTAAAAAACCCTAAAAACCCAATAAAAACTCTAAAAATCTTAAAACCAATAAAAACGTCAAAAAACTCTAAAAAACCTTTTAACCTCTAATAACTAAATATACCCTTAAAACCCAAAAGACCCTAAAAACCTTGAAAACCCCTCAAAAACCCAAAAACACCTAAATCCCCTCAAAACCCTAAAACCCTAAAAACCATAAAAATCCTAAAAAATCCCTAAAAATCCTTTAAAACATAAAAAACCCTAAAAACCCTAAAACATCCCTAAAACCCCTAAAAAACCTTAAAACCCTATGAAAAACCTAAAACTCCCAAAAACCTCTAAAAACTCTTTCAAACCCTAAAAATATTAAAAAAACATTGAAAAACTCTAAAACCCTAAACACTCAAAAAGCCCCTAAAAATAAAAAAGGACCCTAAAACCCCTGAAAAGCTCTAAAAACCTAAAAACACAAAAAATCCCTAAAACCCCTCAAAATCCCTAAAAACCCTAAAAACCCTAAAAACCTAAAAACCCTGAAAACCATAAAAATATAAAAAAATCCCTGAAAATATAGAAAACCCTAAAAAACCCCATGAAAAATATAAAAAACCCTAAAACCTTAAAATATCCTTAAAAGGAATAAACCCCTAAAAACCCACTAAAAACTCTAAAAACAATAAACCCCATAAAAATGTTAAAAAATCTATAAAACATTAAAAGCCCTAAAAAACTCAAAAAACCATGAAAACCTAAAATACCTTAAAAACGCTGAAAAATAATAAAAACCTTGAGAACCCTTAAAACCCTCAAAATACCTAAAGACCATAAAAACCTTCAAATTCATTAAAAACCTAAAAGCCACTAAAAATCCCTGAAAACGTAAAAATATCCAAATATCCCTGAAAATGTAAAAGTATCCAAAAAAACCTGAAAAACCAATGAAAATCATAAAACCTCTAAAATGAATAGAAAATCCTCAAACACCATAAAAACCCTAAAACCCCACTAAGACCTCTAAAAACACTTAAAACCCCTAAAAATACTAAAAACTCCAAAAAACCTAAAAACCCATTAAAACTCAAAAAAACCATAAAAATCCAAAAAGGCCCTAAACACCCTCAAAAATCCAAAACCCCCTAAAAATATATGAAAACCCCAAAACCCCTCAAAATCCCAAAAAAATTAAAAATCCCAAAAATCTATAAATATCCTTAAAAATCCCTAAAAATCCTTGAAAACATAAAAAACCCTAAAATCTTTTAAAACCCCTTGAAAACCACAAAAACCATAAAAAATCCTAAAAATTTTAAAACCCCTAAAAAATGTTTAAATACATTAAAAGTCTCTAGATAACCTTACAACCCCAAAAAAACTCAAAAAAACCCTGAAAACCTAAAAACCCCCAAAAACCTTGAAAACCCCAAAAAACCCAAGAGACCCTAAAAACCCTAAAAGACCCTAAAATCCCTAAAAATCACTAAAACTCCTAAAACCCCTAAAAACCATAAAATCCTAAAAAATCTATAAAATTCCCTGAAAATGTAAAAAACCCTGAAAACTCTAAAAAAACAATGAAAACCCTAAAAACCTAAAAACCATAAAAACCCTAAAATACCATAAAAACCCTAAAAAGCCACTAATAACTTTAAAACCCCTTAAATACCTTAAAAATGTTACTATTCCCTAAAAAAATTCAAACCCCTAAAAAATCAAAAAAACCCAAAACCCTAAAAAACCCAAAAAACTCCTAAAACCCTAAAAAAATAAAAAAAAATTCCTAAAAACCATAAAAATTCTAAAAAAAGGCCTAAAAATTCTTGAAAACGTAAAAAACCATTAAAACCATGAAAACACCCTAAAAATGATAAAAAAATCCTAAAAACCATAAAGAACCGTAAAACCCTATAAAACCCCTAAAAATCACTAAAAACTCTAAAACCCCATAAAATTCCTAAAAATGTTAAAAAAACTTTAAAAACACTAAGAAACCCAAAAAACACAGAAAAACTCAAAAAAGACTCCTAAAAACCCATAAAAACCCTAAAACTGTATAATGCCAAGAAAGAGCCCAAAACCTTCAAAATCCCTCAAAACCCTAAAAACCAAAAAAGCCCAAAAAAGCCTTAAAAATACCTAAAAATGTAAAGAAAGAAGGAGGCCTCAGAGCAGTGACTCTTCCCCTCTCCTCACGTCGCTAGGGTTCCCCTGTGGATTCTCCTCCTTCCCCCTCCGGTGTGGTCTGGCGTCGGTGACCGCGGATTCAACTTGGATTGGCATTGATGGAGGTTGTCCACAAGTGCCTTGGATTCACTTTTGATCTAGTGGTGGCTTCGTGGTGCTTTGCAGCTTTGAGATCTGGCTTTGGATTTAGATTGCTAGTTGCTGGATCTGGTTCATGCAGAGGTGACTTCGACTATCCTGACTTCAGGATCCCTATCTAGTTTTGGCTTGCTTTAGTTCTGTGTGGTCCGGATCTGGGTTTCCAGATCGATGTCGTCCTTTCTAGTTCTGGGATTTTTTTGTGTGGCTGTGACAGCTTGGTGTCGTGCTTGGAATTCTTGGTGTTCGATTTGGCATTCCATTGTCCTCAGGTTCTCGTTGCGGCCTCCATGCGTTTTCTACTACCTCTGGATTGAGTTGCAAGATGCGGTGGGCTCCTCCTGGATTTTGTGATTTGGTCTCAGCTATGGGTTCTTTGTGTCGGACCTTGCGCTTCCGGCCACAGAATCCCAACCCGGCTTCTTCTCGGCCTGATGATGGTTCTGGTGTGCTTTGGTTTACTCGGTTTTGGCTCCAGTGGCTTGGAGGGGGGAGGACCTGCACATTGTATCCTCTGGTTTCTTGGGATTCTGATCAAACGATGCTGGTATTTTATTGTGGTGGGTGTTTGTTGTGGTTGTTGTTGCTGGTTACTGGACGTTGATTGCTGGAAGATGATGTTGCTTGGTGTGAATGTGGTGATGGTGGTTTGCTTGAGGCTACTGGAGGTTGGTGTTTGTGTCATTGTGGTACTGAAGCTCGGTTGATGAAGTTGCAACATATGGTTTGGTTTTGCTGGCTGCTGGTTGCTGATGTGCTGGGAGGTGATGTTGGTGACTCATTTGTTTTTCTGCTTTGTGTGTTTTTTTCTTCTTTGGGTTTTTAGAGTCTTTTGGGGTTGGGGTTTTAAAGGGTTTTTTGGGTGTGGGTCGTTTGACCCCTCCCCTCCCTTGTCTGATGTATCTTTCTTTCTAATAATTTTTCTTGGGGGGGGGGGGTGGGAATAGCCTGACCCTCGCATCTTCCTTTCCCTAAAAAGGTAAAAAACCCTAAAAACCCTGAAAACCCCCTAAAAACCTTAGAAAACCATAAAAACCCACAAAAACCCTAAAACCCCACTAAAACATTAAAAACACTTAAAACCACTAAAAATGTTAAAAAATCTAAAAACCTTAATAAATCTAAAAAAGTCAAAAAAACCCAAAAAACCTTAAAACCCCAAAAAACCCTCAAAATATTTAAAAACCCTAAAAACCCCTAGAAACCATAAATTTCCCAAGAAATTCCAAAAAACCTGTGAAAATTTAGTAGTCCCTAAACCCCTAAAAACCCCCTGAAAAACATAAAAACTCGAAGAAACCTTAAAAAACCCCTAAAAACTCTTTAAAACCCCAAAACACACTAAATACTATAAACCCCCTTAAAACACCTAAAAATGATAAAAAAAAACTCTAAAAACAATACAAACACTGAAAAACTCAAAAAATCCTTAAAACTAAAAAAGAACCAAAAACCCTAAAAACCCAAAAATAACTCCTAAAAACTGTTAAAACCCCTAAAATCCTTCAAAATACCTGAAAACCCTAAAACACTAAAAACCATAGATATTCTAAAAAATCCCTAAATATCCCTGAATATGTGAAAAACCCTTAAAAACCAAAACAAACCTAAAACATTAAAAAACCCTAAAAACCCACTGAAAACTCTAAAACCCCTTAAAACCCCTAAAACATTAAAAAAATATAAAAACATTAAAACCCTAGAAACCTAAAAACCCTAAATAACCCTAAAAAATCCTAAAACCCCACAAAATCCCTAAAAACACTAAAAATAATAAAAAACCTAAAAATCCCCCAAAATATCTGAAAACATAAAAAAACCAAAAAAACCAAAAAAAATCCTACAAACCTTAATAGAACCTAAAAAACAATAAAAAGCCTAAAACTCAAAAAAAAACTATAAAACCCCTTTAAACCCTTAAAAACGTTAAAAACTCTAAAATACCATAAAACCCCTAAAAACTCAAAAAAACCAAAAATACCCAAAAATACCCTAAAAACCCTAAAAATAAAAAAACCCTCAGAACCCTCAAAAACCCTAACCCCCCCCCCCCCTAAAACCCTCAAAATCCCTAAAAACCATAAAAATAATCAAAATCCCAAAAAATATCTGAAAATGTAAAAAATCCCTAAAAACCCCGAAAAACCTCTGAAAACCATAAAACCCCCTAAAAACATAAAAACCCATAGAACCCCTAAAACCACTAAAACTCTAAAAACCCTCAAAACCCCTAAAAATGTTAAAAAAACTTGAAAACCTTAAAACCCTAAAAAAACTCAGAAAAACCCTAAAACCCCAAAAGGAACCTAAAAACCCTAAAAACCCCTAAAAACCTAAAGAACCCTAAAAAACCCTCAAACCCCTAAAAATCCCTAAAAACCCTGAAAACCATAAAAATACTAAAAAGCCACAAAAATTCCTAAAATGTAAAAACCCATAAAACCCATGAAAACCCATGCAAACTCTAAAAAACCCAAAAACCCAAAAACCCATAATACCCTCAAAAGCCACTAAAAACTCTAAAAATCCTTTAAACCCCTAAAAACTCTAAAAATCCTTTAAACCCCTAAAAACGTTAAAAAATATAAAACCCCTTTAAAGACATAAAAAACTCAAAAAAACCCCTAAAACTCAAAAACTCCCTAAAAATCCAAAAAACCCTAAAAAATTCTAAAAACCTAAAAAACCCCAAATCTTTTGAAACCAAAAAACACCTAAAAACCAAAAAAATCCTAAAAAGTTATAAAAATCCCTGAAAACGTAAGACCCCTAAAACCCATGAAAAACCCCTAAAAATCATAAAACCCCTAATGACCTTAAACCCTATACCCCATAAAAACCCTAAAACCCACTACAAACTCTAAAAACCCTTAAAAATGTTAAAAACTCTAAAAAACCATAAAACCCCCCAAAAAACTCAAAAACCTCTAAAACCCAGAAAGATCCTAAAAACCATAAAAACACTAAAAACAATACAATACCTAGAAATCCCCTAAAACCTTCAAAATCCCTAAAAATACTAAAAAACTGTAAAATCCATAAAAATCCTAAAAAATCCCAAAACATCCTTAAAAATGTAAAAAATCCTAAAATACATGAAAAACCCCTAAAAACCCCTAAAAACCTTAAAAGAATTAAATGCCCATAAAAACCCTAAAATCCACTAAAAACTCTAAAAACCCTTCAAACTCTGAAAAAAGTTAAAAAAACTCAAAAAACCTTAAAACCCTAAATACCAAAAAAAGACCCAAAACCCCTTAAAACCCCAGAATACCCCTAAAAAATAATGAAAGCAACTAGAAACCCTAAAAATGCATAAAAACACTAAAAATACCTAAAATAATAAAAAGCTAAAAAATCCCTAAAAATCCCTAAAATATAAAAACACCTAAACCCCCCCCCCCCCCGAAAATCATTGAAAAACATAAAACCCCTAAATCCTATAAAAAACCTAAAAACAATAAAAACCCTAAAAACCCACTAAAAACTCTGAAACATTTAAAATCCTAAAAACTTTAAAACTATAAAAAAAACCCTGAAAACCCTAAAAACTCTAAAAACCCCAAATAACCAAAAGACCCTAAAACCCTAAATCCACTAAAAATAGTGAAAACCCAAAAAAACATTCAAAATACCTAAAGATAATATAAAATGACTAAAACTATAAAAATCCTAAAATTCCCTAAAACACCTAAAATTTAAAAAAAAAATCCTAAAACCCTGAAAAACCCCTAAAAACCCTAAAAACCCTAAAAACCACAAAACCCATAAAAATATTAAAACGTACAAACACCCCTATATACCATTAAAAACAAAAAAAACTAAAAAAATATAAACACCCAAAATACACTAAAAACCATGAAAACCCATAAACATCCTAAAAAACCTAACAACCCTTAAAACCCTAAAACCGAGAAAACCCAAAAAAACCGTATAAAAATCCTTAAAAATTCCTAAAAATCCTCAAAAATGTAAAAAACTCTAAAATCCCTAAAACCCTAAAAACCAATAAAAACCATTAAAACATCTAAAACCCCCTAAAAATAAAAAGACCCTTAAAAATTTTAAAAATGTTGAAAACTATAAAAAACCATAAAATCCAAAAAACCCTAAAACCCCTAAAAACCTAAAAAAAGCTCGAAAACCCTTTGAAACACTAAAAATCCCTAAAAAATGCTAAAAAGCATAAAATTACTAAAAATCCTAAAAAATATCTATAAACCTAAAAACCCTAAAAACCACTAAAATAATAAAACCCCCTAAAGTACTTAAAAATCCTAAAACCCATAAATTTTCTAAAACCTATTAAAAACTCTAAAAACCCTTATAACCCATAAAAATGTTAAAAACAATAAAAAGCTCTAAAAACCCTAAAAAAGGATAAAAAATCAAAAAAAAATCCTAAGACCACAAAAGACCATAAAAACCCTAAAAACACCTTAAAATCTTGAAAACCTTAAAAATCCATAAACCCCCAAAATTTATAAAAACCCAAAAGACCCTAAAACCCATAAAAATCCTGAAAAAGCCAAAAAAATTCCCTGAACCACGTAAAAAACCCTAAAACCCCACTAAAACCCATTAAACCCCTAATTATTTTAATATTGTTAAAAAAAATCTAAAACTGCATAAAAACCTAAAAATAAAAAAACCCCTTAAAACCCCAAAAGTCCCAAGACCTTGAAAACCCCTTAAACACCAAAAAATCCTGAACACCTCAAATATCACTAAAAACCCTAAAATCCCAAAAATGTAAAAAATCCCAAAAATCAATGAGAATGAAAAAAAAACCTTGAAAACCCCCAAAAAACCAAAAAACCTAATAAAAACTCTAAAAACCCTTAAAACTGCAAAAAAAATTAAAAAAATATAGAAAATATAAAAAGCCTAATAACTAAAAAAACCCTAAAACCCCAAAAGACCCTAAAACCCTTGAAAACCAAAAAAGGCACAAAAAACCTAAAAACCCTTAAAACCCCTCAAAATCCCTAAAAACCCTAAGAAAACCAAAAAAAGACTAAAAACCCTAAAAACCCCCAGAAAGATGGCTCCCGCATCTCCTAGCTCCTCTCGCATTTGGGTCTTCCGTCGGCGTCAATGCTTCTTCGGTGCGGCTGTGGATCCTCAGGCGTCAGCTTGCTTTGTGTTGCTTCTCTCTCCTCTCGAGGTGAGTTTTCTCTGGATTGATGGTTCCCTCGCAGGTCTTCTCTAAAAGCAACTTCGGATGAAGGCTTCATCCATTTTCGAGCAAGCCAGTTCTGGTCTTTCTGGCTTTCGACGTTGTGGTTCTCTCGTGGGGTAGACCAGACTTTCCACTGGCAATCCATAGAGGAGGTGGTCGAATTAGGACTTCCCGGTGTGCGACTGGTTTTTTGGGGTAGCTCTGGACCCTCCGGCATACGAAGTTGCAGTTCTTTGGAGGACACGGTGGGAGTTGGTCTCCCCTTCACTCGGTGTAGCAGTTCCATGGTTGAGTGGTCAAGATCTATTCTCCTCACTTTTCTTGGAGCTGGATCTGGTCGTGGTGTTTGCAGATCTATGGTGGAACCACTTAGATCTGGTGACGTCCACCGCTATAGATCCAGGGATGAGCGGGTTAGATTTTTGTGTTTCGGTTCGTGGTGATGGGATTCAGTGGTGTTTCTCAGAATCACGGCAACAGGTGCTCTTCGGTTTCTTCGTAAAATCTGGTATGTCGTCTTTGGAGTGGGTTTGTTCCTGCATTTTTTCTCTTCTCCTGGTTCTCTGGTGACTCATGGTTTCAGTGCACTACTGCTTTGTGGGTGCATGATTGATCTGATATTATGGTTTTCTTGGCTGGTGGACTGGTTCTCTAGTGGGGATCTTCATCTAGTTGGAGATACTTTGTTTGAATTTATGGCTGAGGTGGTTCAGGGTTTTTCGATTTTGTTTACACTGTTGTGGCTTTTGGTGTGTGCTGATGAGGGAAGTAGGCGTTTTTCTGATGCTTGCTCACAAGGCATTAAAGAAATGTTGGCTGGCTGAAACTCTGGTGCTGGATGATGTTTGTGGATGGACTGGTTGTTGCTGGATGGTGTGAGTTGCTGAAGGCTGATTGGATTGAAGGTGATTGTTGATGTTGGTGCTTGGTAAGGGGTGTTGCTTCGCCCTGAAGTGATGAAGGTGAGATTATGGCTATGATGCTGATGGTTCTATGCTGTTGGTGGTGGATCTTCTTGGTGAGAAGGTGCGGGATGCTAGACTTTGTGAGCTTGGATGCTGGTCGTTGGTAAGCTGTGAGCTGCTGGATGCTGGTTAATGCTGGATGATGGTGGTGGCTGCTTGGTTTTGTTTGTTTTTTATTTTTCCTTTTTGATTTTTCTTTTTTGGGGTCTTTTGCGCCTTGGGTTTGTAAAGAGTTTTTGGGTGTGGGTCGTTTGACCCTCCCCTCCCCTTGTCTGCTCTGTCTCTTTTTTTTCTTTCTAATAAATTTGGGGGGGCGGGGAATAGCCCGACCCTGACATCTTCTTTGCCATAAAACCCCTAAAATAAATAATAAACATAAAAAGACCTAAAAATCCATAAAAACATAAAAAACCCTAAATTTTTTTAAAAGACTTTGAAAACATAAAATCCCCTAAAAACTTTAAAATATAATAAAACCCCTAAAAACTAAAAAAACTAAAACTATTTTAAACCCCTAAAACGTTAAAAACTCTAAAGACCCATAAAAACCTGAAAACTCAAAAAAGACACTAAAACCCTGAAAAACCAAAAAAACCCCTAAAAATCTCTAAAAACTCGCAAAATCACTAAGAACCATAAGGAACCCTAAAAACCATAAAATTTAAAAAAAAAGAACTAAAAAACTAACAATCCATAAAAACCCTAAAAACCCATGAAAACCATGAAAACCTTAAAATACCCTAAAAAAACTTAAATCCCCAAAAAACCACTAAAAACTATAAAAACCCTAAAATCCCCTAAAAATGTTTAAAAAAGTCTAAAAATCCTTAAGAAAACCTAAAATCAAAAAGCTCCAAAAACCCTAAAAACCCCTGAAAAAAAATACCATCAAAATATGTAAAACCCTAAAAAATCATAAAAATCCAAATAAAGCCCTAAAAATAACTAAAAACATAAAAAAACCCCTAAAACCCTTAAACACCCCAAAACCCTAAAAAACCCATAAAAACCATAAAAACCCCTAAAAACCCATAAAACCCTCAAACTAATAAAAACTCTAAAATCCCTTAAAACCCCTAAAAATGTAAAAAAAATTAAAACACCAAAAAACCTTAAAACCCCTAAAAAATCAAGAAACCCTAAAAACTCAAAAGACCCTCAAAACCCTAAAAATCACTAAAAATCCATAAAAAGAATTAAAATCCCTAAAACCCATGAAAACACTAAAAATCCCTAAAATCCCTGAAAAAGTAAAAACCCTAAAGACCCTGAAAAACACCTAAAAACCATAAAAAAACCTTAAAACCTTAAAAACGTAAAAACTCATAAAACCCCTAAAAACCCATTAAAACTATAATAAAACCCCTAAAAGTGTTAAAAACGTTAAAAAAATATAAAAACCCAAAAAATACTGAAAAAAATCCTAAAAACACAGAAGTCCCCGAGAACCCTAAAAAACTGTAAAACCCTGAAAAACCCTAAAAACACTCAAAATCTCTAAAAACCCTAAAAACCCAAAAAACTATAAAAATCCTAAAAATCTCTAAAAATGTAAAAAAACCATAGAAACCCTGAAAACCTCTGAAAAACATCAAAACCCCTAAAAACCATAGAAAACCAAAAAAACCTTAAAACCGCTAAAAATTGTTAAAAATGTTAAAATAACTCTAAAAACCCGAAAAAACACAGAAAAAACCCTAAACCTCAGAAAGAACCTAAAAACCCTAAAACCCCCACAAAAACTATAAAAATCCCAAAAAACCCAAAAAACCATAAAAATTCAAAAAATCCCTACATATCCCTAAAATTGTAAATAACCCTAAAACCCTATAAGATACCTATAAACCTTAAAAACCCTAAAATCCATAAAACCCAAAAATATCCACTAAAACTCTAAAATCCACTAAAAGTCGTGAAAATGTTAAAATACTCTAAAAACCCTTAAAACACAATAAAAATGAAAAAACCCTAAAAACTGAAAGGACCCTAAAACCCGAAAAAACCATAAAACCCCTAAATTCCTAAAAACCCTAAAAAACCCTAAAAACCATATAAGCCCTAAAAAAGCCTAAAATCCCTAAAAATGTAAAAAACCCAAAAAACCCTGAAAACCCCTTGAAAATAAAACACTTAAAACCTTAAAAACCCAAAAAAACCCCTAAAAACCAGTAAAAATTCTAAAAAAAATAAAACCCCTAAAAATGTTAAAAAAACTCTAAAAACCCGTAAAACATTAAAATAATAAAAAAAACCCTAAATACCTAAAAATACCCAAAAAACCCTAAAAAACCCTAAAACCCTAAAAAACTCTAAAAGACTCTAAACCCCCCAAATTCCCTAAAACCCCTAAAAACCCAAAAACTTTAAAAATCCAAAATAATTAAAAACCCTAAAAAACTCTCAAAAACCATAAAACCCCTAAAAACCCTAAAACACAACTAAAACACTAAAACTCCTAAAACCCCTAAAAATGTTAAAAACTCTAAAAACCCATACAACCCTAAAAAAACTCATAAAAACACTCAAAAATGCAAGAAGATCCTAAAACCCTAAAACCTCTCAAAACCCTAAAAAACCCTAAAACCCCCTAAAATCCCTCAAAATCGCTAAAAACCATAAAAATTCTAAAAAATACCTAAAAAATCGTGAAAATGAAAAACACCCTAAAATCCCTACAAATCCCTTGAAAAGGATAAAACCTCTAAAAAGATAAAAAACCCAAAACCCCATAAATATCCTAAAAAGACACTAATAACTCTAAAATCACTTAAATTGTAAAAATGCTAAAAAACTCTAAAAACCCATTAAAAGGCATTAAAAATTCGAAAATACCGTTAAACCCCAAAAGACCTAAAAATCCCTAAAAACCCTAAAAATCCTAAAAACCCTTAAAACCTTGAAAACCCTAAAAATCTATAAAACCCCTAAAAACCCATTAAAACCATAAAAATCCTAAAAAATACCAAAAAATCCCTGAAAACATAAAAAACTCTGAAACCCTAAGAAATGCTTGAAACCAATAAAAACCCTTAAAACCATAAAACCCCTAAAACCCATAAATCCATAAACCAGAAAAAAACGCTAAAACCCCTTAAAACCCTAGAAATGTTAAAAACTCTAAAAAACCATAAAACCCTATAAAAATAAAAAAACCCATAAAACCCAAAAATTCCATAAAAACATTGAAACCCCCTAAAAAACCATGACACCCCTAAAAACCCTCAAAATCCCAAAAAACACTAAAAACCATAAAAACCCTAAAAACCCTAAAAGAATTAAAAATCCCTAAAAACATAAAAACTGTTAAAACCCCTAAAACCCTTGAAAACTATAAAACCCCTAACAAACTTAAAAAACCTTTAAAACCTTTAAAACCCTAAAACCCCACTGAAATACCTAAAAACCCAAAAAAACCATAAAAACATTAAAAACTCTAGAAAACCATAAAAACCCTATAAAACTAAAAAAACCTGAAAAAACCAAAAGACCCTAAAAATCCTAGAACCCCAAAAAACACTAAAATATCCTAAAATACCCTAAAACCATCAAAATCCCTAAAAACCCTAAAAACTATAAAAATCCTAAAAAACAAAACAAATCCTTGAAAACATAAAAAACCTTAAAATCCAAAAAAAGACCTTGAAAACCATAAAACCCATAAAAACCCTAAAACACCACGAAAAACACTAAAACCCCTAAAAACATAAAAAAACTCTATAAAATATTGAAACCCCTAAAAAACTAAAAATACCCTAAAACCCCAAAAAAAACTAAATAATCTTTAAAACCCCTAAAAATCCGTAAAAACCATAAAAAACAAAAAAATTCTAAAAAATTCTAAAAAATCCTTGAAAACGTAAAAAACCCTAAAAACACTAAATAACCATTGAAAATCATAAAACCCCTAAAACTGTAAAAAAATACCAAAAACCCATAAAAAACATAAAACCACTAAAATCTCTAAAACCCCTTAAAACCAATAAAAACACTAAAAAAATCTTAAAATTCCTAAAAACATTAAAAACGTTAAAAAACTCTAAAAAACCTTAAAACCCAAAAAAACTAAAACCCCCTAAAAATCCAAGATTTTTCTAAAAACCTTGAAAACACTAAAACCCCTCAAAATCCTTAAAAACCTAAAAAACCCTAAAAACCATAAAAATCCTTAAATCCCTAAAAATCCTTAAAAAAATAAAAAACCTTAAAAATGATGAAAACCCCCCAAAAACCATAAAATCTATAAAAACAATAAAACCCTAAAAATCCATAAATACCCAAAAAACCTACTAAAAATATAAAAACCCTTAAAACACCTAAAAAATATTAAAAACATTAAAAACTCTAAAAAACATTAAAACCCCTAATAAAATCAAGAAAACCATAAAACCCCAAAAGACCCTAAAACCCTGATATACCCTAAAAACCAAAAAAATATATAAAGAACCTTAAAACCCCTCAAAATATCTAAAACCCCTAAAAAACCCTAAAAACCATATAAATACTAAAAAACCTTAAAAATCCACGAACACAAAAAAAACACAAAAACCAAAGAAAATCCTTTAAAAACCATAAAACCCTAACAATCCCCCTATAAACCCACTAAAAAATCTAAAAAACCTTGAAACCCCTGCAAATGTTGAAAATTTTTATACAACTATAAAAACCTTAAAAACCCTAAAATACTCAAAAAACCCAAAAGACCTTGAAAACCCATAAAAAACCTCAAAATCCCTAAAAACCCTAAAAACCCTAAAAACCATAAAAATCCTAAATAATCCCTAAAAATATCTAAAAATGTAAAAAATGATAAAAAACCTAAACAACCCTTGAAAACCATAAAAACCAAAAAAAACCCAATAACCACTATAAACTCTAAAAGTCCTTTAAACCCCAAAAAACGTTAAAAACTCTGAAAAAACCTTAAAAAACGTAAGAAATAAAAAAATACATAAATCCCCTAAAAACCCTAAAAACAAAGAAATCCCCCAAAAAACCTCAAAATCCCTAAAAACCCTAAAACTCTAAAACCCTAAAAACCATAAAAATCCTAAAAAAGACCAAAAAATCCATGAAAATTAAAAAAACCCTAAAAACCGTAGAAAACCCCTAAAACCCATAAAATTCCCTAAAAACCTTTATAGCCCATAAAACCCCATAAAACCCCTAAAAAACCACTAAAAAATCTAAAATCCCTTAAAATCCCAGTATGTTAAAAAATAATAAAAAAATTAAAACCCCTAAAAAACTGAACAAAAAACATAAAAACCCAAAAGACCCTAAAACCCTAAAAAACCCTAAAAATCCATGAAAAACACTAAAAACACTCTAAATCCCTAAAACACTAAAAAACCCAAAAAACCATAAAAATCCTAAAAATTCAAAAAAACCCCTCAAAACATAAAATACCCTAAACCCCCTAAAAATCCTATCAAAACCATAAACCACTAAAAACCATAAAAAACTCTAAAAACCATAAATATCAAAAAACCCACTAAAAAATCTTTAAAAACCCGTAAAACCCTTAAAATGTTAAAAACTCTAAAAAACATTAAACCCCCAAAAAACTCAAAAAAACCCAAAAAACCCAAAAAGTCCCTAAAAAGCCTAAAAACACCAAAATCCCCTAAAAACCCTCGAAATTCCTAAAACCCATAAAAACCCTAAAAACTATAAAAATATTAAAAATCCCTAAAAATCCATGAAAACGTAAAAAACTCTAAAAACCCCCTAAAAACCAAAAAAATCATTAAAAACCTTAATAAACCCAATAAACCCATAAAACCCATAAATCCCCACTAAAAACTCTAAAAGATTGTAAAACCCATAAAAACATTATAAAAAGTTAAAAAAACTCAAAAAAACCTTAAAAACCCGATAAAACTCAAAAAACCCCTAAAAACCCAAAAGACCCTAAAAACCTTGAAAAACCCTAAAAACCCACAAAAACCAAAAAACCCCTCAAAATCCCTAATATCCTTAAAAACCCTAGAAACCATAAAAATCACTAAAAATCCTAGAAAATGTAAAAAACACTAAAAAACCTAAAAACCCCTAAAACACCCAAAATCCCTAAAAACCATAAAAACCCTAAAAACCATAAAAATCCTAAAAAAAACCCTAAAAATCACTGAAAACATAAAAAACATTAAATACCCAAAAAACCCTAAAAGACCCTAAAAACCCCTGAAAGCCATAAAAACTCTTAAGAACCATAAAAACCCATAAAAACCCTAAAATCCCAAAAGACCATAAAATCCTAAAAAACCTAAAAAACTTAAAAACCCCTTAAAACCCTCAAAATCCCTAAAAACCATAAAAACCATAAAAATCCGAAAAAATCCCTAAAAATCATGGAAATTATAAAAAATCCTTAAAAGCCTGAAAACCATAAAAACCTGTGAAAACCTAAAGCACCATTGAAACCCATAAAAACCCACTAAAAACTCTAAAAACACTTTAAACCGCTAATAAAATTAAAAAATTCTAAAAAACCTTACAATCCTTTAAAAACAAAAAAAAAAACAGAAAACCCCCTAAATACAATAAAGACCCTAAAATCTTTTTAAAACCCACAATAACCTGAAAAACCAAAAAAAATCTAAAAACCCTTTAAACCTCCAGAAACGTTAAAAAACTCTAAAAAACTTAAAACCTTAAAAAACTAAAAAATAAAGTAAAAACCCCAAAAGAACCTAATAAACCTAAAAACCTTGAAAATCATGAAAATCCATAAAAACCGAAAAAAATCCTCAAAACCATACAAATACAAAAAATCCCTAAAAATGTAAAAAAACTATAAAAACCCTTAAAATCCCATAAAAACCATAAAACCCCTAAAAAATTTAAAAACTAAAAAACCCAAAAAAACCCAAAAAACCACTAAAACTCTAAAATCCCTTAAAAAGTTAAAAAAATCTAAAAAAACATGATAGACCCAAAAAAATACCAAAATACCCTAAACCTCCCCCCCAAACACTCATAATCCCAAAAAAAACTAAATACCCTAAAATCCATAAAAATCCTAAAAAATCCCTAAATTTCCTCGAAAATGTAAAAAAATCCTAAAAACCCTGAAAACCCCCTAAAAACCATAGAAACCCCTAAAAGACTTAAAAATCCCTGAAAACCAATAAAACACCTAAAAACCCACTGAAAACTCTAAACACTCTCAAAACCTTGAAAATAGTTTTAAAACGTTAAAAATCTCTAAAAACCCTTAAAATCCCTAAAAACTCAAAAAAACCAAAAAGAACATAAAAACCCTGAAAACCCTAAAAAACCTAAAAACCATTAAAAACCATTAAAAACCCTAAAACCGATCAAAATACCTAAGAACTTTAAAAACCCTAAAAACCATTAAAATACAAAAAAAGCCCTAAAAATCCATAAAAATGCAAAAAACAATAAAAACCATGAAAATCCATTGAAAACCATAAACCACTATAAAACATAAAAACCCATAAAAACCCTAAACCACTAAAAACTCTAACACCCTTAAACCCCTAAAACCATTAAAAAACACTAAAGAACCTTAAAAACACTAAATAACTAAAAAAATCCTAAAATCCCAAAAGACCTTAAAAACCATGAAAACCCCTAAAAATAATAAAATAACCCTAAAACCCTCTAAAAACCCTCAAAATCCCTAATAACACCTAAAAACCATAAAACCAATAAAAATCCTAAAAATACCAAAAAATTTAAAAAACCTTGAAAAACCTATGATAACCATAAAACCCCCTAAAACCCATAAAAATCCTAAAAAATCCCTAAAAATCCATGCAAACTAAAACCCCCTAAAAACCCTAAAAAATATTTGAAAACCATAAAACCTTTAAAAACATTAAAAACCCCATAAAATCCCTAAAAACCCACTAAAAACATTAAAAACCCTTAAACCCCCTAAAAATGTTAAAAAACTCTTAAAAACCTTAAAACCCCCCAAAAGCACAAAAAATCCCTAAAAACCCAAAAAGTCCATATGAACCCTAAAAATACCACAAAAAACTAAAAAACCAAAACTGTAAAAATCATAAAAAATCCCTAAAAAAATAAAAGAAGACCAAAACCCCAAATAAACTGAAAACCATAAAAACCACTAAAAACCCTAAAAGAAAAAAACCCATAAAACCCTGAAAACACTAAAAAAATATAAAAACACTTTAAACCCCTAAAAATGTTAATAAAACTCTAAAAAACCGTAACTCTAAAAAATCAAAAATAACTAAACCCTTAAAAGATCCTAAAACCCAAAAAACCTTAAAAACCCAGAAAACCCTGAAACTCCCTAAAAATCAATAAAAACCCAAAAAACTTTAAAACCCATAGAAATCCTAAAAATCCTAAAAAATACCTAAAAACGTAAAAACCCATAAAACCTTAAAAAATCCCTAAACCCCAAAAAACCTTAAAAAATCCAAAAAACCCAAAAAACCCCCCAAAAAACTATTTTTTTAGAATAATCTTAAAAACCCAAAAAACCCATAAAAATCCTCAAAATCCTTAAAAACCATAAAAATTCTAAAAACGCAAAAAAATACCTAAAAACATAAAAGACCTAGACATTGAAAAACCAATGAAAAATATAAAAACCCCTAAAAACCTTTTAACCCATAAAACCATTAAGAGACTTAAAAGCCATTAAAAACTCAAAAAACCCTTAAAACCCCTTAAAATGTAAAAAACATTAAAAAACTCTAAAAAACCTTAAAAATGGTAAAACCCAAAAAACCCATATAATCTCAAAAAGATCCTAAAAACCCTAAAAACCACTAAATTCCCATAAAAACCCTAAAAATCCTAAAACCCATAAAAATCCTAAAAGAACCCCTAAAAATGTAAAACCGCTAAAAACCCTGAAAACCACAGGAAAACCCTAAAAACCCAAAAAAAAAACTCTAAAAACCCTTTAAACATCTAAAAACATTAGAAATCAATAAAAAGGATTAAAAACCCAAAAAAACATTAAAAAAACCTTAAAAACATAAAAAAAATAAAAAACCCTAAAAACCCTAAAAAACCTGGGAAAACATTAAAAACCCTCAAAATCTCTAAAACCCCTTAAAATCCCTAAAAACAAGAAAATAAATAAAGCGCCATAAAAATCCTTGAAAATGTAAAAAAACCTAAACCCCCCCCCCCCAAAATAGAAAAAAAAAACAAAAAAACCTTAAAAACAAAAAAACCCAAAATACCCCAAAAAACAACAAAAACTATAAAAACCCTGAAACCCCTAAAACATTAAAAAACTCTAAAAACATTTAAAACCCTAAATAACTCAAAAAACCCAAAAAAACCAAAAAATAACCTAAAAGCACTAAAAACCATAAAAAAACCTTAAAATCCCCTAAAACCCTCAAAATCCTTAAAACTCCTAAAAACCATAAAAATCCTAAAAATCTCTAGAAACTGTGAAAATTTAAAACCCCCAAAACCCATTGAAAACCATAAAAACACATAGAAACCTTAAAAACCCCTAAAAACCCATAAAACCATAAAACCACTAAAAACACTAAAAACCCTAAAAACCCGTAAAACCTGTAAAAACGATACAAAACTCTAAAAAATATTAAATACCCTAAAAACTCAAAAACAAAACATAAAACACCAAAATACCCTAAAACCCTGGAAAATTCCAAAAATCCCTAAAAA
Organism: Viscum album; assembly: GCA_963277665.1. NCBI lineage: Eukaryota > Viridiplantae > Streptophyta > Magnoliopsida > Santalales > Viscaceae > Viscum > Viscum album. The sequence continues at coordinate 1,883,875,602 of OY728141.1, read as the reverse complement.
CACTCAAAATCCCAAAAAACATTAAAAACCATAAAAAGCATAAAAATCCTTAAAAGCCCTAAAAATCCCTAAAAAAGTAAAAAAACACTAAAAACCCTGAAAACACATGAAAAAAATAAAATTCCCTAAAAACTATAAAAACCTTAAAAACCCATAAAACACTAAAAACCCACTTACAACTCTAAAAACCCTTTAAACCCCTAAAAATGTTAAAAACTCTAAAAAATATTTAAAACCCAAAAAAATTAAAAAAACACCAAAAAACCAAAACCCTAAAAACCCCAAAACCCCTCAAAATTCCAAAAACCCCTAAAAACCAAAAAACCCATAAAAATTCTAACAAATCCCTAAAATTACTTGAAAAAGTGAAAGATCCAAAGAACCCATGAAAACCAATGAAAACCCTAAAACCCCTAAAAACCACTAAAAACACTAAAAACCCTTTAAGCTGCAAAAAAGTTAAAAAATTCTAAAATACTTAAAAACCCTAAAACAGAAAAAATACCTCTAAAATCCCAAAAGAACCTAAAACCCTGAAAACCCCTATAACCCCAGAAAGCACTAAAACCTCAAAATCCCTAAAAATCATAAAAACCATAAGAATACTAAACCCCCCCTAAAAATCCCTGAAAATGTAAAAAAACTTAAAAAGCTTGAAAAGCCACTTAAAACCACAAAGACCCTTAAAAATCCAAAAAACCCAAAAACCACTAAAAACTCTAAAAATCCTTAAAACCTCTAAAGACTTTAAAAAAATCTAAAAAAGCTTAAAAACCCAAAAAACGTTACAAAATCCTAAAACCCAAAAAACCCCAAAAAACCCCTCAAAATCTCTAAAACCCCTAAAAACCCAAAAAACCCAAAAAACCCATAAAAATCCTAAAAAAGCCCTAAAAAACCATGAAAACATAAAAAACTATAAAAACCCTGAAAAAAATCTGAAAACAATAAAAACCCCTAAAACCATTAAAATCCTTATAAATCCCTAAAACCCCCCAACCCACTAAAAACTCTAAAACCCCTTTAAACCCCAAAAAATATTAAAAACTCTAAAAACACATAAAAACATTAAAAAACATAAAACCTCAAAAGACCGTAACACCCCTAAAAACCATATAACCCTAAATCCCTAAAACCTTAAAACCCCCCGAAAACCCCTCAAAATCCATAAAAATACTAAAAAACCCTAAAAACCATAAAAATCCTAAAAATCCCTAAAAATTCATGAAAACATAAAAAAACCCTAAAAAACCCACTAAAAATTCTAAATACCCTTAAAACCCCTAAAAAACATTAAAAACCCTAAAAACCTTAAAATCACTAAAAACTAAAAAACCCTGTAAAAACCCAAATGACCCTAAAACCCTAAAAATACTAAAAACCCTAAAAAAAACCGAACACCCCTCAAAATATCTAAAAACCCTAAAATCCCATAAAAACCATAGAAATCTCTAAAAATACCTAAAAACCATAAAAACGTAAAATACCCTCTAATACTAAAAATCCCTAAAACCATAAAAACCCCTAAAAACATAGAAAACCCTTAAAACTCTAAAGCCCCTAAAACCCACTAAGAACTCAAAAAACCCCTAGAACTCTTAAAAACCATAAAAATATTAAAAACCTTAAAACTGCTAAATAACTCAAAAACCCCTAAAATCCCAAAAATAAGCTAAAACCCTGAAAACCCCTAAAAACCCACAGAATCCCCAAAAACCATAAAAAACTTAAAAATATTAAAAACCCCTAAAAATCCTTGAAAATATAAAAACCCCTAAAACCCCTAACCCCCCCCTAAAAACTATAAAAACCCAATTTTTTTAAAAAAAACCATAAAACCCCATAAAAAATCCTACAAACCACTAAAAAATCTAAAAACCCTTTAAGCCCCTAAAAACATTAAAAAACTCAAAAAAAACATTAAAACCCCTAAAAACTCAAAAAATCCTAAAAAACCTAAAAACCAAAAAACCATAAAAACTTTGAAAAATCCTAAAAACACTAAAACCATAAAAATCCAAACAAATCCATAAAAATCTCAAAAAATGTAAAAAAACATAAAACCCTGAAAAATCCCTAAAATCTATAGAAATACCTAAAACCTTAAAAACCCTAAAACCCTTAAAAACCCTAAACCCCTAAAAATTATAAAAAACCTTAAATCCCATAAAACCATAAAACTCTAAAAAATATTTAAATCCCTAAAAACTCAAAATAACCCTAAAAATGAAAAAAAAAGACCCTAGATACCCAGAAAACACAAAAAACCCTAAAAACCCTTAAAAATCCTGAAATGCCTCAAAATACCTTAAAACAATAAAACCCCCTAAAAATCATAAAAATCCTAAAAAACCTTAAAAATGTAAAAACCCCTAAAACCCTGGAAACCCCCTGAAAACAATAAAAACCTCTAAAAACCTTAAAAATCCATAAAACCACTAAAAACCCACTAAAAATCTAAAAACCCTTTAAACCCCTAAAAACCATAGAAAACTTTAAAAAACTCTTAAAAACATTTAAACCCCTTAAAAACTCAAAAAACCCTAAAAACCCTAAAAACCCAGAAGACCCTAAAAATCTTGAAAAACCCAAAAAACCAAACAACCCTAAAACCCTTAAAATCCCTAAAAACCATAAAAAACCTAAAATCCATAAAAATCCAAAAAAATTGCTAAAATTCCATGAAAACAAAAAAACCCCCAAAAACCTTAGAACCCCCTAAAATCTACAAAACAACTTAAAAACCATAAAAAACCTAAAACCCATAAAAGCTCTAAAACCCACTAAAAACTATAAAGTTCCTCAAAACCCATAAAAATGTTAAAAACCCTAAAAACCTTTTAAAACCTAAAAAACTAAAAAAATATGAAAACCCAAAAAAACCAAAAAAACCCAAAAAACCCAAAAATACCTCGAAATCCCTAAAAACCCTAAAAACCCTAAAAACCCTAAAAACCATAAAAATCCTAAAAACCCCTTAAAAATCTCTGAAAACATAAAGAACACTAAAAAAAACTAAAAATCCCATGAAAACCATAAAAACCCTTAAAACCATTAAAACCCCTAAAACCCAATAAAAAAAATCTAAAAACCCTAAAACACCTAAAAAGTTAAAAGATACTAAAAACCTAAAAAACTCGAAAATACTCAAAAAACCCTAAAATCAAAAAAATATCTTAAAATCTTTGAAAAACACTAAAAACCATGAAAACCCCTAAAACCCATCAAAATCACAGTGACCCTAAAAACCCTAAAATCCATAAAAATTGAAAGAAGCACAAAAAGTCCCAAAAAATATAAAAACCTTGAAAAAATATTTAAAACCATAAAATCCCTAAAATCTTAAAAACACTAAAACACCATGAAACCCTAAAAACCTGATAAGAAATCTAAGAAAAATTTAAACCCCAAAAACGATAAAGATGTTAAAAACTATAAAAACCTTAAAAACCTTAAAAACTCAACCCCCCCTAAAAACCCAAAAGGACCTTAATAAACATGAAAACCCCTAAATCCCCTAAAAAACCTGAAAACCCCTCAAAATCCAAAAAAATATATAAACTACAAAAACCATAAAATCCTAAAAAATCCTGAAGAATTTATGAAAACATAAAACCCTTAAAAATGCAAAAAAACCTTCAAACCAATAAAAACCCCAAAAGAGCGTAAAAATCCTTAAAAAACCAGAAAACCCTAAAAACCTCCTGGTAACTTTAAAAACCCTCAAAACCCAAAAAAACATTAAAAAAATCTAAAAACCCAAAAAAACACAAAAACCCTAAACACTTAAAAGACCCTAAAAACCATAAAAACCAAAAAAAATGTTGAAAACCCCTAAAAACCCTAAAAACCCTAATGACACAAAAAACCAAAAAAAACCTAAATAACCATAAAACCCCAAAAAGGACCTAAAGCATATAAAAAACCCTAAAACCCCGAAAAACCTAGAAAAAAATTGAAAACTCTCAAAATCCCAAAAAACCCTAAAACCCCTAAATCATAAAAATACTAAAAAATATCTAAAAATTGTTGAAAACATAAAAATCCCTAAATACCCTAAAAATCCCCTGAACACCATAAAAACCACTAAAAACCATAAAAACTCTAAAACCCCTAAAAGCACACTAAAAACCCCTTAAAACACCTAAAAAGTTAAAAAACACTAAAAAACTTAAAACCCCTAAAAAACTCCAAAAACCCCAAGAAACCCAAAAAGACTCTAAAAACCATGGAAAACCCTAAAATCCATAAAAACCATAAAAATCCAAAAAATCCTTGTAAATGCAAAAAACTCAAAAAACACTAAAAACCTCTAAAATTCATAAAAATATCTAGAAACCTTAAAAAACCCTAAAAACCCGTAAAATCCATAAAACAACTATAATCTCTAAAACCCCTTAAAATCCCTAAAAATGTAAAAATATATTAAAAACTCAAAAAACCTTAAAACCCCCTAAAAAATCACAATAAAACCCTAAAATCCCCAAAAGTCCCAAAAAACCATGAAAACCTTTAAAAACCATAAACAACCCAAAAACCCTTCAAAATCTCTAAAAACCCTAAAAACCATAAAAATCCTAAAATTCTCAAAAAAATCATGAAAACATGAAAAACACTAAAAACCTTTAAAACCCCTGAAAACCATAAACACCTGAAAAAACCATAAAAACCTTGTACTCCTATAAAACCATAAACCACTAAAAAAATCTACAAACCCATAAAATCCTAAACACACCTAAAAATTTTAAAAACAATAAAAAACCTTAAAACCCTAAAAAACTCAAAAAAACACTTAAAAACTAAAAAAGAGGCTAAAACCCAGAAAAACATAGAAAAATACTAAAAACACTAAAACCATAAAAATTCTAAAAACAATAAAAATCCTAAAAATACCTAAATCTCCTTAAAAACTTAAAGGACCCTAAAACTCTAAAAAAGCCCTTGAAAACAATAAAAACCCTTAAAAACCTTAAAAACCCTAAAAACCCATAGATACCTTAATAACCCGCTAAAATTTCTAAAAATACTCAAAACCCCCAAAAACCTTAACACACTAAAAACTCTAAAAAACCTTAACCCCTCTAAAAAACTCAAAAACCCCTACAAACCCAAAAAGACCCTAAAAACCCAAAAAACCTTGAAACCCTAAAAACACTAAAAAAACCCTAAAATCCCAAAAATCCATAAAAGTCCTAAAAACCCTATTTTTTTTGAAAATTTAAATAACCCTAAAAACCCTCTAAAAACCATAAAAACCTGTAAAAACCTTAAAAACCCTAAAACCCATAAAAACCCTAAAAACACTAAAAACCCAAAAAAACCCTTAAAACCCAAAAAACAATAAAAAATATTAAAAATCTTAAAATCCTAAAAAATATAAACAACTCTAAAAATCCAAAAGACCATAAACACCCATAAAACCCATAAAAACCCTAAAAATTTGAAATACCTCAAAAACCGTCAAAACCCCTAAATCCTTAGATATCATAAAAATCCTAAAAAAGAACTAAAAATCCCTAAAAATGTAACAAACACTAAAAACCCTAAAAAACCCTGAAAACCATAAAAACCCCTAAAAATAAAAAAGTCTAAAAACTTATAAAATCCGTAAAAACCACTAAAAACACTAAAAACCCTTAAAACACCTAAAAATATAAAATAAATTAAAAAAACTTTATACCCCTAAAACTCAAAAAAAACCCCTAAAACCCCAAAAAAGCCCTAAAAACCCTAAAAACCCTAAAAAATCTAAGAAACCCCAAAAGACTCTGAAAATACTGGGAAACCCTCAAAATCCCTGAAAATCCTATAAACCCTGAAAACCATAAAAATCTTAAAAAAAGTCCTAAAAATCATGAAAAACATAAAAAACCTAAAAACCTTGAAAACCCCATGAAAACCATAAAAACGACTAAAAACATTAAAAACCCAATAACCCATACAAACCCTAAAATCCCATTAAAAACTCAAAAAAACACTTTAAATACCTAAAAATGGTAAAAGTGTTAAATAACTCTAAATCCCTTAAAACCCAAAAAACACAAAAAAAACCCTAAAAACACAAAAGACCCTAGAAACCCTGAAAAACACTAAAAATTATAAAAACCATAGAAAACTCAAAAAATTATCAAATATCCAAAAAACCCAAAAAACCCTGAAAACTATAAAAATCCAATAAAATCCCTAAAAGCCCTGAAAAGGCAATACACCCCGAAAACCCTGAAAACCCCTAAAAAATCTTAAATTCCCTAAAACCCCCTAAAACCCTAAAATCCACTAAAAACTCTAAAAACCCTTAATACCCCTAAGAACGTTAAAAACACTAAAATAACTCAAACCCCCTAAATAAGTAAAAAAAACCCTAAAAATCCAAAAGACCCTAAAAACCTTCGAAAACTATAAAAACATTAAAAATACCCAAAAACCCTTAAAAACCCTCAAATCCCTAAAAACGTAAAAACCGCTAAAACCCTAAAAAATACCTGAAAACCATAAAATCAGCTAAAACCCTTATAAACCCTAAAAATCCATAAAAACTCATAAAACAAAAAAAAACACTAAAAATGATGAAAACCCATAGAAACGTCAAAAAAGCTCAAAACCCCTAAAAACTCAATAAAAACACTAAAAACCAAAAAATACCCTAAAAACACTAAAAATAGTGAAAAATACAAAAACCCTGAAAAATCCCTAAAAGCCCAAAAAACCCTTAAAACTAAAATATCCAAGAAAATTCATAAAAACCCATAAAAATATAAATTCCCCAAAAAACACTGAAAAACCCTTGAAAACCTTAAAAAACCCTAAAAAACTTATAAAAACCCTAAAACCCACTAAAAACTCTAAAAACCCATAAAACCTCTAAAAACATTAAAAACCCTAAAAAGTATTAAAACCCATAAAAAACCCAAAAAACCCCTAAAACCCCCCAAAAGAACCTAAAAACCCTAAAAAATTGAAAATTCTAAAAAACCCTAAACATACTTACAACCCATAAAAAACCCTAAAAAATCCCCCCAAATCCCAAAAAAAAAACAAAAACCCCCTAAAAACCATAAAACCCATAAAAACCATTAAACCCCTAAAAATCCATAACCCCCCCCCCCCCCAACCACTATAAAATCTAAAAATACTTTAAACCCCTAAAATGTTAAAAACGTCTAAAAACCCATTAAAACCCTAAAAACTCAAAAAACCCCTAAATACCCCAAAATACCTTAAAAAACCTGAAAAACTGTAAAACCCTAAAAAACCCTGAAAATCCCTAAAACCCCTGAAAATCCCTAGAATCACTAAAAAATATAGAATACATAAAAAACCTAAAAATACCAAAAAATCCTTGAAAACATTAAACCCCAAAAAACACTGGAAAACACATAAAACCCCTAAAAACCTAAAAATCCCTAAAAACATACTAAAAACTCTAAAAACAATTTAAACTTCTAAAAATGTTGAAAAAAATCTAGAAAACCTTAAAAACCCTAAAAAATAAAATAAAACTAAAGTCCCAAAAAACCATAAAAGCCAAAAAAAACCCAAAAAACCTATGAAAATCCCTAAAACCCCTCAAAATCCCTAAAAATCATAAAAACCCTAAAAACAATAAAAATCATAAAATAACCAAAAAATCCATGAAAACATAAAAAACCTTAAAATCCCTGGAAAAACCCAAGAGACCATAAAAACCGCTAAAAACAAAAAAACTTGAAAACCAAAATAACAGTAAAAACTCTAAAAATCCTTAAAACCCCTAAAAACCTAAAAAACTATAAAAACCATTAAAATTTTAAAAAACTCAAGAAAACCCTAAAACTATAAAAAAAGAAAAACTCAAAAATCCATGAAAACCATAAAAAATATAAAAACTCTCAAAATCCCTCATGACCCTAAAATCCCTAAAAAACATAAAAATTCTAAAAAGCCCCTAAAAATACCAAAAAACATAAAAAATGCTAAAACCCCCAAAACCCCTGAAAATAATAAAAACCACTAAAAACATTAATAACCCATAAAAACCAATAAAAACACTAAAACCCCAAAACTGCTTTAAAACCCAAAAAATGTTTAAAAAACTTCAAAAACCTTTAATACCCTGAAGGGGTTTAAAAAACCCTAAAAACCCTAAAGACCATAAAACCCTAAAAACCATAAAAAACCCTAAAAATTTAAACCCTCAAAATCCATAAAAACCTTTAAAATATTAAAAAATAGAAAAAAACCAAAAAAAAGAAAAAAAATCCATGAAAACATAAAAAAAAACTAAAAACCCTAACCCCCCTGAAATCCATAAAAACCCCTAAAACCCTTAAAAACCCATAAAATCGAATAAAAATAATAAAAAACCACTAAAATTCTAAAAGCCAACAAAACCCCAAAAAACCTTAAAAACATAAAAAACCTTTAAAACCCAAAAACTCAAAAAGTTTCCTAAAACCCCAAAATTCCCTAGAAACCCTTAAAAACAACAAGACACCTAAAAATCCCCCAAAACCTATAATACTCTCAAAATCCCTAAAACCCCTAAAACCCTAAAAACCATTAAAATTTAAAAAAATCCCTAAAATCCCTAAAAATTTAAAAAACCCTAAAAAACCTAGAAAACCTCTGAAACCCATGAAAACCCCTAAAAACCTTTAAACCCCTAAAACCCCATAGAAACCTTAATACCCACTAAAAAAATAAAAACACTTAAACCCCCTAAATATGTAGAAAATATTAAAATCCTTAAAACCCTAAAAAAACTCAAAAAAGCCCAAAAATCCCATAGAGACATTAATAACCCAAAAATCCCTAAAAAACACTGAAAACCCTTAAAAAACTCTCAAAATCCCTAAAAACAATAAAAACCATAAAAATCAGAAAAATCCTAAAAATCCCTAAAAACCCTGAAAACGTATAAAACCCTAAAACCCTAAAAAATCCTTGAAAACCACAAATCCCATAAAAACCATTAAAAACCCTAAAAACACATAAAATCCCTAAAAACTAATAAAAACTACTAAAACCCTTAAAACCTCTAAAAATGTTATAAAAACATTAAAATCCCTAAAAGCTCAATGATAAGAGGATGGTGGCACACTCTCCAGGTTCTCTCTCTCGCCCGACGCTTCTTCCCCTGGTTTTGTCTAGGGGTTCTGTCGTTGGTCTTCCTCGACGGCGGTGTTCTATGGGCGTGCTTTCTGTCTTTAGCAGCTTCTTTTGCCTCACCCCGTGATATGGATTTCAGTTTCGGAAGGATTATTTTGCGGGTGCGCTTGGATTTCGTCGGGATCGGTGCTTGTGCAGTTTCCTCCGGTCCATGATCGATCGGATATGGTCTGCGGATAAGTTGTTGACTCCATGGCGGCCAGGACCCTTGTTGGGAATCGGCTGTGGTTTTGGGTTGACTTTGCAGATCTGAGTTTACCCTGGGTAGTCCGGTGTCGGGTGCCTCTACGACGATGCGGTCTTGGCGAGGAGGAACTTTCGAGTTCGGCTTGGTAGTGTTTTGCACAAAGGATGTAGTCCAGGACTTGGGTCGTTGATGGTTTCTTGTTGGAGCGTTGTGTCAATGGCCTACGGTTTGGTGCCTTTCGATGGATCTTCTGGCTTTATTATGGTTTATGGCGCTTGGAGCTGGATGCTGCGGGGGCTCCCAGATCTTCGTCAAGGTTGCAGGAGGCACCTCTGAAGCTGTGGAGGGGAACACACCGATGATGTGGGATATGGACGGTCAACTATCCAAATTTTATGCCTCGGTTCTACTTTTTGGATGCCTCCTTGATGCTGCTTCAAATCTGGTATGTCTCCTCTTACTTGGTGTTGTTTCTGCGAATTTGCTCTGGTTTTGGTGTGCCGTTGGATTGTGGAATTTGTCTCCACGGGTTTATTCTGCTGCTTTGGATCGCTTTGCTGGTGGCTTGGTTTTTTGGTTGCGCTATGGTTATGGTTACAAATGAGCTGTTGGTCGAGCTGGTGTGGGTGGATTTTGGTAACGCTTTCTAGAATTGTAGCTGCTGGATGCTTGATGCGGGTTGGATGAGAGTGGAATGGTTGGGAGTTTTTGATTTCTGTGATGAAAATGCTGGTTGCTGGATTGGTTGTGATGATGGATGTGGCTGGATGTTTGGCTATGATTTACTAGTAGGGATGGCTTTCTGTGGCTGGTTTGGTAGTGAGCTTCTACTAGTGCTGGCTGTTGGTAGGGAAGAAGAGTTGCTGGGGTCTGGAGGCTTGGTGTTATGGGATGATTTCTCTATTTGGATGGGTGATGCTTGTTTTGTTTGGCTGGGTGATGCTATTGGTGATGCTATTGGTGGGAAGGTGTTGGATGCTGGTACATGTGAGTTTGGAAGCTGGATTTCTCTTGGTAGTGGGCTGGTGGTTGCTGGATGCTGCTGGATGGTGGTGATGGTTTCTGCTTGTACCTGGGTGTGCTTGTTGTTTTTTTTTATTTTCTTTTTTGATTTTTCTTTTTTTTCGTGAGTTGTAAGGGGTTTTTGGGTGTGGGTCGTTTGACCCCTCCCCTCCCTTATCTACTGCGTCTCTATTTTTCTTTCTAATAAATTTGGGGGGTCGGGAATAGCCCAACCCTCACACCTTTCTTGCCCTAAAAGCTCAAAAAAGCCCCAAAACCCCAATAAACCATAAAATCCCTGAAAACCCCTAAAAACCCTAAAACCATGAAATCCCTAAAACCCCTCAAAATACATATAATCCTTAAAAACCATAAAAACCATAAATTCCCTAAAAGTCCTCAAAAATGTAAAAAATCCTAAAAACCTAGAAACCCCCCTGAAAACCATATATCCCAAAAAAACCATAAAAACCTTAAAACCTTAAAAAAACCCATAAAAACCTAAAAACTACTAAAAACTCTAAAAACCCTTAAACCTCCTCAAAATGATTGAAAACTCAAAAAAACCTTAAAACCTAAAAAAAACCCGAAACCCCCAAAAAAACCATAAAAACCATAAAAACCCTAAAAACCCTAAAAAACCCAAAAAACCCTCAATATCCCTAAAAACCCTAAAAACATAAAAACCTAAAAACTCCTAAAAATCCCAAAAAACATAAAATCACCTGAAAACAATAAAATACCCCTAAAACCATAAAAAACCCATAAAACCCTAAAAACCACTAAAAACTCAAAAAAACCATTTAAACCTGTAAAAATGTTAAAAACATTAAAAACCCTTAAAAACCTAAATAACTCAAAAAACCCTAAAACCCGGACTTTAAAAAAAACCTAAAAACACAAAAGTCCATAAAAACCATTAAATCCCTAAAAACCCTTAAAACTGTAAGAACCCTCAGAATCCCTAAAAATCTTAAAAAAACTAAAAAACAAAAACTCTTAAGAAGCCCAAACAATCCCTTAAAATAAAAAGGATTTATGTACATTGAAACCCCTTGAAAACTATAAAAATCCCTAAAAACCGTAAAAACCCTAAGAAATCATAAAAACCCTAAAAACCCTAAAAACCCACTAGAAACTATAAAAACCGTTAAAACCCCCCAAAAAAACTTAAAAACTCTAAAAATATTAAAATCCATAAACACTAAAAGAACCCTAAACCACCAAGAGGCCCTAAAAACCTTGAAAAAACCCATAAAAACCCTAAAACCCTAAAAAATATAAAAACCATCAAAATCCCTAAAAACCCTAAAAACCAAAAAAACTAAAAAAAATCCTTGAAAACATAAAACCCTTAAAACCCCTAAAAACCGCCTGAAAACCATAAAGCCCCCTTTAAACATTAAAAAATCCATAAAAAACTAAAAACCCATTAAAGACTCTAAAATTCTTAAAACCCCTAAAAATGTTGAAAAACGCTATAAAACATTAAAAATACTAAAAACTAAAAAAATCTTTAAAACCCCAAAACACTATAAAAACCATGAAAAACCCCTAAAACCCCTAGAAAACCCTCAAAATCCAAAAATACCATAAAAAATCCCTGAAAACCACCTGAAAACCATAAAACCCCCTAAAACCCCTAAAACCCCTAAACACCAATAAAACCCTAAAAACTCAAGAAATCCTTAAAACCCAGAAAAATGTTAAAAACACAAAAAACTCAGAAGGCCTAAAAACCCTAAAAACCCCTAAAACCCCATGAAAACCCATAAAAACATCAGAACCCCTATAAAACCTTGAAAAACCTAAAACCCATAAAAATCCTAATAAATCCCTATAATTCCCTAAAAATATAAAAAACCCTCAAAACCCTAAAAACTATAAAAACCCATAAAACCTTAAAAAACACTAAAACTCCATTATACCCTAAAAACCACTAAAAATAGTAAAAACCCTTAAAACCCTGAAAAATGTTAAAAAACTCTAAAATACAATTAAACCCTTAAAAACTCCAAAAAACCCCTAAAACTCCAAAGGACCCTAAATCCCTAGAAAATCCCTCAAAATCTCTAAAATCCATTGAAACCCCTAAAAACAATAAAATCCCTAAGAAAAACAAAAAAAATCATTAAAAACCTAAAAAATCCAAAAACCCCCTCAAACCATAAAAAACCATAAAAACCTTAAAAAACCATAAAACCCATAAAACTTTAAAAAACCACTAAAAACTCTAAAATCCCTTAAAACTCCTAAAAATGATAAAAACTCTAAAAATTCTTAAAAACCCTAAAAAATTTAAAAAGCCCTAAAACACCTAAAAGGCCCTAAAAACCCATAAACCCCCCTCAAAATCCCAAAGAAATCCTCAAAATCCTAAAAACCATAAAATCAAAAAAAAACTAAAAAACCCTAAAAAACTCTGAAAACATAAAAAACCATAAAAACTCTAAAAAAACCTTGAAACCTATAAAACCCCTAAAAACCATAAAAACCATAAAACCCGAAAAACCCGAAAAACCCGAAAAACCCAAAAAACCACTAAAAACCAATAAAAACTCTAAAAACACTAAAACCCCCTAAAACGTTAAAAAAATCTTAAAAACATAAAACCCCTAAAAAACTCAAAAAAACATAGAAACCTAAAAAACCATAAAATCCCAAAAAAACCCCTAAAAACTCTAAAAAATTCCTAAAACCTTCAAAATCCCTAAAAACCCTAAAACTAATAAATAACATAAAAAAATCCCTAAAAATCCATAAAGATATAAAAAAACCCTAAACCCCTGAAAACCCCTTGAAAACCCTAAAACCTCTAAAGACTTTTAAAATCCAAAAACCCCCTAAAAACACTAAAAACCTTAAAAAAATATAAAAAACCATAAAACCCCTAAAAACGTTAAAAACATTAAAAAACACAAAAAAAACCTTAAAACCCTAAGAAACTAAAAAAACACTGAAAACACCCAAATCCCTAAAACTCATAAAATCCCCTAGAAACCTTAAAAATCACTAAAACCCCCTAAAAACCCTCAAATCCCTTAAACCCCTCAAAATACATTAAAACCCTAAAAACCAATAAAAACCCCAAAAACCTTAAAACCCCAAAAACCTATAAAAACCCTAAAACCCCCATTAAAAACTCTAAAAAAACTTTAAACCCCTAAAAACATTAAAAAAATCTAAAAACCTTTAAAACCCTAAAAACTCAAAAAACCCTAAAAAACCAAAAAGACCCTAAAAACCCTGAAAACCCGAAAAAACCTAAAAACCATGGAAACCCCTAAGAACCCTAAAAATCAGTAAAAACCCTAAAAACCAAAAAAACCACAAAAGACTAAAAGATCCCTAAAAATACCTAAAAATTTTAAAAACCCTAAAACCCTTGAAAAACAACTTTAAACCATAAAAACCATAAAAACCCTAAAAACCACTAAAAACTCTAAAAACCTAAAAATCCCAAAAAACACAAAAAACCATAAAACCCCCAAAATACCCTAAAACCCCCTAAAATCCCTAAAACACCCAAAAAAACCCTCAAAATCCCTAAAACCCTAAAAAACACTAAAAACTATAAAAATCATAAAAAAGATATAAAAATCCCTATAAAATAATAAAACCCAAAAAACCCTGAAATATATCTGAAAATCATAAATACCATTGAAAATCATAAAAACCCTAAAAACCTTTAAAAACTTTAAAAACACATAAAACCCTAAAAACCAACTACAAGATGGCCGCTGTGTCTCCGGTAGCTCTCTCGTCGCCTTTCCCAGCTCAGCCACCCATTGGATCTTCGGTGCTCCTCGGTGGCACCGTCTATGGATTCTTGGTGGCTCAGGTGTGGTCTCAGCATTTCTCCTGGCTTTGTGGTAATTGTGGTGATTCCCGGCAGAGATGTGGTGTGAGGATCTGGTGGTTTAGAGGGTCCAGGTCAATGACGATGCGAATCTCCAAGCGGGTTCCAGATCTGTCTTCTCAGTGGTTTCCCTAGTTCCATGATGGTGACAGGCAGGTGCGATGGGAGACCCGACAGCTTGGAGGCGTGTTGGACTGGTTATTTTGGGCTTCGGTGATGTGGTTCTTTCCAGATCCGTCTTCAGAAGGAACTTAGTGGGTTTTATGGTTCTATGTTGTTTTAAGGAAGACATAGAGGGTGCTTCATCGGCCTGGGGGTGCCGCTCTTGACCCCTTTGTGGGGGCTCTCAGATCCGTTTATCATCGGCTTGCGAAGATCTTTCCGGTTCGTGTTTTCAGACCCTTGGCCTTATCTTGCGATGCTATCACAGTTCTACTTAAGTTGCGTTGTTTTATGGGATCTTTGCTAGTTTTGGGTCCCCTGTGGTGTCGAGGCCATCTTTCTTTTGGCTGGATTGGTCGGTTTTGTATGCTGTTGTCGATTTATGGAGCTGTTTTGAGGCGCTGGGTGGTGCTTCGCCTTGTGGTGCGACTTCTGGGTCGCTTGCGGGGTGATCTGAACCGGGGTTTAAAAAAAGAGGTTTGGGTGTTGTGGAATGGTGAAAGGCTTGAGGGTTGGTGGTCATATTTTTCTTCTTGTTTTGCTGGATGTGGATTTCTTCTTACTGAATGTTTTGGAGTTGCTGGGAGCTGGAAACAGAGCTACTGGGTGCTGATTATTTATTGGTTCGGATCTACTGAAGGAGGTGCTGGTTGCTTGAAATGGGTGTGTAGGATTCCAGTTGCTTCTGCGTCGGGATGTGTTGAAGCTAATGTCTATGATTTTGGTGCTGGTTTGGTTTCGTCTTGCTATGGGTGCTGGATTTTGTTCCTACTGAGTGTTGTTGGTGGTTGTCTTGACTTGAGGGGCTGCGGATGTATTCCTAGGTGTCGTACTGGGTGTGAGCTATTGGAAGATGCTTGGATTAAAGGTGGGACATATTTTTTTTTTCTGATTTTTATTATGTAATGTTGGTGGTGGACACGCTTGCTATGGACGCGATGGATGAAATTGGTGATGTGAGAGGTTGTTTGTTGTTTGGATGGGGTTTGATGTTGGGAATGCTGAGGAATAGGATGGTATCTACTTCCTGGATGAGTGGTGATGAAGTGGGTGTCTACAGGGAAAAGGAACTGAAAGTTGGGGTTGGATGAGAAGGTGTTGCTGCTGTTGTGTTTGGTCTTTTGCATCTTTTCCTTTCTTTGTTTTCCTTTTGAACTTTCTTTTTTTTGGGATCTTTGGGTTTGGGGTTGTTAAGGGTTTTGGGGTGTGTGTTGATTGACCCCACCCCTCCCTTGTCTACTGTGTCTTTGTGCGTCTTTTTATTTAATAAATTGGGGGGGGGGGTCGGGATTAGCCTGGCCTCCACATCTTCCTAGCCCTAAAAACCAAATACAACTCCAAAAACCTATAAAAACCCTAAAACATTAAAAATTGGTTAAAAACTCTAAAAAACCTTAAAAGCATAGAAAACTCAAAAAACCTTAACCCCAAAAGTCCATAAAAACCCCTAAAACCCTTAAAAACCCTTAAATTCATTGAAAACCCAAAAAAACCTAAAACCATAAAAATCCTAAAAAATCCCTAAAAATCCCTAAAACCGTATAAAATCATAAAAACCCTGAAAACCCCCTGAAAACCATAAAAGTACATAAAACCCTAAAATACCATAAAAACCCATAAACCACTAAAAACTCTAAAAACCAATAAAACCACTATTTTTTTAAAAAAAGCTAAAAATATTAACACTAAAAAAGTCAAAAAAACCATAAAACCCAAAAGATCCTAAAAAAAACCGTAAAATACCCTAAAAACATGAAAACCCTCAGAATCCATAAAAACCAAAAAAATGAAAAAAAAACCTTAAAATCCCTAAAAACATAAAAAACACTAAAAACCCTAAAAAATCCCTAAAAAAGATAAAACCCTAAAAACATTAAAAAACCCTAAAACACATAAAAACCCTAAAAACACAAACTATCTCTGGCTTCCTCTTTGCTATGGTGGAGGACTACATGAGCTGGTGCATTCTTGATCTCATGCAGGTGGGGTTTTTTTCTCCGATCAAAGCTGGTTGGAATCTCTTTGTCCCCACACATCTGCTATATGCGGACGACATCCTCCTTTTTGGGCAGGCCGACAGGCAGACTCTGTCCACAATTAATCAAATCTTCCACCATAATGAATGTGTGGCTGGGCAGTCCATTAGCTGGTTCAAGTCCTCAATTGTTTTTGGCAAGGGTGTTCCTCCTGCAAAACAGACTCGCATTGCCAATATGTTGGGTGTCAAGGGAGGATCACTTCCCTTCACCTACCTGGGATTTCCCCTCTTCTGGTGGAAAGCAAGAAGCTATTACATTGAAGGAATCGCCTCTAAAATCACCCAGAAAATGTCGAAATGGAAGGGAAAATCTCTTTCGTAGGCTAGACGGGTCTGCTTGATTAATTCTGTTATCACCGCCATGTTCGTCCATGCCTTCTCCATTTATAGATGGACGGTGAGCCTCATTAAAAGCCTAAATGCCAAGATTAGGAACTTTTTCTGGACAGGCTCAATTTTTTAGCAGAAAATGATCTATGTTGCCTGGAAGCACTGTACGAAGCCGCTTGATATGGGCGGGCTAGGCATTAAGGACCTACGACGATTCAATGATGAAATGATTGGTAAGTTTACGTGGCGTTTGCTAAACCCTCAGAATGAAGGACTTTATTTTCTCAAGGAAATATTCACGCGCATATTGTGCGACAGTTTTACGGGGTATATTTCCTCCCCGGTTTTGCCAACTTTAAGGTCCTCGTATAAGGACATTATGTTAAAGAAAAATGGATTGTGTCCCGGAATTCTAGCCTGAACTGCTGGTCGACACCATGGTTGGAACAGCCCCTTGCATGAGTTTGGACACCGCCACATGACCGGCAGCACCTCACCATTGCTGAACTGGTTTGACAATGTGATGAATCGACTGCCCCCCTCCCGGATAGTTTGGTCATGCAAGTGTAGCGATATACTTATACTGACACTGATACTCTTATCTGGATGCCTATCATGGTAAGAAAATTTAACACCCGTGATTACTACCGGCTAAAGTGTCTACCAGGCCCGGCCTCGCCGTCATGGCTGACTAAATTCAGGATGTCCTTCATTCCTCCATCCCACTTTATTCTACTCTGGAAGATTTGGCGAAACAGACTCCCGACACATGATCATCTTCAAATTAATGGATGGAAACTCGATTCTGTTTGCTTCCTGTGTAGAAGAGATGGAGAGAGCTGCGGCCACATTTTCTTACACTGTACTTTTGCTGCGGAGCTATGGAGCTACCTTTCATAGAGATTTGGGCTGACCAAATGTTCGCATGAGTCGATCTGTGACTTCCTGCATGGGCTGGTTGACCTGTACCGGAGTGACCAAATCTGGAACCTTCTGTTGGCCGGGGTAGCTGCTACCATTCATTATATTTGGGCTGCCCGGAATGCAGCAGCTTTCAATAGATTACCACTCTCATTTCAGGGAGGGGTGGTGTCGATACACAAGGCTATTCACAGCGCCTCACGGCTTCAGGAAGGTACGATGTTTAATGACGTTGAGGACCTCATTCTACTGCGTGCTCTTGGTGTGGCTGGCAGGAGCCGAAAGCCGCTAGTCTTGAAATTTATTAGATGGATCCCACCACTCCCATCATGGATAAAGGTCAACATTGATGAAGCAACACTTGGCGCTCCTGGGCCATCGGGGTGTGGGGGTGTTTTTCGCACCCCGTGGGGCTTCTTGAAGGGATGCTTCTTTCAGTTTCTTGGGGACGGCTGTGCTTATGAAGCGGAGTTGTGGGTGATCATAAAGGCCGTAAAGTTTGCATTCCAGTTCAACTGGTCACCGCTTTGGATTGAGTCTGACTCGATGCTTGCGGTTGATACGTTAAAGGGACGCTCCAGGGATGTCCCCTGGAGACTTTTTCCACACTGGATCGAATGCCTTGAGCTATCTCGGAACATGAACCTCAATGTCTCACATGCCTACAGGGAAACTAACTCGGTTGCTGACGCCCTATCCAAACAGGCAATTGCGGAGAGCTCCTCAATGTGGTCCTTTATGGCCCCACCTTATTTTATTCTGTTCTTGGACTCGGATCGGAAGGGAGATGTTCATAATCGTTCTTTCAGGCCCATCTTGTAGTTGCCTTTTTCCTTTTAATTAATTTTGGGGGGCTAGGCTTGCCTAGTCCCGAACCTCTTCTGACCTAAAAATACCTAAAAACCAAAAAACCCAAAAAACCCTAAAAATCCCCTAAAAACCATAAAACCCCTGAAAACCTCAACATCCCTAATAAACCATAAAAACCCTAAAAACACTAAAAACTCTAAAACCCATTAAACTCCTAAAAATGTTTAAAAACTTTAAAAAACATTAAAAATCCTAAAAAACTCAAAAAACCCTAAAAACATAAAAGGCCTTAAAAACATTGAAAACCCCTAAAACCTAAAAAACAGTGAAAACCCTAAAAATCCCCAAAATCACAAAAAACACTCAAAATCACTAAAAACCGTAAAACCCCGAAAAGTAATGAAAATATTAAAAAATCCCTAAAAATCCTTGAAAACTTAAAAACCCTGAAAAACCAGTGAAAACCAAAAAACCCCTAAAACCTTAAAAACCCCTCAAAACAAAAAAACAAAAAAATAACTATAATACCCTTAAAACCCCTAAAAATGTTAAAAAAATATAAAAAATATTAAAACCCATAAAAGAACTCAAAAACCCCTAAAAACCCAAAAGACGCTAAAATCCTTGAAAACCCCTATAAACCCTAAAAAACCTTGAAAACCATAAAACCCCTCAAAATCCCTAAGCACCCTAAAAACCTCTAAAATCCATTAAAATCCAAAAATGCCTTAAAATACCAAAAAATGTAAAACCCCTCAAAACCCTGAAACAAATTTGAAAATCATAAAACCCCTAAAAACCTTAAAATAACCTAAAAATCCAAAAAAAACCTAAAACACTAAAAACCCCAAAAAACACTTAAGGCCCATAAAAACATTAAAAAACCTCTAAAAAACATTAAAAACTATTAAAAAAGCTCAAAAAACTCTAAAAACCCAAAAGACCCTCAAAACCCTAAGAAAACCCAAAATACACTAAAAAACCCTGAAAACCCAAAAAAACCCTTAAAATCCCAAAAACCGTAAAAAAACAAATATCCTAAAAGGCTCTAAAAATCCATGAAAACGTAAAAACACTAAAAACCCAGAAAACAATAATAACCCCTAAACCTTTAAAAAACCCTAAAAACCCATAAAAACAAAAAAAACCCACTAAAAACACTAGAAACACATAAAACCCCAAAAAATATTAAAAACTCAAAAAACTCATAAAAATGCTAAAAAACTAAAAATAAAAACAAGTCCCTAAATAATATAGAAAACTCAAAAAAACCCTAAAAACCATGAAAACATAAAAAACCCTAAAAACCCTTGAAAACCCTAAAAATCATAAGAACATTAAAATACTCTAAAACCCCTAAAATCCCACTAAAAACTCTAAAACCCTTTCCCTGCAAAAAAACTTAAAAAACCCTGAAAACCTGAAATACATTAAAAACTATAAAAAAACTTATAAGCCCAAAAAAACTCAAAAAAACCCCCAAAAACCCTGAAAACCCTAAAAACCCCTAAAAAAATCTAAAAACCTAAAACTAAAAAAACCATAAAAATCCTGAAAATCCACTAAAAATCCTTAAAAACATAAAAAACCCTAAAAACCATAAAAACCATAAACACCAATAAAAAACCGAAAAATCACTAAAAACACAAAATAATCTTAAAACCCCACAAAACCTTAAAAAACTCTAAAAAATCATAAAAAATTATAAAAGACCAAAAATACCTAAAAACTAAAAAATGCACTAAAACCCCTAATCCATAAAACCCATGAAAACCCTAAAAACCCACAAAATCCCTAAAACCCTAAAAACCATAAAAATCCTAAAAAAATTCATAAAAATATCTGAAAACACAAAAAATATAAAAATTATGAAAAACCCATAAAAACCCTAAAAACCAAATAAAAACTCTAAAGACCTTTAAAACCCATAAAAGATTTAAAAAAATTCTAAAAAATATTAAAACCCCTAAAAATTTTCAGCAGAACCCAAATACCCAAAAAGACCCTGATAACCCTAAAAAACCCTAAAACCCTAAAACACTCTAAATACCATAAAAACCTAAAAGCCCTAAAATTCTCTGAAAACATAAAAAAACCGTAAAACCGTAAAACCCTGAAAACCACCTGAAATTCATAAAAACCCCTAAAAAAATTTAAACCCATAAAGCTTTAAAAACCCAATAAAAACTCTTAAAATTCTTAAGACTTCTAAAAACGTTAAAATTGTTAAAAACTCTAAAACCCCTTAAAACCCCTAAAAAACTAAAAAAAACCCCTAAAACCCCAAAAGACCCTAACAACCCAGAAAAAACATAAAACCCTTAAGAACTCTAAAAAACACTAAAAACCTTCAAATTCCATAAAAAACCCTAAAAACATTACAATCCTAAAATGTCCTAAAAGTCCCCAAAAACGTTAAAAACCCTCAAAAGGATGAAAAACCTTAGAAAACCATAAACCCAGTAATCCTTAAAATACCCTAAAAACCCATAAAAACCCTAAAAACCAATAAAAACTCCAACAACCTGAAACCCCCTAAAAACATTAAAAAACTCTAAAAAATCTTGTAAACCCTAAATAACTCAAAAAAACCTTCTAAAACCCTGAAAAACACTAAAACCTCTCAAAATCCCTAAAAACCATAAAACCAGAAAAATAATCCTAAAAAATCCCTGAAAAGGTAAAAAACACAAAAAACCTCGAAAACCCCTAAAAACCTTAAAAAC
Source organism: Viscum album (assembly GCA_963277665.1). Lineage (NCBI taxonomy): Eukaryota > Viridiplantae > Streptophyta > Magnoliopsida > Santalales > Viscaceae > Viscum > Viscum album. Next base: position 1,883,854,420 of record OY728141.1, on the reverse strand, counting down.
CCCAAAAACCCAAAAAATCCACTAAAACTCTAAAAACCCAAAAAATGTTAATAAACTCTAAGAAATATTAAAACCCCTAAAAAAATTCAAAAAAATGCTTAAAACCCATAATATCCTAAAAAACAGAAAAATCCCTAAAACCTTAAAATGCCCAAAAAACCCTAAAACCCATCAAAATCCCTAAAAACCCTAAAACCCATAAAATTCCTATAAAATATATGAAAATCCCTAAAAAACTCTAAAAACCCTTAAAATGATAAAAAAAACTCTAGAGAACATTAAAATCCCAAAAACAAATCAAAAAAAAAATTAAAAACCCCAAAAGCCCCCTAAAACCCCTAAAACCCATCAATTTCCCTAAAAACCTAAAAACCCTAAAAACAATAAAAATCGTAATGGGACCTAAAAGTCACTGAAAATGTAAACAACACTAAAAACCTGTGAAAACCATATAAACCTTAAAGAACCCTAAAAACCACTAAAACCCTATAAACCCTTAAAACCCCTAAAAATGTTAAAAACTGTAAAAACCCTTAAAACCATAAAAATTAAAAAATACCCTAAAACCCCCAAAAGACCCAAAAACACTAAAAATTCCAAAAAACTCTAAAAAACCAGGAAAAACATAAAAACCCACAAAATCCCTAAAAACCCAAAAAACCTAAAACCCTAAAAATTCTAAAAAATCTTTAAAATTCCCACAAATTGTAAAAAACCCTGAAAAACCCGGAAAACCATAAAAACCATAACAACGTTTAAGAACCTAAAAACCCATAAAAACCCTAAATACCACTAAAAACTCTAAAAACCCTTAAGACCCCTAAAAACGTTAAAAAAATAAAAAACCATAAATCCCAAAAGACCCTAAAACCTAAAATCCCCTGAAAAATTCTAAAAACCCTCAAAATCCCCAAAAACCCAAAAAAACATAAAAATCCTAAAAAATCCCAAAAAATCATTGAAAATATAAAAAACCCTAAAAACCTTGAAAAACCACTAAAAACTATAATAACTCCAAATAAAATTAAAAAAAAATCCTGAAAATGCAAACAAAATCCTAAAAACTCACTAAAAACTATAAAAAACCTTTAAAATGCTAAGAAAATTAAAAAATCTAAAAACCTTTAAAACCCTAAAAAACTAAAAAAAACCTAACCCCCCCCCCCAAAGACCCCCCAAAACCCTAAAAATACTAGAAAACATTAAAACCCTAAAACCCAATAAATACCTAAAAACCCTAAAAGACCCTAAAACCCATAACAGTCCTAAAAAGTCCCTAAAAATCCCTAAAAGCATAGAAAACCTTAAAAACCATAAAATACCAATGAAAACCATAAACCCCTCAAAAACCTTAAAACCCCCAAAAAACCCAAAAAACTAAAAAAATATATAACTAAAATTCTAAATACCCTTAAATCCTCTCAAAATATAAAAAACTCAAAAAACCTTTAAAACCATAAAAAACTCAAAAAACACCTAAAACCCCAAAAGACCATAAAAACCCTGAAAACCCCTAGAAACCCTGAAAACCATGAAATTCCCTAAAAATCCTAAAATACCCTACAACCCTAAAAAATTCTAAAAAACATAAAAATCCAAAAAAATCCCTAAAAATATTTAAAATTGTAAAAAACCCTAAAACCCTGAAAAATCATTGAAAACCATAAAAACTCCTAAAACCTTTAAAACCCCTAAAAATTCATATCCAAACAACTCTCAGGTTGCAGCCTTGGCTGAGCCTGCCATGGTGGATGTGCTGATGATAGATGTCATGAAGGAGGCAGTGGTTGCTCAGGGCCCGAAGACTGGGGATGTGTGGAGCTTTTCTTCAGCTGAGGGGAGGTCTATGGCGGATGACATGAACAAGCGTGATGCCCCTCTGGTTCTGTCCAGATGTCCAGGTGTGGGGGGACCTGGCATGAGGCCTGGATCACCTCCTCCCTTTGACAGTACAATCGGTGCTGAGGAACCTCCCAGTGGCCAGTTCTTTAGCCCGCTGCCGGGAAATGCTGACGACGCTGGTGGTCCATCTATGGATCTGCAGAGGGCTATGGTCCTTCATGGTGTCCCCTATGCTAAAGATTTTTGTGGGCAGTTGCATGAGATGGTGTGGGTCGAATGGGAAAGGTTCCCGCTTAAGGATGAAGCTGAAAGGCTTGGGGAGTGGTTTACTGAGGCTGATTGTCGGATTAACGCTGCTATGGCCAGGACAAAGGAGAAAAGAACCAGAGGAAGTGCTGAAACTCCTGGACCTGAATGTAAGAAAGGGAAGGCACCATCGGCTGTCAGTGATGGTGTCACTTGCGCGAAGGTGGGTATTGCAGCTGGATCCACTTCCTCCCCCCCGAGACGAAGACGAAGGAGGGATTACTCTTCCCTTCCACATCCCATGGCAACTAGGGCCTCTTCACGAGCTGTCAGACTTAATCTAAAGGTGAATAAGCGAGAGCGGCTTTCAATTTCTGCAGATCAAGAGAAAGCTAGGATGAAGCTGCTATCCAGGCTTGGCATGCAAGAGGATTTTGAGTCTGGATGGGACTCAACAGACATGGGAGCTGAATCAGACTTCATCATTGCTGATGTGGGCGAGGACTTTGGTGTGGGCATGGGGTTTCGAGGTGCGGAGCTGGAGGATTTTGGTGGCGATGTTGACTGATCCTCCCCTTGTGTGCTTTCCCTTTTGGACTTTTTGACTTGTTTGCTTTTGTTTTTTGCTTTTCTTTCTTTCTTTTTGTGGCCTTCGGGCTGAGGTCGTAACGTGTTTTGGGTGTGGATCAGTGGATCCTTCCCCTCCCTTGTCTGAAATGTCTATGTATCTTCTTTTAATAAATTTTGGGGGGTGCCAGGAATAGCCTGGACCCGAGCCTTCCTTTGCCCTAAAAACTCATAAAAACCTTAAAACACTAAAAACTCTAAAAACCATTAAATCCCCTAAAAACATTAAAAAAAATCTAAAATACCTTAAAACCCTAAAAAGATAAAAAACCCTAAAACCCAAAAAAGACCATGAAACCCCCTAAAACGCCTCAAAACCCCTAAAATCCCTAAAATCCATAAAAATCCTAGAAAATCCCTAAAAATTATTAAAAACATATAAAGGCTTAAAAAAACCTAAAAAACCCATGAAAATCATAAAAACCCCAAAAAACCTTAAAACCCCTAAAACCCCTATAAAACCCAAAAAACCCACTAAAAATCTAAAAACCCTTTAAACCCCTAAGAAAGTTATAAAACTCAAAAAAACCCTTAAAAACTCCAAAAAACCCCTAAAAACCATAAAAATACCCTAAAAACCCTAAAAAAATAAAAACAATAAAAATACAAAAAATGCCCAAAAAATCCATGAAAATGTAAAAAACTCTAAAAACACTGAAAACCCCATAAAAATCATAAAAACTACTACAAACCTTAAAAACCTTAAAAACCCTAAAATCCCATAAAAACCATAAAAAACATTAAAAACGATAAAACCAAAACAAATCAAAACCCCATAAAAACCCAAAAGTCCCTAAAAACACAAAATAATCATAAAAACCCTAAAAACCATGAAAAACATAAAAAACCTTCAAATTGATAAAAAAAGCATAATATCCTGAAAATTCCTAAAAACATAAAAAAATCTAAAAACCCAAATAACTCATAAAAACCACTAAACACTCAAAAAATATTAAAACCCCAAAAAACATAAAAATCTTTAAAACGTTAAAAACCTTTAAAACATCTAAAAACTAAAAAAACCTAAAACCCAAAAGACCCTAAAAACCCTAAAAAACCGTAAAACCCTAAAAAACTTGAAAAACCATAAAAACCACAAAAAAACACAAAATTCCTAAAAACCCTAAAAACTAAAAAAATATAAAAACCCCTTAAAATCCCAAAAAATGTAAAAAACCTAAAATCCTTGAAAACCCGCATAAAACCATAAAACCCCTACAAACCCATAGAAACTCTAAAAACCTATAAACTCCTAAAGACATAACAAACTAGAAAAACATTAAAATCTCCAAAAAACTTTAAAAACCCCTAAATCAAAATGACCCTAAAACCCCTAAAAACCATCAAAATCCCAAAAACCCTAAAAACCCCAAAAAATAATAAAAATTATAAAAAATACCTAAAAATACCTAAATGCACAAAAATACCTAAAAAACTAAAATCCCATAGAAACAATATAATCCCCTAAAATATTAAAAAACCTAAAACCCCATAAAACCCCTAAAAACTCACTAAAAACTCTAAAAACCCTTTAAACCCCTTAAAACGTTAAAAAACTCAAAAAACCTTAAAACCCCCAAAAAACCTTACAAAACCAAAAATACCCTAAAAACCCAAAAAACCCCAAAATCCAAAAAAAACTATGAAAAACCCTAAAAACCCTCAAAATCACTAAAAACCCTAAAAACCCATAAAACAATAATAATCCTAAAAAATGATTAAAAATTCATGAAAATTTAAAAAACCCTAAACACCCTTAAAACCTTTTAAAAACTATAAAACCCCAAAAACCATAAAAACCCACAAAACATATAAAAACCTTAAAAACACATAAAAACATTAAAAAACCATTAAATCCAAAAAAACTCAAAAAACCCTAAAAACAAAAAACACCCTAAAATCCCTAAAAACCCTCAAAATCCCTAAAACCCCTATTAAACCTAAATACCCAAAAAATCATAAAATTCATAAAAAATCCCTAAAAATCCCTGAAAAGATAAAAAGCCCTAAAAATCCTGAAAAACCCCCAAAAACCATAAAAACACTTAAAAACCTTAAAACCCCTTAAAACCCATAAAACCCCAAAAAATAACTAAAATCTCGAAAAAAAACCTTAAAGGCACAAAAAATGATAATAAAACTCTAAAAAACATAAAATCCTTAAAAACTCACTAAAACCCTAAAAACACAAAAAAAAAACCCCTAAAACCCTTAAAACCTAAAAAACACTAAATAATCTCGAAATCCCTAATAAACCTAAAAACCTAAAAACCTAAAAACCATAAAAATCCCTAAAAATCCCTGAAAACGAGAAAAACCCTAAAAAAACTAAAAACCATAAAAACCCCTAAAAACCATAAAAAACTCTAAAACCCATAGAATTCCTAAAAATATATGAAAAAATAGGAAAACTTAAAAACCCTAAACCCCCATGAAAACCATAAAAATATCTAATAACCTAAAAAACATTACAAATCCATAAAAACACTGGAAATTATAAAAAAATCTAAAACCCCTAAAAACATTAAAAAACACTAAAAACCTTAAAACCATAAAAAACTCAAAAGAACCTAAAAACCAAAAGACACAAAAAACCCTGAAAATTCCTAATACCCTAAAAATCTTGAAAAACCCTGAAATCCTCAAAATCACTAAAAACCCTAAAAATAATAAAATATATAAAAAATCCTTAAAAATACATGAAAATGTAAAAAACCCTAAAAAACTTGAAAAACCCTTGAAATCTATAAAACCCCTGAAAAACATAAAAACACATAAAACCCGAAAAAACCTCTAAAAACTCAAAAAACATTTAAAACCCATGAAAATTTTAAACTACTCTAAAAAACCTTTAAAACACTAAAAAACTAAAAAAACATCAAAAATCCCAAAAAGACCATAAAACCATAAAACCCCCTAAAAACCCTAAAAACCCAAAAAACCCTTAAAATCCCTAAAAAACCAAAAACCCATAAAAAACCTAAAAATCCATATAAAAGTAAAAATATGTACAACACATGAAAAAATCGTAAAAACCAAAAAAAAACAAATAAACCCCAAAAAACCATAAAGAACCTAAAAACCCTTAAAACCACTAAGAACTCTAAAACCCCTTAAACCCCTAAAAACATTAGAATAATCTAAAAAACCATTAAACCCTAAAAGCTTAAAAAACCCTAACACACTCAAAAGACCCTAAAAACCCAGACAAACCCATAAAAGCCTAAAAAACCCCTCAAAATCTATAACAACCCTAAAAACTGAAAAAATCCTAAAAAATCCCTAAAAATACCGAAAAATTTAATAACTGAAAAAACCGACCCCCCCCCAGAAACTATAAAAATCCCAAGAAACCTTAAAAACCATAAAACCTCATAAAAACCACTCAAAATATAAAGGCCCTTAAACTCTCTAAAAATGTTAAAAAACTCTAAAAATACTTAAGAACCCTCAATTCAAAAAAACAAAAATCCAAAAGACCCTAAAACACCTAGAAAGACCCTAAAACCCTAAAAACCATAAAAACCCACAAAATCATCAAATATCATAAAAAATGCTAAAAATGTAAAAATAATAAAAAATCCCTAAAAATCCTTGAAAGTATAAAAAACATTAAAAACCCTAAAAAACCCATGAAAACAATAAAACCCACTAAAAACTCTAAAAACCCAAAAATCACCTAAAAACATTAAAAAACTATAAAAATCCTTGAAAACCCTAAACAACTCAAAAAAACTCCCAAAAAAATACAAAAAAGACCATAAAAACCTTGAAGAAACCCAAAAACCAAAAAAATTATAAAAACTCTACAAACCCTCAAAATCCCTAAAAAACCTAAAAAACCTCAAATCCATCAAAAATCCTAAAAAATCCCAAAAAATACCTAAAAATGTAAAACCCCCAAAAACCCTTGAATAGCCCTCAAACCCATAAAAAACCCCAAAACCCCCCTAAATTCCATTAAAAACATTAAAAAATCTTAAACCACCTATAAAATGTTAAAATACATTAAAAAACCTTTAAACCATAGAAAATCAAAAAAACCCCTAAAACCCTAAAAGACCCTAAAAAACCTGAACAAACACTAAAAAACCCAAAATACCCCTAAGACCCCTCAAAATCCCTAAGAACCCTAAAAACCCTAAAACTCAAAAAACCCCTAAAAACCCCAAAAATTCCTAAAAATTTAAAAAACTCTAAAAATATTTAAACCCCCAAAAAACCATAAAAACACGTAAAAACCTTAAAAACTCTAAAAAACCATAAAACCCCTAAAAATGTTAAAAACTATAAAATACCTTTAAACCCAAAAAAATACTCAAAAAAACCCCAAATCCCAAAAAGATCCTTAAAACCATCAAAACCCCTAAAACCCAAAAAAAACCCTAAAAACCCTAAAAACCATCAAAATCCCAAAAATCACTAAAAAACCTAAAAAACCATAAAAATCCTAAAATATCACTAATTCCATGAAAACATAAAAAACCATAAAAACCCAAAAACCCCTAAAAACCATAAAACCCCTAAAAACCTAAAAACCCCTAAAACACCTAGAAACCCTAAAAAACCACTAAAAACTTTAAAAACCCATTAAACCCCTTAAAACGTTGAAAAACTCTAAAAACTCTTAAAAACCCTAAAAACTCAAAAAAAAACCCCTAAAAACCAAAAAATACCCTAAAAAAACTAAAAATTCTTAAAAACCCTAAAAAACCCTGAAGAGCCATAAAAACCCTAAAAATCCCTAAAACTGTAAAAACACTTAAAAAGCATAAAAATCCTAAAAAATCCTTAAAAACCCCTAAAAACATAAAAAAACATAAAAACATTGAAAACCCCATGAAACCCATAAAACATTTCAAAACTTGAAAAACCCTTAAACACATAAAAACTCTAAAAACCAATAAATTTTTTAAAAACCCTTAAATCCCCTAAAAATATTTAAAAACTCTTGAAAACCATAAAACCCTAAAAAACACAAAAACCCCTAAAAATAAAAAAGACCCTACAAACCCTAAGAACCCTAAAAACTATAAAAAAATCTTGAAAACCCATAAACCACTCAAAATACCTAAAACCTTAATACCAATAAATACCATAAAAATCCCAAAAAACCTTAAAAATACCTGAAAACATAAAAGATGATAATAACACTGAAAACTCTCTGAAAACCATAAACCATTAAAAACCCATAAAACACTTAAAACTATAAAAAACTTAAAACCTCAAAAAAATTTAAAAAACTAACAATTACTTAAAAACCCTAAAAACACAAAAAACCCTATAAACCCAAAAATCCGTAAAACACCTAAAAACCCTAAAAAACTTTGAAAACCACAAAAAATCTCAAAATACCAAAAAACCCTAAAACAATGAAAACCTAAAAAATCCATGAAAACATAAAAAAACTAAAATACCCTTAAACCCCCTAAAAACAATAAAAATTCCTAAAAACCTTATAAAACCCATAAAACCCTAAAAACACACTAAAACTCTAAAAAATCTTTAAACCCCTAAAAACATTAAAAATTCTACAAAACCTCAAAACCCCTAAAATGCTAAAATAAATCCTAAAACCCCAAAAGACCCTGAAATCCCTAAAAACCCTAAAAACTGTAAAAACCCCTAAAAACCCTCCAAATACCAAAAAACCCTAAATATTGTAAAAAACTAAAAAAACCTAAAAAAACGATAAAAATCCCTAAAAACGTAAAAATCCATAAAAACCCTAAAACCCCCTAAAACCAATAAAAACCTCAAAATAACCTTAAAAACACTAAAACCTCACTAAAACTCTAAAAACCCAAAAACATCTGCAAACCCATAAAACCCCTAAAAACATGAAAAAACTCTAAAAAATTAAAAACCCCTAAAAAGGTAAGAAACACTATAAACCCAAAAAGACCCTAAAACCCCTTAAAACCCTAAAACCCTAAAAACCCAAAAAAAATTCAAAACACTAAAAAATCATAAAAATCATAAAAATCATAAAATGACCTAAAAATACCTGTAAACATAAAAAAAACCATAAAAACACTGAAAACCATAAGAACCCCGAAAACCATAAAAACGCTGAATGTGACGTGAGGATGCTGCGGTTGTGTCTGTCTTTGTGCCTTTTTCTTTCTTTGTTTTTCTTTCTTTGGCGTGGGTTGTAAGGGTTTTTGGGTGTGGGTCGTTCGACCCCTCCCCTCCCTTGTCTGCAATGTTTGTGTCTTTTTGTTTAATAAATTTTGGGGGGTGCCAGGAATAGCCTGAACCCGAGCCTTCTTTGCCCTAAAACCATAAAAACGCTAAAAAATCCACTAAAAACTCAAAAAATCACTAAACCACCTAAACACATTAAAAATGTAAAAAACACTAAAAAACTTAATATCGCACAAAAATATAAAAAACTTAAAGACCCAAAAGACCCAAAAATCCCAAAAACCCTCAAAATACCAAAAAACCCTAAGAACCATAAAATTCCTAAAAAATCCCCAGAAATCCCTAATAATGTAAAAACCTCTAAAAACCCTAAAACCCCCTAAAATCCATAAAACCCCTAAAAAACCGTAAAACCCCTAAAAACACATAAAATCCCTAAAAACCACTAAAATTGTAAAACCCCTCAAAATCGCAAAAAAACATTAAAAACTCTAAAAACCTTAAAAGACCACAAAAACTCAAAAAACCCCCAAAAAACTCTAAAAACCCTAAGAACACTGAAAATCCATCAAAATCCCTAAAAACCCAAAAACTCTAAAAACCATAAAAATCCTAAAAAATAAATAAAAATATTAGAAAACGTAAAAACCCCTAAAATCCTTGAAAAACTCCTTAAGACCATAAAAATCCTAAAAGGCTTAAAAAACCCAAAAATCCTATAAAACCACTAAAAACTCACTAAAACACTAAAATCCCTTAAAACCCCTAAAAACATAAAAAAAGTGTAAAAACCTTAAAAACTCTAAAAAACTATAAAAATCATGTAAAACCCAAAAAACATTGAAAAATCCTAGAAACCCAAAAACCATGAAAATATGTAAAAACCCCTAAAAACCATAAAACCCTAAAATCATATAAAAATCACTAAAAACTCTAAAAACACTTAAACCCTTTAAAACATTAAAAAACTAAAAAACACTTAATTCCCGTCAAAGATAAAAAAACCCTAAACACCTTTAAAGACCCTAAAAACATTGAAAACACCAAAAACCCCCTAAGAAACTTTATAAATATAAATACCCCTAAAAACCCTCAAAATCCCTAAAAACTATAAAAAACCATAAAAACTTAAAAAATCCCTTAAAATCCATGAAATCCTAAAAACCCTAAAAAACCTGAATAACCATTGAAAACCATAAAATCCCTAAAAACCTAAAAACACCACTAAAAACTCTAAAAACATTAAAACCCCTAAAAATCTAAAAAAATCAAAAATACCCTAAAAACCCTGAAAAACCATAAATTTCTTAAAACCATGAAAAACCCTAAAACCTCTCAAAATCCCTTAAAAACCTTAAAAACCCTAAAAATAATAAAAATCTTAAAAATCTCTAAAAACCCTGAAAAAGTAAAAAATGCTAAAAAACTTTAAAACCCCCTAAAAACATTAAAAACCCCCAAAAACATTAAACTCTAAATAATAGTAGTGATAATGAAGATGGAAATGCAGTGTTTCTGCATTTTGTTGATAGATTTAACAGTGAACTGGTTGGAAAAAGAGAGGTGCATGATCAGAGTGATACTTATTTATATAATAGGTTTGAGTGCCTTGTGTCTGTTGCACCAGAGGGTGAAGCTGTGGCACAGGTGGATGTGGAGGACCAAGGGATGATGGAAGAATAGGAAGAGGTGGTTGGACAGGGGGAAAGGATCCGTTTTAAACATGAAGAGAATGGGAACTATAGTTGCAGTGTGGCTGAAAATGTTGTGCAGGGTATGAGTTGTGGTGATAATGGAGATGATGAGGTGAAGGTTATATCAGTAGAGAGAAATGTGGAGGTTGGGGAGGATGGTGTTGAATGTGTGCCTGGATGTAGGCCTTCTGGCCTCATTATGAAAATGCCTAGGGTGGTGCTTCATAGATTTGTTGTCGGTGAATCTTGTTGTGCAGCTGGGTAGGGGAAGGTGGTTGAGTAGGGGGTGGTGGATAAGAAAGATGTGGTGGCTAAGTAGGGGGGAGCGTCTATGGAAGGGGAGGTGAATGTTGAGGGTGAGGGAGCTGAGCAGAGAGATGTGTCTCAATTTAGTCAGGAGATGGGGGAGGCGGCCAAGCAGGGGGAGGTGTTTGAGCAAGGGGAGTTGGCTGAGTAGTGTTTTGTGGCATGTGCTATGGTGATGGAGAGATCCCCACTGCCTAGGCATGAGAAATTGTCTTTGATGGTGCATGAGGGGGTTTCCACTAGTGTGTCTATTTTTGTGTCTCTACAGGGGGCTTTGGCTCGGTTTGATCTTGAGTAGGGGGAAGTTGATGAATTGGGGGAGGTGATGGAGGCAGTTGTGGAGGTGCATGAGGGGGCCTCAGCTAATAGGGCTAACTGCATAGGATTACATGAATTGGAGATGGAGGACTGCTCAGGTGGCCTTTAGAAGGGAATCCCCAGGATGTGGATCAGACCGGGCGGTTGGATGTGTTGGATGGTATGGCTCTCAAGGAACCTGAGGTGGTTTCTTGCATGCTATAATGTGGGCTTCTTACTGATTATTCCCTATACCAGGAATCCTCCTTCATCCCCGAACAAGATCTTTTCCCAGAGGACGATAGAAGGATGAACCAAAATATAGCTATGATCATTAAGTAGAGGGTCTTGCTTGAGGAGGCCATTCCATATGGGAAGGAAAACAAACATGTGGTGGTCTCTATTGATTCTCGAAGGAGGAAGCTGAGGAAGGATGACTCTACTTTACCAAAGACTGTGTCCACAAGAGCCTCCTACAAAGCTAAGGAAAATGACTATGGTAGGTATGTCAAGGCGTAGCGGAATGTGGATCAGCAACCTACCAGGGAGTATTACAATACCTTGCTCAAGCAATATGAATCATCTGAATGAGAGTCGGTGGATTCAGATGCTTCCTCTGTGTATGGTGCTGATGGGGATCCATATAGAGATGATGCGGTTTCTGGATATGGTGTAGAGGGTGACCCTTATGGCACAACTTCTGTTTATGAATTTGGTGGGGATGTTGACTGACTTGTTTTTATTTTGTGTGCTTTTCGGTTTTTTGGGGTTTTTTTTGGGTTTGAGGTTGTTAAGGGTTTTTGGGTGTTGGTCATTTGACCCCTCCCCTTCCTTGTCTATTGCGTCTTTTTTTTTCTAATAAATTTGGGGGGTCGGGATTGGCCTGACCCTGCACCTTCCTTGCCCTAAAAACATTAAAAAAAAATCTAAACCCATAAAAATAGCTAAATAATCTAAAAACTCATAAAACTCGTAAAATGTTAAAAACTCTAAAAAACATTAAAACCCCTAAAAAAACTCAAAAAACCATAAAAACCCAAAAAATACTGTAAAAACCGAAAGACCCCCACAAACCCTAAAAACCCTCAAATCCATTAAAACCCTTAAAACCCCTAAAAACAATAAAAAACCAAAAAAAATACTAAAAATAAATGAAAACATAAAAATTCCTAAAAACCATGAAAAATCTCTAAAATCCATTAAAACCACTAAAAACAATAAAAACCCTAAAACCCCATCAAAACCATAAATGCCACAAAAGAATATAAAACCACTCAAAACCAATAAATAAATTAAAATCTCTAAAAAACCTTAAAAACCCTAAAAACTCAAAAAAACCATAAAGAATAAAAAAAACATAAAACCCAAACCCTATAACCCTAAAAGTAATAAAAACTATGAAAACCCTAAAACCATAAAACCATAAAAATCCAAAAAAAATCCCAACAAATTACTCAAAACTTAAAAAACCCTAAAGACCCTGAAAAACCCCAGAAAACTATAAAAACCCATAAAATCCCATAAAAACTTTAAAAATACCTAAAACATATAAAAATAATAAAAAACATTAAAAAATTTAAAACTAATTAAAACTCCTAAAAAAGATAAAAACTTTAAAAAACTTTAAAAACTCCAAAAAACTAAAAAAACCCTAAAAACTCAAAATGACTCTAAAATAACTAAAAACCCTAAAAACCATCAAAATCCCTAACAACCATAAAAAACCATAACAATCACAGAAATCCTAAAAAAACTCTAAAAAACCATGAAAATGTAAAAAAACCCAAAAAAATCCCCTAAAAACCATAAAAACCCCTAAAAACCTTAAAAACCCTAAAAACACATAAAAATAATAAAAACCACTGAAAATATTAAAAAACCTAAAAACCCCTAAATATGTTAAAAAAATCTAAATGACCTAAAAATACAAAAAAACTCAAAAAACCCTACAACTCTAAAAGACCCTAAAAACCCGGAAGACCCATAAAACCCTCAAAATCCCTAAAAACACTAAAATCTCCCGAAAACCATAAAAATACTTTAAAAATCCATAAAAACCCCTTAAAAATAAAAAACCCTAAAAACCTCATGAAAATCATAAAAACCCAAAATAACCCCTTAAAAGCCTAAAAAAACCGATAAAAACCCACTAAAAACATTAAAAACCCTTAAAACCACTAAAATTGTTATAAAACTATAAAAATCCATAAAACACTAAAAAAATAATAAAACCCTAAAAACCCAACAGACCCTAAAACCCTAAAAACACTAAAAAAATTTAAAACCATAAAAATCCTTAAAAATCCCTGAAAAATTAAAAAAATTAAAAACCCTAAAAACCCTTAAAAACCATAAAAACTTATAATAGAGTTAAAAACCCTAAACCCCCATAAAAACCCTAAAAACCACTAAATACTCTAAAAATGATTAAAACCCCTAAAACATTAAAAAACTCTAAAACCCCTTAAAAATCATAAAACACTCAAAAAAACCTAAAAACCCAAAAATACCACAAAACCCCTAAAAATAATAAAAAACTTCAAAAAACCCTAAAAATATTAAACACATTGAAAACCCCTAAAACAGTCAAAATCTCTAAAAACCCTAAAAACCCTAAAACCGTAAAAATCCTAAAAAATCCCCAAAAATCTCTAAAAACATAAAAACCACAAAAACCCCTGAAAACCAACTAAAAACAATAAAAACCCCAAAACCCTTAAAAAACACAAAACCCTGAAAAACAACTAAAAAATCTTAAAACACTTAAACCCCTAAAATAATTAAAAAATCTAGAAACCCTTAAAAACCATAAAAACATAAAAAACCCTAAAACCCCCAAAGACCCTAAAACACTAAAAATCCCTAAAAACTCTAAAAACCCTAAAAACCCCTCAAAATAAAAAACAATACCAAAAAACATAAAAACCATACAAATTATAAAAGAACCCTAAAAGTCCTTAAAAACAAAAAAAACCTTAAAAACCTAGAAAACCCCATGAAAACACCACTAAAATCATTAAAAACTCCTAAAAAACTGTAAAACCCTAAAAATCACAAAAAACTCTAAAAACCCTTTAAAATACTAAAAAATTCATAAAACACTAAAAACCATAAAAGACCTTAAAAACCCTAAAAACCTTAAAAACCTTTAAAACCCTAAAAACCCCTGAAGCCCCTCAAAATCCCTAAAACCCCTAAAACCCCCAAAAATCATAAAAATACTAAAAAATCCCTAAATATATCTGAAAACATAAAAACCCCTAGAAAACCCTAAAAACCCCTAAAAAAATAAAAACAAATAAAAACCCATAAAAACACTAAAAATAAAATAAAAACTATAAAAACTAATTAAAACCCTAAAAACATTAAAAAATTTAAAAAATCTTAAAACCCTAAAAAACTCTAAAAACCCTAAAAACCCAAAAGCCTTTAAACCACTAAAAATCCCTAAAAACCATAAAAATTTGAAAAGGCCCTAAAAATCCCTAAAAACTTAAGAAACCCTAAAAACCATGAAAACCCCCTAAAAACCTCTAAAAACCTTAAAAACTATAAAAACCTATAAAATCCATAAAATCCACTAAAAGCTCTAAAAACTCTTAAAACCCGTAAAAACGCTAAAAACTCTAAAAACCCCAAAAACTCAAAAAATGCTAAAAAACCAAAAGGCCCTAAAAGCCCTGGAAAACATTAAAAACCTCAAAACCCTAAGAAACCCAGAAAACCCTTAAAACCAACCAAAATCCCTAAAAGTCATAAAAAATATTAAAACCATAAAAGCCCTAAAAAATCCCTAAAAATCCATTAAAACGTAAAAAACATGAAATACCCTGAAAACCCCTTGAAAACCATAAACATCCCTAAAAACCTTATAAACCATAAAATCCTAAAAACCCACTAAAAACTCTAAAAACCCTTAAAACCCCAAAAAACATTAAAAAATCTAAAAAACCTTAAAAACATGAATTAAACTTAAAAAACTTCCTAAAACCCCAAATAACCATAAAACCCATAAAACCCTAAAAACCTTTAAAACCCTGAATAACCCTAAAACCCTTCAAAATCCCAAAAACCCTTAAAACCTCTAAAAACCATAAAAATCCAACAAATTCCCTAAAAATCCCCAAAAACATAAAAAAAACCCATAAAACCCTAAAACCCCACTAAAAACCATAACACTCCCAAAAAACCATGAAAACCCTAAAAACATTTCAAAACTCTAAAAATACTTAAAATAACTAAAAACTCTAAAAAACCTTAAAAACTCTAAAAACTAAAAAAACATAAGAACCCAAAAAGAACCTAAATACTCTAAAAACTCTAAAAACTCTAAAAACCCAAAAAACCCAGAAAACCCCTCAAAATCAACAAACCCCAAAAAACCCAAAAACCCATAAAATCGTAAAAAATCCCTAAAAAAACCTTAAAAATGAAAAAGACCCTAAAACCCCTGAACCACTAAAAACACTGAAAATCCTTAGAAACCCCTAAAATTGTTAAAAAACTCTAAAAAGAATCAAAAACCCTAAAAATAGAAAAATAAACCAAAAACATGAAAACCCTTAAAAATCCTAAAAACCCTAAAAACCATAAGAACCCTAAAAATCCCTATAAACCCTAAAACCCCTAAAAACCCTAAAACCCATAAATATCCTAATAAATCTCTAAAAACACCTAAAAACATAAAAAACCCTAAATACCTTAAAAAACCCCTAAAAACTATAAAAACCCCTAAAAACCATAAAAACCCATAAAACCCACTAAAACTCTAAAAACCCTTAAAACCTATAAATTGTTAAAAAACCTTAAAAACTCTAAAAATCGTTAAGAAAAATAAAAAAACTCAAAAAACCCCATAAAACACCAAAATACCCTAAAAACCATGGAAACCAAAAAAAACCTGAAAAACATTTAAACCCCTCAAATTCCCTAAATATGATAAAAACACTAAAAACCATAAAAATCCTAAAAAATCCCTAAAAATCCTTGAAAATGTAAAATCCCCTATAAACTCTAAAAACCATAAAAACCCCTAAAACCCATTAAAAACTCAAAAAACTGAAAAAACCCTTAAAACCTCTAAAAATGTTCAAACCCCTAAAACCCCAAAAAACCCTAAAAACCCCAAATTGATCATAAAAATACTAAAAAACCCTAAAGACTCTAAAAACCCTGAAAAACTCTAAAACCCCTCAAAATCCTTAAAAATCTAAAAAATTTTAAAAACCATAAAAATCCAAAAAATGAGCTGAAAATTCCCGAAAACATAAAAAACCCTAAAAACCCTTAAATTATCTTGAAAACCATAAAACTTATAAATTCTTTAAAAACCCTAAAAACCCTAAAAACCTTAAAACCCCACTAAAAACTCTAAAAACCCTTAAAACATCTACAATATTAAAAATGTTAAAAACTATAAAACCCCTAAAAACCATAGAAAGAAGGCCCCTACTCCGCTCTCTATTGAATGTAGATTCTCCCTCCCTTTGGAAACCTTGAATAAGATTATGGGCATTGCGCCTCTCCCTCCCCCCACTGAGGGGGAGGGGCCTCCGCTAATTCTCGAGGAAGATCAATCATTTGTCCCGTTCATGGTTCCGAATTTGCTGCCCCCATTTCTGCAGATTGATCTTTTCCCTAAGGTGAAAGACCTTCATGAAGGACGTACAGAGCTCTAGCTCTCGATTGTGGTGTTTAATGAAGGCTTCGCTCTGCATAAGTTGACTTTGGTTCCTCAATTCCTGAACTGGCGCCCTTCGATGGACGTTTTTGACAGATTCGTCTTTGAAAGTTGGAAACTATAGAATTGTGATATAGTGGGTCTTGTCAATAACTACAATATTCTGATTCAATTTTCATCTGAGGAAGATCTTATTCAGTCTTGGTCTGTGACTCCTCAAAAATGTGATGGTGCCTGGTTCTCACTATTTCGGTGGAGTTTTGATCTTAACTTGGACCGTGATTCACCAATGGTGGAAACTTGGGTGGGATTTCCAGAACTTCCACTCCCCTTCCAAAATTTGTCTATTATTTTGATGTTGGGGAACCTGGTGGGAAGGTTCTTTTGTGTGGACAGCAGGACTTGGGCTTTATGCAAACCAGTGTCTTTGAGGTGGATGCTTCCAAGGAGCTCTTGGACTTTTTAAGGATAACTATTGGTGAGGAGCTCTGATGGAGGCATTTGGTGATCTTTGAGACATGGGTTGATTTTTTTCCTCTTGTTGGAATCTTGGTCATGAAGACTAAGTCTTCAGGATAGGATTAAGTGTATCTAGTGTTTTGAATTTGGATCAGGGGGGCATGGTGAAGGAAGTCATAATTTGGTGTGGGGGGGCAGGAGGTGCCTATCAAGGCTATTCAGTTCTTGCCTCCCCAGCCAAATGATAGGGAAATTTTCCACATTTGAGAGCTGATTTAAAATGCAGTGGTGGTAAGGAGGAGTCATGGGCAGGAACCCTGAGGTTGGGGAATCTAAAGAATAATAGTGGAGATGAAGGTGGTAATGCAATGGTCGTGCATTTTTCTGATAGCATTAATAGTGAACAGGATGGCAAGAGGGAGGCGCATGTTCAGAGTGATACTTCTTTCTATAATAGGTTCGAGTGTCTTTTTTCTATTGAGCCAAAGGGTGAAGCCAAAACACAGGGGGAGGTGAAGGATCAAGGGTTGATGGAAGAACAACGAGAGGTGGCTGGGTAGGGGGAGGGGATCCGTGTTGACCATGACTAGAATGGGATCCGTGATTACAGTGTGGATGAAGTTGTTGTGTGGGAATTGGACTGTAGTGACAATGGGGATGATGATGTGAAGGTTCTGTCAGCGGAGAGCAATGTAGAGGCTGGGGAGGATGGTGTTGAGGGTGTGGCTGGATGTAGGCTTTTTGGCCTCAATGTGAAAATTTCTGGGGTAGTGCTTGATGCTGCTAGTGAACATTGTTGTGTGGATGGGTAGGGGAAGGTGGATGAGTAGGGGGAGGTGGATAAGAAAGAGGAGTTGGCTAAGTAGGGGGAAGCGTCTGTGAAAGGGATGGTGAATGAGCACGGGGAGGGAGGTGAGTAGAGAGATGTGGCTCAATCCGGTCAAGAACTGGGGGAGGTGTCTGAGCAAGGGGAGATGGCTGAGCAATGTGATGCATCATGTGTTATGGTTATGGAGGGATCCATGATTCTTGGTAAGGGGCTACTAGCTTTGATGGTGCATGAGGGGGCTTCGGCTGGTGAGTCTAGTTGTGAGTCTTTATAGGGGGTAATGGCTCAGTTTGGTCATGAGAAGGGGGAGGTTGCTGAGTGGGGGGAAGTGATGGAGCTGGCTGTGGGTGTGCATGAGGGGGACTCATCTGATAGGCCAGGCTGTATGGTTTTTCATGACATGGAGATGGAGGAACACATAGGTGGATCCTGGAAGGCAATCCCCAGGATGTGGATGAGGCTGGGCAGTTTGACTCCACCCCTTTCTTGTCTACTGGGTCTTTTTCTCTAATAAATTGGAGGTTGGGGTGGGGATAGCCTGGCCCTACACCTACTTTGTCCTAAAACCAATAAAAAACTAAAGAAAACCCTAAAAACAAAAAATACCCAATAAAACTTTGAAAACTCTTAAAAACCCTAAAACCCTTAAAACTCTAAAAACCCTAAAAAACCTTAAAATCCCTAAAAACCATAAAAATCCTAAAAAATCCCTAAAAATAAATTAAAACATCAAAAACCCTAAAAACCATGAAAAACCCATGAAAACAACAAAAACCCTAAAAACCTTAAAAAAACTATAAACCATAAAAAAACAAAAAACAAATAAAAAATTTAAAATCCCATAAAACCCCTAAAAACCTTAAAAACACTGCACCTGTTCTGGTTCCCCTAGGGGACTATGAACCTGTCAGCTCCCCCCTTGCAGCATCTGAGCTCGCCTCCCTGGCCCCTGTGATACCCTCTCTTTCTCCTGATGCACCTAGTCCTGAAATTGCTGGCAAGATGTATGATACACCTACACCTGATCATACCATTGAAGTGCAGGCTGCAAAAATGAACATGCCTAATCTTGCAGTTGCTGGCAAGATGCATGATACACCTGCACCAGCCTTTGTGGATACCATTGAGGTGCAGGCTGGACATGTTTTTCCTATTGAGCAGACTAAGGTGGATGCCCCTGTATGTGCTCCTTCTGGGGTCTTTCCGAAGATCAATCCACTTGGTTCCTCCCTGGAGTCATCAGATCTCGTCCCTTCACCTGCCTCTAAGCAGCCTTCATCCACCCATCTTAATGCCCCTGATTCCTCTACGGACAAGGTGCCTGGTGAGTTCATTCCGGTTCCTGCAGTGAAGGCTGTAAAGACCAAAACCATTGTGATTTCCCACAATGAGGGGATTTGTGCTTACAATACCTTCTCCACCCTTTTTGGGAAGTTCTGGGCTGATCAAGCTGATGAGATCCATGATACTGACACACTCTATAAGGTGCCCTCTCCTTAGGTGCCTAAAACTGATCAAGTCATCAAGAAGCCCCCTGGAAGACCCCCCAATCAGGGAGGGAAGGGAAAATAGAAGGATACACAAGGATTTCCTTGCTTGAGAGGCAAAAATATATCTAATCAATGAAGATGTTGTTCTGGAATTGTCAGGGGCTTGGGAACCCTCCCATTGTTGCAGCCCTTCGACACTTTCTCACCTCCCACAAGCCTTCGCTTGTGGCCATTGTTGAACCTCTCATTAGTTTTGAAAACTGGAAGGGTTTCAACTGGTGTTCCCTTGGATACTCCTTTATTGCTCACAACAGAGGTGTGTATTCTCTTGAAACCTTATGGGTCTTCCAACACAATGTTCTGCAAATCTCTTCTTTTGAGATTAGCAATCAGCTAATCTCGGTCCGCACCCAGCTGCAAGATATCTCTTTTACCTTCTTCTTTTGTCTATGCCTCTTGCTTCTACACCAGAAGAAGAGAAATTTGGAATGATTTATCTATTCTAAGTAAGAATATGGATCACAAATGGGTCATAACCAGTGACTTTAATGATATCCTTTGACAAGATAAAAATATTGGACCTCACTTCTCCCGTGCTGCTGCAAATGATTTTCAATGTTGTGTGGACCAATGAAACCTCACTGAAGTCCCTATTGCAGGCTCCAAATTTAGTTGGGAAAGGTTTACTGTCAATGGTAGGCAGGCTAGTAAGATTGATAGGTGCTTTATGCAAATCAATGACAATAGCTCCCCAGATGTTATCTCAGGATTTTCTCTTCTGAAATTCAATTCTGATCATAACCCTCTTGTTGTCAATATTCGGGAGGAAAACAAGAGGACCACTCCTCTACCTTTAAAATTTAATAATGTCTGGCTCTTAATTCCAGGTTGTAGGGAAGTCGTTCTTGATGTATGGAACACTGCTTTTCATGGGAGTCCTCACTTTGTGGTTGCCTCCAAGCTTTGCAAGATCAAAAGCCTCCTAAAAGTCTGAAGCAGGAAATCCTTCTCGAGGCTTGATGATGAAATTAGTGATGCAGAATATCAGCTGAAGTCTTTCCAGGAGAATAATAAACAAGGGAACATTCCTACCAGTGAAGAGATTGTGTTTCATAAAAGGCTTGATGATCTCCTGTAACTCAAGGAGAGTCTGTAAAAACATCAATTCAATGTCCGCTGGCTTAAATATGGGGATATAAATTCAAAGTTTTTTCATTTCTTGCAATGGGAGAAAATATTTCATAAAGGACCAAATCAGATCCGTATCAATGGTCATACCATTGTCGATGAAAAAGAGCTCTATGATGCTGTTGTTGATCAATTCAAAGTGCTTTATAATGATGATGGAATTCCCTCTACTTCCCCTCTTGCTGCATGCATTGATAAATGTGTTAATGATTCACAGAATAATGACCTGACATCTCCACCTCTTGAGGATGAAGTCAGATATGCCCTTTTTTCTCTGAATTTGAATAGTGCTCCTGACCCAGATGGTTTCACCAACAAATTATACACCTTTTATTGGGACATCTTTCATGCAGAAATCACTAAAGCTGTCAGGGAATTCTTTCTCTTGGGGTTAATCCCTCATGGAGTCAACTCCAATTTTATTGCCCTACTTCCTAAAAAGGAAGCTGCAATTGAGATAGGTGATTTTCGGCCAATTGTCATTGGGAACACTATACCCAAGATTATTAGCAAAATAATTGTTATCCAGTTAGGGAAGATTGTTGGAAACTTGATTACACCTAATCAATTTGGTTTTGTTCATGGATGAAGTATTCAGAACTACTTATACACGGCCTCTAAAGGAGTTAATGCCATGAGGAGGGCATCGAAGTTTGGGTCCTTTGCCTTAAATCTGGATATATCCAAAGCCTTTGATACTATTAAGTGGGATTTCCTATTCAAGATTCTTGGCATGTATGGTTTCTCAGAAAAATTTGTTTGCATGATTTCCACCATCTTGAATAGTGCCAGAATTTATGTTTTGATTAATGGAGCTCCAAAAGGATTCTTTCAGTGTTCCCGGGGGGTCAGACAGGGGGATCCGCTTTCCGGAATTCTCTTTGCACTTGCTGAGGACTACCTAAGACACCTTGTTACTAATGTTATGTTGGATGGATACTACATCCTTATTAAAGACGGGAGAGATTTATTTGTGCCTTCACATATACTTTATGTTGATGATATCCTCCTATTTGGGCAGGCTAATATGCGTACCATATCTTCTATCCGGAAAATCTTTGCTCATTATGAGGCTGTTGCTGGACAGGCCATTAGTTAGAGTAAATCATCTATTGTGTTTGGGAAAGGGATCTCTACTATGAGACAGAACAAGATTGTCAGATGGCTTTGTGTCAAAAAAGGATCCTTGACTTTCAACTATCTTGGGGTTCCCTTATTTTGGGGGAAGGTTAAACGTTGTCATCTTGAAAGCATCTCTGTTAATATCACTCAGTAGCTTGCGAAATGGAAGGGCAAGACCCTCTCACAAGCAGGCAGGATATGTCTTATCAATTCTGTTGTCACCTCAATGTTTGCTCATACCTTCTCCATCTATAAGTGGCTAGTTAGCCTAATTAAATCCCTTCAAGCCAAGATCCAGAACTTTGCATGGACAGGCTGTATTAATGAAAGGAAATTGATCACTGTTGCCTGGAAGGAGTGCATCAAACCACTTGAAATGGGTGGGATAGGCATTAAGGATCTTAGGATCTTCAATGATGCCTTGTTGGCCAAATTCGCTTGGAAACTGTGCAATGGTTATACTGGGTACATGCTCTCCTCTGTCTGGACAACGGTTAAATACTCGTATAAGGACATCATCTCTCAATATACTTGGGCTATCTCGAGGCAATCCAACTTGAATTTTTGGATCACCCCTTGGCTCAAGAGTCCGCTGAATGAATCTATGCAGGTTCCGCATGGCTTGCAACACATGTCCATTAATGAACTCAACACTAGACTGCTGGAGCTGGCTGGGATCTTACCTGCCCATATCATTTCTGGTATTCAATTATACAGTTACATGGATTATGATACAATTATCTGAAAACTGAACTTGATTGGCCTGCTTAATGCAAAGGACTTTTACAATCACAAATGCCGGCAAGGGATAGATCCCCCCTCATGGCTCATGAGATACAAATGCCATTTTATTCCTCCTGGACATTTTCTGCTCTTCTAGAGGATCTAGAGGAATCAGCTTCCCATGCATGGTCAACTTCAAAAAGTTGGTTGGCATCTTGCTTCGTCCTGCTGTATATGCATGCAGGATGCTGAAAATGTGCAACAACTTTTTGTTGAATGCAAGCTTGCTTATGGTCTGTGGAAGTATCTGCAGTATGTCTTTGGTCTTCAATTTCCCCTGGATAGAACCTTTGCTCAGATGATGTCTCTCATCACGGAATCAAGGTATAGTGAGCAAATCTAAAATCTTCTCCTTGCTGCTTCTCCAGCCATTGTTTCTTTTCTATGGGCTGCCAGAAACTCTGCTATGTTCCGGAATAAGTCAAGCTCTCTTCATGAGGGTATTCTTGCCATACATTCTGCTGTTCGGATGGCCGGGGGCATTCAAACAGGTGCGATGAACAATTGTTTTACTGACCTCATCACTCTCCGCACTCTTGGTGTCTCTGGTAGGTGCAAAAAACCTTTGGTGGTGAAGTCAATCCGATGGATTCCACCTATACTGTCTTGGATCAAAATCAATGTTGATGGTGCGGCAGCAGTAGGCTCTCCAGGGCCTTCGGGCTGTGGTGGCGTCTTCCATACTTATAGAGGTTTTGTCAAGGGAACTTTTTACCACTTCATCGGAATTGGTTGTGCTTATGAAGTAGATCTTTGGTCTATCATCAAGGTGGTGCGGTTTGCAAACCAGTTTGGTTGGAAGCAACTCTGGATTGAGTCTGACTCCATGCTTGTGGTTGAGGCCTTTCATTAAAATTAAAGGAAGGTTCCCTGGCGGCTTATACCCCAATGGATTGATTGCATTAGTTTATCCAAAAATCTGGTTCTTAAGATCACCCATGCAAACAGGGAAGTCAATATGGTAGCTGATGTGCTTTCCAAGAAGGCTATTGAAGAACGCTGCTCATGGTGGTCTTTTGTTGCTCCCTCTTTTTGTGCGTCAATTGTGGATTCAGACATGAAGGGTGCTACCCATACCTGGTTGCATAAGTCCCCCTTGTAATGCCTTGCACTTTATTTTTCATTTATACACTTGAGGGACCAAGCCTTCTGCTTGGCCCCGTGCCTTCTTTGCCCTAAAAACCGACAAAATCCCTAAAAACCTTAAAAACCCTAAAATGATAAAAATCCTAAAAAAGCAACAAAAATATGAGAAAATGTAAAAAACCCAAAAAAACCCAAAAAACCATAAAAACCCCAAAAAACCATAAAACCCCCAAAAAACCTAAAAAACCCTAAAAACCCATAAAAACCCAAAATAAACCACTAAAAACTCTAAAAACCCTTAAATACCCTAAAAATGTTAAAAACTATAAAAAACCATTAAAAACATAAAAACCTAAAAAACCCATAAAATCCAAAAAAGATCGTAAAACCCCCGAAAACCCATTAAAACCCCCAATATCCTTAAAAACCCAAAAAAACCTAAAACCCATGAAAATCCTAAAAATCCATAAAAATACTTTAAAATGTAAAAAACCCTAAAAACCTTGAAAGCCCTTGAAAACCATAAAGTCCACCAAAAAATCTAAAAACTCTTAAAACCCCAAGAAACGTTAAAAATTTCTAAAAAACCTTTAAACCCCTAAAAAACTCAAAAAACCAATAAAAAACCAAAAAACCAATAAAAACCGTAGAAACCCTAAAAACCTAGAAAAACCCTAAAAACCATCAAAATCCCTAAAAACTCTAAAGAAACCTAAAAACCATAAATATCCAACAAAATCCATAAAAATTACCTAAAAACATAAAAAACCCTAAAAACACTAAATAAACCTTGAAACCACTAAAAACTCTAAAAACCCTTAAAACCCTATGAAACATAAAAAACTCTAAAAATCCTTAAAACCATAAAAAACTCAAAAAAAGGAAAAAACCCAAAATACCCAAAAATCATAAAACCCTGAAAAACCCTAAAGACCCTTAAAAACCATCAAAATCCATAAATAACCCTAAAAATATTTAAAATCCTAAAAGATCACTAAAAATACCAGAAAACATAAAAACCCTCAAAACTCTGAAAAATCCCTTAAAGAATTAGAAACCCTTAAAATGCCAAAGAACTCAAAAAACCCTAAAAACCCTAAATCCCTCAAAATCCCTAGAAGCCCTTAAAACAATAAAACCATAAAAATTCTAAAAAAGACCTAAAAGTCCCTAAAAACATAAAAAATTGTAAAAACCGTAAAAAACCCTTGAAAACTATAAAAACCCATAAAAATCTTAAAACCCCTAAAAACACATTAACAATACTAACCCATTAATACTATTAACAACTCAAAAAACCCTTTAAACCCCTAAAAACGTTAAAAAACTCTAAAAATATTAAAAGCCCTAAATACTCAAAAAATCCCTAAAACCCCAAAAATACCCTAAAAACCCTAAAAACCCTATAACCCTAAAAACTCTTGAGAAACCCTAAAAACCCTTAAAATCCCTAAAAACCATAAAAACCCAAAAAAAATCAAAAAATCCTAAAAACGCTAAAAATACCTGAACATGTAAAAAATCCTAAAACCCTGAAAAGACCCAGAAAACCATAAAAAACCAATAAAAACCTTAAAAACTCCAAAACCTATAAAAAACAAAAAATCACTAAAATCACTAAAAAACCTTAAAAATACTAAAAACATTAAAAAACTATAGAAACCTAAAAAATCCTAAAAAAATAAAAAAAACCCTAAAACCCCAAAAGGCCCTAAAACCATGAAAACCCCTAAAAGTCTAGAAAACCCAAAAAATGCCTAAATTCCCTTATAAATCCCTAAAGCTAATAAAAACCTTAAAAACAAAAAAAAAACTAAAAAATTGCTAAAAATCCCTAAAAATGTAAAAAACCTAAAGACCCTTGAAAACCATAAAACCCCCTAAAAACCTTAAAAAATAAAACCCAATAAAAACTATAAAACACACTAAAAGACCCTAAAAACATTTTAAACACCTAATAATTTTAAAAACCTTAAAAAACTATAAAAAATATTAAAACCTTAAATACTAAAAAAACCCCTAAAACCCCCAAAACACCATAAAAACCTTGAAAACCATAAAAAACCTGAAAACCCCTAAAAACCCTAAAAATATATAAAAACCATAAAAACATAAAGATCGTAAATATCCTAAAAAATCCCTAAAAATGATGGAAAATGTCAAAAACACTAAAAACCTTGAAAACCCCACTAAAAGCCATAAAAACACATAAAAACCTTAAAAATTATAAAAAACCCTCAGGATTTTCTTCCCTCCCCCTCCGGCGTGGTCCGTCCTCAGTGACTTCGGCTCTGCCCTAGATTGGCGTCGATGGAGGTAGTTCACTTGTGCTCTATCTTTGATTCTGATCTGGTGGTGGCCTCGTCGCACCTTGTCACTTTGGGATCCGACTTTGGCTTCAGTTCGCTAGTCGCTGGCTCCAGTTTGCGCAGGGGTGACTTTGCCTCTCATGGCTTCGGGATCCCTGTCTGGTTTCAGCTTGCATCGGCTCTGTGTGGTCTAGATCTAGGTTTCTAGATCGATGTCTTCCTCTCCAGATCTGGGTTCTTCTTGCGGCTGTGAGAGCTTGTTGTCGAGCATGGCGTGATTGGTGTCTGATTTGGTATTTCCTCGGGATCTTCTTGCAGCCTCCGTGTGCCCGTCGCTGCCTCCGAATTGATTATTGCAGGATGTGGATGGATCTTCCTGGAGCTCAGGATCTGGTCTCAGTCGTGGTTCTCTTGGCGTCGGACGCGCTTTCGGTCACGAAACCCCAGCTGAACCTCTTCACAACTAGACGCCAGTCCTGGTGTGCTCTGGTCTTCCCGGGACTGGTTCCAATGGCCTGGAGGGGGAGGCCCTGCTTTCCGTTTCCTCCAGTTGTCTGTGGTTTTGTTCTTTTGCTATTGTTTTGTGTTGTGACATGTGTCTTTTGGGGTTCCCGCTGCTGGTTGCTGGTCGACGACTGCTGGAAGATGACGTTTCCTGGTGGTGAATGAGGTGATGCTGCTTTGGAGGCTGGTGATTTGTGAATCTGTGGTGCTAAATTTGGGTTGATGAAGTTGCTGCTTTTGGTTTGGTGTTGATGATTGCTAGTTGGTGATGAGCTATGAGGGGATGTTGGATTCTTTTCTGTTTTTCTGCTTTGTGTGGTTTTGGTTCTTTTCTTTTGGGGTTTTTTGGGGTCGGTATTACAGGGGGGGTTTTGGGTGTGGGTCATTTGACCCCTCCCCACCCTTGTTTGCTGCTTCTTCCTTCTAATAAATTTTGGGGGGTCGGGAATAGCCTGACCCTCGCATCTTCCTTGCCCTAAAAACCCCTAAGAACCCTAAAAACCCTAAAAGACCCTAAAACCCCTCAAAATCCCTAAAAAAACTAAAACCCCCCAAAAACCAAAAAAATTAAAAAAAATCACTTAAATTCCTTGAAAACCTAAAAAACTTTAAAAACCCTTGAAAACCCATAAAAACCCCTAAAAACCCTAAAACCCTTAAAAACCCACTAAATGCACTAAAATTCATAAAACCCTTAAAAATGTTAAAAACTTTTAAAAAACTTAAAAACCCTTCTAAAAACAAAAAACCCTAAAACACGAAAAAGTCCCTAAAACCGTGAAAAACTGTCAAAATAATAAAAACCAGGAAAACCCCTAAAAACCATCAAAATCCCAAAAAACCCAAAAAACCCTAAAACTATATATATCCAAAAAAAATCCCTAAAAATCCATTAATGTGTAAAAAACCCTAAATACCCCAAAACCCATTAAAACCATAAAACCCCCAAAAAGAATAAAAAAACCAAAAACCCATAAAATCCCTCAAAAACTTATATAACTCTAAAATCCCTTTTAAACCTTAAAAAAATAAAAAAACCTTTAAAACCCAAAATAAAACACCGATATCACCTAAAAACACTAAAAAACCTTAAAACCCAGTTGAAACCCTCAAAATCTCTAAAAACCTTAAAAACACTAAAAACCATAAAAATCCTAAAAAAACCCTAGAAACATGAAAAAAAACTCTAAAAAGCTTAAAAAACTAAAATAAATAAAACCCTAAAACCCACTAAAACTCTAAAAATCCTTAAAACCCGTAAAATCATTAAAAACTATAAAAAAACCATTAAACCCCTAAAAATTTATTAAAACCATAAAACCAAAAAAGACCATAAAAATCCTGAAAACCCCTAAAAACCCGAAAACCAATGAAAACCCCTTAAAACCATCAAAAACCCTAAAGACCCTAATAACAATAAAATCCTAAAAAATCCCAAAAAATCATGGAAAATATTAAAAAACTTGGAAAACCCATAAAAACCCTAAAAATACTAATAAAACATAAAAAACCCTAAAACCCCATAAAGCCCTAAAACCGCTAAAATCTATAAAACCCCCTTAAAAACCCTAAAAAGATAAAAACTCTAAAAACCCTTAAGAACTATAAAAACTCATTATGAAACCCCATAAACACAAAAAGAAAATAAAAACTCTGAAAAACCATAAAAACCCTAAAAACCCTAAAACCACTCAAAATACCTAAAAACCTAAAAACCCCTAAAACCTATAAAATCCCTCAAAATACATAAAAATCCCTGAAAACATAAGAAACCCTAAAACCCCTTAAAACCCTTGAAAACCATAAAAATCCGTAAAACCCCTAAAAACCACAAAAAACCATAAAAACCCATAAAACCTTTAAAAACCCTTAAACCTCCTAAAAACATTAAAACGTTAAAAACTCTAAAAACCCCTAAAAACCTAAAAGACCCTAAAAACCCTAAAAAATCTAAAAACCCTTAAAAAACCCTAAAAAAATCCTAAGATATCCTAAAAATAACTGAAAATGTAAAAACTCTAAAACCAATTAAAAACCCATAAAAACGATAAAAACCCTTAAAATACTTCAAGAACTATAAGAATCCATAAAAATCCTAAAAACCACTAAAAAAACCCTTATAAACCATAAAATGTTAAAAAAACTCTACAAAACCTTAAAACCCCTAAAAAACTAAAAAATCCCTAAACATCCCAAAAGACCTTAAAAACCCTAAAAACATGAAAAAACCCAAAAAAAACCAAAAAACCCTATAAATCCATGAAAAACCTAAAAACCCATAAAACCCCTAAAATCCTAAAAGGCAATAAAAATCCTTGAAAACGTAAAAACCCCTAAAAACCCTAAAAACCCCCTAAAACCTATAAAAATCCCAAAAACCTTAAAATCCCTAAAACCCAAAAAACCATGATAACATAGTAAAAACTCTAAAATACCTTTAAACACCTAAAAACATTAAAAACATTAAAAATTTAAAAAAAACCTTCAAAACCCTAAGAAACAAAAAAACACCTAAAAACCCAAAAAACCAAAAAAACCTTGAAATACCTTTAAAACCCTAAAAATTTGAAAACCCCTAAACCCCATAAAAATCCCTAAAAACCGAAAAAATCCAAAAAACCATAAAAAACTAAAAGGCCCTAAAAATCCTTAAAAACATAAAAACACTAAAAACCCTGAAAAACCCATGAAAACCATAAAACCTCTAAAATTTTAAAAACAATTAAAAACCATAAAAACCATAAAAACCATAAAACAACTAAAAACTACAAAAACCCTTAAAATCCCCAAAAAAATTAAAAAACATAAAACCATAAAAAATAAAAAAACCCTAAAAACCCAAAAAGACCATAAAAACATTGAAAACCTCTAAAACCCTAAAAAACCCATGAAATCCCCTAAAACCCCTGAAAATCACTAAAATCCTAAAAAAACCTAAAAA
This sequence comes from Viscum album, assembly GCA_963277665.1. Taxonomy (NCBI): domain Eukaryota; kingdom Viridiplantae; phylum Streptophyta; class Magnoliopsida; order Santalales; family Viscaceae; genus Viscum; species Viscum album. The sequence goes on along the minus strand of OY728141.1, from coordinate 1,883,824,870 downwards.
CCAAAAAAATCCAATAAAATCTTTACAAATCTATGAAAATGTTAAAAAAATAGAAACCAAGAAAACCCCATAAAAACCATAAACACCTAAAAATATTAAAACTCCTAAAAATCATAAAAACCACTAAAAACTATAAAAACTTGTAAAACCCCAAAAAATGTAAAAATGTTAAAAAACTCTAAAAAATATTAAAAATGGAAAAAACTCAAAAAACCCTAAATACCCAAAAGAACCTAAAAACCCACAACAACCTTAAAATCCTAAAAATACCCAAAAACCCCTAAAAACCATAAAAATCCGTAAAACCCATAATAATCCTGAAAACCATAAAAGTCCAAAAAAACACAAAAATTCCTTGAAAAAGTAAAAAACCCAAAAAACCCTGAAAACCCCCTAAAAAAATAAAACCACTAAACCTTAAAAACCCCTAAAAACTGATGAAAACCCTAAAAACTCACTGAGACTCTTAAAACCCTTAAAATAACCATAAAATGTTTAAAATATAAAAAACCATTAGACCCTAAAAAAGGAAAACAACACCTAAAAATCGAGAAGGCCTTAAAACCACTAAAAACCCCTAAAAACCATCAAAATCTCAAAGAACCTTAAAAACCCATAAAATATATATAAATCCTTAAAAATCACTAAAAATCCCTGAAACATAAAAAACCCTAAAAACTCTGAAAAACCACTGAAAACCAGAATACCCCTAAAAACCTTAAAAACCCTAATACCCACAAAAACCCTAAAACCCACTAAAAACTCTAAAACCCTTTAAACCCCAAAAACATTAAAAAAATATAAAAAACCATAAAAACCCAAAAAACCATAAAACCCAAAAAGACACTAAAAACCATAAAATGCTAAAAAACATTGAAACCCCCCGAAAAATCCTCAAAATCCCTTAAAATCGAAAAAACCCTAAAATCATAAAAATCCCAAAAAATGTCAAAAACCCTAAAAACCCCTGAAAACCCCCAGATACCATAAATACCCCTAAAAAACCATAAAACCCTAAAACCAATAAAAACTCTAAAAACTCAAAACCAATATAAATGATAAAAAACTCTAAAAAACTTAAAACCCTTAAAAAATTGAAATGCCCTTAAAACCAAAAAACCCAGAAAAACCCTGAAACCCTCAAAAAAAATTAAAACCTCTAAATCCCCAAAACCCTAAAACTCATAAAAATTATAAAAACCCGGTAAAAATCCCTAAAAACGTAAAAAACCCTAAAAACCCCTTGAAAACCATAAAAACACCTTAAAATATAAAAAAAAACCCTAAAACCCCATGAAAATATTACAAACTAAATAAAAACTCTAAGAACTCTAAAAACCCTTAAAAATAATAAAAAACATTAAATGACTCTAAAACCCCTAAAAACCTAAAAAGAACCCTAAAACCCCAAAAAACCCAAAAAACCCAAAAAACCCATAAAACCCCTAAAAACCTCAAAATCCCTAAAAACCCTAAAATCCCCAAAAAAACCATGAAAATATAAAAATATCACTAAAAAATTAAAAAACCCTAAAAACCTTAAGAAAATATTAAAACCCATGAAACCCTAAAAACAAACTAAAAACTCTAAAAACCCTTAAAACCCATAAAATGTTAAAAAAACTAAAAAACTTTTAAAACCCTAAAAATCTCAAAAAACCATAAGAACCTAAAAGACCCTAAAAACTCGAATAAAACCATGAAAACCTTGAAAAAACTTGAAACCCTCAAAATCCCTAAAGACTATAAAAACAATAAAACCATAAAAATGCTAAAAATTCCCTAAAAATCCTTGAAAACATAAAAAATCCTAAAAAACATGAAAAACCACTGAAAACCATAAAACCCCTAAAAACCATAAAAAACCCTAAAACCCCATAAAAACCCTAAAACCACTAAAAACTCTAAAAACACCTGAAACCCCTAAAAACATTAAAAAACTCTAAAAAGCATTAAATACTAAAAAACCCCTAAAAACCCAAAAAGCCCTAAAACCCTAAAAAATCATAAAACCCCCTCAAAATCCCTAAAATCCGTCAAAATCCCTAAAACCCAGAAAGATCCTTAAAAATCCCTACCAATCCTTAAAAACTTTAAAAACCCTAAAGTCTCTGAAAACCCCCTAAAAACAAAAAAAAACCTTAAAAATCCTAAAACCCCCCATAAAACCCTAAAAACCACTAAAATCTTTTAAAACCATGAAAACCCCTAAAAATGTTTAAAAACATTAAAAACTCTATAAAACCTTAAAACCCCTAAAAAACCCAAAAAGACCCTAAAATCATGAAAACCCCTAAAAACACATAAGACCCTAAAACCACTAAAAATCCATAAAAAACCCTAAAACCCCTAAAAACCATAAAAATCCTAAAAACGTCATAAAAATCCCTAAAACATAAAAAACTCTGAAAAAACCCTAAAAACCATAAAACCCTAAAAACCTTACAAAATCACATAAATCCCTAAAAAGCCACAAATAACTCTAAAACTCTTAAAACCCCTAAAAATGTCAAAATACCCAAAAAACATTCAAACCCCTAAAAACTCAAAAGACCCCAAAAACACCAAAATCTGCAAAAAAAACTCGAAAACCCCCTAAAATCCCTAAAAAACAATTTTTTTTAAAAAACCAGAAAAACTCTAAAAAAGCCCTAAAATTCATAAAAATGTAAAAAACCATAAAAAACCTAAAAAACCCCTAAAACCATAAATATACCTAAAACCCCATAAAACTCCTTAAAATCCTAAAAATGTTAAAAAGCTTTAAAAAACTCTAAAAAACCTTAAAAACCTAGAAAAACTAAAAAAATCCATAAAACCCCAGAATACCCCTAAAACCATATAAAGCCATGAAAAACCAAAAAACCCACAGAATCCCTCAAAACGCTAAAAATCATAAAAACCCAAAAAAACCCTAGAAAACATAAAAAATCCTAAAAACAAAAAAGCCCTAAAACACCTAAAAAACACCTGAAGACCAGAAAACCCCTAATAACCTAAAAAACCATGAAAACCCTAAAAACCCTAAAAACCACTAAAACATTAAAAACACTTAAAACAAATAAAAACGTTAAAAACTCTAAAAGCCTTAAAAAATCTAAAAAACTCAAAAAAACCCAAAAAACTCAAAAAATCCTAAAAAACATTTAAACCCCTAAAAACCCAAAAAACCATAAAAATCCCAAAAAATCCCTAAAAATTCCTATAAACTTAATAAACCCAAAAACCCAAAAAACCCCCAAAAATAGTAAAAACTCAGAGAAACCTTAAAAAACTAAAACCCATTAAAACCCCAAAAACCCACAAATTTTTTTAAAACAACTAAAAATGATAAAAAAAAATCAAAAAACCTTAGAAACACTAAAAAACTAAAAAAACCCCTTAAAAACATAAAGAACCTTAAAACCCTAAAACCCCCCAAAAAACCTAAAAAAACTTTTAAACTCCTAAAACCCATCAAAATCCCTAAAAACCCTAAAAAACCCTGAAAACAATAAATATCCTAAAAAATCCTTAAGTATCCTTAACATCGTAAAAACCCCTAAAACCCTAAAAAACCCCTAAAAACATTAAAAGGCCCTAAACCCTCGAAAAACCTTAAAAACCCACTAAAAACTCTAAAACCCATAAAATGTTAAAAATATATAAAAAACTTAATCTCCTAAAAAACTCAAAATACCCTAAAAACCCAAAAGAGACTAAAAATACTGACAACCTAAAACCCTAAATAACCCTAAAAAAAGCTAAAACTCTCAACATCCTTAAAACCCTTGAAAAAACCCATGAAAACCACAAAAACCAAAAAAACCTTGAAAACCCAAAATTCCTTTAAACCCCTAAAAATGTTAAAAACTCTTTAAAACGCTAAAAAACTTTAAAACCCCTAAAACACTGAAAGTTCCTAAAACCCTAAAAAAACATGAAAAAACTTAAAACCCTTAAAATATCTTGAAACCCTAAAAACCCCTAAAAACCATTAAAATCCTAAAAAGATGTTAAAATCCATGAAAACGTAAAAACTCCTAAAACCTTAAAAACCCCCTGAAAACCATAAAATCCCCAATAACCTTTAAAAAACCTAAAAACCCTAAAAACCCCTAAAAACATTAAAAACTCTAAAAAACCTTAAAACCCCTAAAAAATAAAAAAAATCCTAAAACCCAAAAAAAACCCTAAAACCCATAAAAACACTAAAAACAATATAAAACCCTAAAAATCCTCATAATTGCCAAAAACACTAAAAACCCCTAAAAACCATAAAAATCCAAAAAATCCCAAAAAATCATAAAACTTAAAAAAACCTAAAAACCATGAAAAAGTCCTGAAAACCATAAAACCCCTAAAAACCCTAAAAACCTTAAAAACCCATAAATAACATAAAACCACTAAAAACTCTAAAAATCCTTGAAACTTCAAAAAAAATTAAAAAAACTCTAAAAACTTTAAACCCCTAAAAAACTCAAAAAGACCATAACTACCAAAAAAGACCCTAAAACCCTAAATACCCCTAAATACCCCAAAAATTCCTAAAAACCTCTGGAACCCCTAAAAATGCATTAAAAACTAAATATTCCTATAACAATAAAAAATCAAAAAAGCCTTAAAAATCCCTGAAAACATAAAAAACCATAAAACCCCAAAAAATATCTGAAAACCATAATACCCCTAAAACCCTAAAAACTATAAAATCCATGAAAAACAAAAAAATCCACTAAAAATTCTTAGAACACTTTAAAACCAAAAAAATATAAAAACTCTAAAAAACCATGAAAACCCTAAAAACTCCAAAAAAATCTAAATACCCAAAAAACCCAAAAAACCCTACCAACCCTCAAAATCCATAAAAACCAAAAAAACCCAAAAAATCATAAAAATACTAAAAAATTCCTAAAAATCCCTAAAAACGTAAAAAACCCTTGAAACTATAAAAAATAAAAAAACCAATAAAAACCTTCAAAACCCCTAAAATCCATAAACCCCCTAACACCCCCCCCTTCTAAAAATCAAAAAACCCTTAAAACACTTAAAAATGTTAAAAAATGTTGAAAACTCTAAAAAATGTTAAAACCCCAAAAAAGACCCTAAAACCCAAAAAATCCTAAAATACTAGACAATCCCTAAAAACCCTAAGAAATAGTTGAACACTTTCTGATCCAATTTAGGAATGATAAGATTTGATTTTGGCTTGGGATTTTTCACCATAGATCATTGATGGCTTTCGATTTTATTTTTTCTGCTAGAATTTTGATTTTCATCTGCATCGTGATCCCATGAGCATGGACCTATAGATTACTATTCCTGGTCTTTCCCTGGCCTTCAAAAACCCATCCATCCTCGACATCATTGACAACTTCATCGATAGATTTCTTTATATGGACGCACGCACTAGTGCTTCCTACCACCTGATTGTGCTGTAGATATGCATAGAGGTGGATGTGTCCAAGTCACTGGTTAATTCTATCTGTGTTGAGATTGAAGGTGAGATCTAGTGGCATTCGAAGATTTTCTTTGATTCCTGGGTTTCTTTCTGTTCGAACTGCCATAGACTGGGCCACTATGCATCTACCTGTAAGTGTGCTAGTGGAACTGTCAAGTCTACACTATAGTGGCCAACTGCTACAACTCATGGTTTGTAACTAGATGCACCTCTATGTGGCTCATGGAGTGAATTGTGCAGGTATACATGCTGGACAGACTAATGTGCCTCTGGCTGATGATCATGTTGTTATAGTGGTTGGAGATGTTCCATTGAAGTTTGTTCGACAATCTTCATCTGGAACAAGGGTTTGTGCAGTGTTTGATAGGTTTAAACATGACTTAGGAATTGTGACTAGTAAAAGGGTGATGGAAACCGAGGAAGGATGCAATAGTCTGAGGATGGTGGAGTTGCAGCAGATGTCATCGCCTGTGTTGTGCCTCAATTATGGAGTTTTGGAGGAGGCCTAGGATTCTTCGGATCAATTGGCAGTGTTGGTGTCCCTTTGTACAATCAGTTTGATGGCTCTGTTTTTGAGGAGTTGGTCCATGAGCAACATGTTTTACAACCGAAGCTGGCCGGTGGCATTGAAGAAAAACCTGGGCAGACTACTTGCTCTGGGCTTGAGGGTGCTGCTTTTGAAGACAATGGTAAGGGTTTACAAGATATCTTGACCTGTTATGATATTGTATTAGCTAGTATAGGGGATAAGGATGATGTTGTTGTTCATGATTCAAGTGTTGTTGTAAATGGATCTTTGGTTCAGATTGTAGTGGATGAATCTTTTGTGGTTGAGGGAGTCCAAGTCGCTCGGTCTACTTGTAATGAGGATGAGTTCACACGGGCTGATGTGAAGGTTCCCCTATCTAGTTGTGATGCTTGTGCTGGGATTGAGATAGTACCAGACAAGGATTCCATTGCTACTCTGGAGGGAGTACATATTGGGTAGATTTCTCATGAGGATGATGAGGGCTTGCAATTTATTCTTGTAGATTTAGGTGACACTTCCTTGGAGGTTGTTAGGGGTTATACTGGTTTTGAGTAGGCGTCGGTGACTCTGAATGTTCTTGGTGATTACGTGATGGATGTTTTTCCCTTGGATTAGAATGCTGGTGATCCTAGTCAAGAGTTTGTGGTCCAAGGCATGATGCAATTTGAAGTGTTGGCTGACTGTATTATAAATCAGAAAGACACCTACATCCCCAAACACAGAAGTCTTTTCTAGGGGGAGGGTAGTAGGATGAGCTTTAACATGGCTATGATCATTAAGGAGAGGACTTTGATAGAGGAGGTCATTCCATATGGTAAGGTAAATAAATCTGTAGGAGTTGCATCAGACCCCCAAAAGAGGAAGCTGAGGAAAGACTACTCTAGTTTTCCAAAGACAATGTCCACTAGAGCCTCCATTAAATTTCTAAATAAAAATGTTTCTGACAGGGGAGGGAGGCCTGCCAAGGTGCAGCTAAATGCAGATCAAAAAAGGATCATAGAAAACTATATTGCCTTATTCAGGAAACATGAATCTGAATGGGAGTCGGCAGATACTAATGCACACATCGGATGTGGTGTTGATGGAGACCCTTATAGTGTAACTTCTTTTTATGACGGTAGTGGTGATGTTGACCTCTTTGACGTGTAAATCCTTTTCGGTTGGGTCGTTTGACTTCTCCACTTCCTTGAATGCTTTTTATTTTTTCTAATAGATTTTGGGGTAAAGGAATATCCTGGTCCTGCGCCTTCTTCTCCCTAAAGACCTGAAAAACCCCTAAAAACACTAAAACCCATAAAATCATAAAATTTCTAAAAAATCCCTGAAAAAACCTGCAAACCTAAAAAACCTTAAAAACCCTAAAAACCACTAAAATAATAAAATCACCTAAAAATCCATAAAATTCCAAAACCCCACTAAAAATTCCAAAAACCTTTATAACCCATAAAAATGTTAAAAACATTAAAAATCTCTAAAAACCCTTAAAAGCATAAAAAACTCAAAAAAACACTAAAACCCAAAAAAGTACATAAAAACCATAAAAATACTTGAAAACACTTAAAACCATTGAAAACCCCTTAAAACCCTCAAAATCCATAAAAATCTTAAAAATTGTAAAACCCATTAAAATCCTAAAAAGCCAAAAAATCCCTAAAAACGTAAAAAAAACCCCAAAACCCCTAAAAACATTAAAAAACCATAAAAACAAATAAAAAACCTAAAAACCCACTAAAAAATCTAAAAACTAATTAACCCCCAAAAGATGTTAATAACATTAAAAAACTCTAAAACCCCTAAAACCCCTAAAAACTCAAAAAAACCTTAAAACCTCAAAACACCCTAAAAACCCTAAAAACTCCCAAAAACAAAAAAACCCTGAAAACCTAACCCCCCCAATCACTAAAACCCCTAAAAATCCGAAAAATATCGAAAAATCATAAAAAGGCCCTAAAAATCCATGAAAACATAAAAAACCCAAAACCCTAGAAACCCCAAAAAAATCATAAAACCCCTAAAAACCGTAAAAAACCCTAAAACCCCATAAAACAACAAAAAAACTTTAAAAACCCATAACATGCCTAAAAATGTTAAAAACATTAAAAACTATAAAAACCCTTTAAAACCCTAATAAACTCAAAAAACCCCTAAAAACCCAAAAGACCAAAAAAATGCTGAAAACCCCAAGAAACCCTAAAAACCCCTCTAAATCCCTAAAAACCCTAAAAATCACTAAAACCATAAAAATACAAAAAAACCCTAAAATAACTGAAAACGTAAAACCCCATAAAAAACCTTAAAAACCCGAAAATGCCATAAAACACTAAAAACAATGAAAACCTCTAAAACCCCTTTAAACCCATAGAAACATTAAAAATTTGAAAAATATTTAAAACCCTAAAAAACTCCAAAAAAACTCTAAAAACAAAAAAAGATCCAAAAAACCCTAAAAATCCCAAAAAAGTAAAAAACCCTGAAAACCCCTAAAAACCCTCAAAATCCCTAAAACCATAAAAATCATAAAAAGCCCTTAAAACCCAAAAAAAATGTAAAAAACCACCCCATAAACCTTGAAAACACCCTAAAAACCTTAAAAATCCCTAAAACCCAAATATCATTAAAAACCATTGAACACTCTAAAAACCCTAAAATTGTTAAAAAACTATAAAAAAAACCTTAAAACCCCAAAAAACTAAAAAACCCTAAAAACCCAAAAAGAACCTAAAATCCTTGAAAATCCCTAAAAACTATAAAAACCCTCAAAATCCCAAAAAACCTTAAAAAACCCAAAAAACCATAAAAATCCTAAAAAATCCCTAAAAGTCTGTGGATACATAAAAAATCCTAAAAACCCAGAAAACCTTTGAAAACCATAAAACCCCTAAAAACCATAAAAAAAACCCTAAAATCCCATTAAAACCCTAAAAACCAATAAAAACTAAAAAAACCTTAAAACTGCTTAAAACATTAAAAACTATAAAAAACCTAATAACTAAAAAAACCTAAAAACCAAAAAAACCAAAAAAGACCCTAATGTCCCTAAAAACTCCAAAATAACCAAAAACCTAAAAACCCCTAAAAACCCTTAAAATCGCTAAAAATGCTAAAATAAATAATAGGCATAAAAAGCCCTAAAAATCCCTGAAAACATGAAAACCCCAAAAAAATTGAAAAACCTATGAAGCCCATAAAATCCCATAAAAACCTTAAAAAATAAAAAAAATCCCTAAAAATCAATAAAAAACTCTAAAACCCCTTTAAACCTCAAGAATCGTTAAAAACTCTAAAAAACCATAAAACCCTAAAAACTCAAAAAACACTAAAACCCCAAAAATACCCCCAAACCTTGAAAAATCCTAAAACACCTGAAAACCCTTTAAAACCTACAAAATCTCTAAGAACCCTAAGAAACCATAAAAACCATAAAATTCATAAAAATATCCCTAAAAATTCCTGAAAATGGAAAAACCCATAAAACCCTATGAAACCCATGAAAACCAAGAAAACCCTAAAATACCCTAGAAAACCATAAAACCCTAAAAAACCACTACAATATCTAAAACCCTCAAAACCCCTAAAAATGTTTAAAATGTTAAAAAAAGTGTAAAAATCCATAAGAAACCTAAAAAACTCAAAAAACTCAAAAACCCCTAAAGAACCCTAAAACCCCTAAAACCCCTAAAAACCCTGGAAAACCCTAAAAACCATCAAAATCCCTAAAACCCCTAAAAACCATAAAAAATATAACAAATCCCTAAAATATCTAAAAACATAAAAAACCCTAAATCATTAAAAACCCCAAAAAACCATAAAAATCCATAAAACCCCTAAAAACTAATAAAAACTCTAAAATCCTTAAAACCGATAGAAACGTTACAAAACATTAAAAAGCTCAATAAAATATTTAAACCCCCAAAAAACACAAAAAAAAACTAAAATCGAAAGACCCTAAAACCCCTAAAAATCCCTTAAAACCACAAAAATCCTAAAAAAATCCCTAAAATCCCTTAAAACTTTAAAATCCTAAAGACCCCGAAAAGCGCCTAAAAACCATAAAAACCCCTAGAACCTTAAAAGACCCTAAAAACCCATGAAACCCTAAAAACCCACTAAAAACTCTAATAACCCTTATAACACCTAAAAACGTTACAAAACATTAAAAACACTAAAAACAAAAAAAAACTAAAAAAATTTCATAAAATCCCAAAAGCCCCTAAGAACCCCAAAAAACCCAAAAAAACCCTAAAACCTTAAAAACCCCTAAAAACACTCAAAATTTCTAAAAACCCAAAAAATTATAAAAATCCTAAAAAATCTCTATAAATACCTAAAAATGTAAAAAACCATAAAAACCTTGAAAAACCACTAAAAACCATAAAACCCCCTAAAAACCATAAAAGACCCAAAAACCCCTTAAACCACCTAAAAATGTCAAAAACGTTAAAAAACTCTAAAAACCCAAAAAATATCAGAAAAAACCCTAAAATATCAAAAGGACCCTAAAACCCCTAAAAATCATAAAACCCCCTAAAAATCCCTAAAAACTCTAAAAACCATAAAAATCCTAAAAAACACTAAAATTGTAAAAATCCCTAAAAACCCTAAAAATCTCGTACAAACCCTAAAACACTAAAAATCCATAAATACCCTAAAACCCACTGAAACTCTAAAATCCCTTAAAACCCATAAAAAAGTTAAAAAAACTCTAAAACCCTTAAAACTACCAAAAAATGAAAAAATCCCTAAAGGACCATAAAAACATGAAAAAACCCTTAAAATCCTTAAACCCCCCCAAAACCCTCATAATCCCTACAAATCCAAAAAAATCCAAAAAAACCATATAAACCATAAAAAATCCCTAAAATCCTTGAAAATGTAAAAAACCCTAAAAACCCTAAAAGTCCCCTAAAAACCTTAAAAAATTGAAAAAACCAATAAAAACCCGTAAAAACTACTAAAAACTCTTAAAACACTTAAAACCCCTAAAAATGTTTAAAATGTTAAAAAACTCTAAAAAATCGTAAAGCCTTAATACCTAAAAATACGCAAAATACCTTGAAAAACACTAAAAACCTAAAAAACCCCGTAAGACAATAAAAACCCACAAAATCTCTAAACACCCTAAAAACATAAAAATCCAAAAAAATCCCTATAAATCCCAAAAAACATAAAAAACCCTAAAATCCTTGAAACCCCCCTAAAAAATATAAACCCCTAAAACCATTAAAAACTTTAAAAACCCTTAAAAACCTAAAAAAACAAAAACCGCTAATAATGCAACAAGACCCTAAAAATCTGAAAAAACCCTAAAACCCATAAAATCCCTCAAAATCCCAAAAAATGTGTAAAAACCCTGAAAAACCCTTGAAAACCATAAAACTCTTAAAAACCTTAAAAACCCTAAGACCCCATACAAACCCTAAAAACACACTAATAACTCTAAAATCCCTGGAACCACTAAAATTGTTAAAAAAAACTCTAAAAACCCTTAAAAGTTATAAAAATCTCAAAAAAAACCTTAAAAACACCAAAGGATCCTAAAAACCCTAAAAGCACCTAAAACCCCTAAAAAAGCCTGAAAACCCTTAAAAGCCCTCAAAATCCCTAAAACCTCTAAAAATTCAAAAGAACCATAAAAATATTTAAAAATCCCAAAAAAATCCCTAAAAACATAAAAAACCCTAAAACCCTAAAAACTGATTGAAACCTGTTAAAACTCCAAAAAACCCCTAAAAAACCCTAAAAAACCTAGGAACCCTAAAATCCATAAAAATTATAAAAAAATCCCAAAACCCAAAAAAACATAAAGAACCCTATAATCCCTAAAAACCATAAATCCCCTAAAAACCCGAAAACCCCATAAAAATCATGAAAACCCACTAAAAATTCTAAAAAATCCTTTAAACCCCTAAAAACATTAAACAAATCTAAAATACCCTAAACCCCTAAAAAGATCAAAAAAACCCTAAAACCCCAAAAGACCATAAAAACCATGACAACCCTAAAAACCATGAGAATCCCTTAAAACCCTCAAAATCCCTATAAACTGTAAAAAACCCTAAATAATAAAAATCCTAAAAAGTACATAAAAATCCCTAAAACCAAAAAAACCAAAAAAAATTGGAAAACCATAAAACCCCATAAAAACCATAAAAAACCCTAAAACCAATAAAAAAACCCTAAAAATAGAAGAAAACTCTAAAACCCCTTAAAACCACTAAAAATGTTAAGAAACAATAAAAAACCTTATAAACCATAAAAAAACTAAAAAAAACCCTAAAACCCAAAAGACCCAAAAAACCCTAAAACCCCCTAAGAACCCTAAAAACCCCAAAAACCCCTAAACCCCCTCAAAGTCCCTAAAAACCACTGAAATCATTAAATCCTAAAAAGGCACAAAAAATCCCTAAAAACATAAAAACCCTGAAAAACCCTGAAAATAATAAAAACCCGTAAAAACCATAAACAACCTTAAAAAACCTAAATCCCACTAAAAACTCTAAAATTACTTAAATCTTAAAAACCACAAAAAAACCTTAAAACCCCTAAAAACCCTAATAAACCCTGAAAACCCCTAAAACCACTCAAAATCCCCAAAAAACCATAAAAATCCTAAAAAATTCCTAAAAATCCATGTAAAAGTAAAAAACCATAAAACCCTGAGAAACCCCTAAAAACCATAAAAACCACTAAAACTCTTAAAAACAATAAAAAATATAAAAACCTTGAAACACCATTAAAAACTCTAAAAATCCATAAAACCCTAAAAAACAATAAAAACACTCAAAATCTTTAAAAACACTAAAAACCAAAAAAATCCTAAAAAAACATAAAATTTCTCTAAAAATGTAAAACCCCTAAAAACCCTAAAAATCCCCTAAAATCATAAAAACCCTTGAATACCTTAAAAACCCTAAAAACCAATAAAACACTAAAAACACTAAAAAATCTAGGAACCCTTAAAACCCCCAAAAAACATTAAAATCTCTAAAAACCTTAAAACCCCTAAAAACTAAAAAGAACCCTAAAACCCCAAAACTCCTCAAACCCCTAAAAACCCACAATGGATTGAATGTATTAGCCTCTGACAAACTCTCACTCTCAATGTCATGCATTCCTACAGGCAGGCGAACTCGGTGGCAGATGCTTTGTCTAAAAAAAGGATATTGGAAAGGAGCTCAATGTGGTCCTTTGTCTCCTTATATTTTTGTGCACCCTACATGGTCTCTGATATGAAGGGTGAATTACACACCCATGTTTTTAAACCCTCTTTGTTATGTTCTAGTTTTACTTTTTTTAATAAATTTTGGGGGACTAGGCATGCTTGGTCTAAAGCCTTATTTTCCCTAAAAACGTAAAAAAACTCTAAAAACCTTAAAAACCCAAAAAAATGAAAAAGCCCTAAAAACCCAAAAGACCCTAGAAACCTTGAAAAACACTAAAAACCTTAAACCCTAAAATTTCTTAAACACTAGAAAAACCCTTCAAAATCATAAAACCATAAGAAACCTAAAAATATCTAAGAATCCGTAAAAATGTAAAAAACCCCAAAAAATTGAAAACCCCTAAAACCCCCAAAAACCTTAAAACCCCTAAAATCCAAAAAACCCTAAAACCCACTAAAAACTCTAAATGAACTTAGAGCCCCTAAAAACTCTAAAAACACTAAAGAACCATAAAAACACTAAAAAATTAAAAAAACACAAAAACCCACAGAGAGCCTAAAGACCCTGAAAACCTATAGAAATGCTAAAAAACTCTGAAAATCCATAAAAACCCACAAATTCCATAAAAACCCAAAAAACCCAAAAAACCAAAAAAATCATTAAGCCCCTAAAAATATCTGAAACAAAAAAAAAATCCTAAAAACCATGAAAAACACCTAAAACCAAAAAACCCAAAAAACATTAAAAAATCCTAAAACCACTAAAAACTCTAAAAACTCTTAAAGCCTCTAAAAACATCAAAAAATGTTAAAAAACACTAAGAAACCATAAAATCCTAAAAATCTAAAAAAACCCTAGAAACACAAAAGGAATCTAAAAACCTTGAAAACTCTAAAAATGATAAAAACCCTGAAAACCCCTAAACCCCTCAAAATCCCAAAAAACCCGAAAAATGTTAAGAAAAATCTAAAAATTCCTAAATATCCCTTAAAGTGTAAAAAATTATAAAAAACCCCAAAAAAAATTTAAAACACTAAAAACACATAAAAACCCAAAAAATAACTAAAAACTCCAAAAACCCTTAATTCCCTAAAAATGTTAAAAAACTAAAAAAACTGAAAAAATACCCAAAAACCCCAAAAAGACCCTAAAACCCTAAAAAACCTTGAAAAGCCTAAAAACCCTAAAAAACCCTAAAAACAAAAAAAAACCAATAAAACCCAAAATATCCTAATAACCTTGAAAAACCCTAAAAATTAGAAAAGTCCCAAAAAACCCAAAAAACCCCTAAAACCAAAAAAATCCTAAAAATCCTGAAAAATCCTTGAAAATGTAAAGAACACTAAAAACCTAAAAAACCAATAAAAATCATAAAAACCCATAAAAACCTAAAAAATCCTAAAAACATATAAAAACCCAAAAAATGAAAAAAAAACTTTAACAACCCTTCAAGCCCCTAAAAACATTAAAAAACTGTAAAAAAATATAAAAAGACTAAAAAACTTAAAAAACCACTAAAACCTCAAAGAGGCCCTAAAATCCCTAAAAACCTTGAAAACCCCTAAAAACCAACAAAACTGTTAAAACCTCTAAACACCATAAAAACTCAAAGAAACCCTAAAAACCGAAAAAGTCCTTAAAAACACGGAAAAACCATAAAAAACCTGAAAACCCCTAAAATCCCTCAAAATATATAAAAACCCTAAAAACCATAAAAATCTTTAAAAAACCCCAAAAAACCTAGAAAATGTAAAAAACACGAAAAACACTGAAAACCCCCCAAAAACTATAAAACCCCCCCAAAAATATTAAAAACCCTAAAACCAACTAAAATCTCTAAAAACCCTTAAAACCCATAAAACGGTTTAAAAAACTAAAAACTTGAAAACCCTAAAAAATTCAAAAAAACCTAAAATATAGAAAACATGAAAAACAGTAAAAACCCAAAAAACTATAAAAACCATGAAAAATACTATAAACCCTCCAAATCCCTAAAAACCCTAAAACCCCTAAAAACCATACAAATTCAAAAAAATCCCCAAAAATCCTTGAAAATATAAAAAACTCTAAAACCCCCAAAACCCTCTGAAAACCATAAAACTCCATAAAAATTAGAAAAAATATAAAAACCCATAAAAAACATAAAAAACTACTAAAAACGCTTAAAAAGCATTAAAAACCCCAAAACCATTAAAATATTCTAAAACATTAAAAATCGTAAAAAGTCAAAAAACCCCTAAACCCCTAAAAACCTAGAAAAAACCTCAAATCCCCCAAAATCCCTAAAAACTATAAAAACCATAAAAACCCTAAAAAATACCTAAAAACCCCTGAAAACCTAAAAAAACCCTAAAACCCCATAAAAACCCTAAAAATCACTAAAAAATCTTAAATCCCTTAAAACCCCTAAAATGTTAAAAAATAGTAAAAAAACCTTAAGAACCCAAAAAAACCCAAAAAAAAACCCAAAAACCCAAAAACACCCTACAAACCCTAAAAAATACTAAAAACCTAAAAAACCTAAAAACCCTAAAAACCCTAAAACCCTAAAATCTATTAAAATCCTAAAAAAGCTCTTAATATCTCTGAAAACATAAAAACCGTAAAAACCCTGAAAACTCCCGGAAAACCATAAACCACTAAAAATCTTAAAAAACCCCCAAAACCACTAAAAACTCTAAAAACCCTTAAAACCCAGGAAATATAAAAAACTCTAAAAAGCAATAAACATCCAAAAATAAATAAAAATACCATAAAAACCCAAAATTACCTTAGAACCCCAAAAACCCCATACACACCCTAAAAACCCGAAAAACCGTAAAAACCCTAAAAAACCTAAAAATCATAAAAAAACCTACAAAAACCCTTAAAAATTCAAAAAACCTAAAAACACTAAAAACACTCGAAAACTCTTCAAAATCATAAAACCCTTAAAAACCTTAAAAACCATAAAAACCAAAAAAACCACGAAAAATTCTAAAAACCATTTAAACCCCTAAAATGTTAAAAAACCCTAAAAAACCTTTATAACCCTAAAAAATCAAAAAAACCTAAAAATTTGAAAAGACCAAGAAACCCTACAAAACCCTAAAAAACCTAAAAAACCCAAAAAACCCCAAAAAACTATCAAAATCCCCAAAAACCCCAAAAAATCCCAAAGACCAAAAAAATCCTATAAAAGCCCTAAAAATCCTTGAAAATGTAAAAAAACCCCAAAAACCCTAAAAACCATGAAAAAACACTGAAAACTAAAAAAACTTTTAAAAACCATTAAAATCCCTAAAAACCCAGAAAACCCACTAAAAACTCTGAAAACCCTTAAAACCCCAAAAAATAAGAAAAAAAGTTAAAAAAACTCTAAAAATCCCTTAAAAATGTACAAAACCAAAAAAAACCTTAATAAACTCTAAAAACCAAAAAAAATACCAAATAACATTAAAAACCTATAAAACCCCTAAAAACCTCTAAAACTCAAAAACCCGTAAAACCTCTAAAAACGCTTAATAACTCTAAAAACCCATAAAAATCACAAAAACTCAAGAAACCCCAAAAAACTCAAAAAAAACCATAAAACCCTACAAAACCCTAAAAATCCCAAAAAAATCCTAAAAACCAAATAGCCATAAAAATCCTAAAAGAACCCAAAAATCCCAGAAAACGTAAAAAACCCTAAAAACCCTTAAAAAATATAAAACCCTACAACTTCTAAAAACTGCAAAAAAAACCCTAAAAACCCCTAAAAACTCTACAACCCCCACTATAAAGTCTAAAAACATGTAAAACACCAGGAAACATTAAAAACTCTCAAAACCATAAAAACCCTAAAACTTAAAAAACCCCTAAAACCAAAAAAGACCATAAAAACCCAGAAAAAACCTAAAATCCCCCAAGCGGGCAGGGTCGGCTTGGTTATCTATATTATCACCTTGATGTTATTTCATGTTTTTTCAATATACAGATGGTCAACTAGTCTTATTAAAAGCCTAAATTCAAAAATAAGAAATTTTGTCCAGACAGGTTCTATCAATGAACGAAAATTGGTCTATGCGGCATGGAAGCACTGCACTAAACCGATTGATCTGGGTGGGATGGGTATAAAAGATCTGTGGCACTTCAATGATGCTATGATTGGGAAGTTCACATGGAGCCTTCTTGAGCCCCATGGTGATGGCATGGGTTTTCTCACGGAGAGATTCACGAGCAGGTTATGCGATGGATTTTCTAGGTATTTAACTTCTTCGGTTTGGCCTACTTTGCGATCCTTATACAGAGAGATTATGTCGCAATCCAAATGGATTGTGTCAAGGAATTCTACATTGAATTTCTGGTCTTACCCATGGATGGAGAAGCCTATCTTGGAGGTGATGAAACCTCCCCAGGATATGCGAAATCTTACTATTGCTGGTCTCATCCAGCAACGCAGTGACTCGAGGGAACTGCTCCCGAATAATATCATCGTGCAAGTCCAGCGATACACCTTCGCTGACATTGACACACTTGTATGGATGCCCGGTATGATTGGGAAATTCAATACCTGTGACTATTACAGATTTAAATTCCTACATGAACTGGCTCCCCATCATGGCTGCTTAAATTCAGAACACCCTTTATTCCTCCCTCTTGCTTTTCTCATTTGGAAAGTCTGGCGGAATCGGATCCCAACTCATGAGAATTTGAATATGGTTGGCTGGAAACTCACCTCTATGTGTTTATTATGTAGAAAGGATGAGGTGCACTACAACCATACTTTTATTCATTACACCTTTGCTTCGGAACTTTGGCACTACCTGTTACAATGCTTCGGTCTGACATGCAACTTGAGAGGCTCGATCTGCAACTTCTTGCGCACCCTTTGGAGATCAACCGAAGTGACCAAGTCCACAACCTATTGCTTGATGGTGCGGTAGTGAATGTTCAATATATTTGGGCTGCCCGCAATGCTGCAACCTTCAACCGACATCCCCTCTCGCTGCATGGGGGAGTGGTGAACATACACAGGATGATCTAAAAGCCTCACGAATACGAACATGTGAGATGTTCAATGATGTTAGTGATCTGACAGTTTTGTGTTCGCTTGCAGAAGCAGAAAACTAATGGTATTGAAGTACATCAGATGGAACCCCCCATTCCCAGCATTGATAAAGTCGAATATTGATGATGCAATACTGGGAGCTCCTCGACCCTCGGGGTGTGGTGGATTCCGCACCTCCATAGGCTTTATAAAAGGTTGTTTCTTACATTTTATTGGGGATAGTTGTGCTTATGAAGCAGAGATCTGGGCTATCATAAGGGCTGTGAAGTTTACGAGTCAGTTTAAGTGGACAAGGCTTTAGATTGAGTCAGATTTGATGCTTGCAGTTTTTGCGCTCAAAGGATCTTCTAGGGATGTGTCGTGGAGACTCCTGCCGCACTTGATTGAGTGTCTCAACATTTCTCAGACCCTGAGCTTTAGTATTTCACACACATATAGGGAGTCCAATTCAGTTGTGGACGCTCTATCCAAAAGGGAGATTCTGGAAAGATGTTTGATGTGGTCCTTCGTAACTCCACACTTTTGCACCCCTTTTGTTGATCAGATATGAAGGGTGAGATACACTCTCGTCCTTGTAGGCCCACCTTGTAATTGTCTGTCTTTGTTTTATTTTAATTTATTCTTGGGGGACTAGGCTAGCCTAGTCCCACACCTCTTCGACCTAAGAAACTCAAAAAACCCTAAATACCCAAAAGGCCCTAAAAACCTTGAAAACCACTAAACCCTTGAAAAATCCTAAAACCCCAAAAATCCCTAAAAACCCTAAAAACCATAAAAATACAAAAAAAGTCCAAGGAATCCATGAATACGTAAAAACCCCTAGAAACCCTAAAAAATTCTATAAAACCATAAAAATCCAAAAGAACATAAAAACCCCTAAAAACCCAAAAAAACCAAAAAAACCACTAAAAACTCTAAAACCCTTCAAACCCCTAAAAATATCAAAAACATTAAAAAAATCTAAAAACCACAATATAATCAAAATATCAAAAAAAAAACCCCTAAAACCAAAAAAGACACTAAAACCCTAAAAAACCCAAAAAACCCTAAAACCCCTAAAGAACCCTGAAACCCCCTAAAACCTCTCAAAATCCCTAGAAACCCAAAAAATAATAAAATCCCTAAAATCCCTAAAAATCATTGAAAACATAAAAACTCCTAAAAACCCTGAAAACCCACTGAAAACCTTAAAAACCTTAAAACCCATAAAATCCCTAAAAACCCATAAAAACTCTAAAAATATACTAATAACTATTAAAACCCCTAAAAACATAAAAAAATTATAAAAACCTTAAAACTTATAAAAAACCCAAAGACCCTAAAACTCTAAAGCCTAAAAAACCTTGAAAAAACCCTAAAATCCCTCAATATCCCTAAAACCCCTAGAAACCAAAAAAGATCGTTAAAAAACCCTAAAAATCCCTCAAAATGTAAAAAATCTAAAATCCCTAAAAAACCAATAAAAATCCCTAAAAACCTTAAAAACAATAAAACCCAAAAAATAACTCGAAATACCGCTAAAAACTCTAAAATTCCTTTAAACTCCTAAAAATGTTAAAAAACTCTAAAAACCCATAAAACCCTAACAAATAAAAAACCCTAAAACCCCTGAAAAATCCAAAAAATCCAAAAAATCCCACAAAAACCTAAAAACCATAAAATTCCTAAGAAAGTCATAAATTTATTGGAAAATATATAAATATAAAAACCCCCTAAAAACATAAAACCACCAAAAAAAATTAAAAAGCCTAAAACCCCATAAAAACCCACTAAAACTCCAAAAACCCTTAAAACCCCTAAAAATGATAAAAAGTCTAAAAAAATTATAAACAGTAAAAAACTAAAATAATCCTAAAACCCCAAAAGACCCTAAAAACCTCTGCAAACCTTAAAAACCTCAAAATCCCTAAAACCATAAAAACCCATAAAACCATAAAAACCCATAAAACCATAAAATACTAAGAAATCCCTAAAAATCCCAAAAAATGTAAAAAAACCATAAAAATACTGAAAATATCTTAAAACAGTAAAACCATCCAAAACCTTAAAAACCACAAAACCCATAAAAACCATAAAAACCGCAAAAAACTCTAAAAACCCTTAAAACCACTAAATTGTTAAAAAAATTAAAAAACTAAAAAACCAAAAAAAAAACCCTAAAAACCCAAAACAACCCAAAATAACTTAAAACCCATAACCCCCCCCACCCTGGAAAACCCTAAAAACTCTCAAAATCCTTAAAATCCTTAAAACAAAAATATCCTAAAAAATAGCAAAAAATATTTGAAACGTAAAAAACACTAAAAACCTTGAAAACCATGAAAAACATAAAAACCACTAAAACCCTTAAAACCCACAAAACCATAAAATCCCAATAATAATATAGGAAACCATAAAACTCCTAAAAAGTTAAAAATATTAAAAAATTCTAAAAAAATTAAAAAACTAAAAAATAACCCTAAAACCCGAAAAAGAACCCAAACCCCCTAAAAACCCCCAAAAGACCTAAGAGGCCTTAAAAACCCTAAAATCCCTCAAAATCACTAAATACCCTAAAAGTCCTAGAAAACCCTAGAAAACCATAAATTTCCTTGAAAAATCCCAAAAAAATCCTTGAAAAAGTAAAACCCCCCAATAACCTTAAAAAACTCTTGAAAACCATAAGAAGCTTGAAAAACCTTAAAACCCCCTAAAAACCCAAAAAATCCCTAAAATCCAAAAAAAATATAGAAACCCTAACTTAGATATTTTAAAAGTTTCTAAAAAACTGTAAAACACTAAAAAACTCAAAAAACCTCTCAACCCCTAAAACCCTAGAAAACCTTGAAAACCCCTAAAATCACCCAAAATCCCTAAATACCCTAAAAAAACCCTAAAAACCATAAAAATCCAAAAAATCCATAAAAATATCTAAAAATGTAAAAAACACTACAAAGCCCCTAAAATCCCTAGAAACCTAAGAAACCGTAAAAATTCATAAAATCCCTAAAACCACTAAAAAGTCTAAAAACCCTTAAAACCACTAAAAATGTTAAAAATGTTTAAAAACTCTAAAAACCATAAACCACTAAAAACTCAAAAAAATTCTAAAAACCCAAAAGTCCCTAAAACCTAAAAAACCCTAAAAACTCTAAAAAACCCTAAAAACTCTCAAATCTCTCAAAATACCAAAAATTTCTAAAAACACTAAAACCATTATAATTCTAAAAAAACATTAGAAATCATTGAAAGCAAAAAACCCCCTAAAAACCCTAAAAACCCTTAAACCCCTGAAAACCAAAAAACCACTAAATCATTAAAAAAATCTAAAACCCATAAAAACTCTAAAACCCACTAAAAACTCTAAAAACAAAAAAAAATCATTAAAACGTTAAAAATTTATAAAAAACTTTAAAATCCTAAAAAACTCAAAAAACCCATAAAAACCCAAAAAACCTCAAAACCCCTAAGAACCTTAAATACCCTAAAAACCCTTGAAAACTCAAAAAAACCTTCAAAATCACTAAAAACCATAAAAAATCCTAAACACCATAAAAATCATTAAAAATCCATAAAAATCACTGAAAATATAAAAAACCATAAACCCTTGAAAACCCCTAAAAAGAAAAAAAAACCCTAAAAACCTTTAAAACTCATAAAACCCCTAAAACCCACTTAAAACTCTAAAAATGATTTAAACCCCTAAAAATGTAAAAAATGTTAAAAGACTCCAAAAAACCTTTAAACACTAAAAAACTAAAAAAACTCTAGAAGACCCTAAACCCCCTAAAACCAAGGAAAATGCTAAAAACCCTCAAAATCCCTAAAACCCCTATAAACCCTAAAAACCATAAAATCCCAAAAAAATCACAAAGAGGAGGCGGAGGCGGGACTACTCCACTCTCCCCAGACCCATGGTTACTCGGGCTTCTTCAAAGGCGGTTAAGCTGAAAGTCAAGGTTAATAATCGAGAGCAGCCACATTCCCTGGAACAAAAGAAACGGAGGGAGAAGTTTATGATGCTCCTCAAGCTCAATGAGGATTATGAGTCAGGATGGGATGACTCTGACTCCTGCTTTGATGATTCGGCCTCTGGATATGGTGCAGATGGTGATCTTTATGGTGTGGTTTCTGTTTCGGACTTTAGTGGTGACGTTGACTGATCCATTTTTCTTTCTTTCTATGTTTTCCTTTTGATTTTTCTTTTTTGGGTCTTTGGGTTGGGGTTGTAAAGGGTTTTTGGGTATGGGTCTTTTGACCACCCCCCTCCCTTGTCTGTTTTGTCTTTTATTTATAAATTGGGGGGGGGGGGGGTCGGGAATAGCATGACCCTCGAATCTTCCTTGCCCTAAAAACTCAAAACCCATAAAAATGTTGAAAACCACTGAAAACCATAAATACACTTAAAACCTCTAAAAACATTAAAAAACAAAAAAAAACCTTAAAACCCTAAAAACTCCAAAAAAACCCTAAAACCCAAAAATACCCTAAAAATCTTGAAAACCCCTAAAACAATAAAAACCCATAAAAATCGTCAAAATCCCTAAAAGCCCTAAAATCTGATGCCCGATTTTCCCTTTTTCATTGGTGTTTTGATCTTAACTTGCACCATGATTCACCAATGGTAGCAACATGGGTGAGATTTCCAGAACTCCCTCTCCCCTTCCAGAATTTGTCTATTATTTCAATGTTGGGGAACCTGGTAGTGAGGTTCCTTTGTGTGGATAGCAGGACTCGGGCTATATGCCATCCAGTCACCCTGAGGGATTTTGTTGAGGTGGATGCTTCGAAGGAGCCGATGGACATTGTGTGGATTTTTGGTGGTGAGGAGCTCCGATAGAGACAGCCGGTGGTCTTTGATACATGGGTTGAATTCTGTTCCTCTTACCGGCATCTTCGTCATGAAGATCGTGTCTGTTGGAGATGCTTAAGTAGATCTAGTTTTCTGAATCTAGCTCCGATGGGGCATGGTGAAGGATGCCATAATCTGTTGGTGGGGAAAGAGGTGACAGTCAAGGCTACTCAGTGCTTGCCTCCCAGCCATTGGTTAGGGACATCTTTTCACACCTAAAATCTGATTTAAATTATGGAGGTGGTAAGGAGGAGGTAAGGGAGGATCCATGTGAATTGGGGCTGGAGACTCTAAATAATAGTAGTGGGAATGAGGATGGTAATGTAGTGGTCATGCACTTGGATGATAGTTTTAACATTGAACTGGTTGAAAAAAGGGAGGCGTATGATCAGAGTGATACTTCTTTGTATAATAGGTTTGAGTGCCTTGTGTCTGTTGAGCCAAAGGGTGAAGTAGTGGCATAGGGGGATTGGAGGATCAAGGGAAGATGGTGGAACATGGAGATGTGGCTAGGAAGGGGTAGGGGATCCGTTTTGTTCATGAGTAGAATGGGCTCTATAGTTGCAGTGTAGCTAAAGCTACTGTGTGGGAATCATGTTGTGGCAACATTGGTAAGGTGCAGGTTCTTTCATCAGATAGAAATGTGGCAGTTTGGGAGGATGGTGTGGAGGGTGTGGCTGGATGTAGGCCTCTTGGATTCACTATGTAAGCACCTGGGGTGGTGCTGGATAGAACTGCTGATTGGGAATCTTGTTGTGCAACCGAGCAGGGGGAGGTAAATGGGCAGGGGTGAAGGATATGACAACAGTGGTGGCTGAGCAGGGTGGAGCGTCTGTGGAAGGGAAAGTGTTTGAGCAGAGGGAGGGAGCTGATTTGAGAGGTGCAACACCTTTCAGTTCGGATATGGGGCAGGCGGCCGAGCAGGGGGAGGGGTCTGAGCAAGGGGCATTGTTGGAGCAGTGTTTTGTGGCATGTGCTGAGGGGTGGAGTAATCCCTGCTGCCTATGAAGGGGAAATCGACTTTGATGGTGCATGATGGGGCTTCTGCTAGTGAGTCTTTTTGTGAGTCTTTGCAGGGGGCTTTGGCTCAGTTTGATCATGAGCTGAAGGAGGTTGCTGAACATAGGGAGGTGATGGAGTCGGTTATAGAGGTGCATGAGGGGGCCTAAGATGATAGGCCTGGCTGTATGGGTCTACATGAATTAGAGATGGAGGACCACCCTGGTGGCCCTTGGAAGGGAAGTCCCTAGGATGTGCATCAGGCCAGGTGGTTGGATGCTCTCAAGGAACCTGTTCTTGCTGGTTGTCCTCTAAACCAGGAATCCTCCTTCATCCCCGATCAAGACCTATTCCGGGAGGATGGTAGAAGGATGAATTGCGATGTGACCTTAACGATCTAGGATAAGGAATTTCTTGAGGAGGCCATTATATATGGGAAGGAAAACAAACCTGCAGGTATCTATGTTAATCGTTGAAGGAGGAATCCAAGGAAGGATTACTCTACCTTTCCAAAGATTGTGTCCACAAGAGCCTCCTGCAAGGCTAAGCAAAATGCCTCTAGAAGGGGAGTTAGGCCTATCCAGGTGCAGCATAATGTGGATCAACAACACCTCAGGTAGTATTATACTGCCTTCCTCAAGCAATATGAATAATCTGAATGGGATTCGGTAGATTCAAATGCTTCCTCCGGGTATGGTCCTGATGGGGATCCATATAGAGATGACACGACCTATGGATATGTTGCAGCTTCTGTTTATGACTTTGGTGGTGATCTTGACTGACTTTCTTTTCATGGGGGGGGGGGGTTTCTTTTTTGGGTTTTGGGGGTTGGTTTGGGTCTTTTTCTGTCTTTTGGGTGTGGGTCACTTGACTCCTCCCCGGTCTGTCATGTATTTTTTCTTAATAAATTTTGGGGGGTTAGGTTTAGCTTGGCTCTGCACCTTCCTTGCCCTAAAAACTACTAAAAACTCTAAAAACCATTAAAACCCCTAAAAACATTAAAAAACTCTAAAAACAAATAAAAATCATAAAAAAATTAGAAAAACCCGAAAACCCCAAAGACCCTAAAAACCCCGAATTCCCCCAAAAACCTTGAAAAACATGGAAAAACCAAAAATCCCAAAAAATCCCAAAAAATTGGAAAACCTTAAAAACACCTAAAAATCCCTGAAAATGCAAAAAGAACTGATGTGTCGCCGGAATCTCAAAACAAGTAAGTGAATAGAAGCAGCGTAATGTAGCCGAATTGACCAAGGCTTAAAGGCAAAGCCACCAATCAAGGTTTCTCCATGCTTAAAGACCATGTCACTATCAATGGAGATGCACCACCAATTCCGGGCAAAGGGAAGATGCTAAACCTAGAAGAATGCACACCAAACTTCACAAATTCTTCAAATTCAAGACTCATCCTTACAAAGGGGTGAAAATACATTATAAAGAAAAAATAAAGAAAGGAAAATGCCCCAATTTGAGATACAAGGCATGGGGAACCCAAAAGGTACATAAAAAGCACAAAAAACACATTCTCATTCCATTTAATGACCCCACTAGCAAAAGTAGTGGGATTCCCTCTTAATGATGCTTTTCTCTACCTTATCTCTCTTCTTTAATGTGCTGCTACGAATTTCCATCCATTCCCATGTGGGTAAGTAATTTTGGGCCCCAAATAAGTGTGTTGTTTCCCACCATGGTGTTGGATGTCAAGAAGTGTGGGCTGGTCCAATTCAAATAACGGTTGGGCATAAAATTTTTATCAAGGCCAAAATTCTTCTCTTTGGGCTGAATTTGATCCATATCAAAAACCATAAAACCCTAAAAACCCCCAAAAAACCATTAAAACCCCTTAAAACTTAACAACTATAAAAACCCATAAAAACCCTAAAACTACTAAAAACACTAAAAACCATTTAAATAACTAAAAATGTTAAAAACTCTAAAAAACCTTAAAACCCTTAAAACCACAAAAACCCAAAAAGACATCAAAACCCCTCAAAACCCCTAAAACCCTAAAACTCCCTAAAAACCAAAAACCCCCTAAAAAGATAAAAATAATAGAAATCAATGAAAATTCATGAAAGAGTAATAACCCTCAAATCCCCAAAACCCCCTGAAAACCAAAAAACCCCCTAAAAATATTAAAAACCCCTAAAAAACCATAAAAACTCTAAAGCCCACTAAAAACTCCATATGCCCTTTAAACCCATAAAAATGATAAAAAACTCTAAAAAACCTTAAAACCCCTAAAAAATCAAAAAAAGAACCCTAAAACCCCAAAAGGACCCTAAAACCCTGAAAATCCATAAAAACCATAAAACCCCCCAAAACACTTAAAACCATCAAAATACCTAAAAACCTAAAACACCCCAAAACCCATAAGTATCCTAAAAATATCTAAAATTCCCCGAAAACATAAAAAACCCTAAAAGGACCATCAAAACAATAAAACCCCTAAAAATATTTGAAAATCATAAAAACCATAAAAATCCAAAAACCACTAAAAACCCCAAAAACCAAAAAAACCTCAAAAAACCCTAAAATACTAAAACCCCTCAAAATCCTTAAAAACCGAAAAAACCCTAAAAACCATAAAAATCCATAAATCCCAAAAAAACCATAAAAAAATAAAAAACCTTAAAAATGATGAAAACCCCCCAAAAACCATAAAATCTATAGAAACCATAAAACACTAAAAATCCATAAAAACCCAAAAATCCTACCAAAAATATAAAAACCCTTAAAACCGCTAAAACATTAAAAAACATTAAAACCCCTAATAAAATCAAGAAATCCCTAAAAACCCCAAAAGACCCTAAAACCCTGATATACCCTAAAAACCCAAAAAATATATAAAGAACCTTAAAAACCCTCAAAATATCTACAAGCCCTAAAAACCCTAAAAACCATATAAATCCTAAAAAATCCCAAAAAAATCCACGAACACAAAAAAACACAAAAACCCGAGAAAATCCTTTAAAACCATAAAACCCTAACAACCCCCCTATAAATCAACTAAAAACTATAAAAAGCCTTGAAACCCCTACAAATGTTGAAAAATATTATTCAACTATAAAAACCATAAAAACCCTAAAATACTCAAAAAACCCAAAAGACCCTGAAAACCCATAAAAAAACCTCAAAATCCCTAAAAACCCTAAAAACCATAAAAATCCTAAATAATCCCTAAAAATATCTACAAATGTAAAAAATGATAAAAAACCTAAACAACCCTTGAAAACCATAAAAACCCAAAAAAACACAAAAAAAAACCCAATAACCACTATAAACTCGAAATGTCCTCAAAACCCCACAAAACGTTAAAAACTCTAAAAAAACCTGAAAAACCCTAAGAACTCAAAAAATACATAAATCCCCTAAAAACCCTAAAAATAAAGAAATCCCCTAAAAACCTCAAAATCCCTAAAAACCCTAAAACTCTAAAAACCATAAAAATCCTGAAAAATCCCAAAAAATCCCCTAAAAACCTTTATAAACCATAAAACTCCATAAAAACCTAAAAACCCACTAAAAACTCTAAAAGCCCTTAAAATCCCTATATGTTAAAAAATAATAAAAACCCTTAAAAACCCTAAAAAACTAAACAAAAAACATAAAAACCCAAAAGACCCTAAAACCCTAAAAATCCCTGAAAAACACTAAAAACCCTCAAAATCCCTAAAACACTAAAAAACCTGAAAAACCATAAAAATCCTAAAAATTCAAAAAAAACCCTCAAAACCAAAAAACCCCCTAAAAACCGTAAAAAACTATAAAAACCTTAAATATTGAAAAACCCACTAAAAAATCTTATAAAACCCGTAAAACCCTTAAAATTTTAAATACTCTAAAAAACATTTAAACCCCAAAAAAACTCAAAAAAACCCAAAAAGTCCCCGAAAAGCCTAAAAACACTAAAATCCCCTAAAAACCCTCGAAATTCCTAAAACCCATAAAAATCGTAAAAACTATAAAAATATTAAAAATCACTAAAAATCCCTGAAAACATAAAAAAATTTAAAACCCCCAAAAAATAATAAAAATCATTAAAAACTTAATAAACTCAATAAACCCATAAAACCCCCAAAACCCCCCTAAAAACTATAAAAGATCGTAAAACCCATAAAAACATTATAAAAATTTAAAAAACTCTAAAAACCCTTAAAAACCCAATAAATCTCAAAAAACCCCTAAAAACCCAAAAGACCCTAAAAACATTGAAAAACCCTAAAAACCTGAAAAAACCAAAAACCCCCACAAAATCCCTAAGGCCTTAAAAATCCTAGAAACCATAAAAAAACTAAAAAATCCCTAAAAATCCCAGAAAATTTAAAAAACACTAAAAACCTTAAAGTAACTGAAATTCATAAAACCCCCTAAAAATCTTTAAAAACCATGAAAACCCCTAAAACAATAAAAACTACTAAAACTCTAAAAACCCTAAAACACCTAAAACATTAAAAACTCTAAAAACCTAAAAACACTGAAAAATAAAAAATGGATAAAACCTAAAAAGCTAAAAAACAAAAAATACCACAAAAATCCTAAAAACATAAAAATCCCTAAAAATCCATAAAAACATAAAAAACCCAAAAAACCCCTAAAACCATAAAAACTCATAAGAACGATAAAAACACATAAAAACCCTAAAATTCAAAAGGCCATAAAACCCTAAAACCATAAAAATCATGAAAACCCCTTAAAACCCTCAAAATCCTTAAAAACCATAAAATTCCTACAAAATCCCTAAAAATCGCTGAAATTATAAAAAATCCTTAAAACCCTGAAAACCATAAAAACCCGTGAAAACCAAAAAAACCATAGAAACCCATAAAAACCCCCTAAAAACTCTAAAAACAATTAAAACCGTTAAGAAAATTAAAAAACTCTAAAAAAACCTTACAATCCTTTAAAAACTAAAAAAACCAAAAAACCCCTAAAAACAATAAAGACCCTAAAAACTTTTTAAAACCCATAAAAACCCAAAAAACCCAAAAAAATCTAAAAACCCTTTAAAACCCCAAAAACGTTAAAAAACTCTAAAAAATAGAAAACCTTAAAAAAATACTATAAAAACCCCAAAAGAACCTAAAAAACCTAAAAACCCTAAAAATCATGAAAATCCCTAAAAATCCTAAAAACCCATCAAAATCGTACAAATAAAAAAAATCCCTAAAATCCCTAAAAATGTAAAAAACCATAAAAACCCTTAAAATCCCCTAAAAACCATAAACCCCTAAAAATTTTAAAAACCAAAAAAACCCCTAAAAACCACTAAAAATTCTAAAAACCCTTAAAAGGTTTAAAAAATCTAAAAAAACCTTGAAAACCCAAAAAAAAAAATAAAAAAAATACCAAAAGAACCTGAAAACCCCCAAAAACTCTCATAATCCCAAAAAAACCTAAATACCCTAAAAACCATAAAATCCTAAAAAATCCCTAAAATTCCTCAAAAATGTAAAAAACTCCTAAAAACCTTGAAAACCCCCTAAAAACCATAAAAACCCCTAAAAGACTTAAAAATCCCTAAAAACCAATAAAACTCCTAAAAACCCACTAAAACACTAAAAATCCTTAAAACCCCGAAAAAAGTTTTAAAACGTTAAAAATCTCTAAAAAACCCTTAAAATCCCAAAAAAACTCAAAAAATAACAAAAAAGAACCTAAAAACCCTGAAAACCCCTAAAAATTGAAAAAACCATTAAAAACCATAAAACCACTCAAAATGCCTAAAAACTTTAAAAACACTAAAAACCATTAAAATACAAAAAAAGCCCTAAAATCCATAAAAATGAAAAAAACAATAAAAAACCATGAAAATCCATTGAAAACCATAAATCCACTATAAAACGTAAAAACCCATAAAAACCCTAAACCACTAAAAACTCTAAAACCCTTAAACCCCTAAAAACATTAAAAAACACTAAAGAACCTTAAAAACACTTAAAAACTAAAAAAATCCTAAAAACCCAAAAGACCTTAAAAACCCTGAAAACCCCCAAAAATAATAATAAAACATAAACCCCCTAAAAACACTCAAAATCCCTAATACCCCCCTAAAAACCATAAAACCCATAAAAATCCTAAAAATCCCTAAAAATACCAAAAAATCTAAAAAACACCGAAAAACCTATGATAACCATAAACCCCCCTAAAAACCATAAAAAATCCTAAAAAATCTATAAAAATCCATGAAAACATAAAAACCCCTAAAAACCCTAAAAAATCCTTGAAAACCATAAAACCTTTAAAAACTTTAAAAACCACATAAAATCCCTAAAAACCCACGAAAAACTCTAAAAACCCTTAAACCCCCTAAAAATGATAGAAAACTTTTAAAAACATTAAAACCCACCAAAAGCTCAAAAAATACCCAAAAACCAAAAAAGTCCATAGAAACCCTAAAAATACCTCAAAAAACTAAAAAACTAAAACCATAAAAATCATAAAAAATCCCTAAAAAATAAAAGAAGCCCAAAACCCCAAATAACCTGAAAAGCATAAAAACCCCTAAAACCCTAAAAGAAAAAAACCCATAAAAACCCTAAAAACACTAAAAAATATAAAAACACTTTAAACCTCTAAAAATGTAAATAAAACTCTAAAAAACCTTAACTCAAAAAAAAAATCAAAAAAACCTAAAACCCTTAAAAGATCCTAAAACCGAAAAAACCTTAAAACCCTGCAAACCCTGAAAACCCCTAAAAATCAATAAAAACCCAAAAAACCCTAAAACCCAAAGAAATCCTAAAAATCCTAAAAAAACCCCAAAAACGTAAAAACCCTTAAAACCATGAAAAATCCCTAAAACCCAAAAAAAAACTACTAAATTATTAAAATACTCTTAAAAACCCTAAAAACCCATAAAATCCTCAAAATCCTTAAAAACAATAAAAAACATAAAAATTCTAAAAAACCCAAAAAAATACCTAAAAACATAAAAGACCTAGACCTTGAAAAACCAATGAAAAATATAAAAACCCCGAAAAACCATCAAACCCATAAAACCATTAAGAGCCTTAAAATCCATTAAAAACACTAAAAACCCTTAAAACGTAAAAAAAATAAAAAAAACTCTAAAAACCCTTAAAAATGGTAAAAACCCCAAAAAAACCATATAATCCCAAAAAGATCCTAAAATCCCTGAAACCCACTAAAAACCCCTAATAATTTTTTTTGGGGGGGGATAGGTCGACCCTCGAATCTTCCTTTCCCTAAAAACCCTAAAAATCCTAAAAACCATAAAAATCCTAAAAGAACCCCTAAAAATGTAAAACCTCTAAAAACCCTAAAAACCACCTGAAAATCATAAAACCCCTAAAAACCATAAAGACCATTAATACACATAAAAACCGTAAAAACACAAAAAAACTCTAAAAACCTTTTAAACACCTAAAAACATTAGAAAACAATAAAAAGGATTAAAACCCCAAAAAAACGTTTTAAAAAAACCCGAAAAACTTAAAAAACCAAAAAACCCAAAAAACCCAAAAAACCCAAAAAAACCCTAAAAACCCCAAGAAAACATTTAAAACCCTCAAAATCCCTAAAACCCCTTAAAATCCCTAAAAACAAAAAACTCCATAAAGCGCCATAAAAAATCCTTGAAAATGTAGAAGAAACCTAAAACCCCCCAAAACAGAAAAAAAAACAAGAAAACCTTAAAAACAAAAAAAAACCCAAAAAACCACTAAAAACAACAAAAACTATAAAAACCCTGAAACCCCTAAAACATTAAAAAACTCTAAAAACATTTAAAACCCTAAAAAAACTCAAAAAAAACTAAAAAATAACCTAAAAGCACTAAAACCCCTAAAAACCCTTGAAATCCTCTAAAACCCGCAAAATCCTTAAAACTCTTAAAAACCATAAATATCCTAAAAATCCCTAGAAACAGTGAAAATTTTAAAAACCCCCAAAACCCATTGAAAACCATAAAAACACCTAGAAACCGAAACTTAAAAAACCCCGAAAAACCCATAAAACCCTAAAACCACTAAAAACTCTAAAAACCCTAAAAACCCGTAAAAACGATACAAAACTCTAAAAAATCTTAAAAACCCTAAAAACTCAAAAACTAAACCTAAAAACCCAAAAGACCCTAAAACCCTAGAAAACTCCAAAAAAACCCTAAAAACACTCAAAATCCCTAAAAACATTAAAAACCCAAAAATCCATAAAAATCCTTAAAAGCCCTAAAAATCCCCAAAAAAGTAAAAAACACTAAAAACCCTGAAAAACACATGAAAAAAATAAAATTCACTAAAAACTATAAAAACCTTTAAAACCCATAAAACACTAAAAACCCACTTACAACTCTAAAAACCCTTAAAACACCTAAAAATGTTAAAAACTTTAAAAAATATTTAAAACCCAAAAAAAATTAAAAAAACCCCAAAAAACCCAAACCCTAAAAACCCTAAAACCCCACAAAACCCATAAAACCCCTAAAAACCCAAAAAACCATAAAAATTCTAACAAATCCCTAAAAATACTTGAAAATGTGAAAGACCCAAAAAAACCCCAAAAACCCATGAAAACCCTAAAACCCCCTAAAAACCACTAAAAACACTAAAAACCCTTTAAGCCACAAAAAGTTAAAAAATTCTAAAATACTTAAAAACCCTAAAAAAGTAAAAAAAACCCTAAAAACCCAAAAGAACATAAAACCCTAAAAACCCCTATATCCCCAGAAAACACTAAAACCTCAAAATACCTAAAAACCCTAAAAACCATAAGAATACTAAAACCCCCTAAAAATCCCTGAAAATGTAAAAAAACATAAAAATCCTGAAAAGCCCCTTAAAACCAAAAAGACCCATAAAAACCCAAAAAACCCTAAAACCAGTAAAAAATCTACAAATCCTTAAAACCTCTAAAGACTTTAAAAAATCTAAAAAATCTTATAAACCCTAAAAATGTTATAAAATCCTAAAACCCAAAAAACCCCTCAAAATCTCTAAAACCCCTAAAAACCCTAAAAACCATAAAAATCCTAATAAATCCCTAAAAAACCATGAAAACATAAAAAATTGTAAAAACCCTGAAAAAAATATGAAAGCAATAAAAACCCCTAAAACCATTAAAATCCTTATAAATCCCAAAAAACCCCCCAAACCCCACTAAAAACTCTAAAACCCATTTAAACCCCAAAAAATATTAAAAACTCAAGAAACACATTAAAAATATGAAAAAACATAAAACCCCAAAAGACCGTAAAACCCCTAAAAACCATATAACCCTAAAACCCAAAACCCCCTCGAAAACCCCTCAAAATCCATAAAAACTCTAAGAAACCCTAAAAATCATAAAAATCCTAAAAAGGCCTAAAAATTCATAAAAACATAAAAAACCCTAAAACCCCCTAAAAAGCCCATAAAACCAATAAAATCCCTAAAAACCCATCAACACCCTAAAACCCACTAAAAATTATAAAAACCATTAAAACCCCTAAAAACGTAAAAAACTCTAAAAACTTTAAACTCTCTAAAAACTAAAAAACCCTGTAAAAACCCAAATGACCCTAAAACCCTAAAAAATACTGAACACCCCTCAAAATCTCTAAAAACCCTAAAAACCCATAAAAACCATAGAAATCTCTAAAAAACCCTAAAAACAATCAAAACGTAAAAAACCTTCAAAACACTAAAAATCCCTAAAACCATAAAACCCCTAAAAACATAGAAAACCCTAAAAACCATAAAGCCCCTAAAACCGACTAAGAACTCAAAAAACCCCTAGAACTCTTAAAAACTTTAAAAATATTAAAACCCTTAAAACCGCTAAATAACTCAAAAACCCTAAAAACCCAAAAAGAAGCTAAAACTCTGAAAAAACCTAAAAACCCTAAAAAACCCTTAAAACCCCTAAAAACCCACAAAATCCCCAAAAACCATAAAAAAAATTTTAAAAATCCATGAAAACATAAAAACCCCTAAAAAACCTAAACCCCTAAAAACTATAAAAAACTATTTTTTTTTAAAACCATAAAACCCCATAAAAGTCCTACAAACCACTAAAAACTCTAAAAACACTTAAAACCCTTAAAAACATTAAAAAACTCAAAAAAACATTAAAATCCCTAAAAAGTCAAAAAATCCTAAAAAAACCAAAAAACGATAAAAAACTCTGAAAAACGCTAAAATCCATCAAAATGCCTAAAAACCCTAAAAACACTAAAACCATTTAAATCCGAAAAAATCCATAAAAATCATGAAAAATGTAAAAAAAACCTAAAACCCTGAAAAATCCCTAAAATCTATAGAAATCCCTAAAATCTTAAAAACCCTAAAACCCTTAAAAACCCTAAACCCCTAAAAATTCTAAAAAACCTTAAATCTCATAAAACCATAAAACTCTAAAAAATATTTAAATCCCTAAAAACTCAAAATAACCCTAAAATGCAAAAAAGACCCTAGATACCCTGAAAACACCAAAAACCCTAAAAACCCTTAAAAATCCTGAAATGCCTCAAAATACATTAAAACCATAAAAACCCCTTAAAACCATAAAAATACTAAAAACCTTAAAAATGTAAAAAACCCTAAAACCCTGGAAACCCCCTGAAAACAATAAAAACCTATAAAAACTTAAAAAATCCATAAAACCACTAAAAACCCACTAAAAAAATCTAAAAACCCTTTAAACCCCTAAAAACCCTATAAAACTTTAAAAAACTCTAAAAAACATTTAAACCCCTTAAAAACTCAAAAAACCCTAAAAACCCAAAAGACCCTAAAAATCATGAAAAACCCTAAAAACCAAAACAACCCTAAAACCCTCAATATCCCTAAATACTATAAAATACCTAAAAACCATAAAAATCCTAAAAAAGGGCTAAAATTCCAGGAAAATGAAAAAACCCCAAAAACCATAGAAACCCCTAAAATCCATAAAACCGCTTAAAACCATAAAAAAACATGAAACCCAGAAAGGCTCTAAAACCCTCTAAAAACTATAAAATTCCTCAAAACCCATAAAAATGTTAAAAACCCTAAAAAACTAAAAAAAATATGAAAATCCAAAAAGACCATAAAAACCCAAAAAACCTAAAAAACCCTTGAAATCATTAAAAACCCTAAAAACCATAAAAATCCTAAAAATCCCTTAAAAATCTCTGAAAACGTAAAGAACACTAAAAAAACTAAAAATAACATGAAAACCATAAAAACCCCTAAAACCATTAAAACCCCTAAAAACCAATAAAAAAATCTAAAACCCCTAAAAACACCTAAAAAGTTAAAAGATACTAAAAACCTAAAAAACTCGAAAATACTCAAAAAACCATAAAATCCAAAAAATATCTTAAAATCCTTGAAAAACACTAAAAACCATGAAGACCCCTAAAACCCATCAAAATCATTAATGACCTTAAAAACGTTAAAATCCATAAAAATATAAAGATGCACAAAAAATCCCAAAAAATGTAAAAACCTTGAAAAAAAATTTAAAACCATAAAACCCCTAAAAACCTTAAAAACACTAAACACCATGAAACCCTAAAAACATGATAAAAAATGTAAGAAAAATTAAAACCCCAAAAAAGATAAAGATGTTAAAAACTATAAAAACCTTAAAACCCCTTAAATCCATTAAAAACCTGAAAACCCCTCAAAATCCATAAAAATATAAAAACTATAAAAACCATAAAATCCTAAAATATCCCGAAGAATTTATGAAAACAGAAAACCCTTAAAAATGCTAAAAAACCCTTGAAATCAATAAAAACCCTAAAAGAGCGTAAAAAACCTTTAAACCCCATAAAACCCTAAAAACCTCCATGTAACTTTAAAAACTCTAAAAACCCAAAAACATTAAAAACTCTAAAAAATGCAAAAAA
The DNA here is from genome assembly GCA_963277665.1 of Viscum album. NCBI lineage: Eukaryota > Viridiplantae > Streptophyta > Magnoliopsida > Santalales > Viscaceae > Viscum > Viscum album. Next base: position 1,883,789,046 of record OY728141.1, on the reverse strand, counting down.
ACACAAAAACCCTAAACACCTAAAAGACCCTAAAAACCATAAAAACCAAAAAAATGTTGAAAACCCCTAAAACCCTAAAAACCCTAAGGACCCAAAAAAACCACAAAACCCTAAATATCCATAAAACCCCAAAAAGGACCTAAAACATATTAAAAAACCCTAAAACCCTTAAAAACCGAGAAAAAATTGAAAACTCTCAAAATCCCAAAAAACCCTAAAACCCCTAAAGCATAAAAATACTAAAAAATATCTAAAAATCGTTGAAAACATAGAAAACCCTAAATACCCTGAAAATCCCCTGAACACCATAAAAACCACTAAAAACCATAAAAACTCTAAAAAACCCTAAAAACAAACTAAAAACCCTTAAAACCCCTAAAATTTTAAAAAACACTAAAAACCTTAATACCCCTAAAACAACTCAAAAAACCCCAAGAACCCATAAAAGACTCTAAAAACCATGAAAAACCCTAAAAACCCTCAAAAACCTAAAAAATCCTAAAAACCATAAAAATCCTTGTAAATGTAAAAAACTCAAAAAACACTAAAAATCTCTGAAATTCGTAAAAATATTTAGAAACCTTAAAAAAACCTAAAACCCATAAAATCCATAAAACAACTATAATATCTAAAACCCCTTAAAATCCCTAAAAATTAAAAATATATTAAAAACTCAAAAAACATTAAAACCCCCTAAAAAATCACAATAAAACCTTAAAATCCCCACAAGTCCCAAAAAACCCTGAAAACCATTAAAAGCCATAAACAACCCAAAAAACCTTCAAAATCCCTAAAATCCCTAAAAACCATAAAAATTCTAAAAAGACCAAAAAAATCATGAAAACATGAAAAACACTAAAAACCTTTAAAACCCCTGAAAACCATAAAAACCTTAAACACCTATAAAAACCATAAACCACTAAAAAATCTAAAAACCCTTAAATCCCTAAAAACCCCTAAAAAATTTAAAAATAATAAAAAACCTTAAAACCCTAAAAAACTCAACCCCCCCTAAAAACTAAAAAAGATGCTAAAACACTGAAAACCCCAAAAAAAACTTAGAAAATTCATGAAAACGCTAAAACCATAAAAAATCTAAAAATAATAAAAATCCTAAAAATATCTAAATCTCCTTAAAAACTTAAAAGACCCTAAAAATCTAAAAAGTCCCCTGAAAACAATAAAAACCCTTAAAATCCTTAAAAACCCTAAAAGACAATAGAAACCCTAATAACCTGCTAAAATTTCTAAAAATACTCAAAACCCCTAAAAACCTTTAAACACATTAAAAAATCTAAAAAACCTTAACCACTCTAAACAACTCAAAAACCCCTAAAAATCCAAAAAACCTTGAAACCCTAAAAACACTAAAAAACCCTAAAATCCCTAAAACCCATAAAAATCCTAAAAATACCTAAAAATACCTGAAAATTTAAATAACCCTAAAAACCCTCTGAAAACTATAAAAACCTGTAGAAACTTTAAAAACCCATAAAAACCCTAAAAACCACTAAAACCCCAAAAAAATCCCTTAAAACCCATAAAACAATAAAAAATCTAAAAACCATAAAAACCTAAAAAAATATAAACAAATCTAAAAATCCAAAGGGCCATAAACACCCATAAAACCCATAAAAACCCTAAAAATTTGAAAAACTGTAAAAACCGTCAAAATCCCTAAATCCATAGAAATCATAAAAATCCTAAAAAGAACTAAAAATCCCTGACAACGTAAAAAACACTAAAAACTCTGAAACCCCCTGGAAACCATAAAAACCCCTAAACATTAAAAACCCTAAAATCTTATAAAAACCCTAAAAACCACTAAAAACTCCAAAAACCCTTAGAACACCTAAAAATGTAAAAAAGTTTAAAAAAGCATTATACCCCTAAAAACTCAAAAAGAACCCCTAAAAGCCCCAAAAGCCCCTAAAACCCTAAAAAACCTAAAAACCCCCCAAAAACTCTGAAAATCGAGGGAAACCCTCAAAATACCTAAAAATACCAAAAACCCTAAAAACCATAAAAATCTTAAATAGTCCTTAAAATATTGAAAAACATAAAAACCTCTAAAAACCTTGAAAACCCCATGAAAACCATAAAAATGACTAAAAACATTAAAAACCCTAAAATCCATACAAACCCTAAAAACCTTAAAAAACTAAAAAAACCCTAAAAACCTTAAAAAACCCAAAAATGCTAAAACCCCATAAAAACCATTAAGATCTCTAAAAACCCAAAAAACCCATAAAAAACAAGAAATCCATAAAAATTGCTAAAAATCCCTCAAACATAAAACCCCAAAAAACTCTAAAACCCCCTGAAAACCATAAAACCATACAAACTTTAAAAAAATCTAAAAAACGACAGAACCCCTAAAAACCCACTAAAAACTTTAAAAACCCTGTAAACCCCTAAAAATGTTAAAAACTATAAAAAATCATTAAAACTAAAAAAACATAAAACCCAAAAGTCCCTAAAAACCATAAACCCTAAAAAACCTTGAAAACCCCTAAAAATTCCCCAAAATCCATTAAAATCTAAACAAAACACAAAAACCATAAAAATCCTAAAAATGCCCTAAAAATCCCCAAAATTGTAAAAAACCCTAAAAAACCAATAAAAACTCTAAAAACCTTAAAACCAATAAAAATGTCAAAAAAAATCTAAAAAACCTTTTAACCTCTAAAAACTAAAAATACCCTTAAAACCCAAAAGACCCTAAAAACCATAAAAATCCTAAAAAATCCATAAAAATCTCTAAAAACATAAAAAACCCTAAAAACCCTAAAACAGCCCTAAAAACCATAAAAAACCTTAAAACCCTATGAAAAACCTAAAACTCACAAAACCTATAAAAACTCTTTAAACCCCTAAAAATATTAAGAAAAACATTGAAAAAATCTAAAACCCTAAAAAACCCCATGAAAAATATAAAAACCCCTAAAACCGTAAAATACCCTTAAAAGGCATAAAATCCTAAAAACCCACTAAAAACTCTAAAAACCTTTAAACCCCATAAAAATGTTAAAAAATCTATAAAACTTGAAAACCCCTAAAAAATTAAAAAAACCATGAAAACCTAAGATACCCTAAAAACACTAAAAAATAATAAAAACCTTGAAAACCCTAAAACCCCTCAAAATCCCTAAAGACCATAAAAACCTTAAAAACCATAAAAACCTAAAAGGCACTAAAAATCCCTGAAAACGTAAAAAATCCAAAAAACCCTAAAAAACCAATGAAAACCATATAACCTCTAAAATGCATAGAAAATCCCCAAACACCATAAAAACCATAAAACCCCACTAAAAACTCTAAAAACACTTAAAACCCCTAAAAATACTAAAAACTCAAAAAAACCTAAAAACCCATTAAAACTCAAAGAAACCATAAAACCCAAAAGGCCCTAAAACTCTAAAAAATCAAAAACCCCCTAAAAATACGTGAAAATACAAAAAACCCCTCAAAATCCCAAAAAAAATTTAAAATCCATAAAATCTATAAATATCCTTAAAAATCCCTAAAAATACGTGAAAACATAAAAAACCCTAAAATCTCTGAAAAACCCCTTGAAAACCAAAAAAACCTTAAAAACCCTAAAACTTTTAAAACCCCTAAAAATGTTTAAAAACATTAAAAGTCTCTAGATAACCTTAAAACCCCAAAAAAACTCAAAAAACCATAAAAACCTAAAAAACTCTAAAAACCTTGAAAACCCTAAAAACCCAAGAGACCCTAAAAACCCTAAAAGACCCTAAAATCCCTCAAAATCCCTAAAACCCCTAAAGCCCCTAAAAACCATAAAATCCTAAAAAATCCATAAAATTCCTTAAAAACGTAAAAAAACCTTGAAAACTCTAAAAAAACAATAAAAACCATAAAAACCCAAAAATCCCATAAAAACCCTAAAAAGCCACTAATAACTTTAAAACCCCTTAAAACCCTTAAAATTTTTAACATACCCTAAAAACATTCAAACCCCTAAAAAATAAAAACAAAAAAATTCCTAAATATCCTAAAAATTCTAAAAAATCCCTAAAAATTATTGAAAATGTAAAAAACCATTAAAACCATGAAAACACCCAAAAAAATGATAAAAAAAACTCCTAGAAACCATAAAGAACCGTAAAACCCCATAAAACCCATAAAAATCACTAAAAACTCTAAAACCACTTAAAATTCTTAAAAATGTTAAAAAAACTTTAAAAACACTAAAAAACCCAAAAAAACCCAAAAAAACTCAAAAAACACTACTAAAACCCCAAAAACCCTAAAACTGTATAAATCCATGAAAGATCCCAAAACCTTCAAAATCCCTCAAAACCCTAAAAACCAAAAAAACCCAAAAAAACCTTAAAAATCCCAAAAAAGGTAAAGAAAGAAGGAGGCCTCAGAACGGAGACTCTTCTCCTCTCCTCGCGTCGCTAGGGTTCCCCTGCAGATTCTCCTCCTTCCCCCTCCGGCGTGGTTTGGCCTCGGTGATCGCGGCTTCACCTTGGATTGGCATTGATGGAGGTTGTCCACAAGTTCCTCGGCTTCACTTTTGATCTAGTGGCGGATTCGTCGCGCTTTGAGGCTTTGAGATCTGGCTTTCACTTTGGATTGATAGTTGCTGGATCCAATTTGCATAGAGGTGACTTCGACTATCCTAGATTCGGGAACCCTATCTGGTTTTGGCTTGCTTCGGTTCTGTGTGTTCTGGATCTGGGTTTCTAGATCGATGTCGTCCTTTCCAGATCTGGGATTTTTTTGTGGCTGCGAGAGCTTGGTGTCGCGATTGGCATTCTTGGTGTCCAATTTGGCATTCCCCTGTCCTCGGGTTCTCGTTGCGGCCTCCACGCATTTTCTACTACCTCTAGATTGAGTTGCAAGATGCGGCGGGCTCCTCCGGGATTTCATGATTTGGTATCGGCTGTGGGTTCTTGGTGTTGGACCTCGCACTTCTGGCCACAAAATCCCATCTCGGCTTCTTCTCCTCCTGACGACGATTCTGTTGTGCTTTGGTTTACTCGGGTTTGGCTCCATTGGCTTGGAGGGGGAGGACCTACTCGTTGTATCCTCTGGTTTCTTGGGATTCTGATCAAACTATGTTGGTATTTTGTTGTGGTGGGTGTTTTTTGTGGTTGCTGCTGCTGGTTACTGGCCATTGATTGCTGGAAGATGATGTTTCTTGGTGTGAATGTGGTGATGGTGGTTTTCTTGGGGCTACTGGAGGTTGGTTTTTGTGTCTTTGTGGTGCTGAAGCTGGGTTGATGAAGTTGTTGTATATGGTTTGGTTTTGCTGGATGCTGGTTTACTGATGTGTTGGGAGGTGATGTTGGTGACTCTTTTGTTTTTCTGCTTTGGGTTTTTTAGGGTCCTTTTGGGGTTGGGGTTGTAAAGGGTTCTTTGGGTGTGGGTCGTTTGACCCCTCTCCTCCCTTGTCTGCTGTATCATTCTTTCTAGTAAATTTCGGGGTGGGGGGGGGGATAGCCTGACCCTCGCATCCTCCATCCATAAAAAGGCAAAAAACCCTAAAAACCCTAAAAACCCCCTAAAAACCTTAGAAAACCATAAAAACCCATAATAACCCTAAAACCCCACTAAAACATTAAAAACACTTAAAACCACTAAAAATGTTAAAAACTCGAAAAACCTTAATAAATCTAAAAAACTTAAAAAAACCCAAAAAACCTTAAAACCCAAAAAACCCCTAAAAACCCTCAAAATATTTAAAAACCCTAAAAACCCCTAGAAACCATAACAGTCCCAAAAAATCCCTAAAAACCTGTGAAAAATTAGTAGTCCCTATTACCCAAAAAAACATAAAAACTCGAAGAATCCTTAAAAAAACCCTAAAAACCCTTTAAAACCCAAAAAACCCAATAAATACTATAAAACACCTTAAAACAGCTAAAAATGATAAAAAAACTCTAAAAACATTAAAAACACTGAAAAAATAAAAAAAACCCTTAAAACTCAAAAAGAACCTAAAAACCCTAAAAACCCAAAAAAAACTCCTAAAACCCGTTAAAACCCCTAAAACCCTTCAAAATCCCTAAAAACCCTAAAACACTAAAAACCAAAGATATCCCAAAAAATCCCTAACTATCCCTGAAGACGTGAAATACCCTAAAACCTAAAAAACCCTAAAAACCAAAAAAATACCTAAAACATTAAAAAACCCTAAAAACCCACTGAAAACTCTAAAACCCCTAAAAAATTAAAAAATTCTAAAAACCTTAAAACCCTAAACTCCTAAAACCCTAAATAACCCTAAAAAAGTCTAAAATTCCAAAAAATCCATAAAAACACTAAAAATGATAAAAAGCCTAAAAATCCCCAAAAATAACTAAAAACATAAAAAAACCCTAAAAATCATAAAAAATCCTACAAACCTTAATATAACCTAAAAACCTATAAAAACCATTTAATCCCTTAAAAACTTTAAAAACTCCAAAAAACCATAAAACCCCTAAAAACTCAAAAAAACCAAAAAGACCCTAAATACCCAAAAAATCTAAAACCCTCAAAACCCTAAAAACCCCTAAAAACCCTAAACCCCCCCCCCCCCAAAACCCTCAAAATCCATAAAAACCATAAAAATACTCAAAATCCCTAAAAATATCTGAAAATGTAAAAAACTCCTTAAAAACCTTGAAAAACCTCTAAAAACCATAAAACCCCCTAAAAAACTTAAAAAATCATAGAACCCTTAAAACCACTAAAACTCTAAAAACCCTCAAAACCCCTAAAAACGTTAAAAAACCTTGAAAACCTTAAAACCCTAAAAAACTCAAAAAAAAACCTAAAACCCCAAAAGGAACCTAAAAATCCTAAAAACCTCTAAAAACCTAAAGAACCCTAAAAACCCTCAAACCCCTAAAATCCCTAAAAACCCTAAAAACCATAAAAATACTAAAAAGCCATAAAATCCCAAAGATGTAAAAAACCCCTAAAACCCCTGAAAACCCATGAAAACTATAAAAAACACAAAAACCCATAATACCCTCAAAAGCCACTAAAAACTCTAAAAATCCTTTAAACCCCTAATAACGTTAAAAACTCTAAAAAAAAACCTAAAAACCCCGAAATCTATTAACACCCGGAAAACACCTAAAAACCAAAAAAATCCTAAAAAGTTATAGAAATCCCTTAAAACATAAAACCCCTAAAACCCATGAAAAACACCAAAAAACCATACAACTCCGAAACAAAATGATGAAAGCAACTAGAACCCCTAAAAATGCATAAAAACCCTAAAAATGCCTAAAATAATAAAAAGAAAAAAATCCATAAAAATCCCTAAAAACATAAAAACGCCTAAACCCCCCAAAAATCATTAAAAACCATAAAACCCCTAAATCCCATAAAAACCGTAAAAACAATAAAAAACTTAAAAACCCACTAAAAACTCTAAAACATTTAAAATCCTAAAAAACTTTAAAAACTATAAAAAAACCCTCAAAACCCTAAAAACTCTAAAAACCCCTAATACCCCAAAGAACCTAAAACCTGAAATCCACTAAAAATAGTGAAAACCCAAAAAACCCTCAAAATCTCTAAAGATAATTAAAAATTACTAAAAACTATAAAAATACTAAAAATCCATAAAATACCTGAAATTTTAAAAAAAATCCTAAAACCCTAAAAACCCCCTAAAAACCCTAAAAACCACAAAAACCCATAAAAATCATAAAACGTACTAAAACCCCTAAATACCATTAAAAAACTAAAAAAATATCAAAACCCAAAATACCCTAAAAACCCTGAAAAACCATAAAAAACCTAAAAACCCTAAAAACCCTCAAAACCCTAAAACCCAAAAAAACTATAAAAATCCTAAAAAATTCCTAAAAATCCTCAAAAATTTAAAAAACCCCAAAATCCCTAAAAACCATAAAAACCAATAAAAACCATTAAAACTTCTAAAACCCCCTAAAAATGAAAATACCCTTAAAAAGTTAAAAAATGTTGAAAACTATAAAAAACCATAAAAATCCAAAAAGACCCTAAAACCCCTAAAAACCTAAAAAAACTTTGAAACCCCTTAGAAACCCTCAAAATCCCTAAAAACACTAAAAAGCATAAAAGTATTAAAAAATCCTAAAAAATCCCTATAAACCTAAAAACCCTAAAAACCACTAAAACAATAAAACCCCCTAAAATACTTAAAAAATCCTAAAACCCATAAATTTTCTAAAAACCTATTAAAAACTCTAAAAACCCTTATAACCCATAAAAATGTTAAAAACATTAAGAAGCTCTAAAAACCCTAAAAATGGATAAAAAATAAAAAAAATCCTAAAACCACAAAAGGACCATAAAAACCCTAAAAACACCTTAAAACATTTAAAGCCCTTGAAAATCCATAAAACCCCCAAAATCGCTAAAAACCCGAAAGACCCTAAAACCCATAAAAATCCTTAAAAATCCGAAAAATTCCCTGAACACATAAAAAACCCTAAAACCCTACTAAAAACCCATTAAACCCCAAATATTGTTAATATTGTTAAAAAACTCTAAAACTGTTTAAAAACCCTAAAAATAAAAAAACCCCCTGAAAACCCTAAAAGACCCAAAAACCCTGAAAACCCCTTAAAACACAAAAAATCAAGAAAACCTCAAAAACACTAAAATTCACTAAAAACCCTAAAATCCAAAAAATGTGTAAAAAAGCCCAAAATTTCAATGAAAACGAAAAAAACCTTGAAAACCCCCAAAAAACCAGAAAACCTAATAAAAACTTTAAAAACCCTTAAAAATGCTAAAAACATTAAAAACTATAAAAACTATAAAAATCCTAATAACTAAAAAAACCATAAAAACCCAAAAGACCCTAAAACACTTGAAAACCAAAAAGCACAAAAAAAAACCTAAAAACCCCTGAAATCCCTCAAAATCCCTACAAACCCTAAAATAAATAATAAACCTAAAAAGACCTAAAAATCCCTAAAAACATAAAAAATCCTAAAAAACATGAAAGGACTTTGAAAACCATAAAATCCCCTAAAAACCTTAAAATATAATAAAACCTGTAAAAAACCACAAAAAACACTAAAACTACATTAAACCCCTAAAAACGTTAAAAACTTTAAAACCCCATAAAAACTCTAAAAACTCAAAAAAGACACTAAAACCCTGAAAAACCCTAAAACAACCTAAAAATCCCTAAAAAATTGCAAAATCACTAAGAACCATAAGAAACCCTAAAAACCATAAAATTTATAAAAAAGAACTAAAAATCACTAAAACGTAACAAACCATAAAAACCCTAAAAACCCATGAAAACCATGAAAACCTTAAAATACCCTAAAAACCCATAAAACCCCAAAAAACAACTAAAAACTCTAAAAACCCTCGAATCCCCTAAAAATGTTAAAAATGTCTAAAAATCCTTAAGAAAACATAAAAACCCTAAAAAGCTCCAAAAACCTTAAAAACCATAAAAACCCTAAAACCCATGAAAAACACAAAATACCATCAAAATATGTAAAACCCTAAAAAATCATAAAAATCCAAATAAAGCCCTAAAAATAACTAAAAACATAAAAAAACCCCTAAAACCCCATAAAACCCTAAAAAATAAAAAAAAACTCTAAAATCCCTTAAAACCCCTAAAAATGTAAAAAAATTTAAAAACACCAAAAAAATCTTAAAACCCCTAAAAAATCAAGAAACCCTAAAAACTCAAAAGACCCTAAAAACCCTTAAAATCCCTAAAAATCCATAAAAACCATTAAAATCCCTAAAACCCATGAAAGTACTAAAAATCCCTAAAATCCCTAAAAATGTAAAAACCCCTAAAGACCCTGAAATACACATAAAAACCATAAAAAACCTTAAAACCTTAAAAAAATGTAAAAACTCATAAAACCCTAAAAACCCATTAAAAACTCTAATAACACCCCTAAAAGTGTTAAAAATGTTTAAAAATATGAAAACCCAAAAAATACTCAAAAAATCCTAAAAACACAAAAGTCCCTAAGAACCCTAAAAACACTCAAAATCTCTAAAAACCCTAAAAACCCAAAAAAACTATAAAATTCCTAAAAATCCCTAAAAATATCTAAAAATGTAAAAAAACCATAGAAACCCTGAAAACCTATGAAAAACATAAAAACCACTAAAAACCATAGAAAACCAAAAAACCCTTAAAACTGCTAAAAATGATAAAAATGTTAAAAAAATCTAAAAACCTGAAAAAACACAAAAAAACCCTAAACCTCAAAAAGAACTTAAAAACCCTAAAACCCCCCCAAAACCCCCTAAAAACCCTAAAAACCCCTAAAAATCATAAAAAACCTAAAAAATCCCTACATATCCCTAAAATTGTAAAAATCCCTAAAACCCTAAAAGATGCCTATAAACCTTAAAAACCTGAAAATCCATAAAACACAAAAAATCTACTAAAACTCTAAAATCCATTAAAAGTCGTAAAAATGTTAAAATAATCTAAAAACCCTTAAAACCGACTAAAAATGAAAAAACCCTAAAAACTCAAAGGAGCCTAAAACCAGAAAAACCTTAAAACCCCTTAAAAACCATGAAAACCCCTAAAAACTTCTAAAATCCTAAAAACCCTAAAAAACCGTGAAATCCCTAAAAATGTAAAAAACCCAAAAAACCCTGAAAACCCTGAAAACCCCTTGAAAACCAAAAAAACACTTAAAACCTTAAAAGCCCAATAAAAACCCTAAAAACCAGTAAAAACTCTAAAAAAATTAAAACCCCTAAAAATGTTAAGAAAACTCTAAAAAACCGTAAAACATTAAAAAAATAAAAAATACCCTAAATACATAAAAATACCAAAAAACCCTAAAAACCCTAAAACCCTAAAAAACTCTAAAAAACTCTAAAACCCCCCAAATTCCCTAAAACCCCTAAAACCCCTAAAACTATAAAAATACAAAAAAATCCCTGAAAGTCTTTCAAAACATAAAAAACCCTAAAAACCCTGAAAAACTCTTGAAAACCATAAAACCCCTAAAAACCCTAAAACACAACTAAAACACTAAAACTCCTAGAACCCCTAATAATGTTAAAAACTCTAAAAACTCATACAACCCTAAAAAAACTCAATAAAACCCCCAAAAACGCAAGAAGACCATAAAACCCAAAAACCTCTCAAAACCCAAAAAACCATCAAAATTCTAAAAACCCATAAAAATTCATGAAAATGAAAAACACCCTAAAATCCCTGCAAATCCCTTGAAAACCATAAAACCTCTAAAAAGATAAAAAACCCAAAACCCCATAAATATCCTAAAAAGACACTAATAACTCTAAAATAACTTAAATTGTAAAAATGCTAAAAAACTCTAAAAACCCATTAAAAGGCATTAAAAATTAAAAAATACCTTTAAACCCCAAAAGACCTGAAAATCCCTAAAAACCCCTAAAAATCCTAAAAAACCTTAAAACCTTGAAAACCTATAAAAATCAATAAAATCCCTAAAACCCCATAGAAACCATAAAAATCCTAAAAAATACCAAAAAATCCCTGAAAACATAAAAAACCCTAAAACCCTACAAAATGATTGAAACTTATAAAAACACCTAAAAACCATAAAACCCCTAAAACCCATAAAAACATAAACCACAAAAAACGCTAAAACCCCTTAAAACCCTAAAAACGTTAAAAAACTCTAAAAAACCATAAAACCCTATAAAACTCAAAAAACCCATAAAAACCCAAAAATATCCTAAAAAAATTGAAAACCCCTAAAAACCATGAAACCCCTAAAAACCCTCAAAATACAAAAAACCCAAAAAACCCAAAAAAACCATAAAACACTCAAAAAGCCTTAAAATCTCTAAAAACAGAAAAACTGTTAAAACCCCTAAAACCCTTGAAAACTATAAAACCCCTAACAAACTTAAAAAACCTTTAAAACCATAAAACCCCTAAAAACCCACTAAAATACCTAAAAACCCTAAAAACATAAAAACTCTAGAAAACCATAAAAACCCTATAAAACTAAAAAAATCTGAAAAACCCAAAAGACCCTAAAAACCCTAGAACCGCAAAAAACACTAAAATACCCAAAAAACCCCTAAAACTCTCAAAATCCCTAAAAACCCTAAAAACCATAAAAATCCTAAAAAAAACAAAAATTCCTTGAAAACATAAAAAACCTTAAAATCTAGAAAAAGACCTTGAAAACCATAAAACCCATAAAAACCCCTAAAACCATAAAAAACTCTATAAAATATTGAAACCCCTAAAAACTAAAGTAAATGGCTCTCGTTTCTCCTGGTTTTCTCTCTCCCTGTGCTAGGGCTCAACGGCTCCGCCGTCCCTTTCACCCTACTCGAAGAGGAAGAGGTTGCGTGCTTCAGTGATCCATTTTGTTGACCTCAGATATGGGTCTCTTCTTAGGAGGCTGGCGATTACACATGATATTCTTCATTGTTCTTGGAATTTGATGGCTCAGCTTGAGTTTTCATGGCGGCAGATTTGGTTTGCTGTTGAGGACCAGATCTTAGAGGTTCTGGAGTTGGCCTGCTGGCATTCCCACAGCGTCAGGTCACTCTGGATCTGCGATGCGGTTGTGGTGTTAGTTCGGAACAAGAGATGTGGAGTCATCCTCGGCGGGTGGTGGCATTTTCGGCTTGTGGTTCGGTGACTTTTGGATCAGCGGTTTGTGGCACCTTTGAAGAAGATGGTCCAGATCTATTCTGATCTGGTCGAATGTTGCGGTTTCAAGAACAAATCTACCCTCTCATGGTGGATTGTTGTTGTTACAGGTCTATTCTACGCTTGGGTGTGATTTTGTCTGTGTTTTTCGCTTCTGCTATTCTGTTATGGCTCCCTGGCTCCACCTTTGTTTCATGCTGTTGATGATGGTTCTTGTCGGAATACCTAGTCTTGTTTGATTTGCTGGTTTGTGGTGATGGCTGGTTTGGGTGTGATCCTTGGTGAGCTGTGGTTTTTGGTTTTGAGGAAATGTGTTTGTCTGAGAATGCTATGCATTGGTGGCTTCTAGAATGATGCTTGGATGGGAGGTGATGCTTTTGTCCTGGTGTTGATGGTTTATGTTGTTGCTTGTTGTGGTTGTGGTGACTGGATGATTTGGTGCTGGTCCTGTCTGATGGGCTAGTTGTATGATGAGGCTGCTCTCCCTGATGGTGTGTCATTGACTCGAACAGCCACCGCTGCTCTGGCCGCCCTTCCCAATGTATCGGACCCCACTTTGGTCTGGTATGCTGGTGTTTGTGGAGGCTTTGGGATGGTGCTGGTGGTAGCATCTGGGGTCAGGGGCATATCGCGGTCATTGATGACTGCTGGTTGTTGGTTGCTGATTGCTGGAAGATGATGATGGCTGCTGTGGTTTGCGGTTTCTGTTGTGGTTTGATACTGCTGGTTGTGATTGGTTGTGATGTCAGAGCTGGTGCTATTGGTTGTTGGGGCTGGTTGGATTGGACGTGTTGTTTCTGCTACGTGGTTGTGATGTTTGGTATTGGTGCTGGATGCTGGTGTTGGCTGGACAAGATGTGTGGACACTGCTGTTGTGTTTTTTTTGGTGTCTTTTTCTCTTCTTTTGTTTTCTTCCTTGGGCTTGTCTTTGGGTATGGTTCGATTGACCCTGCCCCACACTGTCTTCTTTGCTACCTTTTTTCTCAATAAATGTTGGGGGGGCGGGGGCAGGAATAGCCTAGCCCTATACTGACCTTGGCCCTAAAAAACAAAAAAATACCCTAAACCCCCCCCCCCCAAACCCTAAAAAATCCTAAAAAACCCTATAAACATTAAAAATTCGTAAAAACCACAAAAAACTAAAAATTTCTAAAAAATCCTGAAAAATCCATGAAAACATAAAAAACCCTAAAAACACTAAAAACCCATTGAAAACCATAAAACCCCTATAACTATAAAAATACCAAAAACCCATAAAAACCTTAAAACCACTAAAATCACTAAAAACCCTTAAAACCAATAAAAGCACTAAAAACCTTAAAATGCCTAAAAACATTAAAAACGTAAAAAAATTATAAAAAACCTTAAAAACCCAAAAAAAAATCAAAAATCCTAAAAATACAAGATGTTTCTAAAAACCCCGAAAACCAAAAAAACCTCAAAAAACCCTAAAATACTAAAACCCCTCAAAATCCTTAAAAACCGAAAAAACCCTAAAAACCATAAAAATCCATAAATCCCAAAAAAACCATAAAAAAATAAAAAACCTTAAAAATGATGAAAACCACCCAAAAACCATAAAATCTATAAAAACCATAAAACACTAAAAATCCATAAAAACCCAAAAAACCTACCAAAAATATAAAAACCCTTAAAACCCCTAAAACATTAAAAAATATTAAAACCCCTAATAAAATCAAGAAATCCCTAAAAACCCCAAAAGACCCTAAAAACCCAAAAAATATATAAAGAACCTTAAAAACCCTCAAAATATCTACAAGCCCTAAAAACCCTAAAAACCATATAAATCCTAAAAAATCCCAAAAAATCCACGAACACAAAAAAACACAAAAACCCGAGAAAATCCTTTAAAACCATAAAACCCTAACAACCCCCTATAAATCAACTAAAAACTATAAAAAGCCTTGAAACCCCTGCAAATGTTGAAAAATATTATTCAACTATAAAAACCATAAAAACCCTAAAATACTGAAAAAACCCAAATGACCCTAAAAACCCATAAAAAAAACCTCAAAATCCCTAAAAACCCTAAAACCATAAAAATCCTAAATAATCCCTAAAAATATCTACAAATGTAAAAAATGATAAAAAACCTAAACAACCCTTGAAAACCATAAAAACCCAAAAAAACACAAAAAAAACCCAATAACCACTATAAACTCGAAATGTCCTCAAAACCCCACAAAACGTTAAAAACTCTAAAAAAAACCTTAAAAACCCTAAGAACTCAAAAAATACATAAATCCCCTAAAAACCCTAAAAACAAAGAAATCCCCTAAAAACCTCAAAATCCCTAAAAACCGTAAAACTCTAAAAACCATAAAAATCCTGAAAAATCCCAAAAAATCCCCTAAAAACCTTTATAAACCATAAAACTCCATAAAAACCTAAAAACCCACTAAAAACTCTAAAAGCCCTTAAAATCCCTATATGTTAAAAAATAATAAAAACCCTTAAAAACCCTAAAAAACTAAACAAAAAACATAAAAACCCAAAAGACCCTAAAACCCTAAAAATCCCTGAAAAACACTAAAAACCCTCAAAATCCCTAAAACACTAAAAAACCTGAAAAACCATAAAAATCCTAAAAATTCAAAAAAACCCCTCAAAACCAAAAAACCCCCTAAAAACCGTAAAAAACTATAAAAACCTTAAATATTGAAAAACCCACTAAAAAATCTTATAAAACGCGTAAAACCCTTAAAATTTTAAATACTCTAAAAAACATTTAAACCCGAAAAAAACTCAAAAAAACCCAAAAAGTCCCCGAAAAGCCTAAAAACACTAAAATCCCCTAAAAACCCTCGAAATTCCTAAAACCCATAAAAATCGTAAAAACTATAAAAATATTAAAAATCCCTAAAAATCCCTGAAAACATAAAAAACTCTAAAACCCCCAAAAAATAATAAAAATCATTAAAAACTTAATAAACTCAATAAACCCATAAAACCCCCAAAACCCCCCTAAAAACTATAAAAGATCGTAAAACCCATAAAAACATTATAAAAAGTTAAAAAACTCTAAAAAACCATAAAAACCCAATAAATCTCAAAAAACCCCTAAAAACCCAAAAGACCCTAAAAACATTGAAAAACCCTAAAAACCTGAAAAAACCAAAAACCCCCACAAAATCCCTAAAGCCTTAAAAATCCTAGAAACCATAAAAAAACTAAAAAATCCCTAAAAATCCCAGAAAATTTAAAAAACACTAAAAACCTTAAAGTAACTGAAATTCATAAAACCCCCTAAAAATCTTTAAAAACCATGAAAACCCCTAAAACAATAAAAACTACTAAAACTCTAAAAACCATAAAACACCTAAAACATTAAAAACTCTAAAAACCTAAAAACACTGAAAAATAAAAAATGGATAAAACCTAAAAAGCTAAAAAAACAAAAAATACCACAAAAATCCAAAAAACATAAAAATCCCTAAAAATCCATAAAAACATAAAAAACCCCAAAAACCCAAAAAACCCCTAAAAACCATAAAAACTCATAAGAACGATAAAAACACATAAAAACCCTAAAATTCAAAAGGCCATAAAACCCTAAAACCCTAAAAATCATGAAAACCCCTTAAAACCCTCAAAATCCTTAAAAACCATAAAAATCCTACAAAATCCTACAAAATCACTGAAATTATAAAAAATCCTTAAAACCCTGAAAACCATAAAAACCCGTGAAAACAAAAAAAAACCATAGAAACCCATAAAACCCCCTAAAAACTCTAAAAACAATTAAAACCGTTAAG
Source organism: Viscum album (assembly GCA_963277665.1). Taxonomy (NCBI): domain Eukaryota; kingdom Viridiplantae; phylum Streptophyta; class Magnoliopsida; order Santalales; family Viscaceae; genus Viscum; species Viscum album. Next base: position 1,883,772,648 of record OY728141.1, on the reverse strand, counting down.
AAAATTAAAAAACTCTAAAAAAACCTTACAATCCTTTAAAAACTAAAAAAACCAAAAAACCCCTAAAAACAATAAAGACCCTAAAAACTTTTTAAAACCCTTAAAACCATAAAAACCCAAAAAACCCAAAAAAATCTAAAAACCCTTTAAAACCCCAAAAACGTTAAAAAACTCTAAAAAACAGAAAACCTTAAAAAAAATACAATAAAAACACCAAAAGAACCTAAAAAACCTAAAAACCCTAAAAATCATGAAAATCCCTAAAAATCCTAAAAACCCATCAAAATCGTACAAATAAAAAAATCCCTAAAATCCCTAAAAATGTAAAAAACCATAAAAACTCTTAAAATCCCCTAAAAACCATAAACCCCTAAAAATTTTAAAAACCAAAAAAACCCCTAAAAACCACAAAAAAATTCTAAAAACCCTTAAAAGGTTTAAAAAATCTAAAAAAACCTTGAAAACCCAAAAAAAATAAAAAAAATACCAAAAGAACCTGAAAACCCCCAAAAACACTCATAATCCCAAAAAAAACCTAAATACCCTAAAAACCATAAAATCCTAAAAAATCCCTAAAATTCCTCAAAAATGTAAAAAACTCCTAAAAACCTTGAAAACCCCCTAAAAACCATAAAAACCCCTAAAAGACTTAAAAATCCCTAAAAACCAATAAAACTCCTAAAAACCCACTAAAAACACTAAAAATCCTTAAAACCTTGAAAAAAGTTTTAAAACGTTAAAAATCTCTAAAAAACCCTTAAAATCCCAAAAAAACTCAAAAAATAACAAAAAAGAACCTAAAAACCCTGAAAACCCCTAAAAATTGAAAAAACCATTAAAAACCATAAAACCACTCAAAATACCTAAAAACTTTAAAAACACTAAAAACCATTAAAATACAAAAAAAAGCCCTAAAATCCATAAAAATGCAAAAAACAATAAAAATCCATGAAAATCCATTGAAAACCATAAATCCACTATAAAACGTAAAAACCCATAAAAACCCTAAACCACTAAAAACTCTAAAACCCTTAAACCCCTAAAAACATTAAAAAACACTAAAGAACCTTAAAAACACTTAAAAACTAAAAAATCCTAAAAACCCAAAAGACCTTAAAAACCCTGAAAACCCCAAAAAATAATAATAAAACATAAACCCCCTAAAAACACTCAAAATCCCTAATACAAAAAATCCTATAAAATCTATAAAAATCCATGAAAACATAAAAACCCCTAAAAACCCTAAAAAATCCTTGAAAACCATAAAACCTTTAAAAACTTTAAAAACCCCATAAAATCCCTAAAAACCCACGAAAAACTCTAAAAACCCTTAAACCCCCTAAAAATGATAGAAAACTTTTAAAAACATTAAAACCCACCAAAAGCTCAAAAAATACCCAAAAACCATAAAAGTCCATAGAAACCCTAAAAATACCTCAAAAAACTAAAAAACTAAAACCATAAAAATCATAAAAAATCCCTAAAAAATAAAAGAAGCCCAAAACCCCAAATAAACTGAAAAGCATAAAAACCCCTAAAACCCTAAAAGAAAAAAACCCATAAAAACCCTAAAAACACTAAAAAATATAAAAACACTTTAAACCCCTAAAAATGTAAATAAAACTCTAAAAAACCTTAACTCAAAAAAAATCAAAAAAACCTAAAACCCTTAAAAGATCCTAAAACCGAAAAAACCTTAAAACCCTGAAAACCCTGAAAACCCCTAAAAATCAATAAAAACCCAAAAAACCCTAAAACCCAAAGAAATCCTAAAAATCCTAAAAAAACCCCAAAAACGTAAAAACCCTTAAAACCATGAAAAATCCCTAAAACCCAAAAAAACTACTAAATTATTAAAATACTCTTAAAAACCCTAAAAACCCATAAAAATCCTCAAAATCCTTAAAAACAATAAAAAACATAAAAATTCTAAAAAACCCAAAAAAATACCTAAAAACATAAAAGACCTAGACCTTGAAAAACCAATGAAAAATATAAAAACCCCGAAAAACCATCAAACCCATAAAACCATTAAGAGCCTTAAAATCCATTAAAAACACTAAAAACCCTTAAAACGTAAAAAAAATTCAAAAAACTCTAAAAACCCGTAAAAATGGTAAAAACCCCAAAAAAACCATATAATCCCAAAAAGATCCTAAAAACCCTGAAACCCACCAAAAACCCCTAATAGTTTTTTTTTGGGGGGGGGGGGATAGGTCGACCCTCGAATCTTCCTTTCCCTAAAAACCCTAAAAATCCTTAAAACCATAAAAATCCTAAAAGAACCCCTAAAAATGTAAAACCTCTAAAAACCCTGAAAACCACCTAAAAATCATAAAACCCCTAAAAACCATAAAGACCATTAATACACATAAAAACCGTAAAAACCCAAAAAAACTCTAAAAACCTTTTAAACACCTAAAAACATTAGAAAACAATAAAAAGGATTAAAACCCCAAAAAAACTTTTTAAAAAAACCCGAAAAACTTAAAAAACCAAAAAACCCAAAAAACCCAAAAAACCCAAAAAACCCAAAAAACCCCAAGAAAACATTTAAAACCCTCAAAATCCCTAAAACCCCATAAAATCCCTAAAAACAAAAAACTCCATAAAGCGCCATAAAAAATCCTTGAAAATGTAGAAGAAACCTAAAACCCCCCAAAACAGAAAAAAAACAAGAAAACCTTAAAAACAAAAAAACCCAAAAAACCACTAAAAACAACAAAAACTATAAAAACCCTGAAACCCCTAAAACATTAAAAAACTCTAAAAACATTTAAAACCCTAAAAAAACTCAAAAAAAACCCAAAAATAACCTAAAAGCACTAAAACCCCTAAAAACCCTTGAAATCCTCTAAAACCCGCAAAATCCTTAAAACTCTTAAAAACCATAAAAATCCTAAAAATCCCTAGAAACAGTGAAAATTTTAAAAACCCCCAAAACCCATTGAAAACCATAAAAACACCTAGAAACCGAAACTTAAAAAACCCCGAAAAACCCATAAAACCCTAAAACCACTAAAAACTCTAAAAACCCAAAAAACCCATAAAAACGATACAAAACTCTAAAAAATCTTAAAAACCCTAAAAACTCAAAAACTAAACCTAAAAACCCAAAAGACCCTAAAACCCTAGAAAACTCCAAAAAAAACCCTAAAACACTCAAAATCCCTAAAAACATTAAAAACCCAAAAATCCATAAAAATCCTCAAAAGCCCTAAAAATCCCCAAAAAAGTAAAAAACACTAAAATCCCTGAAAAACACATGAAAAAAATAAAATTCACTAAAAACTATAAAAACCTTTAAAACCCATAAAACACTAAAAACCCACTTACAACTCTAAAAATCCTTAAAACACCTAAAAATGTTAAAAACTTTAAAAAATATTTAAAACCCAAAAAAAATTAAAAAAACCCCAAAAAACCCAAACCCTAAAAACCCTAAAACCCCACAAAACCCATAAAACCCCTAAAAACCCAAAAAACCATAAAAATTCTAACAAATCCCTAAAAATACTTGAAAATGTGAAAGACCCAAAAAAACCCCCAAAACCCATGAAAACCCTAAAACCCCCTAAAAACCACTAAAAACACTAAAAACCCTTTAAGCCACAAAAAGTTAAAAAATTCTAAAATACTTAAAAACCCTAAAAAAGTAAAAAAAAACCCCTAAAAACCCAAAAGAACCTAAAACCCTAAAAACCCCTATATCCCCAGAAAACACTAAAACCTCAAAATACCTAAAAACCCTAAAAACCATAAGAATACTAAAACCCCCTAAAAATCCCTGAAAATGTAAAAAAAAACATAAAAATCCTGAAAAGCCCCTTAAAACCAAAAAGACCCATAAAAACCCAAAAAACCCTAAAACCACTAAAAAATCTACAAATCCTTAAAACCTCTAAAGACTTTAAAAAATCTAAAAAATCTTATAAACCCTAAAAATGTTATAAAATCATAAAACCCAAAAAACCCCTCAAAATCTCTAAAACCCCTAAAAACCCTAAAAACCATAAAAATCCTAATAAATCCCTAAAAAACCATGAAAACATAAAAAATTGTAAAAACCCTGAAAAAAATATGAAAGCAATAAAAACCCCTAAAACCATTAAAATCCTTATAAATCCCAAAAAACCCCCCAAACCCCACTAAAAACTCTAAAACCCATTTAAACCCCAAAAAATATTAAAAACTCTAGAAACACATTAAAAATATGAAAAAACATAAAACCCCAAAATACCGTAAAACCCCTAAAAACCATATAACCCTAAAACCCAAAAACCCCCCGAAAACCCCTCAAAATCCATAAAAACTCTAAGAAACCCTAAAAATCATAAAAATCCTAAAAAGGCCTAAACATTCATAAAAACATAAAAAACCCTAAAACCCCCTAAAAATCCCATAAAACCAATAAAATCCCTAAAAACCCATCAACACCCTAAAACCCACTAAAAATTATAAAAACCATTAAAACCCCTAAAAACGTAAAAAACTCTAAAAACTTTAAACTCTCTTAAAACTAAAAAACCCTGTAAAAACCCAAATGACCCTAAAACCCTAAAAAATACTGAACACCCCTCAAAATCTCTAAAAACCCTAAAAACCCATAAAAACCATAGAAATCTCTAAAAAACCCTAAAAACAATCAAAACGTAAAAAACCTTCAAAACACTAAAAATCCCTAAAACCATAAAAACCCCTAAAAACATAGAAAACCCTAAAAACCCTAAAGCCCCTAAAACCCACTAAGAACTCAAAAAACCCCTAGAACTCTTAAAAACTTTAAAAATATTAAAACCCTTAAAACCGCTAAATAACTCAAAAACCCTAAAAACCCAAAAAGAAGCTAAAACTCTGAAAAAACCTAAAAACCCTAAAAAACCCTTAAAACCCCTAAAAACCCACAAAATCCCCAAAAACCATAAAAAACAAAAAAATATTAAAAATCCTTGAAAACATAAAAACCCCTAAAAAACCTAAACCCCTAAAAACTATAAAAAACTATTTTTTTTAAAAAACCATAAAACCCCATAAAAATCCTACAAACCACTAAAAACTCTAAAAACACTTAAAACCCTTAAAAACATTAAAAAACTCAAAAAAACATTAAAATTCCTAAAAAGTCAAAAAATCCTAAAAAAACCAAAAAACGATAAAAAACTCTCAAAAACGCTAAAATCCATCAAAATGCCTAAAAACCCTAAAAACACTAAAACCATTTAAATCCGAAAAAATCCATAAAAATCTTGAAAAATGTAAAAAAACCTATAACCCTGAAAAATCCCTAAAATCTATAGAAATCCCTAAAATCTTAAAAACCCTAAAACCCTTAAAAACCCTAAACCCCTAAAAATTCTAAAAAACCATAAATCTCATAAAACCATAAAACTCTAAAAAATATTTAAATCCCTAAAAACTCAAAATAACCCTAAAATGCAAAAAAGACCCTAGATACCCTGAAAACACCAAAAACCCTAAAAACCCTTAAAAATCCTGAAATGCCTCAAAATACATTAAAACCATAAAAACCCCTTAAAACCATAAAAATACTAAAAACATTAAAAATCTAAAAAACCCTAAAACCCTGGAAACCCCCTAAAAACAATAAAAACCTATAAAAACTTAAAAAATCCATAAACCACTAAAAACCCACTAAAAAAATCTAAAAACCCTTTAAACCCCTAAAAACCCTACAAAACTTTAAAAAACTCTAAAAAACATTTAAACCCCTTAAAAACTCAAAAAACCCTAAAAACCCAAAAGACCCTAAAAATCTTGAAAAACCCTAAAAACCAAAACAACCCTAAAACCCTCAATATCCCTAAATACTATAAAATACCTAAAAACCATAAAAATCCTAAAAAAGGGCTAAAATTCCAGGAAAATGAAAAAACCCCAAAAACCATAGAAACCCCTAAAATCCATAAAACCACTTAAAACCATAAAAAAACATGAAACCCAGAAAGGCTCTAAAACCCTCTAAAAACTATAAAATTCCTCAAAACCCATAAAAATGTTAAAAACCCTAAAAAACTAAAAAAAATATGAAAATCCAAAAAGACCATAAAAACCCAAAAAACCTAAAAAACCCTTGAAATCATTAAAAAACCTAAAAACCATAAAAATCCTAAAAATCCCTTAAAAATCTCTGAAAATGTAAAGAACACTAAAAAAACTAAAAATAACATGAAAACCATAAAAACCCCTAAAACCATTAAAACCCCTAAAAACCAATAAAAAAATCTAAAACCCCTAAAAACACCTAAAAAGTTAAAAGATACTAAAAACCTAAAAAACTCGAAAATACTCAAAAAACCATAAAATCCAAAAAATATCTTAAAATCCTTGAAAAACACTAAAAACCATGAAGACCCCTAAAACCCATCAAAATCACTAATGACCTTAAAAACGTTAAAATCCATAAAAATATAAAGAAGCACAAAAAATCCCAAAAAATGTAAAAACCTTGAAAAAATATTTAAAACCATAAAACCCCTAAAAACCTTAAAAACACTAAACACCATGAAACCCTAAAAACATGATAAAAAATGTAAGAAAAATTAAAACCCCAAAAAAGATAAAGATGTTAAAAACTATAAAAACCTTAAAACCCCTTAAATCCATTAAAAACCTGAAAACCCCTCAAAATCCATAAAAATATAAAAACTATAAAAACCATAAAATCCTAAAATATCCTGAAGAATTTATGAAAATAGAAAACCCTTAAAAATGCTAAAAAACCCTTGAAATCAATAAAAACCCTAAAAGAGCGTGAAAAACCTTTAAACCCCATAAAACCCTAAAAACCTCCATGTAACTTTAAAAACTCTAAAAACCCAAAAACATTAAAAACTCTAAAAAACGCAAAAAAACACAAAAACCCTAAACACCTAAAAGACCCTAAAAACCATAAAAACCAAAAAAATGTTGAAAACCCCTAAAACCCTAAAAACCCTAAGGACATAAAAAAACCACAAAACCCTAAATATCCATAAAACCCCAAAAAGGACCTAAAACATATTAAAAAACCCTAAAACCCCTAAAAACCGAGAAAAAATTGAAAACTCTCAAAATCCCAAAAAACCCTAAAACCCCTAAAGCATAAAAATACTAAAAAATATCTAAAAATCGTTGAAAACATAGAAAACCCTAAATACCCTGAAAATCCCCTGAACACCATAAAAACCACTAAAAACCATAAAAACTCTAAAAAACCCTAAAAACAAACTAAAAACCCTTAAAACCCCTAAAATTTTAAAAAACACTAAAAACCTTAATACCCCTAAAACAACTCAAAAAACCCCAAGAACCCATAAAAGACTCTAAAAACCATGAAAAACCCTAAAACCCCTCAAAAACCTAAAAAATCCTAAAAACCATAAAAATCCTTATAAATGTAAAAAACTCAAAAAACACTAAAAATCTCTGAAATTCGTAAAAATATTTAGAAACCTTAAAAAAACCTAAAACCCATAAAATCCATAAAACAACTATAATCTCTAAAACCCCTTAAAATCCCTAAAAATTAAAAATATATTAAAAACTCAAAAAACATTAAAACCCCCTAAAAAATCACAATAAAACCTTAAAATCCCCACAAGTCCCAAAAAACCCTGAAAACCATTAAAAGCCATAAACAACCCAAAAAACCTTCAAAATCCCTAAAATCCCTAAAAACCATAAAAATCCTAAAAAGACCAAAAAAATCATGAAAACATGAAAAACACTAAAAACCTTTAAAACCCCTGAAAACCATAAAAACCTTAAACACCTATAAAAACCATAAACCACTAAAAAATCTAAAAACCCTTAAATCCCTAAAAACCCCTAAAAAATTTAAAAATAATAAAAAACCTTAAAACCCTAAAAAACTCAACCCCCCCTAAAAACTAAAAAAGATGCTAAAACCCTGAAAAACCCAAAAAAACTTAGAAAATTCATGAAAACGCTAAAACCATAAAAAATCTAAAAATAATAAAAATCCTAAAAATATCTAAATCTCCTTAAAAACTTAAAAGACCCTAAAAATCTAAAAAGGCCCCTGAAAACAATAAAAACCCTTAAAATCCTTAAAAACCCTAAAAGACAATAGAAACCATAATAACCTGCTAAAATTTCTAAAAATACTAAAAACCCCTAAAAACCTTTAAACACATTAAAAAATCTAAAAAACCTTAACCACTCTAAAAAACTCAAAAACCCCTAAAAATCCAAAAAACCTTGAAACCCTAAAAACACTAAAAAACCCTAAAATCCCTAAAACCCATAAAAATCCTAAAAATACCTAAAAATACCTGAAAATTTAAATAACCCTAAAAACCCTCTGAAAACTATAAAAACCTGTAGAAACTTTAAAAACCCATAAAAACCCTAAAAACCACTAAAACCCCAAAAAAATCCCTTAAAACCCATAAAACAATAAAAAATCTAAAAACCATAAAAACCTAAAAAAATATAAACAAATCTAAAAATCCAAAGGGCCATAAACACCCATAAAACCCATAAAAACCCTAAAATTTTGAAAAACTGTAAAAACCGTCAAAATCCCTAAATCCATAGAAATCATAAAAATCCTAAAAAGAACTAAAAATCCCTGACAACGTAACAAACACTAAAAACTCTGAAACCACCTGGAAACCATAAAAACCCCTAAACATTAAAAACCCTAAAATCTTATAAAAACCCTAAAAACCACTAAAAACTCCAAAAACCCTTAGAACACCTAAAAATGTAAAAAAGTTTAAAAAAGCATTATACCCCTAAAAACTCAAAAAAAACCCTAAAAGCCCCAAAAGCCCCTAAGAACCCTAAAAAACCTAAAAACCCCCCAAAAACTCTGAAAATCGAGGGAAACCCTCAAAATACCTAAAAATACTAAAAACCATAAAAATATTAAATAGTCCTTAAAATATTGAAAAACTTAAAAACCTCTAAAAACCTTGAAAACCCCATGAAAACCATAAAAATGACTAAAAACATTAAAAAACCTAAAAGCCATACAAACCCTAAAATCCAACTAAAAACTCAAAAAACACTTTAAACACCTAAAAACGGTAAAAAGTGTTAAAAAACTCTAAATCCCTTAAAACCCTAAAAACTCAAAAAAAACCTAAAAACACAAAAGACCCCAGAAACCCTAAAAAACACTAAAAACTATAAAAACGATAGAAAACCTAAAAAATTATCAAAAATCCAAAAAACCGAAAAAACCTTAAAAACCCGAAAAACTATAAAAATCCTACAAAATCCCTAAAACCCCCTGAAACCCTAAAATCCACTAAAAACTCTAAAAACCCTTTAAACCCCTAAGAACGTTAAAAACACTAAAATAACTCAAACCCCCTAAAATTAAAAAAACCCTAAAAATCCAAAAGACCCTAAAAACCTTCGAAAACCATAAAAACACTAAAAATACCCCAAAACCCTTAAAAACCCTCAAAATCCCTAAAAACATAAAAACCCCTAAAACCCTAAAAAATCCCTAAAAACCATAAAATCAGCTAAAACCATTATAAACCCTAAAATCCATAATAACTCATAAAACCAAAAAAATCTCTAAAAATGATGAAAACCCTAGAAACGTTAAAAAATCCAAAAAAGCTCAAAAACCCTAAAAACTCAATAAAAACACTAAAAACCAAAAAATACCCAAAAAACACTAAAAAACACTAAAAACACTAAAAATAGTGAAAAATACAAAAAAACCCTGAAAAATCCCTAAAAGCCCAAAAAACCCTTAAAACTAAAAAATCCTAGAAAATTCATAAAAACCCATAAAAACATAAATTCCCCAAAAAACACTGAAAAACCATAGAAAACCATAAAAAACCCTAAAAACCTTAAAAACCCTAAAAAACTTACAAAAACCCTAAAACCCACTAAAAACTCTAAAAACCCATAAAACCTCTAAAAACATTAAAAAACCCTAAAAAATATTAAAACCCATAAAAAACCCAAACACCCCCTAAGAACCCCAAAAGACCCTAAAAATACTAAAAACTGAAAATTCCCAAAAATCCTCAAAATACTTACAACCCATAAAAAACCCTAAAAAACCTAAAAAATCCCCCCAAATCCCTAAAAAAACAAAAAAACCCATAAAACCCCCCTTAAAACCATAAAACCCATAAAAATCTTTAAACCCCTAAAAATCTATAAACCCCCCCAAACCACTATAAAATCTAAAAATCCTTTAAACCCCTTAAATGTTAAAAATGTCTAAAAACCCATTAAAACCCTAAAAACTCAAAAAAACCCTAAAAAACCCCAAAGACCTTAAAAAACCTGAAAACTTAAAAAACCCTGAAAATCCCTAAAACCCCTGAAAATCCCTAAAATCCCTAAAAAATCTAGAATGAATAAAAATCATAAAAATGCCAAAAATTTCCTTGAGAAAGTAAAAACCCCAAAAAACACTAAAAAACACTGAAACCCCTAAAAACCTACAAATCCCTAAAAACATACTAAAAACTCTAAAAACAATTTTAACTGCTAAAAATGTTGAAAAAAATCTAGAAAAGCTTAAAAACCCTAAAAAAATAAAAAAAAACCTAAAGTCCCAAAAAACCAAAAAACCCAAAAAACCCAAAAAACTTATGAAAACCCCTAAAACCCCTCAAAATCCCTAAAAATCATAAAAACCTTAAAAACATTAAAAATCATAAAATAACCTAAAAATCCATGAAAACATAAAAACCTTAAAATCCCAGGAAAAACCCCAGAGACTATAAAAACCACTAAAAACATAAAAAACTTGAAAACCTTAAAAACACTAAAAACTCTAAAAATCCTTAAAACCCCTAAAAACCTTAAAAACAAGAAAAACCCATAAAATGTTAAAAAATTAAAGAAAACCCTAAAACTCTAAAAAAATAAGAAAAACTCAAAAACTCCTAAAATCCATAAAAAATCTAAAAACTCTCAAAATCCCTCAAAACCCTAAAATCCCTAAAAAGCATAAAAATTCTATAAACCCCTAAAAATCCCAAAAAACATAAAAAATGCTAAAAACCCAAAAACCCCTAAAAATAATAAAAACCACTTAAAACATTAATAAACCATAAAAACCAATAAAAACACTAAAACCCCAAAACCCCTTTAAAAACCAAAAAATGTTAAAAAAACTTAAAAACCTTTAATACCCTGAAAAGATTTAAAAAACCCTAAAAACCCTAAAGACCCTAAACCCCTAAAAACCATAAAAAACCCTAAAAAATCTTTAAACCCTCAAAATCTATAAAAACCTTAAAATTTTTAAAAAAAATCCAAAAAAAGAAAAACAAATCCATGAAAACATAAAAAAACTAAAAATACTAAAAACCCCTGAAATCCATAAAAACCCCTAAAACCATTAAAAACCCATAAAATAGAATAAAAATATTAAAAATCCACAAAAATTATAAAAACCAACAAAACCCCAAAAAACGTTAAAAAACATAAAAAACCTTTAAAACCCAAAAACTCAAAAAGTTTCCTAAAAACACAAAAGACCCTAAAAACCCTTAAAAACACCAAAACATCTAAAAACCTCTAAAACCTATAATACTCTCAAAATCCCTAAAAACCCTAAAACCCATTAAAATTTAAAAAAAATCCATAAAATCCCTAAAAAAATTTAAAAATCCCTAAAAATTTAAAAAAACTAAAAACCCTAGAAAAACTCTAAAACCCATAAAAACCACTAAAAAACCCTAAAACCCCATAGAAACCTTAAAACCCACTAAAAACAATAAAAACCCTTAAACCCCTTAAAAATGTTGAAAATATTAAAAACCTTAAAAACCTGAAAAAACTCAAAAAAAATCCAAAAACCCATAGAGACATTAATAACCCAAAAAACCCTAAAAAACCCTGAAACCCCCTAAAAACACTCAAAATCCCTAAATACAATAAAAACCATAAAAACCATAAAAATCCTAAAAATCCCTAAAAACCCTAAAAACGTATAAAACCCTAAAAACACTAAAAAATCCCTGAAAACCATAAATCCCATAAAAACCATTAAAGACCCTAAAAACACATAAAATCCCTAAAAACTAAAAAAACTATAAAACCCATTAAAACCTCTAAAATTGTTATAAAAACATTAAAATCCCTAAAACTCAAAAAAGCCTCAAAACCCTAATAAACCATAAAAACCCTAAAAACCCCTAAAAACCCTAAAACCATGAAATCCCTAAACCCCCTCAAAATACATAAAATCCTTAAAAACATAAAAACCATAAATTCCCTAAATGTCCTTGAAAATGTAAAAAATCATAAAAACCTAGAACCCCCCCTAAAAACCATATAACCCTAAAAAACCTTAAAAACCTTAAAACCCTAAAAACCCATAAAACCCTAAAAACTCTAAAAACCCTTAAAACTCCTCAAAATGGTTGAAAACTTAAAAAAACCTTAAAACCTCAAAAAACCCCGAAAACCCCAAAAAAACCATAAAACCGTAAAACCGTAAAAACCCAAAAAACCTTCAATATCCCTAAAAACCCTAAAAAACATAAAAACCTAAAAACCCTAAAAATCCCAAAAAAACATAAAATCACCTGAAAACCATAAAATCTCCCTAAAACATAAAAAACCAATAAAACCCTAAAAACCACTAAAAACTCAAAAAAATCATTTAAACCTGTAAAAATATTAAAAATGTTAAAAACCCTTAAAAACCCTAAATAACTCAAAAAACCCTAAAAACCCAGCCTTTCAAAAAACCTAAAAACGCAAAAGTCCTTAAAACCATTAAATCCCTAAAAACCCTTTAAACTGTAAGAACTCTCAGAATCCCTAAAAATCCTAAAAAAACCTAAAAAACAAAAAATCCTAAGAAGCCCTAACAATCCTTTAAAATGAAAAGGAATTATGTACATTGAAACCCCTTAAAAACTATAAAAATACCTGAAAACCGTAAAAACCCTAAGAAACCATAAAAACCCTAAAAACCCACAAAAAACTATAAAAACTGTTAAAACACATAAAAAAAATTAAAAACTCTAAAAATCTTAAAATCCATAAACACTCAAAGAACCCTAAACCACCAAAAGGCACTAAAAACCTTGAAAACCAATAAAAACTCTAAAACCCTAAAAAATATAAAAACCATCAAAATCCCTAAAAACACTAAAAACCAAAAAAAACCAAAAATAGTACTTGAAAACTAAAAAAACCTTAAAAACCCTAAAAACCGCCTGAAAACCATAAAACCCCTTTAATCATAAAAAACCCATAAAAAACTAAAAACCCATTAAAGACTCTAAAAATTCTTAAAACCATTAAAAATGTTGAAAAACACTATAAAAAATTAAAAATACTAAAAACTAAGAAAATATTAAAAACCCCAAAACACTTTAAAAACCATGAAAAAACCCCAAAATCCCTAGAAAACCTTAAAAATCCTCAAAATCCAAAAACACCCTAAAAATCCCTAAAATCCATGAAAATAATAAAAACCCCTAAAAGCCTTAAAAAAGTATAGAACCCCTAAAACCCCTGAAAACCACCTGAATACCATAAAACCCCTAAAACCCCTAAACACCCATAAAAACCCTAAAAACTCACTAAAACTCAAGAAATCCTTAAAATCCAGAAAAATGTTAAAAACACAAAAAACTCAAAAGGCCTAAAAACCCCTAAAAACCCATGAAAACCCATAAAAACATCATAACCCCTATTAAGCCTTGAAAACCCTAAAACCCATAAAAATCCTAATAAATCCCAACAATTCCCTGAAAATATAAAAAACCCTCAAAACCCTCAAAACTATAAAAATCCATAAAACCTTAAAAAACACTAAAACTCCATTAAAACCAAAAAACCACTAAAAATAGTAAAAACCCTTAAAACCCCAAAAAATGTTAAAAAACTATAAAAAACCTTTAAACCCTTAAAAACTCCAAAAAACCCCTAAAACTACAAAAGACCCTAAAACCCTAGAAAATCCATCAAAATCTCTAAAATCAATTGAACCCCTAAAAACAATAAAATCCCTAAAAATCAAAAAAATCACTAAAAACATAAAAAATCCAAAAAACCCTTAACCCCCCCCCCTCAAACCATAAAAAACCATAAAAACCATAAAAAACCATAAAACAAATAAAACCCTAAAAAACCACTAAAAACTATAAAATCCCTTTAAACCCCTAAAAACGATAAAAACTCGAAAAATTCTTAAAAACCCTAAAAAACTCAAAAAACCCTTAAAAACTCAAAAAACCCTAAAACACCTAAAATACCCTAAAAACCCATAAACCCCACTCAAAATCCCAAAAAGATCCTAAAATTCCTAAATACCATAAAATCAAAAAAATCCTCCAAAAAACCTAAAAATATGAAAACATAAAAAACCATAAAAAACCATAAAAAAATCTAAAAAACCCTTGAAACCTATAAAAAACCTTAAAACCAAAAAAAACCATAAAAACCCAAAAAACCCAAAAAACCACTAAAAACCAATAAAAACTCTAAAACACCGAAACCCACCAAAACGTTAAAAAACTCTTAAAAACTTAAAAACCCTAAAAAACTCAAAACAACATAGAAACCTAAAAAACCATAAAACCCAAAAAAACCCTAAAAACTCTAAAAAACCCTAAAAACCTTCAAAATCCCTAAAAACCCTAAAACCAATAAATATCATAAAAAATCCTTAAAAATCCATGAAGATCTAAAAAACCCTAAAACCCTGAAAACCCCTTGAAAAACCTAAAATCCCTAAAAACCTTTAAAATCCTAAAACCCCCTAAAAACACTAAAAAACTTAAAAATATATAAAAAACCATAAAACCCCTAAAAATGTTAAAAACATTAAAAACACAAAAAAGCATAAAAACCCTAATAAACTAAAAAAACAATGAAAACACCCAAAGGCCCTAAAATTCATGAAAACCCCTAGAAACCCTAAAAATCACTAAAACCCCCTAAAACCCCTAAAAATCCCTTAAAACCCTCAAAATCCATTAAAACCCTAAAAAACCATAAAAAACCCAAAAAACCTTAAAAACCCTAAAACCTATAAAACCCCTAAAACCCCCTTAAGAACTCTAGAAATGCTTTAAACCCCTAAAAATGTTTAAAAAATCTAAAAACCTTTAAAACCCTAAAAACTCAAAAAACCCTAATAACCAAAAAGACTCTAAAAACCCAGAAAACCCGAAAAAAACCTAAAATCTAGGGAAACCAATAAGAACCCTAAAAATCTATAGAAAACCTTAAAAACAAAAAAAAACCACAAAAAGGCTAAAAGATCCCTAAAAATCCCTAAAAATGTTAAAAACCCTAAAACCCTTGAAAAACAACTTAAAACCATAAAACCCCTAAAAACCATAAAATCCCATAAAAACCCTAAAAACTACTAAAAACCTAAAAATCCCAAAAAACACAAAAAACAATAAAACCCCAAAAATACCCTAAAAACCCTAAAACCCCCAAAAAACCCTCAAAAACCCTAAAACCCTAAAAAACACTAAAAAAAATAAAAATCCTAAAAAAGATATAAAAATCCCTATAAAATAATAAAACCCAAAAAACCCTGACATATCTTTGAAAACCATAAAAACTATTGAAAATCATAAAAACCCTAAAAACCTTTAAAAACTCAAAAAACACATAAATCCCGAAAAACCAACTAAAACTCCAAAAACCTATAAAACTCCTAAAACATTAAAAAGTGGTTAAAAACTCTAAAAAACCTTAAAACCCTAGAAAACCCGAAAAACCCTAATAACCCCAAAACACCCTAAAAACCCTAAAAACCCTTAAATTCATTGAAAACCCAAAAAAACCCAAAAAACCATAAAAATCCCTAAAAACATATAAAATCCTAAAAACCCTGAAAACCCCCTGAAAACCATAAAAGCACATAAAACCCTAAAATACCATAAAAACCCATAAACCACTAAAAACTCTAAAAACCTATAAAACCCCTATTTAAAAAAAAGCTAAAAATATTAACACAAAAAAGTAAAAAAAAAACCATAAAACCCAAAAGACCCTAAAAACCAAAAAACCATAAAATACCCTAAAAAACACGAAAACCCTCAGAATCCCTAAAAACCAAAAAAATGCAAAAAAACAAAAAAAAATGCCCTAAAAATCCCTGAAAACATAAAAACATAAAAAACCCAACAAAAATCCCTAAAAACCATAAAAACCCTAAAAAACATTAAAAAACCCTAAAACCCATAAAAACCCTAAAAACCCACTAAAACAATAAAAACTTAAAACACCTAAAAATGTTAAAAAACTCTAAAAAACCATACAAACCCTAAAAAACTCCAAAAAACTATAAAAACCCAAAAAAACCCTTAAAACCCTAAAAAACCCTAAAATCCCTAAAAGCCCCAATAGGCACTAAAAACTATCAAAATCACTAAAAAACCGAAAAAAACTAAAAAACCTCAAAAACCTAAAATTCTTATAAAAACCCTTAAACCAGTAAAAACTCTAAAAACCCTTAAAACCCCTAAAAATGTTAAAAAGGGTTAAAAACACTAAAACCCCTTAAAATGCCGAAAAACTCAAAAAAAAACTCCTAAAATCCCAAAAATACCTTAAAAATCCAAGAAAACCCAAAAAACCATAAAACCATAAAAATCCTAAAAAGCCCTAAAAATCCCTAAAAACGTAAGAAACATGAAAAACCATGAAATCCCCCTAAGCTCATAGCTTCACAATCTTCTCGGTGTTGTAGCTGAGGTAGGACTAAGCTCACCGCTTCACAATCTTCTCCTAGCAGCGACGATGATGCTGCTCTCCTATGTTTGGTTTCCCAGAAATGCGGTGTCACATCGGAATAAAACAGGTTCTTTCCATGAAGGAGTGGTGAGCATTCACCGGGCTATCCATGTGGCGGCAGGTATCCAGAATGGGGAGATGAATAATGATGTGAATGACTTCCTGGTCCTGTGTAGAATTGGAATTCCGAGAAGATACTGGAAACTGAGGATGCTGAAATTTATTCGGTGGATCCCCATGATAGCGGGCTTTATCAAGGTCAGTGTAGATGGCGCTGCCAGGGGTGCGCCAGGTCCCTCAGGATGTGGCGGGGTTTTTCATACCTCTTAGGGCTTTGTCAAAGGATTCTTTTACCACTTCCTTGGGAGTGGTACCTCATATGAGGAAAAACATTGGGCCATCATAAAGATGATTCAATATGCAACCCATTTTAGATGGAATAAGATCTGGATTGAATCTGATTCATCATTGGCGGTGGAGGCCTTCAGGAAGCAGTCACGACTTGTACCATGGAGACTTCTCCAACACTGGATCGAGTGCCTCGATGCTGCCAAGGCTCTAACCCTGGGCATCTCACATGCCTATAGGGAGGTAAAATGGGTTGCAAATGCTCTTTCCAAGAGGTCAATTGATGAAGGGACTTCAGTATGGTCTTTCAGGACTCCAGACTTCTGTTTGTATTTAGTTGACTCAGACATGAAGGGGAAGACCCAAACTAGGATATGCAAGCCTCCTTTGTAATGAATTTTACTTTACTTTTCGTTTTCTTTAATAAATCATGGGGTCAACTTTGTCTGATCCCACACCTTTTCTGCCCCAAAAGACCCTAAAACCCCCAAAAAGACCCTAAACCCCCCCCAAAATCCCCCAAAACCCCTAAAAACCTAAAAAAACCTAAAACCCCACAAAATCTTTAAAACACAAAAACACTAAAAACTATTAAAATCCAAAAAAAACCAAAAAATCCCTAAAATATAAAAAAAATGAAAAAACCCTAAAAACATAAAAAAACCCATAAAACCCTAAAAAACCTAAAAACCATAACAACACATAAAACCCTTAAAAACACTAAAAACCCAAAACCCTAGAAAAAAACCCTTAATACTCTAAAAACCCTTAAATCTCGTAAAAATGTTAAGAATATTAAAAATCTCTAAAAACCATAAAAACAAAAAAAACTCAAAGAAACCCTAACCCCCCCCAAAAAAACCTAAAAACCTGAAAAAATATGTTAAAATCCTAACAATGCCTAAAAACCATAAAAAACCTAAAAATCCCTAAAAACCCCTAAAAACTAAAAAACCCAAAAAACGCTGAAAATCCACAGAAAACCATAAAACCCCTGAAAACCTTAACATCCCTAAAAACCCATAAAAACCAAAAAAAAAACACTAAAAAATCTAAAACTCATTATACTCCTAAAAATGTTTAAAAACTCTAAAAAACATGAAAAATCCTAAAAAACTCAAAAAACCCTAAAAACTTAAAAGGCCTTAAAAACATTGAAAACCCCTAAAACCCAAAAAACAATGAAAACCCTAAAAACCCTCAAAATCACTAAAAACCCTAAAACCCCTAAAAGTAGTAAAAATATTAAAAAATCCCTAAACATCCTTGAAAACGTAAAAAAACTAAAAACCCTGTAAAACCAGTGAAAACCAAAAAAACCCTAAAACCTTAAAAACCCCTAAAAACAAAAAAAAATAATAACTATAAAACCCTTAAAATCCCTAAAAATGTTAAAAAATTATAAAAAATATTAAAACCCATAAAAGAACTCAAAAAACCCTAAAAACCCAAAAGACGGCAAAACCCTTAAAAACCCTTAAAAACCCTAAAAAACCTTGAAAACCCTAAAACCCCTCAAAATCCCTAAGAACTGTAAAAGCCTCTAAAATCCATTAAAATCCAAAAAATGCCTTAAAATTACCAAAAATGTAAAACCCCTCAAAACCCTGAAAAACATTTGGAAACCATAAAACCCCTAAAAAACCTTAAAATAACATAAAAACCCAAAAAAACCTAAAGCGCTAAAAACCCCAAAAACACTTAAAACCCATAAAAACATTAAAAAAACTCTAAAAAACTTTAAAAACTATTAAAAAAGCTCAAAAAACTCTAAAAAACCAAAAGACCCTAAAAACCCTAAGAAAACCCAAAAAACACTAAATAACCCAGAAAACCCCTAAAACCCCTTAAAATCCCTAAAACCCTAAAAAACACAAATATCCTAAAACGTTCTAAAAATACATGAAAACGTAAAAACCCTAAAAACCCTGAAAATAATAATAACCCCTAAAACCTTTAAAAAACCCTAAAAACCCATAAAACCCCAAAAAACAACTAAAAACTCAAGAAACACTTAAAACCCATAAAAATGTTAAAAAACACAAAAAACCCATAAAAATGCTAAAAAACTAAAAAAAAATAAAAATACAAAAATGTCCCTAAATACTATAGAAAACTCAAAAAACCCTAAAAACCCTGAAAACATAAACAACCCTAAAAACCCTTGAAAACCATAAAAATCCTAAAAATATTAAAATACTCTAAAACCCCTAGAATCCCACTAAAAAAATCTAAAAACCTTTCCCTGCAAAAAAAACATACAAAACCTGAAAACCTAAAATACATAAAAAACTATAAAAAACCTTATAAGCCCAAAAAAAACTCAAAAAATCCCTAAAAACCCTGAAAACCCTAAAAACCCCTAAAAATCTCTAAAAACCTAAAAATACCAAAAACCATAAAAATCCTAAAAATCCAATAAAAACCCTTAAAAACATAAAAAACCCTAAAAACTCTGAAAACCCTGGAAAACTATAAAAACCCTAAAAACCTTAAAAACCATAAACACAAATAAAAAACCGAAAAAATCACTAAAAACACAAAATAATCTTAAAACCCCACAAAACCTTAAAAAAGCTAAAAAACCATAAAACCTTATAAAAGTCAAAAATCCCTAAAAACTAAAAAATCCCTTAAACCCCTAAACCCTAAAACCCAGGAAAACCCTAAAAACCCACAAAATCCCTAAAAACCATAAAAATATAAAAACCCTAAAGAAACCCTAAAAATCCTTGAAAATGAAAAACCCCTAAAAACCTTGAAAAGCCCTGAAAACCAAAAAACACTTAAAAACCTAAAAACCCATAAAAACTCTAAAAATAACAAAGAACTCTAAAAAAACCTTGAAAACCATAAATCCCCTGAAAATCTTAAAATCCTAAAAAACCATAAAACCCCTAAAAACCAACTAAAAACTCAAAAAACCCTTAAAACCCTAAAAAACATTAAAAAAATCAAAAAACCTTAAAAAACTCAAGAAAACACCTAAAACCCCAAAAACAACCTAAAAAACCTAAAAATCATAAAAATTCTAAAAAATCAAGAAAAATCCCTAAAAATGTAAAAATCACTGAAAACCTTGAAAACCATAAAAACCATTAAAATGATTAAAAACCCATAAACCCATAAAACCCACTAAAAAATATAAAACCACTTAAAACCCCTAAAAACCCCAAAAACACTAAAACCCCAAAAGACCCTAAAACCTTGAAAACCCCCTAAAAACGCTAAAAAATCCCAAAAAAATCCCAAAATTCCCTAAAATCCCAAAAAATCCCAAAAACCCAAAAACCCATAAAAATCATAAAAAATCCCAAAAAATCCATAAAAGCATAAAAACCCAAAATTCCCTAAAAACCCTTGAAAACCATAAAAACCCATAAACCCATAAAATACAAAACCCAATAAAAACCCTAAAAAACCACAAAAAAACTCTAAAAACCACTAAAAACATTAAAAACTCTTAAAAATCCTAAAAACCCTAAATAACTCAAAATAAACCTAAAACCCCCAAAAACCATAAAAATCATGAAAGACCTTAAATACCCTAAAAACATAGAAATTCCCTAAAAACATTTAAAAAACCCAAAAAACCCACAAAATCCCAAAAATCCCTAAAACCATAAAATCCTAAGAAATCCAAAAAATCCTTAAAAACATATAGAACCCTAAAAAACCCCATAAAACCAAAAAAAACTTACAACCTTAAAAAACCCTAAATTCCCATAAAAATCATAAAAACACTAAAAACACTAAAACCCCTCAAAACCCCTAAAAATGTTTAAAAAGCTCTAAAAACATTAAAACACTAAAAAAATAAAAAAAACCCTAAAATCCCTAAAAACCTTAAAACCTAAAACCCCTAAAGCCCCCTAAAAACACTAAAAACCCTACAAATCTCAAAAAACACAAAAAATCATAAAATCCGAAAATCGCTAAAAACCCCAAAAATGAAAAAAACCATAAAAACCCTGAAAAATCACCGAAAACCATAAAGACCACTAAAAACTCTAAAACCACTTCAACCCAAAACACCTAAAACCTAAAAAAATTTAAAACCTAAAACACCTAAAAAACTCTAAAAACCCTAAAAACCAAAAATACCTAAAAACCACTAAAAACCTAAAAATTCTAATAAAACCAAAAATCCCTAAAAACCCCTAAAAACCGTCAAAATCCCTAAAAACCCTAAAAACCCTAAAAACCCTTAAAAACCATAAAAATACCTAAAAACATAAAAAACCTAAATTCCCAAAAAAAACCTTAAACCCACTAAAAACTCTAAAACCCTTAAAACCCTAAAAATGAAAAAAAAATCTAAAAATACTTAAAAACCCTAAAAAACTCATAACAAACCCTAAAAACCTAAAAGGCCCTGAAAAACCTAAAGACCTTAAAAACTATGAAACATGGAAAACCCTTGAAATTCTCAAAACCTGTAAAAACCTTAAAAACCATTAAAATCCAAAAAATTCACTAAAAAATCGTTAAACCATAAAAAACCTAAAAAAACCCTGAAAATGCCAGAAAACCAAAAAACCCCAAAAATCCTTAAAAACCCTAAAAACCCAAAAAAACCCAAAAAACCACTAAAAACACTAAAAACGTGTAAAGCCCCTAAAAATGTTAAAAACATTAAAAAACCTAAAAACCCCTAAAAGCTAAAAAAATCTAAAAACCCAAAAAGACAATAAAAACCCTGAAAACCACTAAAAAACATGAAATCCCAAAAAAACCCTCAAAAATCCCCAAAACACTAAATACCCTGAAAACCTAAAAAAACCTAAAAAATCCCCCAAACCTCTAAAAACTTAAAAACCCATAAAGCCCCTACAAACCCCCTAAAAACCATAAAAAAATCCCTAAAAACCTTTAAAAATCCAAAAAATCCATAAAAAACCTAAACACAATAAAAACTCTAAAACCCCTTAAACCCCCTAAAACGTCAAAAAACACTAAAAACCTCAAATCCCCTAAAAAACTAAAAAATCCCTAAAAATAATAAAGAACCCTAGAAACCCCTAAAACCAAAAAAACCTGAAAACCACTAAATACCCTAAAAAATCCTGTAAACCATAAAATCCTCAAAAATCCCTCAAAATCCAAAAACACTAAAAACCATAAAAATCCTAAAGAAAGTCATAAAAATATCCAAAAACATAAAAAATATAAAAATTATAAAAAACCTATGAAAACCAATAAAACCCCTAAAAAATTAAAAAATAAGAAAAACCCATAAAAACCCTAAAAACCCAATAAAAAAATATAATGACCCTTAAAACCCATAAAATCATTAAAAAATCTCTAAAAAAGCTTAAAACCCCTAAAATTTTTCAACAAAACCAAAATACCCAAAAAGACCCTGATAACCCTAAAAACCCAAAACCCTAAAACACTCTAAATACCATAAAAACCTAAAAAGCCCTAAAATTCCCTGAAAACATAAAAAAAACCCTAAAACCCTTAAAACCACCTGAAAACCATAAAAAACCAAAAAAAAAATTAAACCCATAAAAACCTATAAAACTCTAAAAACCCAATAAAAGTTATTAAAATTCTTAAGTCCCCTAAAAATGTTAAAATGTTAAAAATGTTAAAAAACTCTAAAAACCCTTAAAACACCTAAAAAACTCAAAAAAAACTACTTAAAACCCCAAAAGACCCTAACAACCCAGAAAAAACCTAAAACCCTTAAAAACTCTACAAAACTCTAAAACCCTCAAATTCCATTAAATACCGAAAAAAACATTACAATCCTAAAATGTCTTAAAAGTCCCCAAAACATTAAAAACCCTCAAAATGATGAAAAACCTCGGAAAACCATAAAACCCCCTAAAACTTAAAAATACCCAAAAAATCAAAAAAACCCAAAAAACCAATAAAAACTCCAACAACCTGAAACACCCTAAAACATTAAAAAACAATAAAAAATCTTTTAAATCGTAAAAAACTCAAAAAAAACTTCTAAAACCCTGAAAAACACTAAAACCTCTCAAAATTCCTAAAAACCATAAAACCCTGAAAATAAAACATAAAAATCTCTGAAAAGGTAAAAAAACCTAAAAACCTAAAAAAAACCATAAAACCATAAAACCCCTAAAAACCTTAAAAACCCAAAAAACCAAAAAATTCCACTAAAACTCTAAAAACCCATAAAAACCCTAAAAACGTTAATAAACTCTAAGAAATCTTAAAACCCTAGAAAAAAGTCAAAAAAAACTTAAAACCAAAAATATCCTAAAAACCAGAAAAAGTCCTTAAAACCCTAAAATTCCCAAAAAACCCTAAAACCAATCAAAATCCCTAAAA
Organism: Viscum album; assembly: GCA_963277665.1. Lineage (NCBI taxonomy): Eukaryota > Viridiplantae > Streptophyta > Magnoliopsida > Santalales > Viscaceae > Viscum > Viscum album. The sequence goes on along the minus strand of OY728141.1, from coordinate 1,883,749,266 downwards.
ATCCTAAAAATCATAAAAATCCTATAAAATATATGAAAATCCCTTAAAAACTCTAAAAACCCTTAAAAGGATAAAATACTCTAGAAAACATTAAAATCCCAAAAACAAATCAGAAAAACCTTAAAAATCCCAAAAGACCCCTAAAACCCATAAAACCAATAAATTTCCCTAAAAACCTATAAACCCTAAAAACAATAAAAACCTTAAGGGGCCCTAAAATTCACTAAAAATGTAAACAACACTAAAAACCTGTGAAAACCATAAAAACCTTAAAAAAACTAAAAACCACTAACACCCCTATAAACCCTTAAAACCCCTAAAAATGTTAAAAACTGTAAAAACTCTTAAAACCCTAAAAATTTAAAAATACCCTAAAACCCCCAAAAGACACAAAAACACTAAAAATTCCAAAAAACTCTAAAAACCTAGGAAAAACATAAAAACCCACAAAATCCCTAAAAAACCAAAAAACCAAAAAACCATAAAAATCATAAAAAATATTTAAAAATCCCTCAAAATGTAAAAAACCCTGAAAACCTAGAAAAGCCCATGAAAACCATAAAAACCCTAAAAAAATTTCAAAACCTAAAAACCCATAAAACCCCTAAATACCACTAAAAACTCTAAAAACCCTTAAGACCCCTAAAACGTTAAAAACTTTAAAAAACCATAAATCCCAAAAGACCCTAAAACCCAAACCCCTGAAAAATTCTAAAAACCCTCAAAATCCCAAAAAAACATAAGAATCCTAAAGAATCCATAAAAATCCTTGAAAATATAAAAACCCCTAAAAACCCTGAAAACCCACTAAAAACTATAATAACTCCAAATAAAATTAAAGAAAATCCTAAAAACGCATAAAAATCCTAAAAACTCACTAAAAACTATAAAAACCCTTTAAAATGCTAAAAAATTAAAGTCTAAAAACCTCTAAAACCCTAAAAAATTCAAAAAATCCTAACCCCCCCCCCCAAAAGACCCCCCAAACCCCTAAAAGTCCTAGAAAAAATTAAAACTCTAAAACCCAATAAATACCTAAAAACCCTAAAAGACCCTAAAACCCATAACAATCCTAAAAGTTCTCTAAAAATCCCTAAAAACATAGAAATCCCTAAAAATAGTAAAATACCATTTAAAACCATAAACCCCTCAAAAACCTAAAAACCCCCAAAAAACCCTAAAAACTCAAAAAAATCACTAAAATTCTAAATACCCTTAAAACCTCTCAAAATATAAAAAACTCAAATAAACTTTGAAACCATAAAAAACTCAAAAAACACCTAAACCCCAAAAAGACCATAAAAACCCTGAAAACCCCTAAAAACCCTAAAAACCTTGAAATTCCCTAAAAATCCTAAAATACACTAAAACACTAAAAAATTCTAAAAACCATAAAAAAACAAAAAAAATCCCAAAAAATATTTAAAATTGTAAAAAACCCTAAAACCTTGAAAAATTATTGAAAACCATAAAACTCCTAAAACCATTAAAACCCTTAAAAATACATAAAAACCTTAAAAACACTAAAAACTCTAAAAACCATTAAATCCCCTAAAAACATTAAAAAAAATCTAAAATACCTTAAAACCCTAAAAAGATAAAAAAAACCCTAAAACCCAAAAAAGACCCTGAAAACCCCTAAAAATCCTAAAACCCCTCAAAAGTCCTAAATTCCCTAACATCCATAAAAGTCTTAGAAAATCCCAAAAAAATCTTAAAAACATATAAAGGCCTAAAAACCCTAAAAACCCATGAAAACCATAAAAGCCCCAAAAAACCTTAAAAAACCCTAAACCCCCCATAAACCCAAAAAAAACCCACTAAAAACCCTGTAAACCCTTATGAAAATTATAAAACTCAAAAAAAACCTTAAAAACTCCAAAAAAACCAAAAAACCAAAAAATACCCTAAAAACCCTTAAACCCCTAAAACCCATAAAAAGAATGAAAACCTCAAAAAACCCTAAAATTCACTAAAAACCCTAAAAAAAATAAAAACCATAAAAATACTAAAAATGCCCAAAAAATCCCCGAAAATGTAAAAAACTCTAAAAACACTGGAAAACCCATAAAAATTGTAAAAACTACTACAAACCTTAAAAACCATTAAAACCCTAAAATCCCATAAAAACCATAAAAAACTTTAAAAAACGTTAAAACCCTAAACAAATAAAAACCCCATAAAAAACCCAAAAGACCCTAAAAACCCAAAATAACCATAAAAACCCTAAAAACCATGAAAAACATAAAAAACCTTCATATTGTTAAAATAAAAAAATGCATAATATCTTGAAAATCCCTAAAAATATAAAAAACAATAAAAACCATGAAAACCCCAAAAACCTTAAAAAAACCTAAAAACCCAAATAACTCCTAAAAACCACTAAACACTCAAAAAATCTTTAAACCCCAAAAAACAAAAAAACCTTAAAAACGTTAAAAACCTTTAAAACCTCTAAAAAACTCAAATAACCTAAAACCCAAAAGACCCTAAAAACCCTAAAAAACCCTAAAACCCTAAAATCCTAAAAAAACATGAAAAACAATAAAAAACCACAAAATTCCTAAAAACCTTAAAAACCAAAAAAATATAAAAACCCCTTAAAATCTCAAAAAATGTAAAAAACCGAAAATCCTTGAAAACCCTCATAAAACCATAAAACCCCTAAAAATATAAAAACCCCTACAAACCCATAAAAACTTATAAAACTCCTAAAGACGTTACAAACTAGAAAGACATTAAAAGCCCCAAAAAACTTTGAAAACCCCTAAAACTCAAAATGACCCTAAAACCCCTAAAAACCTTCAAAATCCCTAAAACACTAAAAACCCCAAAAAACAATAAAAATTGTAAAAAAGACCTAAAAGTACCTAAGAGCACAAAAATACCTAAAAAACTAAAATCTTATATGAAAAATAAAATCCCTAAAACCTTAAAAAACCTAAAACCCCATAAAACCCCTAAAAACTCACTAAAACTCTAAAAACCCTTTAAACCCCCTAAAACATTAAAAAACTCAAAACACCTCTAAACCCCAAACAAACCTTAAAAAACCAAAAATACCCTAAAAACACAAAAAACCCCAAAATCCCTAAAAAACTATGAAAATCCCTCAAAATCACCATAAACCCTAAAAAACCATAAAACAATAATAATCCTAAAAAATGATTAAAAATTCATGAAAATGTAAAAAACCCTAAACACCCTTAAAACCTTTTAAAAACCATAAAACCCCAAAAACCTTGAAAACCCTCAAAACACATAAAAACCTTAAAAACACATAAAAACATTAAAAAACCATTAAATCAAAAAAAACTCAAAAAACCCTAAAAACCAAAAACACTCTAAACACACTAAAAACCCTCAAAATCCCTAAAACCCCTAAAAATCCTAAATACCCTAAAACCATAAAAATCATAAAAATCCCTAAAAATCCCTGAAAACATAAAACCCCTAAAAATCTTGAAAACCCTTGAAAACAATAAAAACACTTAAAAACCTTAAAACCCCTAAAAACCCATAAAACCCTAAAAAATAACTAAAATCTCAAAAAAAAAAACCTTAAAGGCCCAAAAAATGACAATAAAACTCTAAAAAACTTAAAATCCTTAAAAACTCATAAAACCCTAAAACTCACCAAAACCCTAAGAACACAAAAACCCTAAAACCCGTAAAACCCCAAAAAACACTAAAACACCTCAAAATCCCTAAAAACCCTAAAAACCTAAAAACCATAAAAATCCCTAAAAATCCCTGAAAACGTGAAAAATCCTAAAAAAAACTAAAACCATAATAACCCCTAAAAACCATACAAAACTCTAAACCCATAAAATTCCTAAAAATATATGAAAACATATGAAACCTTAAAAACCCTAAACCCCCATGAAAACCCTTAAAAATCCCTAATAACCTTAAAAAGCTTACAAACCCATAAAAACACTGAAAATTATAAAAAAATCTAAAACCCCTAAAAACGTTAAAAACACTAAAATCCTTAAAACCCTAAAAAACTCAAAAAATCCTAAAAACCAAAAGAAACAAAAAAAAACCCGAAAAATTCCTAAAACCCTAAAAATATTGAAAAACCCTAAAATCCTCAAAATAACTAAAAACCCTAAAAATCATAAAAAATCTAAAAAATCCTTAAAAGTACATAAAAATGTAAAAACCCCCTTAAAAACATGAAAAACCCTTGAAATCCATAAAACCCCTGAAAACCATAAAAACACATAAAACCCTAAAAACCTCTAAAAACTCTAAAAACATTTAAATCCCCTAAAAATGTTAAACTACTTTAAAAAACCTTTAAAACACTGAAAAACTCAAAAAAACACCAAAAATCCCAAACGGGACATAAAACCATAAAACCATAAAACCCCCTAAAAACCCTAAAAAACCCTAAAAACCCTTAAAATCCCTAAAAACCAAAAAATCCATAAAAAACCTAAAAATCCATATAAAAGTAAAAATCTGTACAACACAAGAAAAAATCATGAAAACCAAATAGACAAATAAACCCCTAAAAACCATAAAAAAACCTAAAAACCCTTAAAACCACTAAGAACTCTAAAACCCCTTAGACCCCTAAAAACATTAGAATAATCTAAAAAACCTTTAAACCCTAAAAACTTAAAAAAACCCTAACACAATCAAAAGACCATAAAAACCCAGAAAAAAAACCCATAAAAGCCTAAAAACCCTAAAAACCCATAAAACCCCTCAAAATCTATAACAACCCTAAAAATAATAAAAATCCCTAAAAATCCCTAAAAATCCCCAAAAATGTAAATAACTGAAAAAACTGACCCCCCCCCCCCCATAAAAACTATAAAAATCCCTAGAAACCTTAAAAACCATAAAACCTCATAAAAACCACTAAAAATATAATGGCCCTTAAACTCTTTAAAAATGTTAAAAAAACTCTAAAAACACTTAAGAACCCTCAATTCAAAATAACCCCCAAAAAGACCCAAAAACACCTAGAAAGACCCTAAAACTCTAAAAACCCTAAAACCCCACAAAATCATTAAAAACCATAAAAAATGCTAAAAACTGTAAAAATAATAAAAAATCCTTAAAAATCCATGAAAGTATAAAAAACATTAAAAACCATGAAAACCCATGAAAACCATAAAACCCACTAAAAACTCTAAAAACCCCTAAATCACCTAAAAACATTAAAAACCTATAAAAATCCTTGAAAACCCTAAACAACTCAAAAAAACCCCAAAAAATACAAAAAAGACCATAAAAACCTAGAAAAAACCAAAAACCCAAAAAATCCTAAAAACTCTAAAAACCCTCAAAATCTCTAAAAACCCTAAAAAACCTCAAATCCATCAAAAATCCAAAAAAAACCAAAAAATACCTGAAAATGTAAAACCCCCCAAAACATTTGTATACCCCTCAAACCCATAAAAACCCCAAAAAACCCAAAAAACCCCTAAATGCCATTAAAAACATTAAAAACTCTTAAGCGACCTAAAAATGTTAAAAGACTCTTAAAAACCTTTTAAAACATAAAAACTCGAAAAAAAACATGAAAAAACCCTAAAAAACCCTAAAGACCCCTCAAAATCCCTAAGAACCCTAAAAGCCCTAAAACTCAAAAAACCCCTAAAAACCCCAAAATTCCTAAAAATGTAAAAAAACTCTAAAAATCTTTAAACCCCCTAAAAACCATTAAAACGGGTAAAAACCTTAAAAACTCTAAAAACCCTAAAATCCCACTAAAAACTCTAAAAACCCATAAAACCCCTAAAAACGTTAAAAACTATAAAAAACATTTAAACCCCAAAAATTCTCCAAAAAACCCAAAAGCCCAAAAAGATCTTAAAACCCCTAAAACCATAAAAAACCCTAAAACCCTAAAAACCATCAAAATCCCAAAAATCACTAAAAACCCTAAAAACCCATAAAAATCCTAAAATATCACTAAAAATCCATGAAAACGTAAAAAACCATAAAAACCCAAAAACCCCTGAAAACCATAAAACCCCTAAAACCTTAAAACCCATAAAACACCTAGAAACCCTAATAAACTACTAAAAACTTTTAAAACCCATTAAACCCCTAAAAACATTGAAAAACTCTAAATACTCTTAAAAACTGTAAAAACTCAAAAAACCCCTAAAAACCAAAAAATACCCTAAAAACCCTAAAAATCCTTAAAAACCATAAAAACCTTGAAGAGCCATAAAAACCCTTAAAATCCCTAAAATCGTAAAAACCCTTAAAAACCATAAAAATCCTAAAAAATCCATAAAAACCCCTAAAAACGTAAAAAAATTAAAAACATTGAAAAACCATGAAACCAATAAAACACCTAAAAACTTTAAAAAAACCCTTAAACACATAAAACCCCTAAAAAACACTAATTTTTTTTAAAACCCTTAAACCCCCTAAAAATATTAAAAAACTCTTGAAAACCATGAAAACACTAAAAACACAAAAACCCCTAAAAATACAAAGACCCTACAAACCCTAAGAACCCTAAAAACTATAAAAAAATCTTGATACCCCTAAACCCATCAAAATCCCTAAAACCCTTAAACCTCTAAATACCATAAAAATCCCAAAAAACCCTTAAAATTACCTGAAAACTTAAAAAATGGTAATAACACTGAAAACCTCTGAAAACCATAAACCCATAAAAACCCATAAAACACTAAAAACTGTAAAAAACCTTAAAACCCCTAAAATGTTAAAAAACACAAAAATAATTAAAAACCCTAAAAACACAAAAAACCCTATAATCCAAAAATCCATAAAACACCTAAATACCCTAAAACCATAAAAACCTAAAAAAATCGATGAAAACATAAAAAACCAAAAATACCCTTAAACCCCCTAAAAACAATAAAAATTCCTATAAACCTTATAAAACCCATAAAACCCTAAAAACCCACTAAAACTAGAAAAATTCTTTAAACCCCTAAAAACATTAAAAAACCTCAAAACCCCTAAAATGCTAAAAAAAATCCTAAAACCACAAAAGACCCTAAAACCCCTAAAAACCCTAAAAACTGTAAAAACCCCTAAAAACGATCCAAATACCAAAAAACCCTAAATACCGTAAAAAAATAAAAATCCCCAAAAAAATGCTAAAAATCCATAAAAACCCCTAAAACCAATAAAAACCTCAAAAAAACTTAAAAAACACTAAAACCTCACTAAAAACTCTAAAAACCCAAAAACATCTGCAAACCCATAAAACCCATAAAAACATTAAAAACTCTAACAAAAATTAAAAACTCCTAAAAAGGTAAGAAACACTATAAACCCAAAAAGACCCTAAAACCCCTTAAAACCCTAAAACCCTAAAAACCCTAAAAACCCTCAAAACACTAAAAAATCATAAAAATCATAAAATGACCTAAAAATACATATAAACATAAAAAACCATAAAAACATTGAAAAACATAAGAACCCCTAAAAACCATAAAAACGCTAAAAACCCACTAAAAACTCAATAAATCACTAAACCACCTAAACACGTTATAAATGTAAAAAAACACTAAGAAAATTAATATCCAACAAAAGTGTAAAAAGCATAAAGACCCAAAAGACCCAAAAAAACCTAAAAACCCTCATAATACCAAAAAACCCTAAGAACCATAAAAATCATAAAAAATCCCCAGAAATCCCTAATAATGTAAAAACCACTAAAAACCCTAAAAACCCCCTAAAAACCATAAAACCCCTAAAAACACATAAAATCCATAAAAACAACTAAAATTGTAAAACCCCTCAAAATCCCAAAAAACATTAAAAACTATAAAAACCTTAAAAGCCCTCAAAAACTCAAAAAAACCCAAAAAACTCTAAAAACCCTAAGAACACCGAAAATCCCTCAAAATCCATAAAAACCCTAAAGTCTAAAAACCCTAAAAATCCTTAAAAATAAATAAAAATATCAGAAAACATAAAAACCCCTAAGATCCTTGAAAAACACCTTAAGACCATAAAAACCCAAAAATCCTTAAAAACCCCAAAAATCCTATAAAAGCACTAAAAACACTAAAATCCATTAAAACCCCTAAAAACATAAAAAAGTGTAAAAACCTTAAAAACTCTAAAAAACTATAAAAATCATGTAAAACCCAAAAACATTGAAAAATCCTAAAAACCCAAAAACCCTGGAAATTTGTAAAAACCCTATTAACCCCTAAAAACCATAAAACCCTAAAATCATATAAAAATCACTAAAATCACTAAAAACCCTTAAACCCTTTAAAACATTAAAAAACTAAAAAACACTTAAACCCCATCAAAAATAAAAAAAAACCAAAAACCTTTAAAGACCCTAAAAACATTGAAAACACCAAAAACCCCCTAAGAAACTTTACAAACCTGAATACCCCTAAAAAACCTCAAAATCTTTAAAAATTATAATAAACCATAAAAACTTAAAAATCCATTAAAATCACTGAAATCCTAAATATCCTAAAAAACCTGAATAACCATTGAAAAACATAAAATCCCTAAAAACCTAAAAACACCACTAAAAACTCTAAAAAATTCAAAACCCCTAAAAATATAAAAAAATCCAAAAGAACCTAAAAACTCTGAAATACCATAATTTTTTGAAAACCATGAAAAACCCTAAACCCCTCAAAATTCCTTAAAAACCTTAAAAACCCTAAAAATAATAAAAATAATAAAAATCTCTAAAAACCCTGAAAAAGTAAAAAAACACTAAAAAATTTGAAAACCCTCTGAAAACATTAAAAACACCCAAAACAGTAAACTCTAAATAATAGTAGTGATAATGAAGATGGTAATGCGGTGTTTGTGCATTTTGCTGATAGATTCAATAGTGAACTGGTTGGAAAAAGGGAGGCGCATGATTAGAGTGATACTTATTTATATAATAAGTTTGAGTGCCTTGTGTCTGTTTCACTAGAGGGTGAAGTTGTGGCACAGGTGGATGTGGAGGACCAAGGGACGATGGAAGAATAGGAATATATGTATGGATAGGGGGAGGGGATCTGTTTTAACCATGAAGAGAATCAGAACTATAGTTGCAGTGTGGCTGAAGATGTTGTGCGGGATATGAGTTGTGGTGACAATGGAGATGATGAGGTGAAGGTTATATCACCAAAGAGAAATGTGGAGGTTGGGGAGGATTGTGTTTAAGGTGTGCCTGGATGTAGGCCTTCTGGCCTCATTGTGAAAATGCTTGGGGTGGTTCTTGATAGAGTTGTTGTTGGTGAATCTTGTTGTGCAGCTGGGCAGGGGAAGGTGGTTGAACAGGGGGTGATGGATAAGAAAGAGGTGGTGGCTAAGTAGGGGGAACATCTGTGGAAGGGAAGGTGGATGTTCAGGGTGAGGAAGATGAGAAGAGAGTTGTGGCTCAATTTAGTCAGGTTCTGGGGGAGGCGGCCAAGCAGGGGGAGGTGTTTGAGCAAGGGGAGTTGTCTGAGTAGTGTTTTGTGGCATGTGTTATGGTTATGGGGGGATCCCCAATGTCTGGGTAGGGGAAATTTTCTTTGACGGTGCATGAGGGGGTTTCCACTGCTGAGTATATTTGTGTGTCTCTATGGGGGCTTTGGCTCAGTTTGATCATGAGCAGGGGGAAGTTGTTGAATAGGGGGAGGTGGTGGAGCCGGTTGTGGAGGTGAATGAGGGGGCCTCGACTGATAGGACTAACTGCATAGGATTTCATGAATTGGAGATGGAGGACCGCTCAGGTGTCCCTTAGAAGGGCAGCCCCTAGGATGTGGATCAGACCGGGCGGTTGGATGTGTTGGATGGTATGGTTCTCGAGGAACCTGAGGTGGTTTCTATTCTGCTGAGAAGTGGGGTTCTTACTGATTGTTCCCTAAACCAGGAATCCTCCTTCATCCCCAAACAAGATCTTTTCCCAGAGGATGTTAGAAGGATGAACCAAAATATGGCTATGTTCATTAAGGAGATGGCCTTGCATGAGGAGGCCATCCCATATGGGAAGGAAAAAAACCCGTGGTGTTCTCTATTGATTCCCGAAGGAGGAAGCTGAAGAAGGACTACTCTACTTTACCAAAGACTGTGTCCAAAACAGCCTCTTACAAAAGCTAAGGAAAATGCCTATGGTAGGTTTGTCAAGGTGTAGCGGAATGTGGATCAACAACCTCTTAGGGAGTATTACACTACCTTCCTCAAGCAATATGAATCATCTGAATGGGAGTCGGTGGATTCAGATGCTTCCTCTAGGTTTGGTGCTAATGGGGATCCATATAGAGATAACGCGACTTTTGGATATGGTGTAGAGGGTGACCCTTATGGCGCAACTTCTGTTTATGAATTTGGTGGGGATGTTGACTAACTTTTTTTTCTTTTGTGTGTTTTTTGGGTTTTTGGGTTTTTTTGGGTTTGCGGTTGTTAAGGGTTTTTGGGTGTTGGTCGTTTGACCCCTCCCATCCCTTGTCTTTTGCGTCTTTTTTTTTCTAATAAATTTGGGGGGGGGGGTCGGGATGGGCTTGACCCTGCACCTTCCTTGCCCAAAAAACATTAAAAAAAACCAAAACCCATAAAAACTGCTAAATAATCTAAAAACTCTTAAAACCCGTAAAATGTTAAAAACTCTAAAAAACATTAAAACCCCTAAAAAAACTAAAAAAACCATAAAAACTCAAAAATACTGTAAAAAACCGAAACCCCCCCACAAACCCAAAAAAACCCTCAAATCCCTTCAAACCCTAAAACCCCTAAAAACCATAAAAATCCTAAAAAATTACTAAAAATAAATGAAAAAAATAAAATTCTTAAAAACCATGAAAAATCCCTAAAATCCATTAAAACTACTAAAAACATTAAAAAACCCTAAAACTCCATCAAAACCATAAAAACCACAAAAAATATAAAAACACTCAAAACCAATAAAAAAATTAAAAACTCTAAAAATCCTTAAAAACCCAAAAAAAACATAAAACCCAAACCCTATAACCCTAGAAATGATAAAAACTCTGAAAAACCCTAAAAACCATAAAACCATAAAAATCCAAAAAAATCCCTACAAATTCCTCAAAACTTAAAAAAACCCAAAAGACCCTAAAAAATCCTAGAAAACCATAAAAACCCATAAAATCCCATAAAAACAATAAAAATACCTAAAACCCATAAAACTAATAAAAAAATTAAAAATTGTAAAACGAAATAAAACTTTTAAAAAAGATAAAAACTCTAAAAAACCTTAAAAACTAGAAAAAACTCAAAAAAACCTAGAAACTCAAAATGAACCTAAAACAACTAAAAAACCTAAAAACAATAAAAATACCTAACAACCATAAAATACCATAACAATCACAAAAATCCTAAAAAAAACCCTAAAAATCCTTAAAAATGTAAAAAACCCTGAATATCCCCTGAAAAGCATAAAAACCCCCAAAACATTAAAAACCCTAAAAACACATAAAAACAATAAAAACCACTAAAAACATTAAAAAACCTTAAAACCCATAAATATGATAAAAAAATCTAAAAAACAAAAAAATACAAAAAAAAACTCAAAAAACCCTAAAACTCTAAAAGACCCTAAAAACCCTGAAAACCCATAAAACCCTCAAAATCCTTAAAACTCTAAAATCCCCCAAAAACCATAAAAATACTTTCAAAATCCCTAAAAATCCCTTAGAAAATATAAAACCCTAAAACCCTAAAACCCCTCATGAAAACCATAAAAACCCAAAAACCCCTTAAAAGCCTAAAAACCCAATAAAAACCCACTAAAAACTCTAAAAACACTTAAAACCACTAAAATTGTTAAAAAACTATAAAAATTCATAAAAACACTAAAAAACATAAAAACCCCAAAAGACCCTAAAACCATGAAAATCCCTAAAAACCCAAAAAACATTTAAAACCATAAAAATCCTTAAGTATCTTAAAAATCCCTGAAAAATAAAAAACCTTAAAAACCCTAAAAAAACTTCAAAAAGAGTTAAAAACCCTAAACCCCCATAAAAACCCTAAAAACCACTAAAAACTCAAAAACATTTAAAATCCCTAAAACATTAAAAAACTCTAAAACCCATAAAACACTCAAAAAAAACCTAAAAACCCAAAAATACCACAAAACCCCTAAAAACAATAATAAACTTCAAAAAACCCTAAAAACATTAAAAACATTGAAAAGCCCTAAAACACTCAAAATCTCTAAAAACCTTAAAACCGTAAAAATCCTAAAAAATACCCAAAAATCACTAAAAACATAAAAACCCTGAAAACCAACTAAAAATAATAAAAACCCCAAAACACTTACAAAACACCAAACCCTAAAAAACAACTAAAAACTCTAAAAACACTTAAAACCCCTAAAAACATTAAAAATCTAAAAAACCTTAAAACCCAAAAAAAACTTAAAAAACCCTAAAACCCCAAAAGACCCTAAAAACCCTAAAAATCCCTAAAAACTCTAAAAATCCTAAAAACCCCTCAAAATCCATAAAAATACCAAAAACCATAAAAACCATAAAAATCCTAAAAGAACCCTAAAAATCCTTAAAAACAAAAAAAACATTAAAAACCTGGAAAACCCCATGAAAACCATAAAACCACTAAAATCATTAAAAACTCCTAAAAAACTGTAAAACCCTAAAAAATTACAAAAAACTCTAAAAACCCTTAAAACCTCTAGAAACGTTAAAGAACTCTAAAAACCCTTTAAAATACTAAAAAATTCAAAAAACTCTAAAAACCATAAAAGACCTTAAAACCCTAAAAATCTTAAAAACCATGAAAACTCCTAAAGCCCCTCAAAATCCCTAAAACCCCTAAAACCCCGAAAAAATCATAAAAATACTAAAAAACCCCTAAATATATCTAAAAACATAAAACCCTAATAACTCTGAAAACCCCTAAAAAAAATAAAAACCAATAAAAACCAATAAAAACCCATAAAAACACAAAAAATAAAATAAAAACTCTAAAAACTATTTAAAACCCTAAAAACATTAAAAATTATAAAAAAACCTTAAAACCCTAAAAAACTCTAAAAACCCTAAAAACCTAAAAAGCCTTAAAACGACTAAAAATTCCTAAAAACCATAAAAACCACTGAAAACGCCTCAAAATCACTCAAAATTCAAAAAAACCAAAAAAACCAAAAAAAACTGAAAAGGCCCTAAAAATCCCTAAAACTTAAAAAACTCTAAAAACCATGAAAACCCCCTAAAACCTCTAAAAATCTTAAAAACCCTAAAAACCTATAAAATCCGTAAAATCCACTAAAAGATCTAAAAACTCTTGAAACCCGTAAAAACGTTAAAAACTCAAAAACCCCCAAAAACTCAAAAAAATGTTAAAAACCCAAAAGGCCCTAAAAGCCCTAGAAAAATTAAAAACCTTAAAACCCTATGAAATCCAGAAAACGCCTAAAACCACCCAAAATCCCTAAAAGCCCTAAAAAATATTAAAACCATAAAAATCCTAAAAAAGCCCTAAAAATCCATAAAAAGGTAAAAAACATGAAATACCCAGAAAACCCCTTGAAAACCATAAAAATCCCTAAAAACCTTAAAAACCCAAAAATCCTAAAAACCCACTAAAAACTCTAAAAACCCTTAAAACCCCTAAAAACGTTAAAAAATCTAAAAAACCTTAAAAACCTGAAATAAACATAAAAAACTTCCTAAAACCCAAAATAACCATAAAACCCCTAAAAACTTTAAAACCCTGAATAACCCTAAAACCCTTCAAAATCCAAAAAACCCTTAAAACCTTTAAAAACTATAAATATCCTACAAAATCCATAAAAATATCCAAAAACATAAAAAACCCTAAAACCCTAAAACTCCCTTAAAAACCATACCACCCCTAAAAAACCATAAAAACCCTAAAAAAATTCAAAACTCTAAAAACACTTAATATAGCTAAAAACTCTAAAAAACCTTAAAAAATCTAAAAACTAAAAAAACATAAGGACCTAAAAAAGAACCTAAAAATCCTAAAAACTATAAAAACCCAAAAACCCCAGAAAACCCCTCGAAATCCACAAACCCCAAAAAAACCCTAAAACACATAAAATCCTAAAAAATCCCTAAAAACTATTAAAAATGTAAAAAACGCTAAAACCCCTAAAAACAATAAAAATACCTAAAAACATTTCAACACCTAAAACCACTGAAAAATCTAAAAACCCTTAAAATCCATAAAAATGTTAAAAATAGTAAAACACGTAAAAACACAAAAAAACTCAAAAAACCCCTGTAATTCCAAAAAGAAACTAAAAACCTAAAAACCCCTTAAAACCCAGAAAACCCCTGAAAACCCTCAAACTCCATTGAAATTCTAAAAATAATAAAAAACATAAAAATTCCTTAAAAACATAAAAATCCAATAAACCCTGAAAGACCCCTGAAAACCATAAAAACCCATGAAAACCTTTAAAAATATTAAAAATCCATAAAACCAATTAAAACCCACCCAAAACTCTAAAAACCCTTTAGTCCCATAAAAACATAAAAAAGTCGGAAGACCTTAAAAACCCTAAAATATCAAAAAACACCCTAAAATCCCAAAAAGACCATAAAAACCATGAAAACCCAAAAAAACTATGAAAAAACCTCAAAACTCTCAAAATCCATTAAAAACCTAAAAATATAAAAAATAATATAAAAGCATAAAAATCCCTGAAAAAGTAAAAAACCCAAAAAACCCTGAAAACACCCTGAAAAGAAAATATCCCCCAAAAACCATAAACACCCAAATAACCCATAAAAACCTAAAAACAACTATAAAATATAAAAACCCTTAAAACTCCTGAAATCATTAGAAACTCTAAAATACCTTAAAACCCTAACAAACTAAAAAAAACCTTAAAAACCCAAAAGGTTCTAAACCCCTAAAAACCCCTAAAAACCCTAAAACCCATTAAAATACCTAAAAATATTAAAATCACATAAAACTATATAAATCCTAAAAAATCCCTAAAATCCCTAAACATAAAAAAAACTAAAAACCTTAAAAAACCACTTAAAATCCTAAAACACATAAAAACAATAAAATACTTCTCAAAGCCCTAAAACCCCAAAAACCCATAGAAACCCTAAAAATGCTTTAAACCGCTAGAAATGTTAAAAACTCTAAAAAAAATTAAAACCCTATAAAATTCAAAAAAACCCTAAATACCCAAAAATTCCCTAAAAACCACGGAAAAACCTAAATAAACTAAAAAACACTAAAACTATTAAACTCCATAAAAACCTTAAAAAACCCTAAAACCCATAAATATCCTAAAAAATACATAAAAATCCCTAAAACCCCATTAAAATTCTCAAAATCCATTAAAATCTTAAAAAACCCTAAAAACCATAAAATTTCTCAAAAACCCTAAAAATCCCAGAAAATGCGAAAAACCATACAAACCTTGAAGAAACCCTCAAATATATAAAACCCCTAAAAACTTAAAAACCCACACAAACCCTAAAAAATACAAAAAATTATAAAAACTTTTTAAACTCTTAAAATCATTAAAAAAATACTAAAAACCTTAAAAACACCTAAAAACTCAAATGATACCCTAAAAACCCAAAAACCATAAAAACCCTAAAACACTAAAAATCTCTAAAAACCCTAAAAAATCCCTAAAACCCTAAAAAACACTAAAAACCATAAAAATCATAAAATGCCCTAAAAATCCATAAAAATGTAAAAACCCTAAAAACATTGAAACACCCTTGAGAACCATAAAAACCCCTTAAAACCTTAAAAACACTAAAACCCCTTAAACCCACAAAAAACATTAAAAAACTTTATAAAAACCCTTAAAATGTTCAAAAACCCTAAAAATAAAAAAAGACCCTAAAAACTTTAAGAACCCTCAAAAACCCTGAAAACCCCTAAAACCCCACGAAATCCCTAAAACCCTAAAAAACCTTAAAACCATAAAAATCCTAAAAATGCCCTAAAAATCCATGAAAACATACAAAACTCGAAAACCCTTGAAATCCACAATGGCCCCTAAAAATCTTAAAAACACATAGAGACCCTAAAAACACTAAAAACTCTAAAAACACTCAAAACTCCTAAAAACCCCTAAAACCCCCTAAAAACACTAAAAAAATGTTAAAACATTAAAAAACTAAAAACTCAAACCCCCCCTAAAAACCCAAACATACCCTAAAATCCCAAAAAAATCCTAAAAACCCTAAAAAACCCTAAAACCCCTCAAAATCACTTAAATCCCTAAAAATACTACAAACAATTAAAATACAAAAAACATCCTAAATTTTTTTAAAAACATAAATCCCCTAAAACCCCTGAAAAACCACTAAAAACCATAAAAATCCCTAAAACCTTAAGAAACCCTAAAAACCTATAGAAACCTTAAAAATCCACTAAAACTCGAAAAAACCTAAAAACCCTTAATACATTAAAAACTCTAAAAAAACTTAAAACCCCTCAAAAACTCAAAATAAGCCTAAAAACCCAAAAATACACTAAAACCCCTAAAAATCCATTAAACCCCTAAAAACCTAAAAAACCATAAACCCCCTTAAATTACCTAAAAACATAAAAACCCATAAAAAAACAATAAACCTAAATAATCCCTTAAAATCCATGAAAATGTAAGAAACCATGAAAACCCTAAAAACCCTAAAACACCTAAAAATCTTTAAAAACCCAAAAACCCCATAAAAAACAAAAAAGCACTAAAAATTCTAAAAAACCTTAAAACCCCTAAAAATGTTAAAAACTCAAAAGAACCTTAAAAACCCTACAAACTAAAAAACCTTAAAAACCATGAAAAACCTTAAAACCATAAAAAAAACCCTAAAAACCCATAAAAACCCACAAAATACCAAAAAAAATAAAAACTATAAAAACCATAAAAATCCTAAAAACTCATAAAATCCCTAAAAACCCTAAAAATCATTGAAACCCATGAAAAACCTTAAATCTTTTTCTAATAAATTTGTGGGGGATTGGGATTAGCCTGACCCTGCACCTTCCTTGCCATGAAAACCCATAAAAATCTTAAAAACTCTAAAAACCCATAAAATCCTAAAACCCCCTAAAAACTCTAAAAACCCTTTTAACCCCTAATAAATTTAGAAAAACACTAAAAACACTTAAAAACCATAAAAAGAAAAAAAAACCAAAAACCTAAAAAAGACCCTAAAAATACTGAAAACCCTAAAGATGATAAAAATCCCTAAAACCCCCTAAAACACCCTCAAAATCCTAAAAAACCCTAAACAATCCTTAAAACCATAAAAAACCTTAAAATCCCTAAAAATCCATAAAAACATAAAATATCCTAAAAACCTTGAAAACCCTTTGAAAACCATAAAACCCCCTAAAACCATAAAACCCTAAAAACTAATTCAAACCCTTAAAAACCACTAAAAATTTAAAAACCCTTAAAACCCTAAAAAAAGTTTAAAAGCTCTTCAAAACCTTAAAACCCCTAAATAACTCAAAAAACCCTAAAAAATACCATACAAATTCTAAAAAACTTGAAAACCCTAAAAATCCTAAAAACCCTAAAACCCATAAAAATCTGAAAACCCCATAAAATCCCTAAAAATGTAAAAACCCCTAAAAACCTTGAAAAAACCCTAAAAACCATAAAATCCATAAAATCCTTAAAAACCTTAAAAACCCATAAAATCACTAAAACCCAACTTTTTTGGTCTTTTGGGGTTTCAGTGTCATAGGGGGTCCAAAGATTTTTGGGTGTGGGTTTTTTAGCCCCACCCCGCACTTATCTGCTCTTCTTTTCCTTTAATAAACTTTAGGGGGGGGGGTTAGGAATATCCTGGCCCTGCACCTACCTTCTCCCTAAAATCACTAAAAACCACTAAAAACTATAAAAACACCTAAAACCCCTAAAAACGTTAAAAAAATCTAAAAGACCTTTGAAACATTAAAAAATAAAAAAACCCCTAAAAACCCAAAAAACCAAAGGAAGCCTGAAGACCCAAGAACCCCCTAAAACACTCAAAATCCCTAAAAACCCTAAAAACCTTAAAATCCCTAAAAATATCTGAATATGTAAAAAACCTTATAAACCCTTAAAAACTAATGAAAACTATAAACACCCTAAAAACCTTAAAAACCCTAAAAACACATTCAAACCCTAAAAACACACTAAAAACTATAAAAACTGTTAAAACCTAAAAATGTAAAAAAACTCTAGAAAACTCTAAAAACTCAAAAAACCGAAAAGACCCTAAAAATACTAAAACCCCTAAAAACCATAAAAATCCTGAAAAATCCCTAAAAATCCCTAAAAACATAAAAACCCCTAAAAACCTTGAAAAACCCCTAAAAACCAAACAACCCCTTAAAGTCCTTAAAAACCTTAAAAACCCCTAAATTCCCTAAAAACACTAAAAACCCTTAAAAACTCTAAAAAAATTAAAAACTCAAAAAAAACATTGAAAACCAAAAAACTCAAAAAAAAACCTCAAAAACCAAAAATCTAAAAAAGCATGAAAAACCTATACCCCCTAAAACCTTCAAAATCCATAAAAACTGTAAAAACCCAAAAATCCCTAAAAATCCCTAAAAACATAAAAAACCCTAAAAAACCAATGAAAACAATAAATACCTATAAAAACCATAAAAACCTAAAAATACATATAAACCATAAAAAATACTAAAAAGTATTGAAACCCTAAAAAACCCAAAAAACTAAAAAATCTCTAAAACACCAAAAGTACCATAAAAACAAAAAAAACCCCTAAAAACCCTAAAAAACCCTAAAAACCCTCAAAATCATTAAAATCCCTAAAAAATCCTAAAACCCATAAAATCCTAAAAAATCCCTAAAAATCCCAAAAAATGTAAAAAACACTAAAACCCCTAAAAACCCCATTAAAACAAAAAAACCAAAACCCTTTAAAAACCCTAAAAACCCATAAAAACCAAAAAAAACCCCACTAACACTATAAATCCTCCTAAAACCCCTAAATATGTTAGAAGACTCTAAAAAACCTTTAAAACCCTAAAAAACTCAAAATGACTCCTAAAAACCCAAAAAGACTGTAAAAACCCTAACCCCCCAACCTCTTAAAAACCCTAAAAACACTAAAAACCCTTAAAAACCCAAAATACCCTAAAAACCATAATTATTCTAAAAATGACCTAAAATACTTGAAAACATAAAAAACCCATAAAAACACTAAAAACACTAAAAACACTAAAAACTCTGAAAACTCTTTAAACCCCTAAAAACGTTAAAAACCCTAAAAATATTTAAAAACCCTAAAAACTCAAAAATAACCCTAAAACCCAAAAGTACCTAAAACCGTGAAAACCCCAAAAACCCTAAGACCCTAAAAAAGACTCAGAATCCTCAAAATCCATAAAAATTTCAAGAACCCTAGAAACCATAAAAATCCTAAAAAACCATAAAAATCCCTAAAAACCTAAAAATACCTAAAACCCCGAAACCCCATGATTACCATAAAACCCTTAAAAAAATTAAAAACATAAATCCCCCTAAAAACCCTAAAAGGAGTAAAAATTCTTAAAATTCTTAAAGCTCTTGAGACCCCTAAAACTGTTAAAATCTTTTAAAAACCTTAAAAATAATTAAAAACTCAAAAAAACCATAAAAACCTAAAAAGACCCCAAAAAACCTTGAAAACCCAAAAAACCATGAAAACCCCCCAAATCCCTTAAAAACATAAAAATCAAAAAACTCTAAAAATACTTGAAAATCCTTGAAAATGTAAAAAATCCTAAAAACCTACTAAAAACTCTAAAAATCATTAAAATCCCTAAAAAAATTAAAAAACTCTAAAAACCCTAAAAACACAAAAAAACCCTAAAAAACAAAAAAACCCTTAAAACACTTAAAAACCCAAAAACACTAAAAAATCCCTGATAAACCCTAAAAACCATCAACATCCCTAAAAACCCAAGAAACCATAAATATCCAAAAAAACCCTTAAAATCACAGAAAATGTCAAAAACCCTAAAACCTTGACGACCACAAAAACCTTAAAAACTGTAACTACTCATAAAAACCCAAAGCCCCTAAAAACAATAAAAACATCAAAATCGCTAAGAACCCTAAAACCTCAGAGAGCAATAAAAATCCTAAAATGTCCTAAAAATCCCTGAAAATGTAAAAAACACAAAAAACTTTGAAAATCCCTTGAAAACTATAAAACCCCAAAAAAACTTTAAAACTCCTAAAACCCTATAAAACCCTTAAAAACTAAAAACAATAAAAATGTTTAAAAACATAAAAAAACCTAAAAAACCCTAAAAAATCAAGAAAACCCTAGAAACCCAAAAGACCCTAAAACCTTAAAAACCACCAAAACCCTAAAAAACCTTGAAAAACCCTGAAAAACACTCAAAATATCTAAACGCATTAAAGAAACCTAAAAACCCTAAAATTCTTAAAAATGCCCTAAACATCACTAAAAACGTAAAAATTCATTAAAACCCCTAAAACCCCCCTGAAAACCCTAAAACCCCAAAACCCTAAAAACAACTAAAGACTCCAAAACCCCTTAAAACCCCTTAAAACATTTAAAACACTAAAAGGCTTAAAAATCATAAAAAATGATAAAAATCTAAAAAATACCCTAAAACCCTTAAACCCCTAAAAATACTGAAAATATTTGAATACCCTTAAACCCCTTAAAATCTCTAAAAAATCTAAAAAAGACCTAAAAATCCAAGAAAATGTAAAAACCCTTGAAAAACCTGAAACCCCCCTTCATTTATAAAAACATGTAGAAAACATAAAAAATATCGAAAACCCAATAAAAAACCCAAGAAAACCACTAAAAACTCTAAAAACATTAAAATCCCTAAAAAACTCAATAAAACCATATAACCCAAAAGACCCTAAAAACAATGAAAAAACCCTAAAACCCCTAAAACCCTTTGAAAACCCCCCCAAACTCCCTAGAAACACTAAAAACCATAAAAATACTAAAACAGCTTTAAAAATCCCATAAAACGTAAAATACCATAAAAACCACAAAAACACCCAAAAAACTATAAAACCCAAAAAACCTAAAAATCCATTAAAACTTTAAGAACCACTAAAAACTCTAAAAACCCTTTAAACGCCTACAAATGTTAAAAAACTCTAAACAAACTTAAAAACCAAACAACTCTAAAGCCCCAAAAATACCCTAAAAACATGAAACCCCCCCCCCCAAATAGTAAAAACCCCTAAAAACCTTTAAAATCATTAAAAACCCTAAAAACAATAAAAATCCTAAAAAAACTCTAAAAATACATGAAAATGATAAAACCTAAAAGCCCTGAAAACCCTAGAAAACTATAAAAACACCTAAAAACCTTAATAACCCTAAAAAATCATAAAAACACTAAAAAGAACTAAAAATACTAAAAACCCATAAATCCCCTAAAACATTAAAAATGTTAAAAAACCTCTTACAAAACTCAAAACCCAAAACCCCTCGAAACCCCTAAAAACCCAAAAAACCCAAAAAACCATAAAAATCCTAAAAAATCCCTAAAAATGTAAAAAAATATAAAAACACTAATAAACCCCTAAAATCCATAAAAAACCATAAAAACCTTTAAAACCCCTAAAAATCCATAAAATTCCTAAAAATCAACTAAAAACTCTTAAAACCATTAAAACCCCTAAAAATTTTAAAAACTTTAAAAAATCATAAAAACCATAATAAAAAACTTTTAAAACCCTTAATAACCCAAAAATACCTTTAAACCCCTTAAAATACCCTAAAACCCCTAAAAATCCCTAAAACCCATAAAAATCTCTAAAAATAATAAAAACCTGAAAACCATAAAAATCCTTATAAAGTCCTAAAAATCCCTAAAAACGTAAAAAACCCTAAAACCCCTAAAAACCCACTAAAAACAATAAAACCCCTAAAAACCTAAAAATCCCTAAAATCACACTAAGTATTCTAAAAACTCAAAAACCCCCTAAAACATTAAAAACTCTCAAAAACTATTAAAACCCTTAAAAACTCAAAAAAGTGAAAAACTGAAAAAAGTCCCTAAAAACCTTAAAATACCCTAAAACCGTAAAAATCCCTACAAACCATAAAATACTAAAAAATACATAAAATTCCTTAAAAACATAAAAAACCATAGAAACCTTGAAATACCCCTAAAAACCATAAAAACCCTAAAACCTTAAAAAAAACCCCTAAAACGTATAAAAACCATAAAACCCACTAAAACTCTAAAAACCTAAAAACAACAATTTTTTTTAAAAAACTCTAAAAAACTTTTAAACCTCTAAAAAAACAAAAAAAACATAAAAACCCAAAAATATTCTAAAAGCCATAAAACCCTAATATTTATGAAAACCCCTAAAAATCCCAAAAAACCCAAAAAACCATTAAACCCCTAAAAATCCCAAAAAAGCCCTAAAAATATTTAAAAACGTAAAAACCCTAAAAACCCTAAAAACCCTTAAAAATAATTGAACCATAAAACCCCTAAAACCCTTAAAACCCCTAAAAACCCACAAAAACATTTAAGACCTTTAAAAACTCTAAAAATTCTTAAAATCCTAATAACATTAAAAAAATTAAAAAACATTAAAAAATAACAAAACCCCAAAATACCCTAAAACCCCAAAACCATGAAAACCCCTAAAAACTCTCAAAATCCCAAAAAACTCTAAAAACCCCTAAAACCCATAAAAGCTTAAAAATCCCAAAAAATCCCTAAAAACATAAAAAACCCTAAAAATCCTAAAAACCATAAAAAACCCTAAAAACATAAAAACCCTAAAAACCTATAAAAACTATAATAAACCATTAAAAACAATAAAAATCCTTAAAACCCCAAAAAATGTTAAAAAACTATAAAAAGAATCAAAAACCCTAAAAACCAAAAAATAACCTAAAAAACTTGAAAACCCTTAAAAATCCTAAAAACCCTAAAAATCATAAGAACCATAAAAAACCCTAAAAACCCTAAAACCCCTAAAAATCCTAAAAACCATAAATATCCTAATAAATCTCTAAAAATACCTAAAAACATAAAAAACCCTAAAAACCCTAAAAAACCACGAAAAACTATAAAAACCCCTAAAAACCATAAAAACCCGCAAAAACCCTGAAACCCACAAAAACTCTAAAACCCCTTAAAACCTCTAAAATGTTAAAAAATCTTAAAAACTCTAAAAAACGTTAATAACCATAAAAAACTCAAAAAAGTCTATAAAACCCCAGAAGACCCCAAAAACAATTGAAACAAAAAAACACTAAAAAACATTTAAACCCCTCAAATTCCCTAAATATTCTAAAAAACACTAAAAACCATAAAAATACTAAAAAATCCCTAAAAATCCTTGAAAATGTAAAAGACACTAAAAACTATGAAAACCATAAAAACCCCTAAAAACCATTAAAACGCCTAAATCCCATAAAAACCATAAAAAGTGAAAAAACTCAAAAAACCCTTAAAACCGTTAAAAATGTTAAAAAACACTAAAAAAATGTTTAAACCCCTAAAACCTCAAACCCCCCCCCCCCTAAAAAAACCAAAATGATCATAAAAATCCCGAAAAACCCTAAAAACTCTAAAAACCCTGAAAAACCCTAAAACCCCTCAAAATCCTTAAAAATATAAAAAATAGTAAAAACCATAAAAATCCCAAAAATGCGCTGAAAATTCTTGAAAACCGAAAAAACCATAAAACCCCTAAAATTATTTTGAAAACCATAAAACCGCTAAAGTCCTTAAAAACATTCAAAACCTAAAAAAACCTTAAAACCCAACTAAAAACTCTAAAAACCCTTAAAACCACTAAAACATTAAAAACGTTAAAAACTATAAAAACCCCTAAAAACCATAGAAAGATGGACCCTACTCTGCTCTCTAGTGGATGGAGATTCTCCCTCCCTTAGGAAACCATGAAGAAGATGACGGGCATCGTGCCTCTCCCTCCCCCCACTGTGGGGGAGGGGCCTCCATTGATTCTCGAGGAAGATCAATTGTTTGTCCCGTTCACGGTTCCGTATCTGCAGCCCCCATTTCCACGGATTGAGATTTTAACTAAGGTGAAAGACCTTCATGAAGTACGTCCATAGCTATAGCTCTCGATTGTGGAGTTTAATGTAGGCTTCACTCTGCATAAGTTGACTTTGGTTGCTCAATTCCTGAACCGGCACCCTTCGATAGACGTTTTTGACAGATTCATATTTGAAAGTTGGGATCTATAGGATTGTGCTATAGTGGGTCTTGTCATTAACTACCATATTCTAATTCAATTTTCATCTGAGGAATATCTTATTCATTCATGGTTCGTGAATCCTCGAAAATGCGATGGTGCCTGGTTCTCACTATTTCGGTGGAGTTTTTATCTTAACTTGCCCCGTGATTTACCAATGGTGGAAACATGGGTGAGATTTCTAGAACTTCCACTCCCCTTCCAAAATTTGTCTATTATTTTGATGTTGGGGAACCTAGTGGGAAGGTTCCTTTGTGTGGACAACAAGACTCGGACTCTTTTCTATCCAGTGTCTTTGAAGGATTTTATTGAGGTGGATGCATCCAAGGAGTCGTTGGACTTTGTGTGGATTGCTATAGGTGAGGAGCTCTAATGGAGGCATCTGGTTGTCTTTGAGACATGGGTTGATTTTTGTTCCTCTTTCCGGCATCTTGGTCATGAATACTGGGACTGCAGGAGAGGATTAAGTGGATCTGGTGTTTTGAATTTGGCTCAGGGGGCATGGCGAAGGAAGTCGGAATTTGGTGGGGGGGTGCCTATCAAGGATATTAAGTTCCTACCTCCCCATCCAAATGTTAGGGACATTTTCCACATTTTGGAGATGATTTAAAATTTGGTGGTGGTATGGAGGAGGCATGGGCGGGTGCCTTGAGGTTGGAGAATCTAAAGAATAGTAGTGGAGATGAAGGTGGTAATGCATTTGTCATGCATTTTGCTGATAACATTAACAGTGAACATGATGGAAAGAGGGAGGCACATGTTTAGAGTGATACTTCTTTTTATAATTGGTTTGAGTGTCTTTTGTCTCTTGAGCTAGAGGGTGAAGACGGAGCACAGGGGGAGATGGAGGATCATGGGACGATAGAAGAACAAGGAGAGGTGGATGGGTAGGGGAGGGGATCCGCATTGACCCAGACCAGAATGGGCTCCATAAATACAGTGTGGATGAATCTGTTGTGCGGGAATCAGACTGCGGTGACAATGGGGATGATGATGTGCAGGTTCTTCCAGTGGAGAGCAATGTGAAGGATGGGGAGGATGGTGTTGAGGGTGTGGATGGATTTAGGATTTATGGCCTCAATGTGAAAATTTCTGGGGCAGTGCTTGATGGAACTGCTGCTGGTGAACATTGTTGTGTGGCCGGGCAGAGGAAGGTGGATGAGAAGGGGCGGTGGATAAGAAAGAGGATGTGGATGAGAAGGGGGATGTGTCTGTGAAAGGGATGGTGAATGAGCAGGGGGAGGGAGTTGAGCAGAGAGATGTGGCTCAATTCGGTCAGGATCTAGGGGAGGTGTCTGAGCAAGGGGATATGGATGAGCAGTGTGATGTGGCATGTGTTGTGGTTATAGAGGGGTCCATGCTTCCTAGTAAGGGGCATCTGGCTTCAATGGTGCATGAGGGGGCTTCGGTTGGTGAGTCTAGTTGTGGGTCTCTACAGGGGGTACTGGCTCGGTTTGGTCATGAGCAGGGGGAGGTTACTGAGCAGGGGGAGGTGATGGAGCTGGCTGTGGGTGTGCATGAGGGGACCTCAGCTGATGGGCCTGGCTGTATGGTTTTTCATGACATGGAGATGGAGGAACGCACAGGTGTCTCCTGGAAGGTCAATTCCCAGGATGTGGATGAGACTGGGAGGTTGGATGTGTTTTATGCCAAGGATGATAAACAAATCAACTCCAACATGGCTCGGATCATGAGGGAGAGGGTCATGATTGGGGTTGACACACCTCATGGTAAGGAGAATAAATCTGTTGTTTAAATTTCAGATTCTTGAAAGCAGAAGCTGAGGAAGGACTACTAAATGCTTCTAAGATCTCTGTCTACCAGAGCCTACTTGAAGGGAACCAAGTAGAATGATTATGGGAAGTATGGGTGGCCTAAGATCCCCATGGCACAATCATCTGAGGAAAAGAAAAGGATAAAGGATGTTTATATGACTCTTTCCATGGATATGGATAGTGTTAGGATGGCTGCTGCTGAGTGGGAGACGGCAGAGTTGGATGCGTCATCTGGATATGGTGTTGATGGAGACCCCTATGGTGATCCATTTGGAGATGTTGATCCATATGACATGTATTTTTTTGGGCAAGGGTTTCTTGACTCTACCATTTCTTGTGTGATTTTGGGTTTTGGGTTTCTTCTTCTTTGTTTTGGGTTTGGGGATGTTAATGGTTTTGGGTGTGGATCGTTTGACTCCGCCCCTTCCTTGTCTACTGGGACTTTTTTTTAATAATTTGGGGGGGGGGGGTGGGAATAGCCTGTCCCTACACCTATTTTTCCTAAAACCCATAAAAACTAAAGAAAACCCTAAAAACCAAAAAGACCCAATAAAACATTGAAAACTCCTAAAAACCCTAAAAACCCTTAAAACTCTAAAAACCCTAAAAACCCTAAATTGCCTAAAAACCGTAAAAATCCCAAAAAATCCCAAAAAATAAATTAAAACATAAAAATCCCTAAAAATCATGAAAAACCCATGAAAACCACAAAAACCCTAAAAACATTAAAAACCCTATAAAACCATAAAAATACAAAAAACAAATAAAAAATGTAAACTCCCATAAAACTCCTAAAAATGTTAAAAACTAAAAAAAACATTAAATGCCTTAAAAACTAAAAAAACCCTAAAAATCATGGAAATACCTAAAACCCCTCTAAATACCTAAAAACACTAAAAACCATAAAAAACCTTAAAAACCCAAAAAATCCTTCAAAATGTAAAAAATCCCCAAAAAATTTCAAAACCCTAAATCAAATAAAAAACATAAAAACCCCACTAAAAACTCTAAAACCCTTTAAACCCCAAATTTTTTAATAAACATTAAAAACACTAAAAACCTTAATAACCCTAAAATCTAAAAAAACTCTAAAACATCAAAAAGACCATAAAACACTGAAAACCCTAAAAATCCTAAAAATCCTAAAAAACCCAGAAAATCCATAAAAACCCAAAAAATCCCTAAAAACCTTAAAAACCCTAAAAATGATAAAAATCCTAAAGAAACATTAAAAATATGAGAAAACATAAAAAACCCAACAACCCCAGAAAACCATAAAACCCCCTAAAAAACTCGAAAACCCTAAAAACCCATAAAAACCCAAAAGAAACCACTAAAAACTCTAAATACCCTTAAAACCCCTAAATTTTTTAAAAAACTATGAAAAACCATTAAAAACATAAAAAATTAAAAAAAAACCATAAAATCCAAAACAGATCATAAAACCTCTAAAAACCCCAAAAACCCTCAATATCCTTGAAAACCCTAAAAATCAATAAAAATACTTTAAAATATAAAAAAACCTAAAAACCCTGAAAGCCCTTGAAAACCATAAAAGGCCACCAAAAACTCTAAAAACTCTTAAAAACCCTAGAAACGTTAAAAATTTAAACAAACCTTAAAACCCCTAAAAAACCCAAAAAAACCCTAAAAACCCAAAAAACCAATAAAAATCGTAGAAACCATAAAAACCTAGAAAACCCCTAAAAACCATCAAAATCCCTAAAAACACTAAAGATCCCTAAAAACCATAAATATCCTAAAAAATCCATAAAATTACCTAAAAACAGAAAAAACCCTAAAAACACTAAATAACCCCTGAAACCACTAAAAACTCTAAAACCCTTAAAACCCTAAGAAACATAAAAAACTCTAAAAAACCTTAAAACCCTAAAAAACTCAAAAAAATAGTAAAAACCCAAAAGACCCTAAAAACACATTAACACTACTAACCCATTAACACTACTAACCCATTAACACTACTAACCCATTAACACTACTAACAACTCTAAAAACCATTTAAAGACCTAAAAACGTTAGAAACTCTAAAAAAACGCTAAAAATCACTGAAAATGTAAAAATCCATAAAACTCTAAAACCCCTAAAACTAATAAAAACCTCAAAAAAACCTTAAAAACACTAAAACCTCACTAAAAACTCTAAAAACCCAAAAACATCTGCAAACCCATAAAACCCCTAAAAACATTAAAAAACTCTAAAAAATTAAAAACCCCTAAAAAGGTAAGAAACACTATAAACCCAAAAGACCCTAAAACCCCTAAAAACCCCTAAAACCCTAAAAACCCTAAAAACCATCAAAACACTAAAAAAATCATAAAAATCATAAAAATAATAAAAATCATAAAATGACTTAAAAATACCTGTAAACATAAAAAACCATAAAAACCCTGAAAACCATAAGAACCCCTAAAAACCATAAAAATGCTAAAAACCCACTAAAAACTCAAAAAATCACTAAACCACCTAAACACGTTAAAAATGTAAAAAACACTAAAAACATTATATCCAACAAAAATATAAAAAAGTTAAAGACCCAAAAAACCCAAAAAACCCAAAAAACCCTCAAAATACCAAAAAACCTAAGAACTATAAAAATTCTTAAAAATCCCCAGAAATCCCTAATAATGTAAAAACCTCTAAAAACCCTGAAAACTCCCTAAAAACCATAAAACCCCTAAAAACCCTAAAAACCCTTAAAAACACATAAAATCCCTAAAAACCACTAAAATTGTAAAAACCCTCAAAATCCAAAAAAATATTAAAAACTATAAAAACCTTAAAAGCCCTCAAAAACTCAAAAAAAAACCCAAAAAACTCTAAAAACCCTAAGAAAACCGAAAATCCCTCAAAATCCATAAAACCCCAAAAACTCTAAAAACCATAAAAATCATAAAAAAATAAATAAAAATATCAGAAAACGTAAAAAGCCCTAAAATCCTTGAAAAAATCCTTAAGACCATAAAAACCCTAAAAGGCTTAAAAAACCCAAAAATCCTAGAAAACCACTAAAAACCCACTAAAAAATCTAAAAGCCCTTAAAACCCATAAAAACATAAAAAAAGTTTAAAAACCTTAAAAACTCTAAAAAACTATAAAAATCATGTAAACCCCAAAAAACATTGAAAAATCCTAAAAACCCAAAAACCCTAAAAATTTGTAAAAACCCTAAAAAAGCCTAAAAACCATAAAACCCTAAAATTATATAAAAATAATTGAAAAATATAAAAACCCATAAACCCTTTAAAACATTAAAAACTAAAAAACACTTAAAACCCATCAAAAATAAAAAAAACCCTAAAAACCTTGAAAGACCCAAAAAACATTAAAAACACCAAAAACCCCCTAAGAAACTTTATAAACCTGAATACCACTAAAAACCCCCAAAATCCCTAAAAACTATAAAAAACCATAAAAACATAAAAAATCCCTTAAAATATCTGAAATCCTAAAAAACCTAAAAAAACCTGAATAACCATTGAAAACCATAAAATCCCTAAAAACCTAAAACACACTAAAAAATCTAAAAAATTTAAAACCCCTAAAAGTATAAAAAAATCCAAATGACCCTAAAAACCTTGAAAAACCATAAATTTATGAAAACCATGGAAACCCCTAAAACCCCTCAAAATCCCTTAAAAACCCTAAAAATAAAAAAAATCCTAAAAATCCCTAAAAACCCTGAAATATTAAAAAACACTAAAAAACATGAAAGCCCCTCAAAAACATTAAAACCCAAAAAACATTAAACTCTAAATAATAGTAGTGATAATGAAGATGATAATGCAGTGTTTGTGCATTTTGCTGATAACTTTAACAGTGAACTGGTTGGAAAAAGGGAGGTGCATGATCAGAGTGATAATTATTTATATAATAGGTTTGAGTGCCTTGTGTCTGTTGCACTAGAGGTTGAAGTTGTGGAACAGGTGGATGTGGAGGACCAAGGGACGATGGTAGAATAGGAAGAGGTGGCTGGACAGGGGGAGGGGGTCCGTTTTAACCATAAAGATAATGGGAACTATAGTTGCAGTGTGGTTGAAGATGTTGTGAGGGATATGAGTTGTGGTGACAATGGATATGATGAGGTGAAGGTTATATCAGCAGAGAGTAATGTGGAGGTTGGGGAGGATGGTGTTGAAGGTGTTCCTGGAAGTAGGCCTTCTGGCCTCATTGTGAAAATGCCTGGGGTGGTGCTTGATAGAGTTGTTTTTGGTGAATATTGTTGTGCATCTAGGTAGGGGAAGGTGGTTGAGCAGGGGGTGATGGATAAGAAATAGGTGGTGGTTGAGGAGGGGGGAGAATTTGTGGAAGGGAAGGTGAATGTTTAGGGTGAGGGAGCTGAGAAGAGAGATGTGGCTCAATTTAGTTAGGAGCTGGGGGAGGCGGCCATGTAGGGGGAGGTGTTTGAGCAAGGGGAGTTGGCTGAGTAGTGTTTTGTGGCATGTGATATGATGATGGAGGGATCCCCGCTGCCTAGGCAGAGGCAATTTTCTTTGATGGCACATGAGTGGGTTTCTACTGGTGAGCCTATTTGTGTGTCTCTACAGGGGGCTTTGGCTCGGTTTGATCATGAGCAGGGGGAAGTTACTGAATAGGGGGAGGTGATGGAGCCGGTTGTGGAGGTACATGAGGGGGCCTCGACTGATAGGACTAACTGCATAGGATTGCATGAATTGGAGATGGAGGACCGCTCAGGTGCCCTTAGAGGGGCAGCTCCCAAGATGTGGATCAGACCGGGCGGTTGGATGTGTTGGATGGTATGGCTCTCAAGGAACCTGAGGTGGTCTCTAGCATGCTGCAATGTGGGGTTATTACTGATTGTTCCCTAAACCAAGAATCCTCCTTCATCCCCAAACAAGATCTTTTCCCAGAGGACGACAGAAGGATGAACCAAAATATGGATATGATCATTAAGGAGAGGGTCTTTCTTGAGGAGGCCATTCCATATGGGAAGGAAAAAAACCTGTGGTGGTCTATATTGATTCCCGAAGGAGGAAGCTGAGGAAGGACTACTCTACTTTACCAAATACTGTGTCCACAGGAGCCTCCTACAAAGCTAAGGAAAATGCATATGGTAGGTCTGTTAAGACGTAGCGTAATGAGGATCAGCAACCTCTCAGGGAGTATTACACTACCTTCCTCAAGCAATATGAATCATCTGAATGGGAGTCGGTGGATTCAGATGCTTCCTCTGGGTATGGTGCTGATGGGGATCCATATAGAGATGACGCGACTTCTGGATATGGTGTAGAGGGTGACCATTATGGCGTAACTTCTGTTTATTAATTTGGTGGGGATGTTGACTGAATTGTTTTTCTTTTGTGTGCTTTTTTGTTTTTTGGGTTTTTTTGGGTTTGGGGTTGTTAAGGGTTTTTGGGTGTTGGTCGTTTGACCCCTCCCCTCCCTTGTCTGTTGCGTCTTTTTTTTTTATAATAAATTTGGGGGCGGGGGGTTGGGATTGGCCTGACCCTACACCTTCCTTTCCCTAAAAACATTAAAAAAACCTAAACCCATAAAAACCGATAAGTAATCTAAAAACTCTTAAAACCCATAAAATGTTAAAAACTCTAAAAAACATTAAAACCCCTAAAAAAACTCAAAAACCCATAAAAACCCAAAAATACTATTAAAAACTGAAAACCACCCACAAACCCTAAAAACCCTAAAATCCCTTCAAACCCTAAAACCCCTAAAAACCATAAACATGCTAAAAAAATACTAAAAATAAATGAAAACATAAAAATTCCTAAAAAACATGAAAAATCCCTAAAATCCATTAAAACCACTAAAAACATTAAAAACCCTAAAACTCCATCAAAACCATAAAAGCCACAAAAAAAATTAAAAACTCTAAAAAACCTTAAAAACCCTAAAAAATCAAAAAAACTATAAAGACCCAAAAAAACATAAAACCCAAACCCTATAACCCAAAAAGAAATAAAAACTCTGAAAAACCCTAAAAACCCTAAAGCCATAAAAATCCAAAAAAATCCCTACAAATTCCTCGAAACTTAAAAACCCTAAAGACCCTGAAAAACCCCAGAAAACCATAAAAACCGATAAAATCCCATAAAAACTTTAAAAATACCTAAAACCCAAAAAAAATAATAAAAAACATTAAAAATTGTAAAACCAATTATAACTC
The DNA here is from genome assembly GCA_963277665.1 of Viscum album. Taxonomy (NCBI): domain Eukaryota; kingdom Viridiplantae; phylum Streptophyta; class Magnoliopsida; order Santalales; family Viscaceae; genus Viscum; species Viscum album. The sequence goes on along the minus strand of OY728141.1, from coordinate 1,883,717,192 downwards.
CTAAAAAAGATAAAAACACTAAAAAACCTTAAAAACTCGAAAAAACTCAAAAAACCCTAAAAACTCAAAATGGCCCCAGAACAACTAAAAACCCTAAAAACCATCAAAATCCCTAACAACCATAAAAAACCACAACAATCACAAAAATCCTAAAAAACCCTAAAAATCATTGAAAATTTAAAAAACCCTTAAAATCCCCTGAAAACCATAAAAACCCCTAAAAACCCTAAAAACACATAAAAACAATAAAAACCACTAAAAACATTAAAAACCCATAAAACCCCTAAATATTTTTAAAAACTCTAAAAAACATAAAAATACAAAAAAAATCAAAAAACCCCGAAAACCCTTAAAACCCTCAAAATCCCTAAAAACTCTAAAATCCCCCAAAAAACATAAAAATACTTTAAAAGGCCCTAAAAATCCCTTAAAAAACAAAAAACCCTAAAACCCCTAAAACCCCAAAAAACCCCTTAAAAGCCTAAAAAACCAATAAAAACCCACTAAAAACTCTAAAAACCCTTAAAATCACTAAAATTGTTAAAAAAATATAAAAATTCATAAAAACACTAAAAAAACATAAAAAACCCTAAAAACCCAAAAGACCCTAAACCCCTGAAAATCCCTAAAAACCCTAAAAACATTTAAAACCATAAAAATCCTTAAAAATCTTAAAAATCCCTAAAAACAAAAAACCTTAAAAACCCTTAAAAACCATACAAACTTCTTAAAAGGTTAAAAACCCTAAACCCCCATAAAAACCCTAAAAACCACTAAAAACTCTAAAAACGATTAAAACCCCTAAAACATTAAAAAAACTCTAAACCCCTTAAAACCCATAAAACACACAAAAAAACCTAAAAACCCAAAAATACCACCAAACCCCTAAAAAAATAAAAAACTTCAAAAAACCCTAAAAACATTTAAAACCCCTAAAACACTCAAAATCTCTAAAAACCGTAAAAACCCTAAAACAGTAAAAATCATAAAAAATCCCAAAAAATCTCTAAAAACATAAAAACCCCTAAAAACCCTGAAAACAAACTAAAAACAATAAAAACCCATAAACCCTTAAAAATCACCAAACCCTGAAAAAAAACTAAAAACTCTAAAAACACTTAAAACCCCAAAAAACATTAGAAAATCTAAAAACCCTTAAAACCCATAAAAAACTTAAAATAACCCTAAAACCCCCAAAACCCCAAAAACCATAAAAATCCCTAAAAACACAAAAAACCATAAAACCCCTCAAAATCCATAAAAATACCAAAACCATAAAACCATAAAAACCATAAAACTCCTAAAAGAACCCTAAAGATCCTTAAAAACATAAAAAACATTAAAAACCTGGAAAAACCCATGAAAACCAGAACACCACTAAAATCATTAAAAACTCTTAAAAAACTGTAAAACCCTAAAAAATCACAAAAAACTCTAAAAACCCTTAAAACCTCTAGAAACGTTAAAGAACTCTAAAAACCCTTTAAAATACTAAAAAATTTAAAAAACCATAAAAACCATAAAAGACCTTAAAAATCCTAAAAACCTTAAAAACCTTAAAAACCTTTAAAACCCCTAAAGCCCCTAAAAATCCCTAAAACCCCTAAACCCCCAAAAAATCATAAAAATACTAAAATATCCCTAAATATATCTGAAAACATAAAAAACCCTAAAAACCCTGAAAATCCCTAAAAACAATAACAACCAATAAAAACTCATAAAAACACTAAAAATAAAATAAAAACTCTAAAAACTATTTACACCCCTAAAAAAATTAAAAATTATAAAAAACCTTAAAACCCTAAAAAACTCTAAAAACCCTAAAAACCCAAAAATCCATAAAACCACTAAATATCCCTAAAAACCAAAAAAAACCACTGAAAACCTCTCAAAATCGCTCAAAATTCAAAAAAACCCTAAAAACCATAAAATCCTGAAAATGCCCTAAAAATCCCTAAAAACTTAAAAAACCCTAAAAGCCATGAAAACCCCCTAAAACCTCTAAAAACATTAAAAACCCTAAAAACCTATAAAATCCGTAAAATCCACTGAAAGCTCTAAAAACTCTTGAAACCCGTAAAAACATTAAAAACTCTAAAATCCCCAAAAACTCAAAAAAATGCTAAAAACCCAAAAGGCCCTAAAAGCCCTAGAAAACATTAAAAACCTTACAACCCTACGAAACCCATAAAACCCCTAAAACCACCCAAAATCCCTAAAATCCATAAAAAAATATTAAAACATAAAAATCCTAAAAAAGCCCTAAAAATCCATAAAAAGGTAAAAAAACATGAAATACCAAGAAAACCCCTGGAAAACCATAAAAATCCCTAAAAACCATAAAAAGCCAAAAATCCTAAAAAGCCACTAAAAACTCTAAAAACCCTTAAAAACCCTAAAAACGTTAAAAAATATAAAAAACCTTAAAAACCTGAAATAAACATAAAAAAATTCCTAAAACCCCAAGTAACCATAAAACCCCTAAAACCCCTAAAAACCTTTAAAACCCAAAATAACCCTAAAACCCTTCAAAATCCCAAAAACCATTAAAACCTCTAAAAACCATAAAAATCTTACAAAATCCCTAAAAATCCCCAAAAACATAAAAAACCCTTAAAACCCTAAAACCCCCCTAAAAACCATTTCACCCCCAAAAAACCATAAAAACCCTAAAAACAATTCAAAACTCTAAAAACACTTAAAATGGCTAAAAAATCTAAAAAACCTTAAAAATCTAAAAACTAAAAAACATAAGGACCCAAAATGAACCTAAAAACCCTAAAAAGTCTAAAAACCCAAAAAACCCAGAAAACCCCTCAAAATACATAAACCCAAAAAAAAACCCTAAAACCCATAAAATCTTAAAAAATCCCTAAAAATCCATAAGAATGTAAAAAAATCCTAAAATCCCTAAAAACCATAAAAATACCTAAAAACATTAAAACACCTAAAACCACTAAAAAAATCTAAAAACCCTTAAAATCCCTAAAAATGTTAAAAATAGTAAAAGATGTAAAAACACTAAAAAACTCAATAAAAACCCCTTAAAACCCAAAAAACCCCAGAAAACCCTCAAACTCCATCGAAATGCTAAAAATAATAAAAATGTAAAAAATCCCTAAAAACATAAAAATCCCATAAAACCCTGAAAGATCCCTAAAAACCATAAAAATCCCTGAAAAAATTTAAAAAATATTAAAAAGCCATAAAACCAATAAAACCCACCAAAAACTCTATAAACTCTTTAGTCCCATAAAAACATAAAAAATTCTGAAGACCTCAAAACCCTAAAATATAAAAAAACCCTAAAAACCCAAAAAAACCCTAAAAACCATGAAAACCCAAAAAAACTATGAAAAAACCTCAAAACTCTCAAAATCCATTAAAACCCTAAAAATATAAAAAATAATATAAAAGCATCAAAATCCCTGAAAAAGTAAAAAACCTTAAAAACCCTGAAAATCCCCTAAAAAGAAAAAATCCCCCAAAAACCTTAAACACCCAAAAAAACCCATAAAAACCTAAAAACAACTATAAAATCTTAAAACCCTTAAAACCCCTAAAATCATTAAAAACTCTAAAATACCTTAAAACCCTAAAAAATTAAAAAAAACCCTAGAACCCAAAAGGCTCTAAAACCCTGAAAACCCCTAAAACCCCTTAAAATACCTAAAAATATTAAAATCCCATAAAACCATATAAATACTAAAAAATCCCTAAAATCCCTAAACATAAAAAAACCTAAAAACCTTGAAAACCTTGAAAAAACCCTGAAAATCCTAAAACACATAAAAACCATAAAATACTTCTCAAACCCCTAAAACCCAAAAAACCCATTGAAACTCTAAAAACACTTTAAACCCCTAGAAATTTTAAAAACTATAAAAAAAATTAAAACCCCAAAAAATAAAAAAAACCCTAAATACCCAAAAAATCGCAAAAATCCTCAGAAAAGACTAAATAAACTAAAAAACCCTAAAACTATCAACTTCCATAAAAACATTAAAAAAACCCTAAAACACATAAATATCCTAAAAAATCCATAAAAATTCATAAAATTCCCTAAATATCCTCAAAATCCATTAAAATCCCAAAAAACCCTAAAAACCATAAAAATTCTCAAAAACCCTAAAAATCCCAGAAAATGCGAAAAACCCTAAAAACCTTGAAGAAACCCTCAAATACAAAAAAACCCCTAAAAACTTAAAAACCCATACAGACCCTAAAAAATAAAAAAAATTATAAAAACTTTTTAAACTCTTAAAATCATTAAAAAACACTAAAAACCTTAAAAACCCCTAAAAACTCAAAAGATACCCTAAAAACCCAAAAAACCAAAAAACCCCTAAAAACACTAAAAACACTAAAAATATCTAAAAACCCTAAAAAATACCTAAAACCCTAAAAACACTAAAAACCATAAAAATCATAAAATGCCCTAAAATCCATAAAAATGTAAAGAGCCTAAAAACATTGAAATGCCCTTGAAAACCATAAAAACCCCTTAAAACCTTAAAAACACTAAAACCCTAAAATCCCACTAAAAACTCTAAAACCCCTTAAACCCAAAAAAAACATTAAAAAACTTTATAAAAACCCTAAAAAAGATCAAAAACCCTAAAATAAATAAATACCCTAAAAACTCTAAGAACCCTCAAAAACCCTAGAAACCCCTAAAACCCCACGAAATCCCTAAAACCCTAAAAAACCCTAAAACCATAAAATCCTAAAAATTCCCTAAAAATCCATGAAAAGATACAAAACCAGAAAACCCCTGAAATCCATAAAATCCCCTAAAAATATAAAAAACCCATAGAGACCCAAAAAACACTAAAAACTCTAAAAACACTCAAAACCCATAAAAACGCTAAAAACTCTTAAAAACTTAAAAAACTAACAAATCAACTCCCCCTAAAAACCCAAACATACCATAAAACCCCAAAAAATTATAAAAACACTAAAAACCCTAAAAACCCTAAAAACCACTTAAATCACCAAAAAATACTGCAAATAATTAAAATCCAAAAAAATCCTAATTTTTTTAAAAAACATAAAAATCCCTAAAACCCCTGAAAACCCCCTAAAAACCATAAAAATCCCTAAAACCTTAAAACCCCTAAAAACCTATAGAAACCTTAAAAATCCACTAAAACTCTAAAAAACCTAAAAACCCTTAAAAACATTAAAAACTCTAAAAAACCTTAAAACCCCTCAAAAACTCAAAATAACCCAAAAAACCCAAAAATAACCAAAAATCCCTAAAAATACATTAAAATCCTAAAAACCTAAAAAACCCTAAACCCCCTAAAATTACCTAAAAACATAAAAACCCATAAAAAATAAGAAACCTAAATAATCCCTTAAAATCCATGAAAATATAAGAAACCATGGAAACCCTAAAAACCCTAAAATACCTAAAAATCTTTAAAAACCCAAAAAACCCATAAAAAACAAAAAAGCACTAAAAATTCTAAAAACACTTAAAACCCCTAAAAACGTTAAAAACTCAAAAGAACCTTAAAAACCCTAAAAACTAAAAAAACCCTAAAAACCTGGAAAAACTTTAAAACCCTAAAAAACCCTAGAAACCCATAAAACCCTCAAAATACCAAAAAAACATAAAGACTCTAAAAACCATAAAAATCCTAAAAAATTCATTAGAATCCCTAAAAAACCTAAAAACCGTTGAAACCCATGAAAACCCCAAAAAAAATTTCAAATAAATTTGGGTGGGGGGGGGGATTGGGATAAGCCTGACCCTGCACCTTCCTTGCCATGAAAACCCATAAAAACCATAAAAACTCTAAAAACCCATAAAATCCTAAAACCCCCCTGAAAACTCTAAAAACCCTTTTAACCCCTAAAAATGTTATAAAAACACTAAAAACACTTAAAACCCATAAAAAGCAAAAAAAATAACCAAAAACCCAAAAAAGACCCTAAAAATATGAAAACCCTAAAGATGATAAAAATCCCTAAAACCCCCTAAAACCCCCTGAAAATCTTCAAAAACCCTAAACAATCCTTAAAACCATAAAAATCATAAAAATCCTAAAAAACCCTAAAAATCCATAAAAACATAAAATATCCTAAAAACCTTGAAAACCCCTTGAAAACCATAAAACCCCATAAAAGCCATAAAAACCCTAAAAACTAATTCAAACCCTTAAAAACTACTAAATTTTTTAAAAACCCTTCAAAACCTAAAAATGTTAAAAAACTCTTCAAAACCTTAAAAACCCTAAAAACTCAAAAAACCCTAAAAAAATACTATAAAAATTCTAAAAAACATGAAAACCCTAAAAATCCTAAAAACCCTAAAACCCATAAAAATCTGAAAACCCCCTAAAAATCCCTAAAAATATAAAAACCCCTAAAAACCTTGAAAAAAACCCTGAAAACCATAAAATCCCTAAAATCTTCAAAAACCTTAAAAACCCCTAAAATCACTAAAACCCAGTTTTTGGGTCTTTTAGGGTTTCAGTGTCATAGGGGGTCTAGGTATTTTTGGGTGTGGGCTGTTTGGCCCCACCCCGCCCTTGTCTACTTTTCTTTTCCTTTAATAAACTTTGGGGGGTCAGGAATTGCTTGGCCCTGCACCTACCTTCTCCCTAAAATCACTAAAAACCACTAAAAACTATAAAACCACTAAAAACCCCTAAAAACGTTAAAAAAATATAAAAAACCATTGAAATCCTAAAAACTAAAAAACCCCTAAAAACCCAAAAAACTTAAGGAAGAGGCCTTCATCCTGATCCCTGCTTAAGAATCATGTTAAGTAAATATGGTAGAAAAATATGAGTAGACATACATTCTTACTCATTCGCACCAATCCTGCCATAAAAATAGGGTGGAAAACTACAGGTGAATGCATATCCCTACCAACACACATGAATCCCATCAGTCAAATACAACGGAAACCAACTATGAGCAGACAAAAATTCCTATATATGCATATTAATCCCATAAATCAAATATTCTAGAAACTAATAAGCATAGAAAAATTCATACTTGTTCATGTCAATCCCATCATGTAAATATGGTGTCAATTGGAGAAAGCAAATGGAATATCCCAGTTTCAAATCAAGGGTAGAATCATACCTTTTCCCCCACATAGATGGACTGTCAGTACTTATTGGTAGGAAATCAAGGACCAGAGTAGGCACATATTACTACTCAAACATCAGAATGGTCATATATTCTCATTCTCTCTAAGGACGTCTCTCAAAACATCCTAGCAATTATGGAGGATCAGACATCAATTCTTGACCATATCCTATAGAATTTCCAAAATGTAATCACGTTCGCAACAATAGAAAGGATTCGTTCCTACAACCCTGCCTCCCCAAGTTGGGTGACTCATCCACATAATGAGGTTGTCACTCAGGAGCAGACATACATCCCTTCTCTTTTTTAGGAGGATAATCAGTAATATTCCATGATAAATGGACAACATGATTGGGCACAAATACATGTTCCAATTGGGGGACACTGATCTACTTCGATGGATACTCCAGGGCAGAAATATATCCCTTTCAGAACTCAGGAAGCTTACCGATGTATCTTGATAGAAACAAAAGAGCCAGTCGAACAAGAACTTATATATGAAGGTCATCACATATAGCATGCATCCCCAGTTGTCTACAATAGGAAGCCTAAAAATAAAGCACACTAAAGATAACTGTAAAATGAAGAGAATATTCACAACCCTACTCTGCTAGAAGCTAGAGTTCAAGAATCCATCAAGAACCTATCCCTAGTGGACCATAATCTTGCTAATCCATTACCAAATTATGGTAGTGGTAGTAGCAGTTAAGAAGGTACTCCCTATAAATTATTACTAGTAGCTCTGAAGGTCCTCCCCAAAGCATCTACCATAAAGGCTTCCTTTGGGGGGACATATCGATCAGTCATGAGAAACTATCTTCTGATGAGCATTAGGGTAGCCCTCCTCATGGCTAGAAGATCAAACAATAAGAAGCTCCTTCCCTTGCTGTTGTCTGTGCTGAATTTACTCCCCAGGGTATATTCTTTAAAATTCTCCCTACAATCGGACATCAAGTTGTGATGGTATTCCTCATCATGATGAAATTCACTTTGAAGGCCCTCCCTATAGTGGCATCTCATTTAAGTAAGAATTTCCTCCCATTACCGAGTCAAATATGATAAAGAATTCATATTTTGTTGCACTTGTAATGATGGAGTAAGATATATTGGATACAAGGGGTGCCCATGGGTTGGGTTGGGTCAGGTTGGGGTATTTTTTGGACTTGACCCAATCAAAATAGGTTAGGTCAGGTCGGGTTGATGGTATTTTTTACTTTGGACCCAACCCTACCCGACCCATTTCAGATCAAGTTGGTTGGGGTCGGGTCGGATGAGTTAGGGGAAAAATCATCTCCCAGTGATCTCACCCTGGTGACGTCTCCTTATCTAACTATGTTCACCAAAACTACTTCAGATGATTTTTTTCATAAAATGAAGGAATTATCACTGTTAAAATGGACATATATTGATCCAAAAATGAAGAATCGGTGATCAAATTTCATAAAATGAATTAATTTTCACTATGAACCATTTATATTTCTCAACACACAAGCGAGGTCCAAAAGAAAATAAGAATGATAGGTGGAATTGTTTAAACAAATTGTAGATATGTGTAGATCCATTAACTAAAGAAACAAACATAAAAATAGATTGATTTCAACATACACCAAGGGGGAATATGAAAATAAATCAATTTTTTGTGAAATAAATCAAAAATAACTTTCATCAAACAAAAAAATCATCAATCAATCAAGGAAACCTATTTTGTGCCACACAACATTTTGAACTTGACGTAGATCCTGCCCCTTAGAGGTCCTCCCAACACCCTTGACCATAGAGCAGGTCATCATCCTCAATATATCGGATATCCTAGTGATGGTGGGATGTGGGACTCAAGAGAGGTGATAGTGATGGCATAGGTGGGTGATGACGACGATGATGGTTTTTGAATGGATGGCTGTTTCTTCTGGAAATGGGTATGACCTTGTTTGTTTAAGGTTCAAACTTTCCAATCGGTTTCTAACGTGTTTATTCGTAGAACCGGAAACATCCAATGATTCTATATCCATTTGGACCTACTTTCCAATGGTAGCTGCTCATTAGTCGTGGACAGATGAGGCTTAAGAATTTGCATTGGTCGAGAGGATGGGAGGCCAGGCTCATCACACCTTTTTGGGGGGAATTATTACCTACTCTGGGACTCTCTTATAGATTTAAGTTATGTTCATGAAAACTTATTAAATCACCAAGTATAAAAATGAGTTTCCTTTAGATTTGGCCATCAATGATTGATATGTATGAGATTTAGAGAATCTTTTATATGTATTTGAGGTTCTTCATCGATGGAGTATCATCCGTATGTATTAGAGATTCTTAGTCAATGGTATCCTTCAATACATTATATATAAATATCTTGGTCATTATGATGACCATACTATTTTAAAGCCACTCAGTGGGGAACTTGAAGTTTATTTTCCTTTAGAAAGACAAGGATTATTTCAGAGTTGGGATCGTACCTGTAGATGGGCTACCTACGTATCTTTGTTAAAAAGTAATCAGAACCCATGTAGTTCGATAAAAGAAATATGGGGTTTATGCATGGTTAATGGACTATAAAGAGATGTTGTGATTACTTTCACACTCTAAGCTCACGTGATTCATGACCAGTGTGAGAAAAAAGAGGTATCAGTAAACTTGATGATGGTTCCATGAAAGATGCAGTTATGAGAAATGATGCGGGGCTTACGTATGTATGACTACCCAGGTAAATGAAGACCAAGACTTAGGAAAGAATCCCAAGAAGCAGGGTCCATAAAGGTATTTGTACTTTATGGATATTTTTGGATTTTAACCCAAGACTTACTCCTGAAAAGGAATCCCAAATTAGGAGGGACGTATGATTGGGTTTTATTCCTGAAAAGGAAGGCCAAATAAAAATAATTAAGATTGGGGCTTACTCCGGAGGAGGATTCCCAATGTTTAAGGAAACTATGAATGGGGATTACTCCTGAGAAGGAGGTCCAGCTTAAAAGATCTTATCATATTAAAGGATGAGGTTATATTGGAAACCCCTAACCATGGTGACATAAAGCTTGTTAGTCATGAGGTTTTGGGAGAGGTTCTTCTAGAATTCCTTTCAGATAAGGATTCCAAAAAAAGAACCATGCCATAAATGGCTTTGAAGAGGGTTTTTAAGGATATATCTTGAATAGGAGAGGTGAATTTGAAGAAAGGAAGTGACTGGGAAGGAGGCGCGCAAGTATTGTTCTGAAACGCAAGTCTTGGTAACGCAAGTATACTTGCGCGACATGAGTCACCTTGGGAGATGAAGAATCCATAGGGTAATACTGGGGAAACTTTGAACTGAAGCCCCTAGTATCATACCTAGAGGCATCTAGAAGGGTGGCGCACAAGTTCCCTTGAGAGTTCAAGGCGGCGTGCAAGTGTCTTCATTTCCCTTAAGAGATAAACACTTAAGCGCAAAAGTATTGATGAGTTAAAACACTTAGGCCTTATTATTCCTCCTTTTAGCTTCCATTCTAGATAAATAATTACCTTAGAAGTGTTCGAAAGACATAAGACAAAGACTTTCATGACGAGAAGAAAACTTGCACGACTCCTTCTAAATGGGTTTCTTGTTCATGACTTTGTCAATTTTTGATGTTCTTCAAAGGACGAATCTCTTTGTGCTTAAGGTATTCCCCTTTTCCATTTGTTTGGACTTTGTGATGAAAAATATCATCAAAAAAAGTCCTCCCTCAGAGTTGGATCCGAAAAGGGAAAGAGGATTTGACTCTGAGGAAAATGAAAAACTAGGGTTCAGTGGCGTGCAAGTTTTAGGCGCATAGGTTGTGGTGCACAGGTTATGATGCGCAGGGTTACATGATCACCTATATATATGGGCGTCACTTCACACAAACTATCCTTCCTTCAAATATTTTAAGCTCTCGTCATTCAAGTGTTTTGATTTCCTCGGTTGATCGCTCTTCTTTATTTCGCGTTTCCCCAGTAAGGATTTTGACTTGCGCGACAATACTTGTGCAGAAAAACTTGCACACCTTAATGCCTTTTCCATTTTTTGTTTTCTTCAAAAATATTTTTAAAAACCTACTTTCTTAAAATTTAACTGTTTGATCTTTGCGTAGATTCAATGGCTCCCAAAATAATTGGATCGGCTGATGAGTTGTCCAACAAGAGAATAAATGATATGATAAACATTGTTGGCCATGACTATTATGATATCTGCGATAGAACTCTCCTGGATTTGGCTAAGTATTTGAAGAAGTATCATTCCAATTTCCCACAGAGCATTTACTTACCTTTATATGGCCACATTCATCTGCAAGGAGTCAATATTTCATAGGCAAAGAATTATGTTCCTCATTCCTGGTTTCATACTTACACCAATTTCTCTTCGGCAAATGTATCAGTTGCAGGATCATTTTTCAATTTTGGAACAATGGAGAAGGCATACATAATGCATCATAGCCCATGTGCTCCATATCTGAAGCCTCATAGTCCTGAGCTATAGCCGCATTGTCATCCCTCTATTTTCCGAAATTCTCAGATGGATCAATCTAAGGGAGGGAAGAAGAGTTGGGATTTCCATCATGGAGGAGGTGCGAAGCCAACTTAGATGTTGGCATATTGGGTATGACAAACCAATGCAGAGTTTGTCAAGGATCTGAAGGGAGCTGCAATATATGAAGCCTTCTAGCCTGGGTAGACATATGTCTATAGGAATGATAATTTTATGCCTGATCTAATCAGTCTCTTGATCATAGAAACCAATTATTTCCATCTGACTCATGGAGAAGTAGGCATCAACTTGTGGGATGTCTACAAGATCTCAGGGGCTCCAATTCTGGGAGGTATGTATGATGAATTCATCCCCCCCAAGGTGACTTGAAATGAATTGGAGAAGACTCCAGTTTTGGCTCAAGAGTTATTTAAAATTTTCAACAAGATTAAGAATTAAAAGTCCACCAAAACTCATTCTAGAAAGGATATTCATTCAGAGGAGTGGATGGACATGTTTTTGATCAAGAATAAGGAGAATGGGCCCACCTGTACTCATCCTACCAGCTACCCCAGAGCAGAAAAGAGGGGTGCTCTTGGCACATTTTGGCCAACTCTGGAAGCGAGAGAGTTTGAAAAGTGGGGTTATGAAGTGGATCAAAGAATCCCAGAGAAGACCCATCTGGCGGGCTTCTTAGCCTTATGTATCAGTGTTTATCTTCTGCCAATTAGGGATTTGGAGGGAGGCGTCATGCCAGGGACCTTCGTTGTTGCATCCAAGTTGGCTGAGAGAAAAATATTTGGGTTGGCCACCCTGGTTTTGGTGAAGATTCATAGGAGCTTACTCCATGTCTATATGGGTATGTATCCTTTAAGAATAGTGGGACCATTCTATGTTTTTGGGGATGGATCGCCACTCACTTCTGGACATACGCTATATAGAGTGGAGAATAGGTTCCTAGAAGTTCTTTTAGGCCATTGGTGCAGGCATTTTCCAGAATTTCTCCATTGTACCTTAATCCTTATGATCTGAAGGTGAGGTTGAGTATGTTCAAGGAATTTCATTTCTTTCCTTATGGAAACCCACCAATCGGACAGTTTGTTTATGATGGAACAACTAGCTTAGAATTGAGTTCGTATATGCTGGCATGCAGAGATGGTGTATTGGCCACCAGAATTGACAGAGAGATTATATGTGAGGCCTATGCTTCATATAGATTTGCACGCCAATTCAAGTGTTTGTAGAAAATTATTGTATCCCCTCCCATTCATGTCAGGTCAGAGCAGCATCGAATGGTTTCCCAACAACTATAGTTGCTGATGGCTATGGAGAAGACCGGGGCAGTGTTTGATCTACCATTTGCTGGAGCGGTGAGTCAATTGGCTACATGGTATGCTGAGAACTGGGTAGCATCATACCCGACAGGGGTATTGAATCTTCCTATCTACCGGGTGGGGAGTAAAAAGAGAAGTGTCAGGAAAGAAACCTTTCATCTTGAAGGTGAATCTTTCTCACTCGGAGTTGATTCACTTGGTTCTTCACCCAGGGCTGATTCACCGAATTCCCAGGATGGGGATGATGAGGCGCGATATGTGTCAAAACGGCCTCGTGCCAGATATAATCCTCCTGCCAGAGTCAAGAAACCTACTCCATCGACTCAAGGTAAGTTATATCATTGAGTAAATTTAGTTGCCATTATTTAATAGAGCAACAAGTTTCATTTTATTATCCTTTATCTGTGATTGCAGGAGCTGGGAAGAAGTTGAAGTCCCAAACTGTAGGGCCCTCCTCGGGGCCTTCTGGTGCACATTCTGAATATTTACAACCAGATGCTATCCAGACATGGAGGAGTTTATATTGTGATGTTGAAACCACCTGGATGGATTTATGAAAAGGGATATATATCCCTGGAGTGGGGAATCTCTAGGCTTATGCTGATATCCTCTTCGAGGATAACCTCGATGAAGTGCGGGCTTGCATCAGAGCACTGTAAATGCTCATATATTCCACTGATGATTCCATTCCTATCACCAAGAGGGTGAAGGAAATGATGGATCGTGGCACCATTGAGGGGATTAGTGCTTCAGTAGATGAGGAGTGGCATGATTACGTGGCTCTTGAAGATGTAAGTTTCTTTCCTTATTTGCTTTGCAACTCGATTTCAGTCAAAGATTTGTTACTCAAGGAAATTAATTTCTTCATCATGTAGCTTGTTAAGGAAGGAACTACTAAGGTCCCTTTATCACGGTATAACCTAGGTGGCACTGCTCTTGGATCCACTGAATATCCTCGTGAGCTGGGAAAGGTATCTCTAGGCCAACAAGCCATGGACGAGGAGTTAAACAGGGATTTTCACTCTCCAATACCTGTATTTGGAGGTGAAGATGTCAACACCCAAAGATTCCAAGAAGAAAAATCATCAAAAGAAGAATACCACAGCCAAATGCTTCATCAGTAGTGGTAAGTCCTTCGGATAGTCATTAATCCTAACTCATGAAAAGGTTGCTCATACTTCTTGGGATTGTAGGGGATTCTTCGATTTCCCCTTTGAGGGAGAGGATTGACCCTCCTTTGAGGAAAACGGAGGGTGGTGGTGAACAGTCGCAAATTCATACTGACTTGGCTGCTCCTAAAGAAATGAGGAGAGAAGAAGAGCCAGCGTCTGTTCCCAGTACTGCTCCTGTTTCTACTCCAAGGGGAAAAGAGTCTGCCTCTGGTATATTAACAATACTTCATAGAATGATGAAATGAAAACATCAAATGACTTCCATTCTGTGATTCTTTAGGTTAAACACCTGCACCAGAACATTTGGAGACCACTGCAACTGACTCCACAATTTTCTCTGAGGAAGTTATCTAGGGTCAGAGGTCGCAGGAGGAGGGTCGTTAAGAAGACATGTCAAATGCTCCCACTGTTGAGACTAACCAGGAATATGGGATTTCACTTGATGAAATGATGAAACTTTGGGCATATTTTGAAGAAATTTTAGATCATGTTAAATTACCATGTGATTTAGAAGATTTTGGATGTGAGTGTTATCCTTTGTCCTATTAAATTTTTTTATTACATATCTGACCATGATTGGTTGAAATGTTCAATTCCATCTGAGAAACCTACTGATCTGTCGATGCTTGAAGGGGTAGAGACAACCCTATCATTGTAGAGACGCTAGCTCAAGTGGAGATTAACCCGGTAGAGCTTCCTGAAACCCATTCTGAAAATCCTGTTGAAGCTAAGAAAGACAGGGAGGAGCCTTCCCATGCTACTGATCTACTGTTGGGTAAAAGATGATAATATTTGTGGTTGTACTTAATTTTCAAGACAGCTAATCAAATTTTGTTATCCTTTGAAGCTAACCAAAGATTTCAATTGACTATGCAGGGCTGTCAACTTTAGTGGCTAGATCCAGAGGTGAAGCCTCAGCCTCAGCCCCAACGGGAGTAGAAAGTGAAGTACCAAGGGTCAGGGGGGAAGTATTATAATAGGTCACTTACTTAAGTGCAACAATCTTGGACTATATTCCCCCCTATGACAGTGATGTTGAATCATACCCAGAGGTGCAAAAGGTGCTCAAATTCTCACGTCTCAAGGAATGAAAAAATATATGGAAGATCATATCTGAAGTGCCTCTTGAAGATCTATCTTCAAAGATCTCGCGACTGTCATCCTTGTTCATCATGCCGGGACTTGGCGGTTTTGGATATCAAGAGATCTATATCGTGGTGAAACAAGCCATCTTATGGAGGGAATAGGAGCAAAAGTGACATCAAGATCTAATTAGAGCGAGGCTGCTGACCAATATCGGTGAATTCGAGGTTGCGGTGTCCCGATCTGAGGCTGATCATGCCACAATGCTGAAGGAGCTGAAGCATAAAATCACGGAGAAAGTTGTCCAGCAGATGCACCTTCAGCAACAACTAAATTTTGTTACTGGGGAACTTGACCAGCTTAACAATTCATTGGAAGGAGTCCAAACGAATGGTATAAAATCCATCATATATGCCAAGAAATCACTTCATCAAGCTGAAAAGAGTGAAGCTGGTCGAGTGAATGAACTTTAAGTGGCTATTGATGAAGCTCGGGATACCATAAATCAAATGAAAAGTTATGTTGAAAGCCTCTTGTAATTCTTGAAAAAGAGAAGATACTCCAATCTGTGGATGTTCATTTAATCTTGTGCATCAATGAAAAAGACATTTCATCTTCAATCATTTATACCTGCATTCTCTTGAAAACTACTAATTTTTTTTACCTAAGCCAATGGGACTAGTAAGAATAATTTAATTTTTTCTAGGATTATGCAAACAACCCCACAAACGTTGCATCTTTTTGTTGCTTAATATTGCCTAAATCATACAAAATGTACATTTAGAGAGCTGGGACTTAACTTTTGTTCAGAGTTCCTTTTACAGGTTCCCAATTTAAGGAGTACCCTGTCTCTTGTTGGTATTTTAAAGTCATGCATGTTGGATATAAAAAGGGATAATGTTTAAGGTCGAATATCTTTGACCGAATAGATTAAAATTGACTCAATTCCATGGTAATTTGTTTGAAAACATATTACCACATTCAAGTATGGGGGAAAACATGTAAACTATGACTTAAGAAATTTTGAATCTGATGAATGATATGAAAAAAAGGCTAAAAGGCATTAGAGGAAGTATTTCCTAAGAGTGAAGTTACCACTATTTGACAAACCCATTAGGGGGTTGAATTATGCAGGGCCACTTAAGGGAATTGGCTACATAGTCAAATAATAACATCTTTTGGATGACTGGTCTGTTATGTAGACTACTTATGCAAGACCACCTAGGGGCACGTTCTGCATAGTCAAGAAAAAGAACTCTCAGAAATTTTACTTTTCTATTTCTAAAAGCCAGTGAAAGTTTATAAATATTCAAATTTCCCAAAGCATAGAGTCTGCTATATTGAGAGAGGTACTTGAATATGGAGACGATATTCCCAATCAAGATTGTCAAAGAATTGGATGAATGTCACTCCTACGAAGGTATGACCCAAACATAGGGAAGGGAAATATAAACCATAGACTTGAATACTTTTAGATCATGAAAAAGAGTATGGGACAAATATGTTAAGGATAACTATTTTTGCGGATCCCTATATATCGTCGTTAAGACTAATAAGTAAAAAATAGGTTTTCTCCCCAAGAATGAATTTACCACTATTTGACGAACCCGTTAGGGGGGTTGAATTATGCAGGGCCACCTAAGGGTATTGGATGCATAGTCAAATAATAGCATCTTTCGGCTGATAGGTTAGTTATGTAGACTATTTATGCAAGGCTACCTAGGGGCATGTTCTGCATAGTCAGGCAAAAGAATTCCCAGGTATCAGACATTTTGTGACCAGAAGTCAAGAAAAGGTTTATGGTGATCTGGAATTATTTAAGGTTAAGAGTATGACACATGAAAATGGGTATTTTCCAATGCATGAAGGAGATACATAGAACAATGCTGACCATAATCATGTTGTGGTTAGGTCCTGAATTGAGATGCTAGACTTTACTACATATCTCATAAGGATGAGAATCAAGCCATACGTAGTTCTTGAAATACAGTTTAACGTCATGTGAGACGAGAGCGTAGGAGATCTTAGTTTAGGGTCTTAGAGATCAGACCATAATTAGGGAAAAAATTGTGTGTTTTTTATAAACCTGATGTGAATAATGACCAGGATTTTCATACAACATTCATGTGTTCGCAGGGGGACTTCTCATCCAAGGGACTGAAATTAGAGTTTAGGGTTAGGCCCAAACACTTGGGGCTGGATTCGAGGGATTCTCGAATGTTCCTACGTATCCCATAGGGATGGGAATAAATCCATACATAGTTATTGAAATACCCTCTGTACATATTTGGTTCATACATGTGAAGGATGAAAGGGGACTTTAGTGCAATGATGGTTGGACCCAAGATTAAAGGTTCGAGCATTTCCATGTATGCATGTAGTCTTTGGAATATGACATGATTGGAGATCAATGTCAATAATGATTCCCTCTCAGGTGAGGGTGTAAGATACTGTTTTAGTTTATTGTCATACCGGACAAAAGTGCGAATAGTTTAAGGTCATATGCATGGACGAGTGTTGCACAGTTTAGTGTCATGTAGCTAGGACGTATTGCTATGAATTTTAATGTCTTGCAGCAAGGACAATGGGGGGATGTATAGTTTAACGTCATATAGCAAGGAAGATGGTGAACGAATGTGAAGATATTGGTTTCGGGGGGTTTCACGGATCAACATCGTATGATATGGAGGTGAACTGACGTAAAGATATTAGTTTTGGGATTGAACCTCAGGAGGTTGCCTACGTACCCAGCCTAGAAGGCAAGGATCAAAGTCTGCATAGTTCGATTGAGAATGATTTGGTGATCGAATTGTACTTAAGGACAACAACCCGAAGATGGTGTTGGGACTTATGCATGGTTAGCGGCCCAGAGAGGGTGTTATGGTTGAATCTTACTCTAAGATCACATGAATCATGCTCGGTGTGAGAAACAAGAGGTAGCAAAAACCCTAACAATGCACAGTTTAACGTCATGCGGGACAAAGGGTGTTGTACAGTTTAGCGTCATGTAGCTAGGATGTATTGTTGTGCAGTTTAATGTCTTGCAGGACATGTGCATAGTTTAACATCATGTAGGATGTATTAAGGGATTTTTTTCACAGTTTAAACACCATATAGGATGAACATGTACAGTTTAACGTCATGTAGGACGTATTAGGTATTTTTTACAATTTAACGTCATGTAGGATGATAGAGGGGACATAGTTTAACATTATGTTGGATGATAGAGGTGGCTATGCAGTTTAATGTCCTACAGCAAGAACAAATGGTGTTGCACAGTTTGGTGTCATGTAGCAGGGACAAATGGTGCTGCACAGTTTCGTGTCATGTATCAGGGACAAATGGTGCTGCACAGTTTAGTGTTATGTAGTAGGGACAAATGGTGTATTTGTGTTACAAAAAATACTTCTTCAAGAATCTTGCATTGGTTAGATTTGTAATGAGTTCTCCATCCATTGAGATTAAAGAATAAGCTCCATTGGAGTAGACCCTATGTATTGAGTAAGGTCTTTCCCACTTTGGCTCAAGCTTTGGAGGCTTCTTTCTTAGTATCATTGGATTTCTAAGGACCAATACCAATTCTACTTCAATGAATGAACAAATATGAACTTTTTTATTGAAAGCTTGTGCTATTTGATTCTGATAGACTTCCAAGTGGTGCAGGGTGCACAATATTTTTTCATCTAATTGTTCCAATTCATCAAATCACTTCTGATATTGTTCATCTATGGATGAATGATCACAAATGGATACTATAATCGAAGGTAATTAAACCTCAATAGTCAATACTGCTTCCGTTCCATATACCAATGAATATGGAGTTGATCGTGTAGCAGTGCAGGTGGTGGTCCGATAAGCCCATAAAGCATGAAAAAGGTTATTAGGCCATGATTTCTTATCTTTATCCACCATCTTTTGCAGTATGTTTGAAAGAGTCTTATTGAAGTCCTCTATTTGGCCATTGACTGCTGCATGATACCAAGATGAATGGTTGGATTTGATGTTGTATTCTTGATACAACTTTCTCACCTCAGATGAACAAAAGTTGGTACCATTGTCTATCAATATGGTATGAGGGACACTAAATATAGTAATGATGTTATACTTGAAAAATCTAACAATTCCTTTAGAACTAACTTCTTTAAGAGGTATTTTCTCTACCCATTTGGAAAAGAAGTCAGTAGCAGTAAGAATATACTTAAACTGCTTGGATGTAGCCGGAGGATAAGGTCCTACTACATCCATTCACCATGTGGAAAATGGCCATGATTATTTATCTGTATTAAGAAACTCTGGGGTTTGATGAATTAAGTTGCCACATACTTGGAAAGAATGACACTTCTTGGTGAAATCAACACAATATTTCATCATTGAAGGCCAAAAGTATCCAAGACTTCAAATTTGATCAGAAAGTCTATGTCCAGACTGGTGGGCACCACAAACTCCTGCATGAAATTCATTCATGATAGCCATTGTCTCTTTACCATCAATACATATGAAGAGAATTACATAAAAAACTCTCTTGTATAGAATTTTTTGGTGATCTGATCTACCATAAAGAGTAAAATTGACCACACGTTGTCAGACTTGTTCTTTCCCGGATCTATCAGGTGGGAGTGTTCCATTTTGAAGGTATTCCCTGATAGGTGTCATCCATCCTATAGTATGACCATATGGTTCATAAATGGGAATGATTTCATTTATTTCCTCTATTCTGATTTGAACAAAAGGTGAAACTACACGACGGTGGGCAATGGTGATGATTGTTTTTTCCCGGTTTGGATCTGCTAGGGTTGTGGCTACATTAGCTTGTGCATCAGCTTGGGCATTTTGTGATCACGAGACATCAGAAAATGTCGGTTCTAAAGGAAATTCTTCCATTAACTCTCTGACGTAATCATACAAAGGGATTAACTCTTCCTTTCTAATGGCATAATCCCCATTGATTTGTTTGATTACCAAATATGAATCAACTTTTACCATCAAGTGATTCATCTGTGCCTGAAGTGGCAATTCCAAGCCTATGATGAGAGATTGATATTATGCTTCATTGTTTGTACCACCTTCCAACAATAAGAAGGAATAGGGTAGAACTGCCTCTTCTGGGGAAATAAGCATGATTCCTAACCCAACTTTGTTGAATTTAGGATCTTCCATTTTCTTCCCTGTTGGACTTCTGGAGGCACTATCAAAGTATATTTCCCATGTTTAAATATTATCTTGAATAGAGATGAATTCCTCATCAGGAAGTTCAATATTTAAATATATATCTTCTACAGATGGGTGTTAAGCAAGGAAATTGGCCAGATCTTGGCCATTTATTGCCTTTTGAGACACGTACTAGATATCAAACTGCTACAAAATAACTGCCCACCTTGCGAAACATCCTGTAATAATTGGACGACTAAGGATAAATTTGAGCGGGTTATTACGAGATACCAATTGGACCTCATGATGTTGTAGGTAGTGTCTCAATTTTTGAACTGCAAAGATTAATGCTAGGCATCACTTTTCAATACTTGAATATCAAGTTTCTGCCTCAAGTATAGTCTGACTGAGATAGTGAAGGTTGTTTTCATTCCCAGCATCATTCTTTTGGGCAAGGAAGGCACCCAATGACCAATCTAAAGTTGTCACATAGAGAATAAGTGGTCTTCCTTCAATAGGTAGCATTAATATTGGTGGACTCAAGAGATATTTCTTGAGGGTATCGAATGATTCTTGACATTCTTTAGTCCACTGGTAGGTGACTCCCTTCTTCATTAATCTGGTGAAGGGTAAACACTTTCCTGCCAAATTGGAAATAAAACGCCGAATATAGGCCAAGTTTCCTTGAAGTCCTATTAATTACTTCAAATTTCTAGGAGGTTATATACCAAGGATTGATTTTGTCTTCTCATGATCAACTTTGATACCACAATGGCATACAATAAAGCCGAGAAATTTTCCTGAGGTTACCCCAAAAGCACATTTCAAGGGGTTCATCTTAAAATTGTGTTGTCGAAGTTTCTTGAATATGATTTCCAGATCAACCAAGTGATTATAAAGTTATCTGGATTTATCCACAAAATCATCCACATAACATTCAACAAATTTCCCTAAAAAGGGTTTGAAGATATGGTGCACGTTGATACGTTGCAACTACATTATTCAGGCCAAAGGGCATTACCTGATAGCAAAACACACCTTGAGGAGCTATGAAGGCTATAGATTCTTCATCTTCTGGAGCCATTAGGATTTGATTATACCCAGAATATCCATCCATGAAGGAAAGTGCTTCATATATAGATGTTGCATCAATTAATAATTCTGTGATCAGAACTGGAAAATCATCCTTGGGATAATGCCGATTAAGATCTCTGAAGTCAATGAAAACTCTAATTTTTCCATTTTTCTTTTTCACAGGGGAAATATTAGACAGCCATTTGGGATATTGAACTTCTTTGATGAAGTTATCCTTGATAAGATTATCAACTTTAGCTTCAATTTTGGAGGAATAAGTTGGGTGTGTTCTTCTTACTGCTTGCTTGAATCCTCAATGTTCTTCTGGAAAACCCAAATGATGAGTGGAAACATCAATATCAAGACCTGGAATTTCTATATAATTCCAATAAAATACATCTCGATTTTGATTTAGAAATGAAGTATACATTTCTTTCTCTTCAAGAGTCATGGCCGCACTAATTAATGTGGGGCGTGGATCTTCTTTTGTACCCATATTTATTTCTTCGAGTTCATCTACAGTGGTAGAGATGCCCTCTTCAAATGTTGGAGGAGCATCCTTGAGATATTTTTATTCTTCTTCAATATGTGTTACTTCTTCTATTTCTATTTTCATAGTAGATGACGAAGCATAATTTCCATGGTCAGGGGAGAAGTTAAAATTTGAACATCTTGGAGAAGAGGCTTCCATTTCTGACCCAATTGATGATGAAGGGTCTTCCTGGGGTGATAGAGAGGAGATGATGGATTGAGAATCGACATAATTGTTTTCCTCTAGTATTGCTATAACTTCTTCTGACCTGGTTGATGAAGTATAGAATTGGTGGATTTCAGTGGATGAAATGAAGACATCTCCATCTAAGATTTCATCATTGCTTGGTGAATCATCAATTTCTCCTTTGATGTCTGGCTCGATTTTCGTAAATGACATTATGGAGGTTTCCATAAGAGTGTTTGGATTTAGGTCTATCCTATCAATTTGACTGATAGGCAACACATAATTTGTACTCACATGTCTGAATGGGTTTACTGGAACCTTTTCCAAACATCTTGGAGCATTAATTTTGGTAACCTTCTTTGCCGTGGATTTTTCCTTTCCCTCCCTGTGATACAATTCTGCCTCAATGTATTGAGATTCACATGTTTTGAATGGGGCTTTATCACCATAAAATGTCCCAATTTTACCATTGAAATAATATTTGAGACACTGATGGTACGACGAAGGTACGACCGTATGTTGATGTATCCAAGGTCTTCCAAGAAAAATGTTGAAAGCTATGTCCTGACAAACAACCATGAAATATGAATTAGATACAAGGTGTCCAAACTAAATTCTAAGTGTAATCTCGCCCAGAGGTTCTTGTTCATTCTTATCATATCCTTGAAACATAAAAGTAGAAGGAGATAAATCAAATTCAGTGAGGCCCAATCGAAAAAGTGTACAAATTGGAATGATATTGACTCCTGATCCATTATCAATAAAAGCTCATCAGATGTCTATATCATTGAATTTTCTAGATAGATACAAAGGTCTGATATGCCCATGTACAACATCATCTTCATCTTTATCTATAAAAGATATCACTGCATGGCATTCTGCAGAATGATTCTCTATATGGTAGACCTCATCCGTAGCAATTTCATTTTCAAATTCTCGAGGACTTGAAAAAGCCTCAATAAGCGCCTCCTGAAGATCTTTTGATAGATTCAAGGCATCCAGAATTGATAACTTGGATGGTACTTGGGGAAAATATTTCAATACATCATACTTTTGGTCCAAAGGTCTTAGTTTCCCATCATGAAAATGTGGTTTTTCAGGTGCCTTGAAAGTTGATGCTTTGGTAGTAGATGCATCTCTAGACCGACTAGTTCTATCTATTTGCTGAGAAGAAGAAGGTGTGAACTCTAACCGGTCTTCCAAAATAACTACATTAGGACTGAATCTACTATGTGTGGAAGAAATTTCTTGTTCCTGTTGAGCTCACTGAAGGGATTTTCCATGAGTTTCTGCCGTATATATAGTTCTAACATGGGTAGGATTGAAATAGTGGCTTCTGGAATATCCACTTATTCCCCTATATCCTAGACCTCTGTCTCTTCCTCTAATTCCTATGTTAGATACAGGTAACTTAGGCTCATCATAATAGAAACTATAATTGGAATAAGGATATGTTAAATGAATCATGTTAACAGAACCAATGATCAATTCTTCATCTGATGAAGATTTTTCCTGATTAACCAGTTCAGGTTGTGCCATTTGGTGGGGTGGTGCCTGTGCTTTTGAAGTAGATGGCATAAAATCTTCCAGAGCGAGCTTATCTTCTTCTGATTTCTCTTCTTTCTTCAAATTACACCACTTCTTTGAGGATTTTCCTTTTGATGAAGGGGGTTTTTCGGTGGCATTCATAGAATAAGATACAATTGGTTGATTTAATTGTGTTCGTAAAATGGTATGAGTTCAGTTGATTATTTTCCTAACCATCCAATCATCATATTTTTGCACATTTTTACTTTTCACTTCATGCCACTCACCTTCTTCCTCTGGATCAGTAGTAGTAACACATGCTACCTGGGCTGAAGAACCTTTCAGTTTCACTTGTCTAGAGTCCACCATCTTTTG
Organism: Viscum album; assembly: GCA_963277665.1. Lineage (NCBI taxonomy): Eukaryota > Viridiplantae > Streptophyta > Magnoliopsida > Santalales > Viscaceae > Viscum > Viscum album. Next base: position 1,883,693,195 of record OY728141.1, on the reverse strand, counting down.
TAGGAGGTCTTTGAAGAAAAAATACTCGTGAATGGGATGCCCCAACACCTGATGAAATGGGAAATAGTTGGAGAGGTCTTCATATCCTTTCTTGTTTGGTCTTTTGGGCCTTGGAAACTGAACCAGATTGTTTTCCTGAGCCGAGATGAAGAAGTCAGAAACTTGTTCATTTAGAAAATAACAAACTTTGTTCTTCAAATCTTCAAAATATTTCCACCTTTGGTCTCTTTGATCATCTTGATGAGGCGACCATTGTTATTGACGCTCAGGAGGTGGAGCCCTTCAATACAATGAAGGTTTTAAAGTGAAAGCAGGTACAAATTCTTGTTTAAGTGTAACTACAGTAGTCTCTGCTTTCCCTATTCTCCTTCCTAGAACTGATGGAATTACACGAGTTTTAGCCTTAGTCTTTGTAATATAATCTTCTATCTACTGAGTTATTTAAGTAAGGTCTCGAAACCCTCCTGTGTATTTCACAGGGATCAATGGTGTGCATAATTCATCATGCAGATTTTCCACACAGATTGGCAGTAACTCTTCTTGAGGGAGTGCTAAACTTAAGAAATATGTTAATATCTTCCAGTGAGCAATTAAATCCAAAACTCTTTCATTCTCCCTTTTATTACAATTGGTAAGATAAAAAATTGTAATATTTGGAAATGTTGAGATAAATTGAAGAAGGAATTTTTGACGGAGATCCTCCCACCCAGTAATTGACTGAGATTGCAAGCTTGTGTATTAGATGAAAGCAGGTCCTTGTAATGAATGCCCAAAACACCTGAGCTTAACTGCTTCTTGTTGTTGAGGAGTTCCCATCATAGGATCACAACGGGAAACAAAATGTGTTAAGTGTTGTTCTGGATCTCCTGAACCATTAAAAATTGGGAATGTGGTACTTACAAAATTTTATGGGGGAGTATTTGCATACACCCATTCAGGGTAAGCTCTATTCTCTGGTTGAACTGGTGCACGCTTTCCTTCCATAGCTTCCAACTGAGCTGTTAATGACTCAATGGTAGTCATTAATTTTTTAGAAACATCTGCTTGATCTTGGACCTATGTAGGTGCCAGAACTGGATTTTGGATGGGTACGGCGACCGGTATTGTCACTGATGGTCGTATTAACGATTTCTATCATGTACGACCCATAGGATTAGACCTGTGAGGGTGTACTTGTAAAGGGGGATATTCTTGATCCATCCCAGTAGCTGCAACAAATTCCCTTGAGTGATTAACTTCAGCATGCTTAGGAGGAAGACTACCTTGAATTAGTTCTGTATTTAACCTCCTTAACTCCTTCATTTCTTCCTCTTGTTGTGCAAACCTTTCCTCTAACGAGAGTGATTGACCTTCTCCAGAGGTAGGGTGGAATTTAACTTGACTTTTTTTTCTTTCCCCTTGTTGGATGCCTTTTAGAGAGGGGGGAGTTGGTTATTTGAAGGAATACCTAAATTCTGGGTAAGCCTTTGATTTCAGGTACGTACACCTTCTTCATTTTCCTCTGTGTATACAGCCTCTTGAATAGGAACTTCTTCATCCGATTCATCTGAGTGAGCCTCATGTTCTGGGGGATCAGTTAAAACGACATTGATGTCATTTATCGATGCATAACGCATTGCAACACTTCTGTCAGTACTTATGTGATACTGTCTTCTTCCGTGTCCTTTATGATACATTGAATTTTGTTTGGTTGATCCCTCAAAAACTTCTTGATGAATCGTAATTCGGAGGTAATCTCCTGATAATTCAGAATTGTGTTCCTCTTGTGGCTTCTTCTCTAATTGAGAGAAGACTGACTTCTGTTGAGGAAGAGATTGAGAATTTGGAAATGTCCCCAGTCCGGTGGACTGGGGCTATTCCTATTTTTCTTGCTCAACTCCTCGAATACTATCTATTGATCCCGAGGGTTGGATTAAAAGAGTCCCCAGTCTGGCAAGCTGAGGTGGCTCTTGATCTGTGACATCTAAAACTTTCTTAAAATCTCCCCTGATTTTGCGGACTTTAGTCTGGAAATTAGCCGGATGCATCATCCTACATCCACTCAAATCACCTAGCTTAGATGACCATTGGATTATTTCTGACACTTCTATCACCTGATGATGTGCATGTTCTAAACGAGAAGCCTGTTCGATATTCTCATTTGCTTGATGCAAGAGTAATTCGACAACTTGTTCGTTAGATGCCTGACTTTGAGAAGAACTAGTTGAGGCATGTTCTTGAGAAAGTATTTGATTACACACAAAACCAGTTACATGTGGCCAACCATGGGCAATAACATTGAATGAGACCACTTTTGGAGGGCTTTGTTGGCTGGAGAGCATAGTGAAATGAAATTCTCCATGAACACCCCATCCCCTGATATGAATACCAGATGGGGCATTGGTAATTAACTAGCGCAATCTTTTTAATGCGCCAAGGCATGAACGCTGAAGGGTTATATGCTTCTTTTCAAACTTTGGATGTTGGGAAACTGAGAGAGATGACAAGTCAATTTGGTGTTGCAACCCTTCTATTATCTTGACATGATTTTGATATTCATCATAAGATAATATTTCTATTTTAAGTGACAAAGAGTTTTCCATATGTTGAGACGAATATCGTGAATACAATCTTCTATCAACGTTTTTGGAATATCATGCTGAGAGTCATCCAAAGGCCAAAACATGACTGGTATTTCACCTTTCCCCAGTTGTTTTCTCATATTCAACACTTCCTATTTGTCATTTGATGAAGATTATTCTACCTGATTGGACCAAAGCTGGTTCTTCTTTGTTGCTTCATCAGATTCAATAAGATTGGTAGAGAATTCATTTGTCAAATTATAAGATGAATGACCCAGGGGTGATTCGGCGAATGACCTACACCCCAGGCTATCTTGTAGTTGAGAAAGTATTTCACCTGCTAATGGTAAGGCATCAGACATGACTGGCCTCACATTTTCAAGTGCCTCAAGATAAGAGGGCTTTCTCATTACTACAGTGTCCATTGAAGAATTTTCCAGGCAATACGAATTACTACTGCGGAGAGGACTTTCACAGCTAAATTCATCATCATGGGGAGGACCACCATGGTGGGTTACGAAAAAATATGAAACCTCTTGCTCCTTGGTCTACTGGCCAAGCAGAGGGTTATCTTGGCTCCCATCTGAAGGTGACACTTTGAGATTGACCGAATTTTCATAAAGCAAGCCTTCATGAGGAAGTTTCTGATGAAGACCTTCAGAATTATTGTTGTTACTTCTGGAATTTGGAAATGAGAGAGTAGAATCTTGAGCTGTAATAGATAATTGTCTGAGGGCTTCAAGAACTCCAACATTGAGCAAGGACTTATTGCAAATTGGATCTTGATTTTTCAACTGTGCTGTATGGGTCTTTTTCTTGGATGTCTTCTTACTCATTTTGGAAACCACTTGTTGATGAAAGTGGTTATTATGGGTAGGTGTATGTGACTGCTCAGGATAAATGGTTAGGTTAGGCTGATTATCTCCATTTAAATCGGGCCTATGTGCCCGACTTGATTGTTCATATGACATGGGGGAGTATGCCCCATGGCCCTCTTGGACTGGAACAGAGGTTTGTATCTGCTCTGAAGTGACTTATTGATGAGTCACTCCACTGATAGGGATATATTTATGTTTCTTTCCCTATGATGTCACTGAAGTTGTTATAATATTCTGACAGGTATCCAGAATATGGGCAGGGATTTGCTTCTTCTCTTTAACCATTGTCAGAATGTACATGGTGACTTCAGCTGCCATAATGGGAATATACATCCATTTTTTTTTTGTAATAGGAGTATGTGCCTACTAATGTCCTCCTTTTCTATCAATGGATATTGACAGTACTTATACATAGGGGCAGAGAGTTGAGTCTGCTCCAAATTTGTCATCAGGGCTTTCCGGATGACTTCTCCAGGTGCTACCAAACGATACTGTTGGAAGACTTGATGAACATTGGTAGTTGTATGTGCCTACTGGATATTCCTCTTCAAGTATGGTTGAAAGGTTTCCTTCAATACTGGCAGACGAGATTGGTGACAGAATTAGAGATTGTAAGAAGGTGTATGTGCCTGTTTACAGGTGGTCACCACATTTGGTTGGCGAGCTTCTTTGGATGTAGTTAGACGAGCCTGCTGACTGGATGATGAATTATAAGTAGGTGTATGTGCCTACCAATAGTACTCTGTCAGAATTTCTTGGCGGGATTTGCGGGTTGCTTCTAGATGAGTCTGCTAGATAGTGGGATTAGAACAGACGGGTGTGTGTGCTCGCTTGTTGCTTGCCATCAAGTTAGGTTGATGGACTTCTTCGGAGGGGGAAGAGGTAATAACCTACTCCCTATTGACCAAATTTTTCCTTTGAAGATTCATCTTGCATGATTGGGTCTAAGGAACCTGAGCCGAATGCCTATAGGTGATACCCTCATCATGTTGAGGGTGCACTACTGCACGAGTTTGGCGGTGATTGTTGGTGGGAGTCCTTAGTAAGGACTCCTGTCTTATTGAACTGAGGCCTTAAGTGACATCTTCATTCACCTCTCTGTAATATGGGAGGGACTAGTTATTGCATTCCGGGGATAACAACCCAAAACAGTTGGAGACGGTGGTTAGAATCACCTGTTTCTTGACCACTGGTCGTCATTGTCCCGACAACCAGGGTGAATTGTTAACTTGGAGGGCTTGTCGAGCACCCTCCAGAGTTGGGATGGTACCGTGTTGACAATATTCCCTCACTAACGCATTCAAGACCCAGCGTTGAAAACGCTGAGTAGGTGATGTCATCCTCAGAGCGGATAAGGATCCAACAGGAGTAGCGGCTGAAGCATTCACAGGTGTGAACTTAAAAGAATCCATTATGTGTTGTAGATAGATCTTTAAAAAGAGTGCCTATTTGATATATCAAACATAATCAAGATAAGTCTGGCCAGACTACATCTTTTGGATGAGTGTTTATGTTATTTATTGCTTTGTTGGCCCTCATATTGAGTTTAATAGGGGCCTAACAAATAAGTAAAACATCATTTTAACTTGGTTAAGGATTCACGTCGGGTTCACCATTTTTTTTTGCTTCTTCTAGAGATGGGGATGACCTTGTTTGTTTAAGGTACAAACTTTCCAATAGGTTTCTAATGGATTTATTCATAGAACCGGAAACATCCAATGAATCTATATCCATTTGGACCTACTTTCCAAAGGTAGGTTCTCATTAGTCATGGACTGATGAGGCTTAAGAAATTTCATTGGTCGAGAGGATGATAGGTCAGGCTCATCACACCTTTTTGGGGGGAATTATTACCTACTCCAGGACTCTCTTATAGATTTAAGTTATGTTCATGAATCCTTATTAATTCACCAAGTATAAAAATGAGTTTTCCTTTAGATTTAGCAATCAATTATTGATATGTATGAGATTTAGAGAATCTTTTATATGTATTTGAGGTTCTTCATCGGTGTAGAATCATCCGTATGTATTAGAGATTCTTAGTCAATGGTATCCTTAAATACATTATATATAAATCTCTTGGTCATTATGATGACCATACTAGTTTTAAATCCACTCAGTGGGGGCACTTGAAGTTTATTTTCCTTCAGAAAGATAAGGATTATTTTAGAGTTCGGATCGTACCCGAAGATGGGCTACCTACGTATCTTTGTTAAAAAGGAATCAGAACCCACATAGTTAGATAAAAGAAATATAAGGTTTATGCATGGTTAATGGCCCAAAAAGATATTTCGTGATTACTTTCACACTCTAAGATAACGTAAGTCATGCTCGGTGTGAGAAACAAGAGGTATCAGTAAACTTGACAATGGTTCCATGAAAGATGCAGTTATGATAAATGATGTGGGGCTTACGTATGTATGACTGCCCATGTAAATAAGGACTAGGGCTTAGGAATGAAGCCCAAGAAGCAGGTTCCATAAAGGTATTTGTACTTTATGGAGATTTTGGGATTTTAACCCGGGACTTACTCCTGAAAAGAAGCCCAAATTAGGAGGGACTTATGATTGGGTTTTATTCCTGAGAATGAAGCCCAAACCAAAAGAATTAAGATTGGGGTTTACTCATGAGGAGGATGCCCAATGTTTAAGGAAACTATGACTCAGGATTACTCCTAAGAAGGAGGCCCAGGTTAAGGGGACTTGTGATTGGGGCTTATTCCTGAGAAGGAGGCCTAGGTTAAAAGATCTTCTCATCATAAAGGATGAGGTCATATAGGAAACCCCTAACCATGGTGACATAAATCCTGTAAGTCACGAGGTTTTGGGAGAGGTTCTCCCAGAATTCCTTTTAGATAAGGAAGCCAAAAAAAGAACCATGCCATAAATGGATTTGAAGAGGGTTTTGAAGGCTATATCTTGAATAGGAGATGTGGATTTAAGGAAAGGAAGTGACTAGGAAGGAGGCACGCAAGTATTGTTCTGGCGTACAAGTCCTGGTCGCGCATGTATACTTGCGCGACATGAGTCACCTTGGGCGAAGAATAATACATAGGGTAATACTAGGGTGACTTTGAACTCAAGCCCCTAATATCATCCCTAGAGACTTCCAGAAGGGTTCTGCTCAAGTTCCCTTGGTGGCGCGCGCAAGTTTCTTCATTTCCCTTAAGGGATAAACACTTAGGCGCACAAGTATTAATGAGTTCCAACACTTAATCCTTATTCTTCCTCCTTTGAGCTTCCATTCTAGGTAAAGATTTACCTTAGAAGTGTTCGGAAGATGTCAGACAAAGACATGGGCGACAAGAGCTTGAATATGAGTTTGGGAAAAATTGTCCTCGAAATGGGGGGCCAACAGGGGCTATTTATATGCCACTGTGAACCTTGGGAGAAAAAAAAGAATAGGGTGCACAAGTGACTTGAACGACCCATATGTGGGGTGCAAGTGACTTGCGTGGTGAGAAGAAAACTTGTGTGTCTTCTTCTTAATGGGTTTCTTGTTCATGCCTTTGTCAATTTTTGAAGTTCTTCAAAGGATGACTCTCTTTGTGCTTAAGGTATTCGCCTTTTCCATTCATTTGGACTCTGTGACGGAAAATATCGTCAACAATGGTGTAGCAAGAAGTGGTAGAGATGTTGGAAGGTTGTGGGACTTGGGAGAGGTGGAAGTGAAAACACGGGTGGATGAAGATGTTGGTATGGATGGAGTACCAATAGTAGGAAGTGGTAGTGGGAGTAGGAAGCGACAGATGGTGATCTGACTGAGGTCTCGATAGCATAGTGTGCACGACACCATGAGAGGCTAAGAGGGAGGTGGTTTTGGGGATGGAGGGAAAGTGAAAATTAGTATTAAGGTTGTATCGGGTGGATGGATGGGTGGGAGGCAAGGTAGTGATGTGCGGATAGGTATCAGGGGTCGGGTTATGTTAAATCCTGAGTGACCTATTTTTTAAAATTTCATTTTTAATGATGCACATGGTTAGCTCACACGGTTAGACAAACTGTGAGCTAACCGTGCTATTTCTACTATCCAAAGGGTATTATGCATTGTTTCCTCACACGGTTAGGCAAACTGTGTGCCAATCATACAAAGCCCACTACCTCATGTTGCACGGTTGCCTAGGACTGTTTCATGGTTTACGCTTACCGTGCTCAAATCGTGCACCCCTAGAAAAGCTTCCAAAAACTCCTAAAACCCTTACAAACTCTCCAGAACATTACCCAACCACTTAAAACACATAAAAAAGGCATAAAAAGGTTTAATAACTCAAATAGTGGGTACCAAATTCTCTTAACTATTGGACTTTCTGTCCTTGAAAAGTAGAGAATAATTTCTTTTCCGAAAGTGCTCGGGCCGTTGCTCGACCATCTCCTTATCCCGCTCCCTAGTCTCCTCATAAATCTGACCATGTTTCCATAAAACTCAAACTAGACTGATGATTTTACCATGAAATACTTTCTCTTTCCTATCTATAATTCACACTGTCACATGCACTAGAGAATCATCCAACTCTAGCTCAACATGATCCCAATGAATCACATGGTCATGATCCGACTGATACTTTTTGAACTGTGACACATGAAACACATTGTTCACCACACTAAACCATGGTGAAAAATCCAACTAATATTCCAACTCTCTAATCCACTCAAGTATCTCAAAAGGGATAATATACCTCAAAGATAACTTTCCTTGCTTTCCAAACCGACGATGTCCCACCTTGAATAGATTCTCAAGAACACATGATTACACACCTCGAAAGATAACGATCATTGATAATGATTTATATATAATTTTTGAGGACTCTGAGCCATCTCCATTCTCTTCATGATCATATTAATCTTCTATGTTATCTCTTGGACAAGTATTGGCCCAACCATTGAATTTTATCCTATTTCCACCCAATAATGCGGAGAACGACATGGATTCCCAAACAATGGTTTAAACAGATCCATATATATGGAGGTCTGATAATTGATATTATAGGAGAACTCCACCAATGGAAAGTGATCCTACCATGAGCCACTAAAATCCATGACGCAAGCCTGTAACACATCTTCTAACATTTGTATCGTCCTATCATATTTCCCATCCGTTTGAGGATGATATGTCGCACTTATCATAAACTGAGTCTCAAGGGATTTTTGTAAGGATTTCTAAAAACATGACATCAACCTTAGGTCTCTATCTGATACAATCGAAAATGGTACCCCATTCCTCTTTACCACCTTCCGGATATAGATTTTGGATAGATCCTCCACCATATGGGATTCATGAATCAGGATGAAATGAGTCTACTTTGTGAGTCGATCCACTATCACTCATATGGAATTGTTCTTACTACCCATTATTGGGAGACATGTAACAAAATCCATCATTATCTTCACCCACTTACATATAGGGATAGGTAAATACTACAACATACCTACTAGTCACTGATGCTCTGCCTTGACTTACTGACAAGTCAAGCATCTCAATACAAACTCAACCACTTTCCTTTCCATACCTGCCCACCAAAACTATAATTTTAACACCTTCTTCATTTTCTGAATTCTGGGATGGATAACCCATCTAGAATGATGATATAAACTGAGAAGTTTCTTCAAACAAGCCTCCAGTATAACCATCCAATTTTGAAATCACAACACTGAATTCGCATCCAGTTTCTAACCCTCAATGGTCTCCCCACCATTGAGTTTTGACCTCATAACGACAAACTCTGAATCAAACATCTACTCCAATTTAGTCAAACCAACCATGTTAGGAACCAATGATATTAGAAAGAAAATAGCTACATCACCCCGGTCTTCACATCCCAACTTCGCGTCGACTATAACTGACATCAATTTCCACTAATCTAAAGCCTTTTTCACCACTTGAGCATATGACTTTATAAATAGCACTTCCCTAGTGTGTACATCAAGTCAAAGTCAAACATCTGGATGTACTCCATCCATATAATTTTCCTCAAATTCAAATCCCTCTATGAGAAAATATTCTTCAAGCTCTTGTGGTTGGTAGACACTGTGAATTTCTCCTCAAAGAGATAGTGTCGCTGAGTTTTCAAAGAGTACACCACCACTTCCAACTCAAAACCATGTGTTTGGGTAGTTATTCTCATGAAGCCTAAACTATGGTGAGCCATACACAACCACATGATCCCCTTTCATGAGAAAACACCCCAACCCTGATCCTGATGCATCGTAATACACCACATACCATTTCCCTAGTTCTGGTAAAACTAAGATCGGTGCTGATGTAAGATGATCCTTAAGCTCTTCAAAAGATTTTTTTTCACACGATCATTTCATTGAAATTGAACATTATTTCTTATCAAAGCTATCATCAACAAGTATAATCATGATAATCCACAAAAAAAGTGTCGATAATACCTAGCTAGACCAAGGAATCTCTGAATCTCAAAGATATTCTTTGGTAGTTTCCAAGAAATAATAGTCTCTATCTTCTCTAGATCCACCAAAACACCTATATAAGAAATTATATGGCCAAGAAAATGAACCTATTGTATCCAAAAGTCACACTTTGATAATTTGGAATAAAATTGATGATCTCTCAAGATCCCCAAAACTATTGTCAGGTGTTTCTCATCTTCCACCATTATTCGTGAATACACTAGTATATCATCCATGAATACCATAATAAAAGAACCCAGATATCTTTGAAATATAAAATTCATCAATTACATGAACACCATTGGTGCATTTTTAAGGCCAAAGGTCATGAACACATTCTCATAATGGCCATATCTACTTCTGAAAGCTGTTTTAGGAATATCCTCCTTTTTCACCCATAACTGATGATATCCTAACCACAAGTCAATCTCAAATAACCACTGATATCCCCTCAATTGATCGAACAGGTAATCAATGCATGGAAGTGGATATTGGTTCTTTATCATAACTTGGTTAAGCTTACGATAATGAACACACAACCAAATAATTCCATCTTCCTTTTCAAAAAACAAAACTGACACTTCCCACAGAGACATGCTAGGCTGGATGAACCCTTTGTTTTCTAAATCCTACAACTGTAATTTCAATTACCTCATTTCTATTGATTTCATCTGGTAAGATGGAAGTGAGATAGTATTGGTCGCTGGAAGAAGATCGATCATAAACTACACTTCTCTCACGGGTGACAACCCTGATAATTCTTTAGGAAAGACATCCATAAACTGATCAACCACTATTGGAAAAATACTTCTCCCAACCTCTTTCATTGATTACAAAGACAAAGATTCTAATTGATACAATATAATCCCAATTTCTAGTTCCAACAAGCATGTTGCACCCACATTCACATTTTTCTCTCCTCTAAAAAGATGCACAACACCATCACCCATTGTAAAACAAACTATTTGCACATAATAGTCAATGTGGTAATTAAAAAATTTCATCCAATCCATACCTATGATTATATCATATGCATACATCTTAAGCACTGAGAAGTCCCACATCAACTCAATCCCATCCACAACTATACAACACACTCTATACAAGGAGGTTCGACACTCACTTTATCCTAGAGAAGTTTTAAGTTTTAAAACAGAAGGCATAATTTCCACATTAAACCCAAAAAATCAACCACACAAGAATAAATAAAAGAATGAAAAGTACTCATATCAAACAACACTTTAATAAAGTTAGAATTCAAAAGAATCATACCTCACACTATGGATGGTTCTGAATGATCATCCACCACAACCTACTTAGCTCCAAACAACTTCTTTCTTGCCACACTATGATCTTTATTACCCTGTTGAAACTTCCCCTACTAAGGGGTCATTGTATTCCTAGAATCACCATGACTAACTCAATTCTACTAATGAGTGGTATGCTACTACCCCCATCCTATCGAGGCATAAGATGCTTGTGACCCCTGAGGAGTGTCACGAACACCTGACCTCGGAGCATTATGACAATAACACTGAAGATGCCCCATATTCTTTCAATTATGACATGCTCAAGGCTATTTTGAAAAATCCCACTTCATGTGGCATATAGAACCACATTGAAAACATAATGCCTTGATTTGATGCTTCGTAGTAAGATTCGCCAATCCCGCCGTCAGATTCTAAACCATCCTCCAACCCTTGAAATAAGTGTCCCTCTTCAACTTAATCTCTGTATTAGAGTTACCACTATTCCCCATGGGTACCAACATGCTTCCCCCACTTGTAGCCCTCAATATATCCCTTTTGTCCACTGATTCTCTATTCACCATTTTTGTATAATCACTTATACATAGCATAGATATTTTGGAACGAATTTCTTGCATCAAGACCGCTTCAAATATATGTGATTTTAAGGACATAGTAGCTGCCACCTAGGGTGAAAACCACAATAAGTTCATAGACATAGTTTTATATTCTGTCACCAACATGTTCTATTTATTAAAGCTAAATAAAAATGTTGTGTGATGAATTTTAAGTTTATGAGGGTAGAATTGTTTGTTAAAAAATTCATCAAAACCCTCCCACGTCATACCTTGGTCCATTCCATCCTGGACCGCCAACTACCACCACTAACGTGCAAGATCATCCAACATGTACATCGCTAAATTTATTTTTCACTCTTCCAGTGTTCCCAAGAAAAAAATATCTGATTCATCTTGTTCAACCATGCTTCTTCCCTTTCTGGATTTGAATTACCCCAAAAATGGGTGGTTTCTACTTTTGAAACTGAACCAAGTGGTCCACATTCTTTGGATAATCGCTTATATTACCACTTTCCACCACTTGAAAAGATTTCACTATACTTTTCACTAGCTTCTGGTACACCTGGGGCTCAGGTGCAACCACATTTTCCACAACATCCTCTGGTTGGTCTCTACGACATCTATCCAGTGCCATTTTTATCAACACAAGAATCACTATAAATCTCACTCCCTAGAAAATTAAGGCTTACAATTTCAAATTCAATCACATTACGCTATCAAAATCATGCATTCCAAAATTTCCATTTTTTTCCATGTTTGACCATTTTGTAAAATCCATAATGTTTTGAAAATCTATCCATTTTTAAAATACAACAACCATTTGGTTTTCAAAATTTCACCTTTGAAAATAATTTTCAAGTTTTCAAAACAACACATTCATATCACAACATAGATAATTATGCCAAATGAAGTATGAAATACTAGAGATAATTCATTTCTACCATGCATGTCATGCTCATCTCATTGGCTATACCCACAAAAATGAGATCACGCTCCTATAAGTGTCTCCCAAACACTTATGTACCCAACTCCCTGGTAATTTGAAGTTCAACACAAAAGGGTTATCTATATCCTTTTATTCCATACATTTCAAGTTCTGACAATCCCACGCCTTTCTACCATTTCATCTCAAGTTATACACCAATAATTAATGTGAACACCAAGACCTAAAATCAATTCCAAAGAACCGAACTAACTTGAAAGTCAAGGACTAAACAAACTGATACAACTTGTAACATATTTCCCCTTCTCATTGTCTTGAGATGGTGATGGAATTATAATTGGCCTTAAGAAACATTCCCAAGGTGCCAAATTATGACAATTAATGTCGAGAGATTCAAGAAAAGTTGGGGAATGATTTTGCCTTAGAATGAAAATAACCAACCAAATGTTCCTTTATCAAAATCCATACATGATGCATGTCAATAATGTTACAAAATACGACAATACCCAAAAGACCAATCCCACCAAACTATAATAATCCATAAACCAGAGTAACAAGTGGAAGAATAAACAATAAAACCCAAAGATGCTACAACATATCTCTATATCTTTACACCAAGCTCTAAGCTCCAAGTACCACAAGACCACCCAAGCATCATGGTTCACCACTAAGGAAATGAGAAGCTTTACCCTTACATGTGTCCCAAGGCACAACATCTACAAAAACACCAAAGTTCCAAAGAAGGGGGTGAGTAATAATACACAACAGGTTTTCCCCAAATGAATTCCCTATACACACCACTAGGATAAAATCAGTTAGCACAATTTATCTAAAACCGTGAAACAAAGCAACAATTTCCAACAATCCAAACACACTCTTACCAAACCATCTTACCCAAATCATAACAATACCAAATAATGAAACTAAACACGCCCTTAACCATTTCCCAACATATATTTTCATAACCCAAAATGTTTTCGTGTGTCCGCACGCCTACCAAAAACATACTCACACGGTTACACATGAGCTCGGTGTTACTATTGACGGTGGAACATCACATCAAACCTCATACCCTTTTTATATTGGTACTGCACACCCACATTCCAATCCCTAATGGCAGTCCTTCAGGCTCACTATCCATCCCATACAACTCATGCTTATACTACAAAATTCAACAATCATAAAAATCAATATTTACCAAAACCACATCAACCCACAATTTCCAACCAAAAAAATCTATTAAGAAAATCAACAATTATGACACAAGCCATGGCCATTTAAATAAAATCAACATTTATTGAAAACCCCCTTAAATTCATCCATGCCAAATATCAAAACAACCTATTTTATTGAAAACCATTTTCGCAAACCATTTCCCAAAAATCCACCATTCTAATGATTTTAAAATCATAATTTTAAAGTCCAACATCAATCACATTTCACAACAATAACCCGTTTTCCCAAAATTCACAAAACATTATAAGATGGGTGTCACACAATCTTCTCACATCAGAAACATCATAAAAAACAAACAACCATTAAACTGAAATTAACTCCTTCTAGTTCTATCAAAATAGAGATGAGAGTGAAGCCACTTACCTTAGGGTTTGGAAAAATCGACCCACCGCATAACCGCACACCGAATCTGGGTGAAACTTCCACAAAACACCTTAGATCTATTTTCTTAACATCAAAGATCCCAACTCTCATAATTTTAGGAAAAAACCCCTAGATCTACATGAAACAAATGTATATCTAGGAAAATGAGAGAGGGGGGAATCTAGATCTAAGGAAAACCAAGAAGCAACCAATAGAGGAGACTTACTAGAAGAGAATCGTCTTCAAATAAAAAAGAAAACACATTTATTTGCTTCCAAAATGAGTGGAATAGCCCCTATAATCCTTGAGAAAAGTAAATCCCGAGTAATGTTTGAGTGGGAGGAAGTTTGGGGTGTTTCAGGTTAAATCCCAAGTGACCTGTTTTTAAAAATCCCATTTTTAACTTCCACTGTTAGGAAAACTATGCACTAACCATGTGAAGCCTACTGCCTTATATTACACGGTTACCTGGGTTTGTTTCATGGTTTACACTAACCATGCTAAAACCATGCACCCCTAGAAAAACTTCCAAACCCTCCCAAAACCCTTACAAACTCTCCCAAACATTACCCAACCACTTAAAACAAATAAAAATTTATAAAAAAGGCTACATAAATTCAACCAAGGGTACTTCACGCTGAACTTCCATAGAGAAGTTTGAATGGAATGGTAGGGAGAAAGTGTAGGAGGATAAACCAACATCGAGACCAAAATTGGATTTGACTCTTAGAAATTATTCCCTCATATTTGAAACAACTAGCACCACCCCCACCAAATGAAACTACTAGAAATGATCAGTTAGGAAGAGTCCTTGTCGAAAGAGGATATGATTTTTGGTTCCATTAATATCATTCATTTAAGGTACCCCTTCTCCAATGATGAGCATGACTATGAACCCGAGTTCCCAGCATCCGACTGGGGAATTAGAGGGAGAGGCCATAAGAGCCGACGATATCAAGGAAGAAGTAGTCATAGAAGGATCCATAATTCTCACTATGCCCCTACTCAAACCATCAATATTGCAGAAACTCTTGGAAGATCCCTTAAACATGCCTAACAAGAATAGGAAAATACCTTTGCACCCAGTAGAAGCTACTATGACCCGATCACTATGGAATATCAGTCAGGAGAAGAATAGGTGTCATATCTCCATTGGTGAGCAGGCAGACCTACCCAAACCAACCATCCAAGGATAGGAACACGTCCATCTCCTATATTTAGGGTTTATCCATCTAAATAAAATAATAAAGTCCCTAAAGCACCTATGAAAAAGCATCACCACCTGGGGAAGTGCAGACCTTTAGACCATAAATATGACATCCTAAAATATTTATCTTCAGTACCATCAAAGCTGTTGATCCTAAAGGCCCTGAGCTTATAAAGAGACCTTAGAGAAGCACTCAAAGAGTATTTTATAAGACCCTAGGAGTTTGAATCCAACGTGTCTGATTCCGAAGTCTATCGGATAGAGACCGACCCTATAGAATGTCATGCAATCATCTTCTTCACAAATCAAGATGAATATGCCATTATAGAGGGACACATCAGACCCCTATATGTTTTTAGAAGGATAAATGGAATCAATGTATGAAAATATTTCATTGATAATGGCTTGGAGTTATTCTCATTCTAGTTCAGACTCTTATCCAGCTAGGTTAGGATGAGGATAACCTATCACCATCCACCATAACACTATAGGGCTATGAAAAAAATGAGTAGAATACATTAGAAAAAATAAATCTCAAGGATCAGTTTGGAGACCTCATAGTAAAATTAGTATTTTTGGTGGTTTGGAAAAGCACAGACTTCAATTCCTTTCTAGGAAGACTATGGTTTCATCAACATGCTTCAATTCCATTATCATACCATCAGTGCATACAATACCACATAAATGAAAAAATCGGGACATTACATGCTGATAAATCCCCATTCGAATCCTATTTTTCACATTATATTGGCATAGGATTATATTGATCAGAAGGGAAACATACCCTAGTTGATGGGGTTGCTCAGGTCACCACCCTGAATGATTTGGAAATGGTATCAGATGACCCCTTCAAACAGATCGATGAAGAATATGTGTTACCTATCAATCAGGCCAGGTAGGTGATCCCAGATATAGACACATATTCCATATGTCTCATGATTTCATTCACGACCACCAAGTCCAGGAAAGTTGAAAAGTTCACTGAATCATCAGACAATGGTGAGAGCTCAGATGCAAGTGTCCACATTCCATCAGTGGAGCTCCAGGAAGCCCCTGCTTCACCAGATAAGGTAGAAGAGGTTGTCCCATCACCCAAAAAGGATGAGGACACTCATCCATATCTCACTCCATCCTCTCTAGAGTTTCAAGGAAACCCCAAAGTTCCATCTGGGTTTGAGGAGGTTATGCATCTTATGAATGTCAAGGTATCGACTAATTCCCCAACTCTGGAGAACCTATCCCACTACTTTATCCCCCTATGGAACAAGAGGAAGAAGATAAAGTGGATGAGGTATAATAGGAATAGGACCTTAGGGATTCCCCTTAAGAATTTGAGGAGTGTGTCTCTACCACCATTAATGAACTTAGATAAATCAATATGGGTACATAAGAAGATCCCCAACCCACTTCAATTAGTGTCACCATGTCTTATGAGAAGAAAGGGGTATATACCTCCTTCCTGAAGCTGCATGAAGATGTTTTCACTTGAAACTACAAAAAAATTCTAGGCCTCAATCCCAAGGTGTCTAATCATCACATGGGCTTAACAGAAGACCACCGAGGCTATAAGCAAGCATCCAGAAGGATGCACCCGACACATGCCACCAAAATTGAGGCTAAAGCTGACAATATCATTAGATCCAAAATCATTTTAGAGGTAAAATATCCCAAATGGATGGCCAATATCATCCTTTTCAAGAAAAAGAATGGGAAAATCCAATTTTGTGTCATTTTTTGGGATCTTAACCAACACTACCCGAAGAATGATTTCCCAGTCTAGATAATGGAACTACTAATTGATGCAATAGCTGGATATCTGGATCTCTCCTTCTTGGATGGATACTTGGGACCTAATCAAATTTTAATGGCCATGGAATATGAATAATCCACCTCCTTAATCCCCCCATGTAGTATTTTTCTATCAATTAATTCCCTTTGGCTTGAAAAATACCATCTCCACCAATTAATGAACCATGCACCACATATTAAAACTATTCTTAGGAAAATTTTTCGAATTCTACATTGATGACCTAGTTTTAAAATCTCAAAAATGTTCGAATCACTTGGAAGATCTTGAGACCATATTCAATAAATTGTGATAGCACAACCTTAAAATTAACCCCTTGAAGTTTGTTTTTGGCGTTACCTTAGAGAAATTACTCAACTTCATCATATTACATTGTGGCATCAAATTCAACCTTGAGAAGACAAAGACCATCCTTGGCATGTAACCTCCTCACAACCTCACAAGTTGAGAGGAATTCAGGACACATATCGTACATTTGGTGCTTTATATCCAACATTGCAGGAAAATTCCTTACCTTTACAAGGTTGATGAAAAGGGGGATTGAATATCAGTGGACGAAATATTTTCAACAATCATTTGAAAGCCTCAGGAAATATATCTTGGTCCTGCCAGTGCTGATTCCACCTATTGAAGGAAGGACAGTTATTCTCTATGTGACAGCTATAGAATGACCACAAGGTTCCTTCCTCACATAATATAATGATGCCAGCAGTGAAAGCATACTCTATTATCTCACTTGGAAAATGATCGAGGCTAAGACTCATTATTTAGATATCGATAAGAGATGTATGGAATTGATCTTTGAAGTCCAGAAGCTGAGACACTATCTGAATCATCATAAGGTCTACTCGGTCTCTCATAGTAACCCACTCAAATAAATTCTTATCCATCTAATGTTGACCAGATTTTTATCACGATGGGAAGTCATTCTGTAGCAGTTTGACATTCATTTAGTTCCTCATAAAGAGATCAAGGTCCAGGCATTGGAATTGTTTTTAGAAAATCACCCCTCAATAGAAATGACACCATTGGACATTGAATTACCTGATGAAGGGGTATTCTCTATTCAAGAGGGCCCAAAAATATGGGAAATTCAATTCAATGGTGTATCAAGAAGCCCGATAGGGAGGATGATGGAAGACCCCAAGATCAAAAAAGTGGGTCTGGGAGTCATAATCACTTCTCTAGGAATGGAGGTTCCACCTTACTCCTTCATGCTATCTGAAGGGTACACAAACAATGAATTGGAATACCAGGATATCATTGTAGGGATAGAGCTGGAACTTTAGGTGAAAGTGAATCACTTGAAAATAAAAGGTGATTCAAAATTGGTTATCAAGCAGGTAAATGGGGATTATGTTGTCAAAATGGAATAGGTAGTCCCCCTACTAAAACATGTTTGAGGACTAATGGAGGAATTCCCTTTGGAACCGAAATTAAATCATGTCCCACAATCCCAAAATTCCTTGGTAGATACCTTGGAAAATGTATCCATGGATCTAGCCGACCCAGATCAGGATGAAACTATCATCAACATTGCACACCGCCATATGGTCTCACCATTTGTTAAAACTTATTTTCAAGGTATCAATGAGATTAGTACCATCTGTGAACTATATGGTCCTACCACTACCTGGATGACACCCATCATGGAATAACTTCTAAAAATAGAGCTTCCATGATATAGAGATAGAATAGAGAAAATCTAAAGATGATAAATTAACTTTGTTCTATATGAAGACACAAATAATCAAAATTTCCTCTACAAAAAAATCTTTAATGGGGTTCTTCTTAGATGAATTGATGGGGAAGAGATAATTGGTGTCATGAAGGAGGTGCACACCAGAGACTATAGTGCCCAGCAGTCAAGACTCATGTTTTCCCATCAAATTTAGAGGCTTGGGTACTACTATCCCACTATAACATAGGATTTCACAAAATTCACAAAAAAAATTCATGCTTATCAAGTGAAAACCAAATTCATCTACCAACCCCTGGAGTTGTTTCACACAACCAAGTACTCTTATCCATTTTCCATATGGGGAATGGACATCATGGGACCATATCTTCCAACTAAGGCCAAGTATTTCAAGTATATTATTACTATGAATAAATTATTCTCCAAGTTTTTCGAGGTTATACCCCATAAAGAGGTCGAGACAAGGAATATTTTTAGCTTCTTGAAAGCCAACATCATCACGAGGTTTGGTGTACTTTATACAATACTAATGGAAAATGGCACCAATTTCTATTCTACTGAACTAGAGAAGCTATATTAGGAATACGATATCAAGTCCAACCACTCATCTTGATATAATGTAGTGGATAATAGAAAAATAGAGGCATTCAATAAGACTATCAAATATACTCCAAAATATGGTAGATAAGGATAAAAAGTCTGGGCTGGACAAGCTCCTATATTCCCTATGGCCTTACCAGACCACGACCTGCACCACCACACAGGAGACCCCATACTCATTGTTATACGGGACAAAGGTGGTCCTACCCATCTTGGTTCAATTGACTCATTCCACATTTCTATCCGTGATCAGTTGTCCATATATGATAAATCGCAAAAATGACTGGATGAATTAACGAGACTGGATGAGAAAATATTGCATACCTTACATCATTTTGAAGTCCAAAAAACCTGAATCATGTGTGAATTTAACAAAAAGGTTCACCTTTGATATTTCCTTGAAGGAGATATGGTGTTGGTCCTCAAGACTCTGATGATACTTAGAAAGAAACATTTGAAGTTGGAACCCAAATGAGAGAAACATTACACCGTATGTAAGGTCTACTCTAATGGAGCTTATTATTTGATTTCAATGGATGGGAATCTTACCACGACTCACACCAATGAAAGGTTTTTAAAGAAGTATTTCATGTAATTGCATGATACTTCTTCCTTCATGATGTTAAACTGCATGCTTCATTCTGCATGATGTTAAATTGCATGCTTCGTCCTACACGATGTTAAATCGCATACCCATTAGTGTCCATGTCATGGGGAAATAAAGTGAATAAAATCAACCTCCTCACCACATGATGTTAAACTACATGAGAATCATCATTTTAATCAACAATTCACCACACACGAGCTAGATCTGTCTGAGAGAAAGATGGAATTCCCTTGCTCCCATGTGAGAGTCATATCCATGTGAGGAGTCTCTTTATCAAGAACTATATATGATTTGATTCTCATTAAAATAGAATATACAGTGACACTTGGATATATAATCTTGGGTCCAAGCATAATAATCAAAATTATTAAGGGAAAAAACAAAATTCATACTAGTGTATGGGCCATGCCTACATAGGGAGACAGTTTTAAACAATATACCTTTTTCACATTGAGTCACTATCATCCTCACCACATGGATTTAAACTATTGGCCTAAATGTCCTTTTCATGTGACTTTAATCTTCATGCTACCTCTAAAACTATGTGAAACTTGATTCCTATTGCCATTGGATATGTAGGGACGTCCAGGTCCTTAATATGGGGTTCATCCACAAAAAAGGATAAAAGTTCCTTCCTCCATACGTGCAAGTTTGATATTCATAGGGAGTTGTTGGAGAACCATGTATAGATTGATTCCTACCATCATATAATATATATAGACACCTAAATATGTCATCTTGGTCCATCCATCACAAATGAAAAATACCCCTATTCTTCATGTTACCACCTATGTGCGATGGAATGAACCTTTTCCACCCCTTGTTTCTCACACCGAGCGTAGCTCACATGGGTTTAAGAGTTTTAATTGGGTATTTCCTATATAATCAAGGCATATCAACATGCATCAAGGTTTCCATGGTCCTAGTAGAAAGACCCTAAAAAGAACACAGAATTTCCTTATTGTATGATGTTAAATTGTATGGACCCACAAGAACTACATATGGTTGGATTCCTATTTTGACAGGATACATAGTGAAGCCTAGTCCCTATGTCCTAGTCCCTCCATTGGTCATGAAAAATAAAAATGTCTCCATATCCTATACATAAAACAAAAATCTATGTTGGAGGTATCAATTTTGGGTTCCTCATTCAAGAACCTATTAAGGAAATAGAAATTTTCCCACCTACATATGAGTTAGATCTATATAGGGGATTCACTCTATGGAAAAGCATAGTCTGATTGTTTCTTACATACTTAGACACATTCCTTACAGTCATCATACTTTGTGCCCCTGGAAATTTTGGATCTTCACAAATCTTCCTTTGGACATTAGAAATAAGGAGGGTCAGTGTCCCAAGGACACCTTTATTTTTCTATGCACAATATTCTATAGTTGGATCCGCATAAGTTTCCCATAAAAAATCATGTTAACCAAAGTAAAATTGGTCCCTAGGAGATGCCTCTTCTCTCTCCATAATCCCCAATGTCATTATCAACCCATATCACTTATCCTGATCTGAGAATCCCCAAAATCATGCTTTACACTTTATTTACCCCTCACATCCAAGGCAAGTTAGAACATACAAACTCAATGAGCCTTTTATTACTCATCATTTCCATGAAAAATCATCCTTACCACATATTTTTAAACTACAAGGCCAATATACTCATTGCGTGACAATAAATTTCATGATCTATAAGAACTGCATATGGATTTATTTCTACCATCATAAGATACGTAACGTCACCCAATCCCCAATCCTCGGTTCAACCGTAAGAAAAATTAAAAAAGTTCCCTCCCTATGCATGGGTCATACCTATGTAGGGAATCATAAAAAAACACTCAAAAATAATAATCCTACCTATGTATGGGTCAGACCTATATAAGGAAAATGTTTATGCCCACTCCTAGAAAATATTGACATGAAATGACCCTTTCATATTCAGGTGATTCTATTTCACAATCCAAACTCTATGTCAGGGGAGACTCAGATCTCCATAAACCTTCCTATCTATCAAAAAATCGAGGTTCAGCATCCTGGGGACACCTTTTTTTGGATATGTGCAGTATTCCCTAGTTGGATCCATAAAAGATACCCATAAAAATGGAATGTCACCAAAGCCAAATTCATCCCCAGGAAAGGTTTTTCCTAATTTCATACACCAAAACAATGTTTTCATCCTATATCACCACTTAGATTCACAAACACCAAGATTACATCTTATAACCCTTCACCTTCATGCTTGAGGATGACATAATATTATTAGATAGATTACTATGAAAAATGAAAAATGTTTATCCCTCGATCAAAGCTAAATGACCTTAAATTATATCTCTCAAATTTCCTCATTACAAGACATTAAACATAATGGTATGCATCTTAGATGCATGAAATTAAACTACATTGTACATCAACCCTCCTTTACACAAGCCAAACCTGTGTGGTATTGGTTCCTCAATCATGGATAGTGCCGATACAGATTTCCTTTTCATTTTTAGACATCATTCTCTTGACAATCCACCCTTATTGGTCTTAAAAAAATATAAGTTCTCATAAAACTACTCATCCATTGGAAGGAGGAGGTTGGTGTCCTGATGACACCTTTTTTTGTCTATGTAAAATATACCCTAGTTGTCTCTACATAAGTTTCCCACAAAAAAGGGCATGTCAATTAAAGGAAAATTTGTCCCCATAAGAGGTTTTCCCTCTCTTTATATTCTTCAATAACATCATGTTGGAAAAATTCTATATAATATTTCCTCATATACTTGTCCCATATCATACCTTGGATAAAAAAATCACACAAATAGGGCCTAAAACCCCCCCATTCATATCTGAAAACTGTCGGCATGTTCTTAGTCAATAATTCATGCTAGGGTTGTTACCCCATAATTCATGATCAAATTTGTTCGACATAAAAACATCATATGCATTTGTCCAACTTTCAAGACTTTAAACTGCCCATAACTCATGGTGAAAACTATTTGACCTAAAACATCAGTCACATTAGTCCGTCTGGAAAGACTTTAAACTTCCCTAAAAAAAGAGACATAATACTCACCAGGTTGAAAACCTAAAAATGGAACCCTAGATAAAAGTCATTTTCTACCTCACTAAACCAATGATTTGTATGTTTTAGGAAAAAATTGAGAATTCAAAAAAGGAGAAGACACAAAACTTGTTGGGGAAAAAACCCACAAAGAGGGGACTAAGTAAAAGTCAAGTTACGCCTGCTAAGCCCACACCACCATCGACTTAGGAAAAAATGAGGGTTCTAGCAGAGAAGATGCAAAGTTCACTACACCAAATTTGTTTTTTTGTGGTGTTTTTTTGCATCGGTTTAAAAAACCACCACTACCAAAAATTAAAATGATTTACCAGTGATTTTATAAATACCTCCACTAAATATTATATATTTATTAAAAACAAAAAACTTCTCCCTCACCCCACCATTCTCCCCCTAATTCCATCCCCCTAACCCCTCCCCCTAACCCCAAGCCCCTATCCATGGTGGTTCTCCCTTACTGGCGCTCCATTATCCCCCAATCCCTTCGAGGCCAAGTCCTTGTCGGCACTGTGGTCACCGCTAATCCCCCTGACCCCTTATCCCTGCCCTCACCCTCACCTGATCCATCTCCATTTCCCTAAATTGATCCATCTCCCTCGCTCACTAGATATGTGGTCACCTCTGATCCCCCAATCTATCACCCTATCATTCTCCCACAATCCACCCCTGTTAAACCCCTTATCGCCGGACTCTTCTAATGGTAAGCCCTGTATATTTTGTTCAGTTTAGGAAAATTGTTTCAATTTATGTCAATTTCGTTATATTCTATTGGGTTCATTTTTTAATTTGGTTCATTTTTATTTGTATCAAATAATTTTAGTTTTTTTCATGTTGGTTAATTTTTTTATTTGGTTCTTTTTAGTCGTGTTTGGTAGGTTTTAATTCATTTTCATTCTACATAGTTTTATTTAGTTTAGTATAATTTAATTTTATTCGATTTAGATAGGTTTTTATTGGATAAATTAAATTTATTTTTTTGGTGTAATTTAAGTGGATTAATGGTGGCCTGGGTCATCTAAAATTTGGTTGAATTTTTTTGATTCAATTAAATTTAGTTTGCTTCTGCTATTTCTAGTACATAATGATGTAATTCAGTTTTTTCCTTTGGTTTTATTATATCTTGTATTTATCCATTTAAGTTATACTTCTATAAATTTGATATTTCTTGATTTATTATAATTCTATTAGGTTTGTGTTGGTTCATCTCACATCATACTGCATCTACGAGTATAATATTTTTTAATGGGATTTAGTGAATTTTATATTTGGATAGATGCATTTAATTAAGTCAAATTAAATTCTATTTTTATATATTTTGGATTTTAAAAACAACTAGCATGTGTTTAAACCATATATAGGGGTCTAGAGAATTTTATAACATTTATTTTATGTCTTGAAGAGATTAAATGGATACCTAAAAATTAAGGCATGTATATATGAAGTTCAATTTACATATTCAAATTATTTTTAGGGAGACTCACTTAACTAGGATTCCAATTATTCTTTATGATAGATTTTTTTATCTAGGGTATTTTATAGCCTAAATAAATAAGGTACACCATTTGAAAACCATACACCCAACTATGAAAAGTTACTACCCCATTCTTCAAAACAAATAGTTAGTGTACTTGGTTTTACTACCCCATTCTATTTGCTTATGTTCTTGGAATTTAAAACAAGTTTAATAGATAAATAAAGGTAATATAATGTATCTATGATTATTTTATCAATAGAATTCATTATTTTCCAAGATTTTCCTTTTTAATTAAAAGGGTAATTTCATAATTTAATTAAATTTTTTCTTCAAAAATAAATTTCCACACACAATATGTTTTATAAAATGTATATAGGGATTTTCTCTAAAATAAATGACTCTTAAAAATTATTTTTGATTAAACATAGTTTATAAAGTTGGGTTTCCTATATTTTATCAATTTTCCTTCCTTATATAAGGGTTTTATAGGTGCATGTCATCATAATAGATATTCTATTTCTTGATTGTGATTACGATTTTGAGTCATTGATATGTTGATTAGATTTTATATTATTTTAAAGATGGATTTCAGTGATGTTACAGTTTTATACATATCTAGAAAACAATTTTTTATGAATTAAACTCATTTTATAAATCCAAAATACCATTTTATAAACAAATATGGTATTTTCATCATGTAAATCAATAACCACGAGGTGGTTTACTATCTGGTTTTGAATTATGAATTTTTGATGTTATGTTATATGAATGAGTTATTATGGAATATCATTAATTAAATGGGATATATTATAATAGGTGAATAGAATTGAGATGTGTGTTTTACATGGTGTGTTTATTAGACACTATATTATGATTTTTTTTTATTTTTTTCTACATCTTCCTTAGAAATTATCATTTGAACTCTTAGGTAACATAGTGTCAAATTGAGATATGGATATTATACAAGTTAATATTATGCATTATATATTATCCCCTATTTTCCCAAGGATAAATGAAATTAATACAAAAAATTGGGGGATTAATTGTTTTGAAATTAATTTTATTTGATTAAATTTCAGAAATGCCAAGGAAGAAGCATTTCACTATTCTCAGTCGACTCTCATTCAAAATTCCCTCGACCACACTGACAAATGATGATCCATCAGTCTCCCTCCTTATAGAATTCAAGAAACCCTCCATCCACCCCCCATTACCATCTCTCACACCCTCTATTCTGTTAGTATCTAGAACACCCTTCGTCAGCATCCCATCAGAATCTGATATAGTTTTCCCCATTTAGATACTTAATTAGTGAGTGAATAGTTAATATTGTGAGGATATTAGAGTGTGAAAGTTATAGGTAAAAAATTTAATGTGAATAAATTTATTTCACTTTTTTGTACTGCTAACTATTTTTTCCTAAAATATGTAAACAATGTTACTATGGAGAGAAATATGAATAGTTCATATGTCTAGAATTTGATTATAATGAAGATAGTTATCCCATTTGACTATTATGGGGTCCCCACTAATGATTCCATAGGGTTACTTGGCCAGATTCGAAGCCATCTGGTGGTAGAGCTAGTTACCCTTTCGATTACTTATGTAGATTGGAGGCATGTACCTCAAACTTGAAAAAATGAAGTTTTTGATTAATAGATAATGGTAATTTTAATACAATATGGTGCAATTAAAGGTCATTATGTTATTAAATTATAATATTTTAAAAATGAATATCTTTGTACAGATGTTTTTTCACTTTACTGTTGCTAATATAATCATACCAAAGTGGACATTGAAAAATGTGGGTAAGAAATTGAATGATTTTGAATAGATATTACAGAATGAATTCAATGATACTTTGTTGATAATTCAACAACTGTATGATAAGGTACCTGAATGGGTACTTAGAGAACAATGAAAGGTTTTTTTTGATATCCATCGTCAAGAGAAGAATGTGGTATTGAAATATTATATATATATATATATATATAGTTATATAAAAAGGATATGACATTTCATACAATACTATTAAATTACATGTTATTTATTTTAGTATGTTTCAAGAAAAAATGCGTCAAATCGAGCTAAACAAATCATCTATCACACTACCGGGTGAAATATTTTTTTCAAGAAACAGATCGAATATGGTAATATTTTCATTAGTTTAAATATTTTTTAGACAACATTATCTATTTAATATATTAAATCATTGATTTATCTTTGTTTAATGTAGTCAAAGAATTTAGGGAACCAAGTCTTCCAAACAGAACTGTGGTTGGA
Organism: Viscum album; assembly: GCA_963277665.1. NCBI lineage: Eukaryota > Viridiplantae > Streptophyta > Magnoliopsida > Santalales > Viscaceae > Viscum > Viscum album. The sequence continues at coordinate 1,883,666,228 of OY728141.1, read as the reverse complement.
TGCACATATAAAATCTTATGGGAGTTATGTTAATGATGTTGCCAAAGAAGTTGGTGTAGGAATTCATTTTTCATTAAATATAGCTTATTATCAATTGTCGCTATGTTAATATGTATTGATTCAAATATGACTGATATTTTATTTATAGGTAAAAATAAAATAACTATGGGATTTCAATCTCGTGCGGTCTTTCTCAGTCTCCCAGGATGACCCAGTTGGTCAAGTCATTGGGAAGGAGCATCCTGGTCAAGTGTGCAAGATGAGTTTGGGACCATTGTCATATAAGGTATTTGGTAGGCCATATGTGATTACAGAAACATCTACTCATAGTTATAGTGAATCCCTACCTTGAGATAGATGGAGTTTACTGCAATGCAAAATACAATTCAGGAACATGGGTCTCATATAAAGATGCAAGATGAAAATGTTGATCTCTATAGAAATCATTGATTGAATTATATCAAAAGATGATTGGATCTATTCCCACTAATATTGTATTGATGACTGGTAGTGAGGAGGTAAATCACACAACTTCAAAATAATTTAGTACACAAAAATTTATTGGATTAAAGTTTAAATTTAAATATACAACATTGTTTAGTTTTCAATATAATTATCATCTAGGTTCCGGTAGTAGGAAGTGGAGATGGAGATGGAGAGGGTGTCGATTAAATTTCATTTGGTAGTGATTAGGGTTCACTTTAGATTTGGTTATGATGTTTAAATAAATATATGATGGTTTCTTGACACATTTACTTAATAGCCTGATTTTTTTAGCTTAAACACTTGATGGTCAAAAAATAATTCTTATCAATATCCTTTTCGTAACCTAAAAATAACATTTAGATGATGATAAATTTCTATTTTATAATAATTTAAAACAAATATTCCCTTATGAATGAAGTTTCTTCAACAAGTTATCCATTTAATTCTGTAAGGATTTACACCACTTGAAAAATCATAAAATACTTCCCAAAAAATGGTTGGATACTATTGGGATATATCATATTTTTCTTTGTCCCATATTAAACTCCAAATTAAGATTTATAAAATATGGGAATTTGATCTTATAATTTCCATCCCTTTTGTTTCTACAATAATTTTAGCACAAATATAATATATTCCAATAAAATAATACCATGTTAATGTTGTATCAGTTGAGATATGGTTACATCAGGTCATTTTTATTTTGTTTAACCTTTTATATTCCATAAACACACTCATAGTGTGTCCAACTCTACCACAAAATTAGCACTATAACACTGTCTTTGAGAACCATTTTCATATTTATAATAAGGTATATATATCCTTTTACTTGAATCTAGATTAATATATTTCTTATTGCCACCCAAATTCCCCTTATGAGAATTGTCATGAACCAGCCCAGGTACCCTAGTAACCCGATAATCATTTCGACCCTGACATAGATCAAAGGTCATTCTTGATCCCCATGGGTCGGTGACTAGAACCTAGCATTATACAAACTAAGAGTGGGAACGATTTTTCAACTAATAGTGTGGAAATAAAAGAAACAAGACAGTATTCATGTCAAAATAAACTCTACTGGGAGTAAAGTACCTAAAAAAACAAGGCATAAACAAGCCCAAAGTACAACAACATAAGTAATAAAACAAAAGAAAGCAACTCAAGGTCCCTAAGGACACAACTCACTAAGTCCAAATTTTAACAGCTCAATCCACCTCCAAGAGATTTACTCAAACCTGGAAGGAGAAAGTCTATAAAAACCCAAAGGAAAAATTAGGGTGCGATCCAAGTCCTAGTAGGATCTCACCAAAGATTCCATAATTGATGCCAATGATAGATTAACCAAAAGAATGATTTTGATTTTAAATAAAAACGCTTTTTCATTTCAAAGAAAATTTAAACACATGATTTACTTTAAAAGTGATGGAATATTTTTAAAAAAATGGATTAAATAAAACATTTTATATAAAAAAGTTTATACAAATTCATAAAGGTCATGTAAAATAGTTTAAAAACATTGGCATACATTTTATATCTCAAATATAAAAAAAATTGAGCAACATGGTTATCTTCTAAATAGGTATGTATGTTTCAGGATATATGACTCCACACTCTCTAAGTGATTAGGACAATATGTGTACACATAAATCCTCTGGACACTAGTTATAGAGGACCTATCACCATCATATAAGGGACGTTACCTCCTGTATGTATGTTTTAGAACGTTTCATAATCCTAGAGTGTGTCCAAATAAATCACAACATACCTAAGGATTTCATGTTATCTTACACAATCAATGATGGGAAATTTATTTTAGGACCGTTTAAAATATAATTAAACCCCATTCCCCCAATTTGAATTCCAAATTTCTATTTAAAACCAAAAAAAGTTTTAATAAAAAAACATTCCTCTTTAACAAGATAAAACCACAAGGTGTCTATCAAAACATTTTAATCCATTTTCATAAGTTTGAAATCCATTCAAAACCAATTCCATTATTTCACAATTAATTTCCACAATTAAAATCAACAACTTAATTGAAATTATTTCCATCAAATCTATAATTTAAATCAACCAATTTCCATAAACTCACACTAATTAAATGGAATTGGGGGTTTTCCCAATTTTTGTGCCAATTCTATTTCAAATATCTAAATCCACTGGAATTGGGTTTTATCAAATCCATCGAAAGAACGTTTGGGAAATTAAATTTAAATTAACAGGTGAAATAAATCAAGAAATTCAAGGTTAATAAATTTGGATAATCAAGATCGAACCACCTACCTCAAGGTCGTTGATGTCAGTGGAAATGATAAACCACTCTGTGTGGTTTAATAAACCTCCTCAAGGCCTTATTATCATAAGCATCGACACACCAATGGTTAACATTTGTCAAGGGTTCCTAGAACCAATACCAGTTATTTTATTTCAAAAGGGAAATAAAATATCACATATGATGATACATTTTTTCTCGTGGATAATTTCCAATTTATCTTTAAAAATATTACATGCGATAATCTGATAAAAACAATTTGATAATTTTATTTAAAATTTTAATTTGATAATATAGTGGGATTATCATTGATAATTTTGTGATATTATCATTTAAAAATTATGCTAATTATCATTTTATAAAACATGTAATTATCCCATGATAATTTTGATAATATAATTCACATGATAATTACCTTAGAATTATCCATTAATATTTTTTTGATAAAAAGTGTCATTTTCCTTTGATAATTCAAATCAATTATTGTATGAAAATTTTATAAATTATATCTCGATAAAATAAAGTGATTTTCCTTTGATAAAATATTTTCAAAGTCCATTGAAAAAGTGAAAAATTGTATCGAGGAAAACAGTGTTGCCTTCGAAAAAAAAATATTATTTTTCTTCTGCATGTTGAGATGAATTCAATGGTACTGATGGAATGAAATTCCAATCAGTAAAGAAAAATTTATAGAAGATAGAATATTGAAACAAATAAAAAAAATAAAAAAAAATCACCTTCTTTATTAGATAGGGTTGGCACACTCGGTAAGAGGAGATGGAGTGATTGGGGTGACTTGAGATCGAACTAGAAAACATAAACACAATCACGACAAGGGAGCCCGAGTTGTTCTCACTTGATCAGATCCACCATGAACAACAATAATGGGTTTGTCTATGAATAAAACCCTAAAATCATGTTCATAATTTTAGTTATTTTAAAACCCAATTTTCAACATTAATCAACCCAAAAATCAATATGGAGTAATTTATTCATCCTCATTAAGGCATTGAAATAGAAACTGTTCAAAATGGTCAAGAAATGAATGATTTTGAAAACCCCCGTATACTTTAATGGATGACTAGTGGTTTGGGGAAGATGAAGAACATATTTCAATTAATTAATTAATTAAATTATTTAATATATTTATCAAATGAATTAAATTAATTAGTGACTTGACAAAACGCCATTTGCATATAAAAGTTACATCCTGCCTAGGGTAAACACCCCGTTCCAGACCTAATGGTGGTCTCATATTTCTCACACGACGCACCATTTGAGAGGTCAAAATTATTTAATATTCAAGAAAACAGATTAAATAATTAATAAAATAAAAAGGTTATTTTCATGAGCAAGGAATTCAAACGTATGATGCTTACAAATATAATACCCACCTAGGGTAAAAACTGCATACCAGACCTATCGATAGTCTCAGATTTCCCATAAGATACATTTTTTTGTAGTTATTCAATTATTTTGAATAAAGAGTGTGTTCTTAATATATTATATTTAATATTTTTATTCAGTCTTCACTGAGACTTTGTTGGGATCATAATCTCACACTAACTCAATGTCGAAATTCAAAAATATTCAATTGAATATTCCAAGATATTAACTAGAATTTAAGGCCTTTAACACATTAATAAAATTATTTCACTAATAAATAATTTTTTCCCCACTTAAGATATTAATAACTTAACACAAGAGGGTTTAGGAATGACTAAAAAAGTAATGGGATGTTACAACCTCCCCACCATAGGAACTTTCTATCCATAGAAAGCCTATGAAGAAGCCTTCAAGTCAAAAATATGAGTCCAATGCTCTCTTATCAGTGCCTCTATCCCCCGTGTATTGTGATAATCAGAACCATGTTGCCATACCACATAGACCAGTGGTATCATCCTCCCATGAAGTACCTTGGTCTCAAAATCAACAACCTTGACTGGTCGTTCAGTCATAGATAAATTATGTTCCACTTCAATATCATGCCAACTCAGAACATGATATGGGTTAGATAAATACTTTCGAAGCTAAGATACATGAAACACATTATGTAATGATGTCATTTTCGGTGGTAGTTCCAAACGATATGAATCTTTTCCCACATGCTCAACAACCTAGAAATCTCCTAAAAAATGAGGAGCAATCTTCCCTTACCTCCCAAGCCATCGATGACCTGATCTAGGTGAAACCTTTGAGAAAACCTGGTCACCAACTGAAAATTCCAAAGCCCTATGGTGGCAATTAGTATAAGAAATATACCAGCTCTATGCTGTTAAAAATCTCTGAATAACCAACTGAATCTTAGATTTCATATCTTCGAGAAAACTCAGTCCAACCAAGGAACTTTTACAAATATCTGACCAATACAATGGGTATTTATAAGGGCACCCATACAAGGCCTCAAAAGGAGCCATTCTGATTACGAACTGGTAACTGTTGTTATAAGAAAACTCAACCATCCCCAAATGACCATCCCAAGCCCCAAGAATTTCACTTCTTGAATCCAAACATCACACTTTGAAAGATTGGAATAAAGTTGGTGATTTTTCAGCAGACTCATAACTATTCTCATATGATGCACATGATCCTCCTTGGTTTTGGAGTATATAAGGATTTCATCCACAAAGACTACCACAAAGGTATCCAATTACTTATGGAAAATACTTTTCATTAACACCATGAAAACTGTAGGAGTATTTACTTAGACAAAGAGAATAATGAGGTACTCATAATGAACTTACCAAATTCAAAAGGTAGTTTTTTGAATGTAATATTCTTTTATCCTCAACTGATGGTATCCGGATTGAAGGTCGATCTTTGAAAACCACTTATGCCCCTTTAACTAATCAAACAGACCATTAATCCATGGAAATGGATACCTTTTCTTTACCATAACTTGATTGATCTTTTGATAATCAACACATAAGTGAAGAGAACTATAATATTTCTTGGTAAATAGAATGGTTGCCTCCCAAGGTGACACACTCAGGTGTATAAATCCTTTCTCAAGAAGATCGTACAACTATAACTTTAGCTCTTTCAACTCAGTTGGTGCCATGAGATAAGAGGGAATAGAAACTGGTTGAGTACCATAAATTATGTTAATGGAAAAATAAACTTCACTTACCAGTGGAAAACTAGAGAAATCATAAGTAAACATGTCAGGAAACTCAATGCCAACTAAAGGGAGATCACTATTCAAATATTCCCACTCCAGATAAAAAGTAAAAACTAATATTACTTTCCCAGACTCTATATAAGAAGGTTTGGCTCTACTTGACCTTGTGTATCATTCTACTTGAAAAAAATAGGCACACCACTGAGTGTAGTAAGGTATACCTATCAAAGATAATATTTCATGTTGAGAAACAAAAAATTACAAGGAAGCTCAACATCTAACAAAGAGAAGACAAAAGCAGGACTAAGAAGACCCTACTATCTCTTCATACCAATGGGTGTAGTAATATCTATTGCACAAGATAAAATTTCCATAGGAAGATTAAATAGATTAATGATATGGGTTGAAATAAAAGAGTGTGATACAACAATATCAAATAGAGCAGTCACTAATGATGAAACTATAGTAATGGTACCTCTCACAGTTGTTGGACCCATATCAGCTTCCTTTGGGACTCTTCCACTATGTGAAGAAGCTTCGTTTCAGATTCCAGTGGCTAGTACCCTTTATTATGTGAAGCATTTGATTGACCCATGGTTTTTAGAGGTGTTGATGATCCCATGCCACTTTTCATATTGGAAAAGTTGTGTAAGAACTTATACAGGTGCCCTAAATTTCCTTAGGAGCCACAATTGTTAGGTGCCTCAGTACATACCGTATTTTAATTCCATGGATGACCATACTAGTAGCATATCAAAGTTCTTTTTCTAGGAACTACAGGAGGTTCAAAATGACCCTACTGTCAAGAACCACTACAAGATTCATCAAACTTCCCCTTTCCTTTAAAAGAAATTACTCTACCACTAGGAGAAAAAGGAACTCCCTTAAACCCTAACTTTACAGCCAGGTTCATCTCAACCATCATCATCCTATCTAGTACATTAGCATAAGTGGGAAATTTTAGCAAGAAAACCTGAGAATTTATATCTGATCAAATTCCCAACTCAAACCTTTGAGTCTTAGTATATTTAGATACAATATCAAGTGTAAACTACACTAACTCACAAAAGTGATTTGAATACTTATTTATGATTTTTTCAGCCTACTCAAGCTTGAAAAACTTCACATCCTTGGACAACACCATTGAATCCAGATAGAACTGTTTGGTGAAAATAACCTTGAAGTACTTCCACATTAATCCCTCATGTTTCTTCACCATTACCATCATGTCCCACCATATTCTTCTTAGACCATCCAACATTAAGGTGGAACACTTCACCTTGATCTTTTCTGGTGTCTCCAAGAACTCAAAAATAAATTATATCTTTCCAAATCATCTCTCAACATGTTTAGGATTGGTGGATCCTTTGAAAAATGGTGGTTTCTAGCTAAGGAACTCTTGAGAATTATTTCAAAGAACATCCCCCAAGGATCCATATCTTGAGTCTGAATGAGGACTGGTGGTGGTGCCTACCCCAAATCTTGGACATTACACATGATCACCTCAACTAGATTCGGATCCACAATAGGATTCTCTCACTGAGGTTTAGTAGAAACCTCATACTAGATCTGATTTTCACGTCTTCTCATAGACATGATGTTACATAATATAACATTGAAGACATTAGGTAGTTCTCAAACATAATAATGAGGGAAATTAATCCCAACATGAAGAACAAAAAAATATTTGGATTCCACTATATCCAAATCAAAATAAGAAAAAGACTAGAACTAATCCACAAGACATATTTCCCTAACCACCCCTAGAGACTTAAGGTTCATTGTGGTGAGAGGTAGTAAAGCACTCAATTAAAACTACCTCTTAAGTCTAGACAACATTACACAAATGCATACTGACTTTAAGACCAAATCTCAACCTGGAGCTCTAATACCATTTTGTCATGAACCAGCTCGGGTACCCATGTGTAGATGACTAGCACCTGGCATCATACAAACTGAGAGTGGGAATTATTTTTCAACTAACAATGAAGAAATAAAAGAAATAAGATAGTATGTATATCAAAAGAAACTCCACTAGGAGTAAAGTATTAGAAAAAACAAGGCATAAACAAGCCCAAAGTATTAAAACAAAAGTACCAAAATAAAAGAAAACAACTCAAGGTCCCTAAGGACACAACTCACCAAGTCCAAAGTTCAACATCTAGATCCACCTCTAAGAGATCATTTTCCCTTACTTGAACCTAGAAAGATAAAGTCTATAAACACCTAAAAGAAAAATTAGGATGTGAGACAAATCCCAATAGGATTTCACTAAAGATTCCATAACCAATGAAAATTATAGATTAACCAAAGGAATGATTTCAATTTTAAATAAAATAGTTTTATAATTTCAAATCATATTTAAACAAATTATACTATACAGTTCAAATGATGGAAAATACTTTAAGCATAGGCTTTACTTTACAAGTGATGGAATATTTCTAAAAAAAATGGCTTAAAAAAATATAAAATAGTTTATATAAATTCAGAAATGGCATGTAAAATAGTTTAACAAAATTGGAATACATTTTATATCTCAAATACAAAAAAAGTGAGCAACCTGGTCATCTGCCAAATAGGTACGTATGTTTCAGGCTATAGGAATCTTCACTCTCTAAGTGATCATAAAAATATGTGTTCACATACATCCTCTGGACACTGGTTAGAGAGGACTCATCACTATTTCCTAAGGGATGTGACCTTCTTCATGTATGTTTTAAAACGTTGTATAATCATAGAGTGTGTCCAAATAACTCACAATATACCTAAGGATTTCATGTGATCTTACACAATCAATGATGGGAAATTTATTTAAAGACTATTTAAAATACAATTAAATCCCATTCACCATTTCAAATTCCAATTTTTCATTTAAAACCAAAACATATTTTAATAAAATAACATGCCTCTTTTTCAAGATAAAACCACCAGGTTTATATCAAAACATTTTAAGCCATTCTCATAAGTTTGAAATCCTTTCAAAGACAATTCCATCATTTCACAATTCATTTCAACAATTAAATTCAATAACATAATTGAAATTATTTCCATCAAATATATAATTTAAATTAAACAATTTAAATCAACCAATTTCCATAAACACACCTCAATTCAATAGAATTGGGGGTTTTCCCAATTTCTATGCCAAAACCATTTCAAATATCCCAATCCACTGGAATCAGGTTTTATCAAATCCTTTGAAAGTAAGTTTTAGAAATTGAATTTAAATCAATAGTTTAAATAAATCACGCAATTCACGGTTAATCAATTTGGCTAATTGGGATGGAACTCCAACCTCAAGGTCATCGATGTTAGTGGCATTGATAAACCACCTGGTGTGGTTTAATACACCTCCTCACAACCTTATTATCATAAGCATCGACACACTGATGATCAACGTTCATCAGGGGTTCCTAGAACCAATACAGGATATTTTATTTCAAAAAGGAAATAAAATATCACATGTGATGATACATTATTTCTCCTGGATAATTTCTAATTTATATTTTAAAATATTACATGAGATAATCTGATAAATTATTTTTCATAATTTTATTTAAAATTTTCATTTGATAATCGTGTGGTATTATCATTGATAATTCCATAATATTATCATTTAAAAATTATGATAATTATCCTATGATAAAACACGTAATTATGCCATGATAATTTTGATAATCTAAGTCATGTGATAATTACCTTATAATTATCCATTAATAATTTTTTTGATAATTTTTTTGATAAAACGTGTCATTTTCCTTTGATAATTCAAATCAATTATTGTATGAAAAATTTATAATTTATATCTCAATAAAACAAAGATATTATCCTTTGATAAAATATTTTCAAATATCCATTTAAAAAGTGAAAAATCGAATCAAGGAATACATTGTTTCCTTCAAAAAAAATATTATTTTGCTTCTACTCGTCGAGATGAATTCAACGGTACGAACAATGTTTAATTCTGATCAATAACGAAAAAGTTATAGAAGATAGAAGATTGAAAAAAATAAAAATAAAATAAAATAAAATAAAATAAAAAAATCACCTTCTTCATTGGATAGGGGTGGAACACCAGGTAAGAGGATACAGAGTGATTAGGCGGCTTGCGATCAAACCAAAAAACATCAACCCAATTACGATAAGGGAGCTCTAGTCGTTCACACTTGATCAGATCCACCATGAACAATAATGATGGGTTGAACTATGAATAAAACCCTAAAAGCATGTTCATCACTTCAATTATTTAAAAACCTAATTTCCAGCATTAATCAACCCAAAAATCAATGAAGGGTCATTTATTCATCCTCATTAAGGAATTTAAATAGAAACTGTTCAAAATGGTCAAGAAACAAATGATTTTGAAAATTCCCATATGCTTTAATGGATGTTCATCAGTTAGTGTAAGATGAAGAATGTATTTCAATTAATTAATTAAATTTTTTAATAGATTTATCAAATGAATTAAATTAATTAGAGACCTTACAAAGTTACCTTTACATATAAAAGTTATACCCTACCTAGGGTAAACACCTCATTTCACACAACACACCATTTGAGAGATATTAATTTTTTAATATTCAAAAAATGGATTAAATAATTAATCAAATAAAAAGGTTATTTTCACGAGTGATCCATCCAGACATCTGATGCTTACAAATTTTATACCCCACCTAGGGTAAACACCATGTCTCGGACCTATCGGTGGTCTTGAATTTCCCATACGACACACTGTTTTGGAGTTATTCAATTATTTTAAATAAAGAGCGTGTGCTTAATATATTATATTTAATATTTTTATTCAGTTTTCACTGAGACTTTACAGGCCTCATAATATCACACTGACTCAGTGTCGAACTTAAAAAATATTAAATTGAATATTACAAGATGTTAAATATAATTTAAGTCCTTTAACACATTTATCAAATTATTTTTCTGATAAATCATTTGTTCATACTTAATAACTAATCCTGAGAGGGTTTAGGAATAACTGAAAACAATAACAAGATGTTACAAGAATCCTCAATATTTCACATATTCTATATATCCCAATGATCTCCCTCATGCTTCTTAATAATTAAGTTATTCTCCTTTATTTGGACTTCTAAATTCTCAATATAATAATTCTTTTCACTATATAAATCAATCACCCATTCTTTACACTGTTATATAAGGGTAGTCATGGATGCTTTATGGATTTTATCCCTTTCCATGCTTAACTTCATTTCATGAATAAGTTCATTAATTATATCAAATTTTTCATTCATTTTATAATTCATTTTTGCGATGGTTTCCACTAAATCTATATTGATATCACAACTTCTTCCACATTTTACCTTTAAGAACTTTCACTTCAATTTTCATGATTTAAATCTATTCTTGTCGATTTCACCAATAATTTCAAGATTTACCACATGACATGGAACCTATTGACTCTAATACTGCTTTTTTGAACCAAATACCCCTTGGGTTCTAAAATTTTGATTTTTAGTGGTTTTGAATGATTTTATATAGTGATTGATAAAAGGTAATATTTTATAAATCATTTTCAAAGGATACAAGCTTATTCCATATGATTGATAAAATATAAAAGTTGGTTTTTTGTGGATTTTGATTGTTTAATTGGTGTTTTGGATTTAAAATTCTCTCATATGATAGTGTTTAGGTCTTGAGTTGTTGTTTGATTTGGTTCCCTATTTCTTGTGGACTTTTAGTGATTTATTTTATTAAATCCCTTGGTTTTTATCGAGTGTATTAATACATATTCTATATTTCTATATTTGGAACTTCTAATGAATGTTGATATATATATAAATGTAAATTATGTTGAATCTTGTTTGGTTTAGATTTTACCAACTTATTTTTTTTTTGCTATTTTGGGGAAGTAGATTTTAATATTGTTTTTTAAAGTGATATAAAGCAATGGTTTAAACCGCCGTTATATATATTTCACATTCATGTGTATAGATGGTTTAAAACTCCGTTATATTAGGTAAAAATTTGATTATAGGATGTTTTTAGAGTTTTAGAGGTGGTTTAGGCTCCCAAAAAATAGCAAGGTGATAGCGACAGTTTGAATTGCCACTATACTCTTGAAATTTTTTGGGAGCAGAAACCGCCACTAAAACTAAAAAAAAATCAGATAAATAAAGTTTCTGCCAAAATTTCTAGAAACAAACTCTGAATGGATAGAAGTAACGTGAGTTGTATGTCGATTCCAACTTTAGGATAGTTTTTAGAAATTGTCATAGAACTATATGGCGATGGTTTAAACCACCTCCAAATCAAAAAAAAATTGCTGCTATCAATCGATTTTATTATAGTGGTTCGTAGGTTTTTTGTATAACCCTAGAAACAGTAGAAAATATGCTCAATAATTCCTTCAGATTAGGAAAAAATTATACCATCACATGATCATGTCAATTTGATTATGTAGGTTATGATTGCAATCAATATCTGGTAGATATTATCTCTCAAGATATGATCAGTTATGATTAGCGGATATTGCAAGATAAAATAAATAATTTACATTAGAAGGAAAATAACCGTTCATTCTATTAAATGAGAATCCATATCCCAAATTATCTCCCAAATGCTACTAAAACAAAAAAAATAGGAAAGGAATCATCAATGGCTATAATGAGACTCAGCCTGCCTGGTTCAACAAATTGGCCAGTGCCTGACGTGAGTTGTCGAGAGACAGCTCAATATTGGATCTTTTCATGGATTTTAATTCAAATGATATTCTCATTTTTATAATAAAGTCCCTAAGCTATTGACCTCTCTATTTTGAGGCTTCAAGTATTGTGGTGTTTTATGATAGTTGAGCCTTTAAATTAGTTATGTGGGACCCACATTCTTACATCTCCACAGTTTTTGAAATCATGCGATCATAGACTTATGCTTCTTCAGCAACTAGGTGATGCAAATCGGTGGTAGAATCCCTTATATATTCCTCTTGATTATTAGAAGTGTTAAATTTACTGAGTTCGCATCCGCATGTATCCAATTCTTCTTAGTAAATGAGAACATGGTGGACAAAGATATATAAGTGCTGGTAGTCAAAGTCGCCTAAACCCAAGACGATAAAAAGTTGGAAGAGAGTGTCCACCCTATCAGCAAACTCCGTTAAGGGGGTCTCCATGATGATAGTGTAGATTTGGTACCAAGTCCATTTCTACACAACCTGATGTTCATTAGAATCTTCCCTAGTCTCAATCTTCCACTACTATAGGTATATAATCTAGTATTACAGTGATAACAGATAGGGTCTCCCTAAATTGTGACACCCAGTTAGGAAAATCCTCCATCTTTGTTATCAGTTTAATCTCAAAGGCTAAGAAAATAGGGTTGACATCAATCTCATGAATTCCAAATATTTTCCTGCTTAGACCAGTCTTGGTAGGATTACCATCCATCTTAGTCAAAAGTATGGGGTCCAAAACACTCCCCATAGAAAGAGGAAATGAGGGTGGGGTTCTCTCCAAATGCCTATAATGGTGATAAGAATGTCTTCTTCCCATGGAGGTTGGTAGAGATAACACAATAAGTAAAAGCCAAGGAGTGGCTAATAGTTTATGTACCCGTCAGACTAATCTCCCCAATACCCCATCGGGGAAGTAAGTCACCCAAATATTAGTATACTCTCACGACTAGTTTTTTGAAGCTCATGTGGTAGGGAAAATGATTTTCTTACCATAATCCTCATTCATATTCATCATCCAAAATTGAAAAATAATGACTAGATCTGATTCCATTTTGATTTGGTTAATGGGTAGGGATGTAACTTGCTAAAGGAACTGAAATTTCCTTGTGACCCTATAAGGAGTATAGGGTTCTCAGATGGTTATCTCATCCACCCGAGCGGTTGAGATCCCATCTCGCAGCATAATGATGTAATAATTTTCTTCAAATGAACCCCTTATGTTATCCATCACCGCTCCATAGGGTACGCGAAAAGGATTGAATTTTTTTTGAGAAAAATCATTTAACAACTCGACCATGCCAACAATGCCTAGAGATTTGAGGTGAACAATAGAAAATTTAAGAAAGGTAAGGTGGAATTTGGAGTGAGATACTGTTGCAGTGTTCTGATACTCATAACATCGATTGTGCTGCACTACCCAGCCATATAAGATTTGAAATGGCCTACTTAGGTTATGTGGGGATCTTACCTCCCGTATTTGACCCAATAGTTCATAAATTGGGTTGATGGGGGGAAAAACTAAGTTGATAGTTTTTACCTCTTATAATGAATCCACCATCATCAAAGTATAAAATCGGACGCTGGTATTGGGATTGTGGGATGGAAATAACAATCATCTTAAGAACATGGAGAAAAATACCGTCAGCATAATATAAACCCTCAATACCTCATGATTATTGAATTGGGAGTGTCCTTTTGCTCTGAACTTTTGGCCGTAAGTACTGACTTCTCAGAACAACTCAATCCAATCATTGAATGGAATGAGTGAGTGGGTATGGAGAGGCTAACCAAGTAGATCCTTTTTTGTTGTTAGCAGGTCCATCACTAATGGAGATACTTATTGGTTGTTTTCCCAAGTATGGGTCATGGGAAGAAACTCATTATACATACTACCCAGAATGGGGAATTCCCCTAATTGGTAAATATCCAATAAACCGACCCCAATTTCGCCATGTAAGAATTGGAAGGTATTGGTTCTTAAACATCAGTGGCTGATCAACTTAGTAAATACCTCAGTAAACAAGTATACGGTAAACTGAGAAACCCATGCCACCTGATGTAAGTCAATCGCCTCCATCCATTTGGGAAATTCCCTACAATTTTGGTGCACCTGGATTTCCCAAGCCCAATCATCTGCGAAACTTCCTCCATAACGCAAGTTCCATTTAGATCTACATCCTCCGTTGGGATTTATCCATGATAGGTTGAGGATATATGAGTAATATAAGATGGTGGATTACAGTGGTATGTCATGACAATGTTAGTTGCTTTAGGTCCACATAGATTCATTCATCATGAAGACATTCTCCTAACCCAACATGGTAATGATTTTTCTTATGAAAGAGATATTCACTTAGGAATGATATTGAGACATCTCAAACCAAGAATATGGTAGATTATGGTCAACTGGTTTAAGAGGAACTTTGTATCAAATCCCAAAATTTTAAATACATAATCAGTTGGACAACAGATAAGCTAGAAGTTCTCGTGAAAGGAGGTCCATCAAAATACCCTCTTGAGGGGTGACCTAAGACCGAATTTTATCGTTCATAGTTAAATATTTCAGTTCATGGCTAAGTGAATCAATTCGAAGAATGATGTATCCATAAAGGAGGAACTACGTGGGAGCAGAAGCTATCAGAAGGTCTGCAGAGTGCCAAGTTCTCAAAGAAATATGATATAAGACAAATGATATGGGACCCCTATATATAGTCATGGTCCCCTCTTATGGGTCCACCAACCTACTATAAACTAGTTCAAATTAGGTCTGATTTCTACATCGGGATGTCCACCTCTTTGTCTCAATCGGAACCCATTCTGATGGGGGCATTTGTTGGGCCTTGAAAATTATTCATGAAAGGAGATAAAAATTACATCGATTTGGTTATGGGAAAAAATAAACCCAAAGAATAAATGAATAAAATGTTCAAAGGGGTGAAGTTGTGAAGGGAAGATCGATTCTATGAAGTATAAATTAGTTTGCGGATCATTGCTCCGCATGGCATTCCATAGATTCATGAAGCATCCTATGAATGAAATAGTTCATAGGAAAAGATGGACCGCCGATACCCACAAATAGAACCAAGTCATTTATAGTGTCAGGTGATGATGTTCTCCCCCACAAACAACCATCCTCACGAAGGAAAATCATTTGAGGGATAAGGCGGGGATTTATGACCCACAAATGAACCCTTCCCATTGAACGAAGTCATTCATAGGATGAGATATAACACCAGCTTCTAAAAATGAAATGAAGTCATTTTTAGGGTAGGACAATGATTTCTGTCCCCATAGATGACCACCCCCACTGACCAATCCATTCACAGGTCGGGACATCCTCCGTAGGATTCCGCAAATAATGGCTCACAGACCACCGTGAACGATCGGCCATCCTAGTGTCTGGTCCCTCCATCCATCTATAAAATACCCACGAGGGTTACCCAAAGGAGGATGATTGAGTACGGGTGAAGCAAAAGAGTTGAATAGAATAGAGGAGATTCTCTAAAATAAAGTTGGAACAAATGATCACTTCCCAACAGATATAACCCACCACATAGCATAAAGGATAAACTAAAAACCATTCATCCATACATGCATGAAGAAACCTTCGAGAACACCATTCCACATGGTATAAACAGATGACCCCTATGCAAACCAGTGTTTCGCATATCACAACGCTATGTGTGTGGGACCCTATACCACACAGAAAGACGCAACGCAGGAGGAATTTGATCCCACATGGAGAAATACTACATCAATGGAACCAAGCCCTGCATAGTAACATCCTGCATGGGCCAAACCAAATTCTTCATAGCATAGTGCTATGCAGATGGTATCCTCACACGTGAATCACAAAACTACACAAAGGGAAACCCATCCCACATAAGAACATAATGCGCAGAAAGGGGCATCTAAGGGCATTCCACATTACAAATGCCATCCATACCTTCCATCATACTATTAGGCCGCATACTAACCCCTCCAAGAAACAGTCTCATGGAATCCGGCCAATGCCTCTCCCAAATACCCCAAACTTGTATGACTAGATCATCGAGCACATTAACATTCCCTCTTGAGTCTATATACCCATTATAAGTGGAGTCATGTGGGTAGCCTCTACAAAACAGTGGACCCTTGGAATGTATTTGAGTCTACATTACCATGATAACGAGTGTTCCAACAAGGGGTTATCATGTGAGCCTCCTTGTTCTTGGTCTTGAGGAGGTCCTTTATCCTTTCCCTTTAATGAGGGCTAGTACTAGATCCTTCTCTCTTCCCCCTTGAAATCATGGAAAGAGAATCCCTCTTGGAGTAAGCCTTGAGTCCTTCATCTTGGAGGTGACACTCTTTCTCCTCTTCGACTCCCTGTTCACCCAGTATAAGAGGAGATAAGAAAATTCAACACCCTCTCCATCTACCTTTGAGATTCGAACCTCATCTATCAGTGGGAAAAAGTGGATCGTGTGATCTTCAGATCTACCACTTACTCTTGTTTCTCACGCCGAGCATGACTCACATGTGATTTGAGGTTAGCAATGATTGTGACATCCACATGACCCCGAACTGCACAAGGGACTTCTTCATAGTGTAATCCCTAATCAAAGACCCCAAAAGTACCCTGAGTCAAGACTTTTCTCATGGTTCTAGGTAGACAGGACTCCTATACAGTTTAAGCCCCAAAATCATGCCTCAAACTTCAAAGGGCCATATTCTTAATGAAGCATTACTAGCTGGGAAGCTTCCATGCATAATACCCAACCTTCTAAAATACA
This sequence comes from Viscum album, assembly GCA_963277665.1. Lineage (NCBI taxonomy): Eukaryota > Viridiplantae > Streptophyta > Magnoliopsida > Santalales > Viscaceae > Viscum > Viscum album. The sequence continues at coordinate 1,883,648,871 of OY728141.1, read as the reverse complement.
TGGGCTTCGATTCCCAATTAACTAGGATATGTAGGAAGCCTCCTTGAGGTCCAAACCCAATGCCCAAATCCACCCTAATGTTCTCCGGGCCATATTCCTAGTAGGGTCAGATCTACTAGGTAGACCACATCTCTTTTGTACCCTTAGGTCCACCTTGGAATAAGTCCCAAACCATCCTTCACTAGGAACCTTCTGGTTATATATCCTTATTTCATGACATTAAACTGCATGGTTGGGTCCTCTTCACATGACCTTAAAAGGTGATGTGCACTGTTAAGTGGCACCGAACTACTTGGGTTATAATTCCTCTCATGAGTATATATAGGAATCTCATCTTATTGGTTTGATCTCGACATTTAAATGAATTTAGTCTCCCATGGATGATAATAAACTCCAGAGCACCCCACATGGATTAAAACTAGTATCATCATAATAAGAGACCCAAGAATATCTGATCTGTATAATATGGTTTCATTGATGGAGAACCTCAAATACATACAGATGATTCCAAATCTTTGCATGTTCATAATTTATCATCATCTCAGGATGATCTATGTATGCATACTTGGGAATAAACCAATGGTTCATGAACATATCTTAACTCTATAAGAGAGTCATGGAATAGGCGATAGTCCCCCTAAATGGGTGTGATGATCCCGAATTCCAATCCTCTCGACCAATGTGAGTTCTTAAGCATCGTTGGGTAAGTTACCCAGTGAATGGTTGCCTTTTCAAAATAGGTCCATGAGTCATCACGAATATAGAAGAGTTTTTGGGTGTTTCTGGATTCACGAACAAAACCTGTTAAAGACTTTTTAGAAGTAATGTGCCTGACATGAGTGATTTCACACAATTCACCTCCATGCAATAAATCATTGAGGGAATACACATTTTCATTGAAAAAAAACCCTAAAAATCCATAAAAACCACTAAAACATTTAAAACCCTTAAAACGATAAAAATGTTAAAAAACTATTAAAAATGTTAAAAATCCTAACAACACAAAAAAACCCTAAAAAACTAAATACCATAAAACTGTAAAACCCATAAAAACCCTAAAAACTATTAAAAAGACAACGAGCCCATACCCAAGTGGTAAGGGCTCCTACTTGGCATCCAAGAGACCCAGGTTCAAAACTGGGTGGAGACGAATTTCCTGGTACTGTAGTAGTTACTATAGCAGACACTGTTTGGTATTATAGCAGCAGGAACTATTCACCCTTTTGGGCCTTCGAGCCACCGGTTTGGGCCTACAGGTCTCAAGGGCCTTCGAGTCATCAAAGGATTTCAGGCCATAGGGACTCCGGGCCACAAAAAGACCATGGAGTAGCCCAATTCACATAGAGCAGGCCCCAAAAGAGAATTAGAGAAACAAGAGTAGTAGTCACTAGAAGCAGAGCTAACTGGATTAGAAGAATGAGAGGGTATGGAAACCGCCATCGGGACCAGGCACCGTGCAACTTTTTATGGGGAAATGCTATCCGATTAGCAATTCAAGGTGCAGAGTTAGACGATCAATGGTGCAGAAGGTGGGGAGGGGTAGTTCTAGTGGGTTGGGCCTACGGGTCATGTAATGGACATAGTATGCTTCTGGACCTCCGGGTCATGTATTGAAGGTCATGTCAGGCCTTGTGCCTTGGGCCTAGGGTCATGTATGGGTTCCCCTTCAACCCTTAAAAGGGAGATTATCCATAATAAAATAAAAAAACAACGCCTTCAGGCCATTCAGGTAAAAACTATTAAAAACCCTAAAAACCATCAAAATCCCTAAAAACCCTAAAAAATCCTAAAAACCATAAAAAATCCTAAACCCCCCTAAAAACCTCAAAAAATATATAAAACCCTAAAATTCCTAAAACGCACTAAAAACTCTAAAAACCCTTAAAACCCCTTAAAATGTAAAAAACACTAAAAACCCTTAAAAAGCCTAAAAAACTAAAAAAACTAAAAAAAATCATAAACATACTAAAAACCCTAAAAAACATGAAAACCCTAAAAACCCTCAAAATCTCAAAAAACCCTAAAAACCCAAAAATCCCAAAAAACCATAAAAATACTAAAAAACCCCTAAAAATCCCTGAAAACATAAAAACCCTAAAAACCCTAAAAATTCCCTAAAAACCATAAATACACCTAATTTTTTTAATAAAACTAAAAACCCAAAAAAACCACTAAAAACTAGAAAAACCTTTAAACCTCTAAAAACCTCTAAAATCCTAAAAACTCAAAAACCCCTAAAACCCATAACAATTATAAAAAATCTAAAAAACGTAAAATACCATGAAAGCCCCTAAAAACTATCAAAATCCCTAAAAGGGATAAAAATCCTTATAAAACCCCTATAAATCTCTGAAAATGTAAAACCCCCTAAAATCCCCTAAAACCCCACTAAAAACTCAAAAAAATCGTATCCTTGCAAAAAATCTAAAAACCCGTAAATCCCCTAAAAATGTTGAAAAACCCTAAAACCCATTAAAACCCCCTACAAAACCCAAAAAACCCTAAAACCCAAAAAACTATAAAAAACCTAAAAAGTTTAAAAACACTTTAAAAACCTTGAAGAACCCTAAAACCCCTCAAAATCCCTAAAAACCCCAAAACCCTAAAAACCATAAAATCCTAAAAAATCCAAAAAATCCCTAAAAACATAAAAAACCCTAAAAACCCCTAAGAATCATAAAAACCCCTAAAACCCTTAAAAACCACTAAAAACCACCATAAAACCCATAAAAACTCTAAAAACCCTAAAAACCCATAAAAACCCTTTAAAATCTAAAAAACCTTTAAACCCCTAAAAAACTCAAAAAAACCCTAAAAACACAAAAACCCTAAAAAACCTAAAACCCCTAAAAAACCCTAAAGAAAACGAAAGATGTCGCTGCTCTGTCCTGGACTCTCCCACTCGGCGCAGTGATTTCCAAGGTTCCCTCTCAGAATCCTTCTCTTTAGCATCATGGATCTCAAGCTTTGTGATGTGGATGGAGTTCAGATGATTTCTTCCCGGGTTCGATGGTGGAAGAAGAGGCAGATGCTTGCTGGCAGTGGGATCTTGTGGGTTGCGACGGGGAAAGGCGACGACGGCTTGGTTTGGTTTTCGCAAGGCTTTGGACCGGACTTGGAATATTTGGGCCTCCCTCTTCCTCAGATTCTATTTTTGCTACTCTATGGAAGCTTTGATGGTTCTCTGGTGGTTTGGGTGAAGTCTTCGATATAGTAAACCCTGGATCCAGATCTGATTTTCCAGTGGCTTTGCTTTGCCTTGCTGTTCCACTGCTCTCCCCTGTTGGCGCTTAGAATATGTTCTCGGCATCGGTCTGCTCTGGTGGTGATTTTCTGTTTAAGGAAGGTGGTCATATCCTATTGGTATAAGGCTACGAAGATGCTCCAGTGGTGTGGTGTGAGCGCGACAGTTCTGGAATCTTCTTATAGGGTTTCAAGACCCACGGATCTGATAGTGGCGGTCCTCATTCGGGGAGGCAAGGTTCATTTTCAACTTGCTTATTTTCTTGCTGCTGTCGATATTCTGGTTTATTGCTGCATGTTTGATGCTATGTTGGATTTTGGAGGTGCTATGTGTGTTCCTGTTAGCCGTTGTGGTGATGATTCTTGGTTTGGTCTTGGTTTATTTCTGCTGCTAGATCATGCGCTTGCTGCAAGACATGAATTATGGATTATCATGTGGTATTTCCTGTGGTTGTCTTGTTCTGCTGTGGAATGGTTCTTCTCTTGGCTGTCGGTGTCTTATTTCCACTGGGTTTACTGCTGGGTGAGACTTAATGGAATGTTGGCTATTTATTGGCTGAGATGTGATGAAGTTGTTGTTCCTACCTCGTCTGGTGGTGGTTCTGGAAATGGGTGTGCTGGAAAATGCTGGTGTATGTTGTTTGTTGTCTTTGTTTCTGTGCTTTTGGTTATGGATCTGAATGGCGTGGAGTATCTGGATGTTGTGGAGGCTGTTTTTGGTGCCGGTGGTTTGCTGTTGTTGGCTGTGATTCTCCTTGGTGGGAAGTTGTCGGGTGCTGGAAGGTGTACTGCTTGTCTCTAGTTACTGTTTAGCTGGGAAGTGCGGGAGGGATGTGGCTCTATGTCTCTGGTTGCTGATTGCTGGTTGTTTTTTGGCTGGGAGGGGCTGGATGCTGGTATTTTTGAATTTGGATGCTGGTGGTTGGGTAGATGTGAGCTACTGGATGCTAGTTGATGCTGGATGGTGGTGGTGGCTGCTTGGTTGTGTGTGTTTTTTTCTTTTTTCTTCTTCTTTTTTGCTTTTCTTTTTTGCGTGCGTTGTAAGGGGTTTTCGGGTGTGGGTTGTTTGACCCCTCCCCTCCCTTGTCTGTTGTGTCTCTTTTTTCCTTGCTAATAAATTTGGGGGGGCCGGGAATAGCCCGACCCTCGCATCTTCCTTGCCCTAAAAACCCTAAAACCCCTAAAAATCCATAAAAATAAAGAAAAAATCCTTAAAATCCCTAATAATCCCTAAAAACATAAAAAACCGTAAAGCTCAAAACCCCCGAAAACCATAAAACCCCCTAAAAAACTTTAAAAACACTAGAAATCCATAAAAACCATAAAAACCACTAAAAAAATCTAAAAACCCTTAAAACCCCTATCAACATTAAAAAACTCTAAAAAACCATAAGAACTCTAAAAACCTTAAAAATCTATGAAAACTCCTAAAACCCCTCCAAATCCCAAAAAACCATGAAACCCCAAAAAACCATAAAAACCCTTAGAAAATAAAAAAACCCCTAAAAACGTAAAAAACACTAAAAACCTTGAAAACCATAAAACACCTAAAAACCATAAAAGCACTAAAAACCCTAAAAACACTAAAAACTCTAAAAACCCTTAAAATATCTAAAAATGTTAAAAAACCTAAAACTCTAAAAAACTCAAAAAACCCATAAAACCCAAAAAATCTTGAAAAAACCTAAAAACCATCAAAATCCCTAAAACCCAAAAAACCCAAAAAATCATAAAAATCCTAATAAAACCTAAAAAATGCTTAAAACGTAAAAAACCCTAAAAACCTAAAAATCCTCTGAAAACCATAAACCCCCCAAAATCTAAAATCCCTAAAACCCCCTAAAAATGCTAAAAACTCTAAAACCCCTTTAAACCCCTAAAAATGTTAACAAATTCTAAAAACCTTTAAAAACCTAAAAAAAACTCAAAAAACCCCTAAAAAACCCAAAAGACCCTAAAAAACTAAAAACCCTAAAAACCCTAAAACACCTAAAAAACCTTGAAAACATTAAAAACCCTCAAAATCCTAAAAAACTGTAAAAAACCCTAAAAACATAAAAATCCTAAAAAAGCTCAAAAAACCCATGAAAATGTAAAAACCCCTAAAAACCTTAAAAAAAACTTGAAAACCATAAACCCCCTAAAGACCTTAAAACCCCTAATGCCCACAAAAACCCTAAAAAGCACTAAAAGCTCTAAAAGACCATAAAACCCTAAAAACTCATCAAAAACCCCATAAAACCCCAAAAAGCCATTAAATAATGAAAAATCTTAATAACCCTTAAAAACCCTAAAAACCCCTAAAAACCATAAAAATCATAAAAAATTCCTAAAAATCACTGAAAACGTAAATCCCTAAACACCACATGAAAACTATAAAAACCCCTAAAAACATAAAAGATCCAAGAAATCCATAAAAACCCTAAAACCCTAGTAAAAACTCTAAAAATACTTAGAACCCCTAAAAACGTTACAAAATCAAAGAAACCTTAAACCACTAAAAACTCAAAACAACCCTAAAGACTCAAAAAACCCATAAAACACTTAAAAACTCTAAAGACCCTAAAAAACACTAAAAACCCTCAAAATCCCTAAAAACCCTTAAAACCATAAAATCCTAAAAAATCCCAAAAAATCCCTGAAAACGTAAAAAACCATAAAAACCCTTAAATTTTTTTAAAAACATTAAAAATCTTTAAAAATCATAAAAATCTTTAAAAACCTTAAAAAACCCTCAAACACATGAAAACCCTAAAATCCACAAAAAACTCTAAAAACCCCTAAAAAATTTAAAAAAATCTAAAAACCATAAAAATCCTAAAAATGTCAAAAAAAACACTAAAACCCAAAAGACTCAAAAAACCATGAAAACCCCTAAAAATTGTAAAATCCCTGAAGACCCCTAAAAATCGTAAAATCCCTAAAACCTGCTAAAATACTCAAAATCCCTAAAAACCCTAAAAAACATAAATATCCAAAAACTTCCCTAAAAATCCTTGAAAACATAAAAAACCCTAAACCCCTTGAAAACCATAAAACCCCTAAAAACATTAAAACCCCTAAAAACCCATAAGAACCCTCGAACCACTAAAAACTCTAAAAACCCTTAAAACCCTAAAACCATAAAAACCCAAACAAGCCATAAATACCCTACAAATCCTAAAAAACTCTAAAACCCCTCAAAATCCCTAAAAACCATAAAAATACTAAAAAGCCCAAAAATCCCTAAAAATGTAAAGATCTCTAAAACCCTGAAAATCCAATGAAAACCATAAAAAGCCCTAAAAACCTTAAAAACCCTAAAAACCCATAAAAACAAAAAAACACTAAAAACTCTAAAAACCCTCAAAACCCATGAAAAGGCAAAAAAACTCTAAAAATGTTAAATCCCTAAAAAACTAAAAAAACCCTTAAAACATAAAAATCCCTAAAAACCCAAAAAACCCTAAAAATTCATAAAATCCCTAAAAAACCCGAAACACCATAAAAATCCTAATATATCCCTAAAAACCCAGAAAATGAAAAACCCTAACCCCCCCCCCCCAAATTCACCTTGGAAACCATAGAAACCCCAAAAAAACTTTAAAAAACCCTAAACCACTAAAAACTTTAAAATCAATTTAAACACCTAAAAATGATAAAAAACTCTAAAAACATTAAACCACAAAAAACTCAAAAAAACCTAAAAACCTAAAAACCATAAAAACCATAAAAAACCCTTAAAATCTGAAAACCCCTAAAAACCATAAAACCGATAAAAATCATAAAAAAGCCCAAAAAAAATTCAAAAAAAGTAAAAAACACTAAAAACCCTGAAAGGGCCATGAAAACCATAAAACCCCATAAAAATATTAGAAACCCCTAAAACCCCTAAAACCCTAAAACCCACTAAAAACTATAAAACCCTTAAAACCCCTTAAAAGTTTAAAAAGATTCAAAAAACCTTTAAACGTTAAAAAACTAAAAAACCATGAAAACCCCTAAAACCCCTAAATATACCAAAAAACCCAAAAAAACCATAAAAACCCTAAAAAATACCTAAAAATATCTAAAAGCGTAAAAAAACCCTAAAAACACTAAAAACCCACTAATAACCATAAAACCAATAAAAACCCTAAAAACCTATAAAAACCCTAAAATCCACATAAAATCTTAACACCCTTAAAACCACTAAAACATTAAAAACTCTAAAAAAACTTAAAACCCATAAAAATAAAGATAAACTCTAAAAATCCAAAAGACCCTAAAAACCCTAAGAAACCCAAAAAATCCGAAAAACCCTAAACCTCCCTAAATTCCCTAAAAATCCCTAAAATCCCTAAAAACCCCCAAAACCTTAAAAATCCTAAAAAGGCCCTAAAAGTACCTATAAACGTAGACCCCCTAAAACCATAAAAACCCCTTGAAGAACATAGAATCCCATTAAAATCATAAAACCCATAAAAATCCATAAAACTCTAAAAAACTAAAACTATAAAACCCTTAAAACCACTAAAAACGTTAAAAAAGTCTAAAAACCTTAAAAACTCAAAAAAACTCAAAATACCCCCTAAAACCCAAAATAAACTAAAAATCCAACCCCTAAACCCCCCTAAAAATACGTAAAGCCCTCAAAATCCATAAATACCCTAAAAACCATAAAAATAAAAAAAAATCCCTAAAAATCCATGAAAACGTAAAAACCGTAAAACCCCTAAAAACCCCTTGATAATCATTAAAACCCCTAAAACCTTAAAAAAATCTAAAAACCCTAAAAGCCACTCAAAAACTATTACAACCCCCAAAACCGTTAAAAACTATACAAAATCTACAAAACCCTAAAAACAAAAAAACCCCTAAAACCCTAAAAAAGAGCGTAAGACCACTGAAAACCCTTAAAAACCTTTACACCCCCTAAAAACCATAAAACCCCCTAAAAACCATAAAACCCCCTAAAAACCATAAAACCCCCAAAAAATCCCTAAAAACTTAAACAACCCTAAAAACAAAAAAAATCATAAAAAAATCTCTAAAAATACCTAAAAACGTAAAAACCCTTAAAACCCATAAAAACCTAAACCCCCTAAATCTCAAAAAACCCCTAAAACACTAAAAACATTAGAAAAACTCTAAAAACCCTTAAAAACTCAAAAAAAACATCAAACCCAAAAGGTCCATAAAAATCCTAAAACATTAAGAACAAGTAAAAACCCTTTAAACCCCTCAAAATCCCAGAATACCCCAAAAAAATCTAAAAACCATAAAAATCCTAAAAAATTCAAAAAATCCTTAAAAACATAAAAAATCCTAAAAACCTGAAAAAACATAAAGCCCCTAAAAACATTAAAAAACCCTAAAACTCTAAAAACCTTTAAATCCCTAAAGATGTTAAAAAATTCCTATAATACCTTAAAAATCCCAAAAAAACTAAAAAAAACCACTAAAAACCCAAAAAACCCAAAAAAACCCTAAAAAACCCTAAAAAATAGGAAAACCCTAAAAACCCTAAAACCCTAAAAACAATAAAAATCCTAAAAATAATTGAAAATTAGAAACCCTAAAATCCATGAAAAACCCCTAAAAACCATGAAACCCATAACAACATTAAAAAACCCTAAAAACCATAAAACCCCCAAAAAATACTAAAACTCTAAAAACCCTTAAACCCCCTAAAACGTTAAAAACTCTAAAGAACCTTTAAAACCCCAAAATACAAAAAAAACACATAAAAACCAAAAAAACCTTAAAACCCTAAATATCCATAAAAAACCCTAAAAATCCTAAAACCCCTAAAAATCCATAAAACCAAAAAAAACCATAAAAATCCTTAAAAATACCTAAAAATCCATTAAAACATAAAAATCCCTAAAAACCCTCTCACCTCCTGATAACCATAAAACCCCCAAAAAACCTTTTAAACCCTAATAACCCACTAAAAACTATAAAAATCATTAAAACCCCCAAAAATGTAAAAAAACTCTAAAAAATATTAAAACCCAAAAAAACCTTAAAACCTATTAAAATCACTAAAAACCCTTAAAAACCAAAAAACCATTAAAATACTAAAAAATCTCTAAAAATCCCAAAGAATGTAAAAAACCCTAAAAACCCTAAAAACCCCCAAAATCCATAAATTCCCTTAAAAACATTAAAAATCCCTAAAAATCCATAAAACCCTAAAACCCTCTAAAAAATCTAAAAACCCTTCAAACCCCTAAAAGCATTAAAAACTCTAAAATACCTTTAAAACCCTAAGAAACTAAAAAAATACTAACCCCCAAAAGACCCTAAAAACCCTGGAAAACCATAAAAAACCTAAAAAACCTTGAAAACCCCTAAAAAATATCAATATCCTTAAAAACACTAAAAAACCCTAAAACCCCGTAAAAATCTCAATATCCTTAAAAACCCTAAAACCCATAAAAATCCTAAAAAATCTCTAAAAATCCCTGAAAACATAAAAAACCCTAAAAAATAGAAAAACCCCTAAAAACCATAAAAATACCAAAAATCCATAAAAAAACCCTGGAAATGCATAAATCCCTAAAACCACTAAAAACTCAAAAAACTCTTAAAATCTATATAAATGTTAAAAAACTATAAAAACCCTTGAAACCCTAAAAAACAAAAAAATCATAAAAAATCCCAAAAAAATCCTTGAAAAAATAAAAAACCCAAAACCCCCTAAAAAGCATAAAATACCATAAAACCCTAAAAATCAATAAAAACTCAAAAAATCCTTAAAATCCCAAAAAATGTTAAAAACTATAAAAAAATTAAAAACCCTAAGAAATAGAAAAAACCCCTAAAAACCCAAAAAACCATAAAAACCTTGAAAATAGCTAAAAAATCTTAACCCCCCTCAAAATCCCTAAATCCCTAAAAAAAATCCAAAAAACCATAAAAATCCTAAAAAATCCCTAAAATTCCTCAAAATTGTAAAAACCTCAAAAAAACCATAAAAACCCTTGAAACCCCTAAAACCCTTATAATCATTAAAAAAACCTAAACACCCATAAAAACCCTAAAACCACTAAAAACTCCAAAACACCTTAAAAGCCCTAAAAATTTTAAAAACATTATAATACCATAAAACCCATAGAAAACTCAAAAAAACCCTAAATACACAAAAAACCATTAAAACCCCGAAAAACTATAAAAACCCTAAAAAATTAATAACATTTAAACCCCTAAATATCCCTAAAAACCCAAAAAACCAAAAAACCCATAAAAATCTAAAATATCACTAAAAATCGCAGCAAATTTAAAAAACCCTAAAACCCCCTAAAAACCAAAAAACACCTAATAACCTTTTAAAACCCATAAAAACCCTAAAAACCCAATAAAGACACTAAAAAATCTTTAAACCCCTAAACAGGTTAAAAGAAGTATAAAAAACCTTAAAAACCTAAAAACCTAAAAAAATACCTAAAAACCCAAAAAACCCATAAAAACCTAAAAAACCCTAAAACTCTCAAAATCCATAAAATCCCTAAAAACCCAAAAACCATAAAAATCCTGAAAACCCTAAAAATCCCTAAAAATGTAAAAAATGTTAAAACCCTAAGAAACACTTGAAAACCATAAAAACCCTTAAAAACCTTAAAAAACCTAAAACCCATAAAAACCCTAATTACCACTAAGAACTCAAAAAACATTAAAACCCCTAAAAACATTAAATAACTCTAAAAACCCTTGAAATACCTAGAAAAATCTAAAAACCACTAAAAACTGAAGAAAACATAAAAAACCTCAAAAACCCTAAAACCCTAAAAAAACCTTGAACACCACCAAAAGGCCTTAAAATCCCGAAAAACTGTAAAAACCCTCAAAGCTCCACAAACCATAAAAACCCTAAAAATCTCTAAAAATCCCTAAAAATGTAAAAAACACTAAAAACTATAAAAAACCATTGATAACAAAAAAAAACCATAAAACCCATAAAAAACAAAAAAAAAACAAAAAAAACTCTAAAACCCTCAAAACCCAAGAAAAATTTAAAAAACTCTAAAAAAACTAAAACCCCAAAAAACTAAAAAAACCCTTAAAACCTAAAAAACCCCTAAAAATCCCAAAAAACCCTAAAAATACCTAAAACCCCTAAAAAACCCTAACACCATAAAAATACTAAGATATCCCTAAAAATCCAAAAAATCCAAAAAACCCTAAAACCTGCAAAATTACCCTTAAAAACCATACAAACTCTAAAAATCCTTAAAAAAACCCCAAAACCCTAAAAACCACAAAAATCCCTCTAAACCCCTAAAAACGTTAAAAAAACTCTAACAGACCTTTAAAACCAAAAAATTCAAAAAAACCTAAAAACCATTAAAAACTTAAAAACCCTCAAAATCTCAAAACCCCTAAAAACCCTAAAACCCATAAAAATCATAAAAAACTCCTAAAAATCCTAAAAATAGTTAAACACACTAAAAACCCTAAAAGGTCCATGAAAACACTAAAGCCCCTAAAAATATTAAAAACCCCTAAAACCCATAAAAACCCTAAACCCCACTAAAAACTCTAAAACCCTTAAAACCCCTAAAAACTTTAAAAAGATTGAAAAAAACTTAAAATACTAAAAAACTAAAACACCGTAAAAACCCTGAAAACTTTTAAAACCCCTGAAAATCCCAAAAAACCAAAAAAATCCTAAAAAACACTAAAAATATTTAAAAACATAAAAAACCCTAAAAACATTGAAAAAACCTAAAAACCATAAAGCCCCTAAAAATATTAAAAACCCTAAATACTTATAAAAACCCTAAAATCCACTAAAAACATGAAGTACCCTTTAAAACCCTAAAAACATTAAAAACTCTAAAAAAACCTAAAAACCCCTAAAAATAAAATAAATTCTAAAAAGCCAAAAGACCCTAAAAACCCTAAGAAAACCAAAAAACCTGAAAAAAACTAAAATCCATAACCCCCCAAACCTTAAAAATCCTTAAAATTCCCTAAAAATCCCTATAAATGTAAACCCCCCTAAAAACCCAGAAAAACCCCTAAGAAACATAAAAACCCCTAAAACATTTAAAATCCTTAAAAACACATAAAACTCTAAAAGCCTCTAAAAAATCTATAAACCCTTGAACCCCTTAGAAACGTTAAAAACACTAAAAATATTTAAAAATACTAAAAAAACCCAAAAAATGAAAAAACCCCCCAAAAAACCATTAAAAAATCCTAAAAAAGCCCCAAAAATCCATGAAAATGTAGAAAACCCTAAAAACACATTAAAATCATAAAACCCATAAAAACCCATAAATCCCTAAAAAAATAATACTATAAAACCATTTAAACTACTAAAAACATTAAAAAAGTTTTAAAAACCTTAAAAACTATAAAAAAACTCAACCCCCCTAAAACCCAAAAGAAAACTAAAAACCCAACCCCTAAAACGGCCTAAAAATCTCTAAAAGCCTCAAAATCCATAAATACCCTAAAAACCATTAAAAAAATCCATAAAAATCAATGAAAATGTAAATACCCTAAAAAACCCTTGAAAATCATAAAATCTCCTAAAACCCTAAAAACCCTAAAAACCACTAAAAACTTTGGAAACCCCCCAAACCATTAAAAACTCTAAAAAATATAAAAAACCCTAAGAAACACAAAAAACCCTAAAACCATAAAAAAGATCGTAAAACCCCTGAAAACCCCTAAAAACCATAAACCCCTCAAAATCCCTAAAAATATAAACAACCCTAAAAACAAAAAAATCCTAAAAAATCTCTGAAAATACCTAAAAACATAAAAATCCTTAAAACCCATAAAAACAAAAAAAACCCCTAAAATCCTTTAAACATTAAAAAAAATCTAAAAACCCTTAACAACCCAAAAAAAACCTAAAACCCAAAATGTCCATAAAATCCATAAAACACTAAGAACCCCTAAAACCCCTTAAAGCCCTTAAAAACCCTCAGAATCCTATAAAAACCTATAAAAACCTAGAAACCATAAAAATCCTAAAAAATCCAAAAAATTATTAAAAACATAAAAAACCCAAAAAAAACATGAAAAACATAAAATCACTAAAATCATTAAAAACCCTAAAACTCCATAAAAACCAATAGAAACTCTAAAAACCCTTTAAACCCCTAAAAATGTTAAAAAACTCTATAAAACCATAAAAATCCTAAAAAAAACTAAAAAAACTTCCCTAAAATCCAAAAAATCCAAAAAACCCTAAAACCCCCTAAAACCCTAATAAAACCCTAAAACCACTAAAAAAATAAAAAATAAAATTTACTGAAAAATTAGAAACCCTAGAATCCGTAAAAAAACCCTAAAAACCATGAAACCCATAAAAACATTAAAAAACCTTAAATACCCATAAAACCCCCCAAACCACTAAAACTCTAAAAACCCTTAAACCCCCAAAAACATTAAAAACTCTAAAAAAGTATTAAAACCCCAAAATACTAAAAAACCCTAAAATCCCAAAAAAACCTTAAAACCCTAAAACCCATAAAAACCCTAAATATCCACAAAAAACCCTAAAAAATTTAAACCCCCTAAAAATCCCTAAAACCCAATAAACAATAAAAATCCTAGAAAATACCTAAAAATCCCTTAAAATTTAAAAAAACCCTAAAAACCCTGAAAACCCCCTGAAAACCATAAAACCCCCAAAAAATATTTTAAACCCTAAAAACGTATAAAAACCCTAAAAACCAACTAAAAACTCTAAAAATCATTAAAACCCCCAAAAATGTAAAAAAACTCTAGAAACCATAAAACCATAAAAACCCAAAAAAACCTTTAAACCCCTCAAAATCCCCAAAAACCTTTAAAACCCATAAAACCATTAAAATAATAAAAAATCACTAAAAATATCAAAAAATGTAAAAAATCCTAAAAACCGTCAAAATCCCCGAAATCCATAAAACCCCATAAAAACCTTAAAAATCCCTAAATATCCATAAAACCCTAAAACACTCTAAAAACTCTAAAAAACATTCAAACCCCTAAAAAGCGTTAAAAAACTCTAAAAACCTTTAAAAACCTAAGAAATTAAAAAACCCTTAAACCCCAGAAAGACCCTAAGAACCCAGAAAAACCATTAAAAGCCCAAAAAACCTTGAAAACCCCTAAAAATCTCAATATCCTTAAAAACACTAAAAACCCATAATACCCCTTAAAAATATAAATATCCTTAAAAACCCTAAAACCCATAAAAATCCATAAAAATCTCTAAAAATCCCTGAAAACATAAAAAACCCTAAAAACCCTGAAAACCCCTGAAAACCATAAAATCCTTAAAATCCTTTAAAAACCCAAAAAATGCATAAATCCATAAAACCACTAAAAACTCTAAAAATCTATATAAATTTTAGAAAACTTTAAAAAATCTTTAAAAACTTAGAAAAATAAAAAAAAACACAAAAAACCTAAAATCCATAAAAACCTTGAAAACCCTGAAAACCTCGTAAACCCTAAAAAACCCTAAAAACCCAAAAATATCAAAAAACCCTTAAAACCCTAAAAACCATAAAATACTAAAAAATCCCAAAAAAATAATTGAAAACATAAAAAACCTAAAATCCTTAAAAATCCCTTGAAACCGTAAAACCCCTAAAAAGCTTAAAATACCATAAAACTCTAAAAACCAATAAAAAACTCTAAAAAACCATACAATCCCTAAAAAATGTTGAAAACTATAAAAACCTTCAAACCCCTAAAAAATAGAAGAAAAAAATCGTAGAAACTGAAAAAACCATAAAACCTTGAAAACAGCTAAAAACCCTAAAACCCTAGAAAATCCCTAAATCCCTAAAAATCCAAAAAAACCATAAAAATACTAAAAAATCCCTAAAATTCCAAAAAAACCTTAAAAATACTAAGAAATCCCTAAAATTCCTTAAAATTGTAAAAACCTCAAAAAACACTAAAACCCCCTTCAAACCCCTAAAACCCTTATAAACCTTTAAAAAACCCTAAACACCCATAAAAACCCTAAAACCACTAAAAACTCCAAAACACCTTAAAACACCGAAAAATTAAAAAACTCTATAATACCATAAACCCCATAGAAAACTCAAAAAAATCCTAAATATCTAAAAACCATAAAAACCCAGAAAAAATCTAACCTCCCCCCCCAAAAAAACATTAAAAACCTTTAAACCCTCTAAATCCCTAAAAACCCAAAAAAACAATAAAAACCATAAAAAATATAAAAAATCACTTAAAATCCCAGTAAATTTAAAAAACCCTGAAACCCCTTAAAAACCATAAACCCCTAAACACCTTTTAAAACCCATAAAAACGCAATAAATACTCTAAAAATCCTTTAATCCCCTAAAAATGTTAAAAAAGTCTAAAAAACAATAAAAACCAAAAAACCAAGAAAACCCCCTAAAAACCCAAAAACCCCTTAAAAACCATCAAAAACCTTAAAACCCTTAAAAAACCTAAAACCCCTCAAAGTACATTAAATCCCTAAAAAACCCAAAAACCATAAAAATCCTAAAAACCCTAAAAATCCCTAAAAACGTAAAAAATGCCAAAAGCCAAAAAAACACATGAAAACCATAAAACCCCCTAAAAACCTTAAAAAAATCTAAAATCCAAAAAAACCCTAAATAACACTAAAAACTCAAAAACCATTAAAACCCCTAAAAACATTAAAAAAAACTAAAAAACCATAAAATACCTAAAAAATCTAAAAAACACTAAAAACTGAAAAAAACATAAAAAACCTCAAAAAACCCTAAAACCCTAAAAACCCTTGAACACCGCTAAAAGGCCTCAAAATCCCTAAAAACTCTAAAAACCCTAAACACTCCACAAACCATAAAAACCCTAAAAATCCCTAAAAATGTAAAAAACTCTAAAAAACCCCTAAAAACTATAAAAACCATAAAAACCCTAAAAACCCATAAAAACACAAAAAACACTAAACACTCTAAAAATCCTTAAAATCCTTAAAATGTTAAAAAACTATAAAAAAACCTTAAAACCATACAAAAATAAAAAAACCTAAAAACACAAAAAACCATAAAAACCCAAAAAATTCCCTAAAAATACTTGAAAATGTAAAAAAACATAAAAACCCATGAAAACCAAAAAAACCCTTAAAACCTAAAAAACCCCATAAAATCCATAAAAATCACTAAGAACTCTAAAAAACAAAAAAAACCCCTAAAAACGATAAAAACTATAAAAACCTTAAAACCCATTAAAACTTAAGAAAACCCTACAACCCTAAAAAACCATAGAAATGCTAAAAACTATAAAAACCAATGAAAACCCCTAATACCCTCAAAATATCTAAAACCACTAAAAAACAAAAAATATCCTTAAAACCCAATAAAACTCTATAATCATTTAAACACCTAAAAATATTTAAAAACTTTTAAAAACATTTAAACCCTAAAAAACTCTAAAAAGCCTAAAAACCCAAAAAAACCCTTGAAAAACACTTAAACCCCCAAAAAACACTGAAAACCCAAAAAAGCATAAAAATCCCTGAAAATTTAGAAATCCCTACAACCCTAAAACCCCCTAAAAACCATAAAAACCCCCAAAAAACCTTAAAATACATAAACCCACCCTAAAACCCCTAAAACCCACTACAATCTCTAAAAAACCTTAAAACTATAAAAATGTAAAAAAAAACATTGAAAAACCTTTAAAACCCTAAAAACACTAAAAAACCCCTAAAAACACAAAAACCCATAAACCCATGCACACCCTAAAAGCCCTAAAAAATCTTGAAAACCCCTAAAACCCTTAAAATCTCTAAAACCCATAAAAACCCTAAAAATCATAAAAATCATAAAAAGAAATAAAAATACCTATAAAAATACCTATAAAAAACCTAAAAACCCTAAAAACACAATGAAAGCCATAAAAACCCCTAAAAACCTTAAAAGAACCCTAAAATCCATAAAACCCTAACAATCGTTAAAAACTCAAAAAACCATGAAAATACCTAAAAACATTAAAAAGCTAAAAAAATCCTAAAAAGCTAAAAAAATAAAAAAAACTCTAAGGAGTAAGATGTCGCTGCTCTCGCCAGGTTCGCTCCCATTTTCGCGTTTCCGAGGAGCCCCTCCTGGAACCCTTTTCGGCGGCATCGCTGCTCCTTTCAAGACCTTGCGGTGTGATGTGGATGCAGCGTTTGGCAGTGGGGCTTCTTGCTAGTGTGGATCGGTGCTCTTGGCCTCCTTTAAGAGGCTCTTGGATCATGGGTTCTAGAGATATAGAGGTATGGATGGAGCAGTTTTTGTACGGTTGGAGGCGCGTCTGCGGGCATCATGGATTCTCCTTGACAGATCTGGGCTCCGGTGGTGTTCGTCGGTCCTTGTTGGCTTTGTTTTGGATAGATTTTTGCAGCGGCGTGGTGCGGGCATGACAGATCTGGAATCTATTTCTTGGGTCTCAAGATCCACGAATTTGACGGTGGATTTCCTCGATCGAGGAGGCAAGCAGTCTTCAACGGGTTTCTCCAGATCAAAGGCGAAAGGAAACGGCGACTTTTTCTGCTTTCAACTCTCTGATTCTTGCTCCCGAGTTGCATAAGGTTTGTATTATATTCTAATTCGATCCATTCCTCGTTTCGTGAAGCTGATGGAGGTGTGTGCTCTTCCTAATCTCTCGGATTTGTCTCCGCTCTATGCTATTGACACTAGATCCAGGCAGACCTTTTGTCATTCCATGTCCTCCTATTTCTTGGTTGTGATGTTGTTTATGAATCATCCGGTTTTACTGAAATGGGATAGACAATTTTTGATGCACGCTTGTTGGTGGTATGAGGTTAATTTTGCTATGAGGTGTGGAATGCTAGATGTGGTTCGGTCTGATGGCCTTGATTGCAGGATGCGGAGCTGCGTTCCCTTGGGAGATGATGGGTTCAGATGTGCTGGTTGTTGTGTTTTGTGCTGAAAGTTGTTTGGGGTATTTGGATTGGAGGTGGTGATGTTTTTGTTGTTAATTATAGTGTTTTGGTGTTGTCGTTTATTGGAGGTTGCTGCTAGTTTCTTGGGCAGATGAGTTTGTCTTGGGTTTCTAAGCGGGAGTTGCTTCGGTTCTGCGGTTTGGCTGCTACCTATAGTTTTCTGTGCTATGGTTGGTTTGGTTGTGATTCATTTTAGGCGCTGGTATTTGGTTATGGATGTTGGTGCTTGGTGAGGGTTGATGTTCTACTGCATGGTGGCAAAGCTGGTTTGGTTGTGGTTTGATGTGTATGCTAGCTATGGGTTCTGCTGAGTGGTTCTGTGCTGATGGCGGTGGATCTTCTTGGTGAGAAGGTGGTGGATGCTGGTTTTTGTGAGTTTGGACGCTGGTCTTTGGTTGGTTTTGAGCTGCTGGTTGCTGGTGAATGTTGGATGATGGAGCTTCTTATGGCGGATCTTCTCAGTGAGAAGGTGTTAGATGCGGGAACATGTGAGATTTGACGCTGGTCGCTGCTTGGCTGTGAGTTGTGGATGCTGGTTTCTGCTTGGATGGGAAGTGATAAAGGGGTGATGGTGCTGCTGACTGCTGGAATTGGCTGAGAAGGTGCTGAAGCTACTGTGGGTTTGGTGTTTTGTCTTTTTTTCTTTTGTTTTTTCTTTTTTTTTTTGCGTTCTTTGGGTGTGTGTTTGTTAAGGGCTTTTGGGTGTGGGATGATTGACCCCGCCCCTCCATTGTCTGTAGTGTCTTCGTGTCTTTTTTCTAATAAATTTTGGGGGGAGTCAGGAATATCCTGGTCCCGATCCTTCCTTGCCCTAAAACATTAAAAAACCCTAAAACCCATAAAAACCCTAAAAACCACTAAAAACTCTAAAAACCATTAAAACCTCTAAAGTTGTTAACAAACTCTAAAAACCTTAAAAACCTAAAAAAACTAAAAAACCATAAAAACCTAGAAAGACCTTCAAACCCTTGAAAAACCTTAAAACCCCTAAAAACGATGAAAAACCCTAAAACCCCTCAAAACCCCTAAAAACCCTAAACAACCCTAAAAACCATAAAAATCTTTAAAAACCCCTGAAAATACCTAAAAACCCTAAAATCCCATAAAAACCAAAAAAATCTTAAAAATCCCTAAAAATACCTAAAAACATAAAACCCCTAAAAACATTAAAAACCCCTTGAAAACTATAAAAACGCCTAAAAACATTAAAAAACCCAAAAAACCATGAAAACCCTAAAAACCCACTAAAACTATAAAAACCCTTAAACCTCCTAAAATGTTAAAAAACGATAAAAAATCTTAAAACCCCAAAAATACTCAAAAAACCATAAAAACACTAAAATACCCATAAAACCCTAAAAACCATTAAAAAACTAAAAAATCCATGAAAACAGAAAACCCCCTAAAACCCTTAAAACCCCCTAAAAACCATAATACCCCTAAAAACCTTAAAAAACCCTAAAACATATAAAAACCTGAGAAACCCAGTACAAACTCTAAAAACCATTTAAACCCCTAAAAACTAAAAAATACCTTAAAACCCAAAAAACCATAAAAAACCCTAAAACCCCAAAAAATCTTAAAAACCCCAAAAAAATCCTAAAAACCATAAAAATCCTAAAAAATCCCTAAAAATCCTTGAAAATGTAAAAAACCTAAAAAACCTGAAAAACCTCTAAAATCCATAAAACCCCTAAAAACCTTAAAAACCCTAAAAACCCATAAAAACCCTAAAACCTCTAAAGACTCTAAAATACTTAAAACCCCAAAAACATTAAAAACACTAAAAGAGTGAAAAAATACTAAAACCCCCAAAAGACCTTGAAAAGCCTAAAAACCCTAAAAACACTAAAAACCCCTAAAAATATCAATATCCTTAAAAACCCTAAAAAACTCTAAAAACCATAGAAATAGTAAAAAATCCCTAAAAATACCAAAAATCGTAAAAAACCATAAAACCCTTGAAAACACCCTAAAACCATAAAAAACCCAAAAATCCTTAAAAACCCCTAAAAATGCGAAAAAAACTAAAAACACTAAAAAAAATCAAGAAACCCTTAAAACCTCTATAAACGTCAAAAACTATAAAATATCTTAAAAACCCTAAAAAGCTCAAAGAAAACCCAAAAACCCAAAAAAAAACCATAAAAACCTTGAAAACCCTGGAAACCCCCAAAAAACCATGAAACAACTTAAAATGCCTGAAAATTCCAAAAATCCCTAAAAAACCCTAAAAACCATAAAAATCCATAAAAATCCTTGAAAACATAAAAAACCTAAAAACCCTTAAAACCCATTGAAAACCATAAAACCCCTAAAAAGATTATAAAACCCTAAAAACCCATAAAAACCCTAAAATCTACTAAAAACTCTAAAACCCCAAAAAAACCTTTAATGACGTTAAGAAACTCTAAGAAACCTTAAAACACCTAAAAACTGAAATAACCCCTCAAAACACAAAAAAGACCATAAAAACCTAGAAAAATCCATGAAAACCCCTAAAACCCCTCCAAAAACCTAAAATCCATAAAAATCCTAAAATAATAAAAATCCCTAAAATCCATAAAATTCCCTAAAAACATTAAAAACCCAAAAAACCCTTAAAAACCCCTAAAAACCTTAAAAACCACTAAAACCCTTAAAAAACCCTAAACATACATAAAAATACTAAACACCACTAAAAACTATAAAAACCCCTAAAAACATTATAAAACTCTAAAAACCATAAAACCCCTAAAAAACTCTAAAAACCCCTAATACCCCAAAAAACCATAAAAACCTCAAAAAACCCAAAAAAAACCCCTTAAAAACCATTTAAAACCTTCAAAATCCCTAAAACCCTAAAATCCCGAAAAACCAAAAAAAATCTAAAAAATCCCTAAAAACCCGGTAAACATAAAAAACACAAAAAAAACCCTTAAAACCATTGAAAACCATAAACCTTATAAAGCTTAAAAAACCCATAAAACCCTAAAAACCTCTGAAGTCTCTAAAAACCCTTTAAACCCCTAAAAATGTTTAATAACTCTAAAAAACATTAAAAACTCAAAAACTCAAAAAAAACCCTAAAAACCCTAAAAACCATAAAAACCCTAAAAACCCTAAAAAACAAAAAATCATAAAAAACCTAAAAAACCCTAAAAAACCCCCCCAAAATTTATGAAGACATAAAAAATGCCAAAAACTCTGAAAAAAGGCCTGAAAACCATAAAACCCCTAAAAACCTAAAAAACCCTGAAACCTGATAAAAAATCATAAAACCCACTAAAAACTTTAAAAAACTCAAAAAAAAACCTTAAAACCCAAAAAAATTAAAAAAACATTAAAACCCCAAAAAAACATAGAAACCCTAAAACCCTAAAACCCTAAAAACCGCTAAAAAGTTTCAAAATCACTAATAACCCTAACAATCATAAAAACCATAAAACCCCTAAAAAATCCCTAAGAATCATTGATAATGTAAATAACCCTAAAAACCCTGAAAATCCCTTGAAAATCATAAAAACCCATAAAACCTAAAAAAACCCCATAAAAATACAAAAAACAACTAAACACTCTAAAAACCCTTAAACCACTTAAAAACGTTAAAAAAATCTAAAAACCCATAAAAACCCTAAAAATTAAAAAAAAAACCATAAAAACCCTCAAAACCATAAAAATCCTAAAAATTCCCTAAAATACCTAAAAACATAAAAGACCCTAAAAACCTATGAAAGCCATAAAAACCTCTAAAAACCCTAAAAACCCATCAAAACCCTAAAAACAACTAAAATATATAAAAACCACTAAACAATAAAAAACCCCATAAACCAGTAAATATGTTTAAAAACTTTAAGAAACCTTAAAAACCCAAAAAATAAAAAATACTCTAAAAACCTAAAAACCATAAAACCCCTAAAAACCTTAAAAAACCATGAAAACCCCTAAAACCCTCAAATCCCTAAAAACCCTAAAAAACCGCAAAAACGGTAAAAATCCTTAAAAATCCCTAAAAATCCCTAGAAATGGAAAAAACCATAAAACCCCCTAAAAAAACACTAAAACCCCATAAAAATAACAAAAACTCTAAAAACCATGAAAACCCATAAAAAAGCTTAAAAAATCCTTCAAACCTTAAAACCCTAAAAAACCCTAAAAACCTCGAATAACCCTAAAAACCCCCAAAATCTCTAAAAACCTTAAAAAATCCAAAATACCAAAAGAATCCTAAAAACCATATAAATCCTAAAAAATGACAAAAAATCCTTGAAATGTAAAAAAACCCTAAAACCCTGAAAACCCCCTGAAAAACATAAAAATCCCTAATTTTTTTTAAAAAAAATCTAAAAACACAAAAATTCCCTAAAAACAACTTTAAATTATAAAAATCCTTTAAACCCCTAAAAAATTAAGAAACTCTAAAAAACCATAAACACTAAAAAACTCAAAAAACCAAAAAAAACAAAAAAACCAAAAAAAACCTAAAAACCTTGAAAACCCCTAAAGCCCCTCAAAATCCCTAAAAACCATAAACCCCTAAAAACCATAAAAATCCCGAAAAATCTTTAAAATTTATGAAAAATTAAAAAACCCTAAAAACCTATGAAATCGTTGCAAACCATAAAAATGGAAAAAACCTTTAAGAAACAAAAAACCCAAAAAACACACAAAAAAACTTTAAAAACCATTAAAACCCCTAAAAATGATAAAAAAACTAAAACCTTAAAAAACTAAAAAAATCATAAAACTCTAAGAATTCAAAAAAAATCCATAAAAAGCCTAAATCCCTCAAAATCCCTAAAACCCTAGAAATTATAAAAACCCTAATAAAACACTAAAATTCCCTTAAAACTTAAAAACCCCTAAAATCCCCTGAATGTAGTAACCCCCCCCCCCAAATCATAAAAACCCTAAAAACACTAAAAAATATAAAAACCTGTAAAAGCCCTAAAAACATTAAAAACCCATAAAACCATAACTTTTTTAAAAGACCATAAAAAACCCTAAAAGAACCTAAAATTAAAAAACCCTGAAAACACCTATAAACCCTCAAAATCCTTAAAAACCATAAAAACCATAAAAATAATAAATATCCTAAAAGATACATACAAATGTAAACAACCCTAAAACCCTGAAAACCCCCCCTACAAACCCTAAAACCCCCTAAAAACCTAAAAACCCCTAAACCCCCCTAAAAACCCTAAAAACCCACTAAAACTCTAAAAACTCTTAAAAACCCTAAAAACATTAAAAAACTCTAAAAGACCTTAAAAACCCCAAAAACTCAAAAAAACCCCTAAAAACCCAAGAAACCATAAAAAACTTGAAAAATCCTAAAACCCCCAAAAAACCCAAAAAACCCGCAAAATACCTAAAAACCCTAAAACCCCCTAAAAACTTAAAAATATTAAAAAACCCTAATAATCCCTGAAAACATAAAAAACCCTCAAAACCCTAAAACCCCCATGAAAATCATAAAAACCCATAAATACCATAAACCCCTAAAACTCATAAAAACCCTAAAAACCCTAAAAACCAACTAAAACTCTAAAAACCCCTAAAACCACTAAAAAGTTAAAAAACTCTAAAAATTCTTAAAACACTAAAAAACTCAAAAAACCTTAAAAACTAAAAAATCCATAAAAACCCTCAAGACACGGAAAATCCCTAAAAACCAAAAAATACCTAAAAACCATAAAATAGACTAAAAACCGTAAAAATCCTAAGAAAACTCTAAAAACCCTAAAAACCCATAAAAACCATAAAAACCATAAAAACCCATGAAAACCCTAAAATCCAATAAAAAATCTAAAAACCCTTTAAACCGCTAAATAGGTAAAAAACTCTAAAGACCATAAAAACCCTAGAAATCTCAAAAAACCCCTAAATATCCGAAGGACCCTAAAAACCCTAAAAACGCCTAAAAACCCAAAAAACCTAAAAAACCCATTTAAACCCCTCAAAATCCCAAAAACACCTAACCAATTCAGGTGGAAGCTGCTATGGATTGAATCAGACTCTATGTTAGTAGTGGAGGCCCTGAAGAACAAATC
Organism: Viscum album; assembly: GCA_963277665.1. Taxonomy (NCBI): domain Eukaryota; kingdom Viridiplantae; phylum Streptophyta; class Magnoliopsida; order Santalales; family Viscaceae; genus Viscum; species Viscum album. Next base: position 1,883,624,715 of record OY728141.1, on the reverse strand, counting down.
CAGGAGAGTCCCATGGATTATTCTATCACATTGGATTGAGTGTCTCAATGAATCCTAGGGACTCACTCTCAATGTAATGCATGCATATAGGGAGGCGAACACGGTGGCTAATGCGCTCTCTAAGAAAGAACTTGTGGACATGAGATCAATGTGGTCTTTTTTATCCCACAATGTTTTGCATCCTATGTGGCCTCATATATGAAGGGATAAATCCACACATGTTTTTTAAGCCTTCATCATAACACTTTGTATGTACTTTTCATTAATAAATTTTAGGGGCTATATGCGTCTGGTACCACATCTTCTTTCCTGAAACCCCTAAAAACCCTAAAAACCATAAAAATAATAAAACTCCCTAAAAATCCCTAAAAACATAAAAAACCCTAAGAACCCTGAAAACCATAAAACCCCTAAAAACCTCAAAATACCTAAAAATCCATAAAACCCTAAAAACTACTAACAACTCTAGAAACCCTAAAACCATTATAAACTTTAAAAAACTCTAGAAAACCTTTAAAAACCTAAAAACCCAAAAAAAAACAAAAAAAACCCTAAAAACCCTAAAAAATCCCCGAAAAATCCTCGAAATCCCCCAAAACTATAAAAAACATTAAAACCATAAAAATACTAAAAAAACTTAAAATCCTAGAGAATGTAAAAAACCCTAAAAACTCATGAAAACCATAAAAACCCATAAAAAATACTAAAACCCCATAAGAAACTAAGAAACCACTAAAAACTCTAAAAACCCTCAAAACCCCTAAAAAGGTTAAAAACTCTAAAAAAACTTTAAACCCTAAAAAATGAAAAATAAACCTAAAAATATAAAAAACCCCATTAAAACCCTAAAAATAATTAAAAACCCAGAAAATCCCTAAATACCCTAAAAATCCCTAAAAATATAAAAAACCCTAAACACCGTAACAATCCTAAAAAATACCTAAAATCCCTGAAAACAAAAAACCCTAAAAACCCTAAACCCCCCCTAAAATCCATTATTGACACTTTGTTTCATCATATGGATGAAAAGTGACAAAGGTAAATTCCTTATAAAAAGGAGAATAAAATAGATGAATAATTTCAAGATTTGCAATGGATCAAAAATGGTTCGCCCAAGGTATCCCAAATCATGGGTGGCACGCAAGTACTTGCACCCCCCACCACTTATGTCACCAATATATTTCTCCTAGGGTACCATATTTTCCTATAAATATACCCTTGGGGCCTTCATTTGTATGGATTAATTTCCCTAAAGGATGATTGCTACTCTAATCACCCTAGTTTTTTTCCCTAGTCTTCCGAAACCTCTAAGGTAGTTTCATAACACCTAAATAGAGGTAATTATAGGAGGATAGTGAGACTTTGACCTTTTAATGTTAATAATAAACAAAACTTGCACAACCAGTTCTCCCAACCCCCTACTTTAAGAACACTTGTGTGATCACCCTTCCTCAAATAAGAATTTTTGCACCTCACTTCTAGGAATACCTGTGAAGACCCTTGAAGGATTGATCAAAGTCTCACCCAAGTGTAGTCATCAAATTTTTTTCATCACTTAAGGTGAAACAAATTCACCCAAGCCTACTTGTGCGATGACCCCTTGTGTGGTGCACTACTTGCGCACCCCTTCTTGGATCACCTCACCATCTCATCCTGCTCGAGCCTTTCATGAAGCCTCCTTCAAAGAAATTCATGGAAGAGATTCTCTTTCATTGCCTCTCTTGTTTTAAAGGAAAAATTTTGAAACCTCCACTAAGACCTCCAAATTTATAAAACCTTATGGAAAGGCACATTGGCGTGTCTTCTATTTGGGTTTGTATTTCTATGGTTAGCGGTTTCCCTCACTTTTCTTACCAGAGGGTAAGGATCCTCAAGGAATATTTAGGTTTGTATATCTATGGTCACATGCAACCTTACCCCAAGGATTGTATTGAGGAGTTCCTGGTCTCATATTTTGAGGATAGGAATCTATCCTCCCTTTCTCATCTCTGAGATCTGGAGCCTCCGGTCCCTAGTAGGGAAGGTGAAGATCACACTTGATTTTTTCCTTTGACAAAGGAGAAGTCTCCCTCCTATCCCCAGACCAATCTAAGAGAAACCATCCTGGTGTAAGCCCCTAGCCTTTCATGTAGGAGGTTGCAGTCTTTCTCCTCTCTACATCCTTCAACTTCACTCCTTCCTTACATTAGACCCATGTTCAATGTAAATTCATGAGAGGGAAGCATCGTAGCCACAACCTTTTCCACTATATCCAAGACCTCTTCCACCATATCCCCAAACTATTCCATCATAGAATGAGAAAAAGTGTGTGTGGTTTGTTGAATCTTTCACATCCTCTTATTTCTATTACTGAACATGACTCATGTGGGCTTAGAGGTTTGTAATGATCACAACATCCACCCCATCCACCTAACAAAATGAACTATGAGAACTTTTATTCCCACCATAACTGAGATACATAGGAATCCTTCCTAAGCCCTGAGCTTTATATAATCTCATCCATAAAATTAGAAGTCATTCTCACTTAATAATGGGATCCTCTTTAAAAGAAATCCCTAATACTAATTCCCTTAATCTGGGCATCCTCTTTAAGAGTAAGACCCGAATTGATCCCCCAAAACCTCCATGAGATAAGACATATCTCATAGACCCCATTATAATGGAATACTCTTTAGGAGTAATCCCCAACCATTTTCTCTCAAAGGGACACACTCCCTTGTGAGACTTACCAAACCATGTGGGATTTGATTACCATCCAAGTGGGATACGTAGGAAGCCTCCCTGAGGTTCAAACCCAACATTCCAAATCAACCTTATTCTCTTTGGGTCCTCTCCTCAGTAGGGTCTAATTCAACTTGGAAACTTATATCCCTTACAATTCCCTTGGGCTATTTTGATGTAAGTCCCACACTAAACTTTGACTATGAACCTTCCACCTAGATGTCCTTACCACATGATGTTAAATTGTATGGTTGGGTCCTTATCACGTGACCTTAAAAGGTATAATGTGTCCCATTAAAAAAACCTAACTAAATGGGTTCTGATTCCTTTCACTAGGATACATAGGAAGACCATCTATGTGTTCAATCCAAACATCAAAACAATTTCCATTTACTTGGATGATAATAAATTCCAGAGTAACCTTTGTCTACCTGGATGATAATAAACTCCAGAGTAATATTCTATCTCCCTGGATGATGATAAATTCTTGAGTGAAATTTGTCTATTTGGATGATCATAAACTCTAGAGTTCCCCACTAAGTTTCTTAAAAACAATCATCGTCATAACAATGGATAAATAATCTCTAAGTAGTATATAAGAGGATACCATTGATGGAGAACCTTGAAGACCTACAGATGTCTCCATTTATGGATAACCTCAAATACATATGGATGATTCTAAATTCCACACATGCTAATAATTTATTTCAAATTTCATGGGAAACCTACATTATTCTTGGTAAATTAATAAGTATTCATGAAAATATCTTAAATCTATAAGAGATTCATAAAGTAGGCAATAATTCCCCTCAAAAGTGTGCTATGAGACTGACCTCCCATCCTCTCAACCAATGTGATTTATTAAGCACCATGGGACAAAATCCCTAATGACACCTACCCTTGGAAATTAGGTCCCTTTGGAGTTGTTTCTGGTTCCATAAACAAATCCGTTGGAAACCATTTGGAAATAGTGATTCTTAACCAAAACACAAGTTTTAAAGGAAACAAAAAAATGGTGAACCCAACATGAATCCTTAATCGCGATGATGGTGTTACCCATCTATTAGGCCACTATTAATTGATAATGAGGGCCAGAAAAGGCAATCAATCATGCATATGTTCATCCAAAAAGATGTTTCTTTTCCGAAGTGCATTATTTGTATTTTAATATATAAAGGCAATTTCTTACAAAGAATCCCTTAATTCCAAATGGATTCCTTCCGGTTTACACTTGTGAATGCCCCAACTACTACTCAAGATGGATCCTCGTCCGGTCTAAGGATGCCATCACTGACTCAGCATCTTTAAATCTGGGTCTCTAATGCACTGTTTTGAGAGTACCATCAACATGGTACCATTCCAACCTTGTAGGATGCCCGACAGGCCCTCCAGATCAACAAACAACCTCGGTCATCTGTTCAATGATGACCAGTGGTCCATAAGTAGATAGTTCCAATCACCGTCTTCAACCGTTTTGAGAGATTATCCCTAAAAATCAATCACCAGTTACTCCCATATTCTAGGTTGGTCAACCAAGATTCCACCATTGTCCTCATTCAGAAGATACAGGGGTCCTTCTTAAGGTCTCCTTTCAATAATATCCATCGTCAGCGCCGCGCAATAGTAAACCCTCAAATGATGAGGGTGTTGCCTTCAACTATCTGACCCGGGTCCCTCAAACCCAGGAACATAAGACGGACCACTGGGGACCACAATAAACTAATAGGGAGCAATATCCTACCTTTTCCCCTTCCATAGATTCCCACTAACCCAGTTTGGTGGAAAATAGAAAGTGGGCACATACACTCATCTGCCTTCATTCCGTCAGCCATCAGATTCGTTTGACGATGCCCAACCAATACCACCATTCAAATCTAGTGGAGTACCATGAGTAGGAACATACACTTACTTATAATCATCAATTATGACATCAAAATCATCTAGAATCATTCAAAGAATCCCACCAACCCAATTCGACAACACCCTGCAAGAAAGAACATACACCTAATTGCACTCATCAAGTCTTCCAACAGCCTCGTTTGGACACACTCGGAGAAGTCAGTTGGAAAGCTTTGACGACAAGCAGAGGGTGGACTCAAATCTCTGCCCCAACACATAAGTACTTCTAATATCCACTAGCATGAAAGGGAGGAAAAGATCAAGTACATACCCCTACTGTAGACATGGAATGGACGTATATTCCCATTTCGGCCATTGAAGTCACCTAGAACATTTTGTAAATGGTGAAAGGAAAGATGCAAATTCCTGCTCATATCTGAGAGACTTTCCAAGATATCATCTCGATGAAAATAGAAGTACATGAGGGACAGAAGCATAACTCTGTCCCCACAAGCAGGGTGGCTCATCAATATGTCACCTCAGTGTAGATACATACCTCTGTTCCTATCCATGAGGTTTTTTGGGCATACTCCCCCATCATACAGACAACTGGATCGGGCACATGTACCTAATCCAACTAGATATAATCATCCCATTCTGATGGACACTCCAAGGTAGGCACATACACCTACCAATGAAAACCACTTTTCTCAGCATGTGTCCCCATCTTTATATAATAAGGAATCCAAGAAAAAAGTTTATCAAACACAGTTAGAAAATCAAGATCCAGTTTTGATTTGGATCCACTTAATGCTGGAGTTCTTGAAGCCCTTAGAAATTTATCTATTGTTGCTCAAGATCCTACTCCATCATTACCAAATTAGGGGAGTAGTAGTAGTAATTATGAAGTTCCTCATCATACAATTCATCATGAAATCTTGCTTCATGACAATTCAGTCAATCTTGAGAACCTATCTCTAGATGAGAGCCACAATAACCCTTTGTGTGTCCAGAAGACCAAGGATTAAGTGGGTATTCCCCTTTCTGTAATCCACCATGATGGTCCTCCTCATGATTTCATTCCATGTGAAAGTTCTCTCCATATTAGTGATTCACATTGTCAAGAAAATTCTCCATCTGAAAATGAAGTGAAAAGAAAGTCCTCTTATATTGAGTCACTTTCAAACACAAGTCCATTCATGTCTGATGCCTTATCACTAGTAGGTAAAATTATTTCTCAATAGGAAGACATCCCAAGGAGATGGTCATTCTCTAAACCACCCTTAGGACATTTATCTTTCAATACAACAAAGGAACTCTCTTTCTATCTTACTAATTCTGATAAAGTGACAAGAAAATGCAAACTTTGGTATGATCAAGTAGAGAAATCTATAGCAAAAGACGAAGAGGATATGTTTAACATGAGGAAGAAATTATCTAAGGGTAAAATACCAATCATGTTTTGGCCTTTGTACACCTCTCAATACAACATTCTATATATGTTGGTATAAAATTTTATTCATGATATCCGGCTCAAAATATGGAATACTCTTCATCATTTAAAAGAAAAAGTATTACCATATGATGAATATCAAAGTCATGTAATGGTAATAGAAGGGTTGCAGTTCCAAATTGACTTGGCATCTCTCCTAGTTTTCTGAAATCCAAAAATTGAGAAGAAATAGAGTTTCCTTCAACGTGCATGCCACAAAACATTAATGAGGTTATGGAAATTGATTGTAGATACCCCCATATGGTATTCATATCAGAGGATGGGGTGCACATGGAGAATTGCATTTCACTATGATCTAAATCCCACAAATCCCACCAAAAGTGGTCTCATGCAATGTTATTTCCCTAGTCCGACTACAGCAAATGAATTCCATTCATGACCGAAGATATTCTCAACAAGAACAGGCCTCAAACATCTTTCACCAAAGTTAGAACCAAAGAGAGAAATCCATTGAGATATTTTTGCACCAGGAATATGAAAACATCAAGAAGGCCTCCCTCTTAGAGTTTGTCAACCATAAAATTCCAAAAATGTCTGAAATAGTGCAATGGTATTCCAAAGTATGCAATTTATGTGAGTGTCGCATAATGGACCCAACCAGTGTTCAGAATAGAATTCATAAAATCAATTGAGCAGCTACATTGATATCAGCCATAGAAGTTCAGGAGCCACCCCCAACCCACAGGGCTATGGGGTTTATTTACCCAACCCTTATAATCAACACATAGAGCCCGAAGGGTTGAAAAATAATAACAAAACAACCCTATCCCATAGGGATGGGGAATTTTTCACATTCGCAATCCTCTCCTCAGCGGAAGTGAGTTTCTGCCGATTTGGAAAGAAGCCACAGAATGAACACACAAATGAACTATAGAAGGATTACCTTCAAGTTACTATCTACTAAACAGTTCTTGGGGAACCAATAAATAGGAGGAAAAAAGTCTCATAAAGGGCACAAAAGAAGGAAATTTCATAAAGATACCGACAAAATGCTAGCAATGCATTATGCATTGGTTAATTTCATCAATTTCATCATTAAAGATCCTCCATAAAATGAATCCAGTTTAGGGGAGTCACATGATGAAGTTATTGTTCATAATATGGTCCACACCGAAGAAAATGAAGGAGGTGTGCATACCCAAAATCATAGGCTTACCCAAAATTTAGGTATCCCTTCAAATAATCAACTTCCACCTCTTCAAAAGGCACCTAATAAGGGAAAAGGTAAAGTTCAGACCATGTCTCACCTTTCCCCCAAATAAGTTCAATCCCTTTCTCTTGAGGAAATATTTTCTCAAAAAAATGAGGAGATGAAGGAGTTAAAAAGACTCAATGTAGGGTTAATCTATGGAAGCATTACTTCTATACATGCTCCACATGTAGATCCTCACCTTTCATTTTCAGTAGGAGTACCTCAGTAAAGAGGGTTTATTGCAACTACTGATGCAGATCAAGAATTCCCTTCATTGGGTACACAGCTAGAAAAGGGTCAAGCACATCCTTACAGGCCTGTGCCCCTGGGTTATCCAAGGAAAATACCAGCAGTACCACCACTAGTGGTCCTACCAATTTCCATGCTAGTTTCCGCACTAGTTCAGGCACCAACCTCCACACATATTCAGGTCCCAACTCATCTAGATATTCCTATAATTCTTATGAACACCATTGAGTCACTAGCGACTCTATTGTAACATATAGAAGGATGGCGCACACCGGTTCAACCATAAAAGAAGGCATATCCTGAATGGGAAGATCTGACTCCTCCCCCACTAAAATTTGGGAATCCCACATTTCCAATCTTCAATGGATTAGGAGATCCCGAGTGGCACTTGACACATTTTTTCTCTCAGTATGATCACATGATGGAACCCATAAGCTACAGGAAGCAGTGAAACTTAGATGCTTCATGCAATAACTATAGGGGAAAACCTTTGTATGGTACATGAGTTTGTAGTCTCGGTCAATAATTGGATGGGAAGATCTCCATCATAGGTTTCTTTTCAAGTTCATCTCAATGTTACAGAAGACAAAAATCTTAGATATCACAAACTGCAACCAAAGGGAGAATGAAATATTTTTATATTTCATTGCTTGGTGGAAAGGATTAAAATACTCCTTGAATATACTTCTCCCTCAAGAAGAGTTTATACCCATTTGTGTAGAAAATCATTGTGATAATTTCACACACCATTAATCCCTCTGAAATGCATAGGAGGGTTTCAATATATAGCCTTGATTACTCAACAGGTGGAAAACTCCATAGCAGAGACTAGATCCAAATCCAAAGTAATCCCATCATCTTCCAAAAGAAGATTAGGAAAAGTGGAGGCTGCTATAATTACACTTAAGTAGGCCCTTATACCCTCTACTACTTCAAATCCCTCATCATACTATTTGGTTCAACCTCCTAAGAATTAGCATAAATGAATGCTTCACCAAGATGATAAAAAATATCAAAGGTAGAGATAGTTTGAGGATTTCAAAAACAAGGACTATTCTTTTTTAAATGACCAAGTCCCTAGTTACTTCATCTCAGCTTCGGAAAACAACTTATTTTAGTTTCAAAATTCAAATAAACCCAACAAAGAAGTATATTAGGACCTTCCAAACTATTTACTCTTCTATCAAATGTTGGGGTACCTCATCTAGGAGTGTTTTGTTTTTAAGGAAATTCTACAAAAGTTGGTAGACTATGGGTAAGTGAAGCTAAAAAATTCACTAGCCCAGGTAGCATGTGTTACTACTACTGATCTAGAGGAAGAAAGGTAGTGGTAGGAATTAAAAAGTAATAATGCTCATAAATTAGATAATTTGATGGTCAAGAAAAAAATCAACCAAACTCATTCCATTACATGATCATAGTTGAAATAACCAACTATGTTTCCTACCACTTTCGTTATAAAAAATCATCTTCATCAAAATCCCGGTCCCCTAAAGGCCGATCCTCAAAGAAGCAACATGACCGAAAGAATAAGGAGAAAATAAAAGAAGACAAGTTTGTGTCAAGGAGAAAGTTTTCCTTGACTTTATTGGATTTCATGCCAACCGTCTCAAAATCACGGGAACTCCCCCACCAAATATAACAACAAGCGTTGACCTCCTAGAAAGAATCTTCATCAAATGAGGATTTGATCTTCATTTCCGTTAATGTTTTTCACTAAACAGATCACTATGAAAATGATAATTTTGATTATGAACCTTATTTCCACACACTTGATTGGGGAACTGGAGTAATAAGTCATCAGGGTTGAGGATACAGGGGAATAGGTGGTTATGCTAGAATCCACTACTCCAACCTCAACCCTGGTTGAACTGTTTACACAGAAGAAACTCATAGGAGAGACCTCCAATGGGCATAGAAGGAACAAGGTAATTCTCCAACACATGACAGGGTCTTCCTTAACCTGATCATCTTGGAAGAATGATTAGATTATATGCCACAACCTTCTCAATGAGTGGGCATACCTAGCAAGCCTAATCTACCAAGCACATAAGTACTTCCATCTTTTTCCCTGAAATATGGTATGTCCACATCAGGAACATTAGTTTCCAAGGAACATATAAAAGATAATCTCCATACTAGAAAACATATACCTATAAATCAAAAGTATGATATGTTTAGCAACTAGATCAAGTAATGGCCATGTTAACGATCCTGGATTCCCTAAGATTATCAAAGGATCTCCGAGAATCAATCCTTGAAGATTTTTCAAGACCTAAAGAGTTTAAAGTTGAGATTACTACTGTGAGGTTTTATTGTATAGAGAATGATACAACATAATTCCATGAAGTTATATATTTTATGGATCAATATGAGTATATTTTCATATATAGACACATCAAGACATTTTATCTATCTTACAGAGATCAATGATACTAATATATGATGAGCCTTCATTAACAATGGCTCTGGAGTCAACCTCATTCCCATTCAGACACTTCACCAATTAGGACTCACTGAATCCCACTTGTCTCTCTCCACTTTGATATTCCAGGGTTACGAAAAGAATGAGCACGTACCTCTCAATGAGATTACACTCAGAACTCAGTTGGGGGATCTCATATCTGATTCAGAATTTGTGGTTTTCCAGTAAGACACAACTTTCAATTTTCTGATTGGAAGACCTTGGCTACATCAACATGAAGCCATTCCTTCATCATACCACCAATGTCTCAAATATTGCATCAATGGTCAAATTGGGATATTTCATGGTGATAAGGCCCTGTTCAAAATTTGTGAATCTCAGTAAATTTATGTAGAGTTCTATCACACAAGGGGAAAACAGTCTATGGAAAATGATGTTACTAGAATCAATGCTAAGAATGGTCTGGAAAAGATCCCAAATAACCCATTCAAGAATCTCAATGTAGATTACTTGCTGAACATTAATCAAATTGAAAGGGTTAGTGCAAATCTAATCACTCATTTAGGGGATTCTATAAAGTTGGTCGTGGAAACTGAACCTGACAGCACAAAATAAATCATTGAATCACCAAGTAGTGATAAAATCCTAAATAGAGATGTATTCATCCCATTCAATAATCTTCAGCAAGTCTTTGCTTCATCAGCCAGGCTAGAAGAATTTGTCTCACTCATGGAAAAAGACGGGGATGCCAATTCTCATCCCATAATCTTCCCTTCAAAACTTCAAAAAGACCCTTCATAATCAATTAGGTTGGAGATGGTTTCCTCCTCTTTGGGATGTCTAAATACTGACTCCTCCCCTATCCCTAAATATTTTACATCATCACCTACCCTTCAAGAATAGGTAGAAGAAGTAATACATGAAGAAGAGGAAGAAAAGGAAGACCTTAGGGACACCCCTCCATCATTTTAGGAAGGTGTCTCCATCACTGTGGATGAACTTAGAGAAATAAATCTAAGTACAAATGAATATCTACACCCCACTCTGATTAGTGAGACCATGAATTTTGAGGAGAAATAGGTATATACTTCCTTTATAAAACAACACCTAGATGTGTTTTTCTATAATTACACAGAGATGCTAGATATTGACCCTAAGGTGGTCACTGATCATTTGGGCTTACTAGAAGATCAAAGGGGATACAAGAAAAGCATCCATGAGAACACACCCGACTCATGCCTCCAAAATTGAGGTTGAAGTTGACAATCTTATCAAAATTGATTTCATTTGAGAGGTACAATACTAAAAGTGGTTATCCAACATTGTCCCTATAAAAAAATGAATGGTAAAATCAGAGTTTTCATTGATTTCAGAGATCTCAACCATAATTTTCCCAAAGATGACTTCCCATTTCCAATCACAGAACTTATAATTGATGCAACAGCTAGCTACCAAGATCTTTCCTTCATGTATGGATGTTATATGTATAAAAAATATATATATGGACCTAGAATATGAAGAATATACAGCCTTTAGAGCCCCTCATGGTGTATTTTTCTATCGAGTAATGCTCTTTGTCTTGAAGAATGTTGGTGCCATGTACCAACATGAAATGCACCACATCATCAAACCTTTCTTGGGGAAACTTGTTGAATGATATGTTGATGATCTAATGGACAAATACAGAAAATATTCTGATCACCTAACTAACTTGGAGACCATATTTGGAAATATTTGATAGAATAATATGAAGATGAAAAACTTGAAATGTGCTTTCAGGGTAACCTCAGGAAAATTTATCAATTTTTTTATGCCATCACAGTATAGAAGTTGATCTCAAGAATACTAAAGCTATACTTGGAATGTCACATCCTCGAAACTTAAGAGTTGAGAGGACTTAAAGGGCACTTGGCATACATCTAGTGCTTTATAGCTAATCTAGTAGGCGAGTGTTTTCCCTTCACCAAATTGATGAATAAGGGGGTCAAATATCAATGGTCCAATGAATGATAAGAGGCATTTGATAACCTTAAGAAATACCTCTTGAGTACACCAGTATTGATGCCACCTATTGAAGGAAAACTACTCATTCTATATGTGACAACCTTGGAGGAATCATTGGGCACCTTCCTTGCACAAAAGAATGATGTTGGGAATGAAAACATTCTTTATTATCTCAATCAAACCATGATTGAGGAAGAGACTCAATATTAAAATATTGAGAAGAGATCCCTAGAATTAATCTTTGTAGTTTAGAAGTTGAGGAACTACCTACAACATCATGAGGTCTACTTGGTCTCTCGCAATAACTCACTAAAATTTATCTGTAGTCGTCCTATGATGATATAACTTTCTGGAATGGTGGGAATTTATTCTAAAATGGTTTGATATAAAATTTTTGCCTCAGAAAGTAGTGAAAGGCCAAGAATTAGAAAATTTCCTTATTGAGCACCCATCTGCGGAAGAAACAACATTGAATACTGAACTACCTAAGGAAGAAATATTCTATATTCAGGATAGCCCCTGAACATGGGGAATGTACTTTGATGGTGCTTCTATAAGTCCAACAGAGAAGAGAATAGAAGACCATAAGATCAACAAAGTTGGGTTAGGAATCGTGCTTATCTCCCCATAAAAGGTAGTGTTTCCATACTCCTTCATGTTATCATAAGTTGGTACCAATAATGAGGTAGAATATTTGGCTTTCATTACAGGTTTGGAATTGGCACTCCAAGTACCAGTGAACCACTTGGAAGTTTAGGGTGATTCAAATTTTCTAATCAAATAGATTAATGGGGATTATTCTATAAAAAAATAAGAGCTAATTCCCCAATGTGATTATGTTGTGTTTCTTGGCTTTGTTGTAGGGGAGGAAAGGATCTGTGTGGATGAAGAAAAGGTCAAATAAATTCAATAATGGCCAACACAAAAGAACACAACTGAGTATAGGAGTTTTTATAGACTGGAAATCTTCTATAGGATTTTTTTAAGGATTTTTCATCCATCACTACACCTCTTAATGAACTTGAAAAGAAACATGTTGTCCTTAAATGGGGTGAAAAACAAGAAAAATATTTTAACACACTCAAAAAAATTATTCAATGCTCCCCTTTAAGGCTACCAGATTTCACTAACATTTTTGAAATTGAGTGTGATGCTTCAAGAGTTGGTATTGGTGCTGTTGTGACTCAAAAGTCACATTTAATTGCTTACTTTAGTGAGAAATTGAATGGGGTAGCATTAAATTATTCAAAAATGCTTTTAAATTAAACATGGAAACATGGAAACATTAGTTATAGACTAAAGAGTTCATAATTCATTCTGACCATGAAATCCTTAAGTATTTGAAGTCCCAAGGTATGTTGAATCAGTGACATGCATCCTGGCTGGAATTCATTGAGACTTTTCCCTATGTGATAAAGCACAAAAAGGTAAGGAAAATGTGGTTGCTAATTCTCTTTCTTGAAGGTATGCACTTCTTACTTCTCTTCATTCTCAATTACATGGACTTGATCTATTAAAGGGAATGTATGAAACTGATGGATATTTTTCTCGAATTTGGAAATCCTGTGAAAAACATGGATTTAATGACTATTAAAAAATTGATGGGTTTCTTTTCAAAAGAGATAAATTATGCATTCCAAATTGTTCAACTTGAGAATTTCTTGTAAAAGAAACTCATGGGGTGGTTTGATGGGGGGATTTTGGTGTTGAAAAAACACTAGCAACTTTTCATGAACATTCGTATTAGACAAACATGAAAAAAGATGTTATTGCAATTTGTGATAGATGTGTCACTTGTAAGCCTAAAAATTCCAAAGTTCAACCTAATGGATTGTATTCCCCCTTTTCCATTCCATATATTCCTTTGATTGAAATTTCTATGGATTTTGTGTTGGGATTTCCTGAATCCCAATCGGGAAAAGACAACATTTTTTTGGTTGGATGAATTCAGAAACCCCTAAAAACCTTGAAAACCCCTAAAAACCCTTTGAATCCCCAAAAACCCATAAAATTCATAAGGAAGTGCTAAAAATCCATGAAAACATAAAAATCCCAAAAAACCTTGAAGAACCCATGAAGACCATAAAACCCCTAAAAACCCAAAAAAACCCATAAAAACCCTAAAACCCACTAAAACTCTAAAAACTCTAAAAACCCCTAGAAACTTTAAAAATCTATGAAAAAACACAAAAACCCTAAAAAACTAAAAAAATCTCTAAAAAACCATAAGACCCTAAAACCCTCAAAATCGCAAAGACAATAAAAAACACCTAAAAACCCCTAAAAACCCTTAATATCATTAAAATCTCTAAAAACCATAAAAATCCTAAAAAATCTCTAAAATCCCAGATAATGTAAAAACCCTGAAAAACCCCTGAAAACCACAAAATCCACTGAAAATCTTAAAAAACTCAAAAGACCCATAAAAACCCTAAAACCCACAAAAAACTATAAAATCCCTTAAAATCCCTTAAAACGTTAAAAACACTAAAAACCCTTAAAACCTGAAAAAACTAAAAAAAAACAAAAGAAAACACAAAAAGACCCTAAAAACCCTAAAAAACCATACAAACCTACAAACCCTAAAAACAAAAAAAACCCCTAAAACCCCTAAAAACACCTAAAAACCCTAAAACCATAAAAATCATAAAAAATCCCTAAAAATCTCTGAAAACATAAAAAACCCTGAAAACCCCATGAAAACCATAAAACCACTAAAAACCTTAAAAACCCCTAAAAACAATAAAACCCCTAAAAACCTACTAAAAACTCTCAACACCCTTTAAACCCATAAAAATGTTAAAAAACTCTAAAACCCCATAAAACCCTAAAAAACCCCCCAAAACCCCTAAAAACCCAAAAGGCTGGAAAAACCCTAAAAACCCATAAAACCTATAGGAATCCTAAAACCCCTAAAAATCCCTGAAAACGAACAAAATGCTTAAAAACCCAGAAAAACAATGGAAAACCCTAAAACCCCCTAAAAACCTTTTAAAACCCAAAAAACTAATAGAACCCCTAAAAACCACTAAAAACTCTAAAACCCCTTAAGACCCCTAAAAATGTTGAAAAACTCTAAAAATCCTTAAACCCACTAAAAAACTCAAAAAAACCATAGAAAACCCAAAACACCGAAAAAAACCTTGAAAACCCCTAAACCCCTAAAATTCTTAAAAACCCCTAAAAAACCCTAAAAACCCCAAAAAATCATAAAAACCATAAAAACCTAAAAAAACTTTAAAAATCCCTAAAAAACACTAACGTAAGAACCCCTAAAACCCATAATAAACCCTAAAAACAAAAAAAACTCTAAAAAACCTAAAAAACCCTAAAAACCAAGAACACTAAAAATTACTAAAAACACTAAAAACCCTTTAAATATCTAAAAAAGGTAAAAAATATTAAAACATTAAAAACCCTAAAAACTCAAAAAAACCCTAAAAACCTAAAAAAACCATAAAAACCTAAAAAACCTAAAAAACCATGAAAACCCCTAAAACCCCTCAAAATCCCTAAAAACCCTAAAAACCATATAATTTTAAAAAATCCCTGAAAATGTAAAAACCCAAAAAAACCATAAAATTATAAAAACTCTTAAACACATTAAAAACACAAAAATACACATAAAAACCCTTAAACCCATGAAAAATTCAAAAAACATTTAAAACCCCAAAAAATGATAAAACACTAAAAACCTTAAAAACTCAAAAAACACAAGAAAGACACTAAAAACCTAAAAACACCCTAAACCCTGAAAACTAGTAAAAACCCTCAAAATCCATTAAAACACTAAAAAACCATAAAAACGATAAAAATCCAAAAGAAGCTCTAAAAATCAATGAAAATGTAAAAAACCCTAAAAACCCTGAAAAAATAGACAACATAAAACCCCTAAATCTTTAAAAACACTAAAAACCCATAAAATCACTAAATACTCTAAATCCCCTATAAACCCCTAAAAAGTTAAAATACTCTAAAAACCTTAAAACCCTAAAAAACTTAGAAAAACCATAAAACCCCAAAAGACACCAAAACCCTATAATAACCCTAATAATAATAAAAAGTTGTAAAACCCCCAAATCCCTAAAAAACCAAAAAACCATAAAAACCATAAAATTCCAAAAAAACCTTGAAAATGTAAAAAACCCTAAAAACCTAGAAAAGTCCCTAAAAACCATCAAAACCCCTAAAAACCTTAAGAACCCTAAAACCAAAAAAAAACCCAAAACCCACTAAAAACACACAAAAACCCCTAAAAAAGATAAAACTCTAAAATACCATAAGACCCCTAAAAACTAAAAAATCCCCTAAAACACTAAAAAATCATTGATAACCACTAAACCCCCCCCCCCAAATCCCTAAAAACCCCAAAAACCCCTAAAAACCAAAAAAAACCTAAAAAGTCCTTAAATTCCCTATAATCCTAGAAAAACCCTGAAAACCCTTAAAACACCTGAAACCCATAAAACCCACTTAAAACCATAAAAAATATGAAAACACACTAAAAAAAATCCCTTCAAAACCTAAAATACCCTAAACCCCTTAAAAACCCTAAAGACACTAAAAAACCCACACAAAACCCCCAAAACCCTCAAAATCCCTAAAAACCCTAAAAACCCATGAAAACCATAAAAATCCTAAAATCCCTTAAAATCCTTAAAAATGTTAAAATTTCTAAAAACCCTGAAAACCCCTTAAAAACCATAAAACCCCTAAAACATTAAAAACCCAAAAAAACCCATAAAACCCTAAAAACCACACAAAACTACTAAAACCCTTTAAACCCTTAAAAACATTAAAAACTACAAAAACTTTTAAAAAAATAAAAAAGTACAAAAACCCACTAAAAACCAAAAAAAATCATCAAAAACCGAAAAAACTAAAAAGCACATAAAAATCCTAAAAAATCACTGAAAATAACCGAAAATGTAAAAACTCTAAAAAACTTGAAAACTCATAGAAAACCATAAAAAACCTATACACCTTAAAACCCTAAAAACCCATAAAAACCCTAAAAACACATTAATTTTTTTTAAAACCCCTCAAAACGTTAAAAAACTCTAAAAACATTAAAAAATCATAATAAAACACTAGAAAACCAAAAAAGATGCAAAAACCCTAAAAACCCTAAAACCCTAAAATCCATAAAAATCCTAAAAAATCCATAAAAATCTCTGAAAAACTAAAAAACACTTAAAACTCTGAAAAATCCATTAAAACCAGAACACCAGTAAAACCCTTAAAACCATAAAATCCCATAAAAAACCCTAAAACCACTACAAACTATAAGAACCATTTAAACCCCTAAAAATGTTAAAAATATCTAAAAACTATAAACCTAAAAAATATTTAGAAACCCCATAAAAGCCCAAAAAGTCTTTAAAAATCCTAAAAAACACTAAAACCACTAAGAAACCCAAAACACTCCTAAATCGCCTAAAAATCCTTAAAAACCCTAAAAATGCTAAATCCATTAAAATCTAAACACCCATAAAATACCTAAAAACATAAAAACCCTAAAAAATCCTGAATACCCCTTGAAAAACATAAAACCCCCTAAAAATCATAAAAACCAAAGAAATGAATAAAAACCCTAAAAACCACAAAATACTCTAAAAACCTTTAAAACCCCTAAAAATGTTAAAAATCTCTAAAAAATCTTAAAACCCCAAAAACTCCAAAAGACCATAAATACCCAAAAAGACCATATTAACCTAGAAAATCCCTAAAATCCCTAAAAACACCTTAAATACCCTAAAAACATAAAAAATCATAAAATACTAAAAATCTCTAAAAATGTAAAAAACCCTAAAATCCCTGAAAGTCCAATGAAAACCATAATAACCCTAAAAAACCTTAAAAACCCTAAAAACACATAAAAACCCTAAAACCCCACAAAAAACACTAAAAGCCCGTAAATCCCCTAAAAATGTTAAAAACACTAAAAAACCTTTAACCAATAAAATCCCGAAAAAAACACGAAAACCCATGAAAAACCCTAAAAACCCTAAAGCCCTTGAAAACCCCTAAAACCACATTAACCCCAAAAAAGTCTAAAAACCCTAAATCCTACAAAAAATCCTAAAACAATAATAAAAATTCCTCAAAATGTAAAAAACCCTAAAACCCATGAAAAACCCCTGAAAACCATAAAAACCCCTAAAAACCCAAAACCCCATAAAAACCCACTAAAAACTCTTAAAACCCTATAAACCCATAAAAACGTTGAAAATCTCTAAAAAACCTAAAGAATCATAAAAAATAAAAAAAACCCTAAAACCGAAGAACTTTAAAAAATTGAAAAAATCTAAAAACCTAAAAACCCCCTTGAAAAACCATAATCACCCTCAAAATCCCTAAAAACCACAAAAAACCTTAAAATCATAAAAATCCTAAAAAATCCCTTAAAATCCCATAAAATGTAAAAAACCCTAAGAAATCCTTGAAAAGTAAAAAAACCCTAAAACCCTAAAAACCCATCAAACCATTAAAACCAACTAAAAACTCTAAAAACCCTTAAACCCCCTAAAAAGGTTAAAAAACTCTAAAAAACTTTAAAAAGTAAAAAACTAAAAGAAAACCCAATAAACCATAAAAACCCTAAAAATCTTAAAAACTCTAAAAACCATGAAAACCCTTTAAACCCCTCAAAATCCATAAAAACCCTACAAGACCATAAAAACAATAAAAGTCTTAAAAATTACTAAAAATCCATAGAAATTTAAAAAACATTAAAAACCCTAAAAAACCCCACAAGACTATTTAAATCCCTAAAAACCATTAAAACCCCTAAAACCCTTAAAAACTCTAAAAACAACTAAAAACTCTAAAACCACTTTAAACCCCTAAAAACATTAAAAAAATCTTAAAAACCAAAAAATCCCTAAAAATCATAAATACCCCAAACCCCAAAAAACCATAAAAACCCAAAAAACCCTAAAAAACCCTCAAAATCCCTAAAAACACTAAAAAACCCTAAATACAATAAAAATCCTAAAGGAACCCTAAAAATCATTGAAAATGAAAAAACCCCTAAAACCTTGGAAAACACCAAAAAACCATACCCCCCCAAACCTTAAAAACCCATAAAGACACTAAAAACCACTAAATACTCTAGAAACCCTTAAAACCCCTAAAAACATTTCAAAACATTTAAAAACCTTAAAACCATAAAAAACTCAAAAAAACACTAAAAACCCAAAAATATTCAAATACCCTGAAAATCACTAAAAACCCTACAAATACTAAAAACCCTTTAAAACCCTCAAAATATCTAAAAACCCAAAAATTCATAAAACCATAAAATCTAAAAAAACCCTAAAAATCCTTGAAAACGCAAAAATCCATAAAAATCCTAAAACCCCCTGAAAACCATAAAACCCCTAAAAACACAAAAAACTCTAAAACCCCTCAAAAAACCCCAAAAGAGTTGAAAACACTAAAACCCTTTAAAACACTAAAATCTCGAAAAACCCCTAAAAAAAACGATAAAAATGTAAAAACCATAAAACCTTAAAAACCCTAAAAAACATCAAAATCCCTAAAACCCTAAAAATCCCTAAGAACCATAAAAATCCTAAAAAACCACAAACCCCCTAAAAACATAAAAATCATAAAAAACAAAAAAACCCCTAGAAACCACTAAAACTCTAAGACCCTTAAAACCCCCCCAAAAAGATAATAAACTCAACAAAACCTTAAATCCCTAAAAAATCTGAAAAAACTACTAAAAACCAAAAACACCCAAAAAAACCAAAAACACCCAAAAAAACCAAAAAACACCAAAAAAACCTTGAAAAAAACCTAAAACCCCTCAAAACCTATTAAAATTTAAAAATCCCTAAAAACCATAAAAATCTTAAAAAATCAAACAAAACGTAAAAAACCCTAAAAATATTGGAAGCCCCTTGAAACCATAAAACCCCTAAAAACCTTACATAAATCCTAAAAACCCATAAACCCCCTATAAACCCACTAAAAACTCTAAAAATCCTTTATAACCCCCAAAATATTAAAAAAATCTACGAACCCATAAAAAGACAAAAAAGATCTAAAATATCCCATAAAACCCCCAAAAGACCCTAAAAACCGTGAAAACCCATAAAAACACTGAAAGACCCTAATACCCATCTAAATCCCTAAGAAACCTAAAAACCATAAAAATACTAAAAAACCCTAAAAATCCCTTAAAACCTAAAAAACCCAAAAAACCAAGAAAACCCCCTAAAAATCACAAAACCCTTTAAAAACCTTAAAAACCATAAAACATAAAAAAAGCTAAAAATCACTCTAATTTTTAAAAACCTTCAAACCCCTAAAAACAAAAAAAACGATAAAACCCTAATTAACCGTAAGACCCTCAAAATCGCTAAAAACCCTAAAACCCTAAAATCCTAAAAAATCCTTAAAAATTCCTAAAAACATAAAAAACCCTAAAAACCATGAAAAACCCCTGAAAACCATAAAACCCTAAAATACCATAAAAACCCTAAAACCCTATAAAAACACTACCCC
This sequence comes from Viscum album, assembly GCA_963277665.1. Lineage (NCBI taxonomy): Eukaryota > Viridiplantae > Streptophyta > Magnoliopsida > Santalales > Viscaceae > Viscum > Viscum album. Next base: position 1,883,604,258 of record OY728141.1, on the reverse strand, counting down.
TCTAAAAACTATAAAAATCCATTAAACACCTAAAAACATTAAAAAACTCTAAAAAACTTTAAAAACATAAAAAAAATCAAAAAACCCTAAAACCCAAAAAGTCACTAAAAACCCTAAAACCCCTAAAAACCTAAAAAACCTAAAAACCTAAAAAAAATCCCTAAAACCCTGAAATCCTTAAAAATGATAAAAAAAATCCTAAAAATCTGTGAAGATATACAAAACCCTAAAAACTATGAAAAAACCATAAAAAACCTTAAAAATCCTAAAAACCCATAACAACCCCTTAAAACGACCAAAAACTATAAAACCCTTTAAACCCTTAAAAATATTAAAAACTATTAAAAAGTTTAAAAACCCTAAAAAACTAAAAAAAACTAGAAACCTAAAAAAACCGTAAAAACCCTGAAAAAAAACCTCAAAAAAACATGGATGTGAGCTGCTGGATGTTAGTTAATGCTGGATGATGGTGATGGTTTCTGCATGGACTTTGTGTGTTTTTTTCTTGGTTTTGTTTTGCTTCTTGACATTTTGGGTTTCTTTTTCTGGGTTGAGGGTGTTTAAGGGTTTCTTGGTGTGGGTTTTTGGTCCCTCCCCTCCCTTGTCTACCGCGTTTTTTTCTCTTCTAATAAATTTTAGGGGGGTCGGGAAGAGCCTAACCCTTGCATATTCCTTGACCAAAAAACCATAAATATCATAAAATTCCTAAAAATCACTGAAAATGTAAAAAACCTTAAAAACCCCTGAAAATCATAAAAACACCTAAAAACTTAAAAAACCATAAAACTCCATAAAAACCTTAAAAATCCACTAAAAACTCTAAAAACCCATTCAACCAATAAAAACGTTTAAAAACTCTAAAAATGTTAAATCCTAAAAAAACTAAAAACAAACCTAAAACTGAAAAAAACCATACAACCCTAGAAACCCTCAAAATCCCTAAAACCCCTAAAAGCCATAAAAATCCTAAAAAACCTCAAAAAACACTTAAAATGTAAAAAACCCAAAAAACCCAAAAAACCCCCTTGAAAACCATAAAACCCCCTAAAAACTTAAAAACGCCTAAAAACCAATAAAAATATAAACAACACTAAAAACTCTTAAAACCATTAAAAATGTTAAAAAGCTCTAAAAACCCTTAAAACCCCAAAAAAATAAAAAAAAACACTAAAAACCTAAAGATACCCTAAAAACCCTGAAAAACACAAGAAACCCAAAACAAAACCCTAAAACCCCCTAAAATCCAAAAAATCCCTAAAAACACTACAAAACCCTAAAAACCATAAAAAACCTAAAAAAGCTTAAAAATACCTGAAAACAGAAAAAACCCTAAAAACACTAAAAACCCCCTAAAAAGCAAGAAAACACCTAAAAACCTTAAAAACACTTGAGACCCATAAAACCCAAAAAACCACTAAAAATTCTAACAACCCTTAAAACCCATAAAAATGTTAAAAAACTCTAAAAACATTAAAAATCCTATAAAAACCCTTAAAGTTCTTAAAAACATTTAAAAACATTAAAAAAATTAAAACCCTAAAAAACTCAAAAAACACTAAAATCCAAAAAAGTTCTCAAAACTCGAAAAACCTTTTAAACCCTGAAAAACCTTAAGAACCCTCAAAATCCCAAAAACCCTAAAAACACATAAAAATCCTATAAAATACCTAAAAATCCCTGAAAACATAAAAAACCCTAAAAACCAAGAAAAATGCATAAAACCATAAAAAACCCCTAAAAATGTTAAAAACCATAAAAACCACAAAAAAATAAAAAACAACTAAAAACTCAAAAAAACCCCTTAAAACCCCTTAAAAATAAAAAAATCTAATTTTTTTTTAAAACCCTAAAATCTCTAAAAAAACCCCTAAAACACAAAAGGACCATAAAAATCTCGAAAACCCCTAAAATTCCAAAAAAAAAACTCCAAACACCACTGAAAACCCATGAAAATCCCTAAAATCCCTAAAAACCCTAAAATCCCTAAAACCCATACAAATCCTAAAAAAGTCTTAAAAATCCCTGAAAACGTAAAAATCCCTAAAAGGCCTGAAAAATGCTTGAAAACATTTAAACCCCTAAAAACTTTTAAAATCCCTAAAAACCCACAAAAACCCAGAAAACCACTAAAAAATTAAAACCCTTAAAACCACTAAAAACCCTAAAAACTATAAATACCTTAAACCCCTAAAAAACTCCAAAAAGAACCTGACAACCAAAAATTACCCAAAAGACCTGGAAAAACCCTAAAAACCCTAAAAACTGAAAAAACCCTCAAATTCCCCAAAAAACATTAAACCCATATAAACTATAAAAATCCAAAAAAACCCCAAAAATCCCTAAAAACATAACAAAATCATAAAAACCCTAAAAACACCTTAAAACCATAAAATCCCTAAAAACCATAAAAACCCTAAAAACCCATAAAAACCCTAAAACTACTAAAAACTCTAAAAACCCTTTAAACCACTAGAAACATTAACAAACTCTAAAGTAATTAAAAACTATTAAAAACTCAAAAAAACACTAAAATCCCAAAACCCCCTAAAAAACTAAAAAAATCTAAAACCCTAAAACCCCTGAATACCCCTAAACCACTCAAAATCCCTAAAACCCTAAAAACCCTAAAAAACATAAAAATCCTAAAAAACCCTAAAAATCCATAAAAATTTTAAAACCCTAAAAACCGTAAAAAAACCTTGAAGACTATAAATCCCCTAAAAAACTTAGAAAACCAAACCCCATAAAAACCCTAAAAAGAAATAAAAACTTTAAAAACCCTTAAAACCCAATAAAATGTTCAAAATTCTAAAAAACTTTTAAAACCATAACAAACTCAAAAAAAACTCTTAAAACCCAAAAAGACCATAAAACCTTTGAAAACCCCTAAAACCCTAAAAATTCCAAAAAAACCCTAAAACCCCTAAAAATCCCTAAACACCCTAAAAACTCGAAAAAACCATAAAAATCCTAAAAAATCCCTAAAATCCCTAAACTCATAAAAACCCCTAAAAACCCTAAAAAGCATAAAATCCACTAAAACCATAAAACACTAAAACCCAAAAAAACCTAAAAATCTCTAAAACCCCTCAAAATCCATAAATCCCTAAAACCCCTCAAAATCCCTAAAAACATTAAAACCCCTAAAAACCATAAAAACCAAAAAATCCCTACAAATCCCTCAAAATATAAAAAACCCCAAAAATCATGAAAACCCCCCTAAAACCATAAAACTTGTTGTAAAGGGTTTTTGGGAGTGGGTCGTTTTCACCCTCCCCTCTCTTGTCTACTGTGTGTCTTTTTATTTCTAATAAATTTGGGGGGGCCGGGAATAGCCCGACCCTCGCATCTTCCATTCCCCTAAAACCGTAAAACCACCTAAAGCAATTAAAAACCCTAAAACCCCCTAAATTCCCAAATTAAAAACTAAAAACTCTAAAAACCCATAAACCCCCTAAAACATTAAAAAAATTCTAAAACACCCTTAAAACCCGAAAAAACTAAAAAAACCCCCTAAAAACACTGAAATACCCAAAAAACCTTGAAAATCCCAGAAACCCTTAAAACCTCCTAAAACTCTTAAGATCACTAAAATCCATAAAAACCATAAATTTCATAAAATATTTGTAAAAATCCTTGAAAACATAAAAACGTTAAAAAACTCCTGAAAATCATAAAAACCTCTAAAAAACTTTTAAAACCCAAAGACCCATAAAAAACCTAAAAACCCACTAAAACTATCAAAAAGGTTAAAACCCCTAAAAACGTTAAAAAACTCTAAAAAACCTTAAAACACTAAAACAATCAAAAAAACCAATAAACACAAAAAAACCATAAACCTTTAAAAACACTAAATAACCCAAAAACTCTAAAAACCCTAAAAACCTCAAAATCCCTAAAAGCCTAAAAAGCAAAAAAAATTGTAAAAAAGCCCTTAAAATCCCTGAAAACATAAAAACCAAAAAAACTGTAAAAAACATATAAAAACCATAGAACCCCTAAAAACCCTAAAAAACCACTAAAAATCTAAAAACCCTTAAAACCCCTAAATACATTAAAAAACTCTAAAACCCGATAAAAACCATAAAATCTCTAAAAAACACTAAAACCCCCAAAAGGCCCCAAAAATCTTGAAAACCCCTAAAACCTCTAAAAATCCTTGAAAAACCCTAAAACCCATTAAAATCACTAAAACCCCCCAAAAAAACTAAAAACAATAAAAATCATAAATAAACCTTAAAATTCCATAAAATAGATAAAACCTTAAAAATATGAAAACCCCTTGAAAAAAATAAAAAACCCCTAAAAACCATAAAACACCCAAAAAACCCATAAAAACCTGATAAACACTAAAAACCATTTATACCGAAAAAATGATAAAAACCCACAAAACACCAAAAAACTCAAAAAAACCCAAAAAACACTAAAATACCCTAAAAATCCTTAAAACCCCTAAAAGACCAAAAATAACCTAAAAACAAAAGAAATCCTAAAAAATCCATAAAAATCATTGAAAAAATTAAAACTTTGAAATCCCTAAAAAACCTCTAAAAACCATAAAAACCCTAAAAATCAAAATAACTCAAAAAGAACTAAAAGACCCTAAAACCCCTAAAACCCCTAAAAACCCCTAAAAACCCTAAAAAATCCTAAAACCATCAAAATACCTAAACACCCTTAAAACCACTAAACCTCAAAATGTCCTTAAAATCATTAAAAATCATTTAAAACATAAAAACCCTTAAATCTGTGAAAAAGACTAGAAAACCAGAAAACCCCTAAAAAACATAAAAAGGCCAATAAAAATAATAAAAACCCACTAAAAAATATAAAACCATTAAAAATATTAAAAAACCCTAAACACCCCTAAAAAAGAAAACATCCCTAAAAAATCAAAAAGTCCAAAAAGACCCTAAAAACCCAAAAAAAATTCAAAACCCCTAAAAAACTTGAAAACCCCGAAAACCCGTTTAAATTCCCAAAAACCATAAACAACCCTAAAAACCATAAAAATCTTAAAAAATCCAGAAGAACCCCTAAAAATGTAAAACCCCTAAAACCCCTAAAAACCATCTAAATACCATACAAACCCCCAAAAAACCTTAAAAACCCTAAAGACCCATAAAATCCTAAACACTACTAAAAAATCTAAAAACCCTTAAAACCCTTAAAAACATTTAAAAAAAAATGCTCAAACACATTTAAAACACAAAAAATATCAGAAAAAAACCCAAAACCATGAAAAATGATAAAAACCCCCAAAACAGGCAAAAATAATGAAATAATATAAAAACCCTCAAAATCCATGAAAACCCAAGAAAATCCTAAAACCCAAAAAATTCCCAAAAAATCCTTAAAAATCCCTTTAAACATAAATGCCCCTAAAAACTAAAAACCCAAAAAACTCATAAAAAACCAGAAACACAATAAAAACTCTGAAACCCTAAAAACCCAAGAAAACCCTAAAAACCCCTAAAACCGCTCAAAATCCTTAAAATCCAAAAAACACTAAAAACTATAAAAAAAACCTGAAAATAGCTTAAAAATACTTGAAAATGTAAATAACCTAAAAACCATGAAAAACCCTAAAAATCCATAAGTCCCCCGAAAAATAGTAAAAACCCTAGAAAACCTAAAAAACCATTAAAGACTCTAAAAAGTCTAGAAACCCTTTAAACCCCTAAAAATGTTAAAAAACTAAAAAAAAACTCAAAAAATATACAAACTAAAAAAACCCTAAAAACCAAAAAAATAAAAAATCCTTGATTAACCGTTAAAAACCCTGAAACCCCATAAAAACTATCAAAATCGATTAAAACCGTAAAAAACCATAAAACCTATTAAAATCCTATAGAATTCTTAAACATCCCTAAAAACGTAAAAAGCCAAAAAAAACCCGTAAAAACCCTCTGAGAACCATAAAATCCCCTAAAACCTTAAAAACCCCTAAAACCAGTAAAACCCATGAAAACCACTACAAACTCTAAAAACACTTTAAACCATAGAAACGTTAAAAAACTCTAAAACCATAAGGACGTTAACAACATTAAAAAAACCATGAAAACCAAAAATACCCAAAAAACCTTGAAACCCCCTAAAATATATAAAACCCCGTAAAAACCCTCAAAATCCTTAATAACCCTAGAAAAACCTAAAAACAATAAAAACACTAAAAAGTCTCTAAAAATCACTACAAAGGTAAAAAAACCCTAAAAACCCTTAAAATCCCTATAAAACCTTAAAACCCCTAAAACTATTAAAAACCCAAAAACCCAAAAATACATTAAAATCTCTAAAACCCCTTTAAACTCCTAAAAACATTAAAAACATCTGGAACACCTTTAAAATCCCAAAAACTAAAAAAATCTAAAAACCAAAAAAACCTTAAACCCTGAACACCCCTAGAAACCCCAAAACTCTAAAAACCCCTAAAACTGCCAAAATCCGTAAAAAAGAAAATTGATAGAAATTATAAAAATAATTAAAACTCTAAAAATGTAAAAAACATGAAAAACCCCCGAATACCATAAAAACTCCTAAAAATATTAAAATCCCCAAAAATGCATAAAATCACTAAAAACCACTAAAAACTTTAAAACCCCTTAAAACACCAAAAAACATTAAAAACTATAAAAGGCATTAAAACTATAAAATACTAAAAAACCGCTAAAAACCAAAAAAATGGGTTTTTATGGGTTTTAGGGGTTTTATGGTTTTTAGGGCTTTTATGGTTTCCAGTTTTTTTAGGGTTTTAGGGTTTTTTACGGTTTCAGGGATCTTTAGGGTTTTTTGGGATTTTTATGGCTTTTAGGGTTTTTTGGGTTTTGAGGGATTTTTAGGGTTTTTATAGTTTTGGGGGTTTTTAAGGTTTTTACGGTCTTTTGGGGTTTTAGGATTTTTTGAATTTTTAGGGTTTTTAAGGGTTTTTAGGGGTTTTCAACGTTTTTTTGGATTTTAAGGGGTTTATAGTTTTTAGCAGGTTTTGGTGTTTTTATGGATTTTAAGGGTTTTTTAAGGTTGTTAGCTGTTTGTATGGGTTTTGGGGGGTTTTCTGGGTTTTTAAGGTTTTTTACGTTTTCAGGTATTTTTTTGGATTTATAGTGTTTTATGGTTTTTATGTTTTTTTGTGTTTTTAGGGATTTTTAGTTTTTAGGGGTTCTGAGGTTTTTTTAGAGTTTTTTAACATTTTAGGGGGTTTAGGGTTTTTTGAGTTTTTAGTGGGGTTTTAGGGGTTTTTAAGGTTTTAGGGGTTTTTATGGTTTTCATGAGTTTTTTATGGTTTTTAGGGTTTTTAATGTTTTCAGAGATTTTAGGGGTTTTTCTACGATTTTTATTATTTTTATGGTTTTTAGGGTTTTTATAATTTTTAGGATTTTATGTTATTTTAGGGTTTTTATGAAATTCAAGGGGGTTTAGGGTTTTTTGATTTTTTATGGTTTTTAGTGTATTTTTTATTTTTAAGGGATTTTATGGTATTTTAGAGTTTTGTAACATTTTTAGGTGTTTCAAGGGTGTTTAGAGTTTTTTTTTGGTTTTTTATGATTTTTAAGGATTTTTATGGTTTTTAGGGTTTTTATGGTTTTTAAAGGATTTTTTTTGGGTTTCTTTGGTTTTTTTCTTTTTTATAGATTTTTAGATCTCTTTTAGGATATTTATGGTTTTTATGTTTTTTCGAGTTTTTAGGTATTTTAAGGGTCTTTAGGATGTTTTATAGTTTTTTAGGGTTTTTAGGGTTTTTCAGGATTTTAGGGTTTTTTGAGTTTTAAGGGTTTTAAATTTTTTTTAGAGTTTTTTTGATATTTTTCAGGTTTTTAAGGGTTTTTATGGTTTTTAGTGGGTTATTAGGGGTTTTATGGGTTTTTAGGGTTTTTATGGTTTTAGGGGTTAGTGGTTTTAGAGTTTTTTAAATCTTTAAGGATTTTTCAGACCTTTTGTATTTATATGGGTTTTAGAGTTTTTTACGGTTTTTAGGGATTTCGAGGGGTTTTAGGGTTTTTTTAGGTTTTTTAGGATATTTTAGTTTTTTGGGTTTTTATGGTTTTTTGGATTGTTTTAGGGTTTTTAAGGTTTTGAGTATTTTAACGTTTTTAGGGGTTTTATGGATTTCTAGAGTTTTTAGTGGGATTTTAAGGGTTTTATGGGTTTTTATGGTTTTTTTAGTTTTTTGGGGTTTTTTATGGTTTTCAGGGGGTTTTTAGGGGTTTTTAGGGGTTTAGAGGTTTTTGCGTTTTTAGGAATTTTTGGGGTGTTTTTTGGATTTTTATGATTTTTTTAAGGTTTTTCGGGATTTTGATGATTTTTAGAGTTTTTTAGGGTTTCTAGGGTATTTCTGGATTTTTATGGCCCCTTTGGGTTTTTTGTATTTTTTAGGGGTTTTAAGGTTTTTTAGAGTTTTTTAAAATTTTTAGGTGTATTAAGGGGTTTTAAAGTTTTTAGCGGTTTTTAGAGTTTTTATGGATTTTGATGTTTTTTTTAGGTTTTTCAATGTTTTTAGGGTTTTTAAGGTTTTTTTAATTTTAACATTTTTAGGGGGTTTAAGGGTTTTTAGAGTCTTTATTGGGTTTTTAGGTTTTTTATGGGTTTTTGTGGATTTTATGGTTTTTATGGGTTTTTTAGTTTTTTTGGGTTTTTTTATGACTTTAGGGATTTTAGGGATTTTTTAGGATTTTTATGGGTTTTAGGGGTTTTTAGGGTTTTTAGAGATTTTGTGGGTTTTAGGTTTTTTTGGGTTTTTTGGGGTTTTCAGGGTCTTTTTGTGTTTTTAAGGTTTTTTTAGTTTTTAGGGACTTTAATGTTTTGAGAGAATTTTATTGTTTTTATGGGTTTTAAGGGTTTTTAGAGATTTTTGTGTGTTTTTAGGGTTTTTATGGATTTTTAGTGGTTTTTAAGGTTTTAAGGGGTTTTTATGGTTTTCAGGGGGGCATGGTTTTTATGGGTTTTTACCTTTTTCGGGATTTTTAGAATTTTTAGGATTTTTATGGTCTTTGGTGTTTTAGAGATTTTGAGGGGTTTTATGGGCTTTTTTAGGGTTTATACAATTTTTTACGGTTTTAAGGGTCCTTGGGGGTTTTTAGTGTTTTTTAATGTTTTTAGTGTTTTAAGGGGTTTTAGTGTTTTTATCATTTTAAAGATTTTTAAGGGGATTTCAGAGTTTTTAGTGGGTTTTTTGGGGTTTTGGGGGCTTTTTTGGGATTTTTAAGGTTATTTGTGGTTTTTATGGTTTTTTATTGTTTTTATGGTTTTCTAGGTTTTTTAGGTATATTATGTTTCCATTGATTTTTATGGTTTTTTAGGATTTTTATGGGTTTTTGGGTTTTTTGGGTTTCTAGGGATTATGAGGAGTTTTATGGGGTTTTAGGGTTTCAGGGTCTTTGGGAGGTTACAAGGGGTTTTTTTATTTTTTATGGGTTTCAAGCATTTTAACATTTTTTTACATTTTCTGAGATTTTTAGGGTTTTTTTAGGATTTTATGGTTTTTAGGGTTTTAGGGTTTTTATTGATTTTGTGGGGGTTTCGAGTTTTTAGGTTATTTTTGGGTTTTTAGGTGTTTTCAAGGTTTTAATGCTTTTCTTTGGGTTTTTAGGATTTTTTGAGTTTTTTAGGGGTTTTAAGGTTTTTTAGAGTTTTTTAACATTTTTAGTGGTTTTAATGGTTTATAGAGTTTATAATGGGTTTTAGGGTCTTTATGGGTTTTTAGAGATTTTTAATATTTTTAGGGGTTTCTATGGTCTTCATGGGCTTTTCAGGGTTTTTAGGGTTTTTTACATTTTTATGGATTTTGGTATTTTGAGGGATTTTTTTTGGATTTTATGCTTTTACGGGTTTTTGGGGTTTTTAGGTATTTTGAGGGATTTTAGGGTTCTTCATGGTTTTTAAAGGGTTTTAGGTGTTTTTAGTGTTTTTAGGATCTTTTTGAGATTTTAGGGTTTTTTGAGTTTTTTAGGGTTTTAAAGGTTTTTTAGAGTTTTTAACGTTTTTAGGGGGTTTAAGGGTTTTTAGAGTTTTAGTGGTTTCTAGGGTATCATATTTTTTAGGTTTTTTAATGTTATTTGGGAATTTTATGGTTTTTAAGAGGTTTTTAAGCTTTTTAGGGGGTTTTATGTTTTAGGGGTTAATGTTTTTAGGGGGTTTTAGGGATTTTTTGGATTTTTTTAGGGTTTTTAGAGTTCTTAGGGATTTTTTGGGTTTTTTTGGTTTGTTTAGGTTTCTTATGGTTTTTAGGGGTTTTCATGGATTTTAGGCTCTTTTGGGGTTTTAGGTTTTTTTTATTGAGTTTTTATGGGTTTTAAGGTTTTTTAGAAGTTTTTAACATTTCTGTAGGTTTTTAGGGTTTTTTGAGTTTTTAGTGGTCTTATGGGTTTTTAGGAATTTTTTTTGGTTTTTGTGTTTCTTAGGGTTTTTAATTATTTTCATGATTTTTTAGGGTTTTTGATGTTTTGAGGGATTTTTAGGGATTTCTTTGGATTTTTATGGTTTTAGGTTTTTTTAGGGTTTTTAGGGATTTTGAGGGGTTTTAGGGGATTTTTGGGGTTTTTAGGGGGGGGGGGGTGGAATGTTAGGGTCTTTTGGATTTTTAAGGTTTTTCACGAGTTTTTAGGGGTTTTATGTTTTTTAGTGTTTTTTGATTTGTTATGGGTTTTAAGGTTTTTAGAGTTTTTAGTTGTTTTATGGGGGGTTTGCATTCTTAATGCTTTTAGGGGTTTTATGGGTTTTAGGGGGTATTTAGGGTAATTATGCTTTTTATGTGTTCTGATATTTTATGGGATTTTTAGGATTTTTATGGGTTTTACGGTTTTTAGGGGGTTTAGTGATTTTTTGGGGTTTTAGGGGTTTTGAGGGGTTTTGAGGGTTTTTATAGTTTTTTTGGTTTTCCAGGGTTTTTTGGGTTTTATATTTTAGTTTTTTAGAGATTTATGGTTTTTAGATATTTTTACCACTTTTAGAAGTTTAAAGGGTTTTTAGAGTTTTTAGTGGGTTTTAAGGTTTCTATGGGTTTTTAGGGTTTTAAGGTTTTTTATGGTTTTCAGGTTTTTTTCAGGGTTTTTAGGGTTTTTTACATTTTTGGGGAATATTTGGATTTTTTTAGTATTTTTATGGTTATTTGGGGTTTTTAGGGTTTTTAGGGATTATGAGGATTTTAAGGTTTTTTAGGGGTTTTTTGGCATTTTTTTGGGTATTTTCTTTATTTGCTTGAGTTTTTAGGGTTTTGATGGTTTTAAGAGTTTTATAATAGTTTTTGAGTTTTAATGGTTTATATAATTTTATAGTGGGTTTTTAGGGGTTTTTATGGTTTTCAGGGGTTTTAGGGTTTTTTCCATTTTTTGAGATTTTTAGGGATTTTTTAATATTTTTATGGTTTTTAGGGGTTTTAGGGATTTTGAGGGGGTTTTTTGGTGTTTTTTAGGGTTTTGAGGGTTTTTCAGGGCTTTTAGGGTCTTTTGGGGTTTTAGGATTTTTTTGAGCTTTTTGGGTTTTTAAGGTTTTTTAGAGATTTTAAAGTTTTTAGTGGTGGGATTTTTGAGTTTTTAGTGGGTTTTATGTGTTTTTAGGGTTTTTCGGATTTTTTAGGTTTTTTTAGGTTTTATGAATTTTATGTGCTTTCCATGGTTTTTAATGTTTTTTTCATTTTCTGGGATTTTTAGGGCTTTTTAGTATTTTTGTGGTTTTTAGGGTCTTTTTGGGTTTTTAGGGTTTTCAAGGTTCTTACGTTTTTTTGGATTTTAGAGCTTTTTTGAGTTTTTAGGGGGTTTTGGTTTATTAGAGTATTGAATGTTTTTTGGATTTTTAATGGTTTTTAGAGTTTTTCATGGGTTTTTTGAGGTTTTTTTTGGGTTTTTTAGGGCTTTTAGGTTTTTTTAGAGTTTTTAACATTTTAGGGGGTTTAGGGGTTTTAGATATTTTAGTATGTTTTTTGGGGTTTTAGGGGTTTTTATGGTGTTCAGGGTTTTTTAGGGTTTTTAGGGTTTTTTACATTTTCAATGATTTTTAGGGATTTTTTAGGATTTATATCTTTTTTAGTTTTTAGGGGGTTTCATTGATTTTGAGGGTTTCTTGGGTTTTCATGTTTTTAGGGGTTTAGGGTTTTTCAGGTTTTTAAGGGACTTTTTGGGTTTTATGGTTTTTTGAGTTTTTTAGGGGTTTTAGGTTTTTTTAGAGTTTTTTAACCTTTTTAGGGGTTTTAAGGGTTTTTATCATTAATAGTGGGTTTTAGAGTTTTTATGGGGTTCGAAGTGTTTTAAGGTTTTTAGGGGTTTTTATAGTTTTTATGGGGCCTATTTCATATTTTTAGGGATTTTCTATGATTTATATGGATTATAGGATTTTTGGGGTTTTTAGTGATTTTGAGGGTTTTTAGGGAAAGGAACATGCAGGTCCAGGCTATTCCCAATCCCCCCCCAAATTTATTAGAAAAAAGACACAACAGAAAAGGGAAAGGCAAAGACAAACAATCCAAACCCAAAGACTGACCCAGAAAAGAAAATAAAAAAGAAAAAGACACACAAAAGACCAAACGTAGAAACAGCTTCAGGACCGCCAAGTAGAAACCATCATTCAATAGCACACATCACCATCAGACCAATCCACAACATGTAGCACACAACACATAGAAAATCAACACCAAACACCAGCTCAAACAAATCACTAAATCATCACCTTCAACGGGCATCATCCCAAAGCATCACAACATCACCCTCACCCAACTCCATTCAAAAGACAACATCTTGCCCCATTTTAAACACCAAGAGAATGAACAAGGCCAACAAATTGAAAACCATTACCTCCCCCATCCAAGCCACTCCACCTCTAGCACCAAGAAAATCCAAGAAGGTATTGTAGCCATCCCAAGATCCGTCAAAACTACACAGTAACAGCATATAAACCCTCCTAGAACTGCAAGCACAATAGGACCGATGCCAATCCAAGGTCAACGGCATAACTACTACAAAAACCTCTGAAATCGTGCAGGAGCATCAACGAAAAATGTGATTGAAACCAAAAGCATGCCAAGCAGTTCCAACGCCCACCCAAAGAAATGAATCCAAACTTACACAAGGAGCACACCTGAACGAGATCAGTACCAGATATATCACCAAGCTGAAGTCAACTCTAGGTCTAAAACACCGTCACCAAGGAACGAGCAAGCCGAGAGACCAAGTCGCACCAACATCGACCCAAAGAAACGATACGACCACACTGAAAACACGCTAGAACTGGAAACAGAAAGACGCCAAATCCATTGTAGAACCAAGGCAGATGCCAGATCCTGAGAAGAGACCAAGCCGTGCCAACCCTGATCCGAGGTCCTCAAGCCAAAACCACACAAAAAAGATGCCAGATCAATCATCGGTCGAAAATTGAAACCATATATACTAATAAGCAAGGAACACATGAACAGACATCGTGCAACAAGATCCAGGACAATCATGAAGAACCAGCACCGAGATGAGGATGAAACAACCGATGCCGAGCAACCCGAAGCAACCGGAGGAGGGGGGGATGTAGAGAGGAAGACACTGACGAAGCTTTGAGAGGGGAAGTCACAGCTTCTCAGAGGCCCTCCCACTATTTTATTCTTGAGGGTTTTTAGGGGTTTTCAATGTTTTTAGGGTCTTTAGGGGGTTTTAGGGTTTTTAGGATGTTTTAGTGTTTTTTGGGTTCTTTTGAGTTTTTTTAGGGTTTTAAGGTTTTAAGAGATTTTTAACGTTTCAATGGGTTTTAAGTATTTTTAGGGTGTTTATGGGTTTTAGGAGTTTTTAAAAAAAATTAGTGTTTTAAAGTTTTTCAGGGGGTTTCAGGGTTTTTAGAGTTTTTTACATTTTTAGGGATTTTTTAGGATTTTTATGGTTTTTAGGGTTTTAGGGTTTTCATAGATTTTGAGGGATTTTAGGGTTTTTCTTGTTTTTATGGTTTTTAGGGGTTTTTAGGGGTTTTAGTATCTTTTGGTGTTTTAGTGTTTTTTTTGAGTTTTTTGGGGTTTTTATGGTTTTTTAGAGTTTCTAATGTTTTTAGGGGTTTTAAGGGTTTTAGAGTTTTTGTGGTGTTTAGGGGATTTATTGATTTCTCAGGTTTTTATTGTTTTTAGGATTTTTCACATTTTTATGGATCTTTAGGCTTTTTAAGTATTTTTATTGTTTTTATAAGTTTTTTTAGGGATATGAGGGTTTTTAAGGGTTTAAGGGTTTTAAGGAATTTTTTGTTTTTAGGGTTTTTTGGTTATTTGGGTTATTTGGGTTTTTTTAGTTTTTAGGGTTTTAATGGTTTTTATAGTTTTTTAAAGTTTTCATGTGTTAAAAGGGTTTTTAAAGTTTTTAGTGGGGTTTTAGGGGTTTTAGGGTGTTTTAAGGTTTTTATGTGTTTTTTTATTTTCTTGTATTTTTTAGGATTTTTAGGGTTTTTTATGTTTTTTGGGTTTTTTATTGATTTTTAAAAATTTTATGGCTTTTAGTGTTTTTAATAATTTTGATTATTTTTAGGGTTTTGAGGGATTTTCATTGTTTTTTGTGTTTTTTGTGTGTTTGGAATTTTTGGGGTTACTAGGGTTTTTTAGAATTTTTAATTTTTTTTTACCATTTTAGGGGTTTTAAGAGTTTTTAGAGTTTTGTGTGGGTTTTTAGGGTTTTTATGGGGTTTTAAAGTTCTTAGGGTGTTTTATGGCTTTCAGGGCTGTGTTATTATTGTTTTTTACATTTTCAGGAATTTTTAGGGTTTTTAAGATTTTTATAATTTTTGGGGGTTTTAGGGTTTTTACGGATTTTGGGCGTTTTTAGAAGTTTTTATGATTTTAGGGTCTTTTGGGTTTTCAGGTTTTTTTTAGAGTTTTTCACTTTTTTTTGAGTTTTTAATGTTTGTAGGTTTTTTAAGGGCTTTTAGAGTTTTAGTGGGTTTTTACCACTTTTATGGGCTTTTCAGGTTTTTATGTTTTTAGGTGTTTTAGGGTTTTTATTGGGGTTTTCAGGGTTTTTATATTTTTTAGGATTTCAAAGAATTTTATGGATTTTTTGGATTTTTATGGTTTTTAGGGTTGTTTAGGGTTTTTAGGGATTTTGAGGGTTATTGGGGTTTTGGGGGTTTGGGGGGGTTTTATGTCTTTATGATTTTTGGGGGGTTTTTAGTTTTTATGTTTTTTATGGTTTTTAAGGTTTTTAGAGGTTTTTAATGTTTTTACAGGTTTTAAGGGTTTTTTCAGTTTTTAGTGGGGTTTATGGTTTTTTTGGATTTTAAGTGGTTTTTAAGGTTTTTAGTGTTTTTTTGGTTTTCAAGGTTTTTTTTGGGTTTTTTACATTTTCAAGGATTTTGAGATCTTCTTTTGTATTTTTACGTTTTTTGGGGGGTTTTAGGGGTTTTAGGGGTATTTAGGGTTTTTTATGGTTTTTAGACTATTTAGGGTTTTTTTCCAGGTTTTATGGGGTTTTTTGAGTTTTTAGGGTTTTATGGTTTTTAGAGTTTTTTAACTTTGGGGGGGGGGGGTTGAGGGTTTTTTGAATTTTCAGTGGGTTTTATCTTTTTATGGGTTTTTTAGGGATTTTTAAGGTTTTTATGGGTTTTATGTTTTTTAGGTGTTTTTCATGGTTTTTAGGGTTATTTACATTATAAAGGATTTATAGGGCTTTTTTATGAATTTTATGGTTTTTATGGTTTTTTAGGGTTTTTTGGGATTTGAGGGTTTTAGGGGTTTTTCGGTATTTTATGGGTTTTAGGGTTTTTAGGGTCTTTTAGAATTTTTGGATTTTTTAGCTTTTAGGGTTATTAAGGTTTTTAGATTTTTTTTAATGTTTTTAGGTGTTTCAAGGATTTAGAGTTTTTAGTGGGTTTTTAATGTTTTTATGGGGTTTTAAGGTTTTTAAATTTTTTTGGGGTTTTATGGTTTTTAGGGGGATTTTAGGGATTTTTAGAGATTTTTAGGTTTTAATGGTTTCTAGGGTTTTGATTGAATTTAAGGGTTTTTTTGGTGTTTTTAGGATTTTTTGGGGGTTTTTGTGTTTTGGGGAATTTTGGGTATTTTTTGTTTTTAGGGTTTCTTTAGTTTTTAGGGTTTTATGGGTTTTTAGAGTTTTTTTATAGTTTTAGGGGTTTTGGGGGTTTTAGTACTTTTTTTAATGGTTTTTAGGGTTTTATGGGGTTTTGTGGTTTTATTGTTTTTAGGGGTTTATATGGATTTCAAGGGTTTTTCAAAGTTTTTTTGGGTTTTTAGTTTGTTAGGGATTTTTTTGGGTTTTTTAATGATTTTTATGGTTTAAAGGTTTATAGATTTTGGGGGGTTTAAGGGTTTTTCATGGCTTTTAGAGTATTTATGGTTTTATGGGTTTTATGATTTTTTTGGGTTTTTAGTGGTTTTTTGAGTTTTTTGGGTTTTTTGGTTTTTTATAGTATTCTAACGTTTTAGGGGTTTAAAGGGATTTAAAGGTTTTAGTGATTGTTAGTGAATTTATGGGATTTTACAGTTTTTAAGGAATTTAGTGGTTTTTATGATTTTTAGGGTTTTTTCAGGGTTGTTATGGTTTTTTACGTTTTTAGGGATTTTTAGGGGTTTTTTTGGATTTTTATGGTTTCTAGGGGTTTTAGGTTTTTAGGGATTTTGAGGGTTTCAGGTTTTTTAAGTGTTTTTTGGGATTTTAGTGTTTTTTTAATTTTTTTGGGTTTTAAAGGTTTTTTAGTGTTTCTTACCCTTTTTAGGTGTTTTAAGGGGTTTTAGAGTTTTTAGTGGGTTTTGGGGTTTTTATGGGTTTTAAGGTTTTTAGGGGTTTTATGGTTTTTAGGGGTTTCTTGGGTTTTTAGGGTTTTTTATGTTTTCAGGGATTTTTAGGGATTTGTTCGGATTTAAATGTATTTTAGGGTTTTTAGGTTTTTTAGGGATTTTGAGCGGTTTTTAGTGTTTTTAGGGTGTTTAGTGTTTTTATGATATTTTTTTTTTTGTTTTTAGAGGTTTTTTTATTTTTGTATCATTTTTAGGGTTTTTAGAGTTTTTTAATATTTTTAGGGGATTTAGATTTTTTTAGGTTTTTAGAATATTTATGGGTTTTAGGGTTTTTAAGTTTTTAAGGGGTTTTTATTATTTTCAAGGTTTTTTCAATGTTTTTAGGGTTTTTTAAATTTTCATGGATTTTAGGGATTTTTTATGAATTTTATGATTTTTACGGATTTTAGGGATTTTAAGGGTTTTTAGGTTATTTCAGTGTTTTTTGGGTTTTAAGGGTTTTTAGGTTTGTTTGGTGGTTTTAAGGTTTTTTGAGTTTTTTAGAGTTTTTATGGTATTTAGAGTTTTTTAATGTTTTTTGGGGTTTTAATGGTTTTCAGGGTTTTTTGTGGGTTTTTGGATTTTTATGGGATTGTATAGTTTTTTCAGGTTTTTATGGGTTTTGATGGTTTTTTGGTTATTTACATTCTTTGGAATTTTTAAGGTTTTTTTACGATTTTATGGGTTTTATGGGTTTCTATGGTTTGATGGATTTTGAGGGGTTTTAGGGTTTTTTATGGTATTTTGTATTTTTCATGGTTTTAGGGTCCTTTTGGGTTTCTAGGGTTTTTTTAGTTTTTTAGCAGTTTTAATGTTTTTATAGTTTTTTAATGTTTTAGAGTTTTAAACGGTTTTTAGAGTTTTTATAGGTTTTAAGGGTTTTTTGGTTTTTAGGGATGTTTATAGTTTTTTAGGGATGTTTATGGCTTTAAGGGGTTTTTAACTTTTTCACTGATTTTTATAGTTTTTCAGATTTTTATGGGTTTCAGTGATTTGAGGGGTGGGTTTTACGGATTTTTAGGGTTTTCTAGAGTTTTTAGGGGTTTTTGAGGTTTTAGTGTCTTTTAGTGTTCTTTGGATTTTTTTTACCTTTTTAGGTGTTTCAATGTTTTTAGAGTTTTTTATCATTTTTAGGGGTGTTAAGGGTTTTTAGAGATTTAGTTATTTTTAGGTTTTTGATGGGTTTTAGGGTTTTTAAATTTTTTTTTGGGGTTTTATTGTTTATAAGGGATTTTCAAAGATTTAGAATTTTTTATATATAAAGGGAATTTTATACTTTTTTAGGATTTTTATGTGTTTTTAGTTTTTTTACGGTTTTAGGGATTTTGAAGGTTTTTATGGTTTTCATGGATTTTTTTGTTTTTAGGGATTTTTAATGTTTTTATTTCCTTTTTGGGTTTATAAGGTTTTTTGTGAGTTTTCTCAAGGTTTTAAGGTCTTTTAGAATTTTTTACATTTTTAGGGGTTTTGAGGGGTTTTATAATTTTTTGTTCTTTTTAGGACCTTTATGGATTTTTAGGTTTTTAACATGTTTGTGGTTTTTATGGTTTGAAGGGGATTTTGGATTTTTAGGGGTTTTTTATGTTCTCAGGTACCTTTAGAGATTTTTTAGTATTTTATGGTTTTTTGGGTTTTTAGTGATTTTTAGGGGTTTTTAGATTTTTAGGGTTTTAGGTTTTTTAGAATTTTTAACATTTTTAGGGGTTTTAAGATTTTTTATATTTTTTAGGGGTTTTAGGGTTTTTTAGAGTTTTTATGGGTTTTTACAATATTTTATGGTTTTTAAGGTTTTTTATGGCTTTTAGGCATTTTCAAAGTTTTTAGGGTTTTTTACATTTTCAAGTTTTTTAGGGATTCTTTAGGACTTTTATGGATTTTAGGGGTTTTTAGAGTTTTTAGGGATTTTGAGAGGTTTTAAGGGTTTTCAAGTTTTTTAGGGTTTTCATGGTTTTTATGGTTTTTTTGGTTTTTAGGGTTATTTTTTATTTTTTTGATTTTTTTTGAATTTTTTAGTGTTTTAATATTTTTATGAGATTTTAGGGGTTTTAGTGGTTCTTAGGGTTTTTATGGGTTTTAGTGTTTTTAAGGTTTTTAGTGGTTTTTATAGTTTTAGGGGGTTTTAGGGATTTTAGGGCAAAGAAGGCTCGGGTCCAGGCTATTCCTGGCACCCCCCAAAATTTATTAAACAAAAAGACACAAACACTGCAGACAAGGGAGGGGAGGGGTCGAACGACCCACACCCAAAAACCCTTACAACCCACGCCAAAGAAAGAAAAACAAAGAAAGAAAAAGGCAGAAAAACAGACACAACCGCAGCATCCTCACGTCACATCCAGCCAGTACCAGCATCCAACAGCACAACATCCAGCGTTAACCAGCATCCAGCAGCTCACAGCTAACCAACAACCAGCATTTAGACATCATCCAGCATCCCAGCATCCAGCACCTCGCATCATCAAAACTCAAAAAACCAGCATCCAGCACATCCCAGCCAAACAACAACCAGCATAGCAAATATCTATCAGTACCAACATCACCATTTCAAACCACCACAACCATTCACCACCAGAAAAATAGACCACAACACCATCCAGCCAACCGGCACCAGAACGACATCCAGCACCAACACCAAAACATCACAGCCATGCAGCATAACCATCCCATCCAATCAAGCTCTCCCCAGACAACCATTCCATCAAACCAACTCGCCATCAACCACATCAAATCAAATCCTCCATTGCATGTCAAAAACCAGTGCATAGAACCACAACCAAAGACCATAAGTAGTAGCAAGAGACAGAGAATCAGAAGAAACCAAAGCCTCCCTCCTCCAAGCAACAGGACTCAAACTTGAGCACACCAAGCCATACCTACAGCCGACATCGAACCAGGAAGACATTTGAGGGTTCGGGAGCATGCCGGAGTTGACACCGCGCTCTCCAGATCTGGCGCAAGGCAAACGAAACAGAGGAGCCCTGCAGACAAGCCGACATCGGTACCACCAGATCTGCAACTGATCAGGAGCTAGAAGGGGGAGCAGCAACCGAAGCCGGGTCTCGAACCAGGCACGCCAGAGGCCGACTGGTGACCTTGAGCCGGGAGGGGAACCTTCGCAGCAACGAAACCGGGTCCCGAAACAAGGCACACTAGAAGTTTGAAACGAACCTGAAGAACGAGAGGGGAACCTTCGAAGCATTTCGGAACCCGAAACCAGGCACCAAGAAGCAAGATCCGGAGGTGGGACGCGCATCGGGCAAGCCAAGAAAGATCCCCCCATCCGAAGACCCAACGCATCAGATCTGGAGCAATATGGGCGCGACCAAGCAACCACCGGACCGACCAGAACACGCAAATCCAACACCAGCGGTTGCCGAGCCGAAGCGGGACAGGAAGCACCGAGGTCGGACCTCGCCGGAGGAGGAAGGGGGAAGAAAGTAGAGGAAAACCTAGGCGGCGCGAGGAGGAGCGGAAATCCGCCCTTAGGGATTTTAGGGATTTTAATATTTTCTTGTATTTTTAGGAATTTTTGAGGATTTTTATTTTTTAGGGTTTTTAGGGGTTTTGAATATTTTTTGGGTTTTCAGTGGGTTTTATGGTTTTTAAAGGTTTTCAAGGAGTTTTAGGGTCTTTTAGTGTTTTTTGGTTTTTTTTGAGTTTTTTGGTTTTTTAAGGTTTTTAGATTTTTTAAACATTTTTAGTGGTTTTAAGGGTTTCTAGAGTTTTTAGTATTTTTTAGTGTTTTATGGGTTTTAATGGTTTTAAGGTTTTTATTTGTTTTTACGGTTTTTAGTGGTTTTCATGGTTTTTAGGGGTTTTTAAGAATTCAGGGATTTTTGGGGGTTTTTTATGGTTTTTTATGGTTTTTCTGGTTTTTAGGATTTTTAGGGTTTTTAGGGATTTTAAGGAGTTTTATGGGGATTGCGGGTTTTGGGGGATTTTAGGTGATTTTAGGGTTTTTAGGGTCTTTTGGGGTTTTAGGGTTTGTTTTTTAGTTTTTAATGGTTTTTACATTTTTAAGGGTTTTAGGGGTCTAATGGTTTTTTATAGTTTTTAGTTGTTTTTAGGGTTTTAATGGTTTTTAGGGTTTTTTATTGTTTTAAGGGGTTTTTCTTGGTTTTTAGGGGGTGTCTAGGGTTTTTAGGGTTTTTAGGGTTTTTATGGTGTTTTTAGATTTTTAGATTTTTTATTTTTTAGGGTTTTTATGGGTTATTCAGATTTTAAAGTTTTTTAGGTGTTTTTATCGTTTTTGGGGGTTTTCAAGGTTTCAAGGGGTTTTTTTGTTTTTAAAAAATTTAGGGCTTTTTAAGGATTTTTTTGTTTTTAGTTTAATGGTTTTTAGGAATTTTGAGAGTGTTTAGGGTTTTTAGTGTTTTTATGGTTTTATCGGTTTTAAAAATTTATTGAGTTTTTAGGGTTTTTATGGGTTTTTAGTGATTTTACCATTTTTCAGGGTTTTAAGGGTTTTTAGAGTTTTTAGTAGTTTTTAGGGTTTTATTGGGTTTTGGTGTTATTAACGTTTTTAGGGGGTTTTAAGGTTTTAAGGGGTTTTTCAGAATTTTAGGGGTTCTTATGGTTTTTCGGGGTTTTAAGGGTTTTTAGAATTTTAAGGGGTTTAAAAGTTTTTCAAAAAATTTAAACATTTTTCAGGGTTTTAATTGTTTTTAGAGTTTTTAGTGGGTTTTAAGGGATTTTTTGGGTTTTTCGGGTTTTTACATATTCATGGATTTTTAACATTTTTTAGGATTTTTTTGGTCTTTAGGGTTTTTAGGGTTTTTAGGTATTTTTATGGTTTTTAGGGGTTTTAGGGTTTTTAAGTGGTTTTAGGGTTTTGAGGGTCTTTTGGGTTTGTATGATTTTTCTGATATTTTTAGGGTTCTAAGGTTTTTTGAGTTTTTTTATATTTTTAGAGGTTTTAAGGGATTTTATAGTTTTTAGTTGGTTTAGGTTTTTATGTGTTTTTAAGGTTTTAATGGGTTTTTATGTTTCTCATAGGATTTTTTAGATTTTTTGGGTTTTTACGTTTTGAGCGATTTTTCATGATTTTTAAGGATTTTTTTGGTTTTGGGGTTTTTAAGGTATTTTGGTATTTTTAGGGGTTTTTGGTATTTTTAGGGTTTTTTAGGTTTTTATGGGTTTTCATGGTTTTTAGGGTCTTTTTTGGGTTTTCAGAGTTTTTTGGAGTTTTTTATGGGTTTTAAGGTTTTTTAGAGTATTTTAACATTTATATGGGTTTTAGGGTTTTAGAGTTTTTAGTTGGTTTTAAGGGATTTTATGGGTTTTTAGGGTTTTTAAAGGTTTTAAGGTATTTTATGGTTTTTATTGGTTTTTCAGTGTTTTTAGGGTTATTATGCTTTCCTTTACTTTATAGGATTTTTATGGTTTTTAGGGTTTTTAGGGTTTCTAGTGTTTTTAGTGATTTTTAGTGTTTATAAAGTTTTTATGGTTTTTTAGGGTCTTTAGGGTTTTTAAGGTTTTAGGTTCTTTTTTGTGTTTTTAGCTTTTTTTTAATTTTTTCGGTTTTTTAAGAGTTTTTAGAGTTTTTAACATTTTTAGGGGTTTAAAAGTTTTTTAGAGTTTTTAGTAGTTTTTATGGGTTTTAGGGTTTTTTAATGTTTTTAGGGGTTTTATAGTTTCAAGGGGTTTTCAGGGTTTTTAGGGTTTTTAACATTTTTTGGTATTTTTATAATTTTTATGGGTTTTGGGGTTTTTTGGGGTTTTTTGGGGTTTTCTGGGATTTTGAAGGGTTTTGAGGGTTTTTATTTTTTAGGTTTTTTCGGGTCCTTTTTTTCAGGGTTTTTAGGGTTTCTAGTGTTTTTAGTTATTAGGGTTTTTTTAATTTTTTATGGTTTTTATGTGGTATTAATTTTTTTTAACATTTTTATGTGTTTAATTGGTTTTTAGTGTTTTTAGTTGTTTTTTGGGTATTTATCAGTTTTTTGGTTTTTTTAAGGTTTTTAGGGGTTTTTATTTTTTCAAGGGGTTTTCACGTTTTTTGGGGGTTTTTTCATGGTTTTTAAGGTTTTTATGTTTCTAGGTATTTGTAGGATTTTTTATTATATTTATTTTTTAGGTTTTTTATGATTTTTAGGGATTTTGAGGGGTTTTAGGTGTTTTCAGGGATTTTCACGGTTTTGGGGTTTTTTCTGGATTTTAGGGTCTTTATGTTTATTAGGGTTTTTTGTGTTTTTAGGGGTTTAAAGGGTTTTTATAGTTTTTTACATTTTTAGGATCTTTTAAGTTTTTTATATTTTTTATTAGTTTTTAGGGTTTTTTAATGTTTTTAGGGGTTTTTTGGTTTTTAGGGGGTTTTTAGGGTTTTTATGTTTTCATGGATTTTTAGGGTGTTCTTAGGATTTATATGTTTTTAATAGTTTTTAGGGTTTTAAGGTATTTTGAGGGGTTTTAGGGGTTTTTCATGTTTTTAGAGTTTTGGGGGGTGTTTATAGTTTTTATGGTCTTTTTTGGTTTTTAGGGTTTTTTGAGTTTTTTGGTTTTTTTGGTTTTTTTGAGTTTTTAATGTTTTTTGGGTGTCTAAGTGGTTTTAGAGTTTTTAGTGGGTTTTTAGGGGTCTTTAAGGGTTTTAGTGGTTTTTATGGATTTCTAGGAGTTTCAAGGGGTTTTTAACATTTTTAGGAAATTTTTGTTCTTTTATAGGATTTTTATTATTTTTAGGGTTTTTAGGGTTTTTAGGGATTTTAAGGGGGCCAAGGGTTTTTGAAGGTTTTTTTTTTGTTTTTAGGGGTTTTTTGAGTATTTTTGGGGTTTTAAGGGTTTTATATTTTTTAAATGATTTTTGGTCTTTATAGGGTTTTTAGAGTTTTTAATGGTTTTTAGGGCTTTTATGGGTTTTTTCTGGTTTTTAAGGGTTTTTTGGTTTTTTGGTTTTCAAGGGTTTTTCAATATTTTTAGGTTTTTCAATGTTTTCCGGGATTTTTAGGGCTTTTTTAGGATTTTTTTAGGATTTTTTACGATTTTTATGGGTTTTTTTGAATTTTTTAGTGTTTTTTAATGTTTTTTGGGTTTTAAAAGGTTGTTATAGGATTGAGTGGATATTTTGGGATTTTTTAGGTTTTAGTTTTTTTAAGGTTTTTAGGAGTTTTAATGGTTTACAAGGGTTTCTTAAGGTTTTTGGCATTTTACATTATCATGTATTTTTAGGTCTTTTTTAGGATTTATATGGTTTTTAGGGATTTTTTGGTTTTTTGGGTTTTTTGGGGATTTCATGGTTTTTAGGTTTTTAGGGTTTTTAGGGTCTTTTGGGGTTCTAGGGTTGTTTTTGTGTTTTTAGGGTTTTTATGGTTTTTTAGAGTTTTTAACATTTTTAATGTTTTTATTGGTTTTAAGGGTTTTTAGAGTTTTTAGTTTTTTTAAGGTTTTATTGGTTTTTGAAGGTTTTAGGGGTTTTATTATTTTCAGGGCTTTTCATGGTTTTGAGGGTTTTTTACATTTTCAGTGATTTTTAGGTCTTTTTTAGGATTTTTTTTTGTTTTTTAGGGGTTTTAGGTATTTTGAGGGGTTTTAGGGGTTTTCGGGTTTTTTTTTGTTTTCATTATTTTTACGGTTTTTAAGGTTTTTAGGGGTTTTTTTAGTTTTTTATAGTTTTTAGGGTCATTTAGAGTTGTTTACATTTTTAGGGGTTTTAAGGGATTTTATATTTTAAGCGGGTTTTGTTGTTTTTATGTGTTTTAAGGGGGGGGGGGGTTAAGGTTTTAGTGGTATTTATGGGTTTTAGGGGGTTTTAGGGGATTTTAATTATTTAAGGATTTTTAAGGATTTTTACAGTTGTTAGGGTTTTTTAGGGTTTTAGGGATTTTGAGGATTTTTAGGGGTCTACAGGTTTTTGAGGGTTTTTATGGGTTTTCAAAGTTTTTAGGATCTTTTTGGGTTTTTAGGGTTTTTTGAGTTTTTAGGGTTTTAAGGTTTTTTAGTGTTTTTAACGTTTTTAGGGGTTTAAACGGTTTTAAGAGTTTTTATTGGGTTTTAGGGTTTTTATGGGGTTTTATGGTTTTATGGTTTTTATAGGTTTTTATGGTTTTAAGGGTTTTTTCATGGTTTTAGGGTTTTTTATGTTTTCAGGGATATTAGGGATTTTTTTAGATTTTTTTTTGGTTTTTAGGCTTTTAGGGATTTTGGAGGTTTTTAGGGTCTTCAGGGTTTTTTGGAGTTTTAGAATTTTTTAGGGATTTTATGATGTTTTAGTATTTTTTAGTTTCTTTTTGAGATTTTTAGGGTTTTATGGTTTTTTAGAGTTTTTAAATGTTTTAGGGGCAAGGTAGGTGCAGGGCTAGGCTATTCTTGACCCACACAAAGTTTATTAGAATAAAAGACACAACAGACAAGGGTGGGGTGGGGTCAATCAACCCACACACAAAACCGTGGACAACTCACACAACCCAAAAGACCCAAAAAACCCAAAAAGACACACAAAACCAGAAAATGAAGAAAAGTAGTAGCATCTCTAGCATCCAACAGCACACCTGACCATCAATCCAAATAGCAGCAAACATCAATCAGCAGATCCAAACCAACCAACATCATCAACCATCACCAAGAACCAACATCTCACCTCCAACAACTCCCATTCAGACACAGTCGGGCGTCAACCAAGCGAGCATCATACCAAAATAATACAACTGCCAGTAGCTTTCCACCTTCACCATATCCCAGCCAAATATATCACACTCAGTAGCAGCCAGAGGCATAACTGACCACATCCAAAAAAACCAATTCGAACAACCCTTCCAGCATCTGAGACTGCTTATCCTAGCAGCTTCCACCATGCCACACCTAGAAGTACAGCCAACAGAACCAGACCGCCAGCACCCATGTTCAGAAACAACAGCTTCGTCACAGCCCAGTTCACTATCAAGTAGCAACCAGTGCCATATTTTTCGGAAAACACCAAATCTATTCACGCCTTGTAAACAAGAAGCAACACACAACAAGTATCTCACATCTGCACACACTAAATTCAAGAGCCAACACCAGAAGTGGTTCTCATCCAGTCTAGCCATAATCAAAAACCAGAGAAACTTTTAATGCAAAAATATTAAACCAGAAAAACCAGCAAAGAATCCAATGACTGCCAGATGGACTAGATCACAACAAGACCGAAGCAAACCTGCAACAGCGGGAGGCGGTCGCGGATCCAAAGAACCAAATCGAGCAAAAATCCAAACCAGAGCACATACCTACATTGTAGACACCACCAGTGATCCAGAATCAAAGAACCACACCAACGCAACCAGAACCACACCTGGAGAAGCCAGAACATGGCCCAAACACCAAGAAATCCAGCTCAGTCAGCCATGGAAACAAGATCTCATAGATGTCCCACCTTGTCGCCACCGCAACCAAAGGCATGTTCCTCCAATTCCAGATCCGCCAACACATGACCCTAGCCGATTCCACCTTGACCCGAAGGAGAACCGACGAGGCCAAACGAACACCACCGAAACCACATTACAATTCCCAAAATCAGTTGCACGCCGTTGGGGCCGCCAGACGACAATTGATCTGGGGGGACTACTCCATGAAGAATTCGTCTTGGAGGAGACCAGAAATCTCGCCGCCGCAAGGAGAAAAAGATTCCATTGAAATTCACAAGCTGCCTTGGATCTAAGGAAGGCCATCAAGGCACACCACCACCGAGAACGCCCCCCACAAGCGCGAGATGGGAGGAGTGAAGACCTGAAGTTAAGGCCACCAAGAGGATTTAGAAACCCTAGAAGTCGCGCCGGGAGAGAGGGAGCACCAGGGGAGTTCATGGCCATCTTCTTATAAAATTTTTAGGGGTTTAAAGGGGTTTTAGAGTTTTTTGTTGGCTTTTAGGGTTTTTTGTGGTTTTTAGGTTTTTTAAATGTTTTTATAGTTTTCATAGATTTTTCATTGTTTTTAGGGTTTTTTACATCTTCATGGGATTTTATTGATTTTTTAGGATTTTTATTGTTTTTAGATTTTTTTAGGGTTTTAGGGATTTTGAGAGTTTTTAGTGGTTTTCAGGGTTTTTTAGGGTTTTTAGGGCTTTCATGCTTCTTGGTTTTTTAGGGTTTTAGGGGTTTATTTGATTTTTTAGTGTTTTAAAGGTCATTTAAAGTTTTTTTTAACATTTTTATGGGTTTAAAGGGTTTTTAGGTTTTTTTAATATTTTAGGGGTTTTATCACTTTCAGTGGGTTTTCAGGGTTTTTAGGGTTTTTTATGATTTCAGTTATTTTTAGGGGATCTTAGGATTGTTATGGATTTAGCTATTTTTAGGGTTTTTAGGGATTTTATTGGTTCTGATCTTTTTTAGGAGTTTTAGGGGTTTTAAGATTTTTTTGGTTTTTAGGGGTTTTTTGAGTTTTTTAGGGTTTTTAATGTCTTTAAGGAATTTATGGGGTTTTAGAGTTTTTAGTGGGTTTTAAGTATTTTATGGGTTTTTAGTGTTTAATGTTTTTTTGGTTTTTTATGATTTTTAATTATTTATTAAGGTTTTTATGGTTTTTGA
Organism: Viscum album; assembly: GCA_963277665.1. NCBI lineage: Eukaryota > Viridiplantae > Streptophyta > Magnoliopsida > Santalales > Viscaceae > Viscum > Viscum album. The sequence goes on along the minus strand of OY728141.1, from coordinate 1,883,577,036 downwards.
CATTTTCATGGATTTATTTGTAATTTTAAGATTTTTTTGGGTTTTAGGTTTTTTAGGGTTTTTATGGATTTTAAGGTCTTTCATGGTTTTAGGGTTTTTAGTATTTTTAGGGTTTTGGGGGTTTTAGGGTCTTTTGGGTTTTTAGGGTGTTTTTAGTTTTTTAGGATTTTTTGGTTTTTTAGTTTTTTTTAATATTTTTAGGATTTTAATGATATTTAGAGTTTTTAGTGGTTTTTTAGGGTTTTTAAGGTCTTTATGGTTTTTTGGGGTTTGATGGTATTTAGAGGGTTTTCAAGGTTTTTAGGGTTTTTCAAATTTCTAGAGATTTTTAGGGATTTTTATGATTTTTATTGTAATTTCTCGGAATTTCTGTATAATTTTTTTTAATTATATGGTATTATTTCGAGACCGTGAAATCTGACAGTGCGTGATTCTGAGGCCTGGATTGTTCGGAATGATCCGTCGAAGTTTTGTTAAGCTATAATTAGCGTACGTAAGCAGTTTTCCTGAAAAAGTGGCATACTCTTAAACGGTTTTCTGAATCAGAAATCTAAGTGCACCGTTGCGTTTAGGATAGCAGGTTTAACCTAAGAACGACTTAGGTTTAGTCGGCGCAAGCCTCCTCTGAGAAAACCAGAAAATTCCATAACCATAAATAAAATAATTAAATAAAATTATTTTATTTTTCAAATTCTTATAACTCGCGAACAGTAAATTGGATTCAAAATCTGAGACCACCACTGAACTCGTGAGGGTATGCTTTCTTTATGCTAATAATAACATTGGTCGACACGATCCACCAGTGAAATTTATTTTTTTTGACATAATAAATAATTAAGTGACAATTATTTTATTGTAAAATACATAACTTCTAAACAGTAACTCAGACTGAAAATCTGAGTGTATCGTTGAGTTCATTGGGGCATGTTATCCTTAGGCAGAGCCTAACCCCGACTGGCATGGGTCGAGGGTGAACATTATTAATTTATTGAAATTTTTTTAGGTACGTTCAGTAAGCGCGTGAGCAGCATTTTCTAACTTTTGAATCGTTGCTCGGATTAAAAATACGAAGGCACCGTTGAATCCGAAGTGCCAGGATTCGCTAAAGGGAGACTTTAATTTGACTCCAGTCGGTCTAGAGAAAAAGTTATGTTTTGGGACTTTTTAAAAGAAATTTTTTTTTTAAAAAAAAGGGTTACATGGAATGGTTTCCAAATCCAAGCCAAGAGAATTTTATTAAAACAAAAAAGTGTCAAAGAACACACGAGGTGTAGTAAGCCTACACCAGCAAAAACCGAAATACAGCCCACAAGAATGAATAATTAAACAACCTAGGCTGACAAGAACCAACCAAACACACTCCAACAAGAATATCGCACCCAGCATTCCAGAAAACCAGTCCCAAACCATCCGATCTATGCAATCCAGGTGGGCCAAAGTCTGTCAATAAGCTTTAAACAAGAACAGGAACTCCAGCTCTAGCATCATGATCTCCCAACAATTCATTCTAGAAGAGAAAACTTGCTTCCACTTTCTGCAGTGCATCTTCATTGTCATCAGAGTCTTCCTCCAAAGCGTCGTCCTCATCATCATCTTCAGAACCATCATCGGCATTGAGCAACATTAATTAGAAAAATATTTATCAGCACAACCCCTCAAAAGACTTTTCCACATTTCAGAATTGAAAAGATGCCTCGAGTAAACAGGATCAAATGAGTAGTAAAAGTCATTCCCAAGGGATGTCTCTAAAGTTGAAATCAGGATTCATCTTGTATTCATCTATCATCCTGATGTACATTCGTTTCCGAATTTGAAGGTAATTATCAGCTGAAATATCACCATTGGTGTATTTCCTGAATGTATTTTCATTTTATTATTTTAGTTTCTTTCTTCTCCACCAACGGAAAAGCAAAGTGTGGGGCCAGCGATGTGTCAATCTAATAAATGGCTTGACCTTAAAATCATAAGTAATGATGTTTTTAGAGAATTAGGAAGGTTCCTAATTTATGAGCCCTCATTAATTACCCACGTCGTAACTTACCCTCCCCCTCTCCTATATATATGGAGCTTGGGAAGAGGTATCGACACAAATTCGCCAAGAAACAAAGTGTTGAAGGAGCGTCGCGACACAAAACCCTTAAAGGATGGAGCCGATCCTAGAAGGAACTGACATGCAACACCGAACCATGAACCGAAGGACGATGTACGAGTGGCGTCGTTGGGAACCAGTTGCGGGAATGAGGAACACGATCCACCTAGACGCACAGACGCCCTCCAATGGGTTTTCTTTGTAGGGGGTTTATTCATTTATGCATTTTAAATGATTTTCCCTCTTCCCCGTTCTAGAATAATATGAAGAACATGGACCAACCGACTAACGAGTTGATCAGAAATTGATTTGTTTTTGTGGGAGATTGTTGCGGGGTATCTTTGTAGGGTTTTGTTTATTGTTTAATTCAATTGATTATTAAACCCTAAATTCCCCCTCATGTTTACGAGCTAACACAGAGGGCGTGGGCCTAACAAACTCGGCAAGAAAATTCCGCTATATTTCTATCCTTATGCCTCCATGGAAGACTTCCAACATAGGGACACTTACCAGCTATGTTTGGAATAGCATGTCGACACATGCCGCTAGAGGAGGCTGCGACACAAAGTTGCAGCGGTCATCGGAACGGTCAGCACCGACTGACCGTGGAAGAGGTGTGGTTCGTTGTCGCATGCTGATAGTGAGCAAGAGGCTGCGACTCATCAGCCACGGTGAAGGAGGAGGCGGTCGGCTCATCGTGCGGCCACAAACAGGGAGACGGTGCGACCAATGCGCCATCGGTGGACAAGAAGCAGCGGTCGAAGCTGCGGCGGAGGCCGAACCCGCACCTCCGACGAGTTCTGCGGAGCCCACATGGTGCCCCCACACTACAAACCGAATGGCCTCTGGTCCGCTCAGGAGTTCAGGAGACTGGGGGGTCATACCCCCTACACTGGCTAAGGTGGACCCTGCACCGGTCTGATGCCCTAGTGGGCCACTGCCCCAGCAGGCCGCTCTATACGGGTCTGGTCGCTGCCCTTGCGGGTCGGGCCACCCCTTCCGGGCAACTCTATATGGGCCAGGCTGCCCCCTTGCGGGCCAGGCCAGACCTCAGCCTAGTGGGCCGAGTTTGTCACAGCTCAGCTCAGACCGGGTCGGGCCAGGTCAGTCCGATCGGGTCGGACCGGACCCGAGCCTCACCAGGCCCAGAATCACATAAAGGGAATTATATTTAGAACCCGATGTCTGTTTGACAAATTGTCTATGGAATTAAGTTCCTCGGAGCGAGATAATCCTTTTGACCTTCTTCATGAGAGTTTTGTTGAAACTTGGAGTACGGTCGGGTTGGATCGCACCCAAATCTAACCGAGCCCTCGGCACCAAAATGCCAATAACGCACAGACCGGGTGTCTGATTGTTACATCGTCTGATACTTTGGAACCCATAGGACGTAGAGAATCATCAATTTACTTCTTTTTGAGTATTTTTTCCAGTTTTAGTATGACCGATGGCTTGGGGAGTGGTTCTCCCAAGCGCGCTATGTACGAAACCCTATGACTAGCTGAGACTTGACGACAACTGATTTTTTTGACTCTGTGTGACTCGACAACCCAGTGGGGAGCACCTCTGTGTGACATGGAAGAACCATGGTACTCAACAGGAGGATTACTTTATCATGATATGGTGGGTAGCGCCTCTGTGTTATGCGGCAGACCCACAGTACTCAACAGAAGAAGTACATCAGCAGGCCATGGTGGGGAGTGCCTCTGTGTTACGTGACAGACCCACAGTACTTGACAGGAGGAATACCTCAGTAGGCCACAGTGGGGAGAGCCTCTATGTGACATGGAAGACCCACTGTACTCAATAGGAGGAGTACCTCAGTAGTCCAAGGATAGTGGGATGTGGCTCTATGTGACTCGGTAGACCCACTGTACTCAATAAAGGAGGAGTTCTCTAGCAGCTGAGGTGTTCGACATTGTGACTGGGGATGTTACTTGTTACTATCCCCATAAAATCATGTGGCTGGCTATCTTCATTCATAACGACCCTGTTTTTTTAGCATTATAATCATGTTTCTCTGATTTTTATACTTGGTTTGAGTTGAGTCTTACCTTTGTGGTACTTTACCTCTGTGGTGTTACCTTTGTGGTTTTTCTTTTGTGGGAATCTGGGACACTTTCAGGGGTCTCGGGATCCCTACTGAGTATCATTATACTCACCCCTACACGGGCTATGCCCGCACCTTATTGTGTCTTGTGTTGACGATGAGCATCTGGGATAAGGTTTGAGGGATCCAGGACTAGGTGGTACGCGGAGGAGACAAGATAATGTGGAGTGATGGGGAGGCGATTTGTACCTACCCATCAGGTAGGATCCTCGGAGGACGACTCAGTAGCTATTTTCCCATTTTCAGTTGTATTGTTCCTTTCAGTTGTATTTGTACTTTACAGTTGTACTCATACTTTCAGTTGGGCTTGTATTCCGGCCCCCTTTATTTTCAGCACTCGTTCACCCAAGCAGTTTAGTTCATAGTTTCTTCTTGTTGTGTTCTTGGACCATGTGTTTGTACAAGTTAAAAGGAAATGCCTTCCCATTTTAGGCAATATGCCTTTCGGTTCTTGTCGTCAGCCCCTGGCCTATGGAAGGCGAGCTTGGGGTAGTCACGGCACGTGCCCTGGGGGATGGGTCATGACATTTATGGTTTTTAGGGTTTTAATGTTTTTAGGGATTTTGAGGGTTTTGAGGGTTTATAGAGTTTTTCATAGGCCGGGTTAGAGTCTTTTTGGGGATTTAGGGTTTTTTTGAGTTTTTAGGGATTTTAAGGTTTTCTAGAGTTTTTTATGTTTTTAGTGGTTTAAAGGGTTTTTAGATTTTTAGTGGGGTTTTATGGGGTTTTAAGGTTTTTAATATTTTTATTTTTTTTTGTGTTTTAAAATAGTTTTTTTTGGGATATTAATTTTTTTACGTTTTCAGTTTAAGGGATTTTTTAGGATTTTTATGGTTTTACGGTTTTTAAAGATTTTTTGGGATTTTGAGGGGTATTTATATTTTTTTGGATTTTTTGGGTTTTTATGGTGTTTTGGGGGTTTTAGGTTTTTTTGAGTTTGTTTGGTGTTTGTAAGGTTTTTAGAACTTTTTATGGTTTTTACGTTTTTAGGGATTTTAATGGTTTTAAGGATTTTTTTGGTTTTCAAGGGTTTTCAGGGTTTTTTAAATTGTTAGGTATTTTTAGGGTTTTTTATGGATTTTAGGGTTTTTTAGATTTTGAGGGTTCTAGGGTTTTTAGGGTTTTTAGGGGTTTTCAGGGTTTTTATGGTTTTTTTATTTTTTATGGGTTTTAAGGTTTTTTAGAATTTTTTTATTGTTTTTATGGGTTTAAGGGTTTTTAGATTTTTAGTGGGTTTCTTATGTTTTTATGGGTTTTTAGGTTTTTAAGGGGTTTTTTGGTTTTTAAGGGGTTTTAAGGGTTTTTAAATTATTATGGATTTTTTTTGGGATTTTTAAATATTTTTATGGGTATTAGGGTTTTTAGGGGATTGAGGATTTTGAGGGATTTTAAGGGTTTTCAGGGTTTTTTTGGGGGGTTTTAGGGTTCTTCTGGGTTTTTACGGTCTTTTTGAGTTTTTTGTATTTTTTTTGAGTTTTTTAGGGTCTTAAATGTTTTTAGAGTTTTTAAAACTGTAAGGGGGTTTAAGGGTTTTTTTTGTTTTTAGGGTTTTTATGGGTTTTTTGGATTTATTTATGTTTTTAGGGGTTTTTTTGGTTTCTGGGGTTTTTTATGGCTTTTTTATGATTTTTATGGTTTTTAGGGGTTTTATGATTTTTATGTATTTTTAGTGTTTTAAGGGTTTTAATGGGTTTTAGGGTTCTTAGGTGTTTTTAGGGTTTTCAGGGACTTTTTGGGTGTTTGGGGATTTTTTTTGTTTGTTACGGTTTTTAGATTTTTTTTTAACGTTGTTAGGGATTTAAATGGTTTTTAGAGATTTTAGTGGGTTTTTAGGGGGTTTTCAGAGTTTTTTGTTTTTTTACATTTCGACGGATTTTAATGGATTTGTTTAGTTTTTTTATGTTTTTTATGGTTTTATGGTTTTTAGGGTTTTTGATGGTTTTGAAGGTTTTAGGGTTTTTATTGTTTTTCTGGAATTTCATTTTTTTGAATTTTTATGCGTTTTACATTTTTTTAGATTCTTTTTTAAATTTTTAGGGTTTTTAAGGGATTTTAGAGTTTTTAGTGGTCTTTTAGATGTTTTATGGGATTTTAGGGTATTTTATGGTTTTAGGGGGTTTTATGGTTTTTAGTGGGTTTTCAGGGTGTTTAGTATTTTTTACGTTTTGAGGAATTTTTTAGAATTTTTATGGTTTTTGTTTCTTTAAGGTTTTAAATGTATTGGGATGGTTTTTAGGGTTTTGAGTTTTTTTGGGGTTTTAGGTATTTTTTGAGATTTTTAGGGTTTTTAAGGTATTTTTGAGTTTTTAACGTTTTTGGGGGTTTAAAGGGTTTTTAGATTTTTAGTGGGGTTTTAGTGTTTTTATGGGTTTTTAGGGGTTTTAAGGTGTTTAGGGGTCTTTGTGGTATTCAATGGTTTTCAGGGTTTTTATAAATTTTTATGATTCCGAGATTTTTATCGATTTTTTAGGATTTTTATCATTTTTAGGTTTTTTTTGTTTTTAAGGATTTTGAGGGGTTTTAGTGGTTTAGGATTTTTTGGGGTATTTAGGGCTTGTCAGGGTTTTTAGGGTCTTTTGGGTTTTTTGGTTTCTTATGTCTTTAGGGATTTTCATGTTTTGTAGAGTTTTTAACAATTTTAGGGGTTTAAAGGGTTTTTATAGTTTTATGGGTTTAATGGGTTTTTAGGGTTTATAAGGTTTTAGGGATATTTTTGGTTTTCTGGGTTTTCTAGTGTTTTTTACGTTTCAGGGATTTTTATGGAATTTTTAGGATTATTATGGTTTTTAGTGTTTTTAAGGTTTTTATGGATTTAGTTGGTTTTTAGTGTTTTCAGGGTTTTCAGGGTTTTTAGGGTTTTTATGGTTTTTTGAGGGGTTTTGGGGTTTTCTTTAGTTTTTTTGTGCTTCTAAGGTTTTTAGAGTTTTTAACATTTTTTCAAGTTTATGGTTTTTAGAGTTTTTAATGGTTTTTATTGTTTTTAGGGGGTTTTCGGTACTTAGCGGTTTTAATGGTTTTCAGGGGGGTTTTCAGGGGTTTTAATGGTTTTTTATGTTTTAAGGGATTTTTAAGGCCTTTTTAAAATTTTATGGTTTTAGGGGTTTTTAGTATTTTTAGGGTTTTTTTGGGTTTTTTAGAGTTTTTTTGGGTTTCCAAGGTTTTTAGAGTCTTTTGGGGTTTTCAGGGTTTTTTTTTTGAGTTTTTAGAGATTTAAAGGTTTTTAGAGTATTTTAATGCTTTTAAGGGTTTTATGGATTTTTAGAATTTTTAGTTTTTTTAATATTTAATGGGTTTTTAGAGTTTTTTATGATTTTTAGGGGGTTTATGGTTTTAAAGGGGTTTTTCAGTGTTTTTAGGGTATTTTACGTTTTCAAGGATTTTTTAAAGATTGTTTTGGATTTTTATATTCTTTAGGGTTTTACGGGTTTTAGTAATTTTGAGTGTTTTAGGGGTTTTTAGGGTATTTTATGGTTTTTAAGGCTTTTAGGGGTTTATGGTTTCTTTGGTTTTTTGCGTTTTTTGAGTTTTTTTAGGGGTTTTAATGTTTTTTACGGTTTGTGACATTTTAGTGTTTTTAAGGGTTTTTAGAGTTTTTAGTGGTATTATATAGTTTTATTATTTTGAGGGTATTTTATGGTTTTTAGGGGGGGTTGAGTTTTTTGGGTTTTTTACATTTCTAGGGTTTTTAGGGAATTTTTAGGATTTTTATGGTTTTGTGGTTTTTAGGGTTTTAGGGATTTTGAGGGTTTTTATGGATTTTCAGGGTTTTTTTAGGGTTTTAGTATTTTCTTTGGTTTTTAGGGTATTTTTATTTTTTAGGGTTTTTAGGGGTTTTTAGAGTTTTTAACATTTTTAGGGGTTTTATGGGTTTTTATAGTTTTTAGTGGTTTTAGGATTTTTATGGGTTGTTAGGGTTTCTAAGGTTTTTAGGGGGTTTTATGGTTTTTAGGGGGTATTTCCGGGTATTTAGGGATTTTTACATTTTATGTATTTTTAGTGTTTATTAGGGTTTTTTCATTTTTAGGGTTTTTAAGGTTTTTTGGGATTTGGAAGGTTTTAGAGTTTTCAGGGGGTTTTTAGGGGATTTAGGGGTTTATTTATTTTTTTTGATTTGTAGGGTTTGTTGAGTTTTTAGGGTTTTTATGTTTTTTATAGTTTTTTAAAATTTTGATGGGTTTTATGAGTCTTTAGAGTTTTTAGTGGTCTTTAGGATTTTTATGGGTTTTATGGTTTTTTAAGGATTCCATGGGTTTTATGGTTTTTAGGGGTTTTCAAGGTTTTTAGGGTTTTTTACTTTTTTAGGGATTTTAATGATTTTTTTAGGATTTTTATGGGTTTTATGTTTTTATAAATTTTAAATATTTTTTGGGGGTTTTTGGGTATTTTATGGTTTTAAAGGGTTTTTAGGGGTTTTAGGATCTTTTTGGGTTTTTAGAGTGTTTTTAGGGGTTTTAAGGTTTTATATAGTTTTTAATGTTTTAGAGGTTTTTAGAGTTTTTAGTGGGTTTAAATAATTTTATTGGGTTTTTGGGATTTTTAAGGTTTTTAGGGGTTTTATGGTTTTCAGGGGGGTCAGAGTTTTTTGGGTTTTTTATGATTTTAGGTATTTTTAAGGAATTTTTAGGATTTTATGGGTTTTTTGATTTTTTTAGGTTTTTATGGTTTTTTAGGGTTTTTAGGGTTTTAAGGGTTTTTTATGGTTTTAGGTTCTTTTAAAGATTTTAGGGACTTTTGATTTTTCTATGTTATTTTTATTTTTTTAGGGTTTTAAAGGTTTTTTAGAGTTTTTATTGGTTTTTATATGGTTTTTGGGTTTTTAAATGTTTTTGGGGGTTCTTATGGGTTTTAGGTGTTTATCATGGTTTATGGGGTTTTTACATTTTCAATAATTTTTAGGGCTTTTTAGGAAATTTATGGTTTTTTTAGGGAATTTGATATTTTTTAGAGTTTTTTTGGTTTTTTAGGGTTTTTTATGTTTTTTGGTGTTTTAGGGATTTTTTGAGAACTTTAGGGTTTCTTAGGTTCTTTTAGAGTTTTTAACATTTTTAGGGGTTTTAAGGGTTTTTAATGTTTTTAGTGGCTTTTAGGATTTTTTTTTGGTTTTAAGGTTTATAAGGGTTTTCAGTGTTTTTATAGTTTTCTAGGGTTTTTAGGGTTTTTTATGTTTTTAAGGATTTTAGGGATTTTAAAGATTTTTATGCCTTTAGGGGTTTTAGGGATTTTGAGGGTTTTTTGGGGTTTTAATGATTTTTAGGGTTTTTAGTGTTTTTAAGGTTTTTAGGTTCTTTCTAGGTTTTCAAGTGTTTTTTTGTGTTTTTTATGGTTTTAATGGTTTTTAGATATTTTTAATGTTTCTAGGCATTTTAAGGATTTTTACAATTTTTAGTGGTTTTTTGGATTTTTTAAAAAATTTAAGGGTTTTTATGGTTTTAGTGGTTTTTCATAGTTTTTAGGGGTTTTTAGGTATTTACGGTTGTTTAGGGATGTTTAGGGATTTTTAGGATTTTTATGGTTATTATGGTTTAGAGGTGTTTTAGGGATTTTGAGGGGTTTCAGGTATTTTGAGGGGTTTTAGGGGTTTTTTGGGTTTTTTTGGGGGGGGGGGGTTTACATTTTTTCTGGGTTTTTAGGGTATTTTCAATCTCTAGGGTTTTTTTGTGAATTGGTAGGCTTGTTAGGGTTTTTTAGAGTTTTTTAATGTTTTAGGGTTTTTAAGGGTTTTAGTGTTTTTAGTTGTTTTTATATTTTTTGGGTTTTTATGGTTTTTAAGATTTTAAGGGGTTTGGGGTATTTTTAGGGTTTTTGAATTTTTTACGTTTTCCTGGAATTTCATTATTTTTTATGATTTTTATGGTTTTTAGGGGTTTTAAGAATTTTGAGGGTTTTGGGGGTTTAAGAGTTTTTAGTGTCTTTTGGGTTTAAAGGGTTTTTTAATTTTAGGGTTTTAAGGGTTTTTAGTGTTTTTTAACGTTTCTATGGGTTTTAAGGGTTTTTAGAGTTTTCTGTATTTTTTAGGATTTTTATGGGTTTTTAGTGTTTTTTATGGTTTTTGGGGTTTTTATGGTTTTCAGGGTTTTTTGGGTTTTGACATTTTTAAGTATTTTTAGGGCAAGGAAGGCTCGGGTCTAGGCTATTCCTGGGACCGCCTAAATTTTATTAAAAGAAAAGACACAGACACTGCAGACAAGGGAGGGGAGGGATCCATCGATCCACACCCAAAACCGCTTACGACCTTAGCCCGAAGGCCACAGAAAGAGGGGAAGAAAAGCAAAAAGCAAAAACAACAAGTCAAGAGACTAGAAGGGAGAGAACACAAGGGGAGGATCAGTCAACATCTCCACCAAAATCCTCCAGCTCCGCACCTCGAATCCCCATGTCCACACCAAAGCCGTCTTCCACATCATCAAAACTGAAATCTGACTCAGCACCCACGTCTGTTGAGTCCCATCCAAATTCAAAATCCTCTTGCATGCCAAGCCTGGATATCAGCTTCCTCCTAGCCTTTTCTTGCTCTGCAGACATTGAAAGCCGCTCTCGCTTATTCACCTTTAGATTGAGTTTGACAGCTCGTGAAGAGGCTCTAGTTTCCATGGGATGTGGGAGGGCAGAGTAGTCCCTCCTCTGCCTTCGTCTCGGAGGGGCGGAAGTGGAACCAGCTGCAACACTCGCCTTCGCACAGGTGACTCCATCACTGACAGCCGATGGTGCCTTCCCTTTCTTACATTTTTTCGAGGAGTTTCAGCACCTCCTCCGGTTCTTTTCTCCTTTGACCTGGTCATAGCAGCATTTATCCAGCGATCAGCCTCAGCAAACCTCTCCCCAAGCCTCTCGGCTTCATCCTCAAGCGGGAACCTTTCCCATTTAACCCACTCCATCTCATGAAGCTGCACACAAAAATCTTCAGCAGAGGGGACACCATGAAGGACCATAGCCCTCTGCAAGTCCAAGGGCCGAGGGCTAAAGCACTTGTCACTGGGAGGATCCTCAGCACCGCTTGTGCTGTCAGAGGGAGGAGATAACCCAGGCCCCATGTCAGGACACCCGGACAGGACCAGGGGGCATTACGCCAGTTCATGTGCGGACCCTTGGAGATCCAGGTCTCTTCCTCCGCCCTAGACTTTTCCTCAGCTGAAGGCAAGCTCCACTCATCCCCAGTATTCAGGCCCTGAGCAACCACTGCTCCCTTCACAACATCTGCCACTAGCACACCCACCACGGCAGGCTCAACCAATGCTACAACCTGGAAGTGGTTTGGAGAAAACGCAGCCCCCTCAATTGCTAGAAGGGATCCAGCAGTGATCTCATTGACCTTCAAGCCAGCTATACCATCTCGTTCTAGATCCATAGCACAGGCCTCCTCCACATTTCCTTTCCATACACCCATCACAGCAGTCTTCCCTAAGTCTGTCTGCTTTGAAGGGGAGTCACCACACTCATGAACACCTTCAGCAAAAGCCTGATTATCCCTCTCAGCCAGCAGCACTTCCTTCTCATCAGCATTTCCCGAAACACCAGCACCTCCAGCCAGACTCACAACGAAGCCACCCGAATCCATCAGGGCCACCTCTAAATCACTTCTAGGCAGCAAAGCAGATGAGCAGGGAACATCAGCATTCAGAGGTTGGGAGGAAGCTACATCATCTGTCTCCTTCACCTCCGCCAGAGGGAGGATAATCTCATCAGAATACATGAGATCCATAGAACCACCACCCTTGACAGTGCCAGATCAGCCTCCAGAGTGATCACTGTGCCTATAACTCCAACAAGATGAGCAAAAAACCGGCCATTGCTCAAATATGACAGGTTTTCTCCACCTGAGTTCTTCCCCCACTGCAATCCAGACAGCATCCACAGGATGCTTCGAAGCATCGATTTCAACAAAATCCCTTGGTTCCACCGGATGACAAAGGGCCCTAGTCCTACTATCCACACAGAGGAACCTCCCCACCAAATTCCCAAGCATCGAAATAATAGAGATATTTTGAAAGGGAAGGGGAAGCTCAGGAAACCTCACCCAAGTAGCAGCAATCGGGGAACTCCGCTTCAGATGAAAATCAAAGCTCCACCGAAAGAGGCAGAATCGAGCACCATTGCATGACCGAGGAGTCGCTGACCAAGCAAGGACCAGGTCTTTATCCGTGGAAAAGCGGATCATTATGTGGGATCTATCGATCAGGCCCACAGTCGCCTGAGCCCTAAGATTCCAGAAATCCGAAACGAACCTGTCGAAAGTGACAACGGGGGGTCACCGCATCGGGAAGCTTGCAATCAGAGTCAAGCAGTGTAGGTCCGAAGCCTCATTGAACTCCCGAATCGAGAGGGGAAGCTGCGGGCAACCTTCGAAAACCTCCGGAACCTTCGGGCAGAGCACCGTTCTCGGGAAAGAGGGTAACAAGTCAACAGAGGAGAGAAAAGAGATATCCTCTGAGAGAAGATCCTCCCCCGTAGAGGGGAAAGGTGCTTCATTTTCAATCGTCTTCAACCTGGGAGGAAGCCGCCATCGCGAGGGAGCCGAATCACCAGAATCTCCAGAATCGCCAGATCTGCCATCCCTTAGGGGTTTTAGGGATTTTGAGTCTAAGTATTTTTAGGGATTTTTATGATTTTTATGGTTTATATTGGTTTTTAGGTTTTTAGGGATTTTAAGGGTTTTTATCAGATTTCAATGTTTTTAGGGGTCTTCCGCGTTTTTAGGCTCTTTTTGGATTTTTTTAGGGTTTTTTAAAGTTTTTTAGGGTTTTCACTTTGTTAGAGTTTTTAAACCTTTTTAGGGATTTTCAGGGTTTTTAGAGTTTTTAGTGGGTTGTTTGGATTTTTATGAGTTTTTAGTATTTTTTAAGGTTTTTTGGGTTTTTATAATTTTCAGGGGTTTTCAGTGTTTTTATGGTTTTTTACATTTTCATTGATTTTTCACGATTTTTAGCATTTTTATAGTTTTTAGGTATTTAGAGGGATTATAGGGTCATTTTGGGGTTTTTAGGGTTTTTTTTGTTATTTTTAGCATTTTCATAGTTTTTTTAGTTTTTTAACATTTTTAAGGGTTTTGAGGGTTCTCAGATTTTTATTAGTTTTTAGGGTTTTATGGGTTTTTAGGTTTTTTAAGGTTTTGTGGGTTTTTCTGGTTTCATGTGTTTTTCTAGGTTTTTTGGGTTTTTTAAGTTTTTAGGTATTTTTAAGGATTTTTTAGTATTTTTATGGTTTTTTGGGTTTTTAGGGTTTCTAGAGATTTTCGGGTGTTTTAGGGGTTTGTAGATGTTTTTAGGGTTTATTTGAGTTTTTAAGTGTTTTTGGGTCTTTTTTGGGTTTCAGGGTTTTTTAGTTCTATGGGTTTTTATGATTTTTTTAGAGTTTTTTAATGTTTTCACGGGTTTTAGGGTGTTTTAAAGTTTTTGTTAGGTTTTTAGGGTTTTTAATTTTTTTAAGGATTTTATGGTTTTTAGGTTTTTTTTAAATCTTCAGGGATTTTTGGGATATTTAGGATTTTAATGGTTTTAGGAATTTTTAGGGAATTTTGGGGTTTTAGCGGGTTTTTGGGTGTTTTTTGGGTTTGAGGGTCTTTTGGGGGTTTTGGGGATTTTTTTTGAGTTTTGAAAGTTTTTTACAGTTTTTTGATATTTTAAGGGGTTTTTATAGTTGTTAGTCTGTTTTTAAGATTTTATGGGTTTTTTAATGTTTTTAAGAGTTTTATGGATTTTAGGGTTTTTAGGGTTTTTAGGGATTTTACATTTTTAGGGATTTTTAGGGATTTTTTACAATTTTTTATGTTCTAAGGGCTTTTAGTGTTTTGAGGGATTTTAGGTTTTTCTGTTTTTTAGGGTTTTTTAGTGTTTTAGGGGTTTTCTAGGTTTTTAGGGTCTTTTTAGACTTTTTGGTTTTTTGAATTTTTTATGGGTTAAAAAAAATCGAGTTTTTAAATGTTTTTAGAGGTTTTGTGGGTTTTTTAAGTTTTTATTGGTTTTTTGGGTTTTTATGTGTTTTTAGGGTTTTAAAGGTTTTTAGGGATTTTTCAGGGCTTTTTTCATTTTTATGGTTTTATGGGTTTTAGGGTTTTTAGAGATTTTGATGGTTTTTTGTTTTTTTCGGATTTTTTTTGGTTTTAGGGTTTTTCTGGGTTTTTAGGGTATTTTTGGGATTTTTGTATTTTTTGAGTTTTTTAGAGGATTTAAGGTTTTTTGAGTTTTTTTAATGTTTTTATAGGTTTTAAGGTTTTTTAGAGTTTTTATTGGGTTTTGGGGATTTTTAAGGTTTTTTGGGGGTTTTATGGTTTTCAGGGGTTGTTTATGTTTTTTAATGTTTTTTACATTTTCAGCGATTTTTATGGATTTTTAGGATGTTTATGGTTTTTAGGGTTTTCAGGGTATTTAAGGATTTTGAGTGGTTTTTAGGTTTTTGAGTGTTTTTTAGAGTTTTATGGGTTTTCATGGTTTTTAGGGCCTTTTTGCGTTTTCAAGGGTTTTTTGAGTTTTTAAGGGTTTTAAGGTTTTTTAGTGTTTTTCGAAATTTTTAATGATTTCAATGAGTTTTTGAGTTTTTAATGGGTTTTATTGTTTTTTTCATTTTTAGGGTTCTTATGGTTTTTAGGGATTTTATGGCTTTTGGGAGGTTTTCAGGGTTTTTAGTGTTTTTTATGTTTTAAGGGAATTTTAGGGATTTGTTAGAATTTTTATGGTTTTTAAGGTTATTTAGTATTTTTATGGATTTTTAGGGTTTTGGGGGTTTTTTAGGATTTTTAGGGTTTTTATGGTTTTTAAGGGTTTTATGGTTTTTTGAGTTTTTATTGTTTTTATGGTTTTCATAGTTTTTAAACGTTTTAGGTGTTTTAAAGGTTTTTAGATTTTTTAGTGGTTTTAGAGTTTTTATAGTGTTTTAGTGTCTTTTAATGTTTTTAGGGGGTTTTATGTTTTTCTAAGGGTTTTTTATATTTCCTTACCCCCGTAGATTTTATTAAAGAAAATAAACTCAGGGGTTTTTAAGGATTTTTAGAGTTTTTAATGTTTTTACGAGTTTTAGGGGTTTTTATTGTTTTAGTTGTTTTATAGGTTTTTTATGGGTTTTAGGTTTTCTAGGGTTTTTAGGGGTGTTTATGGTTTTCAGGGTTTTCATAGTTTTTTTCATTTTCATGGATTTTTTGGATTTTTAAATATTTTTAGGGTTTTTATGGTTTTTTAGGTTTCTTAAGGATTTTGAGCATATTTAGGTATATTTAGTGTTTTTAGGGTTTTAGGGGTTTTTAATATTTTTAGGTTCTTTTGGGTTTTTAGGGGTTTTTTTTGAATTTTTTAGAATTTTTAAGGTTTTTTAGAGTTTTTAAAGTTTTTAGGGGTTTGGAGGGTTTTTAGAGTTTCTAGTGGGTTTTTTTGGGTTTTTATGGTTTTAGGGTTTTTCATGGGTTTTATGGATTTTTATGGTCTTCAACAGTTATTCAGAGGTTTTAAAGTTTTTATCTTTTTAGGGATCTTTAGAGATTTTTAAGGATTTTTATGTTTTTTTAGGGTTTTTAGGTTTTTTCAAGGTTGTTTAGGGTTTTAGGGTTTTTTGGAGTTTTATGTATTTTTAGATATTTTTAACATCTTTAGGGATTTTAAGGGTTTTTAGAGTTTTTAGTGGGTTTTAGGGTTTTTATGGGTGTCTAGGGTTTCTTATGGTTATGGTTTTCAGGGGTTTTTAGGGTCTTTTATAATGTTATGGAATTTTAGGTATTTTTTAGGATTTTTATGCTTTTAGGATTTTTTTGAATTTTTAGGGATTTTTAGGGGTTTTAATGGTTTTAAGGGTTTAAACTAGTTTTTAGTGTTTTTAGGTTTTTTGGGGTCTTTTTGGTTTTTAGGGTCTTTTTACAGTTTTTAGGGGTTTTAAGGATTTTTAGAGTTTTTAAATGTTTTTAGGGGTTTAAAGGGATTTTAGTGTTTTTAGTCATTTTAGGGGGTTTTATGGGTTTTAAGGTTTTTAATGGTTTTTAGGGGTTTTATGGTTTTTAGGGGTTTTCCATGGTTTTTTGGGTTTCTTACATTTTTAGGGATTTTTTGGGATTTTTTAGAATTTTTATGATTTTGGGGGGTTTAGGGGTTTTAGGGTTCTTAGGGACTTTGAAGGTTTTAAACGTTTTTCATGGTTTTTTACACATTTTAGGGTCTTTTGGGGTTTTAGGGTTTTTTTAGTTTTTTATGGTTTTAAGGTTTTTTAGAATTTTTTTACATTTTCTTGGTGTTTTAGGATTTTTAGAGTTTTAGTGGGTTTTAGGGTTTTATGGGTTTTCAGTGTTTTTATGGTCTTTTTTGGATTTTTAGGTGTTTTTTTGAGTTTTTAGGGGTTTAAGGTTTTTTAGAGTTTTTTTACATTTTAGGGAGTTTAGATGTTTTTAGAGTTTTTAGTGGATTTTCGGGTTTTTATGGGTTTTATGGTTTTCACGGTTTTTAGGGTTTGTTTCTTTTTTAAGTATTTTTAGAGGATTTTAGGTTTTTTATGGTTTTTTAGGTTTTTAGGTATTTTGATTGTCTTTATGGGTTTTCCTTATTTTTCAATGTTTTTAGGATTTCTCGGGTTTTTTAGGGTATTTTAGGGTTTTTTTTTGTTTTTTGAGTTTTTTAGTGTTTTAAGGTTTTTAGATATTTTTAAAATTTTTAGGGGTTTTGATGTTTCTAGAGTTTTTAGTGGTTTTGGGGGTTTTGTGGGTTTTAGGGGGTTTTAATGTTTTTATGGGTTTTTATGGGTTTTTATGGTTTTTATGGGTTTTTCACGGTTTTTAGGGTTTTATATTTTTAGGGATTTTTAAGGATTATTTTTGAATTTTAATTGGTTTTTAGGCTTTTAGGTATTTTTAGGGGTTTTAGGGTTTTTAGGGGTTTTATGGGTTTTTAGGGTTTCTAGGGAGTTTTGGGTTTTTGGGGTATTTTTAATTTTTTAGGGTTTCTAAGATATTTTAGAGTTTTTTAACCGTTTTAGGGGTTTAAAGGGTTTAATGGGTTTTTAGTGGTTTTTTAGAGTTTTTATGGGTTTTAAAGTTCATTAAGTATTTTATGTGTTGTATGGTTTTTTGGGGATTTTAAAGGCTATTAAGGTTTTTTACATTTTTTGGGATTTTCGGGCTTTTGGGGATTTTTATGGTTTTTAGGGATTTTTATGGTTTTTAGGTATTTTCAGAATTTTTTAGAGTTCCTAGGGGTTTTAGGGTTTTTTTTTTGGTTTTTTTAGTTTTTTAGGGTTTTGAGGTTTTTAGAGTTTTTTTAATGTTTTTAGGAGTATTAGAGATTTTAGTTGTTTTTTAGGATTTTTATGGGTTTTTAGGGTTTTTAAGTTTTTTTTGGTGTTTTTTATAGTTCTCAGGGGGTTTTTAGGATATTTTAGGGTTGTATTATTTTTATGTTTTTTGGTATTTTTTAGGACTTTTTAGGATATTTAAGGTTTTTGGGGTTTTTAATGATTTTGAGGGGTTTTAGGGTTTTTCAGGTTTTTCTAGGGTTTTTAGTTTTTTTAGGATTTTTAATGTCTTTTAGGTTTTCAGGGTTTTTATATTATTTTTTATGGTTTTAAGGTTTCTTAGAGTTTTTAGTGGTTTATTAGGGTTTTTATGGGGTTTTTTTGTTTTTAAGGTTTTTAGATGTTTCCATGTTTTTTAGCAGTTTTACAGGGTTTTTATGGTCTTTTAAGTTTCAAGGATTTTTAGGGCTTTTTTTATGATTTTTATGATTTTTATGGTTTTTATGGTTTTTTGGGATTTTGATGGTTTTTAGTGTTTTCAGGGGTTTCTAGGGTTTTTTGGGTTTTAGGGTTTTTATGGTTTTTAAGTGTTTTGTGGATTTTAGGGTTTTATGGTTTTTGAGGGGTTTTAGTGATTTTCAAGGTGGTTAGGGGTTTTCAGGGGTTTTAGGGTTGATTGTGTTTTTAGGGTTTTTTTGGTTTTTAGGGATTTTAAGTTTTTTAGAGTTTTTTAAGGTTTCAAGGGTTTTTAGAGTTTTTAGTGGTTTTGAGAGTTTTTATTGTTTTAGGGGTTTTTGGGGGGTTTTTTGGGTTTTTATTTTATCTTATATATTTCAGAGATTTTTAGGGGGTTTTAGGATTTTTATTGTTTTTAGGGTTTTTAGGGTTTTTAGGGAGTTTGAGGGTTTTAGGGATTTTTAGGGTTTTTTGGTCTTTTAGGGGTTTTAGTGTTTTTAGTGTTTTTAGTGTTTTTTGGGTTTTTTGTGTTTCTTATGGGTTTTTTGGTTTTTAGAGTTTTTTAATGTTTTTAGAAGTTTTAAGGTTTTTTAAAGTTTTACTGGTTTCTTTAATGTTTTTATGGTTTTTTAGTATTTTTTAAGGGTTTTAGGTGTTTTATGGTTTTTAGGGGGTTTTTATGTTTTTCACGGTTTTTAGGGGTTTTTACTTTTTCATGGATTTTTGGGCGTTTTTTTATGATTTTTTTGGTTTTTAGGGTTTTTTAGGGTTTTTTAATGATTTTGATGGCTTTAAGCGGTTTTCAAGGTTTTTATAGTTTTTTGATATTATTAGGGTTTTTAGGGTCCTTTCAGTTTTTAGGGTTTTTTGTTGATGTCTTTAGGGTTTTATGGTTTTTAGAGTTTTTAATGTTTTTATGGGTTTAAAGGGGTTTTTAGATTTTTTAATGGTTTTTAGGGTTTTATGGGAGTTTAAGGATTTTAAAGGATTTTAGGGGTTTCATGGTTTTAATGGGATTTTTAGCAGTTTTAGGATTTTTTACGTTGTCTATAGGTTTTTTATAGTTTTATAGTTTTTCAGTGTTTTTATGGATTTTTAGGGTATTTGGATTTTTTTTGGGTTTTAGGGGTTTTATGGTTTTTAAGGGTTTTTAGGGAATTTTAGTGTGTTTTTTATTTCTTTGAGTGTTTTAAGGTTTTTACAGTTTTTAACAAATTTAGGGGTTTTTAGGGCTTTTAGGGCTTTTAGGTTTTAGGGTTTTTTGGTTCTTTGGGGGTTTTTAGGGATTTTAGTGTTTTTTTTAAGTTTCAGAGATTTATAGGGATTTTTTTTAGGATTTTATGGTTTTTAGGGTTTTTTTAGTGTTTTTAGGGATTTTGAAGGGGTTTAGGGTTTCAGGGTTTTTGAGGTTGCTAAGGTATTTTTATGGTTTTTATGTGTTTTATGGTTTTTAGGGGGTATTCGGGGTTTTTAGGATTTTTTACATTTTCAGGGATTTTTAGCGATTTTTAGGATTTTTAAGGTTTTTAGGGTTTTTTAGGGTTTTTATAAATTTTGTGGGATTTTATGGGTTTTGGAGTTTTTTTACGTTTTAGGTTTTTTGGGGTTTTTAGGTCATTTTAGGTATTTTATGTTTTTTTGATTTTTTAGCGGTTTTTAGGGTTTTTAGAGTATTTTTACATTTTTATGACTTTTAATGGGTTTTAGAGTTTTGAGTGGTATTTAGGGTTTGACCGGGGTTTTAAGGTTTTTAGTAGGTTTTTAGGTGTTTTATGGTTTTTTATGGTTTTTTATGTTTGCAAGGGTTTTTAGGAATTTTATATGATTTTTATGGTTTTAATGATTTTTACGGTTTTATGGATTTTGGGTTTTTAGGGGTTTTCGGGGGTTTTCACGGTTTTATAGGGTTTTTAGGGTTTTTCAGGGTTTTTAGGGTCTTTTTGGGTTTCTAGGGTTTTTTTGAGTTTTTTAGTGTTTTAATGTTTTTTAGAGTTTTTTAACATTTTAGGGGCTTTATGGGTTTTCAGATTTTTTAGTGGGTTTTAGGGATTTTTATGGGATTTTAGTGATTTTGAAGGTTTTTAGGGATTTTTATGGTTTTCGTGGGTTTTTCAATCTTTTTAGGGTTTTTATTTTTTTAGAGATATTTAGGGCTTTATTATGATTTTTATGGTTTTTAGGGGTTTTGTGATTTTGAAGGTTTTTAGTGTTTTTTAGGGTTTTAGGGTCTTTTAGTGTTTTTTTGGGGGGGGGGGTTAAGTTTTTCATGGTTCTAAAGAGTTTCTATAGTTTTTAAATATTTTTAGAGGATTTCAGTGTCTTTAGGGTTTAGTGGGTTTTAGGGTTTTTATATGTTTTAAGGATTTTTAAGGTTTCTTCATGGTTTTTATGGTTTTCAGGGGATTTCAAGTGTTTTAAGGTTTATTACATTTTCAAGGATTTTTAAGGTTTTTTAGGATTTTTATGGGTTTTATGGTTTTTTAGGGTTTTTAGGGTTTTAGGGATTATGAGGGCTTTTAGGAACATTCAATGTTTTTTAGGGTTTTGAGTTTTTTAGGGTTTTTAAGTTTTTTTAATGTTTTTTAACATTTTAGGCGATTTCAGGTTTTTTAGAGTTTTTATACATTTTTAGGGGTTTTATAGTTTTTTAAGGTTTTAGGGATTTTCTATTTTCATGGTTTTTGAAAGGTATTATGGTTTTTTATATTTTCAGATATTTTTTTTGGATTTTTATGGTTTTTAGGGTTTTTTAGGGTTTTTACAGAATTTGAAGATTTTTAGGGGTTTTCAGGGGTTTTTAGGGGTTTTCCAATTTTTTTAGGGTCTTTTGGTCTTTCAGGGGTTTTTTTATTTTGAAGGGGTTTTAATTTTTTTTTAGAGTTTTTAACGTTTTGAGGGGTTTTAGAGTTTTTAGTGGGTTTTTTGGGATTTGGGTCTTAAGGTTTTTAGTGGTTTTTATGATTTTTAGGAGGTATCGGGATTTCAAGGGGGTTTTTTTTAGGTTTTTTAGGGTTTTTTAAGTATTTTTATGGTTTTTAGAGTTTAAGGGTTTTAGGGTTTTAGGGGTTTTCATGGTTTTTTTGGGTTTTAGGGGTTTTCAGGTATTTTTGGGACTTTTAGTATTTTTTTAGCGTTTTTTTATTTTTTTAGGGTTTTTAAGGGGTTTTAGAGTTTTTAACGTTTTTATGAAATTTAAGGGGTTTTAGAGTTTTTAGTGGTTATTTCAGGTTTTTTGGGGTTTTAGGAGTTTTTAATGTTTTTAGGGGGTTTTTATAGTTTTTATAGTGTTTTCAGGGATTTCTGGTATTTTTTATTTTCATTGATTTTTATGGATTTTTTATTATTTTTATCAGTTTGATGATTTTTAGGGTTTTCAGGGATTTTGACTCTTTTAGGGTTTTAAGGATTTTTTTTGGTTTTTTTGGTTTTTATGATTTTTAGGGGTTTTTATAGTTTTCTAGGGGTTTTAATGTTTTCAGGGTTTTTTCGTTTTGAGGGATTTTTATGGATTGTTTATATTTTTTATGGGTTTTAGGGTTTTTTGGTTTTTTGGGTTTCTAATGATTTTTAGAGTTTTTTCAGTTTTTCAGGGTTTTTAGGGTTTTTCTCAGATTTTTCGAGTATTTAAGGTTTTTTAGAGTTTTTTAATGTTTTAGGGGTTTTATGTGGTTTTAGAGTTTTTAGTGGTTTTTAGGGTTTTAGGGTTTAGGGTTTTTAAGGTTTTATACAGTTTTTATGGTATTCAGGGTTTTTCATGGTTTTTTGGGGGTTTTGAAAATTTTAGGGATTTTTAGGGCTTTATAGGATTTTTATGGTTTTTTTATGGTTTATAGATATTTCAAGGGGTTTTAGGGTATTCTAGGATTTTTTTTAGGGTTTTTAAGGGTTTTTAGGGGTTTTAAGGGGGTTTTAGAGTTTTTAGGGTTTTTCAGGGTTTATAAGTTTTTTTGAGTTTTTAATGGTTTTTTTAGTTTTATAGGGTTTTAAAGGATTTTTAGAGTTTTTTTAATGCTTAATGTGTTTTAAGGTATTTTAGAGTTTTTAGTGGTTTTAGGGTTTTAATGGGTTTTTAAGGGTTTTTATGTGTTGATGGAGTTTCTTAAGGTTTAAGGGGTTTTATGGTTTTTAGAGGTTTTCTAGGTTTTAGAGTTTTTTACGTTTTCAGGGATTTTTTAGGATTTTTATGGGTTTTATGGGTTCTTAGGATTTGTAAGGATTTTGTGGGGTTTTATGGGGTTTTAGGGGTTTTAGGGTTTTTATGGATTTTTAGGGTTTTTTGGTTGTTTTTGGAGTTTTTGGAGGTTTTTTTGAGTTGTTTAAGTTTTTTAACATTTTTTAGATTTTTTAACATTTTAAGGGGTTTTACGAGTTTTTAGAGTTTTTAGGGGGGTTTTAGGATTTTATGGGTTTTTAGGGTTTCTTACGGTTTTTGTAGGGTTTTTAGGGTTTTCTATGTTTTTAGTGATTTTTAGGGACTTTTTCGGATTTTTATTCCTTTTAAGGTTTTTAGGGTTTTTAGGGATTTTGAGGGTTTTTAGGATTTTTCATGGTTTCTGGGGTCTTGGTTTTTCAGGGACTTTTTGGATTTTGAGGGGTTTTTTGTGTCTTTTAGATTTTTAAGTATTTTTAGAGTTTCTTAATGTTTTTAGGGTTTAAAGTGTTTTTTGAGTTTTTAGAGGGTTTTTAGGAGTTTTATGGGTTTTAGGGTTTTTATGGGGTTTTAGTGTTTTTAAAGATTTTTTGGTGTTTTTATGGTTTTCAAGGGTTTTTAGTGGTTTTAGGGGTTTTATGGTTTTTGATGTTTTAAGGTATTTTTAGGGATTTTTAGGTTTTTTATTGTTTTAGAGTCCTTTAGGGGTTTTAAGGATTTAGGGGGGGTTAGGGGTCTTCACGGTTTTTAGCAGTTTTTAGGGTTTTAGGGTCTTTTTGGTGTTTGTGTTTTTTTAGTTTTAGTGTTTTTAAGGATTCTAAGAGTTTTTATCATTTTTAGGGAATTTAAGTGTTTTAGAGTTTTTATTGGGTTTTTTTTGGGTTTCTAAAATTTTTATGGTTTTTATGGTTTTTGGGGTTTTTAGGGATTATATGAGTTTTTATATTTCTAGAGATTTTTTGGGATTTTTTGGGATTTTTATGTTTTTAATATTTTTATGGATTTTGAGGAGTTTTAGGGTTTTACAAGGTTTTTAGGGGTTTTATGGGCTTTTAGTGTCTTTTTTGGTATCTATGGGTTTTTTGAGTTTTTTAGGGTTTTAAAGTGTTTTTAACATTTTAGGGGATTCAAGGGTTTATTGAGTTTTGAGTCTATTTTTAGGGTTTTTTAAGGTTTTTAGGGTTTCTCATGGTTTTAAGGGGTTTTCAGGGGGTTTTCAGAATTTTTTAGTGTTCTAGGGATTTAAAGGGTTTTTAGCATCTTTTAGTGTTTTTTTGTTTTTTTTTTTGAGTTTTTAGGGGTTTAAAGGGTTTTTAGAGTTTTTTTAACATTTTAAAGGTTTTTATGGGTTTTATAGTTTTTAGTGGGATTTTAGGGTTCTTTTTGGTTTTTAGGGGTTTTGTGGTTTCTAGGGGGTTTTAAGGGTTTTTACGTTTTCACGGACTCTTAGTTTTTTTTGTATTTTTATGGTTTTTAGGGTTTTTAGGGATTTTGAGGGTTTTTAGGGGTTTTTAGGGTTTTGAGGGATTTTAGTGTTTTAGGGGATTTAAGTTTTTTTTGGTTTTTAGAGATTTTTTTAGTTTTTTAGGGGTTTTAATTTTTTTTGGTGTTTTTAATATTTTTAGGGATTTTAAGTGTTTTCAAATTTTTTAGTGGTTTCAGGGTTTTTATAGGGTTTTATGGTTTTTTGAGGTTCAGGGGTTTTTTGGTTTTCAGGGGGGGGGTTAGGTTTTTTTACATTTTAGCGATTTTTATGTATTTTTTTGGATTTTTAAGCGTCATAGGGGTTTTTAGGGTTTTTAGATATTTTTAGTGTTTTTAGGGGTTTTCATGGTTTTTATTAATTTGTTGCAATTTTATGGTTTTTTTAGTTTTTTAGAGTATTTTAGTTTTTTTTAGTTTTTAGTTTTTTAATGATTTAAGTTGGTTTAATTGCTTTTATATTTTTAGTTGTTTTAGGGGTTTTTTTGGGGATTTTGGGTTTTTAAGGCTTTTAGGGGTTTTTATGGTTTTCATGTGTTTTTTATCATTTTTCATGTTTCTAAGGTTTTCAAGGATTTTTCTGGCTTTTTTAGGTTTTTATGGTTTAGGGTTTCAGGGTTTTTAGGGATTTGGGGGATTTTTATCTTTTTTCAGAGTTTTACGATTTTTACGATTTTTTGGGTATTTATGGTTATTTTGGGTTTTTATGTTTTTTTGAGTTTTTAGGGTTTTAATTGGTTTTTAGAGTTTTTAGAGTTTTTAATCATTTTTAGGGGTTTTAAGAGTATTTATAGTATTTAGTTTTTTTTAGTGTTTTTATGATTTTTAGGTATTTTTATGGTTTTTAATGGGTTTTAAAGGTTTTTATGGTATTTTATGTTTTCATGGATTTTTAGGGATTTTTTAATATTTTTATGGTATTTAGGTGTTTTTTTGGGTTTTTTGGGATTTTGAGGAGTTTTAGGGGTTTTCAGGGTTTTTTGGGTCTTTTAGTGTTTTTTTTGTTTTTCTGAATTTTTAGGATTTTTAAGGTGTTTTAGAGTTTTTTTTAAAAACAATTAGGGGTTTTAAGGGTTTTTAGATTTTTTAGTGGGTTTTATGGGTTTTTATGATTTTTATTGTTTTTAGGGGTTTTATGGTTTTTATGGGTTTTTACATTTTCCTGGATTTTGTGGGATTTTTTAGTATTTTCATAGTTTTTAAGGTTTTTAGGGTTTTTATGGAGTTTAAGGGTTTTTATGGATTTTTTGGATTTTTTGGATTTTTCAGGGTTTTTAGGGTCTCTTTGGGTTTTTAGGGATTTTAGAGTTTTTTTCATTTTAAGTTTTTTTGATTTTTTTTACTTTTTAGGGGTTTTGAGGGTTTTAGAGTTTTTAGTGTTTTAGGGTTTTTATGGGTTTTAGGGTGTTTTATTGTTTTTGGGGTTTTTATGGTCTTTATGGGTTTTTAGGGTTTTTTTATGTATTTATGGTTTTTAAGGCTTTTTAGGGATTTTATGTGTTTTTGGGTTATTTTGGGTTTTTAGGATTTTGAGGGTTTTGGGGCTTTTTAAGGTTTTATAGGGTTTTAGGATTTTTTAGGGTTTTTAGTGTCTTTTTAGGGGTTTGAAGGTTTTTTGAGTTTTTTAAGGTTTTAGGTTTTTTAGAGTTTTTATCATTTTGGGGGTTTAAAGGGTTTTTAGAGTATTTAGTATGTTTTTAGGGTGTTTATAGGTTTTTAGGGTGTTTATCATTTTTAGGGGTTGTTATGGTTTTAAGGACACTACTGGAATTCTACCCTTTACCAACAGTTTAGAACCGTTGGTAAAGGCCTGGAAACCGTTGGTATATTATATACCAATGGTTTCCCAAACCATGGCCAAGTAAGACATGGGAAAAGGCTTATACCAACGGTTTTGTGTAAACCATTGGTATAGGTGTTAAAGTAAAAGATATACCAATAGTTTCACAAACAGTTGGTATATGTTACCCTTATTCCAACAGTTCTAAACCGTTGGTATATAGTGTACAATATTCATCCAAACATATTATGGTTTTTAAAACTGTTGGTACAAGTTTATACCAATGGTTATAACAAAACCGTTGGTATAAAATACATCAAAATGATACACCAACGGTTTTGAAAACCGTTGGTATACATCTGCTTCAGCTCCACAGTAGCCAGCAGCCCCCTCCAAACTGCAAATCTCTATGACCTGCAAGAACACATACACAACCAAAATCCAAAAGCATACATGGGATGTTTAAAATTTATCCAGAATTCAAAAATTTAGAAATTTAAATTTCATTCCTCACTCAAACCACAACACAAGAGAAAAATCCAGAATCCAATACATCCACAATCTAATAAATCCAGAATTGAAATTCAATATCACCCATAACACCAATAAAAAATTAAAATCCAATACATCCAGAATTAAATACACATAACAGTATTCAAAATTTAGAATTCATTACCAATACAAGCAGAATCCAATACATCCAGAATTCAGAAATTTAGAATTGAAAAGCAATAACACCCATGACAGTATTCAAAATTTAGAATTCAATCCTCACTCAAACCACAACACCAATACACACAAGATAAAAATACAACATGTTATAGGAAGCACATGGGATGTTTACTCATGGTCTTGGGTTGACTATCTTAAAACCAACAAAAAACGTGGGTAGAGTGGACAAGGATCATGATACCCATAAGATAGACAATGGTAGTGGTCATGTTCTTAGACCTAAGATGAGTTATAGGAAGCACATGGGATGTTTATATTCCTATAATGAATATGTATCCATGTATAAATGGTTCCTGATGTGTTAGTGGAAAACATTGGCCAATCTCAACATATGAGATGGGTTACCAGAATAGCCTACATGTTTTTCATAGACATTCAATTGGAACAAGGGGGTATGTGGGTAATTGTAATTTGGTCTCCTGGGTGTGATGTGAGATGAATCCCCATTTTGGGTAGTGGGTATGAATATTCAATTATGTCTTTGGTATTGGGTTCCCAAAGGGACTTTGGTTTGGTCCTAGAACCCACTGTTTGAGGATGGGATTGAAGTATTAAATGTCATGTGTTTTAGAATAGGGTTAGCATTTTCTCACATGAGAAGTGGATTGTGTGAGGATATACCATGGATCCTTGTGTTAAAGTATCAACAAAATCCGAATACGTTTGGTCCGTTTTCCGTATGGCAAATGTTTTCACTTAAAATGTAGTCCATTTTAAACAAAAGACAGACACTTCAAGTGATACTGGCCACACCATGCATTGGATTGAGGTGGGGTTGACTATTACATGTCACATATGACCCATGGATCGTTTTCCTAAAGTATCAAAACAATCTGAATGTTTTTGGTCAGTTTTCCGTATGCCGGTTGTTGTTTTCACCTAAAATGTTGTCCATTAAAAATAAATGTGAGACACTTTGAGTGGTATCAGCCACATCGTGCCTCAAATTGAGGCGAGGTTGACTCATACACGTTACAAATGACTCATGGATCGTTGTGCTAAAGTATCAACACAATCCGAATACGTTTGGTCATTTTTCCATATGTCAGTTGTTTTTACTTAAAAGATTATCCATTTTAAACAAAAGAAATATAATTTTAGTAGTACCGGAAAAATTGTGCCTAGGATTGAGGTGTTGTTGACTTTTTCACATCACAAATGACTCATTGATCTTTTTCCTAAAGTATCAATAGAATCCAAATGCGTTTGGTCAGTTTTCCGTATGCCAGTTGTTGTTTTCACTTAAAATGTTGTCCATTAAAAATAAAAGTGAGACTCTTTGAGTGGTACCGGCCACACCATGCCTCAGATTGAGGCTAAGTTTACTCTTACACATCACAAATTACCCATGAATCATTGTGCTAAATTATCAACACAATCCGAATCTGTTTGGTTGGTTTTCCATATGCTAGTTGTTGTTTTCACTTAAAATGTTGTCTATTTCAAATAGAAGTGATACACTTTGAGTGGTACCGATCACACCATGACTCAAATTGAGGTGGGGTTGACTCTTACACGTCACCAATGACCCATGGATTTTTTTACTAAAGTATCAATAGAATTTGAATGCGTTTGGTTGGTTTTCCGTATGCCAGTTGTTGTTTTCACTTAAGAATTTTTCCATTTCAAATAAAAGTGAGACACTTTGAGTTGTACCGGTCATATCATGTCTCAGATTGAAGTGGGGTTGACTCATAAATGTCACAAATGACCCATGGATCATTTTTCTAAAGTATCAACACAATATGAATGTGTTTGGTCAGTTTTCCGTATGCCAGTTGTTGTTTTCACTTAAAATGTTGTCCATTTCAAATAAAAGTGAGACAATTTGAGTGGTACCGGCCATATCGTGCCTCAAATTGAGGTGAGGTTGACTCTTACATGTCACAAATGATCCATGGATATTTTTTATAAAGTATCAACACAATCCGAATACGTTTTGTTGGTTTTCCATATGCCATTTGTTTTTACTTAAAAGAGTATCCATTTCGAAAAAAAAGTGATACACTTTGAGTGGTATCAGCCACACCATGTCTCAAATTGAGGAGGGGTTGACTTGTACACGTCACAAATGACCCATGGTTCCTTGTACTAAAGTATCAATAGAATACAAATGCATTTGGTCAGTTTTCCGTATGCCCGTTGTTGTTTTCACTTAAAATTTTGTCCATTTCAAATTAAAGTGAGACACTTTGAGTGGTACTTGCTACACCGTGCCTCAAATTGAGGCAAGGTTGACTTCTACACATCACAAATGACCCATGGATCGTCTTCCTAAAGTATCAATAGAATATGAATGCGTTTGGTCAGTTTTCCGTATGCTATTTTTTGTTTTCACTTAAAATGTTGTCCATTTCAAATAAAAGTGAGACACTTTGAGTGGTACCGGCCACACCGTGCCTCAGATTATGGTGGGGTTGACTCATACACGTCATAAATGACCCATGGATCGTTGTGCTAAAGTATCAACACAATATGAATCTTTTTGGTTGGTTTTCTGAATGCTAGTTGTTGTTTTCACTTAAAATGTTGTCCATTTCAACAAAAAGTAAGACAATTTGAGTGGTACCGCCCACACCGTGCCTCGAATTGAGACATGGTTGACTCGTACACATCATTTGGGCATTTTGAGTGCCATAAAATGTGGATTGGGATCTAGGTGAGTCTAATACTTTCCTTTATTTCTCTTTTTTATTAGGTTTTTCACTCTTCTCTCATCTTCTTCTGAAGCTCTAAAACCCTATTTTTTGTTGGGATTTAGGGTGAATCTTTAAGAGAGCTTAGATTGGGATCCAAGACACCGAATTAAGAGTGCAATTGTCTCTGGAATCAAGGTAGGTGGTTGGTGATTGGTACTGATGTAATAGTAATGGAATGTTAATTAGATTGGGATTTTGGGTGAATCTTGAAGATAACTTAGATTGGGCTCAGTGACCTTATGATGTAGTGATTGGTGTGATGATGTCAGTGATACACAGTTGAGGATGGGGATATATGTGGTGGGGATTATGCATGGGAGGAGGAGGGTGGGTGTTGTCCAGGGTCCAGGGAGGAGGGTGGGGGGCTGTCCGGGGTCCAAGGAGGAGGGTGGGTGTCTGGGGGACTGATTGGGGGCTGTCCGGGGCTATTCGGGGTCCAGGGATGAGGGTGGGGGGCTGTCCGGGGAGCCGTCTGGGGGGCTGTCCGGGGGGCCGTCCAGGGAGCTGTCTGGGGCTATCCGGGGAGCTGTCCGGGGGTCTGTCCGGGGTCCAAGGAGGAGGGTGGGGGGGCTATCCGAGGGGCTGTTCCGGAGGCTGTCTGGGGTCTAGGGAGGGGGTGGGGGGGTTGTCCGGGGGGTTTTCTAGGGGGCTGTCCGGGGGGCTACCCATGTGGATGTCTGGGGGGATGTCCCAAGTTCATGGGATGGTATTTACATATTTTCTAAGAAAATTCCTTCAAGGTTAAAAAAATAATTTCATTAAATCAACCTCTAATCAGACCACCAATTTTCTAAATTCCACTAAAAAAATGCAATTTCATTAAAATAGGGGGATGTCACAGCAAATCATCAAATTATATTTTATTATTTATAGATAACAAAATAAAGATAATGTGACCTACCTAATCACACATATATTGAGGCACAACAAATAAATAAACATCAAAGGTCAGTAATATCATTCAAAAATTTAACGGATCAATATATCCCTCATCACCATCACTATCATCACCATCATCTTCATCCTCACCCTCATCCTCATCGTCATCCCCATCATCTTCCCCGCCCTCCTCACCCTCATACTCAGCCTCAGCCTCCTCATTGCCCTCCTTCTCCGCCTCGGCCTCTTCCTCGGCCTCCTCCTCCGCCTAAACCTCCTCCTCACCATCATCTCAACCACCACTAAAACAGCCACCTGGTGCACCATATATAGAATGCATCGATGACATATATTCCTCACAAGAAGTTCTGGCCTCTGGTGGAAGTGATGGACGTAAAGCTTCCATTAGTTTCATAAATGCAATGTTTTCCATAATATACTATGTTGTCATCTCTGTGGACCTTTTTTCAGCTTGTTCTGCTTGTGACTTAACCTGTTGCAACTTGATGGAACTACAACTCATACCTGAGGAGGGCCAATACCTCGTCAGAACTATACTCTTCCCAGGACGGCAGCGTACTCTACCAGGGTGCTCATCTCCCAACACCTGATATAAGAGATCATTTGGCCCAAAATTGTCAGGTTAATGGGAATCAAGGGCCTCTAAAGCAGCCTGTTAAAAATATCAATAGATTATTAAGTTTCAAAATAGAGATTAAAATTTTAAATCTACCAAGTAAAACTTACAATCTGTTGCTGAGTCGGTTCAATAACCGCACTTCCATCTTTCTTCTTTCTACTAGAGAAAAACAGTTTTTCTCAAGGCACATGTCCTTCTATATTCAATTTATGCCTCAATAATGAAATTGAACGTAGGAAACCATAATTAAAA
Source organism: Viscum album (assembly GCA_963277665.1). Taxonomy (NCBI): domain Eukaryota; kingdom Viridiplantae; phylum Streptophyta; class Magnoliopsida; order Santalales; family Viscaceae; genus Viscum; species Viscum album. Next base: position 1,883,546,570 of record OY728141.1, on the reverse strand, counting down.
ATAGGATACCAAAAAAACAGTAATTTCATAAATAAAATTATATAACAACTTTACCAATCAAATAAATTATGGAGGAAGAAATAGAAAGTGCAAGTCGTAAAGAAAGATTATAAACTATCATACCAGCTGTCTCTCATGATATGGCATCTTAGTACGTCCCAATATGTGGACATATTTCTTAGCATCAATGTTTTTTTATTTCTTCCAGATGCATCCTAAATAAAATTCAATAATTAGTATTAACGAAAAACATGAAAATTTTCATTTAAATACTTCTAATTTGATCAATACAGTAAATTGGCTAGTCTCCCAATCAGTAATCATCTTTTGGTACTGTTCTAATGAACAATCATCCACGACAGGGACTGCCTCCAAATCTTTGGCCACTCTATCACACCAGCCAATGTACAACTCATGTTTATAAGCTCTCCAAAGTTTTCCTAAATCCTTTAGACGTGCTGGATGTGCACCCTCACTATCAGGGAAATTAAACCACAGCTGAAACCAAAATATTAATTCATATAAATACAAAAAAAAAATACTGCCTTAAATACAACTGATTTATTTTACCCATATCTCTACCCAGGCTTTATCCATGACTTCATTTGGCAGTTGTCTCCATGATAGCGGGTTGACAGGAATGATGTCAGAGTATTTGGAAAGTGTCACAAAAAAACTCCGACATTGCTGCCCTGATTTTTCAATCATCTGATTATATTCATTGTATTCCACCATCAATTGTGTGTGGCAGTTCCACACCGAACGCATGTGTGTAATCCCCCGTCCCGCCTCCTATCAGTAGATGTATCTATTATGAAAGAAAAAAAATATTTTATCAATACATGTTATAATGAAAATAAATAATGGTGTAACAATTTGTTAGGGTTGTATAAGTATACCTACAGTAATATGATCAATGGGTGCCACTGGATCTGTAGAAACTAAAGGAACACCCTGTAGAGATGGAGTGGGTCCCAATGTATGCTCAACAGGGACAGTCTCTAGCAGAGCAGTAGTTGAAGAAGATGGAATATAAAAGCCTAGAGAGATTGAAGTAGTAGTAAAAGAAGATGACAAGGATGGTTGGCCAAATGCAGAATGGAGAGTGGTGATATGAAACTGACAGATGACATTAACTTGATGGCATGTCCGAAGTTGGAGTTGCAAGGCCCAATGATGCAGGGAATATTAAACATACTACAAGTGGCAACAAAATTACATCTCATTACATTAAAATTCCCAAACCCAAGGTGCGTGCTTGGAAGTGGAAAATGGGCTTATTATCACTCTTATTTAATCCCAAAGGAGATGTGTAAAGCCCAAGACACATGTTTGCAAGAATTTTGGAAGCCTTACCCACATGGAGATTCTAGAATGGCATCTTTGGACACCAAAGTCAAATATGGTGGGCTAGGTAATCAAAGTCAAATCGGGTGGGCTATGGGTGGAAAGACATGTGCTACTTTTCTCAAAAGTTTTTATTAGACTTTATATTTTTGACTTTAATGGGAAAAGGTAGTTTTAGCCTTTATGACTTTAGGGTATTAGACCTTTGACTATTGTATCACCCCTTGGCTATAAATAGCCACCCCCATGGCACTTGTATGGCATTCAAGATTTAATTGAGAGCTTATGCTTTGTTTCTCTCCATTGTGTGAGGATTGTTCCAGATTTTCTCCTAGCTCTTGTGCATTCTTTCCTTGTTAATCTACAAGTTAGATTGGTGATCCAAGATCACAAAGCCCCCAATTCCGTGCCTCAACCCAAGTGAATTTTTGTGTGGATTGGCCATCACATCCCTCCCTTAAGTGTGTTGTCTAAGTAGTAGGTCGTGTACCATATAGCGTTGATTGACTACTTGCATCCACTATCCGTACCCATCATTCGACACTTATCTCCGAACCATATCCTTCAATCGCCGCCCTACGCCATGAAGATCAGTCCACCCTGTGCGTTTCACATCAGTTGGTATCAGAGCTCCAGTTGACACGGTAGGCATCTATCCCTTCATTTACTTTAATTCTATCCATTACCCTCCTTATCTTTCCATATTATTCACCCATTCAACAAAAAAAATCCATTTTCTTGAAAGCCTCAAGAATTATCCTAGTTTTTGCAATCTTGGATTATTATAAATTGAGCCAAGTTTTCTTTCATCTTCTTTCCGCATTTAATTCTCTATATGTGATTTGTATCCGGTAAAAAAAATTCTCTCAACTCATCATTTTGTGCTTTTCAAAATTAAGCACATCCTTTATTTGAGAGATTTCGAAAAAAAAGAAAAAAAATTGTCTTACTCTCCATTCAATCATCTTGTACTTTAAAACTCCAAGAACAACACTTTTTGGTGAGAATTGACAAAAAAAGAGCAAAAAAAAGCGGATACAATTAATCCTTTGTGCTTTAACTTATTAGCACTTTCCATTTCCATATATAACTTTTTCCATCATTTTACTTCATCCCCATTTTGTATTTGGATCATATTGTTATTCATTTATCTTTTCTTGCACAATCGGGCAAAATCCAAATACCACATTTCTACCCGCTTTTCCATCCACCCTTTATCCATTTTCTACCCTCTTTTCACCCTTTACCCTTTATCACTCAGGCGGGTTGTGGTAAACCATCCCCCGACATGATCTTGATTGGGGAAGGATTGGTGGCAAGTGATCACCCGAAACAAGGTATTATATTTGATAAGCGATTGGGATTCAAATTTAGTTTTGAGAGTGGAGAGAAATAAGAAAAAAAATCTTGTGTGTGTGTGGGTGCATCTTGTTGTGTACGCGTGTGTACATCTTTTGTGTGTTAGTGTGTATATCTTGCATGCGTGAGTGTGTATCCTTGTGTGTGTGAGTGTGTATATCTTGTGTGTGTGAGTGTGTATATCTTGTGTGTGTGAGTGTGTGCATCTTGTTTTGTGTGTGTGTGTGCATCTTGTTTTGTGTGTGTGTGTACATCTTGTGTGTGTTAGTGTGTATATCTTGTGTGCTTCTGTGTGTATCCTTGTGTGTGTGAGTGTGTACATCTTGTGTGTGTGTGTGTGCATCTTGTGTGTGTGAGTGAGTGTGTATCATTGTGTGTGTTTTCCCCCCCGGTGTGTGTTTTTGTTTGCATAACATATCATGGCAGAAGATCGTGGGAAGAAAATTGCTCATGTTAGCGATGAAGGAAGTCGAAGGAGATCTCCCGCACCTGAAGCTACACAATTCCAAATGAAAGCTTTGGTGAGCCACTTCGAGAAGCTTCTTGATCAAAAGTTTGAGGTGTTACATGAGAGGATTGATGAATTGGAGAATAAACCAAGCCCAAGGATGTTCCATGATAACCCATGACGCGCTCCGGCACCACGTCGTCCCCACATCATGGAGGAGGAGATGGTGAACTTTGATGATGATCTTGATGATGTCCCAAAAAGGAAAATGTTGTACCAATAACCAAGAGGAGGAAAAAGGAGAGAACATGATGATGACCTACTTGGAGGAATCAAGGTCAAGGTCCCCTCTTTTCTAGGGAAAAGTGACCTGGAAGCATACCTGGAGTGGGAGATGCGGATCGAGCAAGTATTTTCATGCCATGTGTATTCCGAGGAGAAAAAGTTCAAACTTGCTTCCCTTGAATTTAATGATTATGCATTAATATAGTGGGATCAAGTTCAAAAGTAGAGGGCTAGATATGGTGGACGTCCATCAACACTTGGGAAGACATGAAGTTTTCCATGAGGAAGCGTTTTGTTCCCACACATTACCATAGAGATCTCCACAACAAACTTCAACGCCTCACCCAAGGGAGTAAGAGTGTAGAAGACTAGTACAAGAAGATGCAAATTGCCATGATTCAGGAAAATATTGAGGAAGATCCGGAGGCAACCATGGCACGATTTTTACATGGGCTCAATCGGGAGATTGTGGATCAAGTGGAGATGTACCACCATGTAGAGATACAAGATATGATCCACCAAGCCACCAAGATTGAACAACAAATCAAAAGGAGGAGCAACATGAGGAAACCCACTACCCCTTTCACACCGTGGAGAAATCCGAGGAAGGAGATTGGAGAATCATCAAAGGCAAAAGAGGTGGTTGATCGCAAAAGTGACAAGGTAATTCTTCCACCTAGGAAACCTACTTTTGAGGCTAACCAAACTAGGAATCGAGATATTCGGTGTTTCAAATGTCAAGGAAGGGGTCACATTGCTAGTGAGTTCCCAAACTGGAACACCATGACCATCAACAAGTATGGAGAATGGGAGACCGATGGAGAGAGCTTAGAAGAGGAGGAGGAAGAATCTACAGAAATTGATAATGGGGAATTTGCAGAAGACGGTGAGATTCTTGTCACTAGGAGAGTTTTAAGTACACAAATGACTGTTGGAGAAAAGGAGTAGTGAGAGAACCTTTTACATACACAATGCAAGATCAATGGGAAGGTATGTAGTGTTATTATTGATGGAGGAAGTTGTAGTAATGTTGTGAGCATCGAGTTAGTAGAGAAGTTGGGACTTCCTACTTTGAAGCATCGACATCCATATCGGCTTCAGTGGTTGAATGATTGCGGGGAGCTGAAGGTCACCAAGCAAGTGAAGGTATTGTTCACCATCGGGAAGTACAAAGATGAGGTCTTGTGCGATGTTGTTCCTATGAAGGCTTGCCATTTGTTGTTGGGACGACCGTGGCAGTATGATTGGCATGTTACCCATGATGGTTTCTTGAATCATCATTCTTTTGTACTTTGAGGGGAACCTATATCCCTCAACCCCATGACCCCAAAACAAATTCTGGAAGATCACATTTTGAGAGAAAAGAAAAAAATGAGTGATGAGGAAAAAAATAGTGAAAATTAAAAAGGAGAGAATGAAGGAAAGTGAGAAAATGAGAGAAGAAAAGAAATGTAGAGCAAAGAAAAATCAAGAGGGGAAAAAGATTTGAGAGGAGAGAAAAGTGTGATGTTGGAAAAAAAGAGTAAGGTTAAGGATACTTTGATTTCTCAGCAGAACCTTCTAGTACTTATGTACAAAGAGGTGATGTTGAAAACTAACGACTTAACTTCTTCATTGTCAACTATTGTGAAATCTTTGCCACAGGTGTATGATGGAGTCATTCTTGAGGAGGCACAACCGTGTCTACTTCCTAATAGAGAGAGGAAAGTAATTCTAGGATCCATTAATGGAAGCATGGTTCTAAAGGATTGGAAGGAGTTTCTACCTCATACAGAGTCGTCTTATAAAAGGGGAGATCACTCTATAACTCAATTTTTTCCATTTGGAACAATTTTTGGATTTAGCCTCCCTACTCATATTGATCAAGTTTCATTTTCTTTACAGGAAAGTAGAAATATGGAAGGAAAAAAACATGATAACCAACAACATGGGAAATCAAAGAGGTTGGAGAGGCTTCAAAAGAAATTGATGTCAAAGATAAAATACATGGAGATGGGCCAGACTTGGTGCTTTATATGATTGATTACATGATCGCATTGCAAGGTGAGTACAAAGTTATTTTTCAAGTCAATGTTTCTAATCTTTCCTCGTATATGGATGCAGATGATGAAGAGTCGAGGATGACTCCTTTTCAAGAGGGGGAGGATGATATGAAACCGACATATGACATTGACTTGATGGCGTGTGCGAAGTTGGAGTTGCAAGGCCCAATGATGCAGGGAAGATTAAACATACTACAAGTGGCAACAAAAGTACATCTCATTGCATTAAAAGTCCCAAACCCAAGGTGCATGCTTGGAAGTGGAAAATGGGATTATTATCACTCTTATTTAAGCCCAAAGGAGATGTGTAAAGCCCAAGACACATGTTTGCACGAATTTTGGAAGCCTTGCCCACATGGAGATTCTAGAATGGAATCTTTGGACACCAAAGTCAAATTTGGTGGCCTAGGTAATCAAAGTCAAATCCGGTGGGCTATGGGTGGAAAGACATGTGCTACTTTTCTCAAAAGTCTTTATTAGACTTTATCTTTTTGACTTTAAGGGGAAAAGGTAGGTTTAGCCTTTATGAATTTAGGGTATTAGCCCTTTGACTATTGTATCACCCCTTGGCTATAAATAGCCACCCCCATGACACTTGTATGGCATTCAAGATTTAATTGAGATCTTATGCTTTGTTTCTCTCCGTTGTGTGAGGATTGTCTCGGATTTTCTCCTAGCTCTTATGCATTCTTGCCTTGTCAATCTACAAGTTAGATTGGTGATCCAAGATCACAAAGCCCCCAATTCCATGCCTCAACCCAAGTGCGTTGTTGTGTGGATTGGCCATCACATCCCTCCCTTGAGTGTGTTGTCTAAGTAGTAGGTCGTGCTCCATATAGCGTTGATTGACTACTGGCATCCACTATTCGTACCCATCATCTAACACTTATTCCCGAACCATATCCTTCAATCACCGCCCTACGCCGTGAAGATCGGGCCACCCCGTGCGTTTCACATCAAGTGGGAATCATCATCAGATATGATACAGACGGGTGAGGAGGGTCAAATGAAATGGTGGTGAAAACATGGGAGGCCTAAATATCTCGTGTGTCAATAACGGCACACCAGGATCAGAATGTTGGGTGGATGGTATGTCAGTGGGAAGGGAAAGGTCTAATCAGGTATGCCGACCAGATCGTCTAGCTCCCGTACCACCCCCTCGTATGAACACCCCTAGTATTGGGACCACTACTCAGCTGATCCTCAAATAAATGTCTCCTAATAGATGGATCCTGAAAAAATGTTTAAAAAAAATTAATAACATGACATTATATATAATTTAAATAAATATATTTGAAATAAAATACTAATTGCAGGCACTAGTGGTGGAATTCCCAGCTCAGTCATGCGATGATTATTGTCCATAATCTGTTTTCATCACCTCTCTTTAATTGGTTTCATTTCCAGCATTTGAAAACAAATATGGAAGAAAATAGAAAAGGATAACTAATGTGTAACCCAAAAAACAAAATAAATTAGAGATAATGGGGGGATTTATGGATAATTTAACTAACCATTGTTTTAGGTGAGCTTGAACAAATATATAATGAATTCAATAAATCATACAATATGTAATAAAGAAATTTAATTTTTAGTAGGATGATTATTTACTAAGTGTCATTAGTCCATTAAAATCATGGAACATTGATTCTACCAGATTCATAAGTGGAAAATCAATTGTCAAAATTAAGGAAAATTTTAATTTCTTTAGCTTAGGTAGATGATGTAGGTTTCAATATTAAATCAATTTGAATAGAACCAACCTTAACATCCCAACTTGTGGTAAACCAAAAGAATTGAGAATATGAATGGATGGTTTTATATATTTCCCACCACAACTTCAAGTTCACAGTCAACCCTAACAATTGAGCTATTGGAGTCATCAAAATAAATAAATGGTTTGGTTCCAATGGAAGTAGAGATGGTGTCAATTCCATCATCAAAAATATGTCTTATAATTACTTCAACTATGACACCAAATTCAGGTTGAATTTGGTCTTTGACATAAAAAACTTGTTTAGACATTGATGCCAATACATATGGTTCTTCAGTAGCAAGAGTGCGATTCATATTAATTACTTGAAATCCACAATCATCAATAAATGTGCCTTTTCTTGTCATCGAATCAAACCAATGACATTTCATCATCGTGACTCATCCATGAGAGTAATAATCCAACATTATTATTTTTTCAATGACTCCATAATAACCCACATTTTTAAATTGCGGTCTACTACTGATGCACTGGCATAAAAAATTGTTGTGGCAGTAACCATAACATCATCATGTTGTGTTCTCATTTTCTTTGCTCGTTCAGTGATAATAAATTTGTACCCATTGATAACAATTGATTTACAGTCATGAACCACGGTATTTGGACCAAAATCCAAAGCTCTTATTTACTCAGAGATAGAGTCAACAGGAAAACTCAATACCTGCAATATAAATTAATATTAAACTTAATTAAATATTTATTTAATTATTTTAAACATTAATATTTTTACCTTCAATTTTAACCAAGAAGAAAACTCTTTTCTATGAAAAGTCTCCCTCCTTCTCAAAGATAATGAACAATGATTTCTATTTATCATTGTTTTATGTTCCCTGTAGATAAAAAATATGAATAGTTTAGCAGATATATATGTAAGACATACATATACAATTTAGTTACTTGATGTAGTCATCGAACAAATTATAGTTGAACAAAACTATGCGATGTGCCATCTCCCACTCTTCAAGGATTAATGTCTTCAATGTATATGATCCAAGAATTCCTCCTATTTGAGGAAGTGATGGAAAAATGGGTTCAATTTTCTCATACTATACTTCTTCATTTCTCATTGGTCTGTTCATTCTTGTATTAAGATCAGACAAATACGTTGAGCAAAAATCCATACATTCTTGATCCAAGTAACCGTTCACGATAGAACCATTAGGATTATTTCTGTTTCAGACATAAGACTTTAATGTGTACATATTTCTTTTAGTTGGATATATCCAATGAAAAGAAACAGATCCTTCGAGAAGTATTTCAGTGGGAATATGGATATTCAGATGCAACATGCATGTGAAAAATGATGGAGGAAATATTTTCTCCAACTCACAAAAAATTAATGGGGAATATGTCAATTTTTTTTTGCAAGAACGACTTGGACAACTTCTTACCACAAAGATCTCTAAAAAAATGGCACAACCGAATAACAGTCACCCTTACATTATTGGACAAAAGATGACAGATTTCTATTGGAATCAACTCATACAGAAGAATGTGATAATCATGAGTCTTTAAATATTTTAGCTTCAAATATCTTCTGTTGACCTGTTTAGATATGTTTCTTAAATAGCCATCAGGAACTCTAATAGTCTCTAATTCTTCCAGAAATTGTTTTTTTTCATAGGTGTCATCACATAGGAAGCACATGGAACTTTCCATTTATTTTCATTGATACACAATGAAGCGATTCTGGTTTGATGCCCCAATCCACCAAGTCATGCTGAGACCGTAAATCATCTTTTGTCTTTCCTTTAACATTTAGAATTATCGAAACCAAAATTTCACATATATTTTTTCAATGTTCATTACGTCTAAGAAATGAAGTAACAAATTGGTTGAACAATAAGGCAAATCAAAAAAGATACTCCTCTTCCTCCAATTGTAACAGGTTTCAATGGAAACATTATTTCCCATTCCAGATTTCATTTGACCCTTCCAGAATGAAAAACTGAAATCTTTCAATTCATTAGGAACATAAGTTCCATACATACGCTGAGGTGGATCATCGGTCTCTGTGGGATTATCAAATCTTTGGCGATTATTTCTATACGTATGGTCCATTGGAAAGAACCATCGATGTCCCATAAAACTGAAACTACAATGATGTTTCAGTCTTTTGGATCGTGTATTCTTCATACAAACAGGACATGACAGTTTTCCCTTCTTGCTCCATCCAAACATCATTTCATAAGCTGGAAAATCATTGATCATCCACATAAGCGCAACACACATCTGAAATATGTCTTTCGAATATGCATTGTATGTTCACACACCCACATCCCAAAGAAGTTTCAACTCTTTTATTAAAGGTTGCATGTATACGTCAATATCAATGTTGGGATCAGAAGGGCCAGATATGAATATACTAATGAAAGTGAAAGGTTTTTTCATAAACAGCCATGGGGGAAGATTATAAATGTGTATAAAAACTAGCCATGTGTTGTGTGAAGTAAGCATCTGCCCAAATAGATTAAATTCATCGCATGAAAGACCCAACCTCACATTATGAACGTCAGCTACAAAATCAATATATCGAGCATCAAATCTCTACCATGTAAATACATCTGTAGGGTGAACCAACTCATCATTAGTTTTCTTTCTCTCAGTATATTGCCATCTCATTTTTATTGATATATCATCATACATAAAAAGATTCTGGAGACTGGGGATCAATGAAAAGTGCCACATTACTTTTTGTGGCACGCGGGATGGTGTTCCATCAGATTTTGACTTCCAACGTGATGTGCCACATTTTATACAATCATTTCGTTAAGGGGTTTCCTACCAGAATAAACTGAAATCTTTCGGGCAAACATGAATTTTTTTTCTTGAAAATCCAAGTTTCTCAACTAACTTCCATGCCATATAGTGGTATGAGGGAATATCAACATCATATAGAAGTAAATCCTTCAAGAAGGTAAGAATGTAATCGACTACTATATTATAAATCCCATACATAGTTTTCCCATGAAACAATTGGATTAAAAATTCCAGATTTTTAATTTTATCGCACTATTGATATACTGGAGTCGTGGCAGCATCATTCAATTTTTTCACCCTTACAACATAATAATTTTCATTAGACACATCATGTGTGCTCATATCGAGGTCTTCTTGGGTAGGAATCCTTTTTCATGATGATGAATAAACAGAAATCGGTCATATAACAAATTATCCACTCCAGTCCTCTCATTTAAATCATCAGCAATTTGGGATTTCATTTTCTACCCATTGTGATACCACACATAGTAGTTTTATTGAAAACCATATTTGGTTATGTAGTAGAGGACTTCTTCACATCTCAACCAAGTTATGCCAACACAATTGAGATACGATCGGTTTCATACATCCAACTTCTATCCATTCTGTAAAAAAATAATTACTATAAGTCATTTCGTCAAAAGTAATTCAATAAGATTGAAGTTTCATCGAAAATATATTTAAGTAAACAAGAATTGTTCACTTTATATGAAACTATAACTAACACACTACTCTATATGAGAATCATAATATAAAAGACAAAAAAATACTATATTTATAACAAAATATTTTTGAAGAACTATACATGAGTGTACAAGATCATGTACACTTGTGGAGGAGAATTATTCAGGAGTTGACTAAATTTTATATCGAAGAAAGTTTATATTTTAGTAGATAATTTGAATGATCATATACATTGTCTAAGGGGGAAGGAGTGTCTAGGGGGTGCAGGGTGTCCAGGGGGGTGGCGGGGCTGTCAAGGGGGGTCAGAGATGTCCAGGGGGTGGGGGGCTATCTAGGGGGGTCAGGGTGTCCAGTTGGGCGAGCTATCCACGGGGGTGGTCGGGCTATCCAAGGGGGTAGGGGTGTCTAGGGGGTGGGAGGGTTGTCCAAGGGGGTGAGTGGGGTGTCTAGGGAGTGGGTGGGGCTTTCTAGGGGGTACGGGGTGTCCAGGGGGTGGGTGGGCTATCCATGGGGGTGGCAGGGCCGTCTAGGGGGTACGGGGTGTCCGGGGGGTGGGTGGGCTGTCCAGGGGGGGTGGTAGGGCTGTCTAGGAGGGGTGTTCGGGCTGTCCACGGGGGTGGCGGGGCTGTCCAATGGGGTCGGGGGTGTCAAGGGGTGGGTGGGGGGCTTTTGAGGGGGTGGGGGGCATCCGGGGGGATGGGGGTGTCCGGGGGGTGGGGGGCATCTGGGAGTGGGTGGTGTCCCGGGGGTGGTGGTCGGGTGTCTGGGGGGGGGGGGCAGGCTATCCATGAGGGTGGGGGAGGGGGATGTCTATGGGGGTACAGACTATCCAGGGGGTGGGCGGGACTATCCACGAGGGTGGTGGGGCAGTCCAAGGGGGTCGGGGCTGTCTAGGGAGGTGGGGGGATTTCTAGGGGGGTTGTCTAGGGGGTACGAGGTGTTCAGGGGGTGGGCGGGCTGTCCAGGGGGTGGCGGGCTATCCAAGGGGGTACGGGCTGTCTAGGGGGTGGGTGGGCTGTCCACAGGGGTGGTAGGGTTGTCCAGGGGGGGTCTGGGGTGTCCAAGGGGTGGGGGGATTTCCAGGGGGTTTTCCAGGGGGTACGAGGTGTCTAGGGGGTGGGCGGGTTGTCCAGGGGGAGTGGCGGAGCTGTCCAGGTGGGTACGGGGTGTCCAAGGGGTGGGCGGGCCGTCCATGGGGGTGAGGCTGTCCACGGGAGGAGGGGTGTCCAGGGGGTGGGCAGGGTTGTTCAGGGTACAGGGTGGGTGGGTAGGCTGTCCACGGGGGCCGTAGGGCTGTCCAAGGGGGTACGAGGTATCCAGGGGTGGGCGGGCTGTCCATGAGGGTGGGGGGATATTCAGGGGGTATGAGGTGTCCAGGGGGGTGGGAGGGCTGTCAACGAGGGTGGAGGGGCTGTCTAGGGGGGGTCCATGGGGTGGGGGGGATTTCCAGGGGTGGGGGTGTCCAGAGGGTACGAGGTGTCTAGGAAAGCCCACCCCACCCCCCTTGGACATTCCACACACCCCACTAGACAGCCCCCCTCCTTGGACAACCCATACCCCCTCCCCCACTAGGATAGCCCCCCCAGGATAGCCCACCCCTCCCTAGATAGCCCACACCCCCTCCCCTACAGCCCCCCCACCTGGACATCCACCCCCTCCCTTGACACCCCACACCCCCTCCCCCACCTGGACACCCTACCCTGACCCCCCTGGACAGCCCACACCCCTCCTTGGGGCAGCCCATACCCCCCTCTCCCACACTTCTATAGCCCCACCTAGAGCCCCCGCTACCTCCCAAGACAACCCACCCCCACCTGGATAGCCCCCCCCCCCCCACCTAAACAGCCCCCACACCTGGACAACCCCCTACCCCTCATGCAGCCCCCCTTAGGGTATTTTTATTTAAAATCATTTTATTCATTAAGAAAGCCAAAATATCATGCATTATCCATTTCACTATAAAAAAAACATAAAACCCCACTAAAAATAATACATAAAACCCCAATAAATAAAAACCATAAAACAAACATAAAACAAACATAAAACCAACCTAAAACAGACCCTTTACCCCACTAAACAAAAACCTAAAACAAACCCTTTACCCCTGCACTAAACAAACCCCACTAAACATACCATTTATGATGTATGAAGTGTAGAACAAAAAAAACATAAAACAAACAAACGGTTCTGTACTCCAACAACACTAATTCTAATTTACCCAAAAGTAAAACATCAAACATAAAATAAAAACAAGAAGAATAGTAAAACTAAGGTAACACTTACTAATTTGAATTGTAGAAAAAAAAAATTTGTTTGATTGAAGATGGATCTTTGGTTGGAAGGTGTTTCGAGGCTGAGAAGACTTCGGGAGGAGGTCTAGATTAGGTTTTCAGTCTGGCGTACTGGGAGCTGGGGCGCTGGGTATTTGGGGGAAAACATTCCCAATGGTTTTTAAAAACTGTTGGAAAGCCTCTCTTTACCAATGGTTTATTAAAATCGTTGGTATATGTTAGAGGAACTGAAGCTTTCCCAATGGTTCTGTCAAACCATTGAGAAATCTTAACTATTTTAACATATTTGCCAACGGTTTGAGAAAACCATTGGAAAATGTGGCTTTTTTTACAGTATACTAACGGTTTCTTCAAACCGTTTGTATATATCTGTTGGGAAAACCACCATTTCTAGTAGTGGTAGTTTTTTAGGGTTTTTAGTGATTTTTATATTTTCATGGATTTTTAGGGATTTTTTAGGAATTTTATATTTTTTTATGTTTTTTTGGGATTTTGAGAGTTTTAAGGAGTTTTCATGGTATTTAGGGTTTTTAGGGTTTTTAGTACTTTTTGGGTTTTGTTTTTTGATTTTTAGGGTTTTTATGGGTTTTTAGTGTTTTTTAACATTTTTAGGGGTATTTAGGGTTTTTATAGTTTTAATTGGTTTTTAGGGTTTTCATGGGATTTTTGGGTGCTTATGTGTTTTTAGGGTTATATAAGGTTTTTAGGGGGGGGGGTTAGGGGTTTTTAGGGTTTTTAGGGTTTTTTATGTTGTTATGGGTTTTTAGGGATTTTTAGGGGTTTTGGTATTTAGGGTTCTTAAGTTTTTTAGGGATTTTGAGGGTTTCTAGGATTTTGATGGTTTTTAGGGTTTTGATGGTTTTTAGGGTTTTTAGGATTTTGATGGTTTTTAGGGGTTTTCCTGGTTTTTAAGGTGTTTTTTAATTTTTATGGTTTTGTGTGTTTTTTAGTGTTTGTAGAGTTTTCATCATTTTTATTGGTTTTTAGAGTTTTAGTGGTTTTGGGGTTTTTATGGGTTTCTAGGGTTTTTATGTATTTTGGATTTTTTTTGGGTTTCAAGTGTTTTTCTAGGTTTTTAGGGGTTTTTATGTTTTTAAGGTTTTTTAAGATTTTTTTGGATTTTATGGAATTTAGGGTTTTTAAGGGTATATTTGGATTTTGAATGTTTTGGGGGGGGGGGGGTTGGGTTTTTAGGAGTTTTAGGATATTTTATGGTTTTTCTATTATATTTGGATTTTTAGGTTTTTTTATTTTTAGGGGTTTTAAATGTTTTTTGGATATTTTTATCATTTTTAGGGGTTTTTAGAGTTTTTATTGGGGTTTTAAGGTTTTTATGGGGTTTTAGGGTTTTTAATGGTTTTAGGGGGTTTTATGGTTTTCATGTGTTTCTCAGGGTTTTTAGGGTTTCTTATGTTTTTTGGTATTTTTTAAATTTTTATGGTTTTTAGGATTATTTAGGGGATTCTTTTATCATTTTTTAGGGTTTTGAAGGTTTTTTAGATATTTTTTACGTTTTTAGGGGTTTAAATGGTTTATATAGTTTTTAGTGTGTTATTGGAGTTTTTATGGGTATTTAGGTTTTTTATAGTTTTTAGGGGATTTTATGTTTTTTAGGGATTTTCAGGGTTTTAGGGGTTTTTATGTTTTCAGGGATTTTTAGTTTTTTTAGGATTTTTATGTGTTTTAGGGTTTTAAAGATTTTGGGGGATTTTTGTGGTTTTCAACATTTTTTATGGTTGTTCAAGATTTTTTAGGGTTTTAGGGTCTTTTAGTGTTTTTTAGGTTTTCTTTTTAGTTTTTAGGGGTTTTAAGGGTTTTATAGTTTTAATATATTTTTATGCGTTTTAAGGGTTTTTAGAGTTTTTAGTTTTTTTAGAGATTTTATGGGTTTTAGGGGTTTTATGGTTTTTAGGAGATTTTTAGGGTTTTTATGGTTTGGACTTTTAGATATTTTTTAATATTTTTAGTATTTTTAGGGTTTTTTTAGGATTTTTAGGGATTTTGAGGGTTTTAGAGGTTTTCCGGTTTTTTTGGGTTTTATGGGTTTTCAATGTATTTTTGGTCCTCTATATTTTTAGGGTTTTTTGATATTTTTATGGTTTTAAATGTTTTTATAGTTTTTTAATGTTCTAGGGATTCTAAGGGGTTTTAGTGTGTTTTTTGGGTTTTATGGGGTTTTCAGGATTTTTAAGGTTTCTAGGGGTGTTTATGGGTTCCAAGGGTTTTTCAGTTTTTTACAGTTTTTAGGGATTCTTAGGGATTTTTTTTGAATTTTTATGGTTTTTAGGATTTTTCTAGGTTTTTAGGGTCTTTTAGTGTATTTTGGGGTTTTTTGAATTTTTTAGGGTTTTTAGACTTTTCTGGTTGGTTTTTATGGTTTTTAGGTTTTTAAAGGTTTTTAGATTTTTATGGTTTTTTATGGTTTTTAGGGGTTTTAGGGATTTTGATGGTTTTTTGGTTGGGTTTTTAGGGCGGGGGTTTAGTTTTTTAGGGTTTTTATGATTTTTAGTGTTTTTAATGTTTTTATGGTTTTTAAAGGTTGTTGGAGTTTTAGTGTTTTTTTTGTTTTTATGGGATTTTAGGGGTTTTAAGGTTTTTATAGGTTTTTATGGTTTTCAACAACTTTTTCAGGTTTTTATGCTTTTAGGGATTTTTAGGGATGTTTTGGATTTTTATGTTTTTTAGGGGGTTTTAGAGTTTTTTAGGACTTTGAGGGTTTTGAGGTGTTTTCAGGGATTTTTGTGGTTTTATTTTTCTTTTTGGGTTTCTAGGAGTTTTTGGAGTTTTTAGGGGTTTTATGGGGTTTTAGAGTATGTTTTGGTTTTTAGGGTTTTTATGGGGTTTTAAGGATTTTAAGGTTTTTAGGGGTTTTATGGTCTTTAGGGGTTTTTATGGTTTTTAGGGTTTTTACGGGTTTTTAGTTTCTTTCTGGGTTTTTAGCTCTTTTGAGTTTTTTGGGGTTTTAAGGGTTTTTAGAGTTTCTTAACATTTTTAGGGGTTCTAAGGATTTTTAGAGTTTTAAATGGGTTTTTAGGGTTTTTATAGGGTTTTAGAGATTTTAAGGTTTTTAGGGGTATTTATAGTTTTTAGGGGTTTTAGGGTTTTTAGGGAATTTTAAGTTCTTATATATTTTTAGGAATTTTTAGGATTTTTATGGTTTTTATGGTTTTTAGGTTTTTAGGGATTTTGATGGTTTTTATGAATTTTTATGGTTTTTAGGGTCTTTTTGGGGTTTGAGGTTTTTCTGGTTTTTTTAGTATTTTTAAGGGTTTTTATAGTTTTTTTGACATTTTTAGAGATTTTAAGGGTCTTTGTAGTTTTTAGTGGTTTTAGGGATTTTATAGGGTTTAAGGGGTTTTTAAGATTTTAAGGGTTATTTAGGGTTTTTTCTAAGTTTTTTACATTTTCATAATATTTTAGGGCCTTTTTAGGAATTTTTTAGTTTTTATGGTTTTAGGGATTTTTATGGGTTTTAGGGTTTCTATAGGGTTTTTAGGGGTTTTCAATATTCTTAGGGTCTTTTATTGTTTTTAAGGTTTTTTGTAGTTTTTTATGGTTTTAAGGTTTTTTGATTTTTTATCATTTTAGGGGTTTTAAGTAGTTTTAGATTTTTTTAGTGGGTTTTTAAGCTTTTATGGGTTTTAGGGATTTATGATTTTTAGGGGTTTTATGGTGTTCAATTATTTCTCTGGGTTTTTATGGTTATATATGTTATCATAGATTTTTAGGTATTTTTTGGATTTTTATGGTTTTTATGGATTTTTATGAATTTTTATGGTTTTTAAGGTTTTTTAGGGTTTTAGGGTCTTTTTGGGTTTTTAGGGGGGTTGAGTTTTTAGGGGCTTAAATGGTTTTTAGAGGTTTTTATCATTTTTAGGGGTTTCAAGGGTTTTTATAGTTTTTGTGGTTTTTAGGGTTTTAATGGGGATTAGGGTTTTTTCTAGTTTTCAGAGGGTTTTCAGGGTTTTTTAGGTTTTTTTATGTTTTTAGGTATTATTAGGTATTTTTTATGATTTTAATGGTTTTTAGGGTTTTAGTATTTTTAGAGATTCTGAGGGTTTTCAATGTTTTTTTTCTGGGTTTTTAGTGTTTTTAGGGGTTTTAAAGGGTTTAATGGTTTTTTTGAGGTTTTAGGGGTATTTTTTGAGTTTTAGGGGTTTTAAGTGTTTATAGAGTTTTTAGTGTGTTTTTAGGGTTTTAATGGGTTTTTAGGATTTTTAAAGTTTTTAGGGGTTTTATGGTTTTTATGGGTTTTTTAGTGTTTTATGGTTTTTATGTTTTCAAGGATTTTTGGAGTTTTTAAGGATTTTTAAGGTTTTTTTGGATTTTTTAGGTTTTTTTGAGATTTTAAGGGTTTTATAGTTTTTCATGGTTTTTATGGTTTTTATGGGTTTTTCACAGATTTTTGGGTCTTTTAGTGTTCTTTGGGTTTTTTTTGAGTTTTTTAGTGTTTTTAATGGTGTTCAGAGTTTTTAATGTTTTTAGGGGTGGATTTTTATGGTTTTTGTGGTTTTTAATGCTTTATGGGTTTTATGGGTTTTTAAGGTATTAGGTTGTTTTATGGTTTCAGGGGTTTTTCATGGTTTTTAGGGGTTTTTATTTTTTGAGGAATTTTTAGGGAATTTTTAGGATTTTATTGCTTTTATAGTTTCTTAGGGATTTTAGGGATTTTGAGGGAATTTAGGTTTTTAGGTTTTTTCAGGGTTTTAGGGTCTTTTGGGGTTTTAGGGTTTTTTTTGAGTTTTTAGGGGTTTTAATTTTTTTTAGATATTTTTAACATTTTAGGGGTTTTAATGGGTATTTGGTGTTCTTTTGTGGGTTTAATGGGTTTTCATTTTTTTATGGCTTTTATGGATTTTTATGGTTTTCAAGGGGGTTTCTGATTTTTTAGGGTTTTTTACGTTTTCATGGATTTTTTAGGAGTTTTTAGGGATTTTTTTTCTTTTTAGTGAATTTGAGGGGTTTTAGGGATTTTCCAGGTTTTTAGGGTCTTTTAGGGATTTTAGGTTTTTTTGAGTTTTTAGGGGTTTTAAGGGGTTATTTTGAGTTTTTTTAAAACATTTTTAGTAGTTTTAAGGGGTTTTTTAGTTTTTAGTGGGTTTTTGGGTTTTTATATATTTTTAGGGTTTGTAAGGTTTTTAAGAGTTGTTATGGTTTTCTGGTGGTTTTCTGGGTTTTTAGGCTATTTTACGTTTTTAAGGATTTTTAGGACTTTTTATGATTTTTATGGTTTTTAGGGTTTTTAGAGTTTTTAAGGATTTTGATGGTTTTTAGGTGTTTTCAAGGTTTTTTAGGGTTTTTTGGGGTTTTTTGGGGGTTTTGTGTTATTTTGATTTTTTTGGGTTTTTTGGGACTTTTTGTGTTTTTTGGGGTTTTTTTGGTGTTTTTAATGTTTTTTGAGTTTTTTTGGTTTTTAGGGGTTTTTAGGGTTTTGAGCCTTTTTTATGGTTTTTATGAGTTTTTATGGTTTTTTTACTCTTTCTAGGATTTCTTAGGATTTTTATGGTTATTAAGGGTATTTAAGGATTTTAAATACTTTTTGGTTTTTAGGGCCTTTCAATATTTTTTAGGGTTTTTATGGTTTTTTGGGTTTTAGGGTATTTTTGGGTTTTTAGTGTTTTCTGATTTTTTAGGGGTTTTATGGTTTTAAGGGGTTTTTCATAGTTTTTAGTTTTTTTTTGTTTTTAGGAAATTTGATGGCTTTTTTAGGATTTCTACGGTTTTTAGTTTTTTAGGGTATTTAGGGATTTTGTGGGTTTTAGGGTCTTTCAGGGTTTTCAGGTTCTTTTAGGTTTTTTTGATTTTTTTTGGGTTCTATGGTTTTTTTGAGTCATTTAACATTTTTTAAGGTTTTAATTTTTTTTAAAGTTTTTCTTTGGTTTTTAGGGTTTTTAAGGGGATTTAGGATTTTTTTTAAGGTTTTAGAGGTTTAATGGTTTTCGAGGTTTCTCAGTGTTTTAGGGGTTTCTACATTTTTTGGGATTTTATGTATTTTTTCTGAATTTTATTGGTTTTAGGGTTTTTTAGGGTTTTCAGGGATTTTGTGGGTTTTAGGGCTCTCATAGTTTTAGGGAGTTTTTTAGTTTTTAGGGTTCTTTTAGTGTTTTTTGTGTTTTAAAGGTTTTTAGATTTTTTTAATGTTTTTATGGGTTTTAAGGTTTTTATAGTTTTTAAAGGTTTTATGGTTTTATGGGTTTTAAGGTTTTTAAGGATTTTAGGGGTTTTATGGTTTTTAGTGTTTTTAGGGGTTTTTATGTTTTTAGGAATTTTAGGGATTTTTCAGTATTTTATGGGATTACAGTTTTAGGAATATTGAGGGTTTTTAGAGGTTTTTAGGCTTTTTTCTGGTTTTTTAGGGCCTTTTAGTTTTTTTGGGTCTTTTTATTTTTTTTGTGTTTTAAATATTTTTAGATTTTTTTGAAAAAATTATGGGTTTATGGGTTTTTAGTGATTTCAGTGTGTTTTATGGGTTTTTATTGGTTTTTAGTGTTTTTTTGGTTTTTATGGGTTTATCATGGATTTTGGGTTTTTTACGTTTTCAATGATTTTTAGGGATTTTTAGGATTTTTATGGTTTTTAGGGTTTTTAGGGTTCTTAGGGATTTTGAGGCTTTTAAGGTTCTTTTGGGATTTTAGGGTTTGTTGAGTTTTCAAGGTATTTAGGGTCTTTTTGGGATTTTAGGGGTTTTTTGAGTTTTTTAGGGGTTTAAAGGTTTTTAGAGTTTTTTTACATTTTAAGGGGTTTTAAGTGCTTTTAGAGTTTTAGTGGGTTTTTATGGTTTTTATGGTTTTTATGGTTTTTATGGGTTATATTGTTTTTTATGTTTTTTAGAGTTTTAATGGGTTTCGAGGGGTTTTTAGGGTTTTTTTACATTTTTAGGGATTTTTAGGGATTTTTTAATAATTTTATGGGTTTTCTTGGTTTATGGTTTTTATAGATTTTTATAGTTTTTAGGGATTTTTAGGAGATTTAGGGTCTTCTGGGTTTTAGGGTTTTTTAAAAATTTTAGGGGTTTAAGGTTTTTTGTGTTTCTTAAATTCTTTAGGGGTTTAAAGGGTTTTAGAGTTTTTAGTGGGGTTTTTGGGTTTTTTGTGGTTTTAAGGGGTTTTGGTGTGTTTTTGGTTTTCAGGGTTTTTAGGGTTTTTTACATTTTCAAGAATTTATATAGATTTTTATGTATTTTTATGCTTTTCAGGGTTTTTAGGGTTTATAGGGATTTTGAGGGTTTTTAGGGTTTTCAAGGTTTTTAGGGTTTTTAGGATTTTTTCAGAGTTTTAGGGTCTTTTGGATTTTAGGATTTTATGGTTTTTAGAGATTTTAAATTTTTTAGGAGTTTTAATGATTTTTAGAGTTCTTAATGATTTTTTATGGTTTTATGGGTTTTTAATGTCTTTAGGGTTATTATGGTTTTTAGGGCTTTTTAGGGTTTTTCAAGGTTTTTTTCTTTTTCAAAGAAATTTAATGATTTTTTAGAATTTCTGTTGATTTTATAGTCATATAGAATATTTAGGGATTTTGAGGGGATTTCTGGTTTTTCGGGGTTTTGGGGTTTTTTAATCGTTTTTGGGTTTTTGGGTTTTTATTGAGTTTTTAGGGACTTTTATGTTTTTTAGAATTTTTAACATATTTAGGGGTTTTAAGGGGTTTTATAGATTTTATTTGGTGTTTTGTGTTTTTAGGGTTTTTATGGTTTTTAGGGGGTTTTCATGGTTTTTATGGTTTTTTACATTTTTAAGGATTTTTAGGGATTTTTTAGGATTTATATCTTTTTCAGTTTTTAGGGTTTTTTGTGATTTTAAGGGTTTTTTTTGGGTTTCCAGTTTTTAAAGGGTTTAGGGTTTTTCAGGTATTTTAGGGACATTTTGGGGTTTAGGGTTTTTAGAGTTTTAGGGGTTTTAGGTTTTTTAGGTTTTTTAATGTTTTTAGGGGTTTTTACATTTTTAGTGGGTTTTAGGGTTTTTATGGGTTTGGTGAGGTTTTTAAGGTTTTTTGGGGTTTTGTGGTTTTCAAGGGTTTTTCCATATTTTTAAAGATTTTTATGTTTTCAGGGATTTATTGGGCTCTTCTATGATTTTTTTTTTTGGATTTTAGTGTTTTTGGGGTTTTAGTGATTTTTTGGGGTTTTAGGGGTTTTCAGAGTTTTTAGGGTTTTTAGGGGGTTTTAGGGTTTAAAGGATGTTTTAGTGTTTTTTTGGGTTCTTTTGATTTTTTTAGGGGTTTTAAGGTTTTATTATTTTTTAATGTTTTGATGGGTTTTAAGAGTTTTTAGGGGTTTTTAGGGCATTTTGGGTTTTTATGGGTATTTTGAGTTTTTTTATGTTTTTAGGGTTTTTATGGTTTTCAAGGGTTTTTAGGGTTTTTAGTGTTTTTTTTACGTTTTTAAGACTTTTTTAGGATTTTTATGGTTTTTTGGGTTTTTAGGGTTTTAGAGATTTTGCGGGATTTTAAGGGTTCTATAGGTTTTTATGGTTTTTAGGATTTTTAGGGGTTTTAGGGTCTTTTGGGATTTTAGGGTTTTTTGAGCTTTTTTGGGAATTTTAAGGTTTTTTTAAAGTTTTTAACATTTTTGGGGTTCTAAAGGTGTTAAGGGTTTTAGAGTTTTTTGTGTGGTTTTAGGGATTTTATTGGTTATTAGTGTTTTGGAGTTTTTTTTATGTTTTTAGGGGATTTATGGTCTTTTCATGTTTTTGGTGTTTTTAGTGTTTTTAGTGTTTTAGGGTTTTTTATGTTTTCAGGGATTTTTAGGGTTTTAAGTATTTTTATGGTTTTTATAAATTTTTAGGGTTTTTAGGGATTTGAGGGTTTTTAGGGGTTTTAAGGGTTTTTAGGATTTTTTGGGTATTTTTGGTATTTTTGTTATTTTTGGTTTTTTTTTAGTTTTTTGACTTTTTTAGGGGTTTAATGGTTATTTAGAGTTTTTTAAAGTTTTAGGGGTTTAATGGTTTTTATAGTTTTTATCATTTTTTCATGTTTTTTAGGGTTTTTTATGTTTCCAGAATTTTTTTGTGATTTTTTAGGATTTTTATGGTTTTTAGGGTTTTAAAGGATTTTTAGGGATTTTGAGGGGTTTATTGTTTTTCAGGGTTTTTTGTGTTTTAGGGGTTTTTTTGGTTTTTAGGATTTCTTTGGAGTTTTAGGGGTTTAAAGATTTTTTAGAGTTTTTTTAACATTTTTAATGGTTTGAAGGTGTATTAGAGTTTTTTGTGTGTTTTTTTGGGTTTTGGGTTTTTAGTGTTTTTTAAGTTTTTTAGGGGTTTATACGGTTGTTAGGGTTTTCACAGGATTTTTAGGGTTTTTTATGTTTTTAGGGATTTTAAGGGATTTTTTAGGATTTTTTGGTTTTTAAGGTTTTTATGGATTTTGAGGGTTTTTAAGGGGTTTTAGGGTTTTTTAGGTGTTGGAGGATTTTCAGGGTTTTAAGGTTCTTTTTGGGTTTTTAGGGTTTTTTGTGTTTTTTATGGGTTTTAAGGATTTTCAGAGTTTTTTAATGTTTTTAGAGGTTTAAATGGTTTTTAGATATCTTAGTGTTTTTAGGGTTTTTAAGAGTTTTTAAGGTTTTCTAAGGCTTTAAGGGTTTTTTTCATTTTCATCGGGTTTTCAGGGTTTTTAGGGTTTTTTTTACTTTTTTGGTATTTTTATATATTTTTTAGGATTTTTATGTTTTTATGGTTTATATGGGTTTTAAGGGTTTTTAGAGATTTTGAGGGGTATTTGGGGTTTTCAGGGGTTTTCATGGTTTTTCAGGGTTTTTTTTGGGTTTTTAGGGACTTTTTGGTTTTATAGGAGTTTTTTTTTAATATTTTCAGGTTTAAAATATTTTTAGAGTTTTTTAACATATTTTTGGGTTTAAAGGGTTTTTAGAGTGTTTAGTTGGGTTTTAACAGTTTTAGGGGGTTTTAAGGTTTTTATGGGTTTTTTATTTTCATGGGGTTTTAAGGTAATTTATATTTTCAAGGACTTTTATTGATTTATAAAATTTTTACAGTTTTTATGGTTTTTATGGAATTTGAGGTTTTTGGGGGGTTTTAGGGATTTTTAGAGTTTTTAGGGTTTTTTGTGTTTTTGGGATTTTTGAGTTTTTAAGGTTTTTAGAGTTTTTTTAACCTTTTTAAAGGTTTTAATGGTTTTTAGAGTTTTTAGTGGGTTTTTAGAGTTTTTATGTGGTTTTATAGTTTTTAGGATGTTTTATGGTTTTTAGGGGTTTTTCCAGGTTGTTATGCTTTTTTTACATTTTTAGGGTTTTTTATAATTTTTAGGGGTTTTAGGGGTTTTAAGGATTTTGAGGGGTTTTAGGTTTTTTTAGGGTTTTTTGGATTTTTAAGGTTTTTTTTGAGGTTTTTAATGTTTTTATGTTTTTAAGGGATTTTAGAGTTTTAGTAGGTTTTAAAGTTTTATGGGGTTTTAGGGTTTTTATGGTTTTTACGGATTTTAGGGTTTCCGGGGGGGTCATGGCTTTTTAGCATTTTTTACGGTTTTTTGGGTTTTAGGGATTTTTATTATTTTTTGGGTTTTCTAGGGTTTTTTTGAGATTTTTATGTTTTTAAGGTTTTTTAATGTTTTTAGAGGTTTCAAGGGTTTTTAAAGTTTTCAATGGGTTTTTAAGGGTTTTATGGGTTTTTAGTTTTTTTTAAAGTTTTTAGGGGTTTTATGGTTTTCAAGGTTTTAAGGTTTTTTACATTTTAGGGATGTTTATGGATTTCTTAGGATTTTTGTTGTTTTTATGGGTTATTAGGGTTTTCAGGGGTTTTCAGAGGTTTTTTTGGGGGTTTTATGTGGTTTTAGGCTTTTTTGGGCTTTTATGGTTTTAGGGATTTTTTTAGTTTTATGGTTTTTGAGGTTTTTTAGAGCGTTTAAATGTTTTAGTGGCTTTAAAGATTTTTATAGTTTTTAGTATTTTTTTATTATCATTTCGGGGTTTGGGGGTTTTTTATTATTTTTTTCAGGTTTTTATGGGTTTTTCAGGGTTTTTAATTTTTTTTTAAGTTTTCTAACATTTTTAGGGATTTCAATGTTTTTTATGGTTTTTTGGTTTTTTAGGGATTTTATATTGATTTTGAAGGATTTTAGGGATTTTTAGGGGGTTTAGGGTCTTTTTGGTTATTGAGGGGTTTTTTGAATTTTTTAGGAGTTTTA
This sequence comes from Viscum album, assembly GCA_963277665.1. NCBI lineage: Eukaryota > Viridiplantae > Streptophyta > Magnoliopsida > Santalales > Viscaceae > Viscum > Viscum album. The sequence continues at coordinate 1,883,522,447 of OY728141.1, read as the reverse complement.
AGATTTTTTAAAGTTTTTAAAAATTTAGGGGCTTTAAGGGTTTCATGAGTTTATAGTGGGTTTTAAGGTTTTTATGGAATTTATTTTAGGTTTTTATGGGGTTTTTTGGGTTTTTTTGGGGTTTTTACGTTTTCAGGTATTTTTACAGATGTTTTTAGGATTTTGATGGATTTTATGGTTTTTTAGGGATTTTAGGGATTTTGAGGGTTTTTGAGTTTTTCTGGGTTTTTATGGTTTTTAGGGGTTTTCGGGGTTTCTAGGGTCTTTTTTCTGTTTTAGGTTTTTTTTTACATTTTTAGGGGTTTTAAGGTTTTTTAGAGTTTTAAACATTTTTAGGGGTTAAATGGTTTTTAGTGGGTTTTTCATGTTTTTATGAGATTTTAGGGTTTTTATGGTGTTTAGGGTTTTTTCAGGGTTTTTACGTTTTTAGGTATTTTTTGGGATTTTTTGGATTTTTATGGTTTTTAGGGCTTTATAGAGTTTTTAGGGATTTTGAGTGTTTTTAGGGGTTTTTAGGATTTTTTAGGGTTTTTAGGATTTTTTAGGGTTTTTAGGATTTTTTAGGGTTTTTTGTGGTTTTGAGGGTTTTATGGTCTCTTTGGGTTTTCTTGGTTTTTTTAGAATTTTTGGGGTTTTTTGGTTTTTTAAGGTTTTATAACATTTTTAGGGGTTTAAAGGGGTTTTAGAGTTTTTAGTGGGTTATTATTTTTTTTATTGGTTATTTGGATTTTTAAGGTTTTTAGGGGTTTTATGGTTTTTAGGGGTTTTCCAGGGTTTTTTAAGATTTTTTACATTTTTAGGGATTTTTATAGCTTTTTTAGGATTTTTGTAGTTTTTTGCTTTCTCAAGTTTTTTTGGGGATTTTGAGGAATTTTAGGGGGTTTAAGGGGGTTTTTTAGGATTTTTTTAGTTTTTTTGGGTTGTTATGGTTTTTTTGAGGTTTTTCGGGGTTTTAAGGTTTTTAGAGTTTTCTAACGGTTTTAGGGGTTTAAATAAATTTTATAGTTTTTTGTGGTTTTTAGTGTTTTATGGGTTTTTATAGTTTAAAAGGTTTTTTAATGTTTTTAGGGGTTTTTATGTGTTTCTAAGGATTTTTAGGGTATTTAGGGGTTTTTACGATTTTAAGCGTCTTTTTGGTTTCTCAAAGTATTTTTTGATTTTTTAGGGTTTTACTGTTCTTTAGAGGTTTTTTACATTTTTAGCGATTTTAAGGGTTTTAAGTGGTCTTTAGGGTTTTTTGAGTTTTTACAATTTTTAAAGGTTTTTAGGGGTTTTCTTACTTTTCATGGTTTTTTACATTTTCAGATATTTTTACGGATTTTTAGTATTTTTTTAGTATTTATGGGTTTTTAGGGTTTTAGTGATTTTTAGGGATTTGAGGGGTTTTCATGGCTTTTAGAGTTTTTAGGGGTTTTAGGGATTTTTGATTTTTTAATGGTTATTAATGTTTCTTATAGTTTTTAACATTTCCAAGGGTTTTAAGGGTATTTAGAGTTTTTCATGGGGTTTTTAGGGTTTTTATGGGTTTTCAAGGATTTTAGGGTTTTTTGCCTTTTCAAGGAATTTTCATGATTTTTTAGGGTTTTTATGGGGTTTGGGTTTTTTTTGGGTTTTTAGGGTTTTTAGGGTTTTTAGGGGCTTGTATGGGTTTTTATGCGTTTAGGTTTGTTCTGAGTTTTTTATGGTTTTAAAGGTTTTTTTGAGCTTTTAATGTCTTTAGGGGTTTTAAGGGTTTTTAGAGTTTTTAGTGGGTTTTAAAGTTTGGATGTTGTTTTTGGGATTATAAGGTTTTTCAAAGTTTTATGGTTTTCAGGGGGGGTTTCAGGATTTTTAGGGTTTTTTAAGCATTAAGGATTTTTAGGTATTTTTATGGGTTTTTAGGGGTTTTAGGGATATAGAGTGTTTTAGGGATTTTTAGGATTTTTTAGTGTTTTTAGGGTTTTTATGGTTTTTTGGAGTTTTAGGACTTTTTGGGAGTTTTTATAATTTTTATGTTTTTTGGAGTTTTTTAATGTTTTTAGGGGTTTTAATGGGTTTTAGAGTTTTTAGCGTGTTTTAGGGTTTTATGGTTTTTTAATGTTTTAGGGTTTTTTAGGGTTTTAGGGGATTTTAGTTTTTTTATGTTTTCAAGAGTATTTAGGGTGTTTTTAGGATTTTTATAGTTTCTATTGTTTTGTTGGTTTTAGGGATTTTGAGGTCTTTTAGGGGTTTTCAGGGGTTTTGTAGTTTTTAGGGGTTTTCAGGGTTTTTGGATTTTTCATGTTTTAATTATTTTTTAGAGTTTTTAATGTTTTAGGGGTTTTTAAGGATTTTAGAGTTTTTAATTGGGTTTTAGGATTTTTATGGGGTTTTAAGGTTTTTAGGGGTTTTTATGGTTTTCAGGGTGTTATCATGGTTTTTAGGATTTTTTTACATTTTCAAGGTTTTTTAGAATTTTTTTTATAATTTTTATGGTTTTAGAGTTTTTTTTGGGTTTTTAGGGATTTTGATGGTTTTTAGGGATTTTGATGGTTTTTAGGGATTTTGAGGGATTTTTGGGGTTTTATTTGGGTGGGGGGGTTATTGTTTTCTACATTTCTTTAGGGATTTTAAGGGTTTTTAGAGTTTTAAAAGTTTTTAGGGTTTTTAGAGTTTTTAGTTGGGTTTTTGGGTTTTATGGGTTTTAGGGTTTTTTAAGGTTTTCTTGGATTTTTGGGTTTTTTATGTTTTATGAAATTTTATGTATTTTTTTTGGGATTTTTATGATTTTTAGCATTTTTAGGTTTTTTAGGTATTTTTAGGGTTTTATGGGTTTTGAGGGTTTTTAGTGTTTTTATGGATTTTTTTAGTTTTTATGGGGTTTTTTTGAGTTTTTTAGGGTTTTAAGGATTTTTTTAGTTTTTTAACATTTTAGAGGTCTTAAGAGTTTTTATTGTTTCTTCATTGTTTTTATGGGTTTTTTTGTTTTTATTTTTTTTAATGGATTTTATGATTTTCAGGTATATTTTAGGGGTTTTAGGGTTTTTTACATTTTTGGTAATTTTTAGGGATTTTTTATGATTTCTATGGTTTCTATGGGTTTTTAGGGTTTTTTAGGATTTTTAGGGATTTTAGGGGTTTTAGGGTTTTTTTGGGTTCTTAGGATTTTTTTGATTTTTTTTGGGATTTAAGGTTTTTTTATTTTTTTTAAACTTTTTATGGATTTTAAGAGTTTTTAGGGGTTTATGGGTTTTTTGGTTTTTTTAAGGTTTTTAGAGTTTTGTGGTTTTCAGGGTTTCTAGGGTTTTTTTACATTTTCAGGGATTTTTAGGGATTTTTTAGGATTTTTATGGTTTTTAGCGATTTTAGGGATTTTAAGGTTATTTTCGGGTTTTTAAGGTTTTTAGGGGTTTTTAGGGTTTTTAAGGTGTTTCTGGGTTTTTAGGGTCTTTTGGGTTTTCTGGGATTTTTTTAGTGTTTTAGAGTTTTAAGATTTTTATTATTTTTGAACACTTTTTGGGGTTTAAAGGGTTTTTAGAGCTTTTGGTGGTTTTCTATTATTTTTATAGGTCTTTAAAAGTTTTTAGGGGTTTTATTGTTTTTATGGGGGTTTTAGGGTTTTCAAGGTTTTTTACATTTTCAGGGATTTTTTCTCTTTTTAATGATGTTTATGTTTTAGGGTTTTTAGGGATTTTGAGGGATTTTATGGTTTTTGAGATTTTTTATAGTTTTTAGGTTTTTTCATGGATTTAATGTCTTTTGCATTTTAGGGTTTTTTTGAGTTTTTTGGGGCTTTTAAGGTTTTTCAGAAATTTTTAACGTCCTTAGGGGTTTTAAGGGTTTTAGAGTTGTTAGTGGTTTTTATCGGTTTATACGATATTTATGGTTTTTAGGGGTTTTTATGGTTTTTAGTGGTTTTACGTGGTTTTTAGGTTTTTTTTACAATTTCAAGGATTTTTATGGTTTTTTTGGGATTTTTTATAATTTTTAGGGGTTTTAGGGTTTTATGGATTTTTCTGGGGTTTTTAAGTGTTTTTAAGATCTTTTTAGTTTTTAGCATATTTTTGTGTTTTAGGGGTATTAATGGTTTTTCGAATTTTTAATATTTTTAGGTGTTTTAAGGGTTTTTAGAATTTTTAGTGGTTTTAGGGTTTTATGAGTTTTTAGGTTTTTAGGGTTTTTTGGGACTTTTTTGTTTTAAGTGGTTTTTCTGGCTTTTTAGGGGTTCTTTTACATTTTAAGGGAATTTTAGGGAATTTTTAGTATTTTTTGGTTTTTTGGGTTTTTTTGGGTTTTTTTTGGGTTTTTAGGGATTTTGAGGGTGTTTAGGGGTTTTCAAGGTTTTTAGGGCTTTAGTGGGTTTTTAGGGTTTTTTGAGTTTTTTAGGGTTTTTATGGTTTTTTTAGTTTTTTAATGTTTTTAGTTTTTGTAAGTGTTTTAGAGTTTTTAGTGGTTTTTAGGGTTTTATGGTTTTTAGGGGTTTTTCAGGGTTTTAGGGGTTCTTATGTTTGTCATGGGTTTTTTCAGGGTTTTGGGGGTCTTTGCGTGTTTAGGTATTTTTAGGGATATTTTAGGATTTTTAGAATTTTTAGGGGTGTTTAAGTTTTTTAGGGATTTTGAGGTTTTTAAAGGGTTTTCAGGGTGTTTTAAGGTTTTTAGGATTTTTCAGGGGTTTTAGGGTCTTTTTGGTTTTTATTGGGGATTTTGAGTTTTTAGGGATTTTAAGGGTTTTTAAAGTTATTTAACATTTTTATAGCTTTAAAGAGTTTTTAGAGTTTTTATTGGTTTTTATGTATTTTATTTATTTTTAGGGTTTTTAAGGTTTCCAGGGGTTTTATGGTTTTTATGGGTTTATAAAGGTTTTTTAAGGTTTTTTACATTTTCGGGTATTTTTATGGATTTTTTAGGTTTTTTATGATTTTTAGGGTTTTTAGGGATTTGAGAGTTTTTATGATTTTTAGGATCTTTCAAGGGGTTCAGTGTCTTTTGGGTTTAAGGTTTTTTTTGAGTTTTTAGGGGTTTTATGGTCCATTATAGTCTTTTCAAGTTTTTAGGGGTTTTCAGGTTTTCAGACTTATTGGTGTCGTTTGAGGGTGTTTATAGTGATTTTAGTTTTTTATAGTTTCTTTGGGGTTTTATGTTTTTATAGGTTTTTAGGGGTTTTAAATGTTTTTATATTTTCAAATATTTTTAGGGATTTTTAGGATTTTTTGGTTTTTTAGTGTTTTAGGGTCTTTTCATGTTTTTAGTGGGTTTTTTTTACTTTTTTTTTCAGGTTTTTAAGTGTTTTTAGAGCTTTTTAATGATTTAAGGGTTTAAAGGGTTTTTAGAGTTTTAGTGGTTTTATGGGTTTTATGGATTTTAAGGTTTTTAGGGGGTTTTATGGTTTTTAGGGGTTTTGGGGTTTTATAAAATTTTAAGGAATTTTAGGGAGTTTTTAGAAAAAAAATTTCTTTTTAAGGTTTTTAGGTGTTTTAGATATTTTGAGGGTTTTTATGGGTTTTCATGGGTTTTTAGGGTTTTTAGGGGTTTTCAAGGTTTTTAGGGTCTTTTTGGTTTTTACGGTTTTTTGTGAGTTGTTTCTGGGTTTTATTGTTTTTAGATTTCTTTAAAGTTTTTAGGAGTTTTAAGGGGTTTTAGAGTTTTTAGTGGGTTTTTAGTTTTTTTATTGGGATTTCAGGTTTTTAATGGTTTTAGGGGTTTTATGATTTTGAGGGGATTTCATGGTTTTTAGGGTGTTCAACATTTTTAGGGATTGGTAGGGATTTTTTAGGATTTTTATGGTTTTTAGGAGTTTTAGGGATTTTGAGGTGGTTTAGGGTTTTTCAGAATTTTTTAGGGGTTTTAGGGGTTTTCATGATTTTTAAGATCTTTTAGGGATTTATAGCGGGTTTTTTTAGTTTCTTTTATTTTTTAGGGTTTTTAGATATTCTGAATATTTTTAGTGGTTTTAAGGGTTTATAGAGTTTTTAGAGGGTTCTTAGTGTTTTATGGGTTTTAAGTATTTTAGGGGTTTTAAGGATTTTAGGGGTTTTTATGGTTTTTTACGTATTCATGGATTTTTAGGGCATTTTTAGGATTTTTATGGTTTTTACGGTTTTTAGGGTTTTTATGGATTTTGATGGGTTTTATGTTTTTTCAGTGTTTTTAGGGGTTTATGGTTTTTAGGGTTTTAGGGTTTTTAGGGGTTTTTACATTTTCATGGTTTTTTAGGGCCTTTTAATATTTTTAGGGATTTTAGGTTTTTTCAGGGTTTTAAGGTATTTTGATGGGTTTTATGGGATTTTTTTGAGTTTTTTATGTTTTTTTAGGTTTTGTAGAGTTTGTTAACATTTTTAGGAGTTTTAAGGGGTTTAATAGTTTTAATGGGTTTTTAGTGGTTTCATGGGTGTTTATGGTTTTTAAGGTTTTGGGGGGTTTCATGGTTTTCAAGGGGTTTTCAGGGTTTTTAGAGGTTTTTACATTTTTAGCTATTTTTAGGGATTTTTTAAGATTTTTATGGTTTTTAGGGTTTTTACGGTTTTTAGTTATTTTGAGGGTATTTAGGTGGATTCATGGTTTTATAGGGTTTTTGGGATATTTAGGATTTTTAGGGCCTTTTGGGTTTTTTAGGGTTTTGTTGATTTGTTATGGTTTTTAAGTTTTTTAGTGCTTTTTAAGGATTTTAGGGTTTTTAGGGTTTTTAGAATTTTATTAGTTTTTTATGTTTATTATAGGCTTGTAAGGTTTTAGGGGTTTATGTTTTTTAGTGGGTTTTAGGGTTTTTAGGATTGTTTGTGTTTTCCAAAATTTTAGGGATGTTTTTTTGGTTTTTATGGTTTTTAGGGTTTAAGGGATTTTGAGGGGTTTTAGGGGTTTTAAGTGTTATTAGGGTTTTAGGGTGTTTCAGGGTTCTATGATTTTTTAGGTTTTTAGGCTTTTTTAGTTTTTAGGGGTTTTAAAGTTTTTTATAATTTTTAATATTTTTATGAGTTTTAAGAGTTTTTAGAGTTTTTGGTGGTTTTTAAGTTATTTAAAACGTTTTTTTGGTTTTTTAAGATATTTTTGTTATTTTATGTTTTTTAGGGGGGGTTAGTGTTTTAGGGGATTTTTATTTTTTAAGTTTTTAAGGATTTTTTGTAATTTTTATGGTTTTTAGGGTTTTTAGAGATTTTTAGTGTTTTTAGGATTTTTCAAGGGCTTTTAGCATTTTTAGGGTTTTTCAAGGTTTTAGGGTCTTTTGGATTTTCTTGTTTTTTTTGAGTTATTTAGTGTTTTCAAGGTTTTTTTGAGTTTTTTAACATTTTTATGGGTTTTAATGGGTTTTAGAGTTTTTAGTGGGTTATTAGGTGGGTTAGAATTTTTAAGGTTTTTAGGGGTTTTATGGTTTTCAAGTTGTTTTTAGGGTTTTTAGTGGTTTTTATGTTTTCAATGATTTTTAGTTATCTTTTCAAAAAAATTATATTTTTTTGGGTTTTTAGGGATTTTGAGTTTTTTTTTGTTTTTAGGGGTTTCTAGGGGTTTTCACGGGTTTTTAGGTCTTTTTGGGTTTTTAGGGTTTTTTTGAGTTTTTATGGATTTTAATGGTTTTCAGAGTTTTTTTAACATTTTTAATGGTGTCAAGGGGTTTTATAGTTTTTTTGTGGGTTTTTTGTTTTATTGGTTTTTTTATTTTTAAAGTTTTATAGATTTTAATGGATTTTAATGGGGTTTTTAGGTTTTTTTTTATTTTTAGGGATTTTTAGGGATTTTAAAGATTTTTATGGTTTTACGGGTTTTTAGGGATTTTGAGGGGGTTTAGGGGTTTTCAATGTTTTTATGGGTTTTAAGGGTTTTTAGGGTTTTTAGGGTTTTTAGGTTCTTTTGGTGGTTTTCGGGTGTTTTTTTTGAGTTATTATGGGTTTTTAGATTTTTTAATGTTTTTAGGGTTTTTAGATATTTTAGTAGGTTTTTAGGATTTTTATGGGGTTTTGGGGGTTTTAAGGTTTTTATGGATTTTAGGGTTTTTTCAGGGATTTTAGGGGATTTTAAATTTTCAAGCATTTTTAGGGATTTTTAGGATTTTTTTGGTTTCTAGTGTTTTTTAGGATTTTGAGGGTTTTTATTGGTTTTCATGGTTTTAGGGTTTTCTAGGTTTTTATGTTCTTTTTGGTTTTTTAAAATTTTCTTGATATTTTAATTATTTTTAGAGTTTTTAACATTTTTTGGGATTTAAAGGTTTTTGGAGTTTTTAGTGATTTTATGGGGTTTTTGGGGTTTTAAGGGTTTTTGGGGTTTTATGGTTTTTAGTATTTTAGGGTTTTATAGTTTAATAGAGTTTTTAACATTTTTAGGGGTTTAACGGGTTTTTAGAGTTTTTAGTGATTTTAGGGTTTTTATGAGTTTTTAGGATGTTTATGGGTTTTAGGGGTTTTAATGTTTTTAGGGGGTTTTTTGGGTTTTTTATGTTTTCAGGGATTTTTTGTATTTTTTTCGGATTTTTATGGTTTTTCGGGTTTATTGGGATTTTGAAGGGTTTTATGTTTTTCAGAGTTTTGAGGGGTTTTATCATTTTTTGGGTATTTGGGGTTTTTTAGAGTTTTTTTGGGGGGGGTTATGTTTTTTAATGTTTTTTTAACATTTTAGGGACTTTAATTCCTTTTAGGGTTTTAGTAGTTTTTAGCGTTTTTATGGGTTGTCCGTTTTTAACGTTTTTTGGGGTTTTTATGATTTTAATGGGGTTTTTAGGGTTTTCAGGGTATTTTACATTTTTAGATACTTTTAGGGATTTTTCATATTTTAATGGTTTTTAGGGTTTTTATGGTTTTAGGGAGTTTAAGAGTTTTAAATGGTTTTCAAGGTTTTTAGGGGTTTTATGGGTTTTAGGGTCTTTTTGTGTTTTCTAGGGTTATTTCGAATTTTGTATGGTTTTTAAGGTTTTTAGGGTTTTTAACATTTTAGGGGTTTAAAGGGCTTTTAGACTTTTTAGGGTTTTTATGGGGTTTTAGGGGTTTTATGGGTTTTATGGGTTTTTATGGTTTTCAGGTATTTTTTAGGGTTTTTATGGTTTATTACATTTCAGGTATTTTTATGTATTTTTAGGATTTTTATCTTTTTAGGGGGTTTTAAGGGTTTTTTATGATTTTGAGGGGTTTTAGTGATTTTCAGGGATTTAGGGTTTTTAGGGGTTTTATGTTTTTTTGAGTTTCTTAATGTTTTAGGGGTTTTGAGGGTTTTTATTGGTTTTTATGGTTTTTATGGGTTTTAAGTATTTATTTAGGTTTTTATGGTTTTAAGGGGTTTTTAGGATTTTTATGTTTTTAGATATATATTTATTATTATTTTTTTATTTTTTTTTTTTATTTTTTTTTTATTTTTTTAGGATTTTTATGTTTTTAGGGTTTCATAGGGGTTTTAGTTTCTTTAGGGTTTTTAGGAGTTTTCAGAGTTTCTTTGGATTTTTAAGGTTTTTAGAGTTTTTTTAATGTTTTAGAAGTTTTGAAGGTTTTTAGTGTAGTTTTGGGGTTTTATGGGTTTTTGGGATTTTAAGGTTTAGGGGTTTTATGGTTTTCCAGGAGTTTTTAGGGGTTTTAGGGTTTTTTACATTTTAAGGGATTTTTACTGATTTTTTAGGATTTAGATGGTTTTTTGGGTTTTGTTAGGATTTTTAGGGATTTGAGGGTTTTTGGGGGTTTTCATGGTTTTTACAGTCTTTTGGGTTTTTAGGGTTTTTTTTTGAGTTTTTAGGGTTTTAATGGTTGTTTATAATTTTTTAACATTTTTTAGGGGGTTTTAGAATTTAGTGTTTTTAGTGGTTTTTAGGATTTTTATGGGTTTTTAAAGGTTTTTAGAATTTTTATGCACTTTCTTATGGTTTTTAGGATTTTTATGGGTTTCATGGATTTTTTCAGATTTTAGGGTTTTTTATATTTTTAGGGATTTTTAGGGATGTTTATGATTTTTATCGTTTTTCGGGTTTTTTAGGGTTTTTAGAAATTTTGAGGGGTTTTAGTGTTTTTAAAGGTTTTTAGGGGTTTTTAAGGGTTTTAAGGTCGTTTTTGGGTTTTAGGGTTCTTTTTTTAGTTTTTTAAGGTTTTTAGAGTTTTGTAGTGTTTTTAGGGGTTTTAAGGATTTTTAGAGTTTTAGTGGTTATTAGGGTTTTTATGCGTGATTTAAGGCTTTTAGTGTTTTTATGGTTTTCATGAGTTTTTCCTGGTTTTTAGGATTTTTTACATTTTTATGGATTTTTAGCGTTTTTTAGGATTTTTATGGTTTTTAGGGGTTTCTAGGGTTTTTTGGTATTTTGAGGTGTTTTAGTCGTTTTCTGGGTTTTTATGGTTTTTAGGGTTTTTTGGGATTTTAGGGGTTTTATGTGTTTTTTAAGGGGTTTTCAAGGTTTTAGGGTTTTTTACATTTTTTTTGGATTTTTAGGTATTTTTTAGATTTTTATGGCTTTATGGTTTTTTTGTGGTTTTATGGATTTTGAAGGTTTAATGGGGTTTTCAAGTTTTTTTATTATTATTTTAGGGTTTTTTCATGGTTTTTAAAAGCTTTTTGTCTTTTAGGGGTTTTTTGAGTTTTTTAGGGTTTTAAAGGTTTTTTAGAGTATTTTAAAATGTTTAGGTGTTTCAGGGTTTTTAGGGATTTTTTAGGACTTTTATGGTTTTTTGGGTTTTTTGGGTTTTTAGGTATTTTGAGGGGTTTTAGGGGTTTTTAGGGTTTTTAGGGTCTTTTTGTGTTTTCTAGGGGGTTTTTTATTTTGTGGGTTTTATGTTTTTTAGAGTTTTTTAAATTTTTTAATGGTTTTAAGGGTTTTTAGTGGGTTTTAGGGTTTTTTTTGGGTTTTAGGGGTTTTAAAGGTTTTTATGGGTTTTATGGGGTTTTTACTTTTTCATTGATTATAGGTATTTTTGAAATTTTTATTGTTTTTTGGTTTAATGGATTTTGAGGGTTTTTAGAGTCTTTTAGGGTTTTATAGGGTTTTTTGGGTTTTTCAAAGTTTTAAGGGTATTTTTTAGGTTTTTAGAGTTTTTAACGCTTTTAGAGCTTTTTAACCATTTTAGTGGTTTTAAGGTTTTTTTAGTATTTATTGTTTTTTAGGGTTTTTATGGGTTTTGGATTTTTTTAAAATTTTTAGTAGTTTTATGGTTCTCAAGGGTTTTTCCGGGTTTTTAGTGTTTTTATGTTTTCATGGATTCTAGGGATTTTTAGGATTTTTATGGTCTTTTGGGTTTTTATGGATTTTGGGGGTTTTAGGGTATTCATGGTTTTTTAGGGATTTTATAATTTTTTATGGTTTTAGGGTCTTTTGGGTTTTAGGGTTTTTTTAGTTTTTAGGGGTTTTATGGTTTTTATAGTTTTTTAAACATTTTTAGGGGTTTAAAGTGTTTTTAGAGTTTTTAGTGATTTTTAGGGTTTTTAATGTTTTTATGTTTTTAAGAGTTTTATGGTTTTCATGGGGTTCTTAAGGTTTTTTGGGTTTTTAGGTTTTTTTACATTTTCAAGTATTTTTACAATTTTTTTAGGATTTTTATGGTTTTTAGGTTTTCTAGGGTTTTAGGGATTTTGAATATTTTTAGGGGATTTTAGGTATTTTTAAGGGTTTTTGGTTTTTGGTTTCTTATGTTTTTATTAGATTTTAAGGTGTTTTTTATATTTTTTATGGTTTTTAAGGTTTTGTATGATTTTTAACATTTTGAAGGGACTTAAAGGTTTTTATAGTTTAGTGGTTTTGAGAGTTTTTATGGGGTTTTTGGATTTTAAGGTTTTTTGGGGTTTTTGTGGTTTTCATGGGTTTTTTCAGGGTTTTTTTGGGTTTTTTTCTTTTTTTTTTTGTGATTTTTAAGGGTTTTAGGATTTTATGGTTTTTAGTGTTTTTTAGGTTTTTTAAGGATTTTGAGGTGTTTTAGGGTTTTTAAGGTTTTTCAATGTTTTAGGGTCCTTTTGAATTTCTATGGTTTTTTTTGATTTTATAGTGGGTTTTAGGGTTTTTACAGGGGTTTTGGGATTTTTTTTAGGTTTTTAAGCGTTTTATGGTTTCATGGGTTTTTCAGGGTTTTTAGGATTTTTTACATTTTTATGGATTTTAAGTGTTTTTATGAATTTTATGGTTCTTTGATTTTTTAGGGATTTGTAGAAGTTTTCCGGGATTTTTAGGGTTCATAGAGTTTTTAGTGGTTTTAGGGTATTTATGAGTTTTTTGGGGTTTGAGGTTTTAGGGGTTTTATGGTTTTTTATGGTCTTAGTGGTTTTATGTTTTTAGGGATTTTTTATGGATTTTTAGGATTTTTATGGTTTCTAAGGTTTTTTAAATTTCTTAGGAATTTTAATGGTTTTTAGGGGTTTTCAACGTTTTTTAGGTTTTTAGAGGTTTTCAGTGATTTTTGGGTATTTTGGGTTTTAGTTTTTTTTTTGGGGTTTTAGGGGAGTCAATGGTTTTTAGAGAATTTATTAATTTTCAATTGTTTTTAAGGGTTTTTCGAGTCTTTTTCGTTTGTTTAGGGGGTTTATAGTTATTTATGGGTTTTTAGGTTTTTAGGGGTTTTTATGGTTTTCAGGGGTTTTTAGTGTTTTTTGGGTTTTTTACATTTTCTTGGATTTTTAGGCCTTTTTAAGAATTTTATTATTTTTAGGGTTTTAGGGTTTTAATATATTTTGAGGGTTTTAGGGTTTTTTCAAAGTTTTTTGCGTTTTAGGGGTTTTATGATCTTTTGGGTTTTTAGGGGTTTTTTAGGGTTTTAATGTATTTTTAGAGTTTTTAAAAGCTTTAGGGGTTTTAAGGTTTTCTAGAGTATTTTTTTTGGTTTTTTAGGATTTTTATGGGTTTTAATGTTTTTATGGTTTTTAGGGTTTTTAGGGGTTTTATGGTTTTTAAGGGTTTTGTGGGGATTTAGGATTTTTTATGTTTTTTGGAATTTTTAGGGATTTTTTACGATTTTTTTGGTCTTTAAGATTTTTTGGGATTTTGAGGATTTTATGGTCTTTTTGGGTTTTTAGGGTTTTTGGAGTTTTTTAAGGGTTTTAAGGTATTTTATAGTTTTTTAACATTTTTAGGGGGTTTAAGGGTTTTTAGAGTTTTTAGTGGTTTGTTTGGATCTTTATGGGGTTTTAGGGTTTTTAATGTTTTTAGGGGTTTTATGGTTTTCAGGGGTTTTTCAGGGTTTTTTTCAATTTTTACGTTTTCTAACATTTTTAGGGATTTTTGGGATATTTTAGGATATTTTATGGTTTTTAGTGATTTTGATGGTTTTTTGGGATGTTTTGGGGTTTTAGGGGTTTTAATGATTTTTAGGGTCTTTTGAATTTTAAGAGGGGTTTTTTGAGTTTTTTAAGGGTTTTAAGGTTTTTTAGATTTTTAATGTATTTAGGGGTTTCTTGGGTTTATAGATTTTTTAGTGGTTTCTAATGGTTTTTAGGAGTTTTAATGGCTTTCATAGGTTTTTAGGTTTTTTTTGGTTTTTTACGTTTTCAGGGATTTTTTAGGATTTTTATGGTTTTAGGGTTTTTTAGTGTTTTTAGAAATTTAGAGATGTTTGGGGGGGGGTTTAGGGTTTTTAGATGTTTTTTAGGGTTTTAGGATATTTTTGGATATTTTTGATTTTTTACGTTTTTTTAGGTTTTTAAGTTTCTTTATATTTTTTAACTATTTTAGGGGTTTAAAGGGTTTTTAGAGTTTTTAGTGTGTGTTTAGGATTTTTTTGTGGTTTTAGATTTTTTAATGTTTTTAGGGTGTTTTATTGTTTTTAGGGGTTCTTCAGGGTTTTTTAGGGCCTTTTATATTTTCTGGGAGCTTTAGGAATTTGTTAGGAAATTTTTGTTTTTAAGGGTTCTTGGGGTTTTAGGGATTTTGAGGGTTTCATTGGTTTTTAGGGTTTTTTTGTTTTTATTTTCTTTTTGGTTTTTAGGGTTTTTTAGTTTCTTAGTTTTTTTATGGTTTTTAGTGTTTTTTTAAAAAATTTAGGTGTTTTAAGGGTTCTTAGAATTTTTAGTGGGTTTTATGTGTTTTTAGGGGTTTTATGGTTTTTAGGGGTTTTTATGGTTTTCCTGGGTTTCTTAGGGTTTTTAGTGTTTTTTACATTTTCAGGGATATTTATATTTTTTTAAGATTTTTTTTGTTTTCAGGGTTTTTTTGGTTTTTTAGGTTTTTAGGTATTTTGAGGGATTTTAGTTTTTTTAGGGTTTTTAGGGTTTTAGGGGTTTTAGTGTCGTTTGGGTTTTTTTGGTTTTTTTTTAGTTTTTTAGGGTTTTAATTTTTTTAGAGTATTTTAATGTTTTTAGGGGTTTTAGTGTTTTTATTGGGTTTTAAGGTTTTTTGGGGTTTTTAAGGTTTTAGGGGGTTTTCTGGTTTTCAGGGGGTTTTGGGGTTTTTTATGTTTTTAGGGATTTTTTGGGATATTTTAACTTTTTTATTTTTTAGGATTTTGTGAGTTTTAATGGTTTTTAGGGGTTTTCAGGGTTTTTAGGGTCTTTTGGATTTTTAGGTGTTTTTTTGATTTTTTTAGGGTTTTAATGTTTTTTAGAGTTTTTAATATTTTTAGGGTTGTAAAGGGTTTTTAGTTATTTTAGTGGGTTTTTAGGGGTTTATGGGTTTTTAGGATTTTTAAATATTTTAAGGGTTTTTAAGTTTTTCAAGGGTTTTTAGGGTTTTCTATGTTTTTAGGGATTTTAGGGCTTTATATTATTTTTATGGATTTTAGGGGTTTTTAGGGATTTTGAGGTTTTTTGGGATTTTTAGGGGGTTTTATGGTTTTTATGGTTTTTAGAATTTTTTTGGGTTTTTAGGTTTGTTTTTTATTTTTTAGGTTTTTAAAAGTTTTTTAGAGATTTTATAGGGGTTTTAAGATTTTTTGAGGTTTCATGGTTTTTAGGGGGTTTTTAGGGTTTTTAGGGTTTTTTACGTTTTCATTGATATTTAGTGATTTTTTTGGAATTTTTATGGTTTTTTTGTGGTTTTAGGGATTTTGAGGGGTTAAGGGTTTTCAAGGAATTTTAGGATTTTTTGTGTATTCAGGGTTAGCAGGGTATTTTTGGGTTTTCTAGGGGTTTTTTGAGTTTTTTAGGGTTTAATATTTTTTAGAGTTTTTTAACATTTTTATTGGTTTTAAGGGTTTTTAATGTTTTTAGTGGGGTTTTGGGGTTTTTATGGGTTTTTAAAGGTTTTCAAGGGTTTTTATGGTTTAAAGGGGTTTTTAGGGTTTTTTTAGGTTTTTTGGGATTCTGTGGGTTTATAGGGTTTTTCAGGGTTTTAGGTTCTTTGGGGTTTTGAGGGTTTTTGAGTATTGTAAGGTTTTTAGTTTTTTTAGAGTTTTTAAAATTTTTAGGGGTTTTAAGGGGTTTTATAGTTTTTATTGTGTTTTAGGGTTTTTATGGCTTTTTAGGGTTTTAAGGTTTTCAGGGTTTCTTTTTTCAGGGGGTTTACAAGTTTATGAAGGATGTTTACATTTTCAGGTATTTTGATGGGTGTTCTAGGATTTTATGTTTTTAGGGGTTTTTATGGTTTTTTAGGATTTTAGGGTCTTTCTAGGTTTTTAGGGGTTATTTTGAGTTTTTAGAGTTTTTAAGGGTTTTTAGAGTTTTTTAATGTTTTTAGGGATTTTAAGGGTTTTTAGAGTTTTTAGTGGTCTTTAGTGTTTTATGGGATTTATGGGGTTTTAAAGGTTTTTAGGGGTTTTTGTAGTTTTCAGAGGTTTTTTAGGGTTTTTAGGTTTTTTAAGAAATTTTCCAAAGTTTTTGGCTCTTTTGGGTTTTTAGGATTTTTTGAAAGTTTTTTAGAGTTTTCACGGTTTTATATAGATTTTTAAGGTTTTTAGAGTTTTAAAGATTTTTAGAGTTTTTAGCGATTTCTAGGGTTATTAAATTTTTTGGGGTTTTTAAGGCTTTTAGGGGTTTTCAGAGTTTTTAATTTTTTTATGTTTTTAGGTATTTTTTGGGATTTTTTAGAATTTTTATCTTTTTTAGGGTTTTTAGGGATTTTTAGGGGGTTTAGGGTATTTGATGGTTTTTAGGATTTTGAGGGTTTTTTGGGTTATTAGTGTCTTTTGGGTTTTAGGGTTTTTTAAAAATTTAGGGGTTTAAAGGTTTTTTAGATTATTTTAACATTTTTAGAGGGTTTAAGGGTTTTTAGTGTTTTTAATGGTTTTTATGGGTATTTAGGGTTTTAAGGTTTTTATGGGTTTTTACTATTTTTAGGTATTTTTCAGATTTTTTAGGGTTTTTTTACATTTTTTGGGATTTTTAGCGCCTTCTTAGGATTTTTAGAGTTTTTTGGATTTCTAAGGATTTTTATGGATTGTGAGGGTTTTATGGGTTTTTAGAGATTTTTAGGGTTTTTTGTGTTTTTAGGGGTTTTATTGACTTTTTGGGTTTCGTGTTTTTTTGAGTTTTTGGGGGTTTTTAATGTTTTTAGAGTTTTTATCATTTTTAGGGATTTAAAGGGTTTTTAGAGCCTTAAGTGGGTGTTTAGGGTTTTTATGGGGTTTTAGGGTTTTTACGAGTTTTAGGGGTTTTATGGTTTTCATGGGTTTATACGTTTTTACGGATTTCTAAGCATTTTTTAGGAATTTTATAGTTTTTGTGTTTTTAGGGTTTTTAGTGATTTTGAGGGTTTTTCAGGGCTCTTCAGGGTTTCTAGAGCTTTTAGGGGATGTTTGGTTTATTAGTGTCTTTTTAGGGTTTTAGGGATTTTTTGAGTTTTTAGGGGTTTTAATGTTTTTAGACTTTTTTTAATGTTTTTAGGGGTTTTAAGGTTTTTTTTTAAAAAATAGTGGGTTTTTACGAAATTTATGGATTATTAGGTATTTTTTGGTTTTCAAGGTGTTTTCAAGGTTTTTAGGGTTTTTACGTTTTTAGAGATTTTTATGGTTTTTTTAGGATTTTTATGGTTTTTTGGATTTTAGGAATTTTAGGGATTTAGGGAGGTTTTAGGGTTTTTAATGGTTTTTAGGGGATTTATGGGTTTTTAGGTTCTTTTTGGGTTTTAGGGTTTTTCTAGTTTTTTAGGGGTTTTATGGTTTTTGGAGTTTTTCAACATTTTTAGGGGTTTTATAGGATTTTATATTTTTTAGAGTTTTTTAAAGTTTTTAGGGTTTTTATCGTTTTCATGGGGTTTTTTAAGTTTTTAATGGGTTTTACATTTTCAGGGACATTTAGGGATTTTTAGGATTTTTATTGTTTTTTGGATTTTTTAGGGTTTTTATGGGGTTTTAGGACATTTTAAGGTTTTTAAGGGTTTTTATGGTATTTAGTGTGATTTTAGGGTTTTTTAAGTTTTTAGGGGTTTTAGGGATTTTTTAGTATGTTTATGTCTTTAGGTGTTTTAACGGATTTTAGGAGTTTTTATGGTTTTTATAGGTTTTTTGGGTTTTTTGGGTTTTTTTATGTTTTTAAGGGTATTATGGTTTTTAGAGTTTTTTTTAACATTTTTAGTGCTTTTAATGTCTTTTAGAGTTTTTAGTGGGGTTTTACGGGTTTTACGGGTTTTTAGATGTTTTTATGGTTTACAGAGGATTGTTAGGGTTTTTTATGTTTTCATGGATTTTTTGGGATTTTTTAGGATTTTTTTTAGGATTTTTATTGTTTTTCAGGTTTTTAAGAATTTTGAGGATGGTTGGGGGTTTTCAAGGGTTTTTAGGGTTTTCATGGTTTTTAGGGTCCTTTTGGGTTTTTAGGAGTTGTTAGGGTTTTTAGATTTTTAGTGGTTTTTAGGGGTTTTATGGGTTTTTAGTATTTTTATTTTTAGGGGTTTTATGGTTTACAATGGTTTTTAGGGGGTTTTACGATTTAGAGATTTTAAGGGGTTTTTTAGGATTTGTATGGTTTTTAGGGATTTTAAGTTCTATCAAGGTTTTTTAGGGATTCTAGTTTTTTTTTGTTTTTGGGGGGTTTTAGGGAAGGTTGAGTTTTTTAGGTATCTTAAGGTTTTTTCGTGTTTTTAATGGTTTTAGTGGTTTTAAGGGTTTCTAGAGTTTTTAGTGTTTTTACGGATTTTATGGGTTTTTTTGGATTTTTTAAGGTTTTTATGGTTTTCAAGGGTTTTAGGGTTTTCTTATGTTTTCAAGTATTTTAGGGATTTTTTAGGATTTTTATGGTCTTTACGGTTTTTGAGGGTTTTATGTATTTTCATGGTTTTTTTGGGGTTTTTGGGATTTTTTGGGTCTTTTGGGTTTTTAGTGTTTTTTTATTTTTTTTATTGTTTGAAAGATTTTTTAGAGTTTTTTAACTTTTTATGGGCTTTAAGGGGTTTTAGAGTTTTTATTAGTTTTAGGGTTTTTATGGGATTTGGGGTTTTTAATGGTTTTTTGGGTGTTTTATGGTTTTCACTGGGTTTTTAGGGTTTGATAGGTTTTTAGATATTTTTTAGGCTTTTTATAATTTTTATGATTTTTAGGGATTTTGAGTATTTTTTGGGGCTTTCAGGGTTTTTTAGGGTTTTTAGGTTTTTTAGGGCTTTTAGGGTCTTTTGGGTTTTATGGGTTTTTTTAGTTTTTAATGTTTTAAAGGTTTTTTAGAGTTTTTCACACATTTTGGGTTTTACTGGTTTTTAGAGTATTTAGTTATTTTTAGGGGTTTTATTGGTTTTATGATTTTTTTAATCATTTTTATGGGGTTTTCACGGTTTCTAGGGATTTTAAATATTCTAGTATTTTTAGGGTGATTTGAGGATTTTAAGGGGTTTATGATTTTTAGGGTTTCTGGGAATTTTGAGGGTTTATAGGGTTTTAGGGTTTTATGGTTTTTTAGGGGTTTTAGGGTCTTTTGGGTTTTTAGGGGTGTTTTTAAGCTTTTTATGTTTTAAGGTTTTTTAGAATTTTTCGAATTTTATGGGATTTTAGAGTTCTTTAGAGTTTTTAGTGACTTTTTATGATTTTTATGGTTTTTTGTGTATTTTATGGTTTTATGGTTTTTATGGGTTTTTCAGAGTTTTTATGGTTTTTTATGGTTTTATTGTTTTTTAGGTATTTTTAGAATTTTTATGGTTTTTAGTGTTTTTAAGGGTTTTTAGGTATTTTTAGTGTTTTTCAAGTTTTTGGGTTTTTATTTTGTTTTTTCGATTTTAAGGGATTTTTTTAGTTTTTTAGGGGTTTTATGGTTTTTTATAGTTTTTATTATTTTTAGGGGTTTTATGGGTTTTTAGTGGTTTTAGGGTTTTATGGGTTTTTAGGGTTTTGAATATTTTTAGGGGTTTTTATATTTTTGTGGGGGTTTTATTATTTTTAGGGGCTTTTTTCGTTTTCAAGTATTTTTAGGGTTTTAAGTATTTTTAGGGTTTTTAGGGGTTTTTTGGGTTTTTTGGGATTTTGAGTGTTTTCAAGATTTTTTGGGTCATTTGGGGTCTTTTGGTTTTTTTTTGGATTTTTTAGGGTTTTTAAGGTTTTGTAGAGTTTTTTAACATTTTTAGGGGTTTTAAGGGTTTCAGAGATTTTTGTGGGTTTTTAGGGTTTCTAGGATTTTTTATGATTTTTAGGGGTCTTATGGTTTTCAATGGTTTTTCCATGTTTTTAGGACTTTTTATGTTTTTTGGGATTCTATGGATTTTTTTTTGGATTTTTATGGTTTTTAGGGTTTTTAGGGATTTTTATTTTTGAGGGGTTTTCTGTGATTTTTAGGGTTTTTAGGTTTTTACAAGGTTTGAGGATCTTTGGGGTTTTTAGGGTTTTTGAGTTTTTTTTACTATTTTAAAGGTTTTTAACCTTTTTAGGGTTTGTGGAGTTTTTAATGGGTTTTTAGGGATTCTATGGGGTTTTGGGGTTTTTTTGTGATTTCAAGGAATTTCACGGAATTTTAGGTTTTTTATGGATTTAGGGTTTTTAGGGTTTTAGAGATTTTGAGGGGTATTAGGGTTTTAAGGGTTTTTTGGGCCTTTTTGGATTTTTAGGTTCTTTTTAGGGTTTTTAGGGTTTTTTTTATTTTTTATCGGTTTTTAAGGTTTTTAGAGTTTTTTAACGATTTTAGGAGATTAAAGGGTTTTCAGAGTTTTTAATGGGTTTTAGGGTTTTTATTTTTTTTAGGGTTGTTGAAGGGTTTTAAGGGTTTTTATTGTTTTTAGGGGTTTTTTTTGGTTTTTTAATATTTTCATAGATTTGTAGGTTTTTCAGTATTTTTATGGTCTTTATGGTTTTTGGGTTTTGTTTTGGATTTTGAGGGGTTTAAAGGGTTTTAAAGGTTTTTTTAGGATTTTTATGATTTTTGGGTTTTAGGGTTTTTTGAGGTTTTTTTTTATTTTACATGTTTTTAGAGTTGTTTAAGGTTTTTAGGGGTTTTAAGGGTTTTTAGAGTTTTTAGTGGGTTTTTAGGGATTTTATGGTTTTTAATGTTTTTTGGGGTTTTTCAGGATGTTTAGGGTTTTCTTTGTTTTCAAGGATTTTTACTGATTTTTGAGGATTTTTATGGTTTTTAGGGATTTTTAGTGTTTTAGTGTTTTTTATGTTTTTTAGGTTTTTTAGAGTCTTATTGGGTTTTGGGGTTTTTTTAGTCATTTAGGATTTTAAAGGGTTTTTAGAGTTTTCTAATGTTATAAGGGGTTTAATCGGTTTTTAGAGATTTTAGTGGGTTTTTTTGGTTTTATGGGTTTTTTAGGTTTTTAAGGTTTTTAGGTGTTTTATTATTTTTAAGGGTTTTTAGCACTTTCAGGGCTTTTATGTTTTTACATATTTTTAGGGAATTTTTATTATATTTAGGGTTTTAAGGGTTTTTATGGATTTTGATGGGTTTTAGGGTTTTTCAGAGTTTTCTATTGTTTTTAGGATTTTTAGTCTTTTTAGGGTTTTAGTGTTTTTTTAGTTTTTAGGGTTTTATGGTTTTTAGAGTTTTTTAAAGTTTTAGTGGTTTAAAGGGTTTGTAGAACTTTTTCTAGTTTTTTAGTGTTATTATATATTTTTAGAGTTTTTAATGTTTTTAGTGGTTTAAGGGTTTTAGGGGTTTTTCAAGGTTTTTAGGGTTTTTATGTTTTTTGGGATTTTTAGGGTTTTTTAGTATTTTTATGGTTTTTAGGTTTTTAAGGGTTTTTATTGTTTTTTTAATTTTTTAGGGTTTTAAGGTTTTAAATTTTTTTTAACATCTTTAGGAGTTTTAAGGGTTTTTGGTGTTTTAAGTTGTTTTAAGGGGTTTCTTGGTATTTTAAGGGTTTTTATGGTTTTTAGGGGTTTTTCATGATTTTTAGTGTTTTTTACATGTTGATGTATTTTTAGGGATTTTCATGTTTTTTATGGTTTTTAGGTTTTTTAGGGTTTTTAGGGATTTTGAGTGGTTTTAGGGGTTTTCATGTTTTTTCGGGTTTTTATTGTTTTTAGGGGTTTTATGGTTTCTTAGAGTTTTTATATTTTTGGATTTAAAGGGTTTTTAGAGTTGTTAGTGGTGTTTTAGGGTTTTATGGGTATTTAGGTTTTTAATGGTTTTTATGGTTACTAAGGTTTTTTTGTTTGTTAGGGTTTTTTACATTTTATGATGTTTTTTCGGATATTTAGGATTTTTATAGGTTTAGATGATTTTAGGGTCTTTAGTGATTTTTAGGGTTTTTTGGGGTTTCATAGTTTTTAAGGTCTTTTAGGTTTTTTAGAGGGTTTTAGAGTTTTTGAGGGTTTTAAAGGTTTTTTAGAGTTTTTAACGTTTATAGGGGTTTAAAGGGATATTATAGTTTTTAGTGGTTTTTATGGGGTTTAGGGTTTTTTAAGGTTTTAAGGGTTTTATGGTTTTCAGGATTTTTTTGGATTTTTAGGGTTTTTTACATTTTCAAGGATCTTTAGGGATTTTATGATTTTTATTTATGGTTTTTTATAATTCTTAATGATTTTAAGGGGTTTTAGGGGTTTCCAAGGTTTTATAGGGTCTTATGGGTTTTAAGGGGGTTTTTGAGTTTTTTAGGATCTTTATGGTTTTTAGAGTTTTTTAAAAAATTTAGGGGTTTTATGGGGTTTTAGAGTTTTTAGTGGGTTTTTAGGGTTTTATGGGATTTTAGGGTTTTTTAGGGTTTTTTAAGGTTTTTAGAGGTTTCTTTAGATTTCGGGGTTTTTTCCAGGTTTTTTGTGTTTTTTATGTTTTTAGGGATTTTTTAGGATTTTTATGGGTTTTAAGATTTTTTTTTTGTTTTTTGAGAACTTGAGGGGTTTGTGGAGTTTTCAGGTTTTTTTGCGTTTTCAAGGGTTTTCAGGGTTTTTAGGGGATTTTTTTGGTTTTTAGGGATTTTTTTTTTATTTTTTAGGGATTTTAAGTTTTTTTAGATTTTATTAAAATTTTAGGGAATTTAAGGGTTTTTAGATTTTTTTTATTTAGTTTTAGTGTTTTAATGGGTTTTTTAGGGTTTTAATGGTTTTTCAGGGTTTCATTTTTTTCAGGGATTTTTTCAGGGTTTTTATTGTTTTTTCAGATATTTTTAGGGATTTTTCCTTTTTTATGGTTTTTAAGTTTTTTGAATATTTTGAGGGTTTTAGGGTTTTTTGGGTGTTTCATAATTTTTAGGGGTTTTTAGGGTTTTTAGGGTCTTTATGGTTTTTATAGGTTTTTTGATTTTTTTAGGTTTTTAGAGTTTCTCAATGTTTTTAGTGGTTTAAATGGTTTTTAAAGTTTTTAGTGGTTTTTAGTGTTATTATGGGTTTTTAGGAGTTTTGAAGATTTTTAGGGGGTTTTAGGGTTTTTTATGTTTCAAGGATTTTAAGGGATATTTTAGGATTTTTATGGTTTTTTGGGGTTTTTAGGGATTTTAGAGATTTTTAGGGTTTGTAGGGTTTTTCTAAGTTTTAGGGTTTTTAGGGGTTTTCAAGGTTTTTAGTGTCTTTTTGATTTTTAAGGGGTTTTAGTTTTTTTATGGTTTTAAGGATTTTTTAGATTTTTTAATGTTTTTTGGCATTTAATAGGTTTTCAGAGTATTTAGTGGGTTTTTTGGGGGTTTTTTGGGTTTTTTGATTTTTTAATCTTTTAGGGGGTTTTATTGTTTTTAAGGGTTTTATAAGGTTTTTAGGGGTTTTACGTTTTCAGGGTTTTGAGGGATTTTTAGGATTTTAAAGTGTTTTAGGGTTTTTAGGGTTTTAGTGATTTTGAAGGTTTTTAGGTTTTTTATGGTTTTGGGTTTTTATTGATTTTTTTAGTTTTTGGGGGTTTAAAGGTTTTTTAGATTTTTCTATCATTTTTAGGGTTTTAAGGCCTCTTATAGTTTTTAGTGGTTTTTTTGAAAGGTAGATTTTTTATTGGTTTTTAGGTTTTTTATGGTTTTTATGGGTTTCAGGGGTTTTTTGGGGTTTTTAAGGGTTTTTACATTTTCAGAGATTTTTAAGAATTTTTTAGTATTTTTTTGGTTTTTAGGGATTTTATGGATATTGGGGGGTTTGAGGGGTTTTTAGTGTTTTTATTAGTTTTTAGGGTTTTTCAAGTTTTTAGGGTCTTCTTGGATATTTGGTATTTTTTTGAGTTTTTAAGGTTTTAAAGGTTTTTTAGAGTTTTTTAACATTTTTAATGGTTTTAAGGGGTTTTAGAGTTTTTAGTGGTTTAGGGTTTAATGGGATTTTAGGTGTTTTTATTGTTTTAAGGGGGTTTTCAGTGTTTTTTTGGGTTTTTAGTTTTTGAGGGATATTTAGGGATTTTTTGGATTTTTTGGTTTTAGGGGTTGAAAGAGTTTTTTTGGATTTTGGTGGTCTTTAGGGTTTTTCTAGGTTTTTAGGGGTTTTCCAGGGTTTTAGGATTTTTTGGGTTTTTAATGTTTTTTTGAGTTTTTTTAGGTTTTTTAAACGTTTTTAGATTTCTTTTAAAATTTCAGGGGTTTTAAGGGTATTTAATGTTTTAGCGATTTTTTAGGGTTTTATGGGTTTTAAGATGTTTTGGGGGTTTTATGGTTTTCAGTGATTTTGTATGGTTTTTAGGGTTTTTCACCTTTTTAGGGATTTTTAGGGATTTTTTAGGATTTTAATGGTATTTTGAGGGTTTTATGGATTATTTAGGGTTTTTAGACTTTTTCATGGTTTTTAGGGATTTTAGAATTTTTAGGGGGGTTTTTTGAATTTTTTAGTTTTTTGAGGGTTTTTAGAGTCTTTAATGTTTTTTTGGATTTTTATGGGTTTTTAGAGTTTTTAATATTTTTTTAGGGGTTTTAAAGGTTTTTTTGGTTTTTTAAGTTTTCAAAGATTTTTCAGGTATATCTAGAAATTGAGGTACTTGCAACAAGGCTTCTACGATGGGGGCCCATCACAAATTTTCCATTGTAGAAAACAACATCACACATAGTTTTTTTATGAGGGAGAATCATTAAAAAACTATCTATGACAAGAAGGGCTCCCGTCGCAAATATTTTATCATAGTTTTTTAAAAAACCTTTTAGGACATGGGATTTACCACTCACAAATAAGTATTTACGATGGGAAGATCCACCCATCACAAAAACCTGAAAAACAATTGAAAATAATAAAAAAAGAAAAAAAGAAAAAAATTAAAAAATTTAATAAACTAATAATAATACTAATAATAATAAAAAAATACTAATAAAAATACTAATAATAATAAAAAATACTAATAATAATACTAATAATAAAAAATAATAATAAAATAATAATAATAATAATAATAAATATAATAATATAAAAATAAGAAAAAGTAGTAAAATTTATTAAAATATAATAAAAATAGTAAAAAATAATAAAATAATAAAAAAATAAAAAACCCAATATTTTCAACAATATATAATAGCAATTATTTAATAATAATAAATATAATAAAAAACACAATATTCACAACAATATAAAAAATACAGTATATAGAAATATAAATATATAAATTAATAAAAATATTACAAAAAATGTGTACATTCCAATGTTTAACGGAAAAAGTACATAAATCACTGAGGGGGTCATCTAGAGGAGCTGGTGGAGGGAACTCCATCCCTAAACCATGAGTCAGACATCGCATGTACTCCACTATCTTCTTGTGCTGCTACTGCAGCCATTGACGTATCTCCTCCTACTATTGCTACTATTGTCGATGAAGCTCTTCCTTCTCCCTACACATGGTCTCTATAAGCTCACCATAAGCTCACAGCTTCTCCTCATACTGTGCAGAAAATGATGATGACTCTCCATGTTCTCCTCTCAAGCTACAAGAAGACATCCCAACAGTACCATAATAACTCGCAGGCATCAATCAAGAGCTGATACCAACAACTTGGCCTTTTTGAAGGCATATTACATCGCCTTCATCCATGTTGCATCATCAAATCTTATTGTACTATTTTGATCCTCAGTCTCGGCCTGACACTCATCCTATGTCTAAGATGTCATGGCCTCATATGACTCCTTCAATTACAATTTA
Organism: Viscum album; assembly: GCA_963277665.1. Taxonomy (NCBI): domain Eukaryota; kingdom Viridiplantae; phylum Streptophyta; class Magnoliopsida; order Santalales; family Viscaceae; genus Viscum; species Viscum album. The sequence continues at coordinate 1,883,497,247 of OY728141.1, read as the reverse complement.
AAATTCAAATAGTAAAAATATTATTTTTAGTGAATTTTAAAACTCAAAAAGAAATTATACTAACAACAATATGACGTTGGTGATCACCTTTATTCTTTCTAATGACAAAATCACTATACTTCTTCCTATAAACATCAAACTATATAATATCAGGTTATTCGACTACCTATATGAGTGTAAAATTAATAGTTTAGATTTAATGTTATATAAATTGTTAAAAAAAGTACTTACCATATGTTTCCAATGCTTACTGAATGTACGACTACCAGCTTTATGTGTTACCTTCTGTCTCTCAAGGTTATGTCAATCTAATGATTCTCGCCTCTAAAAAATAGATCCCATCTAGTATGAAAACAATCCATCCCAAAATTGAGATGATATGTAATATGGTTAGTGGGCACAACATGACTGATCAAAATATGTGAATCCCTCTTTCTGCATTGTTGTCCTCCTCAAATTGTGCAAAAACTGAGGGCAACACTCATGCATAAATATCTCCCATGCCTCCTAGATATAATCTTATATACTATCATCGATGAGATACCATAAACCCTACAAATAATTAATAATATCAAGTTATTAATTAAATAAATTTAAAAATTATTATTATTTCTTTATGTATCATCCATTGATCAAACTTGTAGTGTTGAACATCAACATGAATCTAATCTCATGTAACCCAAGCGTCAAAAAAACAATTCCTCAATATATCACTCCCCTATCCAACAACAATATGAAAAATGTTGCGAAAAAATAGAACAAATAATTAAACAATTAGTATATAAATAAATTAATGAAAATTAATGAAAACTAACTAAAATGCACAACTAAACATACCTCCGTATATGTGGATCGAACTGAAGTCATGGGCTTCACTCAGGGATAGGGTTAGGAATCATCAATCTCACAAGACCATAACCCCTTTGAGTCCTTGATGACCCACCAACAGTATGAGGGTCATATGATGTAGCATCAGTCTTATCATTAGGTAGTAAAACATCATCCAACTCATGAAATATATTAGATAAACATTTTTCATCCATCTAAAACATGAAATGACTATTTTCATCTAATAAATAAAAAAAGTATTATATATAGATATATATTATTTATGATTATAAACATTATTTAATTATGTAAATCCTCATCCTCATCTTCGTATATGATAGTGTAAATATCTTCATATTCCTTCTCAGTATCATCAATTTCCATGGGAGTTTAATCTTCATCATCTCTTGATATTTTAAATTCACTTGTTATATCAACAACAACATCACCTCCATCAACCCATAACTGTTGGGTATCATCATCAATATTCATGTCTCTTCATGGAAAAGATTTATTTAGAGTTTTCTCTTACAAAATTTCAATTCCTTACAATTTAGTAAAACCACATTCACTTTGGATAAACTGGTTTTCATGAGATTTTATTTTAATTATGATCCACCAATCACTTAACTCTCTCGAAGAAAAACAATAATTTCCATAATAAATTTTATGTGACTGATTAACCAATTAAAATGTTTTATTCACTATAAGAAGGTTTTTATATTTAATAACAACGATTCCATGGCATGAATGAACACGCAAGCCTTTATCAGTTTCCAACCAATGATATTTAAACATCGTTATGTAATTTTATCCCAGATAACACAGTTTAATTATTTCTTCTAGTAATCCATAAAAGTCAACATCACTTTCTTTATGATGAGATCTTCTCAAGAAAACACCACAATTTATTGCTTTTTTTAATTCCCCATATGCACGTGTATTAAAACAAAAACCATTTACCACATATGCATTATAAGATTTAACCATTTTTTGGTGATGGGTTACTCAATACAAACGATTGACTATAAATTTTATCATCATTTTGAGATACTATAAAATTTGAAAAACAATTATCAATATAAAAAATTATTAATTGATTTTATATGTTAAAATAAAAACAATTTAATTTACCATTTTTTTGAAACTAGAAAGAAAAATTATTTTTCTGATGTTCTTGAAGAGTAAATGATGTAATTTGTGGAAACTATTTCTTGATATGATTATCATATAACCTAAAAATAAAATAATATTAATTTAATTTTTTAAAAAATATAGAATAATTAATAGTAACACTCACTGTATAAATGGTTTCATTTCTTCACAGTTGATCAGAACATATGTATGAGCTCTATGATGTTCATCATCTAAAATCCATCATTCATGAACTCCACCAAAGCCAAGTTCAAGATGATTAAAAACTTATAATTTTTTCATTTCATCATCAACATTTCTGTCATTACATCTAATGCAAACATTTTTTGAGGGATATTTAGATTGAACATAATGAGAGCAGAAAAATGAAATTTCCTCCTGCAAATAAGCTTCTGCAATTGATCCTTGAATTTATGTTTTTTTTACATACCTTTTTTCAATTTCTAAATGCATTTATCATATGTGTATATCCATCGAAACTATACCATCCCTCCATATTTTTCTTCATGCAGAAAATGTAATATAAAATGTTCCATTATTTCAAATAAATCTAGTGGGTTTTTTTCCAATTTACATAAAATTAAAATAACTTCTTCTTGCAGTCTACTAAGTGCATCGTAGTATTTTTTTCACTACATTAATATCTTAGAAAAAATATTATATTTCTATTAGCACATCCCAATATAATTCAACAAACCACTAAATTCAATTAGTGTAAGTCTTTCCATTATAACATGACAATCATGACTTTTTAATCTGTTAATATGAAAAATTTTGAGACATCTAGCCAAATTGAAAACATAACCATCTGGAATCCTCAAATCTATAATACAATTACAAAATAATAATAAATTTTCTTTAGAAACTTTATAAGTTGCTTTTGAATTCATTAACTTCTTTGATCTGACATTTTCAATCAGTTCCAGTTCTAGTCACCTGAAAATTTGGGCAAGAACTAATCGTGCCTTTACATTATCTTTGGTCTTACCTAGTGTGTTAAAAAATGTATAAAATATACTATCAAAATATTTCTTCTCAATATTCATGATAACCAACATGTGATTGACCAACAAATCTGACCAATACGGTAGATCCCCAAAAATGCTATGTTTCATCAAATTGTGTTCTTTCCTAAAGGCATTAATTTTATGTTGGTTTATATTCAGTCCAAATGTAATGGTAGGTAATGATGAGACAGTAGATTTTAAATCAATACCTGAGATCATTGTTGGAGGCTCATCCCATTCAATTGTGCCATTTATAAAATGATATATGTTTCTCTAAAAAGGAAGATCGGTTGGAATAAATCTACAATGACAGTATAAAAAACAAGGTTTTCTTCCATTGATGAGCACAAACAGTTTTTTGACTCTCATACAGTACATACATGATTTTGGACCATGTGTACTCCAGCCAGAAAACATTCCATATTCTGGGAAGTCACTAATTGTCCACATCAATGCAGCTTTCGTTAGGAAATTTTGTTTCGTAGAAACATCATATGTATTGACACCCTTACTCCACAATAAATTTAACTCATCAATCAATGAATTCAAATAAATGCCAATATTATTTTTTGGATATCTAGTAATTAGTAAGGTTGAAAAGATATAAGGCTCATTCAGCAATATCCAATGAGGTAAATTGTACAGAGTTATAAAGACGGGCCAACAAGAATATTAACTACCGTAAGAACCAAATGGACATAAACCATTAGTAGAAAGACCCAATCACATTTTTAGGCTTCTAAAGTAAAAGACGGATTATTACTAATTATTTCTAATTAATACTAATCATTACTAATTAATGACAATTATTACTAATTAATACTAATTTTACCAATTTTTACTAATTTTTACTAATTTTTACTAATTATTACTAATTATTACTAAATTCCACTAATTATTACAAATTACAACTAATTATTACTAATTGTCACTAATTTTTTTAATTACCACTAATTTTTAGTAATTACTACTAATTATTACTAATTATTACTAATTATTACTAATTATTACTACTTATTACTATTTATTATAATTTAACACTAATTTTTACTAATTTTTACAAATTATTACTTATTATTTCTAATTTTTACTAATTATTACTAATTTTTACTAATTATTAATAATTTTTACTAATTTTTACTAATTATCATTAATTATCACTAATTATCACTAATTATGGCTAATTACCACTAATTACCACTAATTTTTACTAATTATTACTAATTATTACTAATTATTACTAATAATCACTAATTATTATGAATTTTTACTAATTACCTGTAATTTTTACTAATTTCCACTAATTTTTATTAATTATTACAAATTATTACAAATTATACTAATTTAATTTTTTAAAATTTATAATAATGTATACTATTTTTTAATAATTTATTATTAATTTTTACTTAGTTATAACTAATTACCATTAATTAGTACTAATTAACCCTAATTATTACTAATTATAGCTAATTATTAATAATTACCCATAATTATTACAAATTATTGATAATTAAGAAAAATTATTTAAAATTAAAACTATTTAATTTTAATTATAAACATTACTGTAAAAAAACTAAATATTTCTTAAAATAATTAATGCAAAATAAAACTAATTAATTATAATTAAATCTAAAAATTACTAATTAATAATAATTATTACTAATATTAAATAAAATAAACAATAAAAACAGATAAATACCTTGAAACTGAATCTCTATGAGGATACAAAGTTTGAAATTTGATCCCCTATGAAGTTTAAAACTCAAAAAAGTTAAGTAAACAATATGTGAGTAGAAGAGTTCTGAGGAGTTTAGAGAAGATGCGAATGGAAAAAAAATTTGGGGGGTATATATAGGTTAGATCAGTTATGATGGGACTATTTGTGATTGGATTCTCATCACAAATACTATTATTTTCCACGAGACCCATCACAAATAGCTATACGGTTACTAATTGTGGTGGCAGAAAAATTAGTATTTATGATGAGACCCATCACAAATACTATCAAGAACACATCATTTATAACTAGCGTAAACCCCCATCACAAATAATAAAAAAATGGGATGAGTATTTGCGATGGGGTTTGATCCTCATCGCAAATACTCATCCAGTGCTTTGGTGCGCACAATACGCCAAAGGTTTTTATAATGAGAACTAATTCTAATCGCAAACATGGGTTTTTACAGACTATTTGTGGACAGGATACGACTCTTGTCACAAAAAACTCGTCGTGAAACTATGAAATTCCCAATTGGGATTTTTTTAGGATTTTTATGGTTTTTTGGGTTTTTTTGGGTTTTAAGGATTTTTATTGTTTTAAGGGATTTTTCAAGTATTTTCAAAGTTTTTTGGGTTTTATGGTCTTTTTTAGTTTTTTAGGGTTTTTATGGTTTTTTAGAGTTTTTTAACATTTTAAGGGTTTTAAAGTTTTATGTTATTTTTAGAGTTTTTATGTGTTTTGGGATTTTTTATGGTTTTTAGGGGTATTATGGTTTTTAGGGGTTTTTAGGGTTTTAGGGTTTTTTATGTTTTCTCAGATTTTTATGGATTTTTTATGATTTTTATGGTTTTTAGGGTTTTTTACTTAGTTTGAGAGTTTTAGGAGTTTTTAGGGTTTTTTTGAAAGGAAAATAGAAAGTATATATAGAAGAATGATTAAATACAAACAAATCACCCAAGGTGTTTTATGGGGTTTTTAGCGTGTTTTACATTTTATAGGGATTTTAGGGATTTTTTAGGATATTTATGTTTTTTTTTGTTTTTAGGGATTTTATGGATTTTGAGAGTTTTTCGGGTTTTTTCATGGTTTTTTTTAATGTTTTAGTGTTTTTATTGTTTTTTTGGGTTTTCAGGGTTTTTTATTTTTTTGGGTTTTTGAAGGATTTTTAGATTTTTTAATATTTTTAGGGTTTTAAAGGGTTTTTTGAGTTTGTAGTGATTTTTAGGATATTTATGGGTTTTTAAGGTTTTTATGGTTTTTAGGGGTTTTCAAGATATTTAGGGTTTTTATGTTTTCAGGTATTTTTAGGGATTTTTTGGGATTTTTATGGGTTTTAGTGTTTTTAGGGATTTTGAGGGGTTTAGGGTTTTTTCAGGGTTCATTAGGGGTTTTAGTTTTTTAGGGTTTTCAAGACTTTTTTAGTCTTTAGGGTTTTTTTGAGTTTTAAGGGGTTTTGACAGTTTTTAGATTTTTTTGATGCTTTTAGGGGTAATAAGGATTTTTAGAGTTTTTAATGTTTTTAATGTTTTTGTTGGTTTTTATGGTTTTTTTGTTTTTTCATGGGGGGGGGGGGGGGGGTTAGGGTTTTTATGTTTTTAGGGATTTTTTCAGGATTTTTATGATTTTACTGTTTTTAGTGGGTTTAGGGATTTTGAGGGGTTTTAGTGTATTTAAGGGTTTTTAGGGTTTTCAGGGGATTCGAAGGTTTTTTTTATTTTGGGGGATTTATGGTTTTTTTGATTTTTAGGGGTTTTAATTGTTTTAAGAGTTTTTAAATGTTTTATTGGTTTTTAGGGTTCTTTTAGGTTTCATGAGTTTTATGGTTTTTAGGGTTTTTCTGGGTTTTTAGGGTTTTTTGTATTTTTATTCAAGGATTTTTAGTGTTTTTTAGGATTTTTATGGTTTTTAGGGTTTTTATGGTTTTTAGGGACTTTGATGGTTTGGGGGGGGGGGGGTTGGGGGTTTTTCAGGGTTTTTAAGGTTTTTTTTTTGTTTTTTGGGGTTTTTATGGGTTTTTTGAGTTTTTAGGGGTTTTTAATGTTTTTTGGTGTTTTTATGGTTTTCAGGGGGTTTTCAAGGTTTTTAAGTTTTTTATGTTTTAAGGGATTTTTTTTGTTTTTTATTATTTTTAGGGTTTTTAGGGATTTTTAAGTGTTTAATGGCTTTAGGGTTTTCTAGGGTTTTAGGTGTTTTAGGGGTTTTAAGGGTTTTAAGGTTCTTTTGGGGTTTTTAGGGTTTTTTGTGTTTTTTTGTGTTTTTTAGTGTTTTTAATGTTTTTAAAGTTTATAAACATTTTTATGGTTTAAAGGTTTTTTAGAGTTTTTAGTGGGTTTTTAGGGTATTTACGGGTTTTTAGGGTTTTAAGGTTTTTAGTGGTGTTTATGGTTTTCAAGGGTTTTTAGGTTTTTAGGGGGGTTTATGCTTTCAATGATTTTTAGCACTTTTAAGGATTTTTATGGTTTTTATAGTTTTTAAAGATTTCAACGGTTTTATGGGTTTTTATGGTTTTTAAGGGTTTTATGGTTTTCATGGATTTTATAGTTTTTTGGGGGGTTTAGGGTTTTTTGAATTTTTTTGAGTCTTAATGTTTTTTTAGATTTTAATGCTTTTAGGGTTGTAATAATTTTTAGTGGGTTTTTAGGGATTTTATGTGTTTAAGGTTTTTTGGTTTTCTGGAGTTTTTTATATTTTCTGGGATATTTTGGGCTCTTTTCGGTTTTTTATTTTTTTTAAGTTTTTTAGGGATTTTGAGGGTTTTTAATGTTTTGGGGATTTTAGTGTTCTTAGGGGTTTTATGGTCTTTTTGGTTTTTTTGGTTTTTTTGGTTTTTTAGGGGTTTTCCTATTTTTCCAGTTTTTTAACATTTTTAGGGGTTTTAACCTTTTTTATAATTTTTAATTATTTTTAGATTTTTTAGAAGTGTTTAGGGTTTCTATGGTTTTTTGTGTTTTTTATGTTTTTAGGGACTTTAGGACTTTTTTCAGATTTTTATGATTTTTAGGTTTTTAGGGATTTTGAATGTTTGTTTGGTTTTCAATGATTTTTAGGGTTTTTATGGACTTTCAGGGTTTTTTGGTCACTTGTGGTTTTCTGGTTTTTTTTAGTTTTTAGGGTTTTTAAGGATTTTAGAGTTTTTTTAACATTTTAGGGGTTTTAAGGATTTTTAGAGATTTTTGTGTTTTTAGAATTTTTATGGGTGTCTGGGTTTTGATGGTTTTTAGGGGCCATTATGATTTCATAAGTTTTCATGATTTTTATGGGTTTTTATGTTTTCAGGGTTTTTATGGATTTTATAGGATTTTTCTAGTTTTAGGGTTTTTAAGGGTTTTAGGGGTTTTTAGGTTTTTTAGGGTTTTTAGGGGTTTGCATGATTTTTAGTGCTTTTAGTATTTCTATGGATATTCTAGGTCCTTATGGTCTTTTTTTTCATTTTTATGTTTTTTAAGGTTTTTAGTGTTTTTTTCAATTCCTAGTGTTTTTAAAGGTTTTTAGAGTTATTAGAGGGTTTTTATGGTTTTTATAGGATTTTAGGGTTTTGACGGTTTTTATGGATTTTTATGGTATTTAGGGTATTTTCAGGGTCTCAAAGGTATTTTTATGTTTTTAGAGTTTTTAGGGAATTTTTAGGTTTTTTTATGGTTTTTGGGTTTTTACGGTTTTTAGGGTTTTTAGAAATTTTGAGGGTTTTTAGGGGTTTTTATGGGTATTTATGGGTTTATTTGAGTTTTTAAGCTTTTATAGAGTTTTTTTTAACATTTTTAGGGTTTTTAACGGTTTTAAGAGTTTTTGTGGAGGGGTTAGGGGTTTTCTTGGTTTTTATGGGTTTTTATAGTTTTTAGTGATTTTTAAAGCTTTTACTGGGTTTTAAGGTATTTTAAGGATTTTATGATTTTTTAGGTTTTTTATGTTTTCAGGGATTTTTAAGGATTCTTATGGTTTTTATGTTTTATTTGGGTTTTTAGTGTTTTTTAGGGTTTTTTGGGACTTTTGGGTTTTATGTGTTTTTTTAAGTTTTTAGGTTTGTTGAGGCTTGTATTGTTTCTTAACATTTTTAGGGGGTTTAAGGGGTTTTAGTGTTTTTAGTGGTTTTAGGTTTTTTACGGGCTTTTAAGGTTTTATAAGTTTTTAGGGGTTTTGTGGTTTTGAAGAGTTTTTTAGGTTTTTTTATCATTTTTTATGTTTTTAGGGATTTTTATGGTTTTTTCAGGGTTTTTAGTGGTTTTCAAGGTTTTTTCAGTCTTTTCAGTTTTTAGCTTTTTTTGAGTTTTTAGGGGTTTTAAGGTTTTTGAGAGTTTTTTTAACATTTTTAGGTATTTTAAGGGTTTTTAGAGTTATTAGTGGGTTTTGGGGTTTGTACGGGGTTTTAGGGTTTTTTACGATTTTAGGGGTGTATGGTTTTAAAGGGGTTTTTAGGAATTTTTACATTTTCGGTATTTTTAGAGCTTTTATTGAATTTTTATGGTTTTTAATGTTTTTAGGAATTTTAAGGGTTTGTAGGGGTTTTCATGGTTTCGTAGGGGTTTTAGGGTATTTAATGTTTTTAAGGATTTTTCAACATTTTTATGGGTTTTAAGGATTTTATGTTTTCAATGGTTCTTCAAGTTTTTATGATTTTTTAGGATTTTTATGGTATTTATGGGTTTTTATGGTCTTCAGGGGTTTTATAGTTTTTATATATTTTTTACTTTTTCAGAGATTTTATAGGATTTTTATAGTTTTTAGAGTTTTTAGGGATTTTGAGGGGTTTTAGGGGTTTTAGTGGGTTTTGGGCCTTTTAGGGTATTTATGGGTTTTTTGGGGTTTTAGGATTTTTTTAGTTTTTTAGGGGTTTTTAGGTTTTTAGATTTTCTTAACATTTTTTGGGTTTTTCTAGGCTCTTAGAGTTTTTAGTGGGTTTTTAGGATTTTTTGGGGTTTTATGGATTTTAAAGGTTTTTATGGTTTTCAGGATTATTTTGGGTTTTTATGGTTTTTTACCTTTCTGGGATTTTTAGGGATTTTTAGGATTTTATGGTTTTTATGGTTTTTCGGGTTTTTATGGTTTTTTGGGATTTTGAGGGGTTTTCTAGTTTTTCAGGGGTTTTAGGGGTTTTCAAAAAAATTTGGTCTATTTGGTTTTTTGCGTTTCTTTTTGTGTGTTTAGGGATTTTAAGGTTTTTAGTGTTTTTTAAAATTTTTAGGGTTTTAAGGTGTTTTTAGAGTATTTAGTATTTTTTAGTTTTTTATGGGGTTTTAGGGGGGATTTAAAGTTTTTAGGAGTATTTACAGGTTTTAGTGAGGTTTTTAAGGTTTTTAGGGTTTTTTACGTTTTTAAGGATTTTTACTTTTTTCTTAAGATTTTTATGGTTTTTGTGTTTTTTGGGTTATTAGATATTTGGAGGGTTTTTAGTGTTTTTTAGGGTTTTTAGGCTTTTTAAGGGTTTTTGTGGTCATTTTAGATTTTTAGTGATTTTTTTTTGAGTTTTTAGGGTTTTAGAGGTTTTTAAATTTTCAGGGATTTTTTGGTATTAATAGGATTTTTATGGGTTTTAGGATTTTTTTTGGCTTTTATGGTCTTTGAGGTTTTTAGAGGTTTTTGGGGTTTTATGGTTTTTAGGGGTTTTTTGGTTTTTAAAGTTTTTATTGTTTTTTGAGTCTTTTAGGATTTTTGAGGTTTTTGTGTTTTTAACATTTTTATGGATTTTATGGGTTTTTAGAGTTTCTAGTGGATTTTTTGGGGTTTTATGGACTTTTGGGGTTTTATAAATTTTTTATCGTCTTTTGGGTTTTCTAGGGTTTTAGGGTTTTTTATGTTTCTGGGATTTAAAGGGATTTTTTAGGATTTTCAGGGTTTTTAAGATTGTTTAAAGGTTTTTTGGGATTTTGTGAGTTTTTAGGGGTTATTAGAGATTTTTAGGGGTTTAAGTGTTTTTCAGGGTTTTTAGTATCTTTTTGGGGGTTTTGGGGTTTTTTAGTTTCCTTGGGTTTTAAGGGTGTTTAGTGTTTTTTAACCTTTTTAGAGGTTTTTTTTGTTTTTATGGGTTTTAAATGTTTTTAGGGAATTTTATGGTTTTCAGGGGTCTTTTAGAGTTTTTAGGGTTTTTTTTGTTTTCAGGGATTTATTAGGCTTTTTAGGATTTTTTTGTTTTTAGGGTTTTTAAGGATTTTTAGGTTTTTTAGAGTTTTCATGGGTTTTAGTGTTTTTTTCATGGTTTTTAGGGTCTTTTTGGTTTTTAGAGGTATTTGTTGAGATTTTTGGGGTTTTAAGGGTTTTCAGAGTTTTTAACCTTTTTAGTGGTTTTAAGGGTTTTTAGTGTTTAAGTTGGTTTTTAGGGTTTTTAGGGGTTTTTGGGGGGGTTTTAGGTTTTTATAGTTTTTAGGGGTTTTAGGGGTTTTTTATGTTTTTAGGGATTTTTCAAGATTTTTTTAGTAATTTTAGGATTTTTAGGGTTTTTAGGGATGTTGTGTTTTTAGGGTTTTCAGTGTGTTTATGGTTTTGGGGGTTTTATGTTATTTTTTTATTTTTAGGGGTTTTTTTATTTTTAGGGTTTTTAAGGGTTTTTAGATTTTTTTGAATTTTTTTCTAGGTTTAAGGGTTTTTAGATGTTTTAGTGGGATTTTGGGACTTTGTGGGTTTTAAGGTTCTTTATGGTTTTTATAGTTTTTAGGGGGGGGGGGGTTTAGAATTTTTAAGGTCTTTTACATTTTCAAGGATTTTTACGGATTTTTATAGTTTTTATAGTTTTTATGGTTTTTGAGGGTTTCTCAAGGTTTCTAGGGTTTTTCATGTTTTTAGGGTCTTTTTAGGTTTTATGGTTTTTTTTTGACTTTTTAGGGTTTTTAAGGTATTTGAGAGATTTTAACATTTTTAGGGGTTTTAATGATTTTTATAGTTTTGTGTGATTGAGGGTTTTTAGGATTTTTAATGTTTTTTTTGATTTTTTATGGTTTTCAGGGTTTTTTCATGTTTTTAGGGGTTTTTATATTTTTTGGGGTTTTAGGATTTTTTTTAAAGTTTTAGGGGTTTAAAGTGTTTTTAGAGTTTTTAGTGGGTTTTTATGTTTTTATTCATTTTAGGGTTATTTTAGGATTTTTGTTGGTTTTTATGGTTTTTTGGGATTTTGACGGGTTTTAGGGTTTTTCAAAGTTTTTTAGGGTTTTTAGGATTTTCAGGGTATTTAGGGTCTTTTTGGGTTTTTATGTTTTTTTGAGTTTTTAGTGTTTTCATGTTTTTTAGAGTTTTTTATGTTTTTAGGGGTTTTTAGAGTTTTTAGTGGGTTTTTAGGGTTTTTATGGTATTTTTAATGTTTTAGGGGTTTTATGGTTTTCATGGTTTTTTACAGTTTTTAGGGTGTTTTACATTTTGCTGTGATTTTAGGTATTTTTTAGGATATTTATGGTTATTTTTGTTTTTAGGGTTTTTATGGATTTTGAGAGTTTTTAGGTTTTTTCATTGTTTTTTAGTGTTTTTAGGGTTTTTATTGTTTCTTGGGTTTTTGAAGGATTTTTAGAGTTTTTTAATTTTTTTAGGGGTATAAATGGTTTTTTTAGTTTGTAGTAATTTTTAGGTTATTTATGGGTTTTAAAAGTTTTTATGGTTTTTAAGGGTTTTCAGGATATTTAGGGTTTTTATGTTTTCAGGGATTTTTAGGGATTTTTTAGGATTTTTATGGGTTTCAGGGTTTTTCTTGATTTTGAGGGTTTTGGGTTTTTTCAAGGTTTATTAGGGGTGTTAGGTTTTTAGGGTTTTCCGGACATTTTCGATCTTTAGGGTTTTTTGTGTTTTTAAGGGTTTTGACAGTTTTTAGAGTTTTTGAAGTTTTCAGGGGTAATAAGGATTTTTAGAGTTTTTAGTGTTTTATGGTTTACATTGGTTTTTATGGTTTTTCAAAAGTTTTTTATGGTATTTACATTTTAAGGGATTTTTTTCAGGATTTTTATGTTTTTACGGTTTTTTAGTTGTTTTAGGGATTTTTAGGGTTTTAGTGTTTTTTAGGGTTTTTAGTGTTTTTAGGGGTTTTGAGGGTTTTTTTATATTTTGGGGGATTTAGGGTTTTTTTGAGTTTTTAGTGGTTTTAACGGTTTTAAGATTTTTTAATGGTTTTATGGATTTTTAGGATTCTTTTAGGTTTTAGGAGTTTTATGGTTTTTAGGGGTTTTTTAGGGTTTTATGGTTTTTTATTTTTTTCAGGGATTTTTAGAGTTTTTTAGGATTCTTATGGTTTTTAGGTACTTCAATAATTTTTAGGGTTTTTATATGGTTTTAAGGGTTTTCAGGGTTTTCTGGGGTTTTTGGGTTTTTTATGTGTTTTTTGAGTTTTTTAGGGTTTTAAGGTTTTTTAGAGTTTTTAAACTTTTTTATCGGTTTTCTGGGTTTGAATAATGTTTAGTGGTTTTTAGGGTTTTTAGGGGGTTTTTAATCTTTTTTGGGGTTTTTATGGTTTTCAGGGGGTTTTCATGGTTTTAAGGATTTTTACGTTTTAAGGGATTTTTTTATATTTTTTATTGTTTTTAGGGTTTTTTGGGATTTTTTAGTGTTTAAAGGCTTTAGGATTTTCTAGGGTTTTATGTTTTTTAGGGGTTTTAAGGGTCTTTTGGGTTTTTAGGGGTGTTTGTGTTTTTTAGTGTTTTTAATGTTTTTAAACATTTTTAGGGTTTAAAGGATTTTTAGAGTTTTTAGTGGGTTTTATGGTATTTACAAGTTTTTAGAGGTTTTAAGGTTTTCATGGGTGTTTATGGTTTTCAGGGGTTTTTAGGTTTTTAGGAGGATTTATGTTTTCAATGATTTTATGCGCTTTTAAGGATTTTTATGGTTTTAAGGTTTTCAGAGTTTTTAATGATTTCGATGGTTCTTAGGGTTTTTAAGTGTTTTATGGTTTTAATGGATTTTATAGTTTTTTGGGGGTTTTAGTGTTTTTTGACTTTTTAGGATTTTAAGGTTTTTTAGAGTTTTTAATGCTTTTAGGGGTAGTAAGAATTTATAGTGGGTTTTTAGGGATTTTATGGGTTTTTAAGGTTTTATGGTTTTCTGGGGATTTTTAGATTTTCTAGGATATTGTGGGTTTGTTTAGGATTTTTATGGTTTTTATGTTTTTAATTGATTTTTAGGATTTTTAGGTTTTTGTGGTTTTTAGTGTTTTTATTGGTTTTATGGCCTTTTTGGATTTTTAGGTTTTTTTAGTTTTTTTGGGTTTTTACGATTTTTAGAGTTTTTTTGACATTTTTAGGGTTTTTTTACTTCTTTAGAGTTTTTATTGGTTTTTAGGGGTTTTGGGGTTTTTTAAGGTTTTGAGGGTTTTTACGGTTTTTAAGTATTTTTAGGACTTTTATCATATTTTAGGATTTTTCGGGTTTTTAAGGATTTTGAAGTTTTTTTGGGGTTTTCAATGTTTTTATGGGTTTTTAGGGTTTTTTTGGCCACTTGTGGTTTTCAAGTTTTTTTTTGTGTTTTTGGGGGTTTTAAGGATTCTTAGAGTTTTTTAACATTTTAAGAATTTTTAGAGTTTTTAGTATTTTTAGGGTTTTTATGGGTTTCAGGGTTTTGATGGCTTTAGGGGGCTTTATGATTTCATAGGTTTTCAGGGTTTTTAGGGGTTTTTATGTTTTTAGGGTTTTTAGGGATTTTTTAGGATTTTTCTAGTTTTTCAGGTTTTTAAGGGTTTTAGGGATTTTTGAGGATTTTTAGGGGTTTTTAGGATTTTTAGTGGTTTTAGGGATTTTGATGGGTTTTAGTGTATTTAAGGGTTTTTAGGGTTTTAGGGAAAGGAAGATGCGAGGGTCAGGGTTTTGGGGTTTTTTAAGGTTTTGAGGGTTTTTAAGGTTTTTAAGTATTTTTAGGTCTTTTCTCATATTTTAGGATTTTTCGAGTTTTTAAGGATTTTGAAGGTTTTTTGGGGTTTTCAATGTTTTTATGGGTTTTTAGGGTTTTTTTGGCCACTTGTGGTTTTCAAGTTTTTTTTGTGTTTTTGGGGGTTTTAAGAATTCTTATAGTTTTTTAACATTTTTAGAATTTTTAGAGTTTTTAGTATTTTTAGGGTTTTTATGGGTTTCAGGGTTTTGATGGTTTTAGGGGGCATTATGATTTCATAGGTTTTCAGGGTTTTTAGGGGTTTTTATGTTTTTAGGATTTTTAGGGATTTTTAGGGATTTTTCTAGTTTTTAGGGTCTTTAAGGGTTTTAGTGATTTTTGAGGATTTTTAGGGGTTTTCAAGATTTTTAGTGGTTTTAGGGATTTTGAGGGGTTTTAGTGTATTTAAGGGTTTTTAGGGTTTTTAGGGCAAGGAAGATGCGAGGGTCGGGCTATTCCCCCCCCCCCCCCAAATTTATTACAAAGAAAAAGTAGACACAACAGACAAGGGAAGGGAGGGGTCAAATGACCCACACCGAAAAATCCCTTACAACCGAAAACAAAAAAGACCCCAAAAGAGAGAAAAACAAAATCTAAATAAGTAAAATCACACAAAGCCAAGGATTTTTAGTGTTTTTTAGGATTTTTATGGTTTTTAGGGTTTTTATGGTTTTTAGGGACTTTGACGGTTTTGAGGGGTTTTGGGGTTTTTTAGGGTTTTTTAGGGTTTTTAGGGTTTTTTTGTTTTTGGGGTTTTTATGGGTTTTTTGAGTTTTTAGGGGTTTTAAGGTTTTTAAGAGTTTTTAAACATTTTTAGGGGTTTTAAGGGTTTTAATAATTTTTAGTGGTTTTTTGAGTTTTTAGGGGTTTTTAATGTTTTTTGGTTTTCAGGGGGTTTTCAAGGTTTTTATTTTTTTTATGTTTTAAGCGATTTTTTTTGTTTTTTTATTATTTTTAGGGTTTTTAGGGATTTTGAAGGGTTTAAAGGCTTTAGGGTTTTCTAGGGTTTTAGGTGTTTTAGGGGTTTAAAGGGTTCTAAGGGTCTTTTGGGGTTTTTAGGGTTTTTTGTTTTTTTTAGTGTTTTTTAGTGTTTTTAATGTTTTTAAAGTTTATAAACATTTTTATGGTTTAAAGGTTTTTTAGAGTTTTTAGTGGGTTTCTAGGGTATTTACGTGTTTTTAGGGTTTTTAGGGTTTTTAGGGGTGTTTATGGTTTTCAAGGGTTTTTAGGTTTTTTAGGGGGGGTTTATGCCTTCAATGATTTTTAGCGCTTTTAAGGATTTTTATGGTTTTTAAGGGTTTTATGGTTTTCATGGATTTTATTGTTTTTTGTGGGGTTTAGGGTTTTTTGAGTTTTTTTGGGTTTCAATGTTTTTTAGATTTTAATGCTTTTAGGGGTTGTAAGAATTTTTAGTGGGTTTTTAGGGATTTTATGTGTTTTAGGGTTTTATGGTTTTCTGGAGTTTTTTATATTTTCTGGGATATTTTGGGCTCTTTTCGGATTTTTATGGTTTTTAAGTTTTTTAGGGATTTTGAGTGTTTTTTGGGTTTTTGGGGATTTTAGTGTTTTTAGGGGTTTTATGGTCTTTTTGGTTTTTTTGGGTTTTTCCAATTTTTAGAGTTTTATAACATTTTTAGGGTTTTTAACTTTTTTTATAGTTTTTAATTAATTTTAGGATTTTTAGATGTTTTGAGGGTTTTTAAGGTTTTTAGGGTTTTTTATGTTTTTAGGGACTTTAAGACTTTTTTTTTCAGATTTTTATGATTTTTAGGGTTTTTAGTGATTTTGAAGGTTTGTTTGGTTTTCAATTTTTTTAGGGTTTTTATGGACTTTCAGGGTTTTTTGGTCACTTTTGGTTTTCTGGTTTTTTTTTGAGTTTTTAGGGTTTTTAATGATTTTAGAGTTTTTTAACATTTTAGGGGTTTTAAGGATTTTTAGAGATTTTAGTGTTTTTAGAATTTTTATGGGTTTCAGGGTTTTGATGGTTTTTAGGGGCGATTATGATTTCATAAGTTTTCATGATTTTTATGGGTTTTTATGTTTTCAGGGTTTTTATGGATTTTTTAGGATTTTTCTAGTTGTAGGTTTTTTAAGGGTTTTAGGGGTTTTTAGGTTTTTTATGGTTTTTTGGGGTTTTTAGGATTTTTAGTGCTTTTAGTATTTCTATGGATTTTCTAGGTCCTTATGGTCTTTTATTTTTTTTTCATTTTTTTCATTTTTTTAGGTTTTTTAGTGTTTTTTTCAATTCTTAGTGGTTTTAATGGTTTTTAGAGTTATTAGTGGATTTTGATGGTTTTTATAGGTTTTTAGGGTTTTGAAGGTTTTTATGGATTTTTATAGTATTTAGGGTATTTTCAGGGTCTCAAAGGTATTTTTTTGTTTTTAGAGTTTTTAGGGAATTTTTTGGTTTTTTTATGGTTTTTGGGTTTTTAGGGTTTTTAGGAATTTTGAGGGTTTTTAGGGGTTTTTATGTGTATTTATGGGTTTATTTGGGTTTTTAAGGTTTTATAGAGTTTTTTTAACATTTTTAGGGGTTTAAAGGGTTTTAAGAGTTTTTTTGGGGGAGGGGTTAGGGGTTTTCTTGGTTTTTATGGGTTTTTAGAGTTTTTAGTGATTTTTAGGGTTTTTACTGGGTTTTAAGGTATTTTAAGGTATTTTATGATTTTTTAGGTTATTTATGTTTTCAGGGATTTTTAAGGGTTTTTATGGTTTTTATGTTTTATTTGGTTTTTTAGTGTTTTTTTGGGAATTTTGGGTTTTATGTGTTTTTTTAAGTTTTTAGGTTTGTTGAGGCTTGTATAGTTTCTTAACGTTTTTAGGGGGTTTAAGGGGTTTTAGTGTTTTTAGCGGTTTTAGGTTTTTTATGGGCTTTTAAGGTTTTATATGTTTTTATGGGTTTTGTGGTTTTGAAGAGTTTTTTAGGTTTTTTATCATTTTTTATGTTTTTAGGGATTTTTATGGTTTTTTCAGGGGTTTTAGTGGTTTTTAAGGTTTTTTCAGTCTTTTGAGTTTTTAGTTTTTTTGAGTTTTTAGGGGTTTTAAGGTTTTTGAGATTTTTAAACATTTTTAGGGATTTTAATGGTTTTTAGAGTTTTTAGTGGGTTTTGGGGTTTGTACTGGGTTTTAGGGGTTTTTTACGATTTTAGGGGTGTATGGTTTTAAAGGGGTTTTTAGGAATTTTTACATTTTTCAGAATTTTTAGAGCTTTCATTGAATTTTTATGGGTTTTAAGGTTTTTAGGAATTTTAAGGGTTTGTAGGGGTTTTCATGGTTTCTTAGGGCAAGGAAGATGCAAGGGTCGGGCTATCCCCCCCCCCAATTTATTAGAAAGAAAAAAGGAAAAAAATTTGGTCGATTTCTCGATTTGTGCGAGTCATCTACGACTTTAGGGTATTTAATTTTTTTAAGGATTTTTCAACATTTTTATGGGTTTTATGGGATTTAAAGTTTTCAATGGTTATTCGAGTTTTTATGGTTTTTTAGGATTTTTATGGTATTTATGGGTTTTTATGGTCTTTAGGGGTTTTAGAGTTTTTGGAGATTTTTTACCTTTTCAGATATTTTTTAGGATTTTTATAGTTTTTAGGGTTTTTAGGGATTTTGAGGGGTTTTAGGGGTTTTTAGTGGGTTTTGGGCCTTTTAGGGTTTTTATGGTTTTTTTGGGGTTTTAGGATTTTCTTAGTTTTTTAGGGGTTTTAAGGATTTTAGATTTTTTTAACATTTTCTGGGTTTTTCTGGGCTCTTAGAGTTTTTAGTGGGTTTTTTGGGTTTTATTGGGGTTTTAGGGATTTTAAAGGTTTCTATGGTTTTTAGGATTATTTTGGGTTTTTATGGTTTTTTACCATTCAGGGATTTTTAGGGTTTTTTAGGATTTTATGATTTTTATGGTTTTTTGGGTTTTTATGGTTTTTTGGGATTTTGAGGGGTTTTCTAGTTTTTTAGGGGTTTAGGGTTTTTCAAAAAAATTAGGTTTATTTGGTTTTTTGCGTTTCTTTTTGTGTTTTTAGGGGTTTTAAGGTTTTAAGTGTTTTTTTAATATTTTTATGGGTTTTAATGTGTTTTTAGAGTTTTTAGTAGTTTTTAGTGTTTTATGGGTTTTGGGGGGGGATTTAAAGTTTTTAGGAATATTTACGGTTTTAGGGAGGTTTTTAAGGTTTTTAGGGTTTTTTACGTTTTTATGGATTTTTAATTTTTCTTAAGATTTTTATGGTTTTTGTGTTTTTTGGTTTTTTAGAGAGTTGGAGCGTATTTAGTGTTTTTCAGGGTTTTTAGGCTTTTTAAGGGTTTTTGTGGTCATTTTATATTTTTAGAGATTTTTTTGAGTTTTTAGGGTTTTAGGGGTTTTTACATTTTCAGGGATTTTTTGGGATTATTAGGATTTTTATGGGTTTTAGGATTTTTTTGGGCTTTTACTGTCTTTGAGGTTTTTAGGGGGTTTGGGGGTTTTATGGTTTTTAGGGATTTTTTGGTTTTTAAAGTTTTTAGTGTTTTTTGAGTCTTTTAGGTTTTTTGAGGTTTTTGTGTTTTTAACGTTTTTATAGATTTTATGGGTTTTTGGAGTTTTTAGTGGATTGTTAGGGGTTTTATGGAATTTTGGGGTTTTTAAAGTTTTTATCATCTTTTGGGTTTTCTAGGATTTTAGGGTCTTTTATGTTTCCGAGATTTTAAGGGATTTTTTAGGATTTTCAGGGTTTTTAGGACGGTTTAAAGGTTTTTTGGGATTTTGTGGGGTTTTAGGGGTTATTAGGGTTTTTAGGGGTTTATGTGTTTTTTAGGGTTTTTAGTATCTTTTTGGGGGTTTGGGGTTTTTTAGATTCGGTTTTAAGGGTGTTTAGAGTTTTTTTGACATTTTTAGAGGTTTTTTTTGTTTTTATGGGTTTTAAAGGTTTTTAGGGAATTTTTTGGTTTTCAGCGGTCTTTCAGAGTTTTTAGGGTTTTTTGTTTTTAGGGATTTATTGGGCTTTTTAGGATTTTTTTTAGATTTTAGGGTTTTCAGGGGTTTTAGTGTTTTTTTCATGGTTTTTAGGGTCTTTTTGGTTTTTAGAGGTATTTGTTGAGATTTTTGGGGTTTTAAGGATTTTTAGAGTTTTTAACCTTTTTAGTGGTTTTAAGGGTTTTTAGTGTTTAAGTTGGTTTTTAGGGTTTTTATGGGTTTTTAGGGGGGGGTTAGGTTTTTATAGTTTTTAGGGGTTTTAGGGGTTTTTTATGTTTTTAGGGATTTTTCAGGATTTTTTTAGTAATTTTAGGATTTTTAGGGGTTTTCAGGGTTTTTAGGGATGTTGTGTTTTTAGGGTTTTCAGTGTTTTTATGGTTTTGGGGGTTTTATGTTATTTTTTTGATTTTTGGGGTTTTTTGATTTTTAGGGTTTTTAAGGGTTTTTAGAGTTTTTGATTTTTTTAATGGGTTTAAGGGTTTTTAGAGGTTTTAGTTGGTTTTTGGGACTTTGTGGGTTTTTAGCATTCTTTATGTTTTTTATAGTTTTCAGGGGGTTTTTAGAATTTTTAAGGTCTTTTACATTTTCAAGGATTTTTACGGATTTTTTTAGTTTTTATAATTTTTATGGTTTTTGAGGGTTTCTCAAGGTTTCTAGGGTTTTTTATGTTTTTAGGGTCTTTTTGGGTTTTATGGTTTTTTTGTGTTTTTAGGGTTTTTTAGGTATTTGAGAGATTTTATAATTTTTAGGGGTTTTAATGATTTTTTAGAGTTTTATGGGATTTAGGGGTTTTAGGGTATTTAATGTTTTTTTGAGTTTTTATGATTTTCAGGGTTTTTTCATGTTTTTAGGGTTTTTTATTTTTTTAGGGATTTTTAGGAATTTTTTATAATTTTATGGTTTTTAGGGATTTTAGGGGTTTTTTCGGTTTTTATGGTTTTTGAGTTTTTATAGTTTTTATGGGTTTTTAGAGTTTTTAAAGTTTTTTAACTTTTTAGGGGTTTAAAGTGTTTTTAGAGTTTTTAGTGGGTTTTTATGTTTTTATCCGTTTTAGGGTTATTTTAGGATTTTTGTTGGTTTTTATGGTTTTTTGGGATTTTGAGGGTTTTTAGGGTTTTTCAAAGTTTTTTAGGGTTTTTAGGATTTTCAGGGTATTTAGGGTCTTTTTGGGTTTTTATGTTTTTTTGAGTTTTTAGTTTTTTCATGTTTGTTTAGAGTTTTTTATGTTTTTAGGGGTTTTAAGGGTTTTTAGAGTTTTTAGTGGGATTTTAGGGGTTTTATGGGTTTTTTAATGTTTTAGGGGTTTTATGGTTTTCAGGGTTTTTTACAGTTTTTAGGGTGTGTTACATTTTTCAGTGATTTTAGGAACTTTTTAGGATATTTATGGTTATTTTTGTTTTTAGGGTTTTTATGGATTTTGAGAGTTTTTAGGTTTTTTCATGGTTTTTTTAGTGTTTTTAGGGTTTTTATTGTTTTTTGGGTTTTTGAAGGATTTTTAGAGTTTTTTAATTTTTTAGGGGTATAAAGGGTTTTTTGAGTTCGTAGTAATTTTTAGGTTATTTATGGGTTTTAAAAGTTTTTATGGTTTTTAAGGGTTTTCAGGATATTTAGGGTTTTTATGTTTTCAGGAATTTTTAGGGATTTTTTTGGATTTTTATGGGTTTTATGGTTTTTAGTGATTTTGAGGGTTTTTGGGTTTTTCAATGTTTATTAGGGGTTTTAGGTTTTTAGGGTTTTCAGGACTTTTTCGATCTTTAGGGTTTTTTGTGTTTTTAAGGGTTTTGACGGTTTTTAGAGTTTTTAAAGTTTTCAGTGGTAATAAAGATTTTTAGAGTTTTCAGTGTTTTTTTGGTTTATATTGGTTTTTATGGTTTTTCAGGGGGGTTTTTAGGGTATTTATGTTTTAAGGGATTTTTTCAGGATTTTTATGTTTTTACGGGTTTTTAGTGGTTTTAGGGATTTTTAGGGTTTTAGTGATTTTTAGGGTTTTTAGTGTTTTTAGGGGTTTTGAAGGTTTTTTATATTTTGGGGGATTTAGGGTTTTTTTGAGTTTTTACTGGTTTTAACGGTTTTAATATTTTTAAAAGGTTTTATGGGTTTTTAGGATTCTTTTAGTTTTTAGGAGTAATATGGTTGTTAGGGGTTTTTAGGGTTTTATGGTTTTTTATTTTTTTCAGGGATTTTTAGAGTTTTTTAGGTTTCTTATGGTTTTTAGGTACTTTGATAATTTTTAGGGGTTTTTATGGGGGGGGTTAGGGTTTTTAGGCGTTTTGGGGGTTTTTTATGGTTTAAAGGGTTTTCAGGATTTTTTTGGGGTTTTTGGGTTTTTTATGTGTTTTTTGAGTTTTTTAGGGTTTTAAGGTTTTTTAGAGTTTTTAAACTTTTTTATGGGTTTTCTGGGTTTGAATAATTTTTAGTGGTTTTTGAGGGTTTTTAGGGGGTTTTTAATGTCTTTTGGGGTTTTTATGGTTTTCAGGGGGTTTTCTTGGTTTTTAGGTTTTTTAGGTTTTAAGGGCTTTTTATGTTTTTTATTGTTTTTAGGGTTTTTAGGTATTTTTTAGGGTTTAAAGGCTTTAGATTTTTCTAGGGTTTTATGTATTTTAGGGGTTTTAAGGGTCTTTTGGGTTTTTAGGGTTTTTTGTGTTTCTTAGTGTTTTTAATGTTTTTAAAGATTTTTAGGGTTTAAAGGTTTTTTTAGAGTTTTTAGTGGGTTTTATGGTATTTACAATTTTTTAGAGGTTTTAAGGTTTTCATGGGTGTTTATGGGTTTCAGGGGTTTTTAGGTTTTTTAGGGGGTTTTATGTTTTCAATTATTTTTAGCGCTTTTAAGGATTTTTATGGTTTTTAAGGTTTTTACAGTTTTTAATGAATTCGATGGTTCTTAGGGTTTTTAAGTGTTTTATGGTTTTAATGGATTTTATAGTTTTTTGGGGGTTTTAGAGTTTTTTGACTTCTTAGGATTTAAGGTTTTTTAGAGTTTTTAATGCTTTTAGGGGTTGTAAGAATTTATAGTGGGTTTTTAGGGATTTTATGGGTTTTTAACTTTTTATTCTTTTCTGGGGATTTTTAGATTTTATGGGATATTTTGGGCTTGTTAAGGATTTTTATGGTTTTTATGTTTTTTAGGGATTTTTAGGATTTTTAGGTTTTTTTTGGTTTTTAGTGTTTTTAGGGGTTTTATGGCCATTTTGGATTTTTAGGTTTTTTAGTTTATTAGGGTTTTTACGATTTTTAGAGTTTTATGGACATTTTTACGGTTTTTAACTTTTTTTGAGTATTTATTGGTTTTTAGGGGTTTTGGGGGTTTTGGGGGTTTTTAAGGTTTTGAGGGTTTTTAAGGATTTTTAGGTCTTTTTTCATATTTTAGATTTTTTGGTGTTTTTAAGGATTTTGAAGGTTTTTTTGGAGTTTTCAATGTTTTTATGGGTTTTTAGGGTTTTTTTGGCCACTTGTGGTTTTCATGTTTTTTTTGAGTTTTTAGGGGTGTTAAGGACTCTTAGAGTTTTTTAACATTTTAAGGATTTTTAGAGTTTTTAGTATTTTTAGGGTTTTTAGGGGTTTCAGGGTTTTGATGGTTTTTAGGGGGCTTTATGATTTCATAGGATTTTAGGGTTTTTAGGGGTTTTATGTTTTTAGGGTTTTTAGGGATTTTTTAGGATTTTTCTAGTTTTTAGAGTTTTTAAGGGTTTTAGGGATTTTGAGGATTTTTAGGGGTTTTCAAGATTTTTAGTGCTTTTAGTGTTTCTATGGATTTTCTAGGTCCTTATGGTCTTTGTTTTAAGTTTTTTAAGGATTGTTTAGAGTTTTTATTACATTATTAGTGGTTTTAAAGGTTTTTAGAGTTATTAGTGGGTTTTTTATGATTTTTATGCGTTTTTTGGGTTTTGAAGGTTTTTATGGGTTTTTAGGGGTTTTATGGTATTTTCCGGGCCTCAAAGGTTTTTTTATGTTTTTAGGGTTTTTAGGGATTTTGAAAGATTTTAATGGGTATTTATGGGTTTATTTGAGTTTTTTAAGGGTTTTAAGAGTTTTTAACATTTTTTATGGTTTTTCAAGGTTTTAAGTGTTTTTTTTGGGGGGGGGGGGGGGGTTAGAGGTTTTCTTGGGTTTTAAGGGTTTTTAGGGTTTTTAGTGATTTTTATGGTTTTTATTGGGATTTAGGGTATTTTAAGGTTTTTATGGTTTTTTGGGTTTTTACATTTTCATGGATTTTTAGGGCTTTTAAGGATTTTTATTGTTTTTAGGGTTTTTATATTCTTTTGTGTTTTTAGTGATTTTAATGTTTTTATGGGAATTTTGGGTTTTATGTATTTTTTTAGGTTTTTAGGTTTGTTAAGGTTTATAGAGTTTCTTAATGTTTTAGGGGTTTTAAGGGTTTTTATTGTTTTGGTGGTTTTAGGTTTTTTATGGGATTTTTGGGCTTTATAATATTTTTAGGGGTTTTTGAGGTTTTGAAATGTTTTTAGGGAATTTATCATTTTTTTATATTTTTAGGGGGTTTTAGGGGGTTTTCAGGGTTTTTAGTGGTTTTCAAGGTTTTTTCAGCTGTTTGAGTTTTTAGGTTTTTTTTGAGTTTTTTAGGGGTTTAAGGTTTTTGAGAGTTTTTTAACCTTTTTAGGGGGTTTTAGGGTTTTTATAGTTGTTAGTGGATTTTGGGGTTTGTATGGGGTTTTAGGGTTTTTATGGTTTTAGGGGTTTTATGGTTTTAAAGGTGTTTTTAGGAATTTTTACATTTTTAGGTATTTTTAGTGCTTTTATTGGATTTTTATGGTTTTTAAGGGTTTTAAAGGATTTTAGTAATTTTGAGGGTTTGTAGGGGTTTTCATATTTTCTTAGGAGTTTTAGGTTATTTAAGGATTTTAAGGATTTTTTAAACATTTTTAGGGGTTTTAAGGGATTTATAGTTTTTGATGGGTTTTCGGGTTTTTATTGGTTTTTAGGATTTTTATGGTATTTAGGGGATTTTTTGGTCTTCAAGAGTTTTAGAGTTGTTTATGTTTTTATGGATTTTTTAGGATTTTTATAGTTTTTAGGGTTTTTAGGGATTTTGAGGGTTTTAGGGGTTTTCGGTGGGTTTTAGGCCTTTTAGGGTTTTTATAGGTTTTTTGGGTTTTTAGGATTTTTATTTTATTTTATTTATAGGTTTTATGGTTTTTAGAGTATTTTAACACATTTTTAGGGTTTTTCTAGGCTCTTAGAGTTTTCATGATTTTTGGGGGTTTTAGGCTTTTTAAGGGTTTTGTAGTATTTTTGGATTTTTAGTGTTTTTTGAGTTTTTAGGGGTTTAAGGTGTTTTAGAGTTTTTTTATCTTTTTAGGGGGTTTTAGGGTTTTTTTCGAGTTTTAGTGGTTTTTTAGGTTTTTATGGGATTTTAGGGTTTTTATGGTTTTTAGGGGGTTTTATGATTTTTCAATAGTTTTTAGGGTTTTAGGGGTTTTACATTTTCAGGGATTTTTAGGATTTTTATGGGTTTTAGTATTTTTGGGATTTTATGGTCTTTAAGGGTTTTTATGGGTTCAAGGTTTAATGTTTTTTTGTTTTTTTGGTTTTTAATGTTTTTTGGGTTTTTTTAGTCTTTCAGGGTTTTTGAGGTTTTTTGTGTTTCAATGTTTTTATGGGTTTTAAGGGTTTTTAGAGTTTCTAGTGGATTGTTAAAGGTTTTATGGGGTTTTGGGTTTTTTTAAGGTTTTTATGGTCTGTGGGGGTTTTCTAGGTTTTTAGGGTTTTTTATTTTTTCGGGATTTTAAGGGATTTTTTTGGATTTTCATGGTTTTTAGGATTTTTTTAGGGTTTTTGGGATTTTGAGGGTTTTATGGTTTTTGAGGTTTCTTAGGGGTTTTCAGGGTTTTTAGTATCTTTTTGGGGTTTTTAGGGTTTTTAGTTTTTTGGGGCTCTAAGGCTTTTTAGAGTTTTCTAACAATTTTATTGGTTTTTTTTTGTTTTTATGGGTTTTAATGGTTTTTAGGGGATTTTATGGTGTTTAGGGGGTTTTCACAGTTTTTATGGTTTTTTTGTTTTCAGTGATTTTTAGGGATTTTTAGGATTTTTTTTGGTTTTTAGGGTTTTTAGGGGTTTTAAGGATTTTTAGGATTTTTAGGGGTTTTCAGGGTTTTTTAGGGGTTTAGTGTTTTTTCATGGTTTTTAGGGTCCTTTTCGGTTTTATGGGGTTTTCTTTTGATTTTTGGGGTTTTAAGGATTTTTACAGTTTTTTAACGTTTTTAGTGGTTTAAAGGGTTTTTAGTGTCTAAGTTGGTTTTTAAGGTTTTTATGGCCTTTTAGGGGGGGGGGGTTATGTTTTTATAGTTTTTAGGGGTTTTAGGGTTTTTTTATGTTTTTAGGTATTTTTCAAGATTTTTTTGTATTTTTATGGTTTGTAGGGTTTTTCAGGGTTTTTTGGGATGTTGTGTTTTTAGGGTTTTTAGTGTTTTCAGGGTTTTGGGGGTTTTATGGTTTTTTTAGTTTTTTAGGGTTTTTAGAGTTTTTAAAATTTTTTTATGGGTTTAAGGGTTTTTAGATATTTTAGTGGTTTTTAGGGTCTTTGTGGGTTTTTAGGGTTCTTTATGGTTTTTCTGGTTTTTAGGGGGTTTTCAAAAAATTTAAGGTCTTTTACATTTTCAAGGGTTTTTACAGATTTTTATAGTATTTATGGTATTTATGTTTTTTATGGAAGGTTTTTAGGGTTTTAGGGTTTTTTATGGTTTTTACTGTCTTTTTGGGTTTTATGATTTTTTTTTGAGTTTTTAGGGTTTTTAAGGTATTTTATAGATTTTATCATTTTACGGGTTTTGATGATTTTTAGAGTTTTATGGGATTTAGGGTTTTTAGGGTTTTTAAAGTTTTTTTTGAGTTTTTATGGTTTTCAGGGCTTTTTCATGTTTTTAGGGTTTTTTATATTTTTAGGGATTTTTTTTTGGTTTTTTAGGAATTTATGGTTTAAGGGTTTTAGGGTTTTTGAGTTTTTATAGTTTTTATGTCTTTTAACGTTTTTACGGGTTTTAAGCATTTTTAGAGTTTTTAGTGATTTTTTAGTGTTTTTATTAGTTTTAGGTTTTTTAATGTCTTTAGGTGTTTTTATGGTTTTCATGGTTTTTTTATGTTTTGGGGGATTTTTAGGTATTTTTTTGGATTTTTATGGTGTTTAGGATTTTTAGGGTTTTTAGGGATATTGAGGGTTTTTAGGAAATTTCATGGTTTTAGGGGGGTTTCATGGTTTTTTGGATCTTTTGTGATTTTTTGGTGTTTTGAAAATTATTAGGTGTTTAATGTTTCTTAGTGTTTTTTAACATTTTTAGGGGTTTCAAGGGGTTTTAGAATTTTTAGTGGTTTTCGCTACTAGAAAATGGCCAAAATCATGGGTATAGGTACAGTATGGGAGCCTATACCCATGGTTTAGGAAAACTATGGGTATAGGCCCCCTATACCAATGGTTCTAGGAGAACCATGGGAATAAGTTATTTTTCAAGAACAATTCCCATGTATTTGCCTAAAACATGGGTATAGGGTTGTTTTTCAAGACCTATACCCTTGGTTTATGTAAAACTCTAGGTATAGGACTGTGATTAGAGGACCTATAAACACGGTTTTCAAAAACTATGGGAATAGATTTCCCACGTTATGGCATGAAAACAAATTGCGGGACACAAAAAAAAATTCTTGGGAACACCTATTCCCATGGTTTTCTAACTATATCCATGGATTATATAAATATATATAAGTAAATATATATTTATATAGCAATAAGCTAAATAGGGTAGTGGTATGGTGTCAGAAGAGTAAAGGTGCGGTCCCGGGATCAAATCCCACAATTGTGTATTTTGTCAAAGCTATACCCATAGTTTTACAAACTGTGGGTATAGGTTAATGAAATGGTCGATAGACCTATACCCAAGGTTTCCAAAACTGTGGGTATATCTCAAATCCATATTGATGCCTCAGTTTCCCACGGTTGAATAAAACCAGGGGTATAGCCTATACTCGCGGTTTCAAGGGCTATACCCACGGTTTCAAAATATGGGTATATGGTGATTTTTCAATAGTTTTTTTAGGTTTTTATGGGTTGTTAGGTTTTTTAATGATTTTATGTTTTCATGGGTTTTAAGGGTTTCTAGAGTTTTTTTCATTTTTGTAAATTTTTTTAGACTTTTTTGGATTTTTTGGATTTTTTGGTTTTTAGATTTTTTTAGGGGTTTTAATGATTTTGAGGGGTTTTCATGGTTTTAATCGTATTCTATATGTTTAGGGTCTTTTGGGTTTTCAGATTTTTTTATTTGTTTAGGGTTTTTAAGTAATTTTATATTTTTTAAATTTTCAAGGGGTTTTAAGGGTTTTGAGAGTTTTTAGTGGGTTGTTTTTGGGTTTTATGGGTTTTTAGGGGTTTTTATGTTTTTGAGGGGGTTTTATGGTTTTAAGGGGTTTTTAAAGGATTTAGGGTTTTTTAGATTTCATGGATTTTTATGTCTCCTTTATGATTTTTATGGTTTTTAGGGTTTTTAGGGTTTTTAGGGTATTTTAGGGTGTTTAGAGTTTTTTGGGTTTTGGGGTTATTATTATTATTTTTTGGTTTTCAGGGAATTTGATGGTTTTTAGGGTTTTAGGGGGTTTCAGGGGTTTTGTGTTATTTTTTGGGTTTTAGGGGTTTCTTGAAATTTTAGAGTTTTAAAGGTTTTTTAGTGTTTTCAAGATTTTTATGTGTTTAAATGGTTTAAAAGTTTTTAGTGGGTTTTAGGGTTTTTATTTATTTGTATGGGTTTTAGGGATTTTTTAGGATTTTTATACTTTTAAAATTTTTTAGGGATTTTAGGGATTTTGAGGTTTAGGAGTTTTTTATAATTTTTAGGGATTTTAGAGGTTTTTAGGTTATTTAGGCCTTTGGGTGTTTTTAGGGTTTTTTTGGAGTTTTTAGGGGGTTTAAGGTTTTTAATGTTTTTTAATGCTTTTAGGGATTTTAAGTGTTTTTAGTGGGTTTTTAGTGATTTAATGGGTTTTTAGGTCTTTAGGGGTTTTTTTTGGGTTTTTATATATTTTTTTTAGTTTTTAAGGGTTTTAAGGTTTTTAGAGTTTTTTAACATTTTTAGGGGTTTTAATGTTTTTAGAGTTTTTAGGGTTTTATAGGTTTTTAGTTTTCTTTAAAGTTTTTATAGTTTCCAGGGGTTTTTCATGGTCTTTAGGGTTTTTTATGTTTTTAGGGATTTTAATGGTTTTTTTAGAATTTTTATAGTTTTTAAGGTTTTTAGGAATTCTGAGGGTTTTATGGGTTTTCAGAGTATTTATGTTTTTTAGGTTCTTTTTGGGTTTCTAGGTTTTTTTTGAGTTTTTTAGGGTTTTTAAGGTTTTAGAGTTTTTAACGTTTTTAGGGGTTTTAGAGTTTTTAGTGGTTTTTAGGATTTTTATGAGATTTAAAGTTTTTTAGTTGTATTTATGGTTTTAAGTGGTTTTTTATGTTTTTTTATGTTTTTAGTGAATTTAAGTTTTATTAGGATTTTTAGGGTTTTTTAGTTTTTAGGGATGTTGAAAGTTTTTAGGGTCTTTTTTGGGTTTTTAGGGTTTTCATGGTTTTAGGGACCTTTTGGTTTTCAGGGTCTTTTTTGGGTTTTTTGGGGTTTAAGGGTTTTTAGTGGTTTTAGGGTTTTCAGAGTTTTCAGGGTTTTAGGTTCTTTTTGGGGGTTTTGGTTTTTTTTTGACTTTTTAGGGTTTTAAGGGTTTTTAGAGTTTTTAATGTTTTTAGGGGTTTAAATGGTTTTAGGGTTTTAAAGATTTTAGGGGTTTTATTGGTTTCTGGTGGTTTTTAGGGGTCTATAAGAGTTTTTAGGGTTTTTTCTGTTTTCATGGATTTATAGATATTTTTAAAGTTTTTTATGGGTTTGATGGGTTTTTTGGATTTTTATGGATTTTGAGGGGTTTTAGAGATTTTCTGGATTTTTAGGGTTTTTGGATTTTTATGGTGTTTTGGGTTTTTATGGTTTTTTGAGTTTCTTAGATATTTTAAAACAATTTGGTGCATTGTATCTTTTTTAGTGGTTTGAAGGTTTTATTGGAGTTTTTAGTGGGTTGTTAAGGTTTTTAGGGTTTTGAAGGATTTTATGGTTGTAAGGGTTTTCAAGGTTTTTTTTGGGTTCTTTACGTTTTATTAATTTTTATGGAATTTTAGGATTTTTATGGTTTTTAGATTTTTGGGGGTTTTAGGTATTTTGAGGGGTTTATGGGTTTTCAGTGTTTCTAGGGTCATTTTTAGGGTTTTTTTAGTTTTTTATGGGTTTTATGGTTTCTTAGAGCTTTTTAACGTTTTTAGGAGTTTTAAGGGTTTTTAGAGTTCTTTTGGATTTTTTTCATTTTTTGGTATTTTTAGGGATTTTTTAGGATTTTTATGGTTTTATGGGTTTTAGGGTTTTAAAGAATTTTTAGAGTTTTTAGTGAATTTTATGGATTTTTATGATTTTAGTGTTTTTCAAGGTTTTTTGGTTTTTTGGGGGTTTTGGTTTTTTTGGGTTTTTATTGTTATGTTTGAGTTTTTCAGGGGTTTATGGTTTATCAGAGTTTTTTAATGATTTGAGGGGTTTCACAGGTTTTTATAGTTTTTATTCTTTAGAGGTTTTATGGGTTTTAGTGGGTTTTAGTGGTTTTTATGGTATTTATGGATTTTAGGGGCTTTTCAGGGGTTTTAGGGTTTTTTATGCTTTGAGAGATTTTTACTGTTTTTTAGGATTTTTATTGTATTTTGGGTTTATTAGGTTTTTTTTTGGGATTTTTAGGATTTGTTTTATGTTTTTAGGGTTTCTAGGGGTTTCAGGGTCTTTTAGGGACATAGGGTTTTTTTATAGTTTTTATGGTTTTAAAGGGTTTTAATGTTTTTTAACATTTTTAGGGTTTTAAAGGTTTTTTAGAGTTTTTAAAGGTTTTTAGATTTAATGTGGTTTTTGTGTTTTTAAATTTTTTAGTGGTCTTTATGGTTTTCAAGATTTTTTTAAGGTTTCTAGGGGTGTTTACATTTTCATGGATTTTGAGGGTTTTTTAGTATTTTTACGGTCTTTTGGGTTTTTAGAGATTTTTGTGGGTTTTTAGGATTTTTAAGGGTTTTTTTGGATTTTTGGGGTTTTTAAGAGTTTTTAGGGTCTTTTGGGGGTTTAGGGTATTTGTTTTTGAGTTTTTAGGGGTTTTATGGGTTTTTAGAGTTTTTTTTATGTTTTTCAGGGTTTTAAGGTTTTTAGATTTTTTAGTGGGGTTTTAGGGTTTTTGTGGGTTTTTTGGGTTTTAGGGGTTTTAAGGATTTTATGGGGTTGTATGGTTTTCGGAGTTTTTTCAGGGTTTTCAGGTTCTTTTAATATTTTGAATATTTTTAGGGTTTTTTTATAATATTTTTATGGTTTTTAGGTTTTTAATGGATGTTGAGGGTTCTTAGGGTTTTCTAGGTTTTTTAGGGTTTTTAAGGATTTTATGGGTTTTTGGTCTCTTAGGGATTATTTGAGTTTTTAGGGTTTTTAAGGGTTTTTAGAGTTTTTTAATGTTTTCTCGATTTTAAGGATTTTTATTTTTTTTCAGTTGTTTTTATTGGTATTTTAGGTTTTTTAAGGTATTTATTGTTTTTCGGTGATTTTTAAGGTTTTCATGTTTTTTCATTTTCAAGGATTTTGAGGGTTTTTTAGGATTTTATGTTTTTTTGGGTTTTAAGAGAATTTGAGGGATTTCAAGGGTTTTTAGGGTTTTTTATCATTTCCCAGGGTTGTCAGGGTCTTTATGGGCTTTTATCAGGTTTTTTTAGTTTTTTAGGGTTTTTAAGGTTTCTTAGAGTTTTTAACATTTTTAGGGGTTTTAAGGGTTTTTAGAGTTTTTAGCGGTTATTAGGGTTTTAATGGGTTTTTATGGTTTTAGAGGTTTTTATGGGTTTTAGGGGTTTTTTGGGGTTTTTTATTTTTTTTATGTTTTCAGTGATTGTTAGGGATTTTTAGGAATTTTATGGTTTTTAGGTATTTTCAGGGGTTTTAGTGTTTTAGTGTTTTTTTGGGGTTTTGGGGTCTTTTTGGGTTTTTATGATTTTTGATTTTTTATGGGTTTTAAAGGATTTTAAGGGATTTGTATGGTTTTCAGAGATTTTCTAGGTTGCTATATTTTTATGGATTTTTAGGGGTTTTTTAGGATTTTTTAGGGTATTTAATAAATTTGAATATTTTTAGGGGTTTTTAGGGTTGTTCAGGGTTTTAGGGGTTTTTAGGGTTTCTATAGGCCGTTTTTAGGGGGTTTTATGTTTTTTAGAGATTTTTAACATTTTTAGGGGTTTTATTCGTTTTTAGTGGTTTTAAGGGTTTAGGGGTTTTTATGGTTT
This sequence comes from Viscum album, assembly GCA_963277665.1. Taxonomy (NCBI): domain Eukaryota; kingdom Viridiplantae; phylum Streptophyta; class Magnoliopsida; order Santalales; family Viscaceae; genus Viscum; species Viscum album. The sequence goes on along the minus strand of OY728141.1, from coordinate 1,883,465,463 downwards.
TAAGGGGTTTTTATTGTTTTCATTATTTATTCAGGGTTTTTATTGTTTTTATGTTTTTAGGGGTTTTTAGGGGTTTTTGGATTTTTAAGGTATATTGGGTTTTTTAGGGATTTTAGGGATTTTCATGGTTTTGGGGGGTTTTTTGTTTTTTTAGGGTTTTTATGTTTCTTTGTGTTTTTATGGTTTTTTAGTTTTTAGGTATTTTATGGTTTTTTGGTTTTTTTTCATTTTTGGGGTTTTAAGGGTTTTTAGAGTTTTAGTGTCTTTTTCTGGTTTCTATGGGTTTTTATGATTTTTAAGGTTTTATGGTTGTTAGGAGTTTTTCAGAATTTTTAGGGTTTTTATGTTTTTAGGCATTTTTTGAGATTTTTTTTATATTTTTTGTGGTTTTAGGATTTTTTTTATTGTTTTTAGAGATTTTGAGGGTTTTTAGGCCTTTTAAAGGTTTCAAGGATTTTAGGGTTTTTTGGGTTATTAGGATTTTTTAGAGTTTTTAGGGGTTTTATGGGTTTTTAGTGGTTATTAACATTTTTAGGGATTTTAATGGTTTTTAGGTATTTTAATGGTTTTTAGAGTTTTTATAGGTTTTTAAGGTTTTTAGGGGTTTTGATGGTTTTTAGGGGTTTTTGGGGTTTTTGGGATTTTTAGGGTTTTTTGGTTTTTGGGCATTTATAGGGTTTTTAGGGTCATCGGGGTTTTTTTTGGTTTTTATGGGGTTTATGGTTTTTATAGGTTTTTCATGGATTTTAGAGTTTTTACGTTTTAAGGGTTTTTTAGGATTTTTAAGTATTTTTATGGTTTTTAGGGGCAAGGAAGATGGGGAGGTCAGGCTATTCCCAACCCCCCCCCCCCCCCAAAATTTACTAGAAAAAAGACGCAGTAGACAAGGGAGGGGAGGGGTCAAATGACCCACACCCAAAAACCCTTAACAACCCCAAACCCAAAAAAAGAAACCCAAAAAAATAAAAAAGGAAAATAAAACCAATCAAAAAACACCCAAAATCCAAGCAGCAACCATCACCATCATCCAGCATCCCTCAGCACAGTTCCCACCATCCATCGCCTCTTTGCCATGAAGATTTCTCACCATTATCAAATAACTACCAGCACCAAATACATCAGCATCACCTTCATCACATCTCAGCCAAATGGAATCACCAACATCACCTTCATCATCATCACCTTCATCACTTCCATCCAAATGGAAACCATCACCCAGCAACTTAGATTCCAATAACCATCACCTCTTGACCAATCAACTTCCATCCTTTCACACCTAGAAGCACAACCCTGTACATATGACCACTAGCACTCAAGCCAATCTGAAACACCCAAAACTCTTTGTTTAGACCCATAACCAGATGGCTATTCCAATGACCCAGTTCATGGTTGGATAGCTTCCAGTGCCAGTCAACAGAACCAAAATCCAGCACCAGTAGCAACTGATCACAACACCAGAGAGCTGATCTTCTTCCACTGCATCCTTCACTGGGACCAACCACACCCATCACGGAGACCAATAAACTGCCTGAAGGAGAACCCAATGCAGCCCATCATCTTGTCGCACCAGTAGCCATCATCCAGCGACCCAAACCTGAGAGACCCGCTAGCTCTGGCCCCACTCCAAGAAAAATACAGAGTGAAACTGCAACCAAAAGAAGCTCCGCAACTAGATCCAGCTCCACGTAAAGCGCAAAGATCAGATCTTGACCACTCCTCCATAGATCTGCAGCACCATGCGAAGGAAAGACCAAATCCAACCAAATCCTCCAAAGAACTATGACATCGCACTCTGGGGGGTCCAGATCGACCCCAAAAATCTAAGGAACTAAAAAGTCACACCCCAGGAAGACCATATCCAACCATCACCTCCAGGGATCTGTAGCGCTGCATTGTGGTAGATCCGACCCACCCCACCAAAATACAGCAACACCGAAATCCAGAGGGACCCGATCTAACCTGCTCATCCTTGTATGAAGACTTCATCTGAGGCTGCTTCCAGAGAAGATCTTCTAGGGTGCCATCGAACCATAGAAAACGCACCTCGAGAGGAGGGGCAGTAGCGCTGAGGGTTTTAAGGATTTTGTCGGGTTTTTGTTTTTAGGATTTTTTAGGTATTTTGAGGGTATTATGGTTTTCTAGGGTTTTAAGGGTTTTTGGGGGTTTAAAGGTTTTTAGGGACTATTTGGGTTTTAGAGTTTTTTTAGTTTTTTTGGGATTTTAAGGTTTTTTAGAGATTTTAACATTTTTTAGAGTTTTAAGGGTCTTTAGAATTTTTATTGGGTTCTAGGGGTTTTATGGGATTTTAGGGTCTTTTAAGGTTTTAGGGGTTTTATAGTTTTCAGGGGTTTAGGGATTTTTTTCGTTTTCAAGGATTTTTAGGGAGATTTAGGATTTTTATGGTTTTAAGGGTTTTTTGGAGTTTTTAGAGATTTTATAGGGTTTCAAGGTTTTTTAAGGGCTTTTAGAGTATTTAGATTCTTAGTATTTTTATGTTTTTTTCGGTTTTAGGGTTTTTTGCATATTTAGTGGTTTTATGGTTTTTAATGTTTTTAGGGGTTTTAGGCGTTTTAAGGGTTTTTAGTGGGTGTTTAGGGTTTTTATGGGTTTTAAGGGGTTTAAAAAATTTTATGGTTTTTAAGGGAGTTTTAAGGTTCTCTAGGATTTTTTATGTTTTCAGCGGTTTTAGGGATTTTTAGGATTTTTATGGTTATTAGGGTTTTTGAGGGTTTTTAGGTATTTTGATGGTTTTTAGGATTTTTTAGTATTTTTAGTGTTTTAGGATTTTTCCATGTTTTTAGGCTATTTTTTGTTTTGTATGTATTTTTGAGTTTTTTGGGGTTTTAAGGTTTTTTGAGTTTTTTAGGGTTTTTAAGGTTTTTTAGAGTTTTTAACATTTTTAGGAGTTTTATTGTTTTTAGTGGTTTTTTTAGGATTTTTTGATTTTTTTATAAAAAATTGTGGTTTTTATTATTTTCAAGGGTTTTCAGGGTTTTCAGGGTTTTTATGTTTTAAGGGATTTTTATAGTTTTTTATGGTTTTTATGGTTTTTAGCGCTTTTTAGAGTATTTAGGTATTTTGAGTGTTTTTAGGGGTGTTTAGGGTTTTTAGAATTTTTAGGGGTAATCTAGGTTTTTTGGGGTTTTATGGGGTTTTTTTTTGAGTTTTTTAGGGATTTTAAGGTTTTTAGAGTTTTTTTATGTTTTTATGGGTTTTAAGGGGGTTTTGAGTATTTATTTATTTTTTAGGATTTTTATGGTTATTAGGATTTATGAGGGTTTTTAGGGATTTTTATGGTTTTTAGGATTTTTCAGTGTTTTTAGGATTTTAGTTTTTTTGTGTATTTTGCGTATTTTTGGTTTTTTTAGTTTTTAGGGATTTTAAGGTTTTTTTTGTTTTTTAGTGTTTTTAAGATATTTTAGAGTTTTTAATGTTTTTAAGGGTTTTAGTTTTTTTAGTGGTTTTTTAGGGTTTTTGGATTTTTTAAAGTTTTTTTGTGGTTTGTATTTTTTTCAGTGGTTTTTCAGGGTTTTTAGGGTTTTTATGTTTTTAGGTACTTTTAGAGGTTTTTTTGTTTTTTATGGAATTTAGGATTTTTTAGAGTCTTTAGGGAATTTAAGTGTTTTTAGGGGTTTTTAGGGTTTTTAAGATTTTTAAGGGATTTCATGTTTTTTTGATTTTTTAGAGTTTTTAAGGTTTTTAGAGTTTTTCATAAATTTTATGGGTTTTAAGGGGTTTTATTGTATTTAGTGGGTTTTTTAGGGTTTTATTGGTTTTTAGGGTTTTTAAGGTTTTTAAGGTTGTTAGCGGTTTTTATGGGTTTTTAATTTTTTTTCAGGGATTTTAGGGTTTTTTATGTTTTCAAGGATTTTTAGGGTTTTTTTATGATTTGTATGGTTTTGAGGGTTTCTTAGGGTTTTAGTGATTTTGTGGGGGTTTTTTTGGTGTTTTGGTTTTTTAGAGTTTTTAGGTTTTTTTAAGGTTTTTTTATATTTTTTAACATTTTTTTGTGGTTTTTGGGCTTTCGGGTTTTTATGGTTTTATGGTTTTTAGAAATTTTTTATGGTTTTCATGGGCTTTTCAGGTTTTTAGTATATTTTATGTTTTCAGGGATTTCTATGGTTTTTAAGGAATTTTATGGTTTTTATGGTTTTTACATTTTTTAGGAATCTTGAGGGTTTTTAGGTGTTTCTAGGGGGTTTTATGGGTTTTAGCTATTTTTAAGGTTTTTAAGGACTTTTTGGGTTTTTTGGGTGTTTTTGAGTTTTTAGGTGTTTTAATGTTTTTAGAGTTTTTACCATTTTTATGGGTTTTAAGTGGTTTTGGAGTTTTCAGTGGTTTTTTTGGTTTTTATGGGTTTTAAGGGTTTTTATGGTCTTTAGGGATTTTTATTGTTTTCAAGAGTTTTACGTTTTTTTACGTTTTCAGTGATTTTTAGGGCTATTTTTGGATTTTTATGGTTTTTAGGGTTTTTATGGATTTCAAGGGTTTTTAGGGTTTTCAAGGGTTTTCAAGGGTTTCATGGGTTTTATGGGGTTTTTAGCCTTTTTATAGCCATTTTGGGTTTCTATGGTTTTTTTTAGTTCTTAATGTTTTTAATGTTTTTAGAGATTTTTAACATTTTAAGGTGTTTTATGGGTTTTTATAATTTTAAGTGGGATTTTTAGGGTATTATAGATTTTTAGAGTTTTTAAAAGTTTTTAGGTTTTTTATGGTTTCAGGGTTTTTCATTTTTTTAGGGTTTTATGTTTTCAAGGATTTTTAGGGATTTCTTAGGATTTTTATGTTTTTTTATTATTTTTACTGTTTTTAGGGTTTTGATGTTTTTTAGGTGTTTTTTAGGGTTTTAGGTTTTTTTATGGTTTTATGGTCGTTTTCAGTCAGTCTAGAGGTTTTAAGGTTTTTATATTTTTTAACGTTTATAGGGATTTAAAGGGTATTTAGAGTTTTTAGTGGGTTTTAGGGTTTTATGGGTTTTAAGGGTAAGGATGGTGTAGAGCTAGGCTATTCCCGACCCCCCCCCCCAATTTACTAGGAAAAGAGAAACAACAGACCAAGGGAGGGGAGGGGTCAAACGACCCCCACCAAAAAACCCTTAACAATCCCAAAAAAAACCAAAAATGAAAACTACGGGAAAAAATGATTATTGCGACGGGGTATTTGCGACGGGTCTTATTCTCGTCGCAACAACTCCGATGAAAAGGGTTTTTGCGATGAGAATATTTTCTCGTCGTAAATGGTCAGTTATTTGCGACGGAAATACAGGGCCCGTCGCAATTGCAATGGCGCGGTTTGCGTGCCAAAACGCGGGAAGGATATTTACGACGGGTAGAAGGCTACCTGTCGCAAGTACCCGGCGATGGTAAATAGTATTTGCGACGGGGAGATTTCCCCGTCGCAAACAAATATTCACCCGGTATTATTTGCGACGGGCCCCATCGCCAATACCGACCGCTGTAAAGCCTATTTGCGACGGTCACCTACAACCCGTCGCAAAATAACCCGCGGTCGTAAATATGTTTTCGTGATGGGACTATTTACCCGTCGCAAATACCGGCGGCGGTAAATAGGAATTTGCGACGAGGATATCCTCCTGTCGAAAATACCGACAGCGGTAAATAGTAATTTGCGACGAGGATATCCACCCGTCGCTAATGGTGTGGCATTTGCGACGGGCTCGTCGCAACAACCCTTTTACCCACCACCCGTAATTAATGCGGGCGAAGGTATTTGCAATGGGCCCTGTCGCGAATATCGGTGGCAGTAAATAGAAATTTGCGACGGGGATATCCGCTCATCGCTAATGGTGGCTATTTGCGACGAGCCCGTCGCAAAAGTCCTTTTACCCGCCGCCTGTATTTAATGCAGGCGAAGGCATTTGCACCCGTTGCAAATACGACCGTCGCAAATAATCTAACCTATATATACACCCCATCCGTTTTTCCCATAACAATCAAATCTCTATTCTTCTCTCTCTCTAATTTTCAGTTCTGAGTAGAACTTTTTTTTATTTTAATTTTTTCTTTCGAAGAGAAATTGAAGGAGTTAGAAGGCACAGATTACTAAAGGTATTTATATTATTTTAATTGTTAAATTATTTTTAATTTTTAATTGTTAATTTAATTTTTAATTGTTAATTTTATTTTCTTAATAGAATGTTTAGCTATATAGTATAATTAGTTTATGTGCTTGTACCAAATAATCCTTGTCTGGGTACGAACAAGTAGAGGCAGCTCTGGCACAAATGTACCTAGGAGTGAAAACTCTGACAAGGTGTTTCAATCTTGACTCGGGGTAACCTGGTACACGACAACCGGCCTTACTGCACTCTTGGTTCGACACTCCCGGGGGTTATTTTGGTAATAATTAGAAATAAATATATAATTATCAAATAATTAAGAAATAATTAGATTTAATTAAAATAATTATCAAATAATTAGGAAATAATTATATTTAATTGATTAGAAATAATTAGGAAACAATTAGATTTAATTAGGAAACAATTAGATTTAATTAGGGAACAATTAGATTTAATTAGGAAACAATTATATTTAATTAGGAAACAATTATATTTAATTAGGAAACAATTAGTATAATTAGGAAACAATTAGTATAATTAGGAAACAATTAGATTTAATTAGGAAACAATTAGTATAATTAGGAAACGTGATTTACCGCTTATCTACCTCAATTTTCTTTTCATTTGTGTGTTGAGGCTTGACAGGAAACTTCTGTCTCCATATATAATATCTGCTTTTACTGTCAAAATTATCAACCTCCTCTCCAATATAGAGGTGAGGAGGTTTATAATTTTGACAGTAAAAGCACATATTATATGTGGAGGCAAAAGTTTCATGTCAACCTCAACACACAAATGAAAAGAAAATTGAGGTACATGAGCGGTCAATTACGTTTTTTTTTTCTATTCATTGATTGATTAACCACCCGACGTATATGCATATCTTCGCATTTCTAATTAATAACATAATTAGTAACATAATTAGTAACATAATTAGTAACATAATTAGTAACATAATTAGTAACATAATTAGTAACATAAATAGTAACATAATATAAAATATTATATTACTCTAATATTAATAGTTAAATAATACTTATAATTTAATTATTTTATTATTATATGTTTAATATTTATAAAAAAATATTAATATTATTAAAATTAAAAAAAATTATAAAATATTACAATTATCAATATTTTCAACAAGTTTTGCTTTATTCTTAACAGTTCAAATCTTAAAGGGTCACCAATTTTCAGGTCATGCCCAATAAAAAGTTTGCGTTAACCGTGTCCAATGTAAACTCTATAATTGTTCTTGCTTGGTTGATCACCTCACAGGTAGCGTTGCAATAGGACAACCCAAGTCATGTCTTTCTCTTTACTTGTGTCGTCCTATTGCAACACTACTTGCGAGATGATCAACCATGTAAGGACTATTATAGAGTTTAAATTGGACAAGGTTGACCCAAACTTTTTATTGGGAATGACCTGAAAATTGGCGACCCTTTAAGATTTGAACATGTTAAGAATAAAGAAAAATTTGTTGGAAATATTGAGATTTGTAATAATTAGTAATAATTACTAATAAAATTAATCAAAAATCAAATAAATTGAAGTACATGGTTATAAATTGGCACAATTTCCGACGGATTAACGGATACCTTTTGTTCAACGTCTCATATCTTTGCTACTTTCTCCCTCTGAAATCAGTATGAAAAATGTGCTCTAACATATGTCAGAGCAAGTTTTTCATATTGATTTCAGTCAGGAGAAAGTTAAAAAGAGATGATCCATCAGACAAATCAAAATAATTAGTAATATAATCTTCACAATGATGATTACAAAATTTAATTTCATTATTAAAGCATATTTCATTTTTCCAAGTATTGCTAATTATTGCTAAATTAATAATAATTAGTGGGGATGATTACAAACTAACTGTGTCGCCTATAATTATTGGTAATGACTAATAAATAACTGTAATTATGTATCTTCTTTTTTTAGGATATTGTTTCTTATATCAAATTATTTAACAATAGTAATGGTTTTAAATTTTGTAGAAACATATATATGAATATGGAACAAGGAAATTGACATCAATCATTATTATATGATCGTTCTTGGATAAATCAGCATAGAAATCCAAACGGTTCTAGTTTAAATCCTGTATATGTTGATGGTGTTGAAGCTTTCTTATCATTTGCATCATCAAACCCGGAATTTGTTTTAGAAGGGACAATTAAGTGTCCTTGTAAAAAATGTGCTCTGAGAACGTTTGAGACATTTGACATCGTTGGGAAACATCTCTTGCATTATGGTTTTCAATCAGATTATATTTTTTGGTATCAACACGGTGAACGTAGTTCCAGATAAGATACTAATAATTTGATTTCGAATCCATCACAGTTTTAGAATTTAGTACATGATGTTGTAGGGTCATCCGTTCAACAAAAAAAAATTGGGGATGATGTTGATTTACCTCCCGAGTTGGCACCATCTGAATTTGCTGAGTTGTTCAGGTCTTCTAAGGATGCATTATATCCTGGTTGCAAGATAAGCAAATTAGAAGCTGTTGCAAAATTTATTGCTTTTAAATCAGATAATGGAATGTCAAATAACTATTTTGATCATATATTTTCTTTGGTTAAAGCACTGTTACCTGAAGGAAATGTGTTGCCTGCTAATTATTATGAGAGCAAAAGACTCGTTTGTAATCTAGGACTTAGTTATCAGAAGATCCATGCATGTTTAAATGATTGCATCTTATATTCTGGTGAAAATGAGTCATTGGATAGTTGTCCCACATGTGGAAAATCGAGGTATAAAGAAGCTCAATCAGGGAAGTCTGGATTAATTTCTGTAAAACAGTTGAGATATTTCCCGCTTACACCCAGGTTGCAGCGTTTATTTATGTCTCAGAACACAGGGACAATGATGTCACGGCACAAAACCAATATTTCAAATGGTAAAATCTTGATTCATCCATCTGATGGCGATTCATGGAAACATTTTGATCAAGTGAATCCGTCTTTTGCTTTATAATCCCAGAACGTGTTATTGGGTCTTTCTACTGATGGTTTTTTTCCATTAGGATCTTTTGGTAGTCAGTATTCCTGTTGGCCTATCTTTATAACTCCGTACAATTTGCCTCCATGGATGTTGATGAAAGAGCCTTATATCTTTTTGACATTATTAATCACAGGACATCCAAAAAATAATATTTATGTTTATTTGAAACCACTGATTGATGAGTTAAATTTATTGTGGAGTCATGGTGTTGGTACATATGATGCTGCTGTGAAACAGAACTTTGTAATGAAAGCTGCTTTGATGTGGGCAATTAGTGACTTCCTAGCATATGGTATGTTATCTGGCTGGAGTACATATGGTCCAAAATCATGTCCTTACTGTATGGGATACAACAAAGCATTTTTTCTTGTGAATGGAAAAAAACATGCTATTTTGACTGTCATCACAGATTTCTTCCAATCGATCATCCCTTTCGGAGGAATAAATCTCATTTTAGAAAAGGCAGAATTGAAAGAGATGAACCTCCAAAAATGATCTCAGGTACAGAGTTATAGTCAATTGTATTTTCATTACCTTCCATCACTTTTGGACCGATAATAAACCAACAGAAAATTCATGGTTTTGGGAAAGAACACAATTGGACAAAACGGAGCATTTTTTGGAATCTTCCATATTGGTCTGATTTGTTGGTCCAACACATGTTGGATGTCATGAATATTGAGAAGAACTATTTTGATAATTTATTTCATACAGTTTTGGATACACCGGGTAAAACCAAAGATAATGTAAAGGCACGATTAGATCTTGCCCAAATTTGCAGGCGACCAGAACTTGAATTGTTTGAAAATGTCAGATCACAGAGATTAATGAAGCCAAAAGAAGCTTATACACTGACCAAAGAGATTCTCTTATTATTTTGTTAGTGGATTTCATATTTGAGACTTCCAGATGGATATGCATCCAACTTGGGAAGATGTGTTAAAAATGGTCATATTACCAGATTAAAAAGTCATGACTGTCATGTTATAATGGAAAGGCTTATGCCTATTGGATTAAGAGGTTTGTTGAATTCTAAGATTTGGGATTCGATAACAGATATATCATATTTTTTCCGAGACATGTGTGCGACAACAACAGACTACGATCCACTAAGCAAACTGGAAGAAGCTGTTGTTGTAATTATATGCAAATTGGAAAAAACCTTTATGTCAGCTTTCTTTGACTCGATGGAACATTTGATATTAAATTTGCCACATGAAGAAAAATTTGGAGGTCCAGTTCAGTTTCGATGGATGTACCATTTGAGAGATGCATGCAGAAATTGAAGAAAAAAGTCTGTAACAAAGCATCAGTTGAAGGCTCAATTGTTGAAGCTTATTTGCAAGAAGAAATTGCTTTATTCTGCTCTCATTATTTTGAATCTGAATATCCCTAAAAATTTAACCGCATGGGCCGGAATGAGGGGAATGTTGATGATGATATTAACAATAAATTATCAGTTTTCAATCAGCCTGAACTTGGCTTTGGTGGAGTTCATGATAGATGGCTTTCAGATGATGAACATCATAGAGCTCATACATATGTTCTACTCAACTGTGAAGAAATGTCACCAATTGTATAGTGAGTGCTCTTATCCCTTATTCTATAGATTATATTACAGTAAATTAATCATATTGTATTTTTAGGTTATATGATGATCATATCAAGAAACAATTTCCACAAATTACAGCAGCTGTCTTAGAAGAACGTCGGTAAAAAAAATTTGCCTACTGGTTTCAAAAACTGGTAACATACATTCTTTTTTGGTTTTACATATAAAATCAATTTATTACTTGTAATAGTGATAAATGTTTTACAAATTTTCAGGTATTTGTACATGCTGATAAGATTGATAGTCGATTGCGTATTTTGAGTAGCCCACCATCCAAAATGGTTAAATCTTATAATGCATATTTGTTGAATGGTTATCGATTTCATACACGTGCATATGGGGAATCAAAGAAAACAATGAATAGTGGTGTTTGTTTGAAGGGATCACATCATAGAGATATTGAAGTTGACTTTTATGGCATGCTTGAAGAAATTATTGAACTGTGTTATTTGGGACAGAATTATGTAACAATGTTTAAATGTCGATGGCTGGATACTGAGAGAGGCTTGCGTATTCATCCGACTCATGGAATTGTTGATATTAAACATAAAAGTATTCTTGCAGTAAATGAACCATTTTTATTGACTCATCAGGCACATCAAATTTATTATGCAAAATTCTGTGCTACTGCTAAAGAGTTGGATGATTGGTGGAGTATAATAAAAGTTAAATCTCGGGAAAATCAGTTTACTCAAACTGAATGTGGTTCCACTGAAGTGCAAGGAAATGAAATTTTTCAAGACACTCCTCAAAACACATCTTTTTCACAAAGAGACATGAATATTGAGGATGACACCCCACAGTTAAGGGTCGATGGTGACGATGTTGTCAATGATGTTACAACTGAATTTGAAATGACAAGAGATGATGACAGTGAAACTAATATGGAAATTGATGATGTTGATGAGGAAGATGAATACATTGACATTGAAAACTATGAATATGATGATTAAGATGAACATTGACATAGTAAAATGCTGGTTTGAATCATAACAAATATATATCTATACATAATAGTTATTTTCAACTGTTTACTAATAACAATCATTTCATGTTTCAGATGGACTCGAAAACGTTTCATCAGTTGCTGGAGGCTGATCTACCTATGGATGATGAGGTTCTTGAGTCATCTGAACCTCAGGCTGTTGGCACTACAGGGATCACTTGGAGGGGGCGTGGTCTTGCCAGACTGATGATTCTAGATCCTATCCCGGAGCGACGTCCACCTCTTGGATTCGATGCGCACATGCGGTGGTATGGTAACCTATGTATTTTAGTTATCTTTCATTATAATTTATTAATATTCTAATTGTTTGATTATTTGTTCTTTTTCCACAGTTTTACGCATATACCTATTGGACAGGGGAGCGTTATCTTGCGCAATTATTTTTCTCATCCCTGGATCACATGGGATCAAATTCCCGCTGATGTGTAGGCCGCCATGTTAGATCATTGGTCATTACGTAATTAAATATTATTTATTTTGAAATTTAATTCATTAATAACTTTATATTAGGGTTTATGGTATCCCATAGACGAGAGCATGCGTGCCACTATCCACGCGGCATGGGTGGTGTCTATGTGTGACCATTTCCATCAGTTTTTGCATAATTTGAGAAAGACGGCTGTGAAGAAATCCGGAGTGATAGAATTTGATGAGTCCTATAGAGCCCACCGACCAGAGTACACTTCATCTCACATTTGGGATGGATTATGTACACACTGGTTGGGTGGTGGGTTTCAGAGGAGATCTACATTGGGTCGACAGAATTGGGGGAGACAAGAGGTGACGCATTGAGCCGGTAGTCGTACATTCAGTGTGCATAGAGAGCGTCTGGTAAGTAATTTTTTTTAATATTTTATACAACTTTAAATATAAACAGTTTATTTTATATTCATATAGGAAGCCGAGCAGCCCGGTATTTCGGTGTACGGTGTTTATCGGAGGATGTACACTGACCCGACTACTGGAGAGATTAGAGGTGACTGCCAGCGTCAGATTGTGGTCAGTATTATTTTTTTTCACATTGCAAATTAAATGCATATAATATTTTCATTATTTTAATTTCTAATTAAAACTTAAGGAGTCATATGAGGCTGCGACCTCTTAGACACAGGCTGAGAGTCAAGACGAGACGAGTGATCAGACTAGTGCCCACCATTTTGATGAGACGGCATGGATGCAGGCGACCCAATATGGCTTTGAAAAGGGCCGAGTAGTTGGTATCGGATCTCATTTGACTCCTGCAGCTTATTATGGTACTGCTGCGATGTCGGCGTCCAGCTCGAGAGTAGCTCGTGGAGAGACATCATCTTCTGCCTCATAGTATCAGGAGCAACTGCGTGCTCAGAGTCAGCTTATAGAGGATTTGCGTCAAGGGCAGGAGCAGATGCATCAGCAGCACGATGAGGAGATGCATCGATGGCAGGAGCAGATGCATCAGTAGTAGGATGAGGAGAGACGTCGATATGAGGAGCAACATCAGGAGTATATGGAGTATATGCGTCGTCTGACACATAGTTTAGGGATGGAGTTTCCTCCACCACCACCTCCAGGTCCTCCAGGTCCTCCAGGTCCTCAAGATTATCCACCCCCAGTGATTTTTTTAGATTTAATAAACATTTGAGTTCGTAGTTTATTGTCATATTAACTAATTACAATTCCTCTTTAATATTGGTACGAATATTACGTGATTTAATTTGTTTTTATTTTTTTTAATATATAATTACTTATTAGTATTATTTTTAATGTCTGCTTATTTTAGTAATATTACTTTTAATATTTTATATTTATTGTTAATATTGAGAAGTTTATAATTTTATAATTTTATTAATATTAATAATATTAATATTATTTTTTCATAAATATGTATGTTTATTTTAATAATAATATTATTATATTAATTTTTTATATTAATAATATTAGTACTATTATTATTATTTTTTGATATTAATATTTCATAATATATAATATTATATTATTTATATTCATGTTATTATTATTTTTTTATATTAATATTTTATAATTATAGTATATATATATTTTATTATTAATATTATAATAATATAATTTATTTATATTATTAATATTATTATTATTATTATATAGATAGTTTAATAATAATAATATTATATTAATTTTTTATATTATTAATATTAGTATTATTATATTATATTATTTATATTCATATTATTATTATTTTATATTAATATTTCATTATTATATTCTATATATTTTTTTATTTATATTATAATAATATAATTTTTTTATATTATTAATAATAATATTATTTTTATATAATATTATACGATTTGTATTAATTATTTTATTTTTTTTAATATTTGTGATGGGTACATTTGCGACTGGAATTCCAGTCGTAAATGTTTTTTACAGTACCATTTGCGACGGGACGAATACCCGTCGGGAAAACCTTTCTGCGATGGTCAGTCACAAATACCTTCGTCGCAAGTATTTTTTTTAAATTTCGCATTTGCGACAGGATTCTGACCCGTCGCAACTAATATATCTGTGATGGCCCGTCACAAATACCATTTTTATATATAAACGAAAACTTATTCGCAACGGGGGACAAATACCGTCGCAACTAATTTTTTTTGCGACGGGACCACCGCAAAAACACCTATTTGCGATGTCGTTTTCGGCAAAGGGCGATTTGCGACGGAGCCCCGTCGCAAAAGACCTTTTGCGACGGGATCCCGTCGCAAATAGCCCATTGCAAATATTCAGTTTTCCTGTAGTGGAAACCCCCCAAAAGTGAAAAAGTCAGTCAACATCACCACTAAAGTCAGAAGTAGAAGCCTCACCAAAAGGGCCACGCTTTGCACCATACCCAGAATCTGCATCATCAAAGTATGAATCAAAGTCATCACATCTTGAATCTATGTACTCATTAATTTTGAGGAGCGTTAGGTGCTCCTCCCTGTGTTTTTCTTATTCTGGGGAGTGTTGTTGTTCCCATTTATTAACTTTGACTTTCAGCTTGACCGCCTTTGATGACGCCCAGGTAGCCATGGGTTTGGGAAGAGTGGAGTAATCCCACTTAATCCTCCTCTTTGAGGGGGTAGAGGTGGAACCATCATCCAGTATTTTCACCCTCTTGACATCATTTGAATGTTCCCCAACCTCCATGCCATGCAGGACAACACAGTTCATCTCCAAAACTTCTTCCTGCCCCTTTGCTTCCCCCTTTCCAGACTGTTTCCCCTGCACTTCATCATCACCCCTAGGTTTCAACCCCTCTACATATGAAATATCCCCTACACACAAGAGACACCTCCCTCATACACCAACAAGGCAGTTTGATCCATCTTTCGACTAGAAATTGCCTTGTCCTGTAGGTCTCCAGAAGGTGTTCGGGAACCAACCCCAAGCAACATCCCCATAACCAAATCACATGTCTCCTTGTGCTGCTCGACCATCTTACCTTGCTCTGACGCCACCCCCTAGTCAGATGCCTCCCCCTGTTACTGACTAGACTGAGCCACATCTCCCTGCTCAACTCCCCCTCCTACTCAATCACCTTCCCTTTCACAGAATCCCTCCACTACTCATCCACCACCTCATTCTTATTCCCTGCCCCCTGCTTATCCACCTTCCCCTTCCTGGCCACACAACCTAACTCACCAGTAGCAGCATTGACTGTCCCGGGAGAATTCACATTGAGGTTAGAAATCCTGCATCCAGCCACGCCCTCGCTGCCATCCTCCCGAGCTTCCACATTGCTCTTAGCTAGCAGAACTTGCAATTCAACATCCCAATTGTGGCCACAACCCAATTCCCACACAACATCTTCAACCACGCTGACATCATGTTGCCCATTCTGGTCATTGATAACAAGGATCCCATCCTCATACCCAGACATCTTTCCTTGTGTTTCCATCATCCATTGATCCTCTACATCCTCCTGTGCCACGGCTTCAGCCTCTGTCTCCAGAGACGCAAGACAATCTCAAACCTGTTATACAAGGAATTTTCACTCTGAATATGCACCTCCCTCTTCCCAGTCTGCACACTATTAATGATATCAACCGGTTGTACAACCACTACATTATCACCTTCATCACCACTACTGATCTTGAGATTATCCAACCCCAAAGAGCCCGCCCATGCCTCCTCTTTACCACCACCACATTTTAAATCGTTTCACAATCATGAAACAATGTCCCTAACCTTTGGTTGGGGAGGAAAGCACTGAAAGGCTTTGACTGGCACATCCACACCCCCACCATAGTTTGGCTTCCTTCAGTAAGCCCCCCTAAGACGAATCCAAATTCAAAGCAGTATATCCCCATGAGATTCTTCTGCAGACCCAGTCATCATGACCAAGATTCTAGCAAGAGGAAAAAAAATTAACCCAGGTCTCATAAATCATTGGCTGCCTCCATCAGAGCTCCTCACCAACAGCAATCCAGACAAAGTCCAGCGGTACCTTGGAAGCATCCACCTCAATAAAATCCCTCGGAGCAACCGGATGGTAAAGTGGACGAGTCGTGATATCCACATAAAGGAACCTTCCCACTAGGTTCTCCAACATTGAAATAATAGACAAATTTTGGAAGGGGATTGGGTGTTCAGGAAATTTCAACCTGATATCCACCATTTGAGAGTCACAGTGCAAGTTAAGATCAAAGCTCCACCGAAATAGTGCGAACCGAGCACCATCACATATCTGAGGGGCCGTAGACCAGAAATGTATAAGGTCTTCCTCATATGTAAATCGAATCAGAATATGGTAGCTATCGATCCTACAGATCCCAACTTTTAAATACAAATCTGTAAAAAATATCCACTAGAGGATGCCAGTTCAGGAATCAAGTGACCAAAGTCAACTTGTGCAAAGCGGAGTCTTCATTAAACTCTACAATTGATATTTTTAGCTGCATGTGTCTTTCATGAAGGTAAAGAACCTTAGAGAAAAGCACAATCTATGAAAATGGTGGCAATAGATCCAGAACTGTGAAATGGGAAAACGAATGACCATCCTTAAGAATCAGCAGAAACCCCTCCCCCACGGCGGGGGAGGGAGAAGCGTGATTACCATATTCATCTTCATGGTTGTAAAAAAGGGGGAGAGACGCCATCAAGAGAGATAAGTGGAGGAAGAGATTCCATATTTTTCTTACTTATGGGTTTTAAATGGGTTTTAGGGGGTTTTAATGTTTTTAGGTATTTTTATCATTTTTAATGGTTTTTAGGGTTTTTTTTTTCATTTTCTGGTATTTTTAGAGATTTTTAGGATTTTTAGGGTTTTATGGTTTTTATGGTTTTAGGGATCTTAAGTGTTTTTATGGTTTTCAGGTTTGTAGGGTTTTAAGGGGTTTTAGGGTTTTTTTAGTTTTTTGTGTTTTTATGGTTTTTTGGAGTTTTTAACGTTTTTATGGGTTTTAAGTCTTTTTAGGGATTTTAGGGCTTTTTAGGATTTTTATGGTTTTCAGGGTGTTTATTGATTTTAAGAGGTTTTAGGGGTTTTAAAGGGTTTTTAGGAATTTTAGGTTTTTAAGGGTTTTTAGGGTCCTTTTAGGGTTTTAGAGGTTTTTTTAGGGTTTTTAGATTTTTTAATTTTTTTCATGGTTTTAAGGGTTTTTATAGTTTTTAGTGGTTTTTAGGGTTTTTCTGTGATTTTTGTGTTTTTAAGGGTTTTAGGGGTTTTATGGTTTTCGGGGTTTTAAGGATTTTTTTACATTTTCTAAGATTTTTAGGTCTTTTTTAGGATTTTTATGGTTTTATATTTTTTAGGTTTTTTATGGTTTTATGAATTTTTTAGAGATTTTTTGGCTTTTAGGGTTTTTTTTGGGTTTTGGTTCTTTTTTGTATTTTTAGGGGATTTTTTGAGATTTTTAATGTTTTTATGGTTTTTTATAGTTCTTAATGTTTTTGTGGGTTTTTAGAAATTTTCAGGGATTTTAGGGTTGTTTGGTGTTTTTAGGGTTTTTTGGGGTTTTATAGGTTTAAGGGGTTTTTTGTGTTTTTTGTTTTTTTTATGATTTTAGAGGTTTTACAGATTTTTTAGAATTTTTATAGTTTTCAAGGTTTCTTATAGATTTTAGGTTTTTTATGGTTTTTGTTTTTTTAGGGTTTTTAGGGTTTTTGGTTTTGTAGGGTTTTTAGAGTATTTTGGGTTTTTAAGGATTTTTTGATTTTCTTAGGGTATTTATTGTTTTTAGATTTTTTATTGTTATTTTGGGTTTTAAGGGTTTTTAGAGTTTTTAGTGGTTTTCAAGGTTTTTATTGGTTCTTAGGTGTTTTAATGGTTTTTTGGGTTCTTATGGTTTTCACGATTTTTTCAGAGTATTTAGGGTCTTTTAAATTTTAAGGTATTTTTAACACTTTTTTATGATTTTTATTGGTTTTAGGGTTTTTTAGGTTTTCAGGGATCTTGATTATTTTTAGGGATTTGAGTGTTTTTTGGGTTTTTTGAGGTTTTTAGGGGGTTTTTTAATTTTTTTGGGTTTTTAAGGTTTTTAGAAATTTTAACATTTTTAAGGGTTTTAAGTGTTTTTATAGTTTTTAGTGGGTTTTAGGAGTTTTTAGGGTTCAAAATGTTTTTAGGGGTTTTTAGTGTTTTTTATGTTTTTAGGGATTTTTAGGAATTTTTTTGATTTTTATGGTTTTTAGTGATATTTTTGGGTTTTAGGGATTTTGAGTGTTTTTAGGGGTTTTGGGGGGTTTTTTAGGGTTTTTAGGGCCTTTTTAATATTATAGTTTTTTTTTGAGTTTTTATGGGTTTTATGGTTTTTTGTGATTCTTATCATTTTTAGGAGTTTAAAATGTTTTTAGAGTTTTTAGTGGTTTTGGGTTTTTATGGATTTAGGGATTTTAATTTTTTTAGGGGTTTTATGACTTTCAGGGGGGTTTTAGGGTTTTGGGGGGGTATTTATGTTTTCAAGGATTGTTAGAGCTTTTATAGGATTTTTAAGGTTTTTAGGGTTTATGGGTTTTAGTTAATTTGAGGGTTTATAGTATTTTTAGGGGTTTTTAGGTTTTTTAGTTTTTTTAGGGTGTTAGGGTCATTTGGGTATGAGGGTTTTTTTATGTCTTTTAGATTTTTTAATGTTTTTTATAGTTTTTTACATTTTTAGGGATTTAAAGTGTTTTTATAGTATTTAGTTTTCTTTAGGGTTTTATTTTTTTATTGTTTTGATAAGGTTTTTAGGGGTTTTTATGGTTTTCAGGTGTTTTTATGGTTTTTAGGGGGTTTTACATTTTTAGAGATTTTTAGGGATTTTTTATGATTTTTATGATTTTTATTGTTTTTATGGTTTTTATGCATTTTAGTTATTTTGAGGGTTTTTAGGGTTTTTAAGGGTTTTCAAGGGTTTTGGGGTCTTTATGGGGTTTTAGGGTAGTTTTGAGTTTTTTAGGGTTTTTAGAGTTTTTAAATGTTTTTAGGGGTTTTAAGTATTTTTAGTGTTTTTAGTGGGTTTTAGGGTTTTATGGGAAAGGAAGATGCAAGGGTTGGGCTATTCCCGACCCCCCCCCCCCCAATTTATTAGTAAGAAAAAAGAGACACCGCAGACAAGGGAGGGGAGGGGTCAAACGACCCACACCCAAAAACCCTTAACAACCCAAGACAAAGACGCCAAAAAAAGAAAAATCAAAAAAAGAAAAGAACACACAAAGCCAAACAATGTCCCCAGCATCACCTCACATCCAAGAAGAAACCAATGTCCAGCACTGTCAGAACCACCAGCAACATCCCACTTCACAATCTCTAGCCTCTAACATCTCCTCATCCCAGCACCCTGATTCAGTTCCAGCAACCAACAACACCAATTCCAATCAACACATCCATAGAAGTCTTCCAGCACTGACCACCTACAAATCTCAAGGAAAGAAGCAACCAATAAACAACATCTCAACAACCAGCAACCATTACCTCCAAACCAAAAAGCATCCAGCAACCAGAAAATGGAAACAAATAGCACCCATTCAAAGAAAAACAAACCATGAACAGCAGCGCCCACATCCAGCATACGACATATAGAACAGCCAGCAAAACAAGACCACCATTGCCCATTCCCCAGACCAACAGCTTCAATGCATGCCAACCTATCAGCAAGCAGTAACCAACACCGAAGATTCTGATACCCAGCAAATTCTTTCACACCTCGAAAGTAAGCAGCAACACACCACCAGTCTCAGACAATGGCATACACCACTTTCCACAGTAGCATCACAAAAAACAAGCAAATCAAAACCATCACAATAAGAAAAGCAAGACAAAAGCCTCCAGCCAAATGCACAGCCCAGTAAACAGCCTGAACCATCAACGAACCAAACCAAAATTGTAGGTAAGATATGCACCCACAAAGTAGAATCCGATTGAAGCCACGATCCACAATCATACTAGAAAAGAACAACCATCGCAGGAATAGAAGTGAAAACAAGGCCAAGGGACAAACCTGGATCTTCTTTGCAGACTTATACCAAGCAGATGTGAGCACCCATAGAACCGGAACAAGCGCAGAGTCACCAAGCCGACACCAAACCTTCTATATCCACGAAAGACCAACGCATCTCTAGAGAAGCCACCAAAATCCTTCTAAGCTCAGATTTGTGAGCATAGAGGCTGATCGAAACCCTAATGACCAATAAAGAAACCATCTGTGCGAAAGAGGCCCTTGATCCCACCGACTAGCCCGCGGAAACCCTAGATCTGAAAAGTCAATGCTTCTCCATGGCTGAAAACCAGAGAGGATCCCCATTTTTTTGTGTTTTTTAGAGTTTTTATAGTTTTTTAGAGTTTTTAACATTTTTAGTGGCATTAATGATTTTTAGAGTTTTTAGTGGTTTTTAGGGTTTTGATGGGTTTCAGGGTTATTAAGGTTTTTGGAGTTTTTTGGGTTTTATGGATTTTTCAGTGTTGTCAGAGTTTTTAAGATTTTCAGTGATTTTTAGGGATTTTTTATGATTTTTATGGGATTTTTTATTATTTGGGTTTTTAGGGATTTTGAGGGGTTTTATTGGTTTTGAGTGGTTTTATGATATTTTGGTTTTAGTGCTTTTTTTCATTTTTAGGTGTTTTAAGGATTTTTAAAGTTTTTTTTGCATCTTTTGGGATTTTAATAATTTTAAGAGTTTTTAATGGTTTTAGGGGTTTTATGGGGTTCTAGAGTTTTTTTAACATTTTTAGGGGTTTGATGGTTTTCAGGGTTTTTCAAAGGTTTTCAGGGTTTTTAGTGTTTTTTTATGTTTAATGGATTTTTTGGGACTTTAAGGATTTTATGGTTTTATTATTTTTTTAGTTTTTGGGGATTTTGAGGGTTTTTAGGGGTTTTCAGGATTTTTAGGGTGTTTTTGGTTTTTATGATTTTTAGAGTTTTTAATGTTTTAATGGGTTTTAAGGGTTTTTAGAGTTTTTAATGTTTTTAGGGTTTTTGTGGGGTTTTAGGGTTTTTAAGGTTTTAGGGGTCTCTAGGGTTTTTAATGTATTTAACATTATTAGGGATTTTTGGATTTTTTTAGGATTTTTATCGTTTTTAGTGTTTTATAGGATTTTTTTGTGTTTTTTGGAATTTGATGGTTTTTGTGGTGTTTCAGAGTTTTTAGGGGTTTTTAGGGTTTTTAGGGTCTTTTGGGTTTTAGTATTTTTTTAGTTATTTGTCATTTTTAAGATTTTCAGTGTTTTTTAACATTTTTTGGGGGTTTAGGTGTTTTTAGATTTTTTAGTGGGTTTTTAGGGATTTTGGGCTTTTCATATTTTTATGGGATTTAGGGGTTTTTATGGTTTCTAGGGGTTTTAAGGATTTTTAGTGTTTTTATTATTTTTTAGGTATTTTAGGGATTTTTAGGATATTTATAGTTTTAGGGGTTTCTTGGTTTTAGGGATTTGAGGGTTTTTATGGTTTTTCAAGGTTTTAGGGTTTTAAGGGTTTTAAAGTGTTTTTGGATTTTTAGGGATTTTTTGAGTTTTTTAGGGTTTTAAGGTTTTTTAGAGTTTTTTTAATTTTTTAGGTTTTTTGAGGGTGTTTAAAGTTTTTAGTGGTTTTTAGGGTTTTTATGGATATCTAGGTTTTTATGTTTTTAGAGGTTTTTATGGTTTTCAAGTGGTTAATAGGATTTTTAGGGATTTAAGTATTGCTATGGTTTATAGAGATTTTAGGGTTTTTTATGGATTTTGAGGGGTTTTAGGGTTTTGATATGTTTTTAGGTGTTTTAGAGTTTTTATAAGGTTTTTTGGGTTTGGGGGGTTGATTTTTTAAAGGTTTTTAAGGTTTTTTAGATTTTTTAAACATCTATAGGGGTTTTAAGGGTTTTTGAGTTCTTTATGTATTTTTAGGGTTTTTAAGGGTTCTTATGGTTTTTAGGGGTTTTTATTGGTTTTAGGTTTTTTTAGGGTTTTTAGGTTTTTTTACGTTTTATAGGATTTTTGGGGCTATTTTAGGATTTTTTATTGTTTTTAAGGTTTTTAGGGGTTTTGGGGTTTATGAGTGTTTTTAGGGTTTTTAGAAATTTTTACGGTTCTTTGGGGTTTTCAGCATTTTTAGGGGATTTTTTTGTTTTTAGGGTTTTTAATGTTTTTTAACATTTTAGTTATTTTAAGGGTTTTAATATTTTTTGTGTTTTTTTTCGGTTTTTATGGGTATTTTGGTTTTTTATGTTTTTTAGAGGTTTTATGGTTTCTAGGGTTTTTTCAGGGTTTTTACGGTTTTTTATGTTTTTAGGGGTTTTTAGGATTTTTATGGTTTTTATGGATTTTTAGAATTTTTAGGGATTTTGATGGGTTTTAGGGTTTTCAGGGTTTTAGGGTTTTTCTGGTTTTTAGGGGTTTTAGGGGTTTTTAGGGTTTTTAGGGTCTTTTAGGGTTTTTTGGGGTTTTTTGAGTTATTTTAGGGTTTTAAGGTTTTTAAGAAAAATGTAATGTTTTAATCGCTTAAAGGTTTTTTATATTTTTAGTGGATTTTTGGGTTCTTATGGGGTTTTAGGATTTTTAAGGTTTTAGGGGATTTTATAGTTTTCTAGGGCGTTTCAGGTTTTTTTGGGTTTTTTACATTTTCAGGGATTTTTATTGCCTTAGAGGATTTTTATGGTTTTTTGGGTTTTTTGGTATTTTGAGGGATTTTAGGGGTGTTTTTATGGTTGTTAGGGTTTTTTAGTTTTTTAGGTGCTTTACGATTTTTAGATTTTTTAAACATTTTTTGGGGTTTTAAGGGCTTTTAGAGTTTTTGTGGATTGTTGGTTTTTTATGGGTTTTTAGGGGTTTTTATGTTTTTAGGGGTTTTATGGTTTTCTTGGGTTTATCATGGTTTTTTGGGGTTTTACATTTTCATGGATTTTTAGGGATTTTTTGGATTTTTATGGTATTTTTGGTTTTTTAGGGGTTTTAGGGATTTTGAGGGGTTTTAGTCGTTTTCAAGGTTTTTGAGAGGTTTTTTGGGTTTTTTTGGGTTTTTAGGTTCCTTTTGGGTTTATAGGGATTTTTTGAGTTTTTTAGGCATTTTAAAGGTTTTTAGAGTTTTTAGTAGTTTTAGGGTTTTAGGGGTTTTAGGGTTTTTAAATATTTTAGGGGTTTTTATGGTTTAGTGGGTTTTTCAGGATTTCTAATGTTTTTGATGTTTTTGTGGATATTTAGGGAGTTTATTGGATTTTTATGGTTTCTATTGGTTTTAGGGAATTTGGAGGTTTTTATGTGTTTTTAGGGGTTTTTGGGGTTTTTAGGGGTGTTCAGGGTTTTTAGGGTCTTTTGGGTTTTTAGGGGTTTTTTGAGTTTTTAGGGTTTTAAGGTTTTTAAGAGATTTTTTACCATTTTTATGGGTTTTAAGGGTTTTATAGTTTTTAGTGGGTTTTAGGGTTTTTTTGATTTTTCATAAATTTTTAAGGTTCTATGGGTTTTTATAATTTTCAAGAGAATTTCACGGTTTTTACTGTTTTTTACATTTTCATGGATTTTTAAGTCTTTTTAGGATTTTTATGGTTTTTAAGTTATTTAGGGATTTTGGTGTTTTTTGGGTCTTTCAGGGTTTTTAGGAGTTTTAGGGGTTTTCAGGGTTTTTAGGGTCTTTGGGGTTTTAAGGTTTTTTTGATGTTATTAAGGGTTTAAAGGGTTTTTAGAGTTTTTTTTAACATTTTTTTGGGATTTAATGGTTTTTATATTTTTTTTTTGTTTTTAGGGGTTTTATGGGTTTTTGGGTGTTTTATGGTTTTAAGGGTTTTTTAGGTTTCAGGGGGTTTTAGGTTTTTTTTATTTTATGGGATTTTTAGGGATTTTTATGACTTTTTGGTTTTTAGGGTTTTTTAGGGGTTTTATGGATTTTGAGGGTTTTCAAGGTGTTTTAGGGGTTTTGTGGTTTTTCAGGGTGTTGTTGGGGTTTCAGGGGTTTTCAGGATTTTTAGGGTCTTTTGGGATTTTTTGTTTATTTTGAGTTTTTAGGGTTTTTATGTTTTTGAGTGGTTATTATGGTTTTTAGGGTTTTTTATGTTTTTAGGGGTTTTTAGGGACTTTTTAGGATTTTTATAGTTTTTTTGGTTTTTTTTGGGTTTTTAGGGATTTTAAGGAGTTCCTGGGGTTTTAGGGTTTTTTAGAAATTTTTGGAATTTTCAATATTTATAGGTCTTTTGTGTTTTTATTGTTTTTTTTTTAGTTTTAAGGGTTTTAAGGTTTTTGAAATTTTTGTAAAAACAATTGGGTTTTAAAGGGTTTTTATATTTTTAGTGGGATTTTAGGGATTTTAATTGTTTTTTAGTTTTTTTGGTGTTTCTATTGTCTTTAGTGGTTTCTTAGGGGGTTTAGGGTTTTTTAAGTTTTTCAAGATTTTTTTTTGGATTTTTTAGATTTTTAGGGTTTTTAGGGTTTTTTAGATGTTTTAAAATTTTTGATAGGTTTTAGGGGTCTTTAGGGTTTTTAGGGTCTTTAAGGTTTTTAGGATCTTTTTGGGTTTTTAGGGTTTTTTGATGTTTCTAGGGGTTTAAAGGTTTTTTAGATTTTTTTATCATTTTTTGGGGTTTTAAGGGTTTTTAGAGTTTTTAGTGTTTTTAGGGTTTTTATGGGGTTCTAGGGTTTTTAGGGTTTAGACATAATTCATATTGAGAAAAAAAATATGTGAAATGTTTCTTTCAATTATTATGAATATCATGGGGAAGACCAAATATGACTTCCGATCTTTTCGGGACTTGTTGGATTGGGGTATTCGACCAAAACTGCATCCTATGTGTATCGATGAAAACAAATGGAAAGTCCCTTTGGCTTCTTATGTGATGACACTGTCAGAGAAAGATCAATTTCTGGCAGTATTAGAGAATATCAAGGTTCCCGATGGCTATTCAAACAACATATCTAAATGAGTCAATAGAAGATATGTGAAACTAAAATATCTGAAAACTCATGATTATCATATCCTTCTTCATGAGTTTATTCCAATAGAAATTCATCATTTTCTATCCAATAATATAAGGGTAATAGTGATTCGCTTGTGCCATTTTTTTAAAGACATTTGTGCTAAAAGGTTGTCCAAGTCATTCTTGATAAAAATGTAGTAGGAGGTGCCATTACTTTTATGTGAGATGAAAAAGAATTTTTCTCCATTATTTTTCACATTCATGTTACATTCAATGGTTCATCTTCCAACTAAAACACTTATTGGGGGACCAGTTGATTTCTAGTGGATGTATCCTACTGAAAAAAATATGTGACCAATGAAATCATATGTCTGAAATAGAAATGATCCTGAAGGTTTGATTGTTAGGAGTTATCTGGCTCAAGAATGTATGGATTTTTGTTCAATTCATTTGTTTGATGTCACCAAAAGACATAACTGCTCAATGAGAAATTAATATGACCAGTATGGGGAAATTGAGCCCTCTTTTACATCTCTTCCCCAAATAGGAGGAATTGTTGGGAGATGACACATCACACAGTCTTGTTTAACTGTGGCTTGTTTGATGACTATATCAAGTATGTAATTTGGATATTTATATATTATCTCATATTATAAAATTTCACATATACCATACACTTTTATTATCATTTTATATAGGGAACATAAAAAAATTATAAGTAGAGTTCATCGATCTTTGTATTTGAGAAAGAGAGAGGCTTTTCATAGCCTAGAGTTTCCTACTTGGTTGAAATCAAAGGTATTACCATTACTTTAATTTGTTTAAAAAATAGATATCCATTTAATTGTATTATTCATATATATTTTAGGTGTTGAGTTTACCTATTGAATCTGTTTCTCAAGAATTGAAAGCTTTGGGTTTTGGTCCTAATTCTTTGGTTCGTAAATACAAATATTTATTAATCAATGGGTATAAATTTGTTACAATGGATGAGCAGTGAAAATGATAACACAACATGATGGCGTTATGTTAGCCACTATAACAGATTGTTATGTCAGTGTATCAGATAGTCAGCCTTGATATGAAGATGTATATTATTATGGAATTGTTGATAAAATATTGTTATTGGATTACTACACTCAAGGTAGAGTCACTATGATGAAATGTAAATGGTTTGATTCAATGTGATGACATGGTACATTTATTGATGATTGTGGATTCAAAGTTATTGTATGAGTCGATTCCTATGTACCAATGAACCATACATTTTGGAATCAATGGCTAAACAAGTTTTTTATGTAAAAGATTATATAAGACTCAATTATGGTGTCATTAATGATGTAATCCCCAAACATATTTCTCATGATGATGGTGATAAAATTTCCACCATTGATGTCCCCGTTGGTGTTGGCCAAAATATTGCATTTGATGAATCAAATTGTCCTATTGTGAGATTTGTTGTTGAACCTAAAGTAGTGGTTGATAATATATAGAAGAAACCATATATGTTCACTATTCATTCAATTTACATTGACATGAGTTTCTCAGGTTAGTATTCTGTAATTACGTTAATTATGTTTCAGTTTGGAATGATATGTTTGTTTTTTGTATTTTCTAGTGTCGTTTCATTAAATCAAATTTATTTCAATGTACAAAACATGGTATAAATCACATTTTTAAAAAATGTATAACTTGGTAATGTAATTTTAAAAACTCTGTTAGTCATTTTCTTATAATCATTTGTAAAATTAATAATTAAAAGAATTAAAATTGGTTATTCTCATGAATTTCCAATATATGTAAGTTTTGTGCATGATTTGTATAAACTATTTCTAAAAACTTTATATTTCATTCTTATATAGATTATGCCAAATACTACATAAGGTTGAAGGAAATGACTATTTGATCCCGATCGACCAGGGCGTGAGTGTTTGTTTCCTTCTATTCCATCAGTGAGTATTATAATTGTAATGTTTTTCTTCTGCATTACATATAATTTCATGTTAATAATCTTTACCAAATTTTTAGGGACATTTAGTTCCACTGAATTTGTTTCATAATTTTATTAGCATGGGTATGAGTGGGGATGATCCTAGACCTAGATAGAGCACCCGTCATACCTGTTTCAACAATAACCCACCATCAGACACCCCTTCCACCACAGCTTTCCATCCTCCTCTTGAGTCTCCGGGGATGTTTTTATTCATGCCTCCATCATCATCTCATCTACCCTATTATTCACATGCCATGTCTTTTCTGCCTTCATGGATGATACCACTGATGCCTTCATCACTCATTTTTCCTCTTCTTCCCATACGATTTCTACACCACCTCCACAGAAGTTTCCACCTTTACCATATCCATATTTGATAATGTATCCCCATCCTACTACCCATATTTTTCCATGCTACACCACCTCCAATTCCAACCATCCATCTAAAATCTAATGAGTTTGTTACATTAACTTACACTCAAGTGCATGAAGGTCACCCAGAGCATGCACTGGAACAGACACTTCATGCAAAAGCTGCTGAGTCAGGACAACCCACAGATCCATCTCAGTTTATTGAGCAACCTGCAGACAATTTTTTGATTATAACTATTTCAAATTATACCACTTTATTTTTTTAATTTTTTACCGTGACTTAATTCTTCTTTCCACCATCTTTTTATTATTCAGTGGGATCTTCTTCTAGGATATGTGGGTGCACTCAGATGAAGGAAGTTTGGAATCACCGGGCACAACTAATGGTGGATTACAATCGAAAATATCAGATGGTAGGTCCAAATGAAATGCATTGTAGAAGTTTCACGTACACTTTGGCCAAGTATCACGGTATCATTCCGGTGGAACCAGTGTCATGGAGATGTATCAGTAAAGAGATCAAGGAAAAATCAGGGGATAAAATATGTGTAAGAAAATTTTATAATGTCTTATCTATATTATCGGTGTATTTAAATGAAATAGCATGTTCATTGCAGATTCAGTTTAACTTTCACGACGGAGAAGCTACTAAGACCACAAGGGTGATGGATTTTGGGGATTTCTGGAAATCATACAAGTATGAGTTTTATGTTGGTTGGAAGATTAGGGTTGGTACTGACTTAGAGGGGGTACCCATATTTCTCGAATTTCCAAAAAGTCAATATGAAAAAATGATTGCACATTGGAAGACTGCTAAGTTTAAGGTAATCTAAATATTTAATGGTTTTCATATAAAATTTAATTCTTATTACTTATATTGGATTTTTTTAGGAAGTGTCAGATAAAAACATAAAGAATAAGGATTCAATGACATATTTGCATACATTGGGGTGCACTATAATGTCTGATCATGAAAAGAACCAGGTACTTTAACTTGGTATTGTGATGTTATACAGGATGTTCTACTGAAAATATTATTTAATAGATATAGGAAAGATTTGTGCATTTCTCATATATGGTTCTAATCTATATTTTTTCATTTCTCACTTTCAAAAATCTCCATTGGGTATCCAAGGTCATGTACCTCGTGCCAAATTATTTTTCTCCAGTAGAAGGAAAAATGATGGAAGTGCAGTAAATTCATAGACACAAGATAATATTGTAAGGTTTTTTATTTATATTTTTAATATTTATAAAAAATCATAATTTAATATGTTTATAATTTCAACAGTCTACCTTGTAGGCCCTCAATGGTACGGAAGATAACAACTTCGGGCCAGATGATCATTTAAGTCATGTATTAGGTGAGGAGCACCTAGGGAGAGTACGATGTCAACCAGGGAAAAACATTGTCCCTTATAGGTATTAGTCATCATCGAGCTCCTCTCAAGCCTCCCAGACCTCTGAGATAGAAATCTCTCATGGTAAAGCAGTTGAGGCAAAAAAAATAGCTTTAGAGGAGCATGACAGAAGTAATCTTATAACCGAACATTTCATGAAATCTATGGAAGTTTTGAGTCAATCACTTCCATCAGAGGTTTTTTGTACTTTTTAATCATATATGGAATCAATGAGCTCTTTAAATGATGCGTCGGGTGATGTCAATGAGGGGCGTAGTGGCGTTGAAGGTGGTGGCGATAGAGCTGTTGGTGGTGAGGATGTTGTTGATACTATTGTTAGTGATGAGGTTGCTGACGATGTTACTGCTGCTGATGATGATGTTAATGATGATGATGGTCATGGACATGGGGATGGGGATGTTAGTGATGGGGGGGGGGGGGGGTTAATAATCCCCTCTATTTTTGACTTAGCAGGGATAATTATGTATGTACTTTAAGAACTTGAATTGAATTTTTTTATAGATGAGAATGGTTAATTTAGTTTCTTCTAAAAAGTTCTCCAAAAAAATTTGCATGCATTTACATAAAGCTAACATTAGAATCCTTAGTCATGAATATAGGTAAGTGATGCCCTTCCTACCATAGAATACTTATCTCTAAATGATATCCCATATAGTGACATTGAATTCCATTTATTATCTATTTATTTTTTTATAAATTATTGAATTGACAAGTCTAAATTAATGAAGGTAAAAAAGGAATATATTCCCTAGTTATTATTTCTAAAATTTTCTTTATGTGAAATATGAAGTTCTTCTATTGATTTAAATGGTTGGGTTTTTTGAGATCCAAAGTCCTTGAATGATATGGTACAGGCTAGAGATTTTTTTGGGGTTTATTGGTAGCTTTGTAAGAAGGGTGTGGCATTTTAATAGAGTCATACATCATTGGTTTAGGATAATGGTAAATTTACTACCTGAACTTATTCACCCCTTGATATGTTGAAGTGGGGTAACATGTAATAAGGTAATATCCAATAGTCATTCAAACCATCACCAAGGTATGTATTTAAGGCATAAGGTCGTCATGATAGATCTAGCTTGTTTTTAATGCTTGAGTAGTTGATGGATGATGATGAATTTGATCCTTAAATGGTGAGAGGTGTTTTTCTAATATATTATAACCTCATCTATGTTTTATTTGATATTATATCTTCCCATTTTTTTATTTCTAAGAAACTAGTGTCTCACTTGTGACTAAAAGTGGAATTAACTCAGAGTATCATGAGTATATATTCACTTTTTGGTAAGTGATTATAAAGTAAAAAAGTTTAACTCAATTAATATTTGTATAATATTTTTTTGACACCTTTTAGACTGTTATGCTTTAGATATGAGCATATTCTACATGCATCCCCCTCTCCTCATTTGGTCAAGCATCTCCTCCTAGGTCTCACATCCCCCCTAGGTCGAGCTTTCCCTCACTTGACGTGAATCCCCCATAGGTCGAGCATCCCCTTATACGTTTTTTTGATTCGACTATTCTTTGACAGTGAGTCGCTAATATTTTTCTGGCATGGTTAATTGATTCGTTGTTTATTTTGGGTTAATATTTTTCTGATTTGTTTTATTGATTCAGTTATTCATTTTTTTTAGTTTTAGTTGCCATTATTTGTTTAGTTTGATCTTTCCCTCACCTGATAGTTTTTCTATCATGGTTTGAGTTTTTTTTATTCATTGTTTAGTTTGAATCATTATTTAGTTTGAGTTTTCTGCCATGGTTAATTGATTGAGCTATTCATTTTATTGATTAATTATTCAGGTTGAGCATCCCCTTCTACATTTTGTTGATATATTTTTCTGGATATTGATTCTTGGTTAATTGATTCATTGTTTATTTTGATTGTGAGTCACTAATATTTTTTGGGAATCCCCTTCCCATTTGTTTTTTTTCATGGTTAATATTTTTATGGCATGGTTATTCTTTGATAGTGAGTCGCTAATATCTTTCTTTTCTCTAGCATGGTGCAAAGGGTGGGGTTGGGTGGGGGGGGGGTGAAGGTTGGGGGGGGGGGCAGTTGGGGTGAAGGGGGTAGGGGGGTAGTGGGGGTGAAGGGGGAAGTAGGGGTGAAGGGGGTAGGGGTGTGGGGGGTGCAGGGGGAGGGGGGTATCTATGGAGGGAGGGGATGTCCAAGGGGGGGTGTCCAGGGGGGTACAGTGGGGGTGTCCAGGGGTTTCAGGGGGCTAGGGGGAAGTGTGTAGGGGGGTAGGGGGAGTGGGGGTACAGGGGTGGGGGGGGGGGGGTAGGGGGAGTGAGGGTGCAGGGGGAGGGGGCTATCCAGGAGGGGGGGTGTCCGGGGGGGTGTTCGGGGTAAATGGGGCTGGTGGGGTTGGGGTGCAGAGAGAGTGGGATATCCAGGAGGGGGGTCGGGGGCTGTCCAGTGGGGTGCCTAGGAGGGAAAGGAGGGGGCATGGGGTGTGGGGGTTTAGAGTGAGTGGGGATGTCTAGGATGGGTGGTGTTCAGGGGGGGTGAAGGGGGCTGGGGGCAATGTGCAGGGGGTATGGAGGGGGTAGGGGGGAAGGGGGATGTCTAGGAGGGGGGGGGGAGGTCGGGGGCTATGGAGGGGGTATCCATAGGTAGGGGGAAAGGGTGTGGGGGTGCAGGGGGGGGGGGTTGTCCAGAAGGGGGGGGTTCCGGGGGTGGGGTGAAGGGGCTCGGGGGCAGTGTGCATGGGGAAGGG
Source organism: Viscum album (assembly GCA_963277665.1). Classification (NCBI taxonomy): domain Eukaryota; kingdom Viridiplantae; phylum Streptophyta; class Magnoliopsida; order Santalales; family Viscaceae; genus Viscum; species Viscum album. The sequence continues at coordinate 1,883,433,961 of OY728141.1, read as the reverse complement.
AGGGGTGCAGGGGGAAGGGGTTGTCTAGGAGGTGGGGGTCGAGGGGGGGGGGGATATGAATATATGTAGGTGAAAGATATCAAAAGAGAGTTTGGATTTTTTATTTTGGGCTTCCTGATAGATTTCCCTTTTTGATCATTTGTTGATTTTGATGACTTGTATTGGTATTCCAGATAGAAATGCATTCTATGCAGAGAAACAACAACAAAACATAGCCGATGTAATTGATTTTCTTCCACGACTTGCAACCGGGATATACATTAATATAAAATTCAGGAGGTAATGGTTATTTTATACCATTTTTTGCAAGACATTAGTAACCATTTGTTGTGTTTTTAATCAAATTGACCTGGCATACACCATGCTTACAGAATTGATGATTTCGATTTCACTCCTGAGTGTGAAATATTCGATCTTATGGACATTTCTATGTATCATAGATGGATAGTTGATCCCCAAGTATGCACTTTTGAATCATGTACCTTTATATTTTTTTAGAAAAAATATTTTATACATTCTCTCAGTTTACAGTTCTGTTTTTTTTTTCTTTTTCTTCTTTCCTTTTCTTAATATGCATGTTTTCACATAAATACATGCATGGGGGGTGTCCAAGGGGGTTTCCAGGGGGTGTCTAGGGGGGAGGGGGTGTCCAAGGGGGTGTTTAGGGTGGTTCAGTGGGGGGGGGGGGGGTGTCAAGGGGGGATGTCTAGGGGGAGGGGGTTTCCAGGGGGTCCAGGGGGTGTTGGGGGGGGGGGGGTCTAGTGGGGGGGTCCAGGGGGTGGGGGGGGAAGTGGTGTGGGGGTGTAGGGGGGCTGTCTAGGAGGGCGTGTCCAGGGGGGTGTCCGGGGGGGTGAAGGGGGATGGGGGGTAGGGGGGTGTAGGGGAGGGGTTTGTCCAGGAGGGGGGGTCGGGGGGGGGGGGGGGGTGTCCAGGTGGGTGTCTAGGGGGGGTGAAGGGGGGGGTGCAGGGAAGGGGTAAAGGGGTGCTGGGGGAATGGGATATCTAGGAGGGGGTTGGGGGTGTCCTGGAGGGCAGGGAGGGGCATGGTGTGTGGGGGTGCAGGGGGAGAGGGGATGTCTAGAAGGGGGTGTCTGGGGGTGAAGGGGGCTGGGGTGAATTGTGAAGGGGGGAGGGAGTGGGAAGGGGGTGGAGGGGGAAGGGGGGATGTCCAGGAGGGGGGTCAGGGGGTGTCCCCGAGGGCAGGGAGGGGGTAGGGGGTGTGTGTAGGAGAGGGGGGATATCCCGGAGGGGGTGTTTGGTGGGGTGAAGGGGGTTGGGGGTGCAGGGGGGCAGGGGCAGGGAGGGGGGAAGGGGGTGTGGGGGTGAAGGGGGATGGGGGTTGTCTATAGGGGGAGGGGGTGGGGGTCTGTGAATATATACAGGTGAAAAAGATCAAAATAGATTTTGGATTCCTATTTTTGGCTTCCTGATGGATTTTCCTTTTCGATAATTTTTTGATTTTGATGAATTTTATTGGTATGCAGGATAGTGATGCATGCTATGCAGAGAACCAGCAACAAAACATAGCTGATGCAATTGATTTTCTTCCATGGATTGCAATCAAGATTGACATGAATATAAAATTTAGGAGGTAATGGTTATTTTATACCATTTTTTGCAGGACATTAGTAACCATTTGTTGTGTTTTAATCAAATTGACTTGGCATACACCATGCTTATAGAATTGATGATTTAGAGTTTACTCCTGAGTGTGAGATATTTGATCTTCTGGACATTGATCTGTATCATGGTTGTATAGTTGATCCCAAAGTATGCACTTTTGAATCATGTACATTTATATTTTTTTAGAAAAAATATTTTATACATTCTCTCAGTTTACAGTTTTCCTTTTTCTTCTTGCCTTTTCTTAATATGTATGTTTTCACGTATAATAATACATGGGGGTGTCTAGGGGGGTTTCCAGGGGATTTATAGGGGGAGGGGTGTCCAGGGGTGTTCACTGGGGGGTGTCCAGGGGGGTGTCCAGGGGGGTGTCTAGGGGGGAGGGGGTGTCTAGGGGGGATTTCTAGGGGGGGTGTCTAGGGGGGAGGGGTGTCCAAGGGGGTCCAGTGGGGGGGTTTCTAGGGGTGTATAGGCGGATTTAGGGGGGGGTGTCCACAGGGGGGTGTCTAGTGGGGAGGGGGTGTCCAAGGGGGGTGTCTAGGTGGGGTTTAGGGGGTCCAGTTGGGTGTCTAGGTGGTGTCAAGGGGGGTCCAGTTGGGGGTGTCCTAGGGGAGGGGTGTCTAGGGGGTCTAGGGGGTGTCTAGGGGGTGCAAGGGGGTTCTGTCCAGGGGGAGAGTGGGGGTGTGCAAGGGGGAGGGGCTGTGCTGGAGGGGTGGGGGTCTGTCCAGGGGGAAGGGAGGGACTGCAGGGGGAGTGGGGGGGTCCAGTGGGGGGTATCCGGGGGGTGTCTAGGGGGTTTCCAGTAGGGTGTCCAGCGGGGGGTGTCCAAGGGGTGTATCTATGGGCGGAGGAGGTGTCTAGGGGGGGGGGTCCAAAGGGGTTTTTAGGGGGAGGTGGTGTCGGGGGGGGGGGGGGGGGTGGAAGAGGGTTTTGTCTAGGTAGATAGTGGGGGTGTGAAAGGGGTGAGGGGGTGTGGTGTCACAGTGGTTCCATTATTTATCATAACAACTTTTCCATTATTTCACAGTGGTTTTCATTTTGGTTTACGGGAGAAAGGTGAAACCAAGGTGGGTAGCTACTATTTCTTGGAAAAACCATCTATACCCACATTTCTTTAAACCTTGGGTATATATGCTTCTACGAAAATATCTATACCCAGAGTTCAATGAACCGTGGATATGTGTGGTGTGAAGAAAAATATCAATACCCACAGTTTACTTAACATTGGGTATATAATTTGTCCTGTAAAAATGTATACCCATGGTTATGTAAACCGTGGGTATAGATGTATACCCACGGTTTACTAGAACCATGGGTAATATGAAATTTCAGTGGTCTATACCCACTGTTTCTATGAAACTGTGGGTATAGAGAAATCCTGACGCCTAAGGAGCCAATGGTTTCAAACTGTGGGTATAGGACAATTTTGTAGTAGTTTTTAGTGGGTTTTATGGGTTTTAGGTTAAGTTTTTAGGGTTTAATGGGTTTCAAGGGTTTTTATAGGGTTTTATAGTTTTTTACGTTTTTATGGGTTTTAGGGTTTTTAGGGATTTTGAGGGTTTTATGGGTTTTTGGGTTTTTTTGGGGGGTTTTAGGGTTTTTAAGGCATTTTAGGGTATTTTTTAGTTTTTATGGGTGTTTATGGTTTTTAGGTTTTTAGAGGTTTTTATGTATTTCAGGGGTTTTTCAGGGTTTTTAGGGTTTTTTACGTTTTCATGGGTTTTAGGGAGTTTTTTAGGATTTTAGGTTTTTAAATGGTTTTTAAGGTTTTTAGGGATTTTGATAGTTTTTTGGGGTTTTCAAGTGTATTTTGGGTTTGTAGGGTTTTCAGGGTTTTTATGGTCTTTTAGGGTTTTAAAATTGTTTTGACTTTTTTAGGGTTTTACTATTTTTTATGTTTTTAAGGGTTTGAGGTTTTTTAGATTTTTTAGTGTTTTCTAGTGTTTTCATGGGTTTTGGGGGCTGGGGGTTAAGGTTTTTGGGGGGTTTTTAAGGGTTTTGAGGGGTTTTATGGTTTTGAGGGGTTTTGTTTTCAGTTTTTTCAGTTTTTTACATTTTCATGGATTTTTTTTCATTTTAATATTTTTATGGGTTTTAAGGCTTTTTAGGGTTTTTAGATATTTTTAGGGTTTTTCAGGGTGTTTTATAGTTTTTATGATTTTCTATGGATTTAGGGTCTTTTTTGGTTTTTAGAGTTTTTTTTTGATTTTTTAGGGTTTTTAATGTTTTTAGAGTTTTAAATGTTTTTGGGGTTTTAAGGGTTTTTACAATTTTTATGTTTTTTAGGATTTTTATGGTTTTTTAGAGTTTTTTATTATCTTAGGAGTTTTTCTTGTTTTTAGAGTTTTTCAAGACTTTTAGTGTTTGTTACATTTTTAATGATTTTTTAGGATTTTATAGGATTTTTATGGTTTATAGGATTTTTAGGGATTTTGTGGGTTTTTAGGGCAAGGAAGGTGCAGGGTCAGGCTATTCCCGACCCTCCCAAATTTTTTAGAAAAAAGATGCAGCATACAAGGCGGGGAGGGGTCAAATTACCCACACCCAAAAATCCTTACCCAAAAAAACCCAAAAGACCAAAAAGCACACAAAATCCAAACACAGCATAAATTCAGAATTGTCCCCATCATCACCTCGCATCGCATCCAGAAGCACCATAACCACAAGCAGCAACTTCATCAACCCATCTTCAGCAAAACAAAGCCACAAACACCAACCTCCAGCAGCCCCATGTCAAACACTATCACAACATTCACCATCAAACAACATCATCACCTTTCAGTAATCAACAACTGACAACCAGCAGTGCCAAACACCAAAATCACCCACCACAATAAATCACCAACAACAATTGTTCAATAGCACAAGAAACTAATAGAAATGGAACGCATGGCCTTTCCCCTCCAAGAAACTAGAGAAGACTCAGAGTAGAATAGACCACACCAAAACCGCTGTCAAGCTGAGAAGGAGCCTGACTGGGATCTCAGAGATGGAAGCATAACAGGGCCGACACCAAGAACACCACAACTACAACTGGATCTTGAAGTCCAAGAGGAATCTTTCATATCTAGCAACAATCAACCTGGATCTGATGACGAGATCGCGGAAGCCGTGATGAGATCCTGAGGCACTAGGCTCTAAAATACACATAAAGATCCCGGATCTAGAAAGGAATACACCGACCTGGAAACCCAAATTCGGAGCACAAAGAGTCGATGCAAACTGAATCCAAACAAGGATCCCGAAGGTAGGAGAGTCGGAGCCACCTCTGTGCAAACCAGAGTTAGTAATGAATGATCTGAAGCCAAAATCAAATCCTAAAGCCACAAGGCACGATGAAGCCACCACCAGGTCAAAGGAAAAGCTAGGACACACGGGGAACAACCTCTATCGACACCAATACAAGACGAAACTGTGATCACCAGGTCGGACCACGCCATGGGGGGGGGGGAGAAGAAGATCCATTGGAGAACCCTAGCAACGCGAGGGGAGGATAAGAGTCACTGCTCTGAGGCCCTAGGGTTTTTAGGGATTAGGGTTTATAGGTTTTTTAGGGTATATTTGTATTTTTAGGGTTTTTATGAGTTTTTAGGGGTTTTAAGGGTTTTTAGATTTTTTTAACATTTTAGGGGTTTTGAGGGTTTTTAGAGTTTTTAATATTTTTAGGGATTTTATTGGTTTTTAGGGTTTTAATGATTTTAGGAATTTTAAATATTTTGAGGGTTTTTTGGGTTTTTTGGGGTTTTAGGGTGTTTAGGTTCTTTTGGGTTTTTATGGGTTTTTAGTGTTTTTTTACAGTTTTGGGGTTTTTATGGTTTTCTAGGGTTTTTCAGGGGTCTAAGGTTTTTACATTTTTAGGGATATTTATGTATTTTAGGGTTCTTAAGGATTTTGTGGGGTTTTTGGGTTTTTATGGGTTTTAGGGTTTTTTATGGTTTTTATGGTTTTAAGGGGGTTTCAGGTTTTTAAGGTTTTATAAATTTTGAGGGATTTTTTGGGATTTTTTTGGTTATTTATGGTTTTAATGGATTTTTACGGATTTTTAGGGCTTTTTAGGGTTTTATGGATTTGGGGGGTTTGGGGGTTTTTAAGGTTTTTAGGGTCTTTAGAGGGTTTTAGGGTTTTTTAGTTTTTTTGGGGTTTTAATGTTTTTTAGAGTTTTTTAAAAGTTTTTAAGGGTTTTTAGTGTTATTGGTGTATTTTAGGGTTTTAATGGGGTTTTATAGGTTTTTATGATTTTAGGGATTTTTATGTATTTCAGGGGGGTTTTTGGGTTTTTTTTTGGTTTTTTATGTTTTTTGTGACTTTTTAGAAATTTTGTCATTTTTAGGGGTTTTTAAGGTTTTTAGGGATTTTGAGGGGTTTTAGAGTTATTGAGGGGTTTTATAGGGTTTTTAGGGGTTTTTAGGGTTTTTTGAGTTTTTAGGGTTTAAATGTTTTTTAGTGTTTTTTAAAGTTTTTAGCTGTTTTAAGGGTTTTTAGATTTTTTTAGTGGGGTTTTAGGGTTTTAAAAGGTTTTTAGTGGGTTTTCTGATTTTTCAGGGGGTTTTGGAGGTTTTAGGGTTTTTTTACATTTTTAGGGAATTTTGGGGCTTTTAAGGATTTTTATGTTCTCTAGGGTTTTTAGGGATTTCGAGGGGGTTTCAGGGTTTTTAGGGTTTTTAGGGTTTTTAGGGGTTTTCGGGATTTTTTGTGTCTATTCGGGTTTTTATGAGTTTTTAGGGGTTTATGGTTTTTCTGAGTTTATTAAGATTTTTGGGGGTTTAATGTTTTTTAGTGTTTTTGGTGATTTTTATTGTTTTTATTAGGTTTTAGGGTTTTCCAAGGGCTTTAGGGGTTTTTATAGTTTTCAGGGGTTTTCAGGGTTTTTAGGGTTTTTTTACATTTTTTGATATTTTTAGGGATTTTTTAGGATTTTTATGGTTTTAGGGTTTTTAGGGATTTTGTGGGGTTTAGGGGTTTTAATAGTTTTTAAGGGTTTAAAGGTTTTTTCAACATTTTTTGGTCTTTTGGGTTTCTTAGTTTTTTAGGGTTTTTTATATTTTTTAGAGTTTTTTAACTTTTTTATGGGTTTTAAAGTTTCATAGAGTTTTTAGTAGTTTTACGGTTTTTATGAATTTTTAGTGTTTTAATGTTTTTTGGGTTTTTATGGAATTCAAGGGTTTTTATGGGTTTTTAAATTTTCAATTATTTTTAAGGAAATTTATTTTTTAGGGATTTTTAGGGTCTTAGGGTTTTTTTTCAGGGTTTTTAGTGGCTTTTTGAGTTTTTAGGATTTTTTTGAGTTTTTTATGGATTTCAATTTATTTAAAAGTTTTTTAATTATTTTAGTAGTTTGAAGGGTTTTTTTTGAGTTTTTAATGTTTTTAGAATTTTTATGGGGTTTATGGGTTTTTAAGGTTTTTAAGGGTTTTTATTGTTTTCACAGGTTTTCTAGGGTTTAGGGTTTTTTACATTTTTAGGGATTTTTTAGGATTTTTTTCTTAGGTTTTTTTGGGTTTTGGGGATTTTTGAGGGGTTTAGGGGTTTTTATGGTTGTTTAGGGTTTTTAGGGTATAAAGGATTTTTATGGTCTTTTGGATTTTAGGGTTTTTTAGTTTTTAGGGTTTTTATTGTTTTTTGTGTTTTTAACGTTTTAGGGGTTTAAGGGTTTTTATAGTTTTGAGTTTTTTAGGGGTTTTTAGGTTTTTTTGGGGTTTTTTGTTTTGAGTGGTATTTCAGTATTTTTAGTGTTTTTTACTTTTTTACAGATATTTAGGATTTTTTTAGGATTTTTATGGTATTTAGGGGTTTCTTTTCATTTTTAGGGATTTTGTGTGTTTTCAGGGTTTTCAGGTTTTTTAGGGTGTTTATGGGTTTTTTGAGTTTTTTAGGGTATTTTTGTGTTTTTAGGGGTTTATAAATGTTTTTTATAGTTTTTGGTATTTTTAGGGTTTTTAATGATTTTTTGACTTTTTAGTGTTTTTATGGATTCTAGGGTATTTTTATGTTTTCAGTGATTTTTGGGGTTTTTTAGGATTTTTATAGTTTTTAGGGTTTATTTAAGGGTTTCAGGGATTTTGAGGGGTTTTAGGGTTTTCAGGATTTTTTAGTTTTTATGGGTTTTTAGGGTCTTTTGGGGGTTTTAGGTTTTTTTATTTTTTTTAGGGGTTTCAGGTTTTTTTAGATTTTTTAATGTTTTTAGGGTATTTAATGGTTTTTAGGGTTTCTAGTGAGTTTTTTGGGTTTTTATGGGTTTTTATGGTTTTTTTATGGTTTTGTGGGGTTTAATGGTTTTCATGGGGTTTTCAAGGTATTTCGGGTTTTTTATGCCTTTGGAGATTTTTTAGGCTTTGTAAAAATTTAATGATTTTTAGGGATTTATTGCTATCTTAGGGATTTAAAGGGTGTTTAGGGGGTTTTAGTGTCTTTTTGGATTTTAGGGGTTTTGAGGGGTTTTATGGTCTTTTGGGTCTTTTGGGTTTTTTGGAGTTTTTTTTTTGGGTTTTTAATGTTTTTAGAGTTTTTTAATGTTTTTAGGGGTTTAAAGGGTTTTAGTGGGGTTTTAGGGTTTTTTTTAGGTTTTTATGGGTTTTCAGTTTTTAGTGGATTTTATGGTTTTCTACTGTTTTTTATGTTTTTTAGGGGTTTTAGGGAGTTTTGAGGGGTTTTTTGGGTTTTCAATTTTAGGGTTTTAGGGGTTTTAGGGTTTTTTCAAGTTTTTAGGGTTTTAAGGATTTTTAGAGTTTTTTAATGTTTTTTGGGGTTTAAAGTGGTTTTAGAGTTTTTAGTTGTTTTGGGAGTTTTTATGGGTTGTTAGGTTTTTTAAGGATTTTAGTAGTTTTTTTTGTTTTCAAGGGTTTTTTTTTAGTATGTTTCAAGGGTTTTTTTTAGTATTTTTTACGTTTTCAAGGATTGTTGGGATTTTTAGGGGTTTATGGTTTTTAGGTTTTGTAGGGTTTTTTTTATATTTTTAAGGGGTTTTTTTGATTTTTAGGGTTTTTGATGATTTTTAGGATTTTCCAGGGTTTTATAGGAAATTTTTAGGGGTTTTTAGTGTTTGAATGGTCTTTTGGGTTCTTATGGTTTTTTATTTTTCTAAGGTTTTATGGTTTTTAAAGTTTTTCAATTTTTTAGGGGTTTAAAGGTTTTTTAGAGTTTTTAGTGTATTTTATGGGTTTTATGGGTTTTAGGGGGTTTTATAGGTTTTATGGTTCTTAGTGGGTTTTTAGGGTTTTTTACATTTTCAGGGATTTTTAGAATTTTATGGTTTTTAGTGTTTTTAGGGATTTTAGAGATTTTATGGATTTGAGGTTCTTTAGGGGTTTTCTAGGGTTTTAGAGTCTTTTTAAATTTTTAGGGTTTTTTTTGAGTTTTTAGGGGTTTAAATTATCTAGAGTTTTTTAATGTTTTTAGGGGTTTAAAGGGTTTTTTTGAGTTTTTATTTATTTTTAGGGGTTTTTTTGGTTTTCTTGGTTTTTTTGGTTTGGGGTCTTTTTATGGTTTTGGGGGGATTTTCATAGATTTTAGGGTTTTAAAGATTTAAGGGATTTTTAGGGATTTTTTAGTATTTTTATGGTTTTTAGGATTTTTTAGGGTTTTTAGGGATTTTGTGGGGGGGTTAGGGCTTTTTTGGGTTTTAAGGGTTTTCAGGGTTTAAAGGTATTTTTAGATTTTAGTATTTTTTGTGTTTTTTAGGGTTTTAAGATTTTTTTAACAATTTTAGGGGTTTTGAGGGTTTTTAGAGTTATTATTAGTTTTTTATGATTTTTATGGGGTTTATGGTTTCTAATGGTTTTTAGGGGTTTTATGTGTTTTGGGGGTATTTCAGTGTTTTTAGGATTTTTATTCCTTTAGGAATTATGATGTTTTTTAGGATTTTTATGGTTTTTAGGATTTTTAGGGTTTTTAATGATTTTGAGGGATTTTAGGGTTTTTCAAGGTTTTTATGGTTTTAGGGGTTTTCAATATTTTTAGGTTCTTTTTGGGTTTTTAGGGGCTTTTTTGAGTTTTTTATGGTTTAAGGTTTTTTAGATTTTTTTAATGTTTTAAGGTGTTTTGGGTGTTTTTAGATTTTTTAGTGGTTTTTAGGTTTTATATGGGTTTTGTTGTTTTTATAGTTTTTAGGGGAAGAAGCGGTGTGAGGACAGGCTATTCCAAACCCTCACAAAATTTATTAGAGAAAAAACACGCAGTAGACAAGGGAGGGGAGGGGTCAAATGACCCACAACCAAAAACCCTTTACAACCCCAAACCCAAAGTCCCCAAAAAAAGAAAGACAAAAAAAGACACACAGAACAAGTCCAAAAGAAAAGACACACAAAAAAGAATCTCAGTCAATATCACCACCAAAGTCATCCAGCCCCACACTGCGGTAACCGAAGCTCACACCAAGGCCATCACCCACACTAGTAAAGCAGTAGTTGATTCAGCACCCATATCCATCGAGTCCTAGCCTGACTCATAGTCCTCGTGCATTCTGAGCATCGACAAAAAGCTTCTCTCTGGACCTCTCTTGCTCAGCATTTTGTGAAGGATTCTCCCGCTTATTGACTTTGAGATTCAACTTGAGCACCCTGAAGGTGGCTCGGGTCTCCATAGGTTATGGGAGGTTTGGGTAATCCTTCCACAACCTTCTCTTTGGGGGGGGGGGAGGTGGAACCATCTTCATGTACTGCTTTCTCATGAATGGCTCCATCGCTGGCCGCACTTGAGGCCTTTTTGTTCCCTTTCTTGCTTCCTGACCAAGAATTTTTGGAACCCTTTTTTTGTAGCTTATTCTTTTCTTCTTTGGACCTGGATATAATAGCATTTATCCAGTGGTCATCCTCATAAAACCTCTCCCCAAGTCTCTTAGCCTCTCCCTCAAGGGGAAACCTTTCCCATTATACCATCATCATATCATGTAGCAGCACACAATGATCATCAGCAGATGGAACACTGTAAACAAACATGGCCCTCTGCAGGTTCAAGCCCAGATCGCCTATTTCGATGATGGGTCATGGTGGAGAGAACCCAATTGGGTCCACTACATGAGCACTAGGTAGGTCCTCCACACCTCTAGCACCTTCCGCAATAGAAGCTGATCAGCCTCCATGACAGGTCTCCCCACATCGTCACACCCAGCAAGCACCAGGGGAATCTCGCTAGTCGGTGCATCGCACCCTAGGACTCCAGCACCGCTCTTCTATCATAATATTGTCCTTATCATCCAAGGACATTAGCCAATCATCCCCAGACCTCATACCTTGCACATCCACATCCCCCCCTGCGCAAGATCTCCTTCCAGCATGTCATCATCCGCCGCTCAACCGAGGCAAAGTCCTGAAACTTGTTATATAGAGTCACAACATTCTCATCTGATATTCTGCTACTACTAGAACCCCCACTTCTCTTCTTGCAATCCATATCCTCCCCTCCCAGTGTCAGTGCATGGGGAGCCTACAATTGTTCGTTCCCATTCCACTCTTACATCATAGTAGTCTTCCCCTTGTCCAACTGTCTCCCTGAAATTTCACCACATCCAAAAACATCTTCAGCACAAGACTGATTTTCCCCTTCAGGCATTAGCATTGCCATAGCAACTAAATCTTCTGATTCACAAACATCTCCCACTAGACTTATGCTGAAACCACCTGAGTCCATCAGTGCAACTTCCAGATCACTCCCAGGCAACTGGTCTGTCATACGGGGAACTTCAGCAACCAGAGGTTGGGAGGACAAGGGCTCGGTCACCCCCTTGGCCCCCTTCACCTCCACCAGAGCATGGATGTTCTCACCAGAACTCATCTGAACTATATTTAAACCATTCCTACTAGGGGAAACACATCCTCCAGACTGAGCATTATTCCCAAATCTCTAATAGTTAGAACAGAAAACTGGCCATGACTCAAAGATAACTGGTTGCCTCTACCGGAGTTCCTCCCCATAGTAATCTAGACAATATCCACCAGATATTTTGAAGCATCATCCTCAACAAAGGCCCTTGGGGAAACCAGGTGGAAACGGGCCCTAGTCCTACTATCCACATAGAGGAAAATACCATAAGATTCCCATGTATCGAAATAATATAGAAATTTTGGAAGGGGAGGGGGAGTTCAGAAATCTAACCCAGGTCACAACCATCGGGGAGTTCTGCTTCAGGTGTAAGTCAAAACTCCACCGAAAGAGGGAGAAGCAAGCACCATTACAGATTCAGGGTTCCACTGACCAGTCTAGGATCATATGGTCTTTTATAGTTTTTAGTAGTTTTAGGGTTTTATGGGTTTTAGGGTTTTTTAAGGTTTAAGTTTTTTTTATAGTTTTTAATAGTTTTTTACATTTTTAGGGTTTTCTAATTCTTCAAGGATTTTTATGGATTTTCATGGTTTTAGGGTTTCTAGGGGTTTTATAGATTTTAAGGGTTTTAGGAGTTATAGGGGGTTTTTAGGGTTTTTAGAGGTTTTTAAAGTTTTTTTTTGTGTTTTACGAGTTTTACGAGTTTTTTGTAGTTTTTAGTGTTTTTATATCATTAAGGGGTTTTTAATATCATTAGGGTTTTATATTTTTCAAGGGGTTTTCAAGATTATTAGAGTTTTTTACATTTTAAGGATTGTTAGTTATTTTTTAGGATTTTTATGGATTTTAGGGGGTTTAAAGGTTTTTTAGGTATTTTTAGGGTTTTGGGATTTTTAGGTATTTTTAGTGTTTTTAAGGCTTTTAGGATTTTAAGGGTCTTTTGTGGTTTTTATGTTTTTTTTGAGTTTTTAGGTCTTAAAGTGTTTTTGAGTTTTAATGTTTTTAGGGGGTTTAAAGGTTTTTAGTTTTTTAGTGATTTTTGATTGATTTTATGGGTTTTAGGGGTTTTAAGTTTTTTTTGTTTTTAGGGGATTTTCAAGGATTTTCGGGTTTTTTACATTTATCTAATTTTTTAGGTTTTTTTTAGGATTTTTATTATTTTTTGTGTTTTTAGGGATTTTGAGGTTTTTTATGTTTTCAGGGGTTTTATGGGGTTTTACGGGGGGGGGGGGGGGTTGTGTTTTTAGGATTTTTATGTTTTTTTCGAGTTTTTAAAATATTTAGGGCTTTTAAGGTTTTCTAGAGTTTTTTTTTGATTTTTCGGTTTTTAAGTGTTTTTAGGGTTTTTAAAGTTTTTAGTGGTTTTTATGGTTTTCAAGGGTTTTTCATTATTGTTATTTTTTTTTTATTTTTTCAGGGATTTTTTGGACTTTTTAGGATTTTATGGATTTAGAGTTTTAAAGGTTTTTTGGGATTTTGACGGTTTTATGGTTTTTCAGGAGTTCTTATGGTTTTTATGTTTTTTTTCTGGTTTTTAGGTTCCTTTTGGGATATAGGGTTTTTTTAGTTTTTTGTATTTTTTAGGTTTTTAGAGGATTTTATCATTTTTAGGGGTTTTAAAGGGTTTTTAGAGTTTTTAGTGAGTATTTAGGGTTTTTATAGTTTTTAAGGTTTTTAGGTGTTTAATGTTTTTTATGGGTTTAGTGTGTTTAGGATTTTTTATGTTTATAGGATTATTATGGATTTTTTAGGATTTTTATGGTTTTAGTGTAATTTAGGATTTTTTAGGATTTTGAGGGTTTTTAGGGTTTTTTTAGAGTTTTTTAGGGTTTTAGGTCTTTTTGGCTGTTAGGGTTTTTTGAGTTTTTAGGGATTTGAAATTTTTTATATTTTTTTAACTGTTTTAAGGGATTTAAGGGCTTTTATAGTGTTTAGGGTTTTTATGGGGTTTTGTGTTTTTCATGGGTTTTTTGAGGATTTTCGGGTATTTATGTTTTCAATGATTTTTAGCCATTTTTTAGGAGTTTTATAGGTTTTTTTGGGTTTTTAGGATTTTAGGGGTTTTGAGGGTTTTTTATTGTTTTTTAGGGTTTTAGGGTTTTTTAGGTTTTAGGGTTTTTTAGGTTTTTAGGGACTTTTTGGGTTTTTAGGATTTTTGAGTTTTTTAGGGTTTTTAACGTTTTTTGAGATTTTTTAACAGTTTTTAGGGGTTTTAAGTGTTTTCAGAGTTTTTAGTGGGTTTTATGTTTCTTTATGGGGTTTTAGGTGATATTAAGGATTTTAGGGAGTTTTCAGGGTTTTTTAAAATTTTAAGGATTTTTGGGATTTTAAGGATTTTTAGAGATTTTTAGGGTTAGAGGTTTTTCATGGTTTTTAGGGTTCTTCAGGGTTTTTAGGGATTTTTGAGGGTTTAAGTGTTTTTTGAGTTTTTAGTGTTTTTATGGATTGTTAGGTGGTTTTAATATTTTAGGGGTTTTATGGTTTTTAAGGGGGTTTTTAGGGTTTTTTACATTTTCAAGTATTTTTACATCTTTTTTAAAAAATTTATGGTTTTAAAGTTTTATGGATTTTGATGGTTTTTAGGGGGTTTCAAGTTTTTTAGGGTCATTTTGGGTTTTTAGGGGTTTTTTCAATTTTAGGGTTTTTAAGGGTTTTTTGAGTTTTCAACATTTTTAGGGGTTTAAAGGGTTTTTAAAGTTTTTAGTGTGTTTTAAAAAAAATTTTGGGTTTTGAGGGTTTTCAAGTGTTTTTTAGGGTTTTTTTTGGTTTTTTTTACGATTTTTTGGGATTTTTTAGGGCATTTTAAATATTTTTATGGTTTTTAGGTTTTAGGGACTTTTAGAGTTATGATGATTTTTAGGTGTTTTGAGTGTTTTTTGGGTTTTAGGGGTTTTCAAGGTTATTACGGTCTTTTGGGTGTTTAGGAGTTTTTTTTAGTTTTTTAGGGTTTGAGGTTTTTTAGTGTTTTCTTAACATTTTTATGGGTTTTGAGGGTTTTTAGAGTTTTTAGTGTTTTTAGGGTTTTTTAAGGGTTTTTGGGTTTTTATGGGTTTTATGGTTTTTTATGGTCTTTAGGGTTTTTATGGTTATCAGTGGTTGTTATGTATTTTTAGAGTTTTTACATTTCAGGGATATTTAGATCCTTTTAGGGTTTTTATGGTTTTAGGGTTTTTTCGGGATTTTGAGGGGTTTTAGAGGTTTTCAGGGTTTTAGGGTTTTTTGGGGTTTCCATGGGTTTAAGTGTCCCTTTGGGTTTTTTGGTTCCTTTATGAGTTTTTAGGGTTTTTTGGATTTTTTGACTTTTTTAATGTTTTTAGGTGTTTTAAGGATGTTTAAGTTTTTTAGTGGTTTTTATGTTTTCTTTATTTCAGGAATTATTAGGATTTTTTGCGGATTTTTATTGTTTTTAGTGTTTTTAGGGATTTTTAGGGTTTTTAGGGGTTTGGGGTTTTTCTAGGTTTTTAGGGTGTTTGAGGTTTTTTTAGTGGTTTTGAGAGATTTTATGGTTTTTAGGGGTTTTATGGTTTTTAGTGATTTTAATGTTTTTCAGGTGGTTCATGGGTTTTAGGGTTTTTTACATTTTTTAGGGATTTTTTTGTGTTTTTTAGGATTTTTAGGGTTTTTAATGTTTCTTTGTGTTTTTCGGCATTTTTAGGGTTTTTAGGGTCTTTTGGGGTTTTGATGGTTTGTTTTGAGTTTTTAGGGGTTTTAAGGGGTTTTAGAGTTTTTTAACATTTTTATTGTTTTTAGAAGTTTTAATGGATTTTAGAGTTTTAAGTGGGTTTTTAGCTTTATTATGGATTTTTAGTGCATTTTATGTTTTTAGGGGTTTTATGATTTTTAGGGGGGTTTCAAGGTTTTTTACTATTAATGGATTTTTATAGGTCTTTTAGGATTTTTATGGGTTTTAGTGTTTTTAGCAATTTTTAGGGTTTCTAGTACTTTTTATCATTTTGGGGGGTTTTCTGGGTTTGTAGGGTATTTTTGTGTTTTTAGGGGATTTTTTTTTGAATTTTTGAGGGTTTCAATGGTTTTTTAGAGTTTTTTTAACATTTTAGGGGTTTTAAGGTTTTATAGAGTTTTTAGTGTTTTTTGGTTTTATGGGTTTTTGGGTTTTTTTTAATGTTTTTAGGGGTTTATGGTTTCTAGGGTCTTTTCAGGGTTTTTTGGATATTTTATGTTTTCAGGGATTTTAGGGGGGTTTTAGGATTTTTATGGTGTTTCGTTATTTTTATGGGTTTTTTGGGTTTTTTGGGATATTTAGGATTTTAGGGGTGTTCATCGTGTATTAGGGTTTTTAGTGTTTTCATGGTCTTTTGGAGTTTTGGGGGATTTTTTGATATTTTTAGGGTTTTTAAGTTTTTTTTGAGTTTTACAATGTTATTGGGGGTTTTATGGGTTTTAGTGTTTCTATTAGTTTTTTGGGATTTTATGGGTTTTAGGGGTTTAATGTTTTAGGGGTTTTTATGCTTTTTAGGGGGGTTTTAAGGTTTTTTATGTTTTCAAGAATTTTTAGGGATTTTAAAGGATATTTATGGTTTTTACGGTATTTAGGGATTTGGAGGGTTTTAGGGGTTTTAGGGTTTTTAGGTTTTTTAGAGTTTAATGGGTTTTTATGGGTTTTTAGGATTTTTTTAGTTTTTTAGGGTTTTTAAGGTTTTTTATATTTTTTAACATTTTTTGTGCTTTAAATTATTTTTAGAGTATTTAATGATTTTTGTGGGTTTTATGTTGTTTTAGGGGTTTTTATGGTTTTAGGGGATTTTATGGTTTACATGGGGTTTTTAGGGTTTTTATGTTTTAACGGATTTTATAGATTTTTTTAGGATTTTCAGGCTTTTTATGGATTTTTAGGGATTTTGAGGGGTTTTAGGGTTTTTCAAGGTTTTTAGGGGTTTTAGGGGTTTTTAGGTTTTTTATTGTTTTTTGGGTTTTAATGGGTTTTTTTAGTTTTTATAGGGTTTATTAGAGTTTTTTAACGTTTTTAGGGGTTATTCGGTTTTTAGAGTTTTTAGTGGGGTTTTTTTTTGGGGGGGGGGGGGTTGGGTTTTTTGTTTTTTATTGTTTTGAGGGGTTTTTTATGGTTTTTAGGGGGTTTTCATTGTTTTTAGGTTGTTTATGTTTTTTGGGATTTTAGTTATTTTTTAGGATTTTATGGTTTTTAGGTTTTTTTGTGTTTTTACGGGTTTTCAGGGGTTTTAGGGTTTTTTAGGGGTTCTTAGGGTCCTTTTGGGTTTTTAGGGTTTTTTTATTTTCTAGGTTTTTACGGTTTTTTGAGTTTTTAATGTTTTTAGGGGTTTTGTGGGTTTTTAGAGTTTTTAGTGGGTTTTAAGGTTTTTTTTGGGGGTTTTAGACTTTTTAAGGTTATTAGGCATTTTTTTATGATTTTTGAGGGGAGTTTTCAGGGTTTTAGGGGTTTTTACATTTTTAGGGATTTTTACGACTTTTTAGTATTTTATGGTATTTAGTGTTTTTTTTTGGGTTTTTAGAGATATTGATGGTTTTAAGGTTTTTTTGTCTTATTAGTGTATTTTATTTTTTTGGGGTTTTGACTTTTTTTATTCTTTAACATTTTTCTGTGTTTTAAGGGTTTTTATTGGTTTTTTTGGGTTTTATGGGAGTTTAGGGTTTTTAAGATTTTTAGTGGGTTTTATGATTTTCCGGGGGGTTTAGGTTTGTTTTCATTTTTAGGGATTTTTAGGACTTTATTTGTACTTTTATGGTTTCTTGGATATTTTAGGGTTTTTAGGGTTTGTTGTGTTTTTTTGAATTTCATAGTGTTTTAAGGTTTTATAAAGTTGTATAGAGTTATAATTTTTTTTGTGTATTTTAAGGGATTTTAGAGTTTTTAGTGGCTCTTTAGTGTTTTATGGATTTTTATGGTTTTAGGGGTTTTAGAGTTTTCATGGATTTTTTAGGGTTTTGATGGTTTTTTACATTTTTAGGGATTTTTAGTGTTTATTTAGGATTTTTATGGTTATTTATGTTTTTTGTGTTTTTAGGGTTTTTTAGAGTTTTTAGGGGTTTTCAGGGGGTTTTTGGGGGTTTCCATGGTTTTTTAGTTTTTAAGGGGGTTTTTGAATTTTTTTATTGTTTTATGGTTTTTAGAGTTTTTTAACGTTTTTAGGGATTTTAGTGTTTTATGAATTTTTATTGGTTTTTAAGGGTTTTTATGTGGGTTTTAGGTTTTGTAAGTTTTTAGGGGGTTTTATGGTTTTCATATGTTTTTCATGGCTTTTAGGACTTTTTTAGGATTTTTATGTTTTTTTGGGGTTTTAAGGTGTTTAAGGGTTTTTTGGCTATTAAGGGTTTTTAGGATTTCTTTGGAGTTTTTACGGTTTAACAGATTTTTAGTGTTTTTCAACAACTTTAGGTGGCTTAAGGGTTTTATATTTTTACTGGTTTTTAGGGATTTTATAGGTTTTTAAAGTTTTTAGGGGTTTTAAGGGTTTTTATGGTTTTCTAGAGTATTTTAGGATTTTTAGGATTTTGTGATTTTCAAGGATTTTTAGGGATTTTATTATTTTTGAGGTTTTCTACTGTTTTTAGGGATTTTGAGGGGTTTAATGGGGTTTTTATGTTTTTATGTTTTTTAGGTGTTTTAGGGTTTTTATGATTTTTTGGTATTTTTTCTAGTATTTAGGGGTTTTATAGTCTTTTATTATTTTTTAACGTTTTTAGGGTTCTTATGGTTTTTTAGATTTTATAGTGATTTTATAGTGCTTTTCTGGGTTTTTAATGATTTTATGGATTTTATGGTTTTCTGGGGGGGTCAACATTTATAGGGTTTTTTTTACGTTTTCAGTGATTTTTAAGGATTTTTTTGGTATTTTTATGGTTTTTTGGGTTTTTTTGGGGTTTTTGAGATTTTGAGAGTTTTTTGGGGTTTTGATGATTTTTTAAGGATTTTTGGGTTTTTATTGTGTTTATGAATTTTTGGGTTTTTATATGAGTTTTTTAGTGTTTTTAAGTTTTTTAGAGATTTTAATTTTTAATGTGCTTTAATGGTTTTAGTGATTTTTATGGTTTTTATGGGGTTTTAGGGTGTTTTGAGGTTTTAACAGGGGTTTTATGGTTTTCATGGGGTTTTAGGGGTTTTTTATGTTTTTAGGGATTTTTAGGAATTTTTTAGGATTTTTTTAGTTTTTAGGGTTTTTAGGGGTTTTACGTATTTTGAGGGTTTTTAGGGTTTTCATGGGTTTTTATGATTTTTAGGATTGTTAAGGGTTTTTATTGGTTTTTTGGGTTTTTAATGTTTTTAGGGTTTAAAATTTTTCTAGAGTTTTTCAAGGTTTTGAAGAGTTTTAAGGGGTTTTATATCTTTTAGTGGGTTTTATGGTTTTTATGGGTTTTAGAGTTTTTAAGGTTTTAGGGGGTTTTATGGGTTTCTGGGGGTTTTCAAGGTTTTATGGGTTTTTATGTTTTTTATGTGTTCTTATGGTTTTTAGGGGGTTTTTAGGATTCTTAGGGTTTTTTATTTCTAAGGTATTTTAAGGATGTTTTTCAGGTTTTTATGGTTTTTAGTGTTTTAGGGGTTTTGGGGGTTTTGGGATTTTTGGATTTTTCAGGTTTTTTAGGGTTTTTATGCTTTTTTAGAGTTTTTTATGTTTTTGGGGGTTTTAAGGGTTTTTAGTGTTTTTATTGGTTTTTAGGGGGTTTTAGGAATTTTTATGGATTTTAGGTTTTTTTTGGTTTTAGAGGGTTTTTATGTTTTTAGGGTTTTTTATGTTTTTAGCAATATTAGGGATTTTTTAGGTTTTTTAAGGATTTTGATGGTTTTTTTGTTCTTTTAGATTTTTTGGGTTTTTAGGGTTTTTATGGGTATTATGGTTTTTTTGGGTTTTAGGGTTATTTTTGAGTTTTTAGTTTTTTTATGGTTTTTAGAGTTTTTTTTAACATTTTTATGGGTTTAAAGGGTTTTTTGAGTTTTTAGTGGTTTTATGGTTTTATGGGTTTTTAGGGTTAAGTTTAAGGTTTTTAGGGGTTTCGAGGGATTTTTCAAGGTTTTAAGGGTTTTTTTATGTTTTTAGGGATTTTAGGGATTTTTCAGATTTTTGTGCTTTTGAGGTTTTTTTGGATTTTTAGGATTTTGAGGGTATTTTGGGGTTCTCAAGGTTTTTAGGGTTTTTAGGGGTTTTTTTGGTTTTTTGGGTCTTTTTGGATTTTAAACTTTTTTGGAGTTCATTAGGGTTTTAAAGGTTTTTAGAGTTTTTAGTGGTTTTAGAGTTTTTATGGGGTTTTAGGGTTTTTATGTTTTTAAGGAGTTTTATGGTTTTTAAGGGTTTTTAGGGTTTTTATGTTTGTTTATGTTTTCAAGTATTTTTAAGGATCTTTTTGGATTTTTATGGTTTTATTGTTTTTAGGGTTTTTAGGTATTTTTACGGGTTTTTAGCCCTTTTTAGTGTTTTTCGGGTTTTTTAGGTTTTTTAGGGTATTTTGGGTTTTAGGGGTTTTTTGAGTTTTTTTTAGGGTTTTAAGATTTTTAGAGTACTTTTATCATTTTTTGGTTTAAAGTATTTTTATAGTTTTAGTATTTTTTAGAGATTTTATGGGGTTTAAAGGTTTTTACGGGTTTTTATGGTCTTCGTGGTTTTTTAGGGTTTTAGGGGTTTTTACATTTTCAGGGATTTTATGGATTTCTTAGGAATTTTATGGTTTTAAGGTTTTTATTATTTTTAAGGATTTTGTGTCTTTTTATGGTTGTTTAGGGGTTTTTAGGGGTTTTAGCGTTTTTAAGGACTTTTTGGGGTTTTAGTGTTTGTTTATTTTTTTGGGGTTTTAAGGTTTTTAATGCTTTTTAACGTTTTTAGGGGTCTTAAGGGTTTTAGTGTTTTTTTTTTGTTTTTAGGGTTTTATCAGTTTAAAGTTTTTTACGAATTTTAGGGTTTTTTATGATTTTAAGAGGGTTTTCAGGGTTTTTAGGGGTATAGGGTTTTGATTGTTTTTTTGAGTTATTTAATGGGTTTTATGGTTTTTTAGAGTTTTTAATGTTTTTCTAGGTTTTATGGATTCTTTGAGTTTTTATTGCAGTTTTAGGGTATTTATGGGTTTTTAATGTTTTTAGTGGTTTTTATGTTTTTCTAGGATTTTCAAGGTTTTTATGGGTTTTTACATTTTTTGGGATTTTTCTGGATTTTTAAAGATTTTTATGGGTCTTAGGATTTTCTATGGTTTTTAGATATTTTGAAGGTCTTTGGGTTTTTAGGGGTTTTAGGGTTTCTAGGGGTTTTAAGAAGTTTTAGGATCTTTTGCGGGTTTTAGCGTTTTTTGAGTTTTTAGGGTTTTAAGGTCTTTTAGTGTTTTTTAACTTGTTTAGGGGTTTCAAGGGTTTTTAGAATTTTTAGTGGTTATTAGGGTATTTATGGGTTTTCTATTTTAATGGTTCTTAGGGGTTTTTGTTTTTTAATGGTTTTTAGGACTTTTTTTTTTGTTTTTAGGGATTTTTAGTGATTTTAAGGATTTTTTTTTGTTTTTACTTTGTTTTGGATTTTTAGGAATTTTAATTGTTTTTCGAAATTTTCAGGGGATTTTAGGGTTCTTAGGGTTTTAATGGTTTTTGAGGTCTTTTTATATTTTTATTTTGGGTTTTTATGGGTTTTTATAGTTTTTTAACATTTTTAGGGTGTTTAAGGGTTTTTAGAGTTTTTAGTGGTTTTGTAGGTTTCTTATGGGTTTTTAGGTTTTTTGAGGTTTTGAGGGGTTTTGTGGGTTTATAGGGGTTTTTCAAGGTTTTTTACATTTTCAGGGTTTTTTAGAATTTGTATGGTTCTGAGGGATTTTATGTTTTTAGGGATTTTTAGGGGTTTCAGGGGTTTGGGGTTTTTAGGGTTTTTAATGGTTTTCACTGCTTTTATGGTCTTTTTGGATTTTAGGGTTTTTTTAGTTTTTAAAGGTTTTAAGTTTATTTGAGTTTTTTAACATTTTTAGGGTTTATTTTTTAAAAAAATTCTAGTGTTTTTAAGGTTTTTATGAGTTTTTATGGTTTTTAAGGTTTTAAGGGTTCTTATGGTTTTCCTAGGTTTTTCAGGGTTTTTAGGGTTTTTTACATTTTTAAGGATTTTTAGGAATTTTTTAGGATTTTTATGGTTTTTAGGGATTTTGAGGGTTTTTAGGGTTTTTTAGGGGTTTTAGTATTTTTAGCATGTTTCATGGATTTTAGTGTCTTTTTAGGTTTTTAGGTTTTTTTTTGTGTTTTTTATGATTTTATGGGTTTTAGAGTTTTTAACATTTTTAGGGATTTTAAGGGGTTTTAGAGATTTTAGCGGTTTTATGGTTTTTATGGGTTTTTAGGGTATTTTATAATTTTTAGGGTTTTTTATTTTTTTCAGGGGTTCTTCCGGTTTTTTAGGGTTTTTACATTTTTAGGTATTTTTACAATTTTTTAGGATTCTGATGGTTTTTATGGTTTTTAGGGTTTTCTTGAGTTTTTTTGGGATCTTACGATTTTTAGAGTTTTTAACATTTTAATAGGTTATATGGGTTTTTAGTGTTTTTAGTGGGTTTTAGGGTTTTTAAGGGTTTTAGAGATTTTTAAGGGTTTTAAGGGTTTTTATTGTATTTAGGGATATTCTAGGTTTTTGGGTTTTTTTTACATTTCCAATGATCATAGAGGATTTTTTATTATTGTTATGGGTTTTAGGGTATTTTAAGGTTTTTATGAATTTTGAGGGTTTTTTGGGGTTTGCATGGTTTTTTGGGTTTTTAGGGTTTTTTGAGATTTTATGTTTTTGTTGGGGTTTTAGGGTTTTTTATGTTTTTAGGGAATTTTGAATTTTTTTAACATTTTTAGGTTTGAAAGGTTTTTTAGAGTTTTCAGTGTATTTAGGTTTTTATGGGTTCTTAGGATTTTAAAGGTTTTTAGTTGTTTTAAGGGGATTTTACATTTTTAGGGAATTTTTGGATTTTTTAGTGTTTTTAGAGTTTTAGGGTTTTTTATGGATTTTAGGTATTTTTAGGGGTTTTAGTATTTTTCATGTTTTTAGGGTTTTTAGTGGTTTTCAGGGTTTTTTGGGTTTTTAGGGGTTTTTTTGAGTTTTTAGTGGTTTTAAGGTTTTTTAGAGTTTTGAAAATATTTTATGGGGATTTAGGGTTTTTAGAATTTTTAGTGGGGTTATATGTGTTTTAGGGTAATTTAAGCTTTTTAGGGGTGTTTTATGGTTTTCAAGGGGCCTTCAAGGTTTTTAGGGTTTTTTATGTTTATATGTATTTTTATGGTTTTTACGGTTTTTTAGGGATTTTAAGGATTTAGAGGGGTTTTTGGCTGCTTCCGGGTTTCTTGGGTCTTTTTTCATTGTAAGTTTTTTTGAGTTTTTTAGGGGTTTAAGGGTTTTTAGAGATTTTTAACGTTTCTAGGGGTTTTAAGGGTTTCTAGGGTTTTTGGTGATTTTTAGGGTTTTTTATTTTTTTAGGAGTTTTAAAGGTTTTTAGGGGTTTTTATGGTTTTTTATCATTTTTATCTTTTTTGAGGTTTTTAGTATTTTTTATGTTTTTTAGAGTGTTTTTAACAATTTTAACAATTTTTGTTATTTTAGGGGGTTTTTAGAGTATTTAGTGAGGTTTGGTTTTTATGCGTTTTTATGTTTTTTAAGGTTTTTAGGGGTTTTTATGGTTTTTAGGTTTTTGGGGTGTTTTATGTTTTTTGGAATTTAGGGAATTTTTAGGTTTTTTATGGTTTTTAGGGGTTTTAGGGGTTTTTAGGATTTTTTAGGGGTTTTAAGGGTTTTAGGGGTTTTAAGTTATTTTTGTGTTTTTAGAGTTTTTTTAGTTTTTTAGGTTTTAATGTTTTTTATAGTTTTTAAACATTTTTTGGGGTTTTATGAAGTTTAGAACATTTAGTGCTCTTTTTGGGTTTTTATGGGTTTTTAGAGTTTTTATGGTTTTGAGGGGTTTTTCTGGGTTTCTAGGGATTTTTAAATTTTCATGGATTTTTAGGGCTTTTTTAGGATTTTTATTGGTATTAGGGGTTTCTTGGAATTTTTAGGGTTTTTAAGATTTTTTAGGTTTTTACGGTTTTTAAGTTTTTAAGGCCTTTTAAGGTTTCTAGGGTTTTTTATTTTTTTAGGAATTTCAATGTTTTTAGGGTTTTTTATGGGTTTTTTAGTTTTTAGGGATTTTTATGTTTTTTAGTGTTTTTAAGGTTTTTTAGCTTTTTTAATGTTTTTAGTGGTTTTAAGGGTTTTTAAAGTTTTTGGTGGATTTTTTGTGGTTTATGCAGTTTGAGGGGATTTTAAGGATTTTAGGGGTTTTTTATAGTTTACCAGGGGTTTTTAGGTGTTTTCACCTTTTTAAGGGAATTTTAGGGAAGTTTTCGTATTTTATGGTTTTTAGGGGTTTTAGGTTTTTTATGTATTTCAAGGGTTTTTTGGGGTTTTGAAGGATTTTTCGATTTTTCCAGATATTCATGGTTTTTGGGTTTTTAGGTTTTATTTTGTTTTTTAGGATTTATAAGGTTTTTAATGTTTTTCAACATTTTTAGGAGTTTTAAGGGTTTTTAGAGTTTTAGAGGTTTTTAGGGTTTTATGGGCTTTTAGTTTTTAGGGTTTTTAGAGTTTTCCAGTGTTTTTAAGGTCTTTTTCAGTTTTTAGGGTTTTTTTATTTTTAGGGGTTTTATGGTTTTTTAGAGATTTTTAACATTTTTAGAGGTTTTAAGGGGTTTGAAGTTTTTAGTTATTTTTTGGGATTTTAATATTTTTAAGGTTTTTTAGGGTTTTTAAGTGGTTTTTAGGGTTTTTAGGGATTTTTATGTTTTCATGGGTTTGAGGGATTTATTAGGATTTATGGTTTCTAGGTTTTTTTTGGGTATATATGGATTATGAGGGTTTTAGTGGTTTTAAGGTTTTTATGGGTTTTCTTGGTTTTTTGGGTCTTTTGGATTATCAGGGGTTGTTGAGTTTTTTAGAGTTTAAGGTTTTTTGAGTTTATAACATTTTTAGGGATTTTAAGTTTTTTTTGAATTTTGGTTATTTTTTGGGTTTTTACAGGTGCTTAAGGTTTTTATGGTTTTAGGGAATTTCTATGGTTTTTATGGGGTTTTTAGGGGTTTTTTGCATTTTTTACGTTTTTAGAGATTTTAGGGTGTTTTATGGTTTTTAGGCTTTTTAGGCATTTTGATGGTTTTTAGGATTTTTTACGGTTTGGAAGGGGTTTTTACGATTTTTAGGGTTTTTAGGATCTTTTGGGGTTTTTACGGGTTTTTTGAGTTTTTATGATTTTTAAGGGTTATTAGAGTTTTTAACATTTTTAGGGGTTTAAAGGGTTTTTAGAGTTTTTACTGGTTCTTAAAGTTTTTATGGGTTTTTTTTGTTTTAGGGGTTTTATGGTTTTCATGTATCTTTCAGGGATATTAGAGATTTTTACATTTTTTGGGTTTTTTTAGCCTTTTAGGATTTTTATAGTTTTTTGGGATTTTTTGGGTTTTTAAGAATTTTTCATGTTTTTCAGGTTTTTCAGGTGTTTCTGGGTTTTTTAGGGTTTTTAGGGTTTTTAGGGTTTTTAGGGACTTTTGCGGGGTTTAGGGTTTTTTAGTTTTGTAGTTTTTTTTATAGTTTTTAGGGCATTTTAACGTTTTTATGGGTTTGAGGGTTTTTGTTTTTTTTAGCGGTTTTTTGGATTTTTAGGGGGGTTATGGGGTTTTTTATGTTCTTAGGGGTTTTATGATTTTAAAGGGGTTTTCAGGGGTTTTAGGGTTCTTTACATTTTTATGGATTTTATGGCTTTTTAGGATTTTTATGGTTTATGGGGGATTTTTATGGTTTTAAGGATTTTGATGGGTATTATGGTTTTTTGGGGTTTTTAGGGTTTTTGGGAATTTTCAAGGTTTTTAGGGTATTTTGGGGTTTCAGGTTTTTTTTTGAGTTTTTAGGGGTTTTAGGGTTTTTTAGAGTTTTTATGGTTTTTTATGGTTTTATAGTGTTTTTAGGGGTTTTATGGTTTTCAGGATTTTTTAAGGGTTTTTATAGTTTTTTCGATTTTAGTGGTCTTTAGGGATTTTTTTGGTGTTTAGTATTTTTTAGAGTTTTTAGGGAATTTTTGAGTTTTAAGGGGTTTTCATAGTTTTTAGTTTTTTTTGGGATTTAAGGATTTCATGGTTTTCTTGGGTTATTTTGTGTTTTTAGGGGTTTTGAGGTTTTTAAGAGTTTTTAACAATTTTATGGGTCTTTAGGGTTTTTAGAGTATTTAGTGGCTTCATAAGGTTTTATGGGTTTTGGGGTTTTTAAGGATTTTTGGGTTTTTTTATGGATTTCAGGGGGTTTTCAGGGTTAATAGGTTTTTTAAGTTTTTAGAGATTTTTTATGGATTTTTTACGAATTTTATGGTTTTTAGGGTTTTTTGGATTTTGAGGGTTTTTTGGGTTTTTAGGGGTTTTTATGTTTTTAGGGTATTTATTGTATTTTGGATTTTTAGGATTTTTTTATGAGTTTCTTAGGGGTTTGGTTATTTTTAGATTTTTTTTAAAAAAAAATTAGGAGTTTTGAGGGTTTTTTGAGTTTTAGTGGGTTATTAGGCAAAGGAAGGCTCGGGTCCAGGCTATTCCTGGCACCCCCCAAAATTTATTAAAGGAAAAGACACAAAGACCTGGAGACAAGGGAGGGGAGGGTTCAAACGACCCACACCCAAAAACCCTTCACAACAAAAGACCCAAAAAAAGAAAATCAAAAAAGAAAACAAAATAGAGGAACAGACACAAAACAAAACATAACAGCAGAGTCCACAAATCTTGTCCAGCCAACACCAGCATCCAGCACCAATACCAAACAGCACAGCCAAGCAGCATCCACACATTCAGCATCACAACATCCATCATCCAGCGCATTCCAGAATCCAACAACACCACATCCAATCATCACAGCAATACAGCAGCCACAACACATCAAAACCAACCAGCCCCAGCAACCATCAGCAACACCACATCCATTCGTCATAGCAACACAGCAGCACCACATCCAAACCAACTAGCCCCAGCAACCAACAACACCAAATCCTCCTAAAAAACAGCAACCGGCAGTACACCAAACAGCATCCAGCACACTCACCAGAACAAAAATCCCGCACCCATATCTATTCAACACCAAACCAACACCACAGCCATCAACCTCCATCTCAACTTGCCTCAAATCCAACTTCAGCAACAACTCACAACCAAACCAGCAATAGCTCAAAAGTCCACATTCCACCATAGCAGCCAGGACGCAACTCAGCTTGTCCAAAAACTCATCAGCAGCATAAATCAAAGGCGAAACTAAGGAAACAGAAGCACAAACCTGCACGTTCACTTTCCGTAGCCCCCAGAAACCGTCAAAATGCCAAGAGATCCAGCAAAAACCTCCTAGACTCAGATCTGGAAAGCCAGACCCAAGCATTGAAGCAGACATGCCATTTCTAGAACATCGCAGATCCCACTGCACCCACCGTTCAGCATCATGGATCCAAAAAGGCCAGGCCACCGTTTGGAGAAGACCAAACCACCGAAGACATTGGAAGAACCTGTATTGCCAAGATCTTATCCAAACATCCATGGAAACGAAGCGCCGCATGGTGGAAATCCCTGATCTGAACGGCTCCACCATAGTCCTGCAACGCTGCGCCACGGATGAGCCATAGCCAGTCCACGCCTCCACGAATCGTGGAAGAGGCCAGAGTCCACACCGCCGATGAAACTCCCTCCACCGCTGCAGCTGCTTCGCAAACCGACAGAAGAAACGAGCTTCTGCAATGTAAGATCGAGAAGACCCCGACCAGCGTCGCCAGACCAGATCGTCGCACCATCCGCCTAAACGAAACACCTTCTGAAAAGAACCTGAACGCCGAAGCAACCAGCATTTCCATTGCACCCTTTGACTACGTTGACCCGCCAGCAGAAACCCTAGATCTGAAAAAACAACCCCAATCTGCGGCAGCTGGAGGATGTCGACCCAAGCAAGAACATCTGAAGGCATCACAACCACCATCATATTGGTTTATTAGGGTTTTTATGCGTTTTCATGGTTTTGAGGGGTTTTCAGGGTTTTTAGAGGTTTTTACATTTTCAAGGATTTTTCTGGATTTTTTAGGATTTTTATGGTTTTTAGGGTTTTTTGGGGTTTTAGAGATTTTCTGGGTTTTTTGGACTTTTTAGGGTTTTTAGGATTTTTAATATTTTTTAGAGTTTTTGTTTACATTTTTAGGAGTTTAAAGGGTTTTTAGAGTTTTTTTGGGTTTTTAGGTTTTTTTGGTATTATGCGTTTTTATCGTTTTTAGGGGCTTTTTCAAGGTTTTTTACGTTTTAAGGCATTTTTAGGAATTTTTTAGAATTTTTATGTTTTTTATGTTTTTTAAGGTTGTTAGGTATTTTGGGGGTTTGAGGGTTTTTTCAGTGTTTTTAGGGTTTTTAGGGTTTTTTTGAGTTTTTTAGGGTTTTTAAAGTTTTAACGTTTTTAGGGGTTTAAAGAGATTTTATAGTTTTTAGTGGGTTTTAGGGTTTTTATTAGATTTTAGGGGTTTTATGGTTTTTAGGGGTTTTAAGGTTTTTAGGGGGCTTTATGGTTTTCAGTGGGCTTTTAGGGTTTTAGGGGTTTTTATGTTTTCAGTGATTTTTAACGATTTTTATTACTTTTTATGGATTTTAGGGTTTTAAGGGATTTTGAGGGTTTTAGGGTTTTTCTGGGGGGGTTAGGGATATTTAAGCGTTTTTTTGAGTTTTTTGAAGTTTTTAGGGGTTTAAGAGTTTATAGTTTTTTTACTGGGTTTTTAGGGGTATTATGGGGTTTTAATGTTTTTAAGGTTTTCGGGGCTTTAATAGTTTGCAGGGGTTTTCAGGGTTTCAAGAGCTTTTTATATTTTTAGGAATTTTTAGGGATTTTTGGGGATTTATATGGTTTGTAGGGTCTTTAATGGTTTTTAGGGTCTTTGGGGGGGGTTTAGGGGTTTTAGGGGTTTTATGGTTTTTTTAGGTTGTTTAGATTTTTTTAGATTTTTAAGGGCAGAAGAGGTGTAAGGGTCAGGATATTCTCGACCCCCAAAATTTATTAGAGAAAAAAAAGAGACACAATAAACAAGGGTTTTATGGTTTTCAGAGTTTATGGTTTTTTATGTTTTTGGGAATTTTTATGGTTTTTAGGATTTTTAGGATTCTTATGGTTTTTATAGGTTTCTAGGGTTTTTATGGTATTTGAGGGTTTTTAGGGTTTTTCTAGGAATTTTAGGGTTTCTAGGGATTTTCATGGTTTTTAGGGATTTTTAGGGTTTTTAGAGTGTTTTGGGTTTTAGGGTTTTTTTGAGTTTTTCAGGGTTTTGAAGTGTTTTTTGAGTTCTTACCATTTTTGGGGTTTAAAGGGTTCTATATTTTTAGTGGTTTTTGGTTTTTATGGAGTTTTTATGGTTTTTATGGGGTTTTATAAATTTCATGGGGTTTTTTGGGTTTGTTAAATTTTTAGGAATTTTAGTTCTTTTTTAGAATTTTTAGGGTTTTTTGGGATTTTAGGGAAAAGTAGGTCTAGGTCCAGGCTATTCCCAACCCCCCCCCCCCAAAAAAAATTATTATAAAAACTTCCCAACTGACAAAGAAGTGAAGGAGTCAAATGACCCACAACCAAAACCCTTAACATCCCCAAACCCAAAACAATGAAGAAGAAACCCAAAATCCAAGAGAACACAAGAAAGTGTAGAGTCAAGAAACCTGTACCCAAAAGAAACTACATATCAAATGGTTCGACCTCCCCACCATCCCCATAGGGGTCTCCATTTGGGACATATCCAGAAGATGCATCTGACTCTACGTAGCATTCATAGCACATTCCATGTCAAAAGCAATATTTGTATACATGTCCCTAAGCCTCTACTGCTCCGTAGAATTGGAGGCCTTAGAGGAGGCTCTAGTAGAAATCAAACTTGGAAGAGTAGAGTAGTCCCTCCTTGGATTCCTCTTCAGTGGAGAAGAGTAAAGACCTCCAAGCTCCACATTCTTGCCTTGCAGCATGCCATCATCACTCACCTCCCTAGTCTTGGAATTACCATTTATCCCATGTTCAACAGCAGCAAGATCAACCCCACCCTTCTGGATTCCAGATCTGGGAGTAAGTGCATTGTCAAACCTTGACTTCCTCTTTAGAGGGCATGAATCCAGGCCAGTAGTACCAGGGTCACCCATCAAATCCTTATCCCTCCTTATCTGAGCCATATTAGTGTTAATTATGTCATCATGTGCCATAAATATTTCCCCTAGACTTGCAGCTGGCTCATCATCATCCCAGAAAAAATGCACTTCCTACTTCAGATTTGGCTCCTGCAATATGTCCTTTTGATGCTGCTAAAATGTGATTTTCATACAGTCCAACATTATATTTTCGGACAGCTCAACACACGAGGGTAAGGTCTCATACAAAACTATAGCTATACCTAACTCTTGTTGCTCTTCAGTCTTCCTACTTAGTATTGAATTTGAGGACGAGTCCCCTTGGTCTTCCTACAACTTAGATGGACCAGACTGAAAGCCTTCAACTAGCATGTCCCCATTCCGAGTAGCATCAACAAGAACCTATCCCTGCTCCTTCACTTCCCCAACAATAATTAAAATATTTTCTCCACCTCATCTCTCCCCATCCCTTCATAAATTGGGAGTGGAACATCCTCTTAATGATCCAGAATAGGTCCGCTTTCATCCCTAACCACTTCAACCTGCACCTCTCCATATTCCTGCAGCTCATGCCTCACCCTCTCATTGTGCACAAACTCCACGATTCCCAACCCCACAAAATGGTTGGTAGTTGAAACAACCTCTTTCCCCTACTTCTGGACTTTCTCAACAACAATTAAAAGATTTTGAACCACCTCCTCCCACCCCATAACTTTTCTAGTTGGGCCTAGAACCTCCACCTAAAGATCTATAGACTGACTGTTGTCATCCCTAACAGCTTCAACCTACACCTCTCCTTGTACATACATTTCCCACCTCACCCTCCCATAATCCATGAACTCCACAAGTCCCAGCCCCCCAAAATAGATGGAAGTTGAAACAACTGCCTGCCCCAACTTCAAGAGTGACAAGTCATTGACCACAACCCCACCCTCTTTAGGAACCTCACCCCTTCCCACTGGATGAAGAAACATCACCTGAAAGTCCCAAGTCACCCTTCAAGAGTTTGAAAATTTCACTCACCTTAGCCACTGGTTGATACCCCCCACTACAGCCTATCTTGAGAAATAACCCCTTCTTCCACCCTATCCTCCCTCAGATATCCCGGCCTTGCATCAACATCAGGTACCAATCCCAACCTCAGAGAGGAAACTCTCTTGTCAATCCCTGCCACAACACACTTACTAACCCTACGCCTATAATCACTCTTCACATGAACAAGTATCAAGAATGAATCACAGTAGCTCACCCATGATTTGAACACCATAGGTTGTTTCCAATAGAGCTCTTTGCCAATAGCAATCCAAAGAAAATTAATCGGCCCTTTCGATCATCAACTTCAAAAAAGGACCTCGGGGCAACCGAGTAACAAAGATCCATAGTTTTACTATCCACACACAAGAAACTTCCTACTAGATTTCCCAACATTGAAATAATAGACAAATTTTGATCAGGGAGGGGGAGTTATGGGAACCTCACCCAAGTTTCCACCATGAGATAATCACGGCGCAAATGGAAATCAAAGCTCCACCGGAAAAAGGAGATTCAAGCACCATCGCATCTTTGAGGCTCCGTAGACCAGGCATGAATAATATCCTCCTCAGAAGAAAAGAAAATCATAATGTAGAAGGAATAGACAAGGCCCACAGTAGCACAATCACAAAGATCCCCGTGTTCAAACACGAACCTATCAAAATCATCGATTGGAGGGCGGTAATTCAAAAACCGAGCAATGAAGGTTAGACTATGCAGAGAAAAAGCCTTGATGAACTCTGCAAGAAATAGTTGCAGTTGTGGATTACCTTCATGAAAATCAGGCACCTTAGGGAAAATCTCGATCTGTGGAAACATTCCTAGTGAATCAGGATCTGAGAACGTAAAAAAATATCTACCTTCATCAAGGACCAGCAGAGCCCCCCCCCCCCCCCCCCGCAAATGGTTTTTATGGGTTTTTATCATTTTTATGGATTTTAGGGTTTTATGGGTTTTTAGTATTTTTAATGTTTTTAGTGGGTTTTAATGTTTTAGGTGTTTTTCATGGTTTTTAGGGTTATTATGTTTCAAGGATTTTTAGGTATTTTCAGGGATTTTTAGGATTTTTGTGGTTTTTAGGGTTTTTTTGGGTTTTTGAGATTATTGAGGTTTTTTAGTGTCATTTAGGGTTTTTTAGGATTTTTAGGGTTTTCAAGGTTTTTAGTTTCTTTTTGGGTTTTAAGGGTTTTTTGAGTTTTTTATGGTTTTAAAGAATTTTTTAACATTTTTAGTGGTTTTAAGGGTTTATAATTTTTTTGTGGGTTTTTATTGGTTTTTAATGTTTTTTATGGTTTTTAGGTGTTATATGGTTTTTAAGGGGTTTTCAAGGTTTTTTGGGTTTTTTACATTTTCTGGGATTTTTTGGCTTTTCTAAGGATTTTTATGGTTTTTTGGATTTTTTAGGTTTTTAGGGTGGTATTTTAGTGTTTTTATAGGTTTTTTTGGTTTTTAGTGGGTTTAAGGGTCTTTAGGGACTCTGGAGGTTTTGGTTATTTTTTTGAGTTTTTAGGGTTTTTTAGGTCTTTCAGAGTTTTTAATGTTTCTTAACATTTTTAGGGGGTTTAAGGATTTTTTGAATTTTTACTAATTTTTAGGGTTTTATGGGATTTTATGTTTTTAAGGGTTTTGAGGGTTTTTATAGTATTGAGGTGTTTTTCAATGTTTTTAGTGTTTTTACATTTTTTGGGATTTTTCGATATTTTTAGTATTTTTATGGTTTTTAGGGATTTTTGTGGTTTTAAGGGATTTTGGGGGTTCTAATGGATTTTCAAGGTTTTTTAGAGTTTTTTAGGGTTTTAGGGTCTTTTAGGTTCTAGTTTTTGTTTTTTGAGTTTTTATTGTTTTAAAATATTTTTAGTGTTTTTAACAATTTTAGAGGTTTTAAGGATTTTTTTTTTAAGTTTTTAGTGGTTTTAGGGTTTTTATGGGTTTTAAGGGGTATTTTAGGATTTTAGGATTTTTTAGGATTTTTAGGGTTTCTATACATTTTTATAGATTATTAGTTCATTTTTAGGATTTTTATGGTCTTTTAGGGTTTTAGGTATTTTGAGGGTTTTTTGGGTTTTCAGGGGGTTATGGGGTTTAGTGACTTTTGTGGTTTTAGGGGTCTTTTTTAGTTTTTTAGGGGTTTTAAGGTTTTTTGGACATTTCTAATGTATTTAGTGTTTTAGATTTTTAATGGGTTTTTAGGGTTTTTTTATTTTTTTAGGGTTTTTAAAGGTTCTTAGGGGTTTTTATGGGTTTTGGGAGTTTAGGGTTTTATACATTTTTAGGGATTTTCAAGGATGGATTATTATGGGTTTTAGGGTTTTTAGGGTTTTAGTGATTTTGATGGGTTTTTGGAGTTTTTAAGGGTTTTCTAGGTTTTAAGGTATTTTTCTAAAATTTTAGGGTTTTTAAGGGGTTTTTTAGTTTTTAAGGATTTTAGGGGTTTTAAGGGTTTTTACAGTTTTTAGTATTTTTTATGTGATTTAGGGATTTCTAGGATTTTTTAATGTTTTTAAAAGTTTTTTACATTTTTAGGGAATTTTAGGGATTTTTAGAATTTTTATGGTTTTTAGGGGTTTTATGATTTTTAGGGATTTTTAGAGGCTTCATGGGTTTTATGGTTTTTATGCTTTTTTGTTGTTTGGTTTTTATGTTTTTTTTGAGTTTTTAGGGTTTGAATGGGTTTTTTGAGTTTTTTTAACATTTTTAGGGATTTTAAGAGGATTTATAGTTTTTAGTGGTTTTTAGGGATTTTAGGGGGCTTTAGTTTTTTTAAGACAAAATGATACATGAATTTGTCACCCAATTCATGCCCTAATGAGTTTTATTAAAAGTAAAAATTGATATCACACGCATGAGGTGTAAAGAGATTACACCATCAAGGGATTGAAGAAAGTACATATTTTGAGAAACATAAAACCCCACAAAGATAGCTTCACTATGTGTGAATAATCCTCTCAGAAGCGTGGAAAAAAGCATGTGCAGATACTTAATGAATTTCACCCCATCTGATCAATGATTCTCCACCATTCTTAGAAGGCATGAAAATGTCACGTGCTCAACATCTGGTGCCAAATTTTCCAACATAAACTGCATGCCAGTGCCCCCCAAAGAACCACATTTGGTGTGATGTAAGAAATCTGGGTCATCTTACGCATCCAGGAGCCCATGTCAGGAGATCCAACAACTCCAGTACACTGACAATTGAAAAAATTCAGTAATAGTTTCACTTTCAAAACATCATAATATGATCAAAGATCTATGAAAACATCCTAAATACCCCTCTTAGTGGCTTTAGTGTTTTTAAGGGTCTTGGGTTTTTTTTTACAGTTTTTAGGGTTTTAGAGGTTTTTACATTTACAGGGATTTTTAGTGATTTTTTAGGGTTTTTTGGGTTTTTAGGATTTTTATGGTATTTTTTGGGTTTTTAGGGGTTTTTTTTGAGTTTTTAGGGGTTTAGAGGTTTTTTAGAGCTTTTAACATTTTTTGGGGTTTTAATGGTTTTTAGATATTTTAGTGGATTTTTTGGATTTGAATGGATTTTTTGGGTTTTAAAGGTTTTTAGGGGGTTTTTAAGGTTTTTAGGGTATTTTATGTTTTCTGTGATTTTTAGGGATTTTTTAGGATTTTTATGGTTTTTTGGATTTTTTAGGTTTTTTTGGGATTTTGAGGGGTTTTAGGGGTTTTATCATTTTAGGGGTTTTTAGGGGGTTTTTGAGTTTTTTCAGGTTTTTTAAAGTTCTCTTGAGTTTTTTTACATTTTGGAGTTTTAAGGTTTTTTGAGTTTTTAGTGGCAGAAGAGGTGCAGGACTAGGCTATTCTAGCCCCCTAAAATTTATTAGAAAAAAGACACAGCAGACAAGGGAGGGGCGGGGTCAATCAACCAACACCCAAAACCCTGGAAAACCCCAAAAAACTCAAAAGTCCCCAAAAAACCAAAAGTCACACAAAACCAAAAAAATGTAGAAAATCAGAAGCATCTATAATATCATCTCCCAGCCGAACAGCAACCAACATCTCACAACACCAATTTCCTCAACTATCGCCTCCTTGCCAAGCATATTTATCGTTAGAATCCCAAAGCCACCAGCATCAAATTACTAAGTCTCACCCTCGCCACCTTTAATCCAGTAAACTTCCAGCAAATCATGACTTCAAGAAGCCAGCGAATTCTCAGTAAGAAGAGTCACCTCCAGCAACATCGAACCATTGGCACCAAAATGACAAGCTTCCACATCAACCATCACCACCACACCAGGAAGGTCGATTTCCTGCAGTACAGAATCACCAGCACAAAAAAAAAGACATCATCTTCGACACATCTCAACCAAGTAACAAAAAACATTCCAGCATAATGCACCCAGCAACACATCCAAGGGTGTAGAACCACCAGCTCTGTAGCCCAAACAACCCTTCCAGCAACACAAAGATCGAAAAGCACGTCCAATAGGAAAAAACTCATATCAGAACCAGAAAACAAAACCAGCATCCCGGGAACAAAAAACCATTTTGGCACCACAAGAAAGCATAAACCAAAACCAAATCGCAGAAAAATGAAAACCCGCCAAGATTATCAGCAAGAAACAAAATCCAACCAATATTTCTAGCAGAATACAGGGGACCAAACAAACCATTTTGGTACCCCAACAAACCATAGACCAAAAAATCAACCAGATCCTAGCATAGCTTAAGCCACCCCGCATCAATAGCATGAAATGTAGACATATCCAAGGAACCAGAAATCCAAACATGAATCTTCAACACAAGTCGTTGACCAGTAGATCTAAAAGCACATGCCATAGGACCAAGCACACCACCAGCAGATTGACACAATGCCTTCTGTATCCTCCATCTTCCATCACGCAGCCCCGAGAAACAACAAAGTTTGCTGGAAATCAGATCTTCCAGAAGAGACGGCAGAAATTCCAGCATCTGAGAGAGTTTTATGGTTTCTATTGGTTTTTAGGGTTTCTATTGGTTTTTAGGGTTTTTATGGTTTTTAGGGTTTTTTAGGGTTTTCCGAAATTTTTAGGGCTTTTGAAGGATTTTAATGGGTTTTATGGGTTTTAGGGTTTTAACTGATTTTCTTATTTTTTAGGTTTTTTCCGGTGTTTTAGGTTCTTTTTGGTTTTTAGGGTTTTTTTATAGTTTTATGGTTTTTAAGGTATTTGAGTGTTTTTTATTGTTTTTAGGGGTTTTAAGGGTTTTTAGATATTTTTTGTGTTTTTTAGGGTTTCTATGGGTTTTAGGGTTTTTAAGATTTTAGGGGTTTTATAGATTTTAGGGCTTTTTCATGGTTTTTTATAGAATATTTAGGTTTTTTATGGATTTTAGGTTTTTTTTTGTTTTTAGGGATTTTGAGTGGTTTCAGAGGTTTTTAGGGTTTTAGGGTTTTTAGGGTATTTATGGTCTTTTAGGGTTTTAGGGTTTTATTTTGAATTTTTTAGGATTTTAAATTCATTTTAATGTTTTTTTAACATTTTTAACATTTTTAGGGTTTTTAAGTGTTTTTTAGATTTTTTGCGATTTTAGGGTTTTTTGGGTTTATTAAGTTATTTAGGGTTTTTATGGTTTTTAGGGGTGTTTCATGATTTTTAGGGTTTTTTATGTTTTCAAGTTTTTTTTTGGTTTTTTAGGATTTTTATATCTTTTAGGGTATTTATGGATTCTGAGGGGTTTCAAGGGGTTTTAGGGGTTTTTTGGGTTTTTAGGGTTTTGGGGTTTTCAAGAGGTTTTAGGTTATATTTGGGGTTTTAGGGATTTTTGAGTTTTTTAGGGGTTATAATGTTTTTTAGAATTTTTTAATGTTTTTAGGGGTTTTAAGGTTTTGTAGAGTTTTTAGTGATTTTTATGTGTTTTAGGTGTTTTTAATGTTTTTTTGGGTTTTATGGTTTTCGGGGTTTTTTGGGGTTTTTAGGGGTTTTTTGGATTTTTATGGTTTTTAGGGTTTTTATGGTCTTTAGAGATTTTTTGGGTTTTTTGGGTATTTTTTGGGTATTTTTATGGGTTTTAGGGTCTTTTGGATTTTAAGGTTTTTTGAGATTTTTAGGGGTTTTAACATTTTTAGGGGTTTTAAGGGTTTTTTGAGTTTTTATTGGTTTTTTAGTGTTTTGGGGTTTTTATGGTTCTTAAGTGGTTTTGGGGATTTTTAGGGTTTTTTACATTTTTAGTGATTTTTTTTGGGATTTTTACGATTTTTATGGTTTTTAGGGTTTTTAGGGTTTTTTATGGTTTTTAGGGTTTTAGAGATTTTGATGGCTTTTAGGTTTTTTTAGTATTTTATAGTTTTTTTTTTGTTTTTTAGGTTTTTTTTATGTTTTTAGCATTTTTGAGATTTTTTAGAGTTTTTTTCTCTTTTCACGTGTTTTAAGGGTTTTTAGATTTTTAGCATTTTTATGGTTTTTAGGGGGTTTTATGGGTTTTGGGGGTTTTTTAGGTTTGTAGGTTTTTCTTTGTTTTAAGCGATTTTTTGGTAGTTTTTGGAATTTTATGGTATTTCAGGTTTTGTAGGGGTTTTAGGGATTTTTAGGCTTTTTAGGGATTTTTAGGGTTTTTATGATTTTTATGGTTTTTAGGGTTGTCTAGGGTTTTATGGATTTCAAGGGTTTTTTTTGTTTTTTAAGTTTTTTTGGGTTTTTAGCTTTTTTTAGGATTTTAGATTCTTTTTGGGTTTTTTGTTGGTGTTTTTGGAGTTTTTTTTGAGTTTTTTTTGAGTTTTTTAGGGTTTTTAATTTTTTTACTGTTTTTAACGTTTTTAGTGGGTTTAAGGGTTTTATAGTATTCAGTGGATTTTTAGGGTTTTTATGTGTTTTTATGGTTTTAGGGGTTTTATGGTTTTAAGTGGGTGTTTAGGGTTTTTTTTGGATTTTTATGGTTTTTAAAGTTTTTTACTGTTTTAGGGATTTTAAGGGGTTTAAAGGGTTTTAGGGATTTTTAAGGGTTTTTAGGGGTTTTAGGGTATTTTTGGGTTTTAGTGTTTTTTTTTTTGAGTTTTAGGGATTTTGAGGGGTTTTCTTGGTTTTAGGGTTTTAGGGATTTTTTTTTAATTTGACTGTTTTTAGGGTTTTAGGGGTTTTTTGAGTTTTTAGATTTTTTAACATTTTTATGGATTTTAATTGTTTTTATAGTTTTTAGTTTTTTTAGGGTTTTTATGGTTTTTTGGGAGTGTTATGGTTTTTTTGGGGGGGCGGGGTTAGAGTTTTTAGGGGTTTTTATGTTTTTGTGGATTTTGTATGATTTTTATGGTTTTTAGGGCTTTTATGGGTTTTTAGGATTTTTATGGTTTTTAGGGTTTTCAAAGTTTTTAAGGTGTTTAGGGTTTTTAGGGGTTTCATGGTTTTTTTGGTTTTTTTGGTTTTTTTGAGTTGTCTTGAAGTTTTAAGGGTTTTTAGAGTTTTTAATGTTTTTAGGGGTTTTATGGGGTTTTAGAGTTTTTAGTTGGTGTTTAGAATTTTAGTGGTTTTTGAGGTTCTTAAGGGATTTTATGGTTTTCAGGGGTTTTTGGGCTTTTTGTGTTTTTTACTTTTTCTGATATTATTATGGCTTTTTAGGATTTTTATGGTTTGTACCGATTTTAAGGGTTTTAGGGGCTTTTAGAGTTTTTAGTGTTTTTTTAATTTTTTTAGGGTTTTTTTAGGTCTTTTGGGTTTTTTACTTTTTGTTTGAGTTTTTAAGGTTTTAATGGTTTTTTAGTGTTTTTTACATTTTTAGGGGGTTTAAATGTTTTTATAGGATTTTAAGGTTTTAGAGGCTTTTATGGTTTTCAGAGGTTTTGCATTGTTTTTAAGGGTTTTTACATTTTATGGAATTTTTAGGGGTTTTTTTGGTTTTTTTTGTTTTTAGGGGTTTTAGGGATTTTGAGGGATTTTTTATGATTTTTAGGGGTTTTTAGTGGTTTTAGGGGTTTTAGTGTTTTGAGGGTCTTTTGGATTTTTAGGGTTTTTTGGGGTTTTAAGGTTTTTTAGAATTTTTATCGTTTTTAGGAGTTGAATGGGTTTTTAGAGTTTGTAGTGGATTATTAAGGTTTTTATGGGTTTTTAGAGTTTTTAATATTTTTAGTGGTTTTTATGGTTTTAGGGGTTTTTTGGAGTTTTTTCGGTTTTTATTTTTTCGTGATTTTTAGTGGTTTTTATGTTTTAATGGTTTTGGGGTTTTCTTATTATTTTAAGGGATTTTGAGGGGATTTAGGGGTTTTAAGGGTTTTTAGTACTACTAGAAATAATTCTTATTCCAATAGTTTGTCCAAAACCGTTGGTATAGGTCACTTATATGGACCTCTACCAACGGTTTGGCCAAAATTGTTGGTATAGGGTAACTAATTTGGACTTATACCAACGGTTTGGCCAAAATCATTTTTATAAGTCACTTATACGAACCTATACCAACAGTTTTGGCCAAAACCGTTGGTATAGGTCCCTTATAGTGACCCTAAACCAATGGTTTTTGCTAAACCTTTGGTATAGGTCTACCCTATACAAACGGTTCGGCCAAAACCATTGGTATAGACCAAAAACTCAATGATCCTATACCAACGGTTTTTAGAACCGTTGGTATTGGTACACATATTTTTTATGGAATCTTTTGTCAAATAACATTAAATAAATTAAATTTAAAATATTTATGAATATACATATATATATTTATGAAATTATATTCACAAAATCCATGTTAGGTTAGTGGTTAGGTTGTTGGATTATAAAAAGTAGGTGTAGGTATCAAAACCAAGCGGGTCTTATTTTTTTGAATTACCTATACCAACGGTTTGAAAACCATTGGTAAATGTTTTTCACAGTTTTCCCAAAACCATTTGTATAGACCTATCCCAATTCCAAACTAGCCAACTGTCCTCCAAACCATTGGTATAGGTTATACCAACGGTTTGGAGACTTATACCAATAGTTCAAAACTGTTGGTATATGGTATTTTTCTATTAGTGTAGGGTTAATAATGTTTTTAGAGTATTTTGGGGTTTTTAGGAGTTTTTTGAACTTGTTATCATTTTTAAGGTTTTTAGAGTTTTTTAACATTTTTTGATGTTTTAAGGGTTTTTTGAGATTTTAGTGGTTTTTTAGGGTTTTAGGGTTTTTAGGATTTTGTTTGGTTTTTAGTGGTCTTTTGGTTTTCAAAGGTTTTTCAGGTTTTTTAATCCTTTTAAGTTTTCATGGATTTTTAAGTCTTTTTATGTTTTTTATGGGTTTTTTGGTTTTTTGGGTTTTTTAGGGATTTCGAGGGGTTTTAAGGGGTTTTCATGGATTTTAGGGTCTTTTGGGGTTTTATGGTTTTTAATTTTTTTAGATTTTTTAACATTTTTAGGGGTTTTAAGTGTTTAGAGTTTTTAGCTGCTTTTTAGGGATTTATGTATTTTTGTCTTTTTCGAAGAATTATGTGTTTTTAGTGTTTTTATGGTATTTTGGGGGTTTTATGGTTTTCAAGGGTTTTTACGGTTTTAGGTGTTTTTATATTTTTACGGATTTTTGGGGATTTTTTTAGAATTTTTATGGTTTTTAGGGATTTTAGGGATTTTTAGTGTTTTAAGGGTTTTCAAGCTTTTTCAGGGTTTTTAGGGTTTCTCATAGTTTTTTAGGGTTCTTTGGGGGGTTTGAGGTTTTTTTTTGTTTTTTTGTTTTTTAGAGTTTTTTGAGATTTTAAGGGGTTTTCATGGGTTTTCATGGGTTTTCAGGTTTTTTAGGGTTTTTAGGTTTTTAGATATTTTTATGGTTTTTTAAAGAATTTTTATGGTTTTTCAGGTTTTTAGGGTTTTTAGGGATTTTGATGGTTTTTGGGTTTTTTAGGGTTTTTTAGGGTGTTTAGGCTTTTTAGGGTTTTCATGGTTTTTATGGTCTTTTGGTGGTTTTGGGTTATTTTTGAGTTTTTTTGGGTTTTAATGACTTTTTAGAGTTTTTAAACATTTTTAGGGGTTTTAAGGTTTCTTCTAATTTTTAGTGAGATTTTATTGTTTTTATTGGCTTTTGGGGTTTTTAAGGTTTTTATTCATTTTTAGGGTTTTTAGGAGGGCTTTCAGGTTTTTAGGGTTTTTTATGGTTTCATGGATTTTTAGATATTTTTTTAGGATTTTTATGGTTTTTAGAGATTTTAGGGATTTTGAGGGGTTTCAGGGATTTTCAGTGTTATTTAGGGTTTTTCGTATTTTCAGGGATTTTTGAGTTTTTTAGGGTTTTAAGGTTTTTTAGTGTTTTTTAACTATTTTAGGGGATTAAAGGGGTTTTATAGTTTTTAGCGGTTTTATTCTTTTTATGTGTTTTAGCGTTTTTTAAGGTTTTTATGGGTTTCAAAGGGTTTTTAGGTTTTTTAGTGTTTTTTATGTTTTCAAGGTTTTTTTGGATTTTCATGGTTTTTATGGATTTTTCTGGTTTTTAGGGTTTTGATGGGTTTTAGGTGTTTTCAAGGTTTTTAGGTTCATTTTGAGTTATTAAGGGGGGGGGGGGGGGGTTGAGTTTTTTAGGGTTTTTAAAATTTTTATCCTTTTTAAGAGTTTAATGGTTTAAAAGTTTTTAGTGATTTTTAGAGTTTTATGGGTTTTATGGTTTCTTAAATTTTTAGTGGTTTTATAGTTTTTAAAAGTTCTTTAGGGTTTTTACGGTTTTTTACATTTTTAGGGATTTTTTGGGATATTTTAGGATTTTTATGGTTTTAGGGTTTTCATGGTTTTTAGATATTTTTAGGGGTTTAAGGGTTTAAGGGTTTATTAGGGTTTTTTTTGTTCTTTTAGGTATTTATGGTCTTTTTTTAGGGTATTTTGAGTTCTTAGGGTTTAAAGGTTTTTTTTACAGTTTTTAATGTTTTTAGGGGTTTTGAGGGTTTTAGAGTTTTTAGTGGTTTTTTATGGTTTTATGGGGGTTTTGTGGTTTTTAATGTTTTTAGAGGTTTTAATGGATTTTAGGGGCTTTTCATGGTTTTTAGGGTTTTTCCATTTTCATGTATTTTTAGGGATTTTTAGGGATTTTTTAGGATTTTAGGGTTTTTAGGGTTTATAGGGGTTTTAGGGTTTTTTTGGGGTTTTATGGTTTTTTTTAGTTTTTTATGGTTTTTAATATTTTTTTATATTTTTTAAAATTTTATGAGTTTTAAGGGTTTTTAGAGTATTTACCAGTTTTTAAGGTTTTTATGGATTTTTAGCGTTTTTAAAGTTTATTTTGGGGGGGGGGGGTTAGGGGTTTTAGGGGTTTTTACGTTTTCAGGGATTTTTAGGGATTTTCTTGGATTTTATGGTTTTTAGGATTTTATGGTTTTTATGTTTTTTATGGATTTTGATGGTTTTAGGGTTGTTCATGGTTTTTAGGATTTTTATTATTTTGGGGTTTTTTAGGTTATTTTTGGATTTTTAGTTTTTTTAGTTTTTTAGGCAAGGAAGATGCGAGGGTCAGGCTATTCCCCCCCCCCCAAATTTATTAAAAAAAAACAAAAGAGACATAGCACACAAGGGAGGGGAGGGGTCAATCAACCCACACCCAAAAACCCTTAATGACCCAAGACAAAAACCTCAAAAAATAAAAATCAAGAATGAAAAAGAAAACACACAAAGCAAAGCAGCCACCACCATTATCCAGCATCAACCAGCATCCAGCAGCTCGCAGCTAACCAACGACCAGCATCCAAATTCAAACAGCAAACAACATCCAGCATTATCGCGACCATAAACCAAAGCTTCAACACCTCCCATCCAAGCAGCAGCCAGCCTCCAGAATCACCAGCATTCAACACCACATAACTGCCAGCATCCAAAGCCACAGAACCACCAGCATCAACATCACAACCATCACCAGCATTCAGCAGCTCGCCATGAATCAGCGACCAGGCGCCAATCTCACAAGAACCAGAATCCAGCATCTTCCCACAAACACAAGCAATCACCAACAGCACATAGCCATCATCACCAAAATCACACAACCACCATTCACCAAAGCCCACATCCAGACAGCAGCCATCATCCTTTTCCACAAGAACCAGAATCCAGCACCTCCCAACTATAGAGGTCCATCGCAAGCACCACAGAACACGCACACCAAGAGCAGGTGGAAATCCATATCTCAAAACAGAACAAAGAGCCAGCACCAAACCAATCCCACCACAATCCATGAAGCAGCCACCACAGCCCGATAGAAATTCCAGAACACAGCACTTATCCAGACGAGCAACAAGATCATAACACAAAAAGGAAACCCAGAAACGAACCTGCCTCCACACTGAGGTCCGAAGTGAGAAACCAGCACTATCACCTGACTGCCCGAGCCAAACCAAAACCGCCGCTCCCCACATAGCTTCAAAGATCGACAATGTCCCACCGCACAACATCAACTAAGGTCTAGCCTCTCCAGGCCACCACTTGGAAGCCGACGAGGAAGCCAGGAACCACCAGGAGCTCGTCGCAACGAAAGGCATCACCATGGCAATGCAACACCACACCAAGAGGGGACCGGATCTATCCCGCATCTCAGTAGATCTGGACCGCCGCGCGCTGGGGAAGCCAGATCTGAGTTGTCCTTCCAGATCGAGGACCGCCACTGCCGGATCCGAGGGTCTTGAAACCCCAGAAGCGACCAGATCTGTCGCGCCCAGCACCACACCGCTGTACAGCCAAGGCGAAACCGACTAAAGCTGGGAAAAACCACCAGATCCCAGATCTATCGAGGAGAGGCTCCGACACCCACAGCCGCATATGAAGCCACACGAACACTACTCCGCCAGAGAGGCAACTCCTTAAAAGATGCAGCACCATGCAAGCCACAAACCACATGGAGTTTTTAAGTTTTTAAGTTTTTTTAGAGTTTTTTAACATTTTTAGGAGTTTTAATGGTTTTTATATTTTTGTGGTTTTTAGTGTTTTTTTTGGTTTTTTGGGTTTGTTAAAGTTATTAGGGTTTTTATGTTTTCAAGGGTTTTTCAAGGGTTTTAAGGGTTTTTACATTTTTAGGGGATTTTATAAGTTTTCATGAATTTTATGGTTTTTAAGGTTTTTTAGGATTTCAAGGGATTTTGAGGGGTTTTATGTTTTTTTAGACTTTTTAGGGGTTTTAGGATTTTTCAGGGTTTTTAGGGGGTTTTGAGTTTGTTAGGGTTTTTAATGTTTTTTGGGGTTTAAAGAATTTTTAGAGTTTTTTGTGACTTTTTAGGGTTTTTATGTGGTTTAGGGGTTTTTAAGGTTTTAGGGGGTTTTATGGTTTATAAGTTTTCTGGGATTTTTCTGGGTTTTTTTGGGTTTTTTTGTTTTTTTGGGGTTTTTACGGATTTTTAGGAATTTAGGGTCTTTCTGGGTTTTTAGGAGTTTTAGGGGTGGTTAGGATTTTTAGGGTCTTTTGGTGTTTTAAGGTTTTTTTGAGTTTTTTAGGGTTTTAAGGTTTTTAATGTATTTTAACATATTTAGGGGTTTTGAGGGTTTTTCGATTTTTTAGTGGGTTTTAAGGTATTTTAATGTTTTAATGGGTTTATATGATTTTTACGGGGTTTTTTTTTTGCTTTTTAATGTGCTTTTTTACATTTTTAGGTATATTTAGGGATTTTTATGGTTTTTAGGGTTTTGGGGGGATTTTGAGGGTTTTGAGGGTTTTTAGAGTTTTTAGGGTTTTAGGGTCTTTTTGTGTTGTTTGGGGGTTTGTTTAGTTTTTAGGGGTTTAAAGGGTTTTTAGAGTTTCTATAACATTTTAAGAGGTTTTAAGGGTTTTTAGAGTTTTTTGCGTTTTAGAATTTTTATGGGTTTTTAGGTTTCATTAAGGTTTTTAGGGATTTTATGGTTTTCTGGGTTTTTTTTGAATTTTTAGGGTTTTTTATTTTTTAATAGATTTTTAAGGATTTTTAGGATTTTTATTATTTTTAGGGTTTTCATGGATTTTATGGGTTCTTATGATTTTTTAGGGTTATTTAGGGGGTTTAGGGTTTTTATTGCCTTTTTTGGGATTTTAAGGGGTTTTTTGATTTTTTTGGGGGTTTAAAGTTTTTAGAGTTTTTTAATGTTTTTAGGGAAAGGAAGGAACAAGACCAGGATATTCATGACCCCCCCCCCCCCAAAAAAAATTATTAGAAAAAAGACACAGTAGACAAGGGCGGGGTGGCATCAAAAAAACCCTGGAT
The DNA here is from genome assembly GCA_963277665.1 of Viscum album. Taxonomy (NCBI): domain Eukaryota; kingdom Viridiplantae; phylum Streptophyta; class Magnoliopsida; order Santalales; family Viscaceae; genus Viscum; species Viscum album. The sequence goes on along the minus strand of OY728141.1, from coordinate 1,883,389,368 downwards.
GCCCCCACAAAACCCAAAAGCCCCCCAGAAACCCAAAGGCACTCAAAACTAGACAAATCAGAAATTCAAAATCATCTCCATCAGCATTTCCCATCCAATAAGCAACCATCGTCACACAACATAGCTTTCAGCATCCATCATCTCCTTGCCAAGCATATACACCACCAGCAACACAGAACCAGCATGATCAGAATCATAAAAATCACATGTCATATGGATCAACATCCCCACCAACATCATACTAATAAACTGCACCATAAGGGTCACCATCAGCACCATATCTAGAATCCTAATCAGTATCCACTAACTCCAATTCTGATTCATGTTTCTTGAATAAGGCAATGCAATTTTCTCTTAGATTTCTCTACTTTGCATTTAGCTTCACCTTGGCAGGCCGCCCTCCCCTGTTAGAATTTTTCATTAGAGCCTTGGAGGAGGCCATGGTGGAAACTTTCTTTTGAAAACCATAGTAATCTTTCCTCGGATTCCTCTTTCACGGATCTGATGTGGCTCTAACAGATTTATTTTCCTTCCCATACAGAATGAACTCCTCAATCAAATCCCACTCTTTAATGATCATAGCCATGTTAAAGCTCATCCTGATACCCTCCTCCTGGAAAAGGATTTTATGTCCGAGGATGTAGTTTTCTTCCTGATTTAAAGTATAGACATTTGGAACTTCATATCACATCATGTATTCGACCAAAAACTCTTGACTAGGATGACCAACGTTCTGATCCAAATGTAAAACAACCATTCTATAATCACCAAGAGCATTTAGAGCCGCCAAACCCTGATCAAAACCAGTACGACTCCTAAAAAACTCCAAGACGATGTCGCATGGATCTCCTAAAATCAAGTACAAATCCTCCCCCTCCTCATAATAAATCTTCCCAGCATGTACTCCCTCCTAATCCAAAATGGAAGCTTCGTGTGACCCTGTCTCACCCCCAACGCGAGCATCACAACTAGGTAGGGGAATTTTCACATCAACCCCTACAAATTCATTCTCATTACAATCAGACCGAGGGGCATGCACTCCCTCAAACACCAAAGAATCATCCACTGCAGTCTGAACTGGAGATCCACTTACAGTAACACTAATTTCATATATAGTAGTATAATCCTCATCCCTTCTACCAGTGATCACAACATCACCACAGGTCAATATGTCTTGTAAACCATTACACCTAACTTCAAAAGCAGCACCCTCAAGCCTAGAGAAAACATTCTACCTAGGTTTCTCTTCAATGCCACTAGTTAGCTTTAGTTTCACAACCAACTTCTCATGGACCAGCTCCTCAGAAACCAAGCCATCAATCTGATTGTGCAAAGGGACACCATCACTACCTTTATGCTTTGCTAGTTTATCCGAAGAATCTTTGGCCTCCTCTATGCCTCCAGAATTTAGGCACAACAAAGGTGACGACATCAACCACATCACCACCATCCTCATGGATTTATTTGGTTTTTAGAGGGTTTTAAGGTTTTTATGGCCAATTTGGATTTTTTGGGGTCTTTAAGTATTTCTGGGTTTTTATGTTTTTTTAAAGTTTTTTAAAGTTTTTTAATATTTTAGGAGTTTTAAGAGTTTCAAAAGTTTTTAGTGGCTTTTTATAATTTTTATGGGTTTTAAGGGTTTTTAATGTTTTTTAGGGTTTTATTGTTTTTAGGATTTTTTTCAGGGTTTTTATGGTTTTTTACGTTTTTAGGAATTTTTAGGAATTTTTAGGAATTTTTAGGGATTTTTAGATTTTTTTTGTTTTTAGAAATTTATAGGGGTTTTAGGGTTTTGGGGGTTTTCAGGGGGTTTTGTGTTTTTTGGGATTTTTTGGGTTTTTTTTGGGTCTTTTTCAGTTTTTTGGGTATTTTTTTGAGTTTTAGGGGTTTTAAGGTTTTTAAGGGTGTTTAAAATTTTTAGGGGGTTTAGGTGTTTTTAGAGTTATTAGTTAGTTTTTAGAGTTTTTATGGGGTTTTAAGGTTTTTATAGGTTTTATGGTTTTTAGGGTTTTCAGAGTTTTTAGGGTTTTTATGTTTTTAGGGATTTTTATGGATTTTTTAGATTTTTTATGTTTTTTCGTGGTATGTTAGTGTTTTTAGGGTTTTTTAAGGATTTAAGGGTATTTCTGGGTTTTTGGGGGGTTTTCTGAGTTTTCTAGGAGTTTAAGGTTTTATAGAGTTTTTTAAAATTTTAAGGGGATTTAGTTTTTTTTGTTGTTTTTAGGGTTTTTATGGGATTTTAGTGTTTTTGTGGTTTTTGGGGGCTTTTAGGTATTTTATGGTTTATTATGTTTTCAAGGATTTTTAGGGTTCCTTTTTTGGATTTTTATTGATTTTATGGATTTTTAGGCTTTTTAGGGATTTTTAGGGTTTTCCAGGTTTTTCACAAATTTTTAGGGTTTTTAGGGATTTTCAGGGGTTTTAGGGTGTTGTTGAGTTTTTATTGGTATTTAAGGTTTTATAGAGTGTTTTAACATTTTAGGAGTTTTAAGTGTTTTTAGAATTTTTTGTGGGTTTTAGGGTTTTTATGGGGTTTTAGGGTTTTTTATGGTTTTTATGGGTTTTTTGGGTTTTCAGGAACTTTTAGTGTTTGTTAGTTTTTTGGGATTTTTAGGGCCTTTTTAGGTTTTTTATCATTTTTAGGGTTTTTATGGTCATTAGGGATTTTGAAATGTTTTAGGATTTTCAATGTTTTTGGGGGTCTTCAGGGTTTTTAAGGCCTTTTAGGTTTTTAGGCTTTTTTGACTTTTGTATGGTTTTTATGTTTTTTAGATTTTTCAACTTTTTTGTGGGTTTTAAGGGGTTATAGAGTTTTTATTGTGTCTTTAGGCTTTTATGGGGTTTTAATATTTGTAAGGTTTTAGGTGTTTTTATGTTTTTCATGGTGTTTTTTAGGGTTTTTATATTTTTAGGGATTTTTAGGGATTCTTTTATTTTTATATTTTTAGGGCTTTTTAGGATTTTTTGGGTTTTTAGGTTTTTTAGGTTTCTTAGGGTCTTTTGGGTTTTTTTGAGTTTTCAGGGTTTGTATGTTTTTTGGGGGTTTTATGATTTTTAAGGGTTTTTCAGGGTTTTCTAGGTTTTTTAACGCTTTCATGGATTTTTAGAGCCTTTTTAAGTTTTTTCATGTTTTTAGGGTTTTGAGGGGGATTTTCAAGGTTTTAAGGGTTTAAAGTGTTTTTTCCGGGCTTTAATGTCTTTTTAGGTTTTAAGGGTATTTTTAGTTTTTTGGGGTTTTACAGTTTTTTATAGTTTTTTAACATTTTTAATGGTTTTAAGGGGTTTTAGAGTTTTTCTTGGTTTTTAGGGTTTTTACAGGGTTTTAGGGGGTTTTATGGTATCTAGGGGTTTTTAGGGTTTTTAGGGTTTTTGATTCTTTTAGGGATTCTTTGGAATTTTTATGATTTTTATGGTTTTTAGGGTCTTTAAGGTTTTTAGGGTTTTAAGAGATTCTGAGGGGTTTTCATGGTTTTTAGGGTTTTATGGTTTTTAAGGAATTTTTGGAATTTTTGGGTTTTTTTTTATTTTTTAGATTTTTTTTGGGTTTTTAGATTTTTTTTACATTTTTATGGGTTTAAAGCAATTTTAGAGTTTTTAGTGGTTTTTTGGATTTTTGTGTGGTTTTAGGGATTTTTTATTGTTTTAAAGGATTTTATGGTTTTCAGGGGGTTTTCATAGTTTCTAGGGTTTTTTATGTTTCAAGCATTTTTAGATATTTCTAAGAATTTTTATGTTTTTATGGGTTATTAGGGTTTTCAGAGATTTTGAGGGTTTTTATGGTATTTTCTGGGGTTTTTAGGATTTTTTAGGGTTTCTGGGGTTTTTTTGGGGGGTTTTAGTGATTTCTGAGTTTTTTAGTGTTTTTAAGGTTTTTTATAGTTTTTATAGTTTGGGGGGGGGGGGTTAAAGTGTTTTTATAGTTTCATTGGGCTTTTTAAATTTTCCAGGGTTTTTAGGGTATTTTATATTTTTAGGGATTTTATGGTTTTTAGGGGTTTTTTGGGTTTTTTGGGTTTTTTACATTTTTATGGATTTGTTGTGCTTTTTAGATTTTTTATGTTTTTTAGGTTTTTTAGTGTTTTCAGGGATTTTGATTATTTTTAGTAGTTTTCAGGGTTTTTTTAGGATTTTTAAGGCTTTTGAGGGTTTTTTAGATCTTTTGGGTATTTAGGTTTTTGAGGTTTTTTAGAGTTTTTACCAATTTTAACGTTTTTAGGGGTTTAAAGGGGTTTTAGATTTTTTAGTGTGTTTTTAGCATTTTTATGGGTTTTTTTGGTTTTTAATGTTTTGAGGCGTTTTTATGTTCTTCCAATGTTTTTCAATATTTTTGTATGTTTTTATTGATTTGTAGGGATTTCATAGGATTTTTATGGGTTTTAGGGTTTTTATGGGTTTTAGGGTTTTTAGGGGTTTTAGGGTTTGTGAGGGTTTTCATGGTCTTTATGCATTTTTAGGGTCTTTTGGGTTTTTTATCTTTTCATGGTTTTAAGTTTTTTAAAAGTTTTTAAAATATTTTTAGTAGTTTAAAGGGTTTTTTAGTTTTTAGTAGTTTTTTAGGGTTTTATGGATTTTTTTTAACATTTTTTTGGTTTTTATGGTTTTTAGGGTTTTTATTATTATTTATGTTTACAGGTATTTTTAAGGGTTTTTAGGATTTTTATGGTTTTTTGGGTTTTTAGGGTTTTTAGGGATTTTGAGGGGTTTTAGTTGTTTTTAGGTTCTTTTGGGTTTTTGAGGTTTCTTTTTGAGTTTTTAGGGGTTTAAAGGTTTTTTAGATCTTTTAATGTTTTTTAAATTTTTTGGGGTTTAAATGGTTATTAGAGTTTTTAGTTTGTTTTAGGGTATTTATAGTTTTTTTTGGGTTTTTATGGTTTTTAAGAGTTTTTATGTGTTTTGGGGGAGGGGTTTTAGTGTTTTAGGGTTTTTTAAATTTTCAGGGATTTTTATGATTTTTATAGTTTTCAGAGTTTATACAGTTTTTAGGGATTTTGAGGGGTTTTAGCATTTTTCAGGGTTTTTAGGATTTTTAAGGTTTTTAAGGTTTTTAATGTCTTTGGGGGGTTTTAGGGTTTTTTTAGTTTTTTTGGGGTTTTATGGTTTTGTAGAGTTTTTTAATGTTTATATTGATTTTAAGGGGTTTAAAAGTTTATAGTGGTTTTTTGAGGTTTTATGGGGTCTTATGGTTATTTAAGGTTTTATGGTTTTTTATGGTTTTTAGGGGTTTTTCATGGGTTTTAGGGTTTTTAAATTTTTCAAGGATTTTAAGGGATTTCTTTAGATTTTTACGGTTTTTATGTTTTTAGGGGTTTTGGGTATTTTGAGGGATTTTAGGGTTTTCAAGTGTTTTGGGGGTTTTCAAGGTTTTTAAGGGCCTTTTGAGTTTTTAGAAATTTTTTGAGTTTTGTAGGTTTTTTAAGGTCTTTTAGAGTTTTTAACATTTTTAATGTTTTTTGGATTTTTAAGGGTTTTTATAGTTTTTAGTTGTTATTATGTTTTTTTGTTTTTATGGTTTTTATGGTTTTTATGGTTTTTAGGGGTTTTTATGGTTTTTAGGGGGTTTTCATGGTTTTTAGGGTTTTTAAGGGATTTTTAGTGTGTTTCTAAGTTTTTTATGGTCTTTAGGGTTTTTAGGGTTCTTAAGGATTTTGAGAGTTTTTAGGATTTTTAAGGGATTTTTTGAGTTTTTAGAGTCTTTTTGGGTTCCGAGGATTTCTTTATGAATTTTTTGGGTTTTTAAGGTTTTTTAGAGTTTTTTTTTCTGTTTTTGGGTTTTAAGGGGTTTTGTAGTTTTTAGTAGTTTTTTGTTTTATGGGCTTTTAGGTATTTTTAAGGTTTATCGGGGTTTTTATGGTTTTCAAGGGTTTTTCAGTTTTTTATTTGTTTTTTTTGGATTTTATGGATTTTCTACGATTTTTAATTTTTGGGGGGGTTTTAGGGTTTTTAGGGATTTTGAGGGGTTTTTAGGGTTTTTTAGGGTTGTTGGGGTCTTTTGCGGTTTTAGGGTTTTTAAAATTTTAAGGGGTTTTAAGTTTTTTCTAGAGTTTTTAATCTTTTTAACAATTTAAGTGGCTTTAAGGGTTTTTATATTTTTTAGTGGGGTTTTTGGGTTTTTAAATATTTTTAGGGGGTTTTCATGGTTTTTGTTTTTTTTACATTTTTAGGGATTTCTAGTGATTTTTTAGGATTTTTATGGTTTTTAGAATTTTTATGGTTTTTTAAATTTTGAGGGGTTTTTGGGGTTTTTGGGTTTTTTAGGTTTTTAGGGGATATCAAGTTTTTATGGTCTTTTGGGTTTTTAGGGGTTTTTTGAGTTTTTTAGGTTTTTGGAGTCTTTTAGTTTTTAAAAGGATTTTTATATTTTTAAAATGTTTATGGGTTTTAACGGTTTTTAGAGTTTTTAGTTATTTTTAGGGATTTATGGGTTTTTGCGTTTTTATGTTTTTAGGGGGTTTATGGTTTTAATGGGTTTTTTAGAGTATTTATGTTTATAGGGATTTTAGGTATTTTTTTTGGTTTTTTATTATTTTTTGGGTTTTTAGGTATTTTGATGGTTTTTAGGATTTTTTAGGTTTTTAGGATTTTGGGGGTTTTCATGGTTTTAGGGACTTTTTGTGTTTTAGGGGTTTTTTTAATTTGTATGGGTTTTAAGGTTTTTTAGAGTTTTTAGGGTTTTGGGGGGGGTGTATGGTTTTTAGGGGTTTTTTAGTGTTTTTAGGGTTTTTCTTATGTTTTCAGTGATTTATAGGGATTTTTAAGGGTTTTTTTGGTTTTTATGGATTTTTAGTGTTTTTAGGGATTTTGAGGGGGGTTTTTGGGTCTTTCAGGGTTCTTAGGGGTTTTCAGGGGTTTAGGTTATTTTTGAGTTTTTAGAGTTTTTGTTTAGTTTCTAGGGGTTTAAAGTGATTTTTATAGTTTTAGGGTGGTTTTATGGTTTTTATGGGTTTTTAGGGTTTTTAGGGTTTTTAGGGGTTTTATGTTTTTTAGGATTTTTCAGGGTTTTTATGAATTTTTGTGTATTCTGAGATTTTTAGGATTATTTAGTATTTTTATGGTTTTTAGGGGGTTTTAGATATTTTGAGGGTTTTTTGGGGGTTTTTTGGTTTTTTGGGTTTTATGGGTTTTCAAGGGTTTTTAGGGTCTAATAGTGTTTTAGGGATTTTTTTGAGTTTTTTAGAGTTTTAAGGTTTTTTAGAGTTTTTAATATTTTTTAATGTTATTAGGGTTTTAAAAGTTTTTTAGAGTTTTTAGTGGGTTTTATGGTTTTTATTGGTTTTTATGGGTTTTCAAGGTTTTTAGAGATTTTTTGGTTTTCAAGTGTTTTTAGGGTTTTTAGGTTTTTTACAGTTTTAGGGATTTTTAGGGATTTTTTATTATTTTTATGTTTTTAGGTTTTTTAGGTGTTTTAGGTATTTTGAGGGGTTTTGTGGGTTTTCTGGAGTTTTAGGGTTTTTTATGGTTTTTAGGGTCTTTTTTTATTTTTAGGGTTTTTTTGTAGTTTTTAGAGTTTTAAAGGTTTTTAGAGTTTTTAATATTTTTAGTGGTTTTAAGGTTTTTCAGAGTTTTTAGTGGTTTTAGGGGTTTTATGGGTTTGTATGGTTATTAGGGGATTTTTAGGATTTTAATATTTTTTATGTGTTTGGGGATTTTTTGGGGTTTTTAGGATTTTTATGGTTATTAGGTTCTTATGGTTTTTAGGGATTTTGAGGTATTTTCATGGTTTTAGGGTCTTTTGGGGGTTTTAGGGTTTTTTAGTTTTTAGGATTTTTAAGGTGTTTTAGATTTTTTTAATGTTTTTATGGGTTTAAATCATTTTTATAGTTTTTAGTGGCTTTAATGGGTTTTTAGGGTTTTAATGTTTTTTTTTGGGGTTTTCATAGTTTTCAAGGGTTTTTTAGGGTTTTTTAGGTTTTTAGGGATTTTTATGTCTTTTTTATAGTTTTGATGGTTTTAGCATTTTTAAGGGTTTTAGGGTTTTTTGGAATTTTTAGTTTTTTAGTGTATTTTAGTATGTTTAGGGTCATTTGGGGTTTTTTTTAGTTCTTTATGGTTTTTATGAGTTTTTTAACTTTTTATGGGTTTTAAGGTGTGTTAGAGTTTTTAGTGGGTTTTTTTGGGTTTTTAGGGTGTTTTCACTATTTTTTGGGGTTTTTAAGTTTTCAAGGATTTTTAGGGATTTTTATATTTTATGGTTTTTAAGGTTTTTAGTGATTTTGAGGGTTTTGTTTTTTTAGGGATTTTAGTGTTTTTCATGGTTTTTAGGGTATTTATTGGTTTTTAGGGTTTTTTTGAGTTTTGTTGAGTTTTTTAGGTTTTTTAGAGTTTTTAACATTTTTAGTGGTTTAAAGGGTTTTTAGTGGTTTTAGTGGTTTTTTAGGGTTTTTATGAGGTTTTAGGGTTTTTAAGGTTTTTAGGGGTTTAACGGTTTTCAATGGTTTTTAGAGTTTTTTCGTTTTCACGATTTTTAGGGTGTTTCTAGAGATTTTATATTTTTAGGGTTTTTAGTGATTTTGTAGGTTTTTAAGGTTTTTAGTGTTTTTAGAGTAATTTGGGGGTTTTAGGGGTTTTTTTTTGAGTTTTTACGGTTTTAAGGTTTTTTAGATTTTTTAATGTTTTTAGGGGTTTAAAGGGCTTTTGGAGTTTTTGTGGATTTTTGGGGTTTTATGGGGTTTTAGGTTTTTTTAAGGTTTTTAGTGGTTTTTTTGGTTTTTTTGGGGTTTTTACATTTTGGGGGATTTTTAGGGATTTTTTTATTTTTATAGTTTTTAGGGTTTTTAGGTATGTTTAGGGTTTTTAGGGGTTTTCAGTGTTTTTAGGGTTTTTAGGTGTTTTCAGGGTTTTAGGGTCTTTTGGGTTGTTAGATATTTTTTGAGTTTTTTAGGGATATAAAGGGTTTTAGGGTTTTTTAACATTTTTAAATTTTTGAGGGTTTTAAGGGGTTTTTGAGCTTTTGGTGGGTTTTTAGGGTTTTTATGGTTTTTATGATTTTTATATATTTCAAGGGTTGTTCAGGGTTTTTTTTTCATTTTTAGGTATTTTTTTTAGGAATATTTAGGATTTTTATGGTTTCGAGGGTTTTTTGGGTTTTTTTGGATTTGATGGTTTTTAAGGGTCTTTAGGGTTTTCGGGGGGTTTTAGGGTATTTTGGGTTATTATAGTTTTTATGAGTTTTTTTTAGGGGTTTTCAAGTTTTTTAGAGTTTTTTTATGTTTTTTTGGGGTTTCACAAGTTCTTAGAGTCTAGTGGCTTTTAGGATTTTTATGGTTTTTAGGGTTTTTATGGTTTTTCGGGTTTTTTTATGGCATTTAGGGGTTTTCTGGGTTTTATATGTTTTATGGTATTTTTATGGTTTTTATGGTTTTTAATGGATTTTAGGGTTTTAAGGGATTTTGAGGGGTTTTATGGTTTTTATGGGTTTTATGGGTGTTTGGGGTTTTTATGGTTTTTATTCAATTTTTGGTGTTGTAGCATTTTTTTGAGTTTTTAGGGGTTTTAATGTTTTTTAGATTTTTTTAATGTTTTTAGTGGTTTTAAGTTTTTTAGAGTTTCAGTAGTTTTTTAGGGGTTTTATGGATTCTGATGGTTTTTAATGTTTTTAGGGATTTTTTTGGGTTTTTTAGGGGTTTATCAGGTTTTTTAGGGTTTTTTACTGATGCGTCGCCAGAATCTCAAAACGAGTAAGTGAAGAGGAGCAGCGTAATGTAGCCGAATTTACCAAGGCTTAAAGGCAAAGGCACCTAACAAGGTTTCTCCACGCTTAAAGACCACGTCACCAGCAATGGAGATGCACCACCAATTCCGGGCAAAGGGAAGAGGCTAAAGCTAGAAGAATGCACAACAAGCTTCAAAATTCGTCCAATTCAAGCATCACCATTACAAAGGGGTGAAAATAAATTATAAAGACAAAATAAAGAAATTAAAATGCCCCAATTCAAGTTACAAGGCATGGGGAACCCAAAAGACACATAAAAAGCATAAAACAACACTTTCCCATGCCATTTAATGACTCCACTAGCTAAAGTAGCAGGATTCACTCTTAATGATGCTTTTCTCCACCTTCTCTCTCTTCTTTAATGTTCTGATACGAATTTCCATCCATTTCCATGTGGGTAAGTAATTTTGGGCTCCAAATAAGTTTTTTGTGGCCCACCATGGTGTTGGATGTCAAGAAGTGCGAGCTGATCCAATTCGAACAACAATTGGGTTTAAAATTTTTATCAAACCCAAAATTATTCTCCTTGGCCTGAATCGGATCCATATCTTTCCCCCCTTGTTGGAGAGGATTTTCCCTCAAATTCATGACATCATCTTCTTCAATGTAAGGAGATAAGTCCCCAATGTTGAACGTTGTTGAAACACCGCCAAAATCATCTGGTAAATCAATTTTGTAGGCATTATTTCCCACTCGTTCAAGAGGCAAAGAGCACAATTCTATAGGAGTGATTGGATTGATTCCGTAAACCACTTCTAATGGAGAATGCCGAGTGGTAGCATTGGGAGATCTATTGTTTGCAAATTCAGCTTGTGCAAGTTGAAAATTCCAATCTCTCATACTCTTGTTCACTAATGTCCTCAGAATAGTTCCCAACGTATGATTGGTAACTTCTGTTTTCCCATCCGTTTTAGGGTGATGAGATGTTCTGAAAAGAAGTTTCATACCAAATTTCCCCCATAATGTCCTCCAAAAATGTCTCAAAAATTTTGTGTCTCTATCTGAAATGATGCTACGAGGAATTCCATGAAGGTGAACAGTCTCTTTGAAAAACAATTCTGCCACTTTCACCGCATCTTCAGTCTTATGAAAAGGTATGAAATGATCCATCTTAGAAAATATATCAACAACAACCATTATTGAATATTTACCTCGCTGAGTCTTTGGTAAAGCCATAATGAAATTCATGCTGAGATCCTCCCATGGCTGCTCCGGAATAGGTAACGGAGTGTATAAACCAAGCTTGAAATGACTCTTTTCTCTTTGACATGTTTCGCATCTCGAAAGAATTTCTTGGACATCTGATTGCATCTTCGGCCACTAGAAATTCTCCTTTAGTACCTCCAAGGTTTTATGAATGCCAAAATGACCAGAAGTCCCCCTTTATGTGCTTCCCGAATGAGAAAGTCCCAGTAATTACCCTTTGGAACACACAACATGTTTCTCTTAAAGAGAAACCCATCATGTACAGAATAATCCTCCACAAATCCATCTTGACATTGGATTAAAATAGAATTAAACTCCATATCATTCTGATAATCTTTTCTCATAAGCTGAAATCCAAGAATTCGAGCATCTAGAATGGTAAGTAATGCATACCTTCGAGATAAAGCATCTGCCACCATGTTATCTTGCCCCTTATTGTATTTTGACATAAATGAGAATGATTGTAAGAATTCCACCCACTTTGCATGCCTCAAACTCAGTTTGTGTTGACCATTGATAAACCTCAATGCTTGATGGTCAGAATGAAGAACAAACTACTTTGGTCTCAAATAATGAGACCAATGATCTAAGGATCTTATAACCGTATAAAATTCCTTATCATAGGTTCTGTAATTCCTCCTTGAATCATTCAATTTCTCACTGAAATATGCTATAGGACACTTGCTTTGGATGAGAGCAGCGCCTATCCCAACTCCACTTACATCACATTCCACTTCAAAGACATGATCAAAATCCGGATACGCTAAAACCAGTGCTTCACACAAATTTTTCTTAATGATTTCAAATGATTCATTTGCTGCCTTTGACCACTCAAAATTTCCCCTTTTCAAACATTCAGTGATAGGTACCATGATAGTGCTGAAATTGGAAACAAAGCGACGATAAAAAGATGCCAAACCAGGGAAAATTTTTACTTTGGTAATTGATTCTAGTTGTGTCCAGGACTTGATTGCTTCCACTTTTAATTCATCCACCATGATTCCTTCTTTGGTTACCACATATCCCAAAAACACCACTTCTGTTGAAAAATACTCACATTTTTTAAGCTTCCCATATATATTTTTTTCATAGAACATCAAATACCTTACAAAGATGATCCACATGTCTCTCCACAACCTTGTTGTAAATCAAAATATCATCCAAATAAACAACCACAAATTTACCAATAAATGCTTTCAGAACTGCATTCATGAGTCGCATGAATGTGCTAGGAGCATTTGAGAGGCCGAATGGCATGACTAGCCACTCAAACAATCTGTCTTTAGTTTTGAAGGTCGTTTTCCACTCATTCCCTTCCTTCATTCGAATCTGGTGGTATCCACTATGAAGATCAACCTTTGAAAAGATTGATGAACCATGTTATTCATAAAGCATATAATCGAGTCATGGGATGGGATACCTATATTTGATGGTAATATTATTGATAGCTCTACTATCAATGCACATGTGATACATACCATCTTTCTTCAGTACCAATAATGCTGGAACAGAATACGGGCTCATACTTGGCCTAATAAATCCTCGATCCATCAACTCGTCTACTTGCTTCTACAATTCCCTTGATTCTCGAGGATTACACCGATATGCTGGTTTATTTGGAAATTGTGCACCTGGTACAAGATCAATCTGGTGTTCAATGCCTCTAAATGGTGGTAATCCTACTGGAATATCATTAGGAAAAACGTCATGATATTCACCAATTAAGGAATGAGCTAACGGATGTTGAGGACTCCTCTCTTCATAGCATGAATTTTCCATCATCAATAAATAAAAAACTAGCTATTTCTTATTTATATATTTCTCCACTTGAGAATTTTTGATAAAGAGACTATCTTTTGGAACTTCAGGAACATATTTTTCTTGAAGAGTTTGGGATGACTTCAAAGGAGAAAGTGTGATATTCTTTTCCCGAGATCGAAAAGAATATGTGTTCTTCCTCCCATTATATTTCACTTCCCTGTCAAACTACCAAGGCCTTCCCAACAACTAGTGACTAGCATCCATAGGAATAACATCACACAATACTTCATCATCATAGTTCTTACCAATGGAGAATGAAATCAGAACCTATTTGTTGACTTGGAGTGTGCTCCCATTGTTCAACCATTGCAATTTATACGAGCGAGGATGATTCTGAGTTGGAAGCTTTAATTTCTTCACTAGTGTTGTTGAATCCACATTTGTACAACTCCAACTATCAATAATCACCATGCATACCTATTGATTAATGGTGCAGTGAGTTTGGAACAAGTTTTCTCTTTGATCTTCTTCCGAGAAGATTTGAGCATGCAAAACTCTTCGTAGCACCAACATGTTTCTTACATCAGCTTCTTCCACCACATATTCTTCATTTTCATATTCTTCACCATCATGTTCATCCTATTTGATTTCCTCTTCAATCTCTTCAATATCCTTAATAGTAATAATTCTATTGTTAGGTAAATTGGCCTGAAAATGACCATACCCATGGCATTTGAAACACTTTCTATTCCCACGTTCAAAGGAGTTGGACTTCCCTTTTGGTTGTTCTATAGCCTTCTTTTTCACTTTATCCAACATCTTGTTCCTTCTAAATTCCTTCTCACTAACACCAAATTTATTAGAAGAAACACCTTTATAAAAATTTGTACCTCTATTGTAGTTTTTGAGCATCGGTGCCTTTGAGTTCCGCTTTTGCTTTTCCACCTTGATCGCCAGCTTGCAAACATCATCAATTGAGCAGAATGGTTTCAAATCCACTGAATGTGCAATTTATTCATTTAATCCACCCAAAAACCTTGAAATCATTTGCTCTTTATATTCTAGAACATCACTTCGCATCAATAAATGATCAAACTCTCAAATGTACTCTTTAACAGATTTATCTCCTTGTCACAGACTATGCATTCGGAAAATAAAGATCCTGCTTATAATTCTAAGGCAGAAACTGCCTCCTCAAATGCTTTTTCAACTTCTCCCATGAGCGTATTTTTCCTTTTTCATCATGATCCCGTTGTTTCTTCATATTTTCTAACCAAAGAGATGCATTATCTTTAAATTTTAGAATGACTACCTTGCACTTCTTCTCGTCAGAACAATTCTTAAATTAGAAGAATCATTCAATTTGCCACATCCAATCCAGAAAATCATCTGGATTCATACTCCCATAAAAATCTGGAATGTCGATCTTCAAACCTCTTTCAATATCTTCATCATCTCTTATTTTTCGCATATCCACCTCTGAATCACTGGAATCATCACCATTTGCACGATCTTCAAAAAATGGTGCTAGATTGCACCTATTATGTGGTGATGGACGTTAAGGATGCCACTACGGGGGAGGGGAGTCAGGTCATCGTGCTCTCAAATGTTGAGAAAGTTTCTCACCAATTTGAATAATTTGCGATTTTAGTTGTGCATTAGCTATTTCCCATGGAGCAGGAGGTGTAGAAGATCCGTTCTTGCGAGACATGATGGAGAGTAAAAGAAGAATGTGATAAAACATACTCATTTGAACTGTGCCTCTGATACCAATTGATGCGTCGCTGGAAGCTCAAAATGAGTAAGTGAAGAGGAGCAACATAATGTAGTCAAATTGACCAAGGATTAAAGGAAAAGCCACCGCCAAGGTTTCTCCACGCTTAAAGACCACATCACCAGCAATGGAGATGCACCACCAATTCCAGGCAAAGGGAAGAATCTAAAGCTATAAGAATGCACAACAAGCTTAAAAATTCGTCCAATTCAAGCACCACCATTACAAAGGGGTGAAAATACATTAAAATACAAAATAAAGAAAGGAAAATGCCCCAATTCAAGTTACAAGGCATAGGGAACTCAAAAGGCACATAAAAAGCATAAAACAACACTTTCCCATGCCATTTAATGACCCCTCTAGCTAAAGTAGTGGGATTCACTCTTAATGATTCTTTTCTCCACCTTCTCTCTCTTATTTAATGTGTTGCTACGAATTTCCATCCATTTCCTTGTGGGTAAGTAATTTTGGGCCCCAAATAAGTGTGTTGTGGCCCACCATGGTGTTGGATGTCAAGAAGTGCGGGCTGGTCCAATTCTAATAACAATTGGGCTTAAAATTTTTATCAAACCCAAAATTATTCTCCTTGGCCTGAATCTGATCCATATAATTTACATTTTACAGTATTTTTAGGAATTTTTAGTGTTTTTGAAGGTTTTAGGCTTTTTATGGTTTTTAGGGATATTGATGATTTTTAGGGGTTTTAGGCTTTTCAGGGTTTTTAAGGTATTTTTTGGTTTTTATAGTTTTTTAGTTTATTTTATGGTTTTTAAGGTATCTTAATGTTTTTAGGGTTCTAAGGGTTTTTTGTAGTTTTTATTTATTTATTTTGGGTTTTTAGGGGTTTTTGGGATTTTCTAGTTTTTTGGGGGTTTTATGGGTTTTAGGGGTTTTTTACATTTTCTGGGATTTTTAAAATCCTTTTTTGGGTTTTTATCATTTTTTAGGGTTTTTAGGGATTTTGAGGGTTTTTTAGTATTTTTAGGGTTTTCAGGTTTTTTATGGTCTTTTGGGGTTTTTGAGTTTTTGATTTTTTCGAGTTTTTAGAGTTTTATTGTTTATTGAAATTTTTAAGGGTTTAAAGGGTTTTTATAGTTTTTAGTGGGTTTTTATGGTTTTATGGGTTTTAGGGTTTTTTATGGATTTGAGGAGGGGGGGGGGGTCAAGGTTTTTTTAGATATTTTAGGGTTTTTAAGATTTTTATGGTTTTAGGGATTTAGAGGGGTTTTCATGAATTTTTAGGGTTTTTAGGATTTTTCTAGGTTTTTATGTTGTTTTTGGGTTTTTATGGTTTTTTTGAGTTTTTTAGGGTATTTAATGTTTTTAGAGTTTTTTAACATTTTAGGGGTTTTATGGGTTTTTAGTTTTTTAGTGTTTTTTAGATTTTTTTAAAACATTTTTATGGTTTTTAAGGGTTTTAGGGGTTTTATGGTTTTTAAGGGTTTTTAGGATTTTTTAAGTTTTTAGTTATATTTATGGAATTTTGAGGATTTTTATGGTTTTTATGGGTTTTTAGGGATTTTTAGGGTTGTTTGGGCAAGGAAGATGCGAGTGTCAAGCTACCCCCCCCCCCCCCCAATTTATTACAGAGAAACATACAGTAGAAAAGGGAGGGGAGGGGTCAAACGACCCACACCCAAAAAACCCTTTACAACCCCAACCCCAAAAAGACCCCAAAAAAACCCAAAGAAGAAAAAAACACGCAAAGCAGAAAAACAAAAGAGTCACCAACATCACCTCCCAGCACATTAGCAACCAACAGCTAGCAAAACCAAACCATATGCAACAACTTCATCAACCCGGCTTCAGCACCACCAAGACACAAACACCAATATCTAGTAGCCTCAAGCAAACCACCATCCCCGCATTCACACCAAGAAACATTATCTTCCAGCAATCACATACCTGTAACCAGTAGCAGCAACCACAACAAACACCCACCACAACAAAATACCAACAACATTTGATCAGAATCCCAAGAAACCATAGGATACAGCGAGCAGGTCCTCCCCCCTCCAAGCCACTGGAGCCAAACCTGAGTAAACCCAAGCACACCAGAACCATAATTAGGCTGGGAAGAAGTCGGGCTGGGATTCTGTGGTCGAAAGCATGAGGTCTGACACCAAGAACCCACAGCCGAGACCAAATCCCAAAATCCAGGAGGAGCCCGCCACATCTTATAACTCAATTCAGAGGCAGTAGAGAATGTGTGGATGCCGCAACAACAACCCGAGGATAGGGGAACGCCAAATTAGACACCAAGAACACCAAGCACAACACCAAGCTCTCACAGCCACAAAAAACCCCTAGATCTAGAAAGGACAACATCAATCTGGAAACCTATATCTGGACCACATAGAACCTGAAGCAATCCAAAACCAGATAGGGATATCGAAGCCAGGATAGTCGAAGTCACCTCTATACAAACTGGAGCTAGCAACTAGTGATCCAAATACTTTAGGGTTTTTAGGGGGGTTTAGGGTTTTTAGAGTTTTGTGGGTTTTGATTATTTTTTTGGTTTTTTAGTTTTTAGTGTTTTCTTTAGTTTTTTATGATTTTTAATGTTTTTCTAGTATTTTTTTAACATTTTTAAGTATGTATAGAGTTTTTAGTGTATTTTTATGGTTTTTATAGAATTTAGGGTTTTAAGGGTTTTTACGGGTTTATGTATTTCCAGGGGGTTTTCAAGGTTTTTAGGGTATTTTACATTTTTAGGGATTTTTAGGAATTTTTTGGATTTTTATGGTTTTTAGTGTTTTTATTGTTTTATGGATTTTGAGGGTTTTAATGGGTTTTCAGGGTTTTTTTGGGTTTTTTTGGGTTTTCCATGGGTTTTTGGGGGTTTTTTATTTTTGTATGGTTTTTAAGGATTTTAGAGTTTTTAAGGGTTTTAACATTTTTAGGGGTTTAAAGGGTTTTTTGATTTTTTACTGGTTCTTGGGGTTGCTATGGGTTTTTAGAGTTTTTAAGGTTTTTAGTGGTTTTAATAGTTTTTTGAGGTTTTAGGGGTTTTAGGGGTTTTTACACTTGTAGGTGTTTTTAGGTATTAATTAGGATTTTTTAGTGTTTAGGGTTTGTTAGTGATTTTGGGGGTTTTTAGCATTTTCAGGAATTTTAGTGTTTTTAGGGGTTTTTAGGTTTTTAGGATCTTTTTCAATTTTTTGGGTTTTTGAGTTTTTTAGGGTTTTAAAGGTTTTTAATATTTTTTAATGTTTTTAGGGGTTTAATAGGATTTTAGAGTTTTTAGAGGTTTATTATAGTTTTTTTTTGTTTTTTAGGGTTTTTATGTTTTTTAAAGTTTTTATGGTTTTTAGGGGATTTTGGGGTTTTTTATGTTTTGAAAGAGTTTAGTGTATTTTTAGGATTTTTATGGTTTTTATGGTTTTTATGGTTTTTATAGTTTTTATGTATTTTGAGTGTTTTTAAGTTTTTAATGGTTTTAGGGTTTTTAGGGTCTTTTTTGGGTTTTAGGATTTTTTGAGTTTTTTAGGGTTTTGAGGTTTTTAGAGTTTTTTTAATGTTTTTAATGTTTTATGAGTTTTAATGATTTTTTTAATTTTTAATTCTTTTTATGGGTTTTTAGGGGTTTTTAGGTTTTTAGGGATTTTTAGGGTTTTCAGGGTTTTTTTGATTTTTTGGGGTTTTTAAGTTGTCTTTTAGTTTTTTAGGGTTTTTTAGGTTTTTTAGAACTTGCAATGTTTTTAGGGGTTTAATGGGTTTTTAAAATTTTCAGTGGTTTTTAGGGTTTTTATGGGTTTTTAGGTTTTTTAAGGTTTTTAGGTGTTTTATGGGTTTGAGGGGGTTTTCATGGTTTTTAGGGATTTTATGTTTTCCAGTATTTTTAAGGCTTTTTAGGATTTTTATGATTTTGACAATTTTTATGGTTTTTATGGTTTTTAAGGGATTTTGAGGGATTTTAGGGGCTTTCTGGGTTTTTTAGGGTTTTAGGGTCTTTTTTTACGTTTCTAGGGGTTTTTTAGATTTTTATAGATTTTAAGGTTTTTTTGAGTTTTTAACATTTTGAGGGGGTTTAAGGGTTTTTAATTTTTTTTAGTGGTTTTTATAGTTTTTAGGTTTTTATGGTTTTTAGGGGGTTTTATGGTTTTTCGGGGACTTTCGGTGTTTTTAGTGTTTTTTACATTTTCAGGGTTTTTTAGGGATTTTTTAGGATTTTTATGGTTTTTAGGGTATTTATGGTTTTTAGAGATTTTGAGGGATTTTAGGGGTGTTTCGCGGTGAAGGGGACGTGATCAGTTCTCGTGTCTGATTAAAAGAAGTCGGTGCTGTTTAATCATTTCTATCGGGTTTTCTATCTCCGTGGCTTCGCCTGGTCTCCAATGGGTTTATTCACGGAGCCAGAAACGCCCAACGATCCTTGTATCCAACGATCCATGGACTTTATTTCCAAAGGCAGGTGCTCTTTGGTTGATATATCCAACGACACAAAAGAACTCATGTTGGTCGAGAGGATGGGAAGTCGGGCTCATCGCACCCTTTTGGGGGGAATTATTGCCTATTTCAGGTATCTCTTGTAGATTTAAGACATATTTATATGTTTGCGAATCTTTGGTTTATCCCCAAGCATAGTATCCATGGATTACCCCTAGGTTTCAAGTCACAGGTACATGCAGAGATTCAAAACCGTCTACATCTGAGGTTTACAATCCCTCATTGGATTAACGATTCTCGGGAAGTTTGATTTTGTTCAGACAAACCTAGTCTCAAGCCTTATAAGTGGGGGCTCTAGAGTTTATTTTCATCTAGGGGGGACAGAGAGTGACTTGAGAATCTGGATCAAACCCGTAATATGGGATTCCTACATATCCTTATGAAAGGAATCATAATCCATGTAGTTCGGGAAGGTTGGGGCTTACACGCAATAGTCGCCTGTCGAGGGCGTGATTGGCAGCCCATGTTGGGGTATCGTTGGGGCTTACATGTGGTTGTTTTCCTGAGTTGGGATTTAACCTTAGGGAGGTGTCCTATGTACCCTTCTTAGAAGACAAGGATCAAAACCCATGTATTTAATTGTACCATCGTCATTGTACGTACGTCATGACTATCACAAATCTCTAATCCCACGTGAGTCATGCTCAGTGTGAGAAACAAGTGAATGTGAAATATTCGACAATCCACACACTTTTTTCATATTAAGGGAAGATGATGAAAATGATGGCGGAGGGGGAGGGACGATATGGAGAGGCTTTCATCCCCCCTGGTGTCGAGGAGGGAACGAAGGTAGAAGTCGTGTTGGTAGAGGTTGTGGTACAGTGGTAACGAGCACAAAACAATGAAACTTCCCAAATGAAAGGGGGGAAGTCTATTGTCATCTGGCAAGGTTGGTGTGGGGATTACTCTAGGAGGGATTCCATGTTACTCTTTTCAGGTAAGGGGAGGAGTGATCACCGATGGCTCTCATTGAATGGAAAAGCAAGAGGGATCCCTCAATCCTAAGGAATGGAGAGGCACAAAGGGACTCTCGGGCTCGGAATCTGGACTACCGTGGGTATGTGAACCCAGGAATGCTCCGGATGTCCATTCATGGGATGGGGTAACCCCTTTGTCTCTGCCTACCGTGGTTATGTGAACTTAGGAGGGCACGCTAATGCGCCTTAGGGTTTCAGCATACCAGTCTGGTGGCTTTGGGAGAGGCCTTGGCTTGGTGCCGATAGATAGGCTACTGAAGGGATTCTGGAGGATTTGACTGAATTGGAAGGGCCTTATCTGACTCGGGGTGATGGAAACACCAAAGGCCTTGGTGGACCACATGTCCATATGAGGAGTTTCTACCATCGCGTAGGTAGGTGCTACGCGGATGGAGAGGATGTTTGCGTACCATGGTGGTACGCGGACAGAGGGGCATCCCGCATACCAAAGTGGTACGTGGCTTTGGGTTTGGTCCGCATAACAAATTAGTACATGATTCTAGAGTTCACTAAAGTGGTGGCATCTGGGCAATGTCGTTCAGGGATTCTCCCACGTAGGGGGGTGCTACGCGGCACGCTAGATTGAAGAAGGGGAATAGGCTCCCTAGTTCATGGGGAGTGAAATCAATAGGGTCCATGGTTTGCGGTTTACCAATTTTAGGACCACGGTTCACCAATTTACTTATGAATTCTTAAATTCTTAACAATTTGTCCCCAGTTTATACCTGTTTCTAGTTCATGAATCGGAACTTCACGGTACGCGAAATCTTAAACTCCCGAAAGACTCTTCCTTCTCCAAAAATATGATGCCTTCCTTCAAAGAGTCGGTCACCAAGAATCTGATCCTCAATCAGCTGATCCCTTTATTCTCCACCTTGACATCCTTTTATAGATGGGATAAAGGGTTGTATCTATGGTCATGCGACACCTTTTGCAGAGGGCCATGGTACAAAACCTGGCCTATGGATGACTTAGTCAACCAGAGGTTTGTGGGGTATATTGAATGCACCTCACCCGTGAACCAACTCCGTCCCGAGGGTGCTTCGCGGCCGTGTAGGGCTCCACCACCATTTTTCAAATGATTCTGTTTACGGTGTGTGTGTGTGGGGGGGGGGGTTGGTCCTCCTGATTCATGGCAGGCACGGTTCGTGACTGCGGACTAGTCCGACCTACTTCGCCGGCCATTTGGTCCGCGCCCGTGTAGGTGATTCACCTCCATTTCACAAACGATAACATCCACGGGTGGCGTGATTCGCCGTACCAGCCACGTACAACTGATGATGGACCAGTACATGGACTGGTTAGGTCCTTTACCATTTCTTCTGAACATTCTTCGTTCCTTACTTCCATGCACCGCCTCCACGTACGACTTCTTTTGCGAACTGCTTCATCTGCGAACTAGCTTCGACTTTTGCGAATGGATCATCATCCATGCTCACCCCTGTCCATGAACTAATTATCTAGCCACAAACTAAACTCTAACAACTTTAAAAAGTAAGTCACGGAGGGATGCGTAGGGAAAACACAATGCGGTTCAGTGGTCTGCGGACTACAATTATCCTTTAAACTCTGAAATTTTCATTTTGAACTTCAATTAAGTCCAGAATTATGAGAACCTGCATAGGGGCTTGGTATGCAGTATTCTGGCCATTGTTCAGCGGTCCAAGATTCTATATAACTCTTTCGCATACCGCTGGTTCGTAGAATATGGGCATCGCGAACCAACTCTTGGGTCGGTACGCGGGGCATACTATGCATTACCTTTGTGGAGCCTTTGCCAAATATTTGGACTTTTCCTGAATATTATACTTTGGACTAAACCTTGGTATGGTTTCCTGATGCAGGAAGAAAACATGGTTCCTCCATGAGATGCTAATGAATTGATTAAGACGAGGGCCTCCATGGAAAAGAATGGTGATGATAATCTTCAAACCCACGTCATTCCTCATGACAGCTTTCTGATAGTTTTCCTGACGCCACAACTCTTATCTTACCTATTATTCATACAGTTTCCACTTTACAATTTTGGTCTTCCTGCTGATGTACCTCTACCGCTGCCTGACCCTAACCTCCCTTTCATTCATTTAGAAGCACTGCAAGGTCATGATCGCACCAACATTTCCCCAGTAGGAGAAATCATTACCACTCTGATTATGGAGAACATCTTCATACTGCAAGGCTCGGCATGGACTTAGGGAAACCGCTGGTGATTTGATGTTGTCCCGAGGCTAGATGTCCGAGATTACCCCTCCATTATCAACATCTCCTGAGAAAACACTAGTGGCGGATGGAGCACTTTGTGGGATTTTCAGGTCGGAGGATTCTTCTCTGATGAGTGGGCTTGGGCGTTCTGGGTGCATCAAACTTGTCTGGAGTTCCTTGACCAACTAGAGGTAGTGGTCTTGCACTAGGAAGCCTGGGTGTCTCAGTTTTCAATCTTCTCTCCAGGAAAAATTATTCCGGAGTTATTGAGCCACTGGTGTTCGAGTACCAACACCTTTCACCTACTTCATGGAGAGGTGGGGATCAGTCTATGGGACCTCAACCAACCTGGAGGTCTCCCTATTCTTTGAGAAATGTATGATGAGTTTCTCTGAGTAGCTGCCACATGGGATGATATCGATCACATGTCTCCTTTGACAAGGAGTTTGCTGGTTACAACGTAGGGATTACTAGGTCATCCTCTTGAGGCACGTTTCCTTATCCCATTCGAAGTGTGGATAAGGTTATTCTTACAGACAAATGGGCCTCAACCAAAGGTGCACCGCAGTCAAACTCACCCAACTCGTCCATCCCACAAAACTCCAGGGTCATATTGTGCTACCCTTGAACTAGGGTGGTAAGCCTCATGGGGGTATGAGCTTCGGTCTGATGTTTCTCCTGCACTTAGGCTAGTAGGTTTCTTCAACATGTTATTAAGTGGATGGATCTTCCAATCCTATGACACATACAAAGGGATTCAGACCTGCACCTTGATGTTGAAAGCCATGCCGGCGGAGGGTCGACCTATTAATTTGTACCTTCCTACCCTCACCTGACTTTATGAATTATTGGCACCAATTCAGAAAGGCAGGTTTCCGCACCGTCTCAGTAAACCGTTCCAATTCATGTATGGGTTGATGGAAGAACACTTTCCCTGTTATGAGTATCGGCATACTGCATGGGTTCCCCATTCTAACTTTCACCCATCTCTTCTCAGCATTTTTGATGTTCTCCCCCGAACTGTGACTGTTACCAATGCGGTCAGGCTATTGAATTATGCCTCTCATTTCTTGTTCGCATCGCATCCTACCCCTTATGTATCATTGAGAAGTAACAGGGGTGGTTCCTTGGAGGAATTCTCATACCTCATCAATCTTCAGGACTGGATTCTCACTGCTCGTGTAGACTGGGTAGTTATCTATGAACCATACCTCCCCTACTGGTTTTCCAGAGAGTTTGGGTGTCTCCAACAGACTGTGCTAATTCTAGTTGTTCGATTAAGGGGAGAGTCTCATCCTGTGGTTCTCCACCAATTGTGGCTTATGATGATACACAAAGGCACTACTAGGGAAATCATCATTCCTAACATGACAGGCCCCACCTTCTTATCACTGGAGTATGCCTGACTATGGGTAAATTGTTACCCCGTGGGAATGCTGAAAGAGCATGTTCAACTAGTGCAGAAACCCTTAACCATTTTCTTCCCTATTCTTGCCCCAAAAAGAACATCACACATTCCTCTCATTGGGAAAAGTGTAGTAGCCATGCCTTTTACTTCCGTTCCTTCAGCGACCAAGATAGATACACCTCCTACCCCTATTCTTGTGGTAAGAAGGCATTCGGTCTGTCATCAAAAGAATATGGGATGGGATACATCAATTCAACCTATTTCAGTGGGGAGAGACTCAGACTGCATCCCTTATACAGATATTTCCTAAGGTATTAATGAGACTGGAAATAGGCAAGTATCATCGATCCTCCCAGAGGCCACAATTAGTCCTCCACATCTGGCACTAGTGGTTGGGCCATCCGAGGGAAAGGAGAGTCTCCCACCTTAGGTGACTAGATTTAGGTCCATCCCCACTCCTATGGTGACATTTCCTGCTTACAAATATGTGGAAGAAGAGGAGGATCAATGTGTTGATGTTGTTGCAAGACACTAGGGAGTGCGCAAAGAGGCATAGTGCCAGTTGCATTCTCTTTTCGCAGAGACACCCCTGGCCAATCTCGCCGACGAGGGTGACAATTTTTAGCGATTATTTATTGAGTTGGGTTCTAGAAGCTTTGATTATTAGCACCTTCATTCCCTTATTTACCAAATCATCATTTCCTAAGGAGACCTTGCCTCCTACGAGGACAAGCTGACCAGGTTCAATTTCTCCCAGTACCAGGTGGAAAACTTCTAGGATATTTCGGAAACACTTGATCATATGATGACCAATGAAGTGAAGGCATGTGATTTGGGGGTGGTTCGGGATGAATGGTTGCGAGAGTGCGAAGCCTGCACAGCCAAGTTGAGGGGACAACTGGCCTCCTCACGTGCGACTTATGAAGCTGTTCAGAAAAAGGGGTGGGACCTTAATGCTATCTTGGAGCAGCTACGCCCAACAGCTACAACTCAAATGGAGGAGATAACTTCCTTGGAACAAACTATCAATGGCCAGTGGCAATCACTCGCTATTCTTTTGGAAAGAGAGAACCATGACCTATTGTAGCTTTGTCCCAAATTACAGCATGTACTCCCCCCCTCACTCTAGAGAGACTCCAAATTGGGGATGTTCCTCCATTCTTGATGAACTCAATGGAACCGACTTTTGGCTTCTATACACCTCTTCTCTGTGTCTTATTATTAACGTCACTTCAGGTACGTGTTAATTTTGAACCATGTCTTGAAACCAATAAACTGAAATAATCGAATCGAGCTCTAATTTCTGCCTGAGAAAAGGGACTCAGTGAGTATAGTTAGACTATTGCTGAAATTGAATGGAATACCTCACAGACTTTTATATTTTTTCATTATTACACTAATTTTTTCCTAAGCCTTCTTGGAACTTGCTTAGCGGTCACAACTTAGCGTTTACTTAGGCCTCCCTTTGTGGATTTTCGAACTAACAAGCTTTACGCCTCTTGATTTTTTATTGCTCAATGTTTTTTTGAGTCCATAAAAGGTGTAGTCCTATCAAGCTGATATTCAGCTTTTTCCCAAGATTCCCTTTGTGGGTTTTCATCTTGGGGAGTTTTATACCTGTTTCTGTGAGCGGTTTAAAGTCCCGCAAACAACACTATCATTACTGACATTTTAGGTCGAACATATTTGTCCAAATGTGTTGGGGTGAGGGCCCCGATGAGGTTTTTACTGACTGTGGATGCATTAATACCTTTCAGGCGTATATGGTAGGAATTTTTTACTAAATTTTGAACAGCATATAAGTCATGACATGGGGAATAGGATCCATATGGGTGTACAGAGGTAGGAAAAGCATCGCCAAAGGAAGAATTTACTTTGGTAGATGGTCCATGGGCCTCATTATGTAGAGACACTGAGGGAATGATATTCTTAGTTGTACAAAGGTGTCCTTAAGTCAAGGATTGCCCATTTTTGATGGTCAGGTAACTTCATGGAAGTTTAAATTATGAATACCACAAAGGGTGGCTCAAAAGGGACATGGTGTCTGAAGGGTTTGGGGAAATCCATAGCAGTCATGGATATGTATAGGAGAAATCTCCTACATATACTTGGTTATCGTGAAAGAGGGTTGGAGCTTGACATAGTTTAAAGTCATGCAGCTGGGACATTCTTTCAAAATGGAATGGATTTCCCTAGTTCTTGGGAATTTAACCAGAAATGTCCCAACATGCTCAGGCGTGATTGTGGAAAGGTTTATAAACTGTAGCTTAGAGAGTTTCCAAATCCAAGTATGGATATGAGGGCTCATAGGCCAGGAGGCCTTTCAGAAGGAAACATTACCTAAGGAAGACTTTCCTTTGGAAGACGGGCCATGGACAACAATATGCAGATCCACTGGGGGCATGGTATGCATAGTCATGCAAGGTGTCCTTAGGTCAATGGTTGTATTCTCCAGATAGTCAGGAAACTTCATGGAAGTTTGGATTCAAGACCACCATGGGTGGTTTATGGGAGTTTGGTTCTTTCTGGTTATAGAGTATTATTCATGAGGAGGGGGTGTCTGGACACGAGAGAAGCATTTTGGGTTAAGATATCCCAAGAATGAGTGAATTATTTCCTCTCACATAGGTGTGAGATGATGATCTGTGTAGGTCTGACATGTACACTGAGGAAGAGAGGGAAGCCTCCTTTCCTGACTGAACCCATGAAGAGTTCTTTCAAGACCGTGCAGTTTAACGTCATGTAGCAAAGACGGTCTCCGTGTAGTTTAACATGATGTGGTAATGACGAGGGGCAATTTTTTTCTTTATATATAAATGCTCGTAACTTGGGAAATTTTTTAAATGTCGAGGTACTTGTCCTTTGTAGTTTATCATCATGTGGTAAGGACGGTCTCCATGTAGTTTATTGTCATGCGGTAAGGATGCTCTCCGTGCAGTTTATCATCATGTGGTAAGGGTACTACTGTAAAGGTCACTATTGATTAGAATGTAACCAGGTCTGAATACCCTGACATGTCCAAGATGTGGGAAGGACACATATAGTGTAAACTATAATCTTGGGCCCTCTTGGATCAGGAGAAATGATATGAGAGCTCTGGGGACATTGAGCATACGGGGGTAGGAAGAGTGTCGCCCGAGGATGACTTGACTTTGGTAAATGGTCCAAGGGTGATCAATATGCAGAGCTGCTGAGGGAATGGTATACATAGTCATGCAAAGGTGTCCATAGGTCGATGACCTTCCATGTTTGATAACTTTAGAGGTTTATGAGGATCCATGATTATCCGGGTCACAAAGTCTGATGTATGGAAAGGGTATGTCTGGTCATGTTAGAGATATTAGGCCATAGTTGTCTCTAAAGCTTAGTAAGTTCCCTGAACTGATTTACCCTGTGCGTGGGGTACACTTTTATTCCATGTAGTTTAACATCATGCGGTAAGGATGATCTATTCTTAGATTAATGGTCATAGAGTTCAGACCAATGTTGGCTGATGCTACAGTTACATGTGGGATAATCGAATTAGGATGCTCTTCCATGCTCTAATCAGAAAGGGGGGTGAAGGTGTAAACTATAATCCTAGGGTCTCTCGAATCAAGAGATGTGGTGTGGGGGATCTGAGGTTGGTAAGCGTACAGAGATAGGAAGAGCGTCGCCTGAGGAAGACTACCTTTGGAAGATGGGCTAGGGGAGATCAATATGCAGAGCCACTGAGGGAATGGTATGCATATTCATGAAAAGGTGTCTGCATGTCGATGACCTTCCACTTTCGGTGGCCATGAATGATTATAAAGATCCGGGATCGCTCACGACACGGAGTCTGACAGATGGGGAGAGATGTGTCTGAGCATATGAGAAACAACCATATTGAAATTACCCATTGGGTTAAAGTAGTATAGCTTTGGTATTATGTTGTGGATGCAAATCTTCATAGGAACCACGGTTCGATACGTAAGCTAACCAGGTAGGGGCACCCTGGAAATGTCTGGACGTGAAGGGAACAAAAATGTAAACCATTTCTTCAGGAATTTTTGGGTCGGGAAATTTGATATGGGGGCTCTAGGGCCAGTAAAAATATATAGATATGAAGAGAATCACCTAAGGAATACTTGTCTTTGGTAGACGGGCCAAGGGCGATCAATATGCAGAGAAACTGAGGGCATGGTATGCATAGTCATGCAAAGGTGTCCGTAGATCGATGACCTTCCACTTCCAATGGCCATGGGTGATTTTTCAAATCCTCAATCCTCCAGGTCATGGAGTATGATGCATGGGAAGGATGCACCCAAATGTTCAAAGAGTGTTCCATCCATGGTTTACTATGTATCTAGAGTGGATTATGACTTATACCATGCAGTTTACGGTCGTGCGGTAAGGACGATTGTGGTGCAATTTATTGTCATGCGGTAAACACATGGATCATTTTTAAATCCATGCAGTTTAACATCGTGCGGTAAGTATGGTGTAAAAACAATGTTAAAAGGGATTACATGCAGTTTAACATCATGTAGTAAGGATAGTGGTGAATCAACATGAAAATAAAAGGGTGTCGTGCAGTTTAATGTCCTGTGGTAAGGAGAGGCTCCGTGCAGTTTAGTGTCATGCGGTAAGGATGAGGGTCATCATTTTTTGTAAAGGTGGTGGATAGACCAGGATGTAGGATCTGGGTGTCACTACGTATCTTGTGAGGGAAAGAATCAATCTACACATAGTTCTCAAAGACCTTTTAATTCAAAGGGTTTCCTACACAAATCTGACTCATACGCAGGAGGGGGAAATTTTTTTATGGTATCTGGGCCATGATACAGAAATATCAGCGTCACTACGTATCCTGTGAGGGTAGGAATCAAGATGTACATAGTTCTTTGAATGTGTAATTTTATATGATAAATTTCAGGAGACCAATGTTTTCTCAGGTGAAGACACTGTCTAGTTATGCAGTTTAAATTCATGCAACTAGGACGTCTTTCTCTTAGTTTAGGGTCATAGATTTTGGACCGATGCATCACAGTTTATTGTCATATTGCAGGGATGAAGTACCATGTAGTTTAACGTTATGTGGTAATGCAACTCTACTATGAAGTTTATTGTCATGCAGTAAGGACATTCTGGGCTTGGCAGTTTAACATCATGCATCTCAAATGATTTACTATGCAGTTTACTTTCATGCAGTAAGGACATCTTTCTCTTAGTTTGGGGGTCATAGAGCTCAGAACTACATTAATTGCATCCAAAAAATGGAGAATTATATGATTTTATAGCAGAACTGGTGTGAATGAGGTTGGGAGCCTCCGACATGCACCTCAGGGGGGGAAATCCTGGACAGTTTAAGGTCACAATACTAGGATTATTGGCTCTTGGTTTAGGGTCATAGAGTTAGGAACGGCATGACATATTTTATTGTCATGTCATAGGGATGAAGTACTGTGTAGTTTAACATCATGTGGTAAGGACATTTAGGGCTTGGCAGTTTAACGTCATGAAGCTCAGACGATTTACTATGTAGTTTAGTGTCATGCAGTAAGGATATCTTTATCTTAGTTTGGGGGTCATAGAGCTCGGACCTACAGTAATCGCTTCCAAACAAGGGAGCATGCTATGATTTTATAGCATAACCGTTGTGAATGAGGTTGTGAGCCTCTAAAACGCACCTCATGGGGGGAAATCATTGACAGTTTGAGGTCACAATACCAAGATTATTGGCTCTTGGTTTAGGGTAATAGAGTTCAGACCGGCGCGGCACAATTTATTGTCATGTCATGGGGATGAAGTAACGTGTAGATTAACGTCATTTGGTTAGAAAACTCTAATATGTAGTTTATTGTCATGCAGTAAGGACATTCCATGCTTGGCAGTTTAACGTCATGCAGCTCGAACGATTTACAACTATAATGGTTACACAAAATATTTCTTTATAAATCTCACATTTGTAGGAGCGGTGGTGAGCCTCTCATCCAGGGAGATTAGGGAATATGCTATATTGGAGTAGACCTTGTGTATGACATATGGTCCTTACCACTTTGGCTACAGTTTTGGTGGATTCTTTTTAGGTATCATCAGGGTTCAGAGGACAAATACCAATTCTCCTTCGAGGAAAGATCGAAGAAGAACATTTTTATTGGAGGATCATTCAATCTGGTTCTGATATACTTCCAAGTGGTGAAAAGTGTGTAATCTCTTCTCATCCAGTAGCTCCAATTCATCAAATTGCTTTTCCTCCTACTCATCGTCGTACAATTGATCACAAATGGCAATGCAGAGTGATGATAATTGGAGTTCAATGGGTAAAACTACTTCTATTCTGTATATTAATGAGTACGGAGTAGCCTGGGTAGTGGTGCGAGTTTTGGTTTGATAGGCCCACAAGGTATGGAAGAGTTTGTCTGGCCATGACTTCTTGTCTTTGTCCACCATTTTTGGGAGTATGTTAGATAGGGTCTTGTTGAAGGCCTCTATCTGTTTGTTGGTTGCGGCATGGTAACTGGATGAATGGTTGGTCTTGATACCATATTACTAGTATATTTTATGAAATTTAGTAGAGAAGAATTTGGTGCCGTTTTCCGTCAGTAATGTATGAGGGACACTAAATTTGGTGATGATATTAGATTTCATGAAGCTGATGATGCTTCTTTCCCCGACTTCTTTAAGGGGTGCAACTTCTGCCCACTTAGAAAAGAAGTCAGTCACTATGAGAATATATTTGAATTGTTTGACCATGGTGGGAGGATATGGTCCCACGACATCCATTCCCTAGATGGTGAACAACGAGGAGTACTCAGCTTGGTGAAGTACCTCTGGGGGATGATGAATGAAGTTGGCATGAATTTGGCAGGAGTGACATTTCATGGTAAAGTTTTCACAATCCCGTTCCAGGGTGGGCAAGTAGTATCCAAGCCTTCAAATCTGATGAGAAATCTTGGATCCCGATTGATGTGCTCTACACACTTCGGCATGCACTTCATTAATGATAGCAGCAGTCTCTTCTCCATCAATACATCTGAGAAGGACTCCGTCAAGGCCTCGCTTGTAGAGGACCTTCTGCTAGCTCGTGTCTCCATATTGGACAAAATTGAATTCCCTTATCTATATTTTATCTCTTCCATCCCTATCCGATGGAAGTTCTCCCCTCTAAATTTAGTTCTTAATGGGGGTCTCTAGCCGGTGGTAGGAGTATATGGCTCCGGTACAAGGCTAACTTCATCGATTTCTTCCACATTAATTTGAAAAAATGGCAAGAACATTCGACGGTGAGCAATGTTGATAACTGTTTCATCCCAGTCTAGGTCAGCTAGGGATATGGATTCATTGGCTAATGCATTGTCCTAGGCATTCTGAGACCAGGGAATATAGGCCAATGTCGGTTTTGCGGGTAACTCTACCATTAGACCTTGGACCTAGTCAAACAAGGGGATCATCTCCTCCTTCTTAATAGAATAGTCACCATTGACTTGATTGATGACTAGTTCTGAGTCACCTTTTACTTTAAGGTGTTTCACTTGCACCTGGAGTGCGAGCTCTAGAACCATAATGAGGGCCTAGTATTCTGCTTTGTTGTTTGTGCATCCTTCTGACAAGAGGAAGGAATATTAAAAAACCTCTTGCTCTGGGTATATGAGTATGAATCCCAGCCCCACCTTGTTAAACTTGGGGTCTTCCATTATTTTACACATCAGGATTCTGGATGTGCCGTCAAAGTACATTTCCCATGTTCGGGAATCCTTTTGCATAGAGAAGACGTCTTCGTCAAGGAGTTCAACATTTGATGAGGCGGTCTCTGTCAAGGGATGCTCTGACCGAAAATCTGTCAATGTTTGGTCCTTGATAGATTTTTAAGGCAAAAACCAAATGTCAAACTATTTCAAGATGACTGCCCATCGGGATAGGCATCCGGTCAACATTGGATAGCTGAGGATGTACTTCAACAGATTACTTTGCGAGATTAGATGGAATTCATGATGATGCAGATAATGTCGCAACTTTTGGACGGTGAAGACCAGAGCCAAATAGCTCTTCTCAATATTTGAATACCGGGTCTCAGCATCAATCATGGTTCAGATGAGATAATAAAGGATTTTTTTACTACCGACATCATTATTCTACACGAGTAAGGATCCTAGTGACTGCTCTAAGGCCGTCATGTACAGTATAAGTGGACTTCCTTTAACCGGTAGCATGAGAACTGATAGACTCAAGAGGTACTACTTGAGGTTGTAAAATTCCTCTTGGAAATCATCTATCCATTGGTAGGTAACTCCCTTATTCATCAACCAAGTAAAGGGTAGACATTTTTCTGTGAGGTTGGCTATAAAACACCTGATATAGGCCAAGTTTCCTTGGAGTCCACTTTGCTTAGTGAGGTTGTGGGGAGGTGGAAAACCAAGGATATCCTTTGTCTTCTTAGGGTCGATTTTGATGCCATGATGGTGAAGGAAGAAGCTGAGAAACTTCCTCGAGGTAGCCCTGAAAGCGCATTTCAAGGGGTTCATCTTCAGGATTTCTTGCCAAAGTTTGCTAAAGATGGTTTCAAGGTATGACAGGTGATCTGAGTGCTATTTTTATTTGACCACCAAATCATCAACATAACATTTGATGAACTTCCCTAGGAATGGTTTGAAAATGCAACGCATGGCACGTTGATATGTGGTGCCATCATTTTTAAGACCAAAGGGAATGACGTTGTAGAAAAATACTCCCTGGGGGGCCCTGAAGGTAGTGGATTCTTCATCTTCTTGGGCCATTCTGATTTTATTATATCCAAAATAACCATCCAAGAAGGAGAGATACTCATATCTAGCCATCGCGTCGATCAATAGTTCAATGATCGGGACCGGGAAATTGTCTTTCAGGCAGTTCCGATTGAGATCTCTAAAATAGATACAGACACAGATTTTTCTATTATTATTTTTGATGGGGAACATTTTGGCCAACCATATGGGATATTGGACCTCCCGAATGAAGTCTACTTTGATGAGCTTGTTGACTTCAGCCTCTATCTTGGCCGCATGTGTGGGGTGCATCCTTCTGGCAGCTTGCTTATAGCATTGATGATCTTCTGGCAGGCCTAGGTGGTGCGTCTCCACCTCAGGATTCATTCCTGGAATTTCTATGTAATTCTAGGAGAAAACATCTCGATGCTACCTCAAGAAGTAGGTATATACCTCTTGTTCCTTGGAATACATGGCTTCACTAATGAAAGTGGGTCTCGGGTCTTCTTCGGTACCTAGGTTTATTTCCCTGAGTTCATCAACAGTGGTAGAGATACCCTATTTGAATGCAGGATTGGCATCTCTAAGATCCTCTTCCCCATCTTCCCCCAAATCATCCACCTCCTCTTGTTCTAATGGGGAGAGAGATCTTGATGTGGGATCTCTAGATCTCAGAGGAAATATGTCGCATGGGAGCTCTATAGAGGAAGCGACTTCCTCTAACTCAATTGGTTGTGAGAAAATCTATGGAGATAGAGAAGCATGGGGGTGACAGGCATCTTGTCCTTCTTTCGCTTTAGAGAGTGCGGCAGGGATATCCTGAGATTCCAAGGATGGGGTGTGGGCACCCTTGCTCAAGCATTCTTCCTTTGATCGAGGGTTAGTAGTCACTTCTACATTGTTAGACTCAGTTTTCATGACTGCGATCATGAGAATAGCTAAATACGCGTCTGGACTCAGATTCTTTCTCTCAACATGGTTGATGGGCAATACGTACTTTTCACTGAGTTTCTTGAGGGGGTCTTTAGGAACCTAATCTAGACCATTTGGGGTAGGGACCCAATCAATACCATCAATTATGGATATCTTCCCCTTTTTCTTGTAAAATTAAGCATCAATGTAATGTGACTCGGAGAGCTCGAAAGGGTACTTATTAGTGTGAAATGTCCCACGTTGTCCATTAATGCAATATTTGATACACTGGTGGTAGGAGGAAGGAATGTACATGTGTTGATGCAGCCATGGCCTTCCTAACAGGGAATTGAATTCTGTGTTTTTCTGAACCACCAGAAACTCTAAATGGGCTAAAAGGTCTCCAAAATAAGTTTTGAGATTGATTTGTCCCACTGGATTCTGTTCGCTCTTGTCATAACCCATGAGAGTTATGGCTAAGGGTGTCAGATTGTCCTCATTATAGCCCAACCTACGAAGTGTTCGTAGTGGGAGAAGGTTGTCTCTGGAGCCATTGTTGAGGAAGACTTTTCAAACTTCAATGTCATTTAGCATACCAACCACATATAGGGGTTTGATGTGTCCTTACATGGTGGCATCTTCATCCTAATCGGTGAAGGAAATCACTGCATTACATTCATCCGAGATAGTCTCCGGTCAATATATCATGGAAGAATCAACTTCATCTTGACATTCTTGGGGGCTGAGTAGGGATTCTATGAGTGCCTCCCTAACGTCTACTAACAAACTTAGGGCATCCTGGATTGATAGCTTTCCTGGTACTAAGGCCAGCTGCTTTAGGATATCATAATTTTTCTCTAGAGGCCAACAGTTCTCCATTTGTGGGAACTCTTTAATAGTCACTTTAGGGGCTAGAGCATGAGATTATGAGGGAACAGTAGAAGAGGTAAGAGTTGGTGGTGCTCCTACATTCTAGGGACCTGATCTAGTCAGTTTACTTATGCACTCTAGGTGAATAGACACTTGTTCCTCCTCTGATGGGTACTGTAGAATAATGGGGCTAGAGTGGCTACTCGTGAGGGCTAGGGAATATTCTTTCTCCTACTGGGTCCGTTGAAGGGATCTCCCGCGAGTTTCTACAATATTAGAGGTTTGAGCCCGGATATAACTATAGGGTTGGTTTTGGCCACGACTGTGTCTGCCTTGGTATCCCCTGCTTCTTTGATTCCTCCTTCTGGTCCCCTGATCGGGTTTCAGAAACTCGGATTCATAAACATACTCTTCATTAGATAATGGTCCCATTAAATGGATGACATTGATGGAACTGAAGATTAGTTCCTCATTTGATGATAGATTAGCCTGGTTGGCTGCCTCTGATGGTGTCGTTTGGTGGGTCGGTTCCCATTTTTTCAAGCCAGAGGGCATGAAATCTGAAAGTGTCCAAGCTAGCTTTGGCCTTGTCATAGAATTCTCCTCTGGTACATGTTTCTTCTCTCTCTGATTACGCTTGGATGACCGCATTGTGCAGGGTTGTGGGGCCTAGGACGACGGTTGTGTTTCATTAGGAGCTGTTGGTGGCACAATCAGTTGCTGCAATTGAGCTCGGAGTATGCCATGAGCTTGGTTGATCGTTTTTCGAGTCATCCAACCATCAAATTTCTTCTTTATTTTTCTAACTACTTTATAACACTCCTCCCCCTCATCTAGGTCAGTGGAAGAAACACATGTTACGTGTGTTGGGGGCGGTCCTAGCTTGACCTACCCTGAGTCCACCATCATTTGTAGGAGGCCTTTGAAGATGAAGCATTTAGGAATATTGTCTCCCAACATCCTATGGTAGGGACAATAATCTATTTGGTTGTCGAGGCTAAATTCTTCAGGCTTTCTTGGCTCTGGTAAGTGGAGAAAGCTACAATTCATGACGGATATAAAATAGTCGCGGACTCGGTCCTCTTGGAATGGGTAAACTTTATTTCTTCTTTCCTCAAATTGGCTTGGCCTAGGTCCTCTTTGATCACCTCGTGGGGGTGGAGGCGGTCTTTGATACACCGGAGGCCCTTGGTGATTCGGCTGAGGCCTGGGTGGTGGAGCAGGTGCGGGAACTAGTTTGAACGTGACAGAGGAAGCTTCATCTCTACCTGCTCTCTTTGTAAGAGCTTGCAAGGCTATTCAGGACTTGAGGTTAGTCTGTTGTAAGGAGTATTTGATTCTCTAGGAAATATAAGAGAAATCTCATAATCTAGTGGTGCATTTCACTGGCATGAGTGGCATTCATAACTCATCTCAGAGGATGTCGATGCATATAGCAAGCATCTCATCTTGGGAAAATGGCTTGTTCAGAGAGTAGGTCAGACCCTTCCATCTGGCGATGAATTATGAGACCCTCTCATTCTCACTTTGTTTTCAATTCATGAGGTTTCTAACCATCGTTTTGGGTAACATTGAGTTGAAGTGGAACATGAATTACAGTCGAAGATCCTCCCATCCTTTTATTGACTGATCTCGCAAACTTGTATACCAGACGAAGGCCGAACCATGTAAGGTTCGCACAGAGCATCTGAGTTTCACTACTTCTTATTGTTCCGGAGTTCCCATAATAGGGTCTCTATAAGACGCATAGTGCATCAAATGTTGTTTCGGGTCTCATTATACATTGAATATAGGGAATACAGAGCTCCCAAAATTCGGTGGCGGTGGCGTTTTGCTCACCCAGTCTGGGTAAGGTTTTCGCTCTGGCTATATCAAAGTGCACTGGTCTTCCATTTCTTATAATAGAGATGTCAGTGCTTCGATGGTGTTGGAGAGACCCTGGTTTACATCCTTTTGGTCCTGATACCTAATGGGTATAGCTTGGGGTACTACTTGAGGTGCTGGATTAGCTGGTACCTGAGGCGCATATTCCATCGGGGGTTCCTTCGGAGGATTTAGATGTACTCACTTCGGTTGCTTCCTGAGTGGATGGAAGTCTTGGTATGCTTCTAAATCCAGGTTCAAGTAATTGGATGGTCTAGGTTCCACGCTGGACGAGGGCCCTGAACTTGTTTCATTTGTCGGGTAAAACCTTTGTTGTTGAGGAACACTTGCTGGAAGTGTGTACTATGACTCGTCTTGGGGAACATATTTGACAAGACAGTTCCTCTGGAGTAGCTCAGCGTTAATCTTCCTTAATTACTTCATTTCCTCCTCCTATCATGAGAACCTCTCTTAGAGCATGAGAGGCTCATTTGTGTTGAGAGAAGGAGGTGGGTTGAGCAAAACCTGTCCTTTGTTCCTATCTCTATTGGCAGCTCTCTAGGGAAGTGGAGGGGGATTTGCTGGAGCGTCCAGGTTTAGGGAAGCCCTCTAGTTCTAGGTATGCACACCTGCTGGATCATTATGAATCACACCCAGAATGGAACCATCTTCTATTGATCCATCTGGATTTGCATCATCTTTGGTGCCATCCATTGGGTTAACATCCACGATGTTGATATAAGCATAATACGGGGTGGATGAGGTGTCATCTTATAAGTAGAAAGAGGAACTTCCGTGCCTCATACTGGTTTTTCCCCTTTTTTCCTGGGATTTTATTCGGGTCTATTGACGAAGGGTAATGTGGAAGGATCCTTGGTGCGACCTTATGGCATGCCTCCCTCTTGAAGGGGATGACATTTCAAAGGACGAGACTGGAAAAGAACCTTCTGTTATGACTATCCTCCCCAAATGAGAGAATACTGATTCTTGTGGGGGTGGTTGTTTTTTAGGTAAAAATTACCCCAACCCTGGGGGTTGGGGTTGGCTCCGTTCCTTGGGCACCACAACTCTTTCCATTTTTTTTGGTCTTACATGGGCATTTTTTGTTAAAAATTCCCCCAAACCTACAGGCTAGGGTTGGTCTCGTATTTCGACAGTTACTACTGCTATCACTTCCTGCCTGATCTCACGTGCTCCCATTTGAGGGTGAGCTGGACCGTGTTTTGAGTTCACCTGTGAATTAATTCCCTATGGGGAGGAAAGAACTGATCGCTGATTGGATTTTCTTAGGCAAGAAGACTGCTGAATGTTTTCACTAGCCCGATTCAAGAGTTCGTGAATGTATCGCTCTCGTCGGGCCTGATGTTTTTGAAACTTACTCAAGGCTTCTTTCTATCGGATGTGCCACCTCTCCTGAATAAGGACTTCATTTGATTTCTGTCTTGAATTGATGGCATTGCAAGACTTTACACCAAATGGGTTCTGCAGGATGGGAAGTGGAGTGAAATACAGAGCTCCATGTTATCCCCATCCACGGATATGAACTCCCATTGGAGCGTCATCAATAAGGTGACACAATTTTTGCAATACACGGAGATAGGTTAACTTAAGGTCCCTATTGCACCTCTTTAATTGTGGTCGTCGCGCCGAAGGAAGGGATTCCAAGTCAATGTGACACAGGAGCTCTCATATTGTCTTGATATGATCTACATACCCTTCATATGGTAGGAACTTTAATTTAAACCGAAAAAGCTGTGTAAAGATATTGGATCGAATGTCATGTATGCTTCCTTCTGATAATTCTCTAGGTATGTCAAACTGAGAGGTGGTTGTGGGAAAAAACATTTATTGTATATCATCCTTGGCCATTTGTTTCCTCAGGTGCAATACATCAGCATGTGCCTTTGTCAGCGATTCCTCTACTTGATCAGCCTAGCTGAGACACTCCTCGACAGTATGATCGGAGGTATCGAGGCTGGTAGGGATCAAATCAATATGTGGGTGGCTCTGGGGTGATAGGATGAACGTGGTCCCATACCATCTCCTGTTTTGAAGAAGGATGTTGTTGATAGTTGAATTGGAATCTGGAATGCTCAATTACCTTCTTCTGAGTGCCTCACCATAGGAGGGATTTTCCGTATTTGATTCGATATGGGGGAGGACCTTCCTGTCGATATGACATGTCACCATGGGGAGGACCCTTGTAGTTGGCGCTGCAGTGGCGAGGACTACCATCGTGGCTTGAATTCTGACTGCTAGAAATAATTCTGTAGTGCATACCTTGGGGAGGACTTTCAGAGTGGACTACAGCAAGGGGAGGACCTTCTTGATGTTCAAGGCCATTTTGGGGAGGGCCTTCACAATGGCTATCATGGTGGTGAGGATGAACATCATGGTTTAACGTTTGGTGTGCATCCTAGGGAGGGCCTTCAAGACACACTACTACAAGGGGATGACCTTTTTGTTGCTTAAGGCCATTACAGGGAGGACCTTTGCAATGGAGTCCATGATGGAGAGGAATACCATCATATATATTGTGATGGTGAGGACTACCATCACAGATGTTTTAGGGAGAATATATTTGGGGCACACCCTTGGGAGGGACTTCAAAATATACCGCAACGAGGGGAGAGCCTTCTTGTTGCCTGACGTCTCTACGAGGAGGACCTCCTCTATTATAGTGGTGAGGACTAACACCATAATCTGATGCCTGGCTATGTGAAATATCATTGCAATGTAACCCCTGAGGAGGACCTTTAGGGAAGGACACAACAAGGGGAGGACCTTCTTGCCATGATGAGATGTCACTGTAGGGAGAACCTCTGTAGTTGTAACTATGATGGAGAGGACTACCATCATAATTTTTGGTCCCACTACATGGATAGTGTTTGTAGTGTATACCTTGGGGAGAACCATCAGGGTGGACCACAACAAGTGGAGGACCTTCTTGCTGCTCGATCTTCTGGACACACTGAGGGCTTCCGTGACTCGCATCAAAAGACGAAATCTCATGATAGATCGTTATATGCCCATGAGAGAGGCCCTCATGGGTGCTTTGGGGAGGACCTTCAGAGCCGCTGGTAGTGACATTGGGGGGAGGACCTTCACAATTTCTACTGCTGATCCTATAGTATGGTAATGGGTTGACAGGGTTCTAAGACTTTGAGAAATGTTTGGCGGCGTTGAGAACACTAGATTCTAGCAGAGTAGAGTCATGGACCCCCTATTTATTTTCTGGCTTCCTTTGCCGCATTCGGAGTGCACTCTTGCGGGAAGCGGGGAACGTTTGCTGTTAGTAATGACCATCACCTATGGGACCCTGTCTAATTAGGTCATGTGATGCTGTTGGGATATGCCAACAAACATCTTGAGTTTTGGAAGGTATATATGTCTGCCCTAGAACATCCACCATGATGGATGGGTGTCCCCCAGTTGGAACAAGTGATTATGCTCGATCTGGTTTCCCTTGTATCGCGAGATATATCCGAAGACCCTACTGGGTGGAAGTAGGGATAAAGATATGCTCTGAGGTGGCTATCTCATCTCTTAGATGAGTCACCTCAATTGGGGAGATGATTTCACAGGACCGAGTCCTTGATATTTTCATCGATGGAATTATATTCCGTAAAGTCTACAAGATATGATCTAGGATCAATCATTTCCAGAATATGTAGTGATACATCCTTGGATAGAATGGGTATGAGGTACCATTCCGCTGTCAGAGTAGGAATGTCATGCTCTGGTCCTCTAGTAGTCAGTGAATACTAACAATTCCCCTGTGTCAGGGAAGGTGAATGAGTTTGACCCTGTGCTGGGATATGCCAGCTTACTTATTCATTTTAACTATATTGGGATGACAGACTTTACTTGCATCCATAGGGATCTGAGCCTGCATATATTGGTGTCCCATCATATTGAGTTGGTGGCCTTTGTTGGCAGGGAGATGTGCCCGCCTGTTGATAGCCACCATATCAGGATGGTGGGCGTCAGGAGCATCTGTGAGGATCTGGTCCTGCAGGCGCTGGATTTCCACCACGTCTGGTTGGTGGGCTTCATGATCCTGGGCAGGGAGAGACTCATGTCGGGTAGGTGTTGTCCTATATGGGAGACAGGCTTGATGAGGCTCAGCAGGGATGCGTTCCTACTCATAGGTTGCAACCATATCGGGATGGAATGATTTGGAAGAGCGGACATGTGCATGGGCCTGGCTGTGATATGTCTCTGTGTCCGAGAAATGAAGTTCTTCCTCAGGAACAAGGGTGATGACATGTTCCTTGTTGTATTTTTACCACCCTAGGTAGGAGGTCCGATGGGTCGGATCTTAGGGAGTGTGGGAATAGATTCTCAGGGTGGTATCCTCTTCAGGGTGAGGATATGAGGTGGTAGCATAGTTGCAGCGACGTCTTCCAGTGGGGGACTTGGAGCGGAACCCCCTTCCGGTAGGGATGAAGTCATCAACATTGACCCCATCCAACTCCCTAAGATAATAGAGGTATTCATTGTCTCATTTTGAGGAAAGGCTTTAGAAATAGTTTTATATGGCTATAGGGGCTGCCTGGATCTTCTCCCTTAGTCGCTTCTAGGAAAGTGGTTGATGGTACTTAGCCGACTAAAGGGTGTACATAGCCGCCTCTATAGTTGGGAGAGCTCCATTCAGGTGGTATTCTTAGAGCATTGTGTCCGAGACCCAGTGTTGAAGACGCTGGGTGGGCAACAGGGTCCTCTACCGATTGAGAGGCTTGGTCTGCGCATTGATCATCGTGCATGTCTGTGAATTCCATTGCGATTCCATTGGATTGAATGAAGCTCTGCTGCGTACCTGTAAAACATTTGGAAAGTACAAACAACAAAACCTGTCAACGTAACATCTCATAATCCCATGCGTAATTAATGACCATGCTTGGACCACCTTTTAAGCATGAAAGGGGGTGCAAAGTGGGATTATTTCACCACCTCGGTTGAAGGCTCACGGCCAGTTACATTTTTGTTTTGGTTGGAGAATGAAATAGATGGACATTTAGTTATTAATAATCCATTTATTGTTATGGAGAATTTTATATTAGGGTAAATCCATCATGTTGGTTAAAGATTCTCCTCAGGTTCATCATTTTTGTTTCGTGGTGAAGGGGATGTGATCGGTTCTCATGTCCGATTAAAGGGAGTCTGTGCTATTTAATCATTTCTATCAGGTTCCCTATCTCTGTGGTTTTTCCTGGTCTCCAATAGGTTTATTCGCAGAGCTAGAAATTCCCAATGGTACTTTTATCCAATGATCCATGGACCTACTTTCCAAAGGTAGAAACTCATTGGGTGATATAGACAACGACACTTAATAACTCACATTGGTCGAGAGGATGGGAAGTCTGGCTCATCACACCCTTTTATGGGGAATTATTTCCTATTATGAGGATATCTTATAGATTTAAGATGTGTTCATATATTCACGAATCTTTGGTTTATCCCTAAGCATAGTATCCATGGATTACCCCTAGGTTACATGTCACAGGTGCACAAAGGGATTCAGAGCCATCTACATCCCAGGTTTACCATCCCTCATTGGATTAATGATTCTGGGGAAATTTGAGTTTGTTCAGAAAACCCTAGTCTCAAGCCTTATATATGGGCACTCTAGAGTTTATTGTCATCCAGTGAGGACAGAGAGTGACTTGAGCATCTGGATCGAACCCGTAATATGGGCTTCCTACGTATTCTTGTGAAAGGAATCAGAATCCACATAGTTTGGGAAGGTTAGGGCTTACACACGATAGTCTCCTGTCGAGGGCGTGATTGGAATCCCATGTTGGGGTATGGTTGGGGCTTACATGTGGTTAGTGGCCTGAGTTGGGATTGAACCTCAGGGAGGTGTCCTACATATACCCTGCTTAACAGATAGGGATCAAAATCCACACAGTTCATTGTACCGTCGTTATTGTACGTATGTCGTGACTATCACAAATCTATAAGCCCACGTGAGTCATGCTCAGTGTGAGAAATAAGAGAATGTGAAAGATTTGGAAGGCAACACACTTTTTCCTTATTAAGGGGAGATGAGGAAGACGATGGTGGAGGGGGAGGACCGAGACCACAAGTCTTTCATCCCCCCTGGTGTTGAGGAGGGAATGAAGGTAGAAGTCGCGTTGGAAGAGGCTGTGGTATGGTGGTAATGGCCACGAAATAATGAACCTTTTGGATGAAAGGGGGAAAGGCTATTGTCATTCGGTGAGGATGGTGTGGGGATTACTCCAGGAGAGATTCCTTGTTACTATTTTCAGGGAAGGGGATGAGTGCTCACCACTGGCACTCATTGAATGGAAAAACAAGTGGGTTCCATCAATACTGAAAAGTGGAGAGGCACAAAGGGACTTCCGGGCTCAGAATCTGAACTATCATGGGTATGTGAACTCAGGAATTCTCTGAATGTCTGTTCAGGGGATGGGGTAACACCTTTGTCTATGCCTACCATGGGTATGTGAACTCAGGAGGGTGTGCTAATTCCCCTGAAGGTTTTATCATGCAAGTCTAGTGGATTTGGGAGAGGTCTTGGATTGGTGCAGATAGATAGGCTATTGAAGGGATTCTGGAGGATTGGACTGTATTGGAAGGGCCTTATCTAACTCGGGCGGATGGAAAATCGAAGGCCTTGGTAGACCACATGGCCATATGAGGAGTGGTGCCCTTCGAGCAGGTAGGTGCTATGCAGATGGAGAGGTCATCCACATACTAGTGTGGTACGCAGACTGAGGGGCATCCCACATACTGGAGTGGTACGCGGATTCGGTTTTGGTATACGTACCAAATTGGTACGTGGCGCTGGAGTCCGCTCGAGTGGTGGCGGTTGGGGGCAGCACCGGTTAGGTCTTCACCCACGTAGGGGGTGCTATGTAGCGTTCTGGATTGAAGAAGGGGAATAAGCTCCCTGGTTCATAGGGAGTTCATCTGCATAGGGTCCATGGATCGTGGTTTACCAATTTTAGGTTCACGATTCACCAATTTACTTATGCATTCCTTCAATTCAAAAAAATTCATCCCCAGTTTATACCTATTGATCATTCACGAATCGAAAATTCATGGTACATGAAGTCATAAGCTCTCGAAAGCCTCTTCCTTCTCCAAAAGTCTGATGTCTTCCTTCAAAGAGCTGATCGTCAAGAATCCAATCCTCAATCAGCTGATCCCTTTCTTCTCCCCCCTTAACGTTCTTTTATAGTGGAGGGAAAGGGTTGTATCTATGGCCATGCAACACCTTTTACAGAATCCCATGACAAAAAACCCTCCCTAAAGATGACTTAGTCAACCCGAGGTTCATGGGGTATATTTAATGTACCTCGCCCGCAAACCAACTCGGTAACGTGGGTGCTTTGTGGCCACGTAGGGATCCACCTCCATTTCACGAATGATGCGGTGCACGAGGGGGGAGGGAGGGTCGGTTTTCCTGATTCACTGCTGGCATGGTTCGCGACTGTGGACCAGTCTGGAATCACTTCGCCGACCATTTGGTTCGTGCCCGCGTAGGAGCTCTGCCTCTGTTTCTCAAACGACAGCATCAGCGGGTGGCACTGTTCGTCGTACCGGCCACATACTACTAATGATGAACTAGTATGTGGACTGGTTAGGTTCTTTAACATTTCTTCTGAACATTATTCATATTTTCCCAAATTATTGATGAAGACAGGGTAGATTCTTCCACTTATTTAAGGGAATATCATCCTTCCCTTCTAC
This sequence comes from Viscum album, assembly GCA_963277665.1. NCBI lineage: Eukaryota > Viridiplantae > Streptophyta > Magnoliopsida > Santalales > Viscaceae > Viscum > Viscum album. Next base: position 1,883,345,813 of record OY728141.1, on the reverse strand, counting down.
AGATTTTTCAGGACCTTATAAGGGGTTCTTAGGGGGTTTTAGGGTTTTTAGGGATTTTGATGATTTTATGGTTATTTTTTTTATTTAATGAGTTTTTTAAGGTTTTTATGGGTTTTATATTTTTTAACATTTTTAGTGGTTATAAGGGGTTTTAGAGTTTTTTGTGGGTTTTAGGGTTTTTAGGGTTTTTATGGTTTTCAGGGATTTTTAGTCATTTTTATGTCCTTAAGGATTTTAGGGACTTCTAAGGATTTTTATGGTTTTTAGGGTTTCAAGAGGTTATTTGTTATTTTAGAGTGTTTTAGAGTTTTTGAGGAGTTTTTAGGGTTTTAGGGTCATTTTGTGTCTTTTTGGATTTTTTTTGAGTTTTTAGGGGTTTTAAGGGTTTTTAGAGTTTTTAGGGGTTTTGAGGGTTTTTATTAGACTTTTTAATGATTTTTAAGGGTTTTAGGGGTTTTTAAAGGTTTTCATAGTTTTTATGGTTTTCAGGGGTTTTCATAGTTTTTATGCCCCCTTAGGGTTTTTGGGGTTTTTAGGGCATTTCAGGGTTTTTATGGCCTTTTTGGGTTTTAGGGTTTCTTTTGAGTTTTTTAGTGTTTTTAAGATTTTTAAAGTTTTTAGGAGTTTTAAGGGTTTTTATAGTTTTTAGTGGTTTTATTAATGTGTTTTAGTGTTTTTTAGAGTTCTCAAGCGGTTTTATAGTATTAGTGGGTTATCTAGATTTTAGGGGTTTTACGTTTTTATAGGTTTTTAAGTTTTTTAAGGATTTTTATGGTTTTTAGATATTTTTTGTTGTTTTGATGGATTTTGTGGGTTTCAGGGGTTTTCATTTTTTACAGTTTTTATGGGTTTTTAGGTTTTTTTTGGGTTTTTAGGATTTTTATGTTTTGTTAGGGGTTTTTAAGTTTCTGAGGAGTTTTTAGGGTTTTCAAGGTTTTTTTATGTTTTTTTGGGTTTTTTTAAGTTTTCAATGATTTTTATGGATTTTATGGTTTTTTGGGGTTTGAGGGTATTTATGAATTTTGGGGGGGGGGGGGGTTAGGTTTTTTTTGGGGGGGGGGTTCGGTTTTTAGGGTTTTTCAGAGATTTCAGGGTCTTTTGGGTTTTTAGTTTTTTTTAGTTTTTAAGGGTTTAAAAGTTTTATCGAGTTTTTAAGGTTTTTAGGGGTTTTAAGGGGTTTTAGAGTTTTTAGTGGATTTTTAGAGGTTTTATGGGGTTTAGGGGGTTTTATGGTTTTTATGGGTTTTATGATTTTTAGGGGGTTTTAGGGATTTTTACATTTTCATGGATTTTTAGGGCACTTTTAGGATTTTTATAGTTTTAAGGTTTTTAGGGGTTTTGTGGGTTTTAAGGGTTTTGGGGGGGAGGGGTTATGGTTTTTAGAGTTTTTAGGTACTTTTTGGGGTTTTTTTTAGTTTTTTAGTGTTTTTAGATTTTTTAGATTTTTTAGTGTTTTTAGGGGTTTAAAGGGTTTTTAGAGTTTTTAGTGATTTTTAGGTGTTTTGGGGTTTTTAAAGGTTTCTATGGTTTTCACGGGTTTATCAGGGTTTTTAGGGTTTTTTATGTTTTCAGAAACTTTTTATGGATTTTTTAAGATTTTTATAGTTTTTAGAGTTTTTAGGATTTTATGGATTTTTAGGGTTTTTAGAATTTCTAGGGGTTTTTGGTTTTTTTTGGGTTTTTTTAGATTTTTGGTTTTTTATGTTTTTTGGAGTTTTTAACATTTTTAGGGGTTTTAAAGTTTTTAGTGGTTTTTAGGGGTTTTATGGGTCTTAAGGGGTCTTAATGTTTTTAGGGGTTTTATGGTTTTTAGGTGTTTTTCAAGGGTTTTAGGGTTTTTTTATGTTTTATGGGATTTTATGGATTTTTAGGATTTTATGGTTTTTAGGGATTTTGAGGGTTTTAGAGTTTTTATGTCTTTTTGGGTTTATTTTTTATTTTTAGGATTTTTAATATTTTTAATGTTTTTAAACATTTTTAGGGGTTTCAATGGTTTTTAGAGTTTTCAGGGGGTTTTAGAGGTTTTATAGTTTTTTTATGGTTTTTAGGGGTTCATTGTTTTTAGGGGTTTATGGTTTTTAGGGCCTTTTCATGGTGTTTAGGGTTTTTTTCATTTTCAGGGATTTTAAGGGTTTGTTTAAATTTTTATGGTTTTTAAGTCTTTACAATGTTTTTTGTGTTTTTTGGGTTATTCAGGGTTTTTAAGGTCTTTTTGGGTTATTATGCTTTTTTTGAGATTTTTTTGGGTTTTTAGGTTTTCAGAGTTTTTTTAACATTTTTAAGGGTTTAAAAGGTTTTAAGAGTTTTTAGTGGGTTTTCAGGGGTTTTGTGAGTTTTTAGGGTTTTTTGAGTTTTTAGGGGGTTTTACGTTTTTGGGGGGTTTTAGGGATTTTTTTATGATTTTTATGCATTTTAGGGTTTATAGGAATTTTTAGGGTTTTTTTGGGTTTTTCATGGTTTTAGGGTTTTAAGGGGGTTTTCATGGTTTTTAAGGTATTTTTGGGTTCTTAGGGGTTTTTTGAGTTTTTTAGGTTTTAAAAGGTTTTTCTAAGTTTTATATTGGTTTTAAGGGTTTTAAGGGTTTTGGTGTTATTTTAGGTTTTTTATATTTTTAAGGGTTTTAGGGGTTTTAGGGATTTTGAGGGTTTTTTGGGTTTTCATGTTATTTTTAAGGTTTTTAGGGGTTTTTATAGTTTTTAGGGTATTTAGGGTCCTTTTGGTGTTTTGGGGGTTTTTTGAGTTTTTTAGGTGTTCTACGTATTTTTAACGGTTTTTGGGGTTTAAAGGGTTTTTAGGGTTTTTAGTGGGCTGTTAGGGTTTTTATAGATTTTTTGTGATTTTAATGTTTTAAGGGTTTTATGGTTTTTAGGGTTTTGTAAGGGTTTTTATGGTTTTTTATGTTTTATGGGATTTTAGGTTTTTTCTAATATTTTTATGGGTTTTTAGGTCTTTAGGGGTTTTAGGGATTTTGAGGGATTCTAGGGTATTTTATTATTTCTCAGGGTTTCAAGGGGTTTACAGGGTTTTTTGGGTTTTTTGAGTTTTTCATATTTTTTAGGTTTTTTATGGTTTTTTGGTGGTTTTTAGCATTTTTAACATCTTTAGGGGTATTAACGTTTTTAATGTTTTTAGAGGTTTTATGGTATTTATGGATTTTAGTGTTTTTAAGGTTATTAGGAGTTTTTATGATTTTCAGGGGTTTTGATGTTTTTATGGCTTTTAGGGATTTTTATTTTTTGAGGTGTTTTCAGTGTTTTTTAGGTTTGTAGTGTTTTTTAGAAGTTTTAGGGTCTTTTGGGATTTAGGTTTTTTTGAGTTTTTAAGGGTTTTTGAGGTTATTCAGTATTTTTTATGTTTTTAGGGGTTTCAAGGTGTTTTAGAGTTTTCAGTGGTTTTAGGGTTTTATGGGTTTTTCAAGGTTTTTTAGTGTTTTGATGGTTTTCAGGGTTTTTTCATGGTTTTTATGATTTGTTATGTTTTAAGTTATTTTTAGGGATTTTTAGGAATTTTATGGTTTTTAGGTTTTTTATGGTTTTTAGGTTTTTTATGGTTTTTGGGATTTTGAGGGTTTTTTGGGTTTTTCAGGGTTCTTTGGGTTTTCAGTGTTTGTAGGGTCTTTTGGGTTTTCTGAGGTTTTCTTCAGTTTTTAGGGTTTTAAGTTTTCTTATATTTTTAAGGTTTTTAGAGGTTTTTAGGGCTTTTAGAGTTTTTTTATGATTTTTTTGTGTTTTTAGGCTTTTTAAGTTTTTTGGGGGGTTTTATGGTTTTGAGGGGTTTTTAATGGTTTTTAGGGTTTTATAGTTTTTTTTGGGTTTCCTGGGTTTTTAGACTTTTTTTCAATTTTTGGGTTTTTTGAGTTTTTTTATGTTTATGGGTTTTAAGGTTTATTTGAGTTTTTTAAAGTTTTTATGGGTTTAAGGGTTTTTAGTTTTTTAGTGTGTTTTAAAGGTTTTTATGGGTTTTTAGGGATTTTAATGGTTTTTAGGAGTTTTCATCGTTTTAGGGGTTTTTATCTTTTGAGGGATTTTTAGGGGCATTTTAGGATTTTTGTGGGTTTTAGAGGTTTTTAAGGTTATTCAGGATTTTGAGGGTTTTTTGTTTTTAGGGTTTTTAGAGATTTTGAGGGTTTTTAGGGTTTTGGGAGTTTTTAGGGTCTTTTGGGTTCTTTGTTTTTTTTATTTTTTGGGATTTTTAATGTTTTTTAGAGTTTTTAACATTTTTAGGGGTTTATAGGATGTTTGGAGTTTTTAGGGATTTAAAGGATTTTTAGAGTTTTTAGTGGTTCTTAGAGTTTTTATGGGTTTTTAGGTTTTTATAGGATTTTATCATTTTGATGGTTTTTTAGGATTTTTAGGGTTTTTAGTGTTTTTAGGGTTTTTTATATTTTCATTTATTTTTGGGATCTTTTAGGATTTTTATGGTTTTAGGGTTTTTTACAGTTTTAAGGGATTTTTTTGGGTTTTTTGGGTTTTTTGGGTTTTTATGGTTTTAGGGTCTTTTGTGTTTTTAGGGTTTTTTGTAGTTTTTTATTGTTTTAAAGTCTTTATTGTTTTTCATGTTTTTAGGGGTTTTATGGGTTTTTAGAGTGTTTAGTGGGTTTTTATGGTTTTTATGTGTTTTATGATTTTTAAGGTTTTAGGGGTTTTTTATTTTTTTTCAAGGGTTTTCAGGGGTTTTAGGGGTTTTTTTCATTTTCAGGGATTTTTTGGGATTTTTTGGTTTTATGGTTTTTAGGGTTTTTAGGTTATTTGGGGATTTGGGGGGTTTTTAGTGGTTTTCATGGTCTTTATGGGTTATTGGGATTTTCAAGGTATTTGGGGTCTTTTGGGGTTTTTTGGGTTTTTTGGGTTTTTAGAGTTTTTATGGTTTTTAGAGTTTTTTTTACATTTTAGGGGTTTTAAGGGTTTTTAGAGTTTATATTGGGTTTTAGTGTTTTTATGGATTTTTAGGGTTTTAATGTGTTTAGTAGTTTTATCCTTTTCAGGGGGTTTTTCGGGTGTTTACGGTTTTTTATGTTTTTTGTGTTTTTTGGTTTTTTAGGATTTTTATAGATTTTAGGTGTTTGGGGGTTTTTTTTTTGGGATTTTGAGGGCTTTAGGGTTTTTCTGGGTATTGAGGGTTTTTAGAGTTTTTTGAGATTTTTTGGGTTTTAAATAATTTTTAGAGTTTTTAACATTTTTCGGGGTTTAAAGGGTTTTGTTTTACAAGTCCAAGAGTTTTAAGGGTTTTAAGAGTTTTTAGTGGGTTTGGGGTTTTATGGGTTTTTAAGGTTTTTTTGGGGTTTTTTGGTTTTTAGGGTGTTTTTAGGGTTTAGGGGGTTACATTTTTTGGTATTTTTATGGATTTTTAGTATTTTTATGGGTTTTAGGGTTTTTAGGGATTTTGAGGGGTTTTACGGTTTTCAGGATTTTTAGGGTGTTTATGGTTTTTAGGGTCTTTCGGTGTTTTATGTGTTTTTTTCATTTTTAAGGTTTTTATGTTTTCAGAGTTTTTTAACGTTTTTAGGGGTTTTAGTGGATTTTAGATATTTTTCTTGTTTTTAGTGTTTTGTGGGTTTTTAGGGGTTTTTTTAGATATATGGTTTTAGGGGAATTTCAGGGTTTTTTTTTTACATTTTTTGGGATTTTTTGGGGTTTTTATGGGTTTTAGGGGTTTGGGGGTTTTTTAGGGATTTTTTGCGTTTTATGGGTTTTTAGGATTTTTAGGGAATTTCTGGGTTTTTAGGGCCTTTTTGGGTTTTTAGGTTTTTTTGAGTTTTTTTTGTTTTTATGGTTTTTTTGAGTTTACATCTTTTAACATTTTTAGGGGTTTTTAGAGATTTTGAGTTTTTATGGGTTTTTCATGTTTTTAGGGCTTTTTAGATTTTTAGAGGTTTTCATGGTTTTTAGGGGGTTTTCAAGGTTTTTAGTGTTTTTTATGATTTCATGGATTTTAAGTGTTTTTTAGGATTTTTAGAGTTTTTAGGATTTTTTAGGGTTTTAAGGAATTTGAGGATTTTTTTGGGTTTTTCATTGTTTTTAGGGTTTTTCAATGTTTTTTGTGTCTTTTGGGTTTTTAGAATTTTCATTGAGTTTTTTAGGTTTTTAAGTGTTCTTAGAGATTTTTAATGTTTTTAGGGGTTTAAAGTGTTTTTATAGATTTTAGTGGTTTTTAGGATTTTTATGGATATTTAGGATATTTAAGATTTTTAGGGTGGTTTATGGGTTTTTCAAGAGTTTTAGAGTTTTTTTACGTTTTCGAGGATTTTTAGGGGTTTTGATTATTTTTATGTTTTTAGGATTTTAAGAGAATTTTAGGGTCTTTCAGATTTTTTATGGTTTTTAGGGGTTTTATGGATTTTTGGATTTTTCGGGTTTTTTGAGTTTTTTAGGGTTTTTAGGTTTTTTAGAGTTTTTAATGTTTTTAGGGGTTTAAAGGGTTTTTATACATTATAGTGGTTTTAGGATTTGTATGGTTTTTTAGGGTTTTTTATGGTTTTAGGGGTTTTATGGTTTTTATGGGTTTTTCTTGTGTTTTTAGTTTTTTTTCTGTTTTGAGTGATTTTTATTGATTTTTTTAGGTTTTTATGGTCTTTGGGGTTTTTAGGTTTTTAGTTATTTTGAGGGTTATTTTGGGTTTTCAGGTTTTTTTAGGTTATTTAGGATTTTAAGGATTTTTATGTTTTTTTTAGGTTTTAGGGTTTTTTGAGTTTTTTAGGCTTCTATGGGTTTTTAGAAATTTTTAACGCTTTTAGGGGCTTTAATGGGCTTTAGAGTTTTTAGTGATTTTTTAAAGTTTTTATGGGTATTGGGATTTTTTACGATTTTTAGGGATATTTATTATTTTTAGGGGGTTTTCAAGGTTTTTAGGGTTTTTTACATTTTCATGGATTTTTGGGTCGTTTTAAGATTTTTATGGTTTTGGGGTTTTTAGGGATTTTTATGATTTTTAGTGTTTTTGAGTTTTTTGGGTTTTTAGGGGTTTTAAGTGGTTTTATGATTTTTTGGGGGTTTTAGGGTTTTATTAAGTTTTTTAGGGATTTTAATATTTTTAGAGTTTTTTAACATTATTATGGAATTTTAGGGTTTTTATAGTTTTTAGTGGTTTTAGGTTTTTTATTAGTTTTTAGGGTATTTTAAGGTTTTTAGGAGATTTTATAGTTCAAACGAATTTTTTGGATTTTTTATATTTTTATGCATTTTTTGGGATTTTTTAGGATTTTTATGGCTTTTAGGGTTTTTAGTATTTTTTAAGATTTTGAGGGTGTTTAGGATTTTATGGGGTTTTAATATTTTTAGGGGTTTTAGGGTTTTTGGGGCCTTGTTTGGTTTTTGGGGTTTTTTTGAATTTTTTAGGGTTTTAAGGTTTTTTTTAATTTTTTAACGTTTTTAGGTGTTTAATGGGTTTTTAGAGTTTTTAATGGGTTTTAAAGGTTTTTAGGGTTTTTTTTGTAGTTTTTAGGGGTTTTTAAGGGGTTTTAGGGTTTTTTACATATTCAAGGATTTTTAGGGGTTTTTATAATTTTAATGGGTTTAAGGGTTTTTAGCAATTTTGAGGGTTTTAGGGTTTTTCAGCGTTTTAGGGGTTTTCAAAAATTTTAGGGACTTTTTTGGTTTTTTTGAGTTTTTTATTGTTTTTAGAGTTGTTTAGCCTTTTTACGGATTTTAAGGGTTTTTATAATTTTTAGTGGGGTTTTAGGGTTTTTTATGGGATTTCAGGGTTTTTTAAAGGTTGTTAAGGTTTTTTATGGTTTTAAGAGGGTTTTTAGGAATTTTAGGGATTTTTATATTTTCAAGGATTTTTAGGGATTTTTAAGGAATTTTATGGGTTTTACAGTTTTTCCGGGCTTTATAGATTTGGAGGGTTTTTAATGGTTTTCAGTGGGGGTTTATGGATTTCTAGGGTTTTTAGTGTCTTTTTTGAGTTTTCAGGCTTTTTTGAGTTTTTAGGAATTTTAAGAGTTTTTAGAGTTTTTCAACTTTTTTATCATTTTCAGAGGTTTTAATGGTTTTTATAGTTTTTAGGAGCTTTTTAGAGATTTTATTAATATTTATAGATTTTAAATGTTTTAGGGGTTTTTATGGTTTTCAAGGGTTTTAATGGTTTTTATGATTTTTTACATTTTTAGGTATTTTTCATTAATTTTTAGGGTTTTTTTTATTTTGAGTGTTTTTTAGGGATTTTAGTTATTTTTAGGGTTTTTAGTGATTTTCAAGTTTTTAGAGGTTTTTTGGGTTTTTCAGGGGTTTTAGTGTGTTTTGGTTTTTGGCATTTTTTTTTTGAGTTTTTAGGGTTTCAAAGGTTTTTTAGATTTTTTTTAACGTTTTATGGGTTTTAAGGGTTTTTAAAAAATTTAGCAGCTTTCAGTTTTTTTGGGTTTTTAGGGTTTCTTATGTTTTTAGTGGTTTTTATATTTTTAGGGGTTTCTTAGGTTTTTAGGGGGTTTTGTGTTTTCAGTGATTTTGAGGTCTTTTTAGGATTTTTATGGTTTTTAGGGTTTTTTAGGGATTTTAGCGATTTTGATAGTTTTTGGGTTTTCAAGGATTTTTGGGTTTTTAAGGTCTTTTGATTTTTCAGGCGGTTTTTTGAATTTTTAGGGTTTTTATGCATTTTTAGTGTCTTTTAATGTTTTTATTGGTTTTTAGGGGTTTTTTTCATATTTCTTAGTTTTTAGGGTTTTTACATGTTTTTAGGCTTTTCTATTTTTTATGGCTTTCAGGGGGTTGTCAGGGTTTTTAGGGGGTTTTAGGGATTTTTAGGGATTTGTTTTGCATTTTTATGGATTTTAGGGTTTTTTTTTGGATTTTAGGGATTTTGAGGGGGTTTAGGGGGTTTTCTGGGTTTTTAGGATTTTTAGGGTTTTAGGATTTTTAAGGGTTTTTTTGGGTTTTTAGGGGTTTCTTTGAGTTTTCTAGTATTTCTAGTTTATTTGAGGTTTTTAATGTTTTTATGAGTTTTAAGGGTTTCAGAGTCTTTAGTGGGTTTTTTCTGGGTTTTATGGGGTTTTAGAGGTTTATAAAGTTCGGGTGGGGGGTTATGGTCTTGAGGGTTTTTACGTTTTAAGGGATTTTTAGGTCTTTTTTAGTTTTTTTATGGTTTTAGAGTTTTTTTGGGTTTTTAGGGATTTCGAGTGTTTTTAGGGTTTTTAGGCTTTTTAGGGAGTTTTAGAGTTTTATGATTTTTTTGGGATTTTAGTGTTTTGTTAGTTTTTAGGGGTTTTATGGGTTTTTATAGTTATTTAATGTTTGTAGGGTTTTTTTTTTGTTTTTATGGGTTTTAGGGGTTTTTAAGATTTTTATGGGTTTTTTGTGTTTTTCTAGGATTTCTAGGGTTTTTAGGATATTTTACATTTTAAGGGATTTTTTGGGATTTTTTAGGATTTATATGGGTTTTAGGTTTTAATTTTTTTAGGGATTTTGATAGTTTTTAGGTGTTTTAGGGGTTTTTATGGTTTTTAGCGGTTTTCGGGATTTTTAGGGTCTTTTGGGTTTTTAGGGTTTTTGAGTTATTTAAGGTTTTTAGCCGTTTTTATGTTTTTCAGGGTTTTCGGGTTTTTTAGGGTTTTCTAAGTTTTTAGGGAATTTTAGGATTTTTATGGTTTTTTGGGTTTCCCTATGGGTTTTAGGGATTTTGATGGGTTATATGGGGTTTTAGGGTTTTTAGGGTTGTTAGGGTTTTTGAGTGTTTTTAGAGCCCTTTGGGGTTTTCAGGGGGTTATTTATGTTTTTAGGGTTTTAAAGAGTTTTTAGAGTTTTTCAATGTTTTAGTGTTTTTAAGGTTATTAGAGTTTTTATTGGTTTTTATGGTTTTGTATGGGTTTTTAGTGTTTCTTAAAGGTTTTGGGGTTTTATAATTTTAATGTTTTTTTTATATTTTATGGGATTTTTGGAAATTTTTAGGATTTTTTTTGGTTTTTAGGGCTGCTTAAGATTTTAAGTGATTTTGAGGGTTTTAGGGGGTTTTAGGGTTTTATGGATTTTTAGGGGTTTTAAGATCTTTTGGGTTTTTAGTTTTTTTGAGTTTTTAGGGTTTTTAAGGTTTTTAGAGTTTTTTAACATTTATATGGGTTTTTAGAGTTTTAGTGGGTTTGGGGGGTTTTTTAGTTTTTATGTTTTTTTAATGATATTAGGGGTTTTATGGTTTCGAGGGGTCTTTCGTGTTTGTTAGGGTTTTTATGTATTCATTGATTTTTAGGGATTTTATACGATTTTATGGGTTTTAGGATTTTTTATGATTTTTAGGGATTTTGAGGGATTTTGGAGTTTTCCATGTTTTTACGGGTTTTCAGGGTTTTTAGTGACTTTTGGAATTTTAGGGTTTTTTGAGTTTTTTATTGTATATAAGGTTTTTAGAGTTTTTAACGTTTTCGGGGTTTTATGTATTTTTAGTGTTTTTTTGGTTTTAGTATTTCTATGGGTTTTTAGGGTTTTTTAAGGTTTTAGGGTTTTTTATTGTTTTTATAGGTTTTTCGTTGTTTTCATGGTTTTTTAAGCTTTTAGGGATTTTTAGGGAATTTTTATGATTTTTGTGGTGTTTAGGGTTTTTAGGGATTTTGAGGGTTTTAGCATTTTTTTAGTTTTTAGGGGTTTTAATGTTTTTAGGGGTTTAAATTATGTTTAGAGTTTTTATTGGGTTTTTAGGGTTTTATTGAATTTTAGGGTTTTTTAAGGTTTTGGATCTTTTTATATTTTTCAAGGGTTTTCCATGGTTTTTACGGTTTTTTACATTTTCATGGATTTTTAGGGATTTTTTTTAAGATTATTATGGTTTTTAGGGTATTTTAGGGTTTTATAGATTTTGAGGTTTTTTTTGGGTTTTCATGGGGGTTTTTAGTGTTTTTTGAGTTTTTTAGAGGATTTAAGGTTTTCTGGGATTGTTAACGTTTTAGGGGTTTTAATGGTTTCTAGAGTTTTTAGTGTTTTTTTTTGTTTTTAGGGTTTTTAAGGTTTTTAGGGGGTTTAATGATTTTCAGGGTTTTCAAGGTCTTTAGGGTTTTTTACATTTTTAGGGATTTTTAGGCCTTTTTAGGCATTTTATGGTTTTTAGGAGTTTTTGGAAATTTTAGAGTTTTTAGGGTATTTCCTGGATTTTAATGGTTATTCTTGGTTTTCAGGGGTTTTCTGGGTCTTTTTTGGTTATTTTGGGTTTTATGGTTTTTTGAGTTTTTAGGGTTTTTAAGGTTTTTAGAGTTTTTAACCTTCTTAGGGGTTTAAGGATTTTTAGAGTTATAGTGGTTTTTTTAGGGTTTATTAGTTTTTAGGGGTTTTAGTGGTTTATATTGTTTTTCAAACTTTTTTAGGGGATTATATGTTATCCATTATTTTTATGGATTTTTATGGATTTTTTATGATTTTTTGTTTTTTTTGGGTTTTTAGGGTTTTTAGGGATTTTGAGGGAAAAGAAGGTACCATGCCAGGTTATTCCTAGCCCCCTAAAATTTATTAGAAAAAAAAAGAATCCAACAAGAGAGGGGAAGAATCAAACAACCCATGCCCAAAAAAGATACATCATAGGGATCAACCACTCCACCATAGACAAAGTCAACATATTGCACCATCATCCACTGTCTCCCGTTCATAATACGAGCTATGTTAAAGAATCCATAATCAGAAGTGGCATCACCATCCATAATAAACTCTCACTCCAACATCCCAACGACCGCACAACATCACCCGACATCTCTCAGCACCTCCACTACAGCAACCTACACTAGCAGCAACTCGCCACCAATTCATCCACACCCCCAGCCATCACTCCCACAGTAACATAGCATCAACACCTCTAGAACCTCCTATTAAAGAAGAAACTAGCATCCAACAGCTCAGCATCTATCATCCAACACCTCCTTGCCAATCAAATCCTAGCATCCAACTACTTTCACCCAGCCGCTCCCATCCTGCAACAGTCCTGACACCCCACAAAAAACACACAACAAGCAACATAGAAACAACAGAACCCTCGCCCAAATCCATTCCACAGCTAGTAGAAAAGTTCCACAGCCTTCCCATCATCCTTCCGCACCAGCTTCCATCATCAAGCATCCATCTTTGACACCTGGACCAACCACACCTTACCCCAACCTGAACACCAGCTCCAGCCCCCCCACTATCGTAGACCACCGCACCTAGATCCTGGACATCCGCAACCCTCAATGAGGGCCAAATCCACACCAGAATCCCACCAAACTGGTGACTCGGGCATAATTGAAGTCCCCCACTCGTCGCCCTCCTCCAACACAAGTGCAACCCCACCACAATTCGAATAAATCTAACAAACTGATACGGATCAGATTCAGACCAAGGAGAATAATTTTGGCATTAATAAAAATTTCAAGTCTAATTGTTGTTCAAATTGGACCATCCCACACTTCTTGATGTCCAACACTATGGTGGGCCACAACACACTTATTTGGGGCCCAAAATCACTTATCCACATGGAAATGGGTGGAAATTTGTAGCAGCATAATAATTAGGAGAGAGAAGGTGGAGAAAAGTATCATTAAGAGAGAATCCCGCTACTTTAGCTAGTGGGGTCATTAAATGGATTTGGAAAGTGTTTTTTTATGCTTTTTATGTGCCTTTTGGGTTCCCCATACCTTGTAACTCGAATTGGGACATTTTCATTTCTTAATTTTGTCTTTATAATGTATTTTAATCCCTTTGTAATGGGAGTTTTTGAATTGGACGAATTTGTGAAGCTTGCTTGGCATTCTTCTAGCTTTAGCCTCTTCCCTTTGCCTGGAATTGGTGGTGCATCTCCATTGCTAGTTACGTGGTCTTTAAGCGTGGAGAAACCTTGGAGGGTGGCTTTGCCTTTAAGCCTTGTTCGATTCAGCTACATTACACTGGTCCTCTTCGCTTACTCGTTTTGAGATTTCTGGAGACGTATCAGTTGGTATCAGAGCCGTGGTACCGACGAGTAAGTTATATCACATTCTTCTTGTTACTCTCCATCATGTCTCGCAAGAGATGATCTTCTACTCCTCCAACTCCATGGGAAATGGCTAACATATAGCTACAATCACAAATCACTCAAATTGGTGAGAAACTTGCTCAACTATTGAGAGCGCGACAACCTGACTCCCCTCCACCGTGACATCATCCTTGACATCCATCACCCCATAATAGGCGCAATCCAACACCATTTTATGAGGATCATCCAAATGGTGATGATTCCAGTTATTCAGAGGTGGATATGGGAAAAAGAAGAGATGATGAAGATATTGAAAGAGGGTTGAAGATTGACATTCCAAGTTTTTATGGGAGTATGAATCTGGATGATTTTCTGGATTGGATGTGAGAAATTAAATGGTTCTTTGAATTTAAGAATTGTTCTGATGAGAAAAAGTGCAAGGTATCCATTCTGAAATTTAAAGATTATACATCTCTTTGGTGGGAAAATATGAAGAAGCAGTGGGAACGTGATGACAAAGGAAAAATATGCTCATGGGAGAAGTTGAAAAAGATTTTGAGGAGATGATTTCTTCCCATGAATTATAAGAAAGAGCTTTATTTCTGAATTCATAGCCTGCGGCAAGGAGATAAATCTGTTTAAGAGTATATTCGTGAGTTTTATCATTTATTTATGCAAAGTGATGTTCCAGAATATAAAGAGAAAACAATTGCAAGATTGTTGGGTGGATTAAATGAAGAAATTGCACATTTAGTGGAGTTGCAACCATTCTGCTCACTTGATGATGTTTGCAAACTAGCGATCAAGGTGGAAAAGAAAAATTGTACCTCAAAGGAACTGATGCTCAAAAATTACAATATAGGTATAACTTTTTATGAAGGTATTTATTCTAATAAATCTGGTGTTGGTGAGAAATAATTTGGAAGGAACAAGATACTGGATAAAGGGAAAGAGAATGATATGGAACAACCAAAAGGGAAGTCCAACTCCTTTGAATGTGGGAATCGAAAGTGTTTCAAATTCAATGGATATGATCATTTTTAGGCCAATTTCCCTAACAATAGAATTATTACTATTAAATAGATTGAAGTGATTGAAGAGGAAATCAAAGAGGATGAACATGATGGTGAAGAATCTAAAAATGAGGAACATATTATAGAACAAGTTGATGTGGGAAACATGTTGGTGCTACGAAGAGTTTTGCAAGCTCAAATCTGCATGAAAGAAGATCAAAGAGAAAACTTTTTCCAAACTCGTTGCACCATTAATCTGCGGGTATTCATGGAGATTATTGATAGTGGGAGCTATAAAAATGTGGCTTCAACAACACTAGTGGAGAAATTGAAGCTTCAAACTCAGAATCATTCTCACTCGTATAAATTGCAATGTTTGAACAATGGGAGCACACTCCAAGTCAATAAACTGGTTCTATTTTCATTCTCCATTGGTAAGAACTATTGTGATGAAGTATTATGTGATGTTATTCCTATGGATGCTTGTCACTTGTTGTTGGGAAGGCCTTGGTAATTTTATAGGGCAGTGAAATATGATTGGAGGAAGAATACATATTCTTTTCAATATGGGGAAAAGAATATCTCACTTGCTCCTTTGAAGCCATCCCAAACTCTTCCAGGAAAATCTGTTCCCGAAGTGCCCAAAGATAGTCCCTTTATCAACAAAGCTCAAGTGGAGAAATCCATAAATAAGAAAAAGCTAGTTTTTGCTTTATTGATAATGGAAAAGTCGTGCCATGAGGAGAAGAGTCATCAACATCCGTTATCTCATTCATAAATTGGAGAATACCATGAAATTTTTCCTAATGATCTTTTAACAGGATTACCACTATTTAGAGGCATTGAACACCATATTGATCTTTTACCGGGTGCACAATTTCCAAATAAACCAGCATATCGTTGTAATCCTGGAGAATCAAGGGAATTGCAGAAGCAAGTAGACGAGTTGATGGATCGAGGCTTTATAAGGCCAAGCATGAGCCTGTGTTCTGTTCTAGAATTATTGGTGCTGAAAAAAGATGGTACGTATCACATGTGCATTGATATTAGAGCTATCAATAATATTACCATCAAATACAGGTATCTCATCCCACGACTCGATGATATTCTTGATGAATTACATGGTTCATCAATATTTTCGAAGGTTGATCTTCGTAGTGGATACCACCAGATTCGAATGAAGGAATGGGATGAGTGGGAAACGGCCTTCAAAACTAAAGGTGGATTTTTTGAGTGACAGGTCATGCCATTCGGCCTCTCAAATTCTCTTAGCACATTCATGCGACTCATGAATGAAGTTCTAAAACCATTTCTTGGTAAATTTGTGGTTGTTTATTTGGATGATATTTTGATTTATAGAAAATATGTGGAGAGCCATGCGGATCATATTCGGCGGGTATTTGATGTTCTAAGGAAACAAAATCTATATGGTAAGCTTAAAACATGCGAGTTATTTTCAACAGAAGTGGTGTTTTTGGGATATGTGGTAACCAAAGAAGGCATCATGGTGGATGAATCAAAAGTGGAAGCAATCAAGTCCTGACCACAACTAGAATCAATTACTGAAGTAAGAAGTTTCCATGGTTTGGAATCTTTTTATCATCGCTTTGTTTCCAATTTCAGCACTATCATGGCACCTATCACTGAATGCTTTAAAACGGGGAAATTTGAGTGGTCACAGGAAGCAAATGAATCATTTGAAATCATTAATAAAAAGTTGTGGGAAGCACCGGTTTTGGCATTTCCTGATTTTGATAAAGTCTTTGAAGTGGAATGTGATGCAAGTGGAGTTGGGATAAGTGCTATTATCATCCAAAACAAGAATCCTATAGCATATTTCATTGAAAAAATGAATGATTCAAGGAGTAATTACAACACCTATGATAAGGAATTTTATGCTGTTATAAGAGCCCTAGATCATTGGTCTCATTATTTGAGACTGAAGTAGTTTGTTCTTCATTCTGACCATCAGGCATTGAGGTTTATCAATGGTCAACACAAGCTGAGTTCGAGGCATTCAAAGTGGGTGGAATTATTACAATCATTCTCATTTGTGTCAAAATACAAGAAGAGGCAAGATAATCTGGTGGCAGATGCTTTATCTCGAAGGTATGCATTACTTACCATTGTAGATGCTCGAATTCTTGGATTTCATCTTATGAGAGAAGATTATTAGCATGATATGGAGTTTAATTCTATTTTAATCCAATGTCAAGATGGATTTGTGAGGATTATTCTGTACACGATGGGTTTCTCTTTAAGAGAAACAAGTTGTGTGTTCCAAAGGGTAATTACATGTACTTGCTCATTCGGGAAGCACATAAAGGGGGACATTCTGGTCATTTTGGAATCCATAAAACATTGGAGATACTAAAGTATCATTACTACTAGCCGAAGATTCATTCAGATGTCAAAGAAATTCTTTCGAGATGCGGAACATGTCAAAGAGCAAAGATTCAGTTCAAGCCTGGTTTATACACTTCATTACCTATTCTGGAGCAGCCATGGGAAGATCTCAGAATGGATTTCATTATGGATTTAACAAAAACTCATCAAGGTAAAGATTCAATAATGGTTTTTGTAGATCAATTTTCTAAGATGGATCATTTCATACCTTGTCATAAGCCTGAAGCTGCGGTGAAGGTGGTAGAATTGTTTTTCAAAGAGATTGTTCGCCTTCATGGAATTCCTCGCAGCAATGCTTCGGATAGAGACACAAAATTTCTCATCCATTTTTTGAGGAAATTATGGGGGAAATTTGGTACGAAACTTCTTTTCAGAACATCCCATCACCCTCAAACAGATTGGCAAACAGAAGTTACCAATCACACATTAGGCACTATTCTAAGAACATCGGTGAAGAAGGGCATGAGAGATTGGGATTTGCAACTTACCCAAGATAAATTTACATACAATAGATCTCACAGTGCTACCACTAGGCATTCTCCATTTGAAGTGTTTTATGGCATCAATCCAATAACTCCTATATAATTTTGCTCTTTGCCTCTTGATTTTCAAGTGAATATTGATGGGGAGGAGAAGACAAAGAAGATGGAGAAGCTCCATGAATCTATTCGTACTCAAATAGAGAAGTCTAATGATGCATACAAGAGGTGAGAAAACAAGCATCGAAAGCAGGATATTTTCTAACCTGGAGACAAATAGTGGATTCACCTTCGTAAGGAGAGATTTCCATCCAAAAGGAAGAGAAAGATGGCACCATGATCTGAAGTTCCATTCAAAGTTCTTGAACGAGTGGGAAACAATGCCTACAAAATTGATTTACCAGATGATTTTGGTGGCGTTTCTGCAACATTCAACATTGGGGGCTTATCTCCTTACATTGACAAAGATGATGTCATGGATTTGAGGGAAAATCCTCTTCAACCTGGGGGGAATGATATAGATCAGATTCAGCCCAAGGAGAATAATTTTGGGATTGATAAAAATTTCAAGTCCAATTGTTGTTCGAATTGGACCAGCCCGCACTTCTTGATGTCCAACACTATTGTGGGCCACAACACACTTATTTGGGGCCCAAAATCACTTATCCACATGGAAATGGGTGCAAATTTGTAGCAGCACAATAATGAGGAGAGTGAAGGTGGAGAAAAGTATCATTAAGAGAGAATCCTGCTACTTTAGCTAGTGGGGTCATTACATGGATTTGGAAAGTGTTGTTTTATGATTTTTATGTGGCTTTTGGGTTCCCCATACCTTGTAACTCGAATTGGGACATTTTCATTTCTTAATTTTATCTTTATAGTTTATTTTCATCCCTTTGTAATGGGAGTTTTTGAATTGGACGAATTTGTGAAGCTTGCTTTGCATTCTTCTAGCTTTAGCCTCTCCCCTTTGCCTGAAATTAGTGGTGTATCTCCATTGTTTGTGATGTGGTATTTAATCATGGAGAAACCTTGGCGGGCATCTTTTACTTTAAGCCTTGGTCGATTCGGCTACATTACACTGGTCCTCTTCACTTACTCATTTTGAGCTTTCCGGCAACGCATCACAAACAAATCCGAACACCCACACAACATGACCGATCATACCATCCTTAAGCCATCACAATGCCCTCTACACATTCCTTGCACCATCTTGATTCCAGAAAAACCACCAAATCCCTCCCAAACTCAGATCTAGAAGCAGATTTGAGAACCGCATCACCGATGACCAAAAAGGACCCATCCCAAGTTACAAGTCCTTCACACCACACCACCGTCAAGAATAGTCACACCTGTCACCGAGATAGCCAATATAACGAAGGGAAACCCTTACGTAAAAGGATAGCCGGTGAAGAACATGTTGTGCGAATCCCGAGCCCTCATCACCGCGAATGAATAATACTGCCCCATCTGAACAACGATGCTTTCTTTGAGGGAGAACTATAAATAAAGAGGAGGTTGAAGACAGAAGGAAGGGGAAGAAGAGTAGTGACTCAAATCTGCCACGGAGGATTCAAAGAGGAAGCCCTAGAGGTCGCAGCGACGAGAGAGAGATCCCAGGAGAGAGTGACTCCATCTTCTTTTCTAGGGATTATGAGGAGTTTTAGGGGTTTTAGGGTTTTAGGGAATTTAGGGTTTTATAGTCATTTGGGATTTTACAGTTTTTATTTTTATTTTTTTAGGGTTTTTACAATTTTTTACATTTATTTAATGTTTTAGGGGTTTTAAGGGTTTTTAAAGTTTTTAGTGTTTTGTTAGATGTTTTTTGGGATTTTAGGGGATTTTATGCTTTTTAGGGATTTTCAGGGTTTTTATGTTTTCAAGGATTTTTAGGGATTTTTTAGGATTTTTATGGTTTTTACAGTTTTTAGGGTTTTTATGGATTTTGAGGGTTTTCTAGGGTTTTAGGGTTTATTTTTTATTTTTTATGGTTTTTATAATTTTTAGAGTTTCTTAACATTTTTATGGGTTTCAAGGGTTTTTATAGATTTTAGTGTTTTAGGGGTTTTATGGGTTTTTAGGGTTTCTTAGGATTTTTATTGGTTTTTATGCTTTTCATGGGGTTTTCGTGGTTTTTAGGATTTTTATTGGTTTTTATGCTTTTCATGGGGTTTTTGGGGTTTTAGTGTTTTTTACGTTTTCAAGGATTTTTAGGCATTTTTTAGGATTTTTATAGTTTTTAGGGTATTTTAGGGTTTTGAGGGATTTTTAGGGTTTTCCGGGCTTTTTTTGGGATTTTTAGGGTTTTTTATAGTTTTTATGATCTTTTGGGTTTTAGGGGGTTTTTTGAGTTTTTTAGGCGATTTAAGGGTTTTTAGGGGTTTTAACACTTTTTAACCTTTTTGGGGGTTTTAAGGGTTTTTAAAGTATTTAATGTTTTTAGGGTTTTTATGGGTTATTAGGCAAGGAAGGCTCGGGTCCAGGCTATTCCTGGCACCCCCAAAATTTATTAAAAGAAAAGACACAAAGACCCTACAGACAAGGGAGGGGAGGGATCCACCGATCCACACCCAAAACCCCTTACTACTTCAGCCCAAAGGCCACAGAAAGAAAAGGAAAAAACAAAAGAAAAAACAAACAAGTCAAAAGTCCAAAAGGGAGGCCACACAAGGGGAGGATCAGTCAACATCGCCACCAAAATCCTCCACCTCCGCACCTCAAAACCTCATGCCCACACCAAAGTTGTCACCCACAATAGAAAAACTGAAATCTGAATAATCACCCATGTCCATTGAGTCCCATCCAGTCTCAAATTCCTCCTGCATGCCAAGCCTGGATAGAAGCTTCATCCTAGCCTTCTCTTACTCTTCAGAAATTTAAAGCCGCTCTCGCTAATTCACCCTTAGATTAAGTCTGATAGCTCGTTAAGAGGCCCTAGTTGCCATGGGACGTGGGAGGGTAGAGTAATCCCTCCTCCGTCTTCGTCTCGGAGGGGCGGAAGTGGATCCAGCTTCAACACCCGCCTTCACACAAGTGACACCATCACTAGAAGCCGATGGTGACTTCCCTTCTCTTACATTCTGCCCCAGGAGTTTTAGCACCTCCTCTGGTTTTTTTCTCCTTTGACCTGACCATAGCAGCGTTTATCTGACGATCAGCCTCAGCAAACCTCTCCCCAAGCCTCTCAACTTCACCCTCAAGCGGGAACCTTTCCCGTTCCACCCACACAATCTCATGGAGCTACACACAAAAATATTCAGCAGAGGGGACACCATAAAGGACCATAGCCCTCTGCAGGTCCATGGAGGGATCGCCAGCATCGCCGACATTTCCCGGCAGATGGTTAAAGAACTGGCCATTGGGAGGATCCTCAGCACCACTGGTGCTGGCAGAGGGAGGAGATAGCCCAGGCCCCAAGTCAGGTCCCCCCATGCCTGGACACCTGGACAGAACCAGAGGGGCATCACGCCAGTTCATGTGTTGGACTCTGGGGATCCAGGTCTCTTCATCCACCATAGACCTTACCTTAGCTGAAGACAAGATCCACTCATCTCCAGTCCTCGGGCCCTGAGCAACCACTACCTCCTTCAAGACATCTACCACCATCACAGCCACCGCAGCAGGCTCATCCAAGGCTGCAACCTGGAAGTTGTTTGGAGCAAGCACAACACCCTCAGATGCTGGGAAGGATCCAGCAGTGTTCTCATTATCCTTCAAGCCAGCTATACCATCTCATTCCAGATCCAGAGCACAGGGATCCTCGACATTTTCTTTCCAGACACCCACCACAACAGCCTTCCCTAAATCTGCCTGCCTCCTAGGAGAGTCGCCACACCCGTGAACACCCTCAGCAGAAACCCGATCATCCCTCACAACCAGCAGCACTTCCTCCTTATCAGCATTTCCCGAGACACCAGCACCTCCAGCCAGACTCACAATGAAACCACCTGAATCCATCAGGTCCACCTCTAAATCACTTCCAACCAGCAAAGCAGATGAGAAAGGAACATCCGCACCCAGAGGTTGGGAGGAAACAACCTCCTTTGTCCCCTTCACCTCCACTAGAGGGAGGGTAATCTCACCAAAGGACATGCAATCCAGAGCACCACCCCTGACAGTGCCAGAAAACCCTCTAGAGTGGTCGCTGTTCCCAAAACTCCAACAAGAAGAGGAGAAAACCGACCATTACTCAAAAACAACAAGCTGTCTCCATCTGAGTTCTTCCCCCACTGCAATCCAGACAGCATCCACAGGAGGCTTCGAAACATCAATTTCAACAAAGGCCCTTGGTGAAACCGGATGACAAAGTGCCCTAGTCCTACTATGCACACAAAGGAACCTTCCCACCATATTCCCAAGCATCAAAATAATAGAGAAATTTTGAAAGGGAAGGGGAAGCTCAGGAAATCTCACCCAGGTAGCAGCAATCGAGGAACTCCGCTCCAGATGAAAGTCAAATCTCCACCGAAAGAGGGAGAATCGAGCTCCATTGCACGACTGAGGAGTTGCTGACCGGGCAAGAATCAGGTCTTCCTCCATGGAAAAGCGAATCATGATGTGGGATCTATCAAATTGGCCCACAGTCGCCCGAGCCCTAAGATTCTAGAACGCTAAAACAAACCTATAAAAATTGACCACTGGGGGTCGCTGCATTGGGAAACTTGCAACCAGAGTCAGGCAGTGCAGGTCTGAAGCCTCCGTGAACTCCCGAATCAAGAGGGGAAGCTGCAGACGACCTTCGAAAAACTCCGGAACCTTCGGGCAGAGCAGAGTTCTCGGGAAATAGGGTAACAAGTCAGCAGAGGAGAGCGACAAGATGTCCTCTAAGAGAGGATCCTCCCCCACAACAATGGGGGGAGGAGATTCATTTTCCATCATCTTCAACCTGGGAGGAATCCGCCATCGTGAGGGAGTGGGATCGCCAGAATCGCCAGAGTCGCCAGAGCCGCCATCCTTCTTTGGGGTTTTTTTCTTCTATTTTCATAACACAGGTTATTAGGGTTTTTAAGGGTTTTAGGGGTTTTAAGGGTTTTAGGGGTTTTATGGGTTTTAGGGGTTTCTTCATTTTTATTGGGTTTTATGGTTTTTATGTCTCTACGTATTTTTAGGGATTTTTTAGGAAATTTATGGTTTTTAGTGTTTTTATTTTTTAGGGATTTTTAGGGTTTTATGGAGTTTTCAAGGTTTTTAAGAGTTTTCAAGGTGTTTTAGGGTTTTTAGGGATTTCTAGGGTTGTAGGGTCTTTTCAGGTTTTTAGGGGTTTTTTTATTTTTTAGGTATTTATGGTTTTTATGATTTTTGTATCTTTTTTTAGTGGTATTAAGGGGTTTTTAGGTTTTTTTGTGTTTTTTAGGGTGTCTATGGGATTTTATGGTTTTTTAAGGTTTTTAGGGGTTTTTATAGTTTTCATTTTTTTTCTGGGTTTTAGGGGATTTTAGGTTTTTAGGGATTTTTAGTGATTTTTTAGGATTTTTATAGCTTTTAGGGTTTTTGGGGTTTTTAGGGAATTTGAGGTGTTTAGGGTATTAGGGGTTTTTTTTTGGTTTTTTAGGGTTTTTCTAGGTTTTTAGTTTTTTTGGACTTTAGGGTTTGTTTTGAGGTATTTAGGGTTTTATGGTTTTTTAGAGTTTTAAACATTTTTAGGGGTTTTAAGGGTTTTTAGTGTTTTTAGTGGTTTTTAGGTTGTTTAGGATTTTTATGGGGCTTTAAGGTTTTTAAGGTTTTAGGGGGATCTTATTGTTTTCAGAGGGTTTTTAGAGTTTTTAGGATTTTTAATGTTTTCAAGGATTTTTAGTGCTTTTTAAGATTTTTATGGTTTTTAGGTTTTATTTTGGCTTTTAGGTATTTTGTGGGATTTTAGGGGTTTCCATGCTTTTTATGTTCTTTTTGGGGTTTTAGGGTATTTTATAGAGTTTTATGGTTTTTAGAGTTTCTTATCATTTTTAGGGAAAGGAAGATGCAAGGGTCGGGATATTCCCGACCCCCCAAATATATTAGAAGAAAAATACGTAGGAGACAAGGGAGGGGTGGGGTCAAACAACCTGCACCCAAAACCCTCAAAAACCCCAAACCCATTTTTTTAGATTTTTTTGTGGTTTTCTATAATTATTATGGGTTTTCGGGGTTTTAATATTTTTATGGGTTTTTAAGGTTTTCAAGGGGTTTTCATGGTTTTTAGGATTTTTTACATTTTCTGACGTTTTAGGACTTTTTTATGTTACTTAAGTTCTTTTGTATTTTTTATTGGTCTTAGAGAATTTTAGGGGTTTTTAGGATTTGTAGGGTTTTTAGAGATTTTAACGTTTTTAGGGGTTTAATTTTTTTTTTTGCGTTTTTAGGGTTTTAATGTTTTTAGGGGTTCTTATAGTTTTATATGGGTTTTTGGGGTTTTTACATTTCCATGGATTTTTAGGGCCTTTTTAGGAATTTTTTGGTTTTTAGGGTTTTTATGGTGTATAGATTTTTCTTGGGTTTTTAGGGGTTTTATAATTTTTATAGTTTTTTAAACATTTTAAGGGGTTTAAAGGGTTTTTAATGTTTTTGTGGGTTTTTAGAGTTTTTATGGGTTCTTAGGGTCTTTAATGTTTTAGGGGTTTTTTCAAGGTTTTTAGGGGTTTTTATGTTTTTGTGAGTTTTAGGGCTTTTTTAGGATTTTTATGGGTTTTTAGGGATTTTTGGGATTTTTGGAATTTTAGAGTTTTTCAGAGTTTTTTGGGGGGTTTTAGGATGTTTGTGGGTTTTAGGTTTTTTTTTTGTTTTTTTGGGTTTTTTAGGATTTTAGAGTTTTGTAATGTATTTATCTTTTTTATGGGTTTTATGGGTTTTTAGAGTTTTTAGAGGGTTTTTAGCAATTTTTACGGTTTTAGGGGATTTTAGAGTTTTTTAGGGTTTTTAAAGGTTTTATGTTTTCAGGGAATTTTATAGATATTTTTTGATTTTTATGGTTTCTAGGGAGTTGGATGATTTTTGTGGGCTTGCGAGGTTTTTAGTGTTTTTAGAGTTTTTTAAGGATTTTAGGGTTTTTTAGGCTTTTAAGGTTTTTTTTTGTTTTTTGGTGTTTTATTGTTTTTTACAGTTTTATAATATTGTTAGGGGTTTTAAGGGTTTTTATAGTTTTTATTGGTTTTTATAGGTTTTAGGGTTTCTAAGGTTTTTAGAGGGCTTTATGGTTTTTAGTATTTCTAGGGTTTTTTTATGTTTTTAGGGATATTTAGGTATATTTTAGGGTATTTATAATTTTATGGTTTCTAGGGATTTTGACAATTTTTAGGGTTTTTATAGTGCTTATGTTTTTTTGGTGGTTTTTTTTTATTTTTTATGGGTTTAATAGTTTTTTAGTGTTTTTAACGTTTTAGGGGGTTTAAGGTTTTTTAGATTTTTTAGTGGTTTTAAGGAATTTTGGGTTTTTAGGTTTCATAAGGTTTTTAGGGGTTTTATGGTTTTCAGGGGTTTTTTAGGGTTTTTAGGGGGTTTTACATTTTCAATGAAATTTATGGTTTTTATTTTTTTAGGGTTTTTAGGATTTTGAGGGCTTTTAGGGTTTTTAGGGATTTTTAAGGTTTTAAGGGTTTTAGGTGTTTTTAGGGTTTTTGAGTTTTTTTATAGTTTTTATGGTTTTTAGAGTTTTTTAATATTTTTAGGGTGTTTAAGGGTTATTAGAGTTTTTAGTGGTCTTTAGGGTTTTTATTGGTTTTTATGTTTTTTATGGTTTTTAGGGGTTTTTATGGTTTTCGGTGGGTTTTTAGGGTTTTCAGGGTTTTTTTATGTTTTCAAGGTTTTTTATAAATTTTTTAGTATTTTTATTGTTTTTAGGGATTTTGGAGGGTTTTAGGGATTTTCAGGGTTTTGAGGGGGTGTTGGGGGTTTTAGGGTTGCTTTTAAAATTTTTTTGTGTTGTTAAGATATTTTAGAGTTTTTTAATATTTTTTGGTGTTTTAAGGGTTTTTAGTGTTTTTAATGGGTTTTAAGGTTTTTATGGGTTTTTAAGGTTTTTAAGGGCTTTTATTGTTTGATGGTTTTTCCATGGTTTTTAGGGGTTTTGGAATTTTCCTAGATTTTTAATATTTTTTAAGGATTTTTTTGGGCTTTTAGGGTTTTTGTGTTTTTAGGGTTTTTAGGGGGTTTTTTGTGTTTTTTAGGTTTTTATGATTTTTTAGAGTTTTTAATGATTTTGAGGTGTTTTTAGGGTTTTATAGTTTTTATTGGTTTTTAGGGTTTTTATGGTTTTTTATGATTTTAAAGGATTTTAGGGGTTTTATGGTTTCGATTGGTTTTTTCAAGGTTTTTAAGGTTTTTTTATGTTTTTAGGGATTTTTAAGGACTTTTAGGTTTTTTGGTGTTTTAGGGGTTTTTATGGTTTTTAGAGATTTTGAGGGTTTTCTGGGTTTTTAGGATTTTTAGGGGGTTTGAGAGTTTTTAGGTTCTTCTTTTGGTTTTTAGGGTTTTTCTCAATTTTTAGGGTTTATTATAGTTTTTTAACATTTTTAGGGGTTTTTAGGGGTTTGAGGGTTTTTAGTGTGTTTGAGGGTTTTATGGGTTTTTAATGTTTTTGGGTTTTTAATGGTTTTCAGGGGATTTTCAGGGTTTTTCGGGTTTTTTACATTTTTAGGGATTTTTAGGTCCTTTTGAATATTTTTATGTGTTTTAGGGTATTTATGGATTTTTTTTGTTTTTTGGGTTTTTTGGGTTTTTAAGGGTTTTAAAGGGTTTTAAGGGGTTTTAGGGTCTTTGGGTTTTTAGTATTTTTTTGAGTTTTTTTGAGTTTTTATGGGTTTTTAGAGTTTTGATGGGTTTTCATGGTTTTTATGGTTTTTAGTGGTTTTTAGGGGTTTTATGGTATTTTATAGTTTTTATGGGTTTTTATTGTTTTCAAGGGTTTTTCAAGGTTTTTAGGGCTTTTTGTGTTTTTATGGATTTTTAGGGCTTTTGTTAGATTTTTATGGTTTTAATGGATTTTAGATATTTTGATGGGTTTTAAGGGTGTTCAGGGTTTTTAGGGTTCTTAGGGTTTTTTTAGGTTTTTTATGGTATTTTTTGGTTTTAGGTGTTTTTTGAGTTTTTATGGGTTTTAATGTTTTTAGTGTTTTTTAACGTTTTTAGGGGATTAAAGGGTTTTTAGATTTTTTTGTGGTTTTAAGGTTTTCAGGGGTTTTTATGTGTTTTTTTAGTTTTTAGCATTTTTTTACATTTTCATGGATTTATAGGGTTTTCTTAATATATTCACTATTTTTAGGGGCTTTTAGTGTTTTTAGGGATTTTGATGGTTTTAGGATTTTTCATGGTTTTGGGGATTTTAGTTATTTCGTGGTTTTCTTTTTGAGTTTTTTTTGGGATTTTATGATTTTATATACTTTTTAAATATTTTATGGGTTTAAAGTTTTTTAGAGTTTTTAGGGGCTGTTTATGGTTTTAGGGGTATTTAGGGAGTTTCTAGGGTATTTATAGTTTTTAGGGGTTTTAGGGTTTTCTAGGTTTTTAAGATTTTTTATATTTTAAAGGATATTTTGGGATTTTTTAGTATTCTTATGGGTTTTAGGGTTTTAGGGATTTTGAGGGTTTTTAAAGTTTTGAAGGTGCTTTTGGGTATTTTGGGGTTTTCAGGGTTTTTAGGGTCTTTTGGGTTTTTAGGGGCTTTTTATTTGAGTTTTATGGGTTTTAAGGTTTTTTTGAATTTTTATGGATTTCTAGGGTTTTAAAATTGTGCTTAGGGGTTTTATGGTTTTAAGTCAGTTTTAGTGTTTTTTATGTTTTCAGGGGTTTTTAGGGATTTTTTAGGATTTTATGTTGTGTGGTTTTTTATTATTTTTATGTATTTTGAGGGGTTTTAGTGGTTTTCATGGTTTTCTAAGGTTTTTAGGGGTTTTCATGGTTCTTAGGGTCTTTTTAAGTTTTTAGGGTTTTTTTTGAGTTTTTTAGGGTTTTATGGTTTTTTTTAGTTATTTAACATTTTTAGAGGTTTCAAAGTTTTTAGTGGTTTTTAGGGTTTTTATGAGTATTAGGATTTTTTAAGGATTTTAGGGGTTTTACAGTTTTTAGGGTTTTTTAGTGTTTTAGGGTTTTTTTTATATTTTCATGGATTTTTAGGGATTTTTTAGGATTTTTGTGGTTTTTAGGGTATTTTGAGATTTTGAGGGTTTTGGGGGGGTTTCACGGTTTTTGGGGTCTTTAAGGGTTTTTGTGTGTTTTTAACATTTTTAGGGATTTAAAGGGGTTTTAGATTTTTAGTAGTTTTTATGGGGTTTTGGGTTTTTTAAGGTTTTTACAGGTTTTTATGGGTTTTAGGGTTTTTTTCAGGGTTTTTAGGGGTTTTTCAGGGTTTTTAGGGGTTTTTTGTATTTTTCTGGTTTTTAGGGATTTTAGGGGATTTATGATTTTTAGGTTTTGATATTTTAATAGTTTTTAGGGTGTGTAGGGTTATTATTATTTTATTTTAGTGTTTTTTTTGAGTTTTTAGGGTTTTAAAGGGTTTTTATAATTTTTTAACATATTTAGGGGTTTAAAGGTTTTTATTGGTTTTAAGTTTTCATGTGGTTTTAGGGTTTTTTAAGGATTTGGGGGTTTTTATGGTTTTCAGGGTTTTCAGGGTTTTCAGGGTTTTTTACGTTTTTAGGAATTTTTGTGGATTTTTTAGGTTTTTTATATTTTTAGGGTTTTTAGGGGTTTTAGGGATTTTTAGGGTTTTTACGTTTTTCAAGGATTTTATGGTTTTTTTAGGTTTTTATGTTTTTTTTGAGTTTTTTAGGTTTTAAAAGGTTTTTTTGAAGTTATTTAACTCTTTTAAGGGTTTAAAGGGTTTTTAGAGCTTTTAGTGGCTTTAGGGATTTTATGGGTTTTTTTGGGTTTTTGATGTTTGTAAGTGTTTTTATGGATTTCAAGGGGTATTCAGGGATTTTAGGGTTTTTTATGTCTTAATGGATTCTTAGGACTTTTTTATTTTTTATGGGTTTTATGGTTTTTAGGTTTTTTAGGGATTTTTATGTTTTTTAAAAGTTTTTTAGGGTTTTTAAGGATTTTTAGGATTTTTTATTTTTTAGGGGTTTACGATTTTTGATAGTTTTTATTATTTTTAGGGTTTTTAAGGGTTCTTAGAGTTTTAGTGGTTTTATGGTTTTTATTGATATTTATGGTTTTTAGTGTTTTAGGTTGTTTTATTTTTTTCAGGGGCTTTCATGGTTTTTATGGTTTTTTACGCTGTCAGGTATTTTTATGGATTTTTTAAAAAAAATTATGGGTTTTTTGGATTTTTTAGGTTTTTAGGGATTTTGAGGGTTTTTAGGGTTTTTCATGGGTTTTAGGGTTTTTAGGGTTTTTAGGGGTTTTAGGGTATTTTTTTGGTTTTTATGTTTTTTTTTATGTTTTTAGGGTATTAAATGTTTTTTAGATTTTTTTAATGTTTTTAGGGGTTTAAAGATTTTTTATAGTTTTTAGTGGGTTTTTAGAGTTTTTATTAGTTTTTAGGCCTTTTAAGGGTTTTAGGGGGGTTTCAGGATTTTTAGGGATTTTTAGGGCTCTTTTAGGTTTTTTATTATTTTTACATATTTTGAGGGTTTTGAGGATTTTCAAGGTTTTTCAAGGTTTTTAGGGTTTTCAGTTTTTATGGTTTTATGATGTTTTAGGGTTTTTTTGAATTTTTAGGGTTTTAATGGTTTTTATAATTTTTTAATGTTTTTAGGGTTTTAAAGGGTTTTTAGAGTTTTTATTTGTTTCTTAGTTTTTATGGTTTTTAAGGTTGTTTATGGTTATTAAGGGTTTTTATGGTTTTAGTGGTATTTTAGAAGTTTTCAGGTTTTTATGTTTTTAGGGAGTTTGAGAGTGATTTTAGGATTTTTATGGTTTTTAGGAATTTTTAGGGTTTTTTGGTTTTTTTAGGATTTTTAAGGATTTTTAAGTTTTTTAGAGGTTTTCAGGGTTTAATGGATTTTTTGGGTTTTAGAGTTTTTTTTGAGTTTTTTTTGGGTTTTTATGGTTTTTAGAGTTTTTAATGGTTTTAGGGGTTTACAGGGTATTTAGTGTTTTTATAGGTTTTAAAGGTTTTTATGGTCTTTGAGGGGTTTTTACGGGTTTTCGGAGTTTTTATGGTTTTTATAATTTTTAGGGTTTTTTATGTTATTAGGGATTTTTATGTATTTTTTAGGATTTTTGTGGGGTTTTAGGGATTTTAGGGATCTGTGCGTTTTTGCGGTAGTTTTTAGGGGTTTAAATTTTTTTCAATAAATTTAGGCTCTTTTTGAGTTTTTAGGATTTCTTCTTGAGTTTTTTTAGGTTTTTAAGGGTTTTTTTAATGTTTTTAGGGGTTTAAAGGGGGTTTTAGAGTTTTTAGTGGGGTTTTAAGTATTTATGGGGTTTTGGGTTATTTAATTTTTTAGGGGTTTTTATAGTTTTCAAGAGTTTTTCAGGGTATTTAGGGTTTTTAATTTTCTTTGATATTTTTATGAGGTTTTCCAGATATTTATGGTTTTCAGGGTTTTTAAGGATTTTGAGGGGGTTTAGGGTTTTCATGGTTTTGGGGGTTTTTAGGATTTTCAGTGTTTTAATGTTCTTTTGGGGGTTTTAGGGGTTTTTCAGTTTTTACAGGTTGTAAGATTTTTTATAGTTTTTTAACGTTTATAGATGGTTGAGGGTTTTTAGAGTTTTTGTGGGTTTAGGGTTTTTAGGGGTTTGGGGGTTTTTAATATTTTTAGGGGGTTTTATGGGTTTAAAGGGGTTTTCAAGGTTTTTTATGATTTCATGGATTTTGAGGGGTTTTTTATGATTTTTATGCTTCGTAGGTTTTTTTGGTTTTTACGGATTTTGAGAATTGGGGGGGGGGGGGGTTGAGTTTTTTTAGTGTTTTTTGGCTCTTTTTGGGTTTATGGTTTATTTCAGTTTTTAGATTTTTAAGGGTATTTAATGTTTTTAGGGGTTTAAAATGTTTTTAGAGTTTTTTAGTTTGTTTTGGGGGTTTTCTAGTTTTTTAGTGTTTTTATGGTTTTTAGGGGGTTTATGGTATTCAGGGATATTTCTGGGGTTTTAGGGTTTTTTTTATATTTATCAGGTATTTTTATGGATTTTTAGGGGTTTATGGTTTTTATTATTTTTATGGTTTTTAAGGGGTTTTAGGGATTTTGATGGTGTTTAGGGTTTTTAATGTTTTTACGGTTTCTATGGAAATTTGGGGGTTTAGGGGTGTTTTTTAGTTTTTTAGGGTTTTAAGTTTTTTTAGATTTTTTGATGTTTTTAGTGGTTTAAAAGGTTCTTAGAGTTCTTATTGGTTTTTAGGGTTTAATGGGTTTTTAGGTATTTTCTATTTTGAGGGGTCTTTGTGGTTTTTAGGGGGATTTTAGGGTTTTTATAGATACTTAAGTTTATATGGATTTTTAGGTCTTTTTTAGGATTTTTATGGATTTTAGGGGTTTTATAGTTTTTTTTTCAGGATTTTGACGGGGTTTAGGGGTTTCTAGAGTTTTTTAGTATTTTTAGGTTTTGAGGTGTTTTATTGTCTTTTTGAATTTTTATGGTTTTTTTGAGTTTTTTATGGTTTTTTAAGTTTTTAGAGTTTTTTAACACTTTTCTAGGTTTAAAGGGTTTTTGGAGCTTTTAGTGGGTTTTTCGGGTTTTAATGTTTTTAATGGTTTTTAGGTATTTTTATGGTTTTCAGGGGTTTTTCAGGGTTTTTAGGTATTTTTACATTTTCATGTATTTTTAGGGCTTTTTTTAGAATTTTTATGGGTTTTAATGGTTTTTTATGGTTTTTAAGGATTTTATTGGGGGGGGGGTTAGGTTTTTCAAGGTTTTTTTGGGTTTTTAGGGGTTTTGAGTTTTTTAGAGTTTTTTAACATGTTGAGGGGTCTTAAGGATTTTTAGTGTTTTTAGTGGTCTTTTGGATTTTTAGAGGTTTTATGGTTTTTAAGGTTGTTTGGATTATTGTGGTTTTAATGGGGTTTTCAGGGTTTTTTATGTTTTCAGGGGTTTTTAGGGTTTTTTAGGAATTTTACGGTTTTTTGGGTTTTTAGGAATTTTTGGGGGTTTGGGGGGGGGGTTAGGGTTTTTTGGGGGTTTTTTTGGGTTTTGGGGGTCTTTTGGGTCTTTATAGGTATTTTTAGTTTTTAGTGGTTTTAAGGTTTTCTAGAGTTTTTTTTAAAAAAAATTAAGGGGTTTAAGGGGTTTTAGAGTTTTTAGTGGTTTTTAGGGTTTTTATGAGTTTTTTGGGTTTTTTTATGGTTTTAGGGGTTTTTATGATTTTCAGGGTTTTTCAATGTTTTTAGGGTTTTATTGGGTTTTTAGGGAAATTTATGGTTTTATAGTTTTTAGCGATTTTAGGGGTTTTCAGTGTGTTTAGGGACTTTTTTGGATTTTTAGAGTTCTTTTGAGTTTTTAGGTGTTTTAAGGGGTTTTTTTATTTTTTAATGTTTTTAGGGGTTTTAAGGGTTTATAGAGTTCTTAGTGGTTTTAGATTTTTTATGGGTTTTTTGGTATTTTATGGTTTTTGGGGTTTTTTCTTAATTTTAGGGGGGTCTTAGGGTTTTTTGGGTTTTTTACATTTTCAGTTATTTTGACAGATT
Source organism: Viscum album (assembly GCA_963277665.1). Lineage (NCBI taxonomy): Eukaryota > Viridiplantae > Streptophyta > Magnoliopsida > Santalales > Viscaceae > Viscum > Viscum album. The sequence goes on along the minus strand of OY728141.1, from coordinate 1,883,314,484 downwards.
TTTTTTGGATTTTTATATTTTTAGGGATTTTAGGGATTGTGGGGTCTTTTGGGGTTTTCAGTTTTTTAGGGTTTTAGGGTTTTTTGGGTCTTTTTGAGTTTGAGGGTTTGTTTTAGTTTTTTAGGATTTTAAGACTTTGTATAGATTCTGCACATTTTTACAGGTTTTAATGGTTTTTCGAGTTTTTAGTGGGTTTTTGGGTTTTTATGGGTTTTAAGGTTTTTATGGGTTTTAATAGTTTTCATGGGGTTTTTAGGGTTTTTAGTGACTTTTTACTTTTTTTTGAATTTTAGTGATTTTTTATGTTTTTTATGGTTTTAGGGATTTTTTTTTGAGTTTGTAGGGTTTTTTAGAGTTTTATAACATTTTGAAAAAAATTTAGGGGTTTAATGGGTTTTTAAATTTTTTAGTGGGGTTTTAGGGTTCTTTTGAGCTTTGGGGTTTTTTTAATGATTTTAAAGGTTTTTATTATTTTCAAGATATTTTCAACTCTTTCAGGGTTTTTATGTTTTCATGGATTTTAGGGATTTTATTGATTTTTTATGTTTTTTTGGAGTTTTAGGGGTTTTTCCGGATTTTGAGTGTTTTAGAGAGTTTTGGGGGTTTTTTAATGTTTTTAAGTTTTTTAGGGATTTTTTTATGGTTTTTTAGTCTCTTAGGGTTTTTAACATTTTTTAATGTTTTTTAACATTTTAGGGGTTTTAAGGGGTTTTAGAGTTTTATTGGTTTTTTGGGTTTTATGGGGTTTTGGTGGTTTTAAGGTTTTCAGGGGTTTTATGGTTTTCCGAGTTTTTAGGGTTTTTTAAAAATTTAGGAATTTTTAGAGATTTTTTAGGATTTTTATGGTTTTTAGGTTTAGGGTTTTAATGGATTTTGAGGGTGTTTAGGGTAAGGAAGGCTCGAGACTAGGCTAGCCTGGCCCCCAAAATTTTATAACAAAAAGAGAGAGAGAACAGGGCGCTACAGGGAGGGGTTACATAACCGTGTGTGTAGTTCACCCTTCATGTCAAAATCCATGAGTGAGGAGAAAGAGGGTGTGGCGAAGAAGGACCACAATGAACACCTCTCCACAATGGATTGTTTGGAAAGAGCATTCGCAACCGCATTCACCTCCCAATAGGCATTTGTCACAGTAAGATTCAGCCTTTGACACAGGGTGAGGTATTCCATCCATTGAGGAAGGATCCTCCACGAAACATCCCTAGATCTCTTTTTCAGGGCATTCACAACAAGCATGGTGTCAGATTCAAGCCATATGAAGCTCCACCCAAAGCTGACGACATACTTAATCGCCTTTATCATGGACCACATTTCAGCTTCAAGGTTGCATCCATCACCAATGAAGTGATGAAAACATCCTTTGACAAAGCCACGATAGGTGCGAAAGACTCCACCACACCTAGCAGGACCTGGCGCACCCAGGGCCGCACCATCCACGTTAAGCTTAATCCAAGAGGGAAGTGGGGGGATCCAGTGGATGAACATGGGGACCATTGGATTTTTGGCCCTACCAGAGTCACCAAGAAGCCAGAGAATAATGAGTTCACTAACATCATTCGCCATTGAGCCGGTATGGATGTGGGACGCCACATAAACAGCCTTGTGAATCATCACCACCCCACCATGGATGGAGAGCCTCTTATTATTGAAGGAAACTAAATTTTGAGTAGTCCAAATATAGGAGTTGGTGGCTACAGAGGCAACCATCAGGAGGTTACATACCTGTTCACTATAGTCCCAACAGTTCAAGTCGCACAAGAGTTCGAAGAGAGGCTTGTCCAGGAAAGCTGGGAGCCCAAAAATCTGCGTTAAGTAACCCCAAAGCGCTACACTAAATCTACATTGGATAATGGTGTGCTGAATATTCTCTTCAGCATGAAGGCAGAGAAAGCATACGGAGGCAAGGCTGTGTCCATCTTTCTGCAACTGGTTCTGCATTGGCAGTCAATTCTTCTAGATTTTCCAAAGAAGGACATGGCTGGATGGTGGGATGAAATTCCTCTTAAATTCGAATAGCCAGGCCGTGGGAGGGGATCCCCAAGTGCAATTGTACCGATAATAATCCTTAGCATTAATTCTCCCAACAAGGTTGGGTTTCCAAATCTATATGTCAAAGTCAACAAAGGCGTATCAGTGGATTTGAAAAAAAGGCTTCAGTTGGGAGGAATGCCTCAAACTCTTCTAGTAGTGGAATGAACGCCGCAATGGACAAGCTCCTAAGACCAGCAGGAGGAATCATGCATTCCTGAAGAGGCCTATCAAGATAGGTCGTAGAACAATCATTCAGCTTCAAGTGCTTTGAAACAATCCATTTCTAGTGAGAGATAATACCCTTGTACAAATCATGAACTACTAGCCAAATAGAGGAGGGGAAGTAACCCGCATACTCATCATAAAGTTTGATCACAAACCTTTCCCGAGTGAAGACAAAGCCCCCAATCCTGTGATTAAGCAGCCCCCAAGTAAATTTAGCAAGGAGAGCATCATTATATCGTCTGAGGTCTTTAATTTCAATCCCTACCAGCTCAGTTGGTTTGGTACAGTCCCTCCAGGCCACCGTAACCAGTTTCCTTTCACTTATGCATCCCGTCTAGGAAAAGTTCATGATCTTTGCTTTCAGGTCCTTAAGAAGGTTAACCGGCCATCTGTAGATAGATAAAGCGTAAGTGAACATTGATTTGATCACCAAGTTGATAAGGTAGACCCTTCCATCTTGCGATAGGCACTTCCATTTTGCCAGCTGCTGAGTAATTCTAGTGGCATTGCTCTCAAGGTGACGGCGCTTGACACGCCCCCAGAAGATGTTGAGGGTGTTTAGGGGTTTTTATGGTTTTTAGGGTTTTTTTGGGTATTTATGGTTTTTAGGGTCTTTTTAGGTTTTTAGGTTTTTTTAGTTTTTAGGGTTTTAATGGTTTTTTTTCATTTTTTTGAGTTTTTTAGGGTTTTTAGGGGTTTTAGGGTTTTTAGGGGTTTTCAAGGTTTTAGTGTCTTTTGGGCTTCTAGGATTTTTTTTGAGTTTTTAATGGTTTTTTACAGTTTTTAAGGTATAACCTTTTTAGGGGTTTAAAGGTTTTTTATAGTTTTTAGTGATTTTTAATGATTTTAGGGATTTTATGTTTTTTAAGGGGTTTAGGGGTTTTTATGGTATTTGGGGTTTTTTTTTAGGGTTTTAGGGGTTTTTTTGTTTTTATGGATTTTTTAGTATTTTTACGGGTTTTATGGTATTTTAGACGTTTTAGGGATTTTGAGGTGTTTTTTGGGTTTTCAATGATTTTAGGTTCTTTTATGGTTTTAGGGGTTTTTTGAGTTTTTTTGGGGTTTTAAGGCTTTTTTGTGTTTTCAACGTTTTTGGGGTTTAAAGGGTTTTTAGAGTTTTTTATGGTTTGTGGGTTTTTATGGTTTTTAATGTTTTTAGGGGTTTTATGGTTTTTAGGGGTTTTCAGGGGTTTTAGGGTTTTTTAGGATTTTATAGATTTTTAGGGATTTTTTTGGATTTTTTTGGTTTTATGGTTTTTAGGGTTTTGGGGACTTCGATAGATTTTAGGATTTTTTAGGGTTTTTAGTAGTTTTAGGGTTTTTAGGGTCTCTTTTGGTTTTTAATATCTTTTCTAGTTTTTTTAGGATTTTAAGGTTTTTAGAGGTTTTTAACATTTTTAGGGGTTTAAATGGTTTTTAGAGTTTTTAGCGGTTTTAGGGATTTTATCTGTTTTTAGAGTTTATTAAGGTTTTAAGGGTTTTTATGGTTTTCCGTGGATTTTCAAGGTTTAAATGGTTTTTTATGTTTTCTTGGTTTTTTAGGGTTTTTAGGGGTTTTGGGGTTTTTAGGGACTTTCTAGGTTTTAGGCATTTTTTGAGTTTTTTAGGGTTTTTAGATTTTTTTTAATGTTTTGAGGGATTTTAAGGGTTTTTTTGAGTTTTTAATGTTATTTAGGGTTTTAGGGATTTTAAAGGTTTTTTGGGGTTTTTATGGTTTTCATGATTTTTTCAAGGTTTTTATGCTTTTCATGGTTATTATGGTTTTTTACGTTTTCCAGTATTTTTAGGGCTTTTAGGATTTTTATGGTTTCTAGAGTTTTTAGGGTTTTAAGAATTTTGAGATTTTTAGGGGTTTCAGGGTTTTTAGGATTTTCTACAGTTTTTAGGTTCTTTTTGGGCTTTTAGGGTTTTTTAAAGTTTGTTAGTGTTTTAAGGTTTATTAAAGTTCTATAATGTTTTTGGAATTTTACAAGGTTTTAAGGGTTACTAGAGTTTTTAGTGAGTTTTTATGATTTTATGAGGTTTTGGTGGTTTTAATTTTTTTGGGGATTTTATGGTTTTGAGGATTTTTTCATGCTTTTAAGGGTTTTTATGTTTTTAGGAATTTTTTTGGCTGTTTTAGGATTTTTATGGTTCTTTTGGTTTTTAGGATTTTTAGTGATTTAGAGGGTATTTTAGGGTTTTTAGAGGATTTAGGGGCTTTCAGGGTTTTTAGGGGGTTTCAGGATTTTTAGTGTCTTTTTAGGTTTTTACAGGTTTTTTTTGAGATTTTAGGGTTTTTAATCTTTTTTAGAGTTTTTAAACATTTTCAGGCATTTTAAGGTTTTTAAGGTTTTTAGTGGTTTTTATGGTTTTATTGGTTGTTAGATTTTTTATAGATTTAGGGGTTATTATGGGTTTCAGGGGTTTTTAGTGTTTTTAGGGTTTTTTAGTGTTTTTTTATGTTTTCATGGATTTTTAAGGTTTTTAAGGATTTTTTTGGGTTTTTAGGGTTTTTGTGGGTTTTAGGGATTCTGAGGGTTTTTAGGGGTTTTCATGGTTTTTTAGATTTTTAGGGGTTTCAATTGTTTAAGGGCAAGAAAGGCTCGGGTCTAGGATATTCCTGGCACCCCCCAAAATTTATTAAAAGAAAAGACACAAAGACCCCGCAGACCAGGGTGGGGAGGGATCCACCGATCCACACCCAAAACCCCTTACGACCTCAGCCCAAAGGCCACATAAAGAAAAGAAAAAATAAAAGCAAAAACAAACAAGTCAAAAGTTCAAATTGGAGGTCACACATGTGAAGGATCAGTCAAAATCGCCACCAAAATCCTCCATCTTTTCACCTCGAAACCTCATGCCCCCACCAAAGCCGTCACCCACATTAGAAAAACTGAAATCTAAATCATCAACCATGTCTGTTGAGTCTCATCCAGGCTCAAAATCCTCCTGCATGCCAAGCCTGGATAGTAGCTTCATTCTAGCCTTCTCTTGATCTTTGTAAATTGAAAGCCGCTCTCGCTTATTCACCCTTAGATTAAGTCTGACCGTTCGTGAAGAGGCCCTAGTTGCTATGGGACATGGGAGGGCAGAGTAATCCCTCCTCCGTCTTCATCTCGGAGGGGCAGAAGTGGATCTAGCTTCAGCACCCGCCTTCACACAAGAGACACCATCACTAGCAGCCGATGGTGCCTTCCCTCTCTTACATTCTGCCCCAGGAGTTTTAGCACCTCCTCTAGTTTTTTTCTCCTTTGACCTGACCATAGTAGCGTTTATCCGACGATCAGCCTTAGCAAACCTCTCCCCAAGCCTCTCAGCTTCACCCTCAAGTGGGAACCTTTCCCATTCCACCCACACCATCTCATTTAGCTGCACACAAAAATCTTCAGCAGAGGGGACACCATGAAGGACCATAGGCCTCTGTGGGTCCATGGAGGGACCGCCAGTGTCGCTGGCATTTCCCGGCAGAGGGTTAAAGAACTGGCCACTGGGAGGATCCTCAGCGCTGCTTGTGCTGGAAGAGGGAGGAATTTTTGGTGGGTTCTTACAATTTTATGGGGTTTTAGTAATTTTTATGGTTTTAGGTGTTTTTACAGTTTTCAAGGGTTTTTATGGGTTTTTAGGGATTTTTACATTTTCAGGGACTTTTAGGGATTTTTAGGATTTTTATTGTTTTTAGGGTTTTTAGAGGTTTTAAGACCTTTTGGGGTTTTTAGGGGTTTAAAGGTTTTTTAAACTTTTTTAACATTATTTGGGTTTTAAGGGTTTTTTGAGTTTTTAGTGGGTTTTTAGGGTTTTATGGGGTTTTGGTTTTTTTTATGACTTTTAGGGGTTTTATGTTTTAAGGGAGATTTCAAGGTTTTAGAGTTTTTTACATTTACAGAGACTTTTCATAATTTTTTAGGTTTTATATGGTTTTAGTGTTTTTAGGGTGTTTTAGGGTTTTAGGGTTTTTATGGGTTTTCAAGCATTTAAGGTTCTTTTGGGGGTTTGGGGTTTTTTTTGAGTATTTTAGTGTTTTTATGGTTTTTAATGTTTTAGGGTATTTAAAGGTTTTTAGAGTTTTTAGGGGTTTATGGTTTTTAGGTGTTTTTCAAGGTTTTTAGGGTTTTTTACATTTTCAGGGATATTTAGTGTTTTTAGGATTTTTTAGTTTTTTATGGGTTTTCAAGATTTTGAGGGGTTTTAGGGTTTTTTTTTTATTTTGGGTTTTTTGGGTGTTTTTGGTTTTTAGTGTATTTTAATGTTTTTTAGAGCTTTAATGGTTTTTATAATTTTTTAACATTTTAGGATCTTCAAGGTTTTTTAAATATTTTAGTGGTTTTTTAGGGTTTTTATGGGTTTCTAGGGGTTATTAAGGTTTCTAGGGGTTTTAATGGTTTTCAGGTGTTTTAATGTGTTTTTGGGATTTTTTATGTTTTCAGGAATTCTTAAGGGTTTTTAGAATTTTTATGGTTTTGAGGGTTTTTTAGTGTTTTTCAAAATTTTCAAGGTTTTCAGGGGTTTTTAGGATTTTAGGGATTTTCAAGGTTTTAGTTTCCTTATGTGTTTTCAGGGTTTTTTTTTGAATTTTTAGGGTTTTTAAGTTTTTTTAGGGCCTTTACTATTTTTCTGGGTTTTAAGCGTTTTTAGAGTTTTTAGTGGGTTTTAGGGTTTTTAGGGGTTTTTAAGGTTTTAGGGGTTTTATGGTTTCTAGAAGGGTTTTAGGATTTTTTAGGATATTTTTGGTTTTCTAGATTTTTTAACATTTTTAGGGGTTTAAAGGGATTTTATAGTTTTTAGTGGGATTTTAGAGGTTTGATGGGTTTTTAGGGTTTTTAAGGTTTTTGTGGGTTTTAAGGGGTTTCAGGGGTTTTAGAGTTTTTTACATTTTCAAGGATATTTAGGGACTTTTATGAATTTTATGGGTTTTGGGGTTTTTTAATGTTTTTACTGATTTTGTGGGTTTATAGGGTTTTGAGGGTTTTTTATGGTTTTTTAGGGGTTTTAAGACCTTTTTTGGGTTTTGGGTTGTTTTTTAGTTTTTAGGGTTTTTAATGTTTTTAAGAGTTTTTTAACATTTTAAAGGGGTTTTAAGGCTTTTTTGAATTTTTAGGAGGATTTTAGGGTTTTTATGCGGTTTTAGGGGTTTTTATGGTTTTTAGGGGGTTTTATGGTTTTTAGGGGGTTTTATGGTTTTTAGGGGGTTTTCAGTGTTTCTAAGGATTTTAACATTTTTAAGGAATTTTTATGATTTTGATGTTTTTAGGTGTTTTTAGGATTTTTAGGTATTTTGATATTTTTTAGAAATTTTCAAGGTTTTTGGTGTTTTCAATGTTTTAGGGTTTTAGGGTATTTTTGGGTTTTTTGAGGTTTTCAAGAGTTTTTTAGGGTTTTATGTTTTCTGAAGACTTTTAACATTTTTAGGGTTTTAAAGGGTTTTTTTTGTTTTTAGTGGTTTTGGGTATTTATGGGTTTTTAAGGTTTTTATGGGATCTATGGATTTTAGAGGTTTTTTTGGGTTTTAGAGTTTTTTTTGTGTTTAGGGATTTTTAAGGGATTTGTAACATTTTTATGGTTTTTATGGTTTTAGTTTTTTAGTGATTTTTTGGGGTTCTAGGGGTAGTCATGGTTATTATGGTTTTTATTTCTCTTTCGGAATTTTAGGGTATTTTTGCGATGTTTGGGTTGTTTTAGTTTTTAAGGTTTTTAAGGCTTTTATAGTTTTTTACATTTTTAAGGATTTTAGATTTTTTTAGTTGTATTTATGGTTTTTTATGGTTTTTATGTTTTTTATGGTTTTTAAGGGTTTTTAGGGTTTTCTGAAGTTTTTATGGGTTTTATGGTTTTTAAAGGGTTTTCAGGGATTTCGGGTTTTAATGTCTTTTGGGATTTTTGGGGATTTTTAGGATTTTTATGGTTTTCATGTTTTTTAGGGTTTTTAGGGATTTGAGATTTCTTACAGTTTTTTTAGGTTTTTAGGGTTTTTAGTGGTTTTCATGGTTTTAGGGTCTTTTGGTGGTTTTACAGGGTTTTTGTGTTTTTTATGGTTTCTAAGGTTTTTTAGAATTTTTAACAATTTTTAATGTTTTTAAGGTTTTTATAGTTTTTTGTGGTTTTCATATTTTTATTGGGGTTTATGTATTTTTATGGTTTTAGGGTTTTTTTCTGGGTTTTAGGAGTTTTTTCAAGATTTTAGGGTTTTATACATTTTTAAGGATTTTTAGGGAGTTTCTTTAGAATTTTATGGTTTTTTTGGTTTATAGGGGTTTTAGGGATTTTGAGGGGTTTTAGGTGTTCTCTAGGTTTTTAAGATATTTAGGGGTTTTTAATGTTTTTAGGGTGTTTTTTGGGTTTTTTGGGATTAGATGTTTTTTAGAGTGTTTTAATATTTTTAGGGGGTTTCAGGTTTTTTTTAGTTTTTAGTGGTATTTAAGGTTATTATGGGTTTTTATGGTTTTCAGGGATTTTTAGGGTTTTTAGGGTTTTTTACATGTTTAGGTATTTTTTGGATTTTTATTGTTTTAAGGGTTTTAGGGACATTAATGTGTTTTAAGGGTTTTTAGGGGGTTTTATGGGTTTAGGGGTTTTCAAAGTTTTTATGATATTTTGGTGTTTTTAGGATTTTTTTTGAGTTTTTTAACATTTTGAGGGGTTTTTATATTTTTTTTGTGTTCTAGGGGTTTTATTAATTTTTAGGGTTTTTAAGGTTTTATGGGTTTTTAAGGTATTTTTAGGTTTTTAATGTTTTCAGGGATTTTTAGGGATTATTATAGATTTTTATTGTTTTTAGGGTTTTTATGGGTTTTTAGAGTTTTTAAGGTTTTTCAAGGTCTTAAGGTTTTTATGGTTTTTTAGGATTTTTAAGGTCTTTTGGGGTTTTTATGGATTTTAAATCTTTTTAGAGTTTTTTATGGTTTAAATGGGTTTTAAAAGTTTGTAGTGTTTTTAGCGGGTTTTATGGGTTTTTAAGGGTTTAGGGGTCTTTATGGTTTTCAGGGGTTTTCAGGGTTTTTTAGTTTTTTTTCCTTTTATTGATTTTTAGTATTTTTATGGGTTTTAGGGGTTTTTAGGTTTTTTACTGATTTTGAGCGTTTTTAGGGGTTTTCAGGGTTTTTAGGGTTTTTGGTGTTTTAGGGGTTTTAGGGGTTTTAGGGTTTTTTTAGTTTAATGAGGGTTTAAAGGATTTTTATATTTTTTTAACATTTTAGGGGTTTAAAGGGGTTTTAGAGTTTTTAGTGGTTTTTTTTTGTTTTTTTTGGTTTTTAAGGTTTTGGGGGGTTTTTATGGTTTCATTGGTTTTTAGTGTTTTTATAGTTTTTTATGTTTTAAGGGATTTTTCGGTTTTTCTTAGGATTTTTTGGGTTTTAGGGTTTTTGAGGATTTTATAGATTGTGAGGGTTTTTAGGGGTTTGTAGGGTTTTTTTGGAGTTTTGGGGTCTTTTGAGTTTTTAGGGAATTTTTAGTTATTTAGGGTTTTAAGGTTTTTATAGTTTTTAACCTTTTTATGGGTTTAAGGATTTTTAGATTTTTTAGTGTTTTTTAGTGTTTTTATGGTGTTTTAGGGTTTTTAAGTGTGTAGGGGGTTTTTAGGATTTTTATGGGTTTTATGGGTTTTGGTATTTTGAGGGTTTAAAGGGTTTTTAGGATTTTTAGGGGTTTTATAGTTTTTTAGGGTTTTAATGTCTTTTTTTTGGTTTTAGGTTTTTTTAGTTTTTAGGGGTTTAATGTGTTTTAGAGATTTATATGTTTTGTAATATATTTAGGGGTTTTAAGGGTATTTAGAGTTTCTACTGTGGTTTTAGGGTTTTTATTGGATTTATAGTTTTTTAAGGTTTTATGGATTTTTATAGTTTTTAGGGGTTTTTTACGTTTTTAGGTGGTTTTATGCTTTTAGTGTTTTTTAGGGTTCTTTATAGGTTTCAGGGGTTTTTAGGGTTTTTTACATTTTTTTGTCTTTTTTAATGAATTTTTTGTATTTTTATGGGTTTTAAGGTTTTTTAGGTTTTTTTATTAATATTTTGAGTGTTTTTAGGCGTTTTCAGGGTTTTTAGGGTTTTTAGGGTTTTGGGGGGTTTAGGGGTTTTAGGGTTTTTTTAGTTTTATAGGGGTTTAAAGGTTGTTTATATTTTTTTAACATTTTAGGGGTTTAAAGGGGTTTTAGAGTTTTTAGTGGTTTTTTTGGTTTTTTTGGTTTTTAAGGTTTTTGGGGGTTTTTATGGTTGCATGGGTTTTTAGTGTTTTGATTGTTTTTTTTGTTTTCATGGATTTTTATGTTTTTCTTAGTATTTTTATGGGTTTTTTTGGGTTTTGAGGATTTTATGGATTGTTAGGGTTTTTAGGGGGTTGTAGGTTTTTTTGGGGTTTTGGGGTCTTTTTGGTTTTTAGGGAATTTTTAGTTGTTTAGGGTTTTAAGGTTTTTATAATTTTTTAACCTTTTTAAGGATTTAAGGATTTTTAGAGTTTTCAGTTGTTTTTAGTTTTTTTATGGTGTTTAGGGTTTTTAAGGTTTTAGGGGTTTTTTAGGATTTTTATGGTTTTTAGGGGTTTTGGTAGTTTGAGGGTTTTTAGGGTTTTTAGGATTTTTAGGGGTTTTATAGTTTTTTAGGGTTTTTAATGTCTTTTTTTTTATTTAAGTGTTTTTAGTTTTTAGGGGATTAAGGTGTTTTAGAGATTTATATGTTTTGTAATATTTTTAGGGGTTTAAAGGGTATTTAGAGTTTTTAGTGTGGTTTTAGGGTTTTTATTGGATTTATAGTTTTTTAAGGTTTTATGGTTTTTTATAGTTTTGGGCGTTTTTTAGGTTTTTACGTGGTTTTTTATGTTTTTAGGGTTTTTTAGGGATTTTTTAGGATTTTTAAGGTTTTAGGGTTTTTACGGTATTTAGGGTATTTTTGAGTTTTTAGGGTTTTTATTTGAGTTTTTTAGGGTTTAAAGATTTTTTATAGTATTTTAACATTTTAGGGGTGTTCCAGGTTTTTAGTGTTTTTAGTGGTTTCAGAGGTTTGGGGGGGGTTAGTTTTTTGTAAGGTTCTTAGGGCTTTTTCATGGTTTTTAGGGTTTTTTTGTTTCCATGGATGATTAGGAAATTTTTAGTGTTTTTATGGGTTTTTGGGTTTTTGGTTTGTTTAGGGATTTTGAGGGTTTTTAGGGTTTGTATGGGGTTTTATTATTTTTAGGGGTTTCTAGGGCTTTTTGGGTCCTTTAGGGTTTTTAGGGTTTTTTGAGTTTTTAGGGGTTTTATGGTTTTTTAGAGTTTTTTTATGTTTTAGGGGTTTTAAGGGTTTTTAGAGTTTTTAGTGGGTTTTTGGGATATTATGGGTTTTATGGTTTTTTAATGTTTTTTGAGGTTTTATGGATTTCTAAGTTTTTCAAAATTTATAAGGTTTTTTATGTTTTTGTGGATTTTTTAATATTTTTAGGGTTTTTTATGGTTTTTAGGGATTTTGAAGGATTTTAGGAGTTCTCTGGGTTTTCTAGGTTTTCAGGTTTTTTCAGGGTTTTAGGGTATTTTGGGGTTTAGTGGGGTTTTTTTTATTTTTTTTTTGGGTTTTATATATTTTTATAGTTTTTTAAAAAATTTGGGGTTTTAAAGATTTTTATAGTTTTAGTAGTGTTTATGGGTTCTTGGGGGTTGTTTGGTTTTTAGTGGTTTTTATGGTTTTCAAGGGGTTTCAGAGTTTTTAGGATTTTTTATTTTTTCTAGGATTTTCAGGGAATTTTTAGGATTTTTTTGGTTTCTTGGGACTTTCAAGGTTTTTAGGGATTTTCAGGGTTTTACTGGTTTTCAGGGTTTCTAAATTTGTTTTTGGTTTATTGGGTTTTTTTTGTGTTTTTAGGGTTTTAATAGATTTTTAGACTTTTTTTAACATTTTATGGGGTTTAAAGGTTTTTTTATTGTGTTTAGAAGTTTTTAGGGTTTTTATTGGTTTTTAAGGTTTTTATGGTTTTTAGGGGTTTTATGCTTTTCATGGGCTTCTAAGGGTTTTTATAGTTTTTTTCTTTTTAAGGGATTTTAATGATTTTTTAGTATTTTTATGGTTCTTAGGGTTTCTTAGTGTTTTTATGGATGAAAATTATTTTTAGGGGTTTATAGGGTTTTTTAGGGTTTTTAGAGTTTTAGAGTCTTTTGGGTTTTTTAGGGTTTTTTTGAGTTTTTAGGGGTTTTAATATATTTAGTGTTTTCAACCTTTTAACATGTTTTAAGGTTTTTTAGAGTTTTTTTGTGGGTTTTTAGGGTTTTTTTGGGGTTTTAGGGTTTTAAATGTTTTTAGGAGTTTTATGGTTTTTAGGGGTTTAAGGGGTTTTGGGGGGTTTTAGGAATTTTTAGGGGTTTTTGAGTTTTCTAGGAGTTTTATGATTTTTCTGGGGTTGTTAGCGTCTTTTGGGGTTTTAGGGTTTTTTCAATTTTTTAGGGTTTTAATGATTTTATATTATTTAACATTTTGTAACATTTTTCATGGTTTAATGGTGTTTAGAGTTTTTAGTGTTTTAGGGGGGTTTTGGGTTTTATCATTTTTAGGGTTTTAATGGTTTGGAGGGGTTTTATGGTTTTATGGGGGTTTTAAGGTTTTTAGGGTTTTTATGTTTTCAGGGATTTTTGGGGATTTTTTCATTTTTTTTGGTTTTTAGGGCTTTTAGGGGTTTAAGTGATTTTAAGGGTTTTTTGGTTTTTTCAGGGTATTTTGGATATTTTAGGGGGTTTCAGGGTTTTTAGGGTCTTTTTGGGATTTTAGGGGTTTTTTGAGTTTTTAGGGGTTTTTAGGTTTTTTAGTGTTTTTGATGCTTTTTAACATTTTATGCATTTTAAAGGTTTTTAGTGTTTTTAGTTGTTTTTAGGGTTTTTATGGGTTTTAGAGGTTTTTAATGTTTTTTATTCATTTCATGGGATCTTCAGGGTTTTAGGGGTTTTTACATTTTTAGGGATGTTTTGGGATTTTTTAGGATTTTTATGGGTTTTAGGGTTTTTTAGGAGTTCTAGTGATTTTGAGGGCTTTTAGGATTTATAAGGGTTTTAGGGTATTTAGGGTTTTAGGGTATTTTTGGGTTTTTATTGTTTTTTGATTTTTTAGGTGTTTCGGTTTTTTTAGCGTTTTAAACATTTTTAGGGGTTTAAAGGGTTTTTAGAGTATTTAGTGGTTTTTTTGGTATTTTTGGTTTTTATGGGTTCTTAGGGTTTTTAGGGGGTTTTGTGGTTTTCAAGAGTTTTTAGGGTTTTTTTTGTTTTCTATGATTTTAGGGGTTTTAGGGATTTTTATGATTTATATGGGTTTTAGTGTTTTTTAGGGTTTTAAAGATTATGGGGGCTTTTAGGGCTTTTTTGTGCTTTTTGGGTTTTAGGGGTTTTCAGGGTTATAGGCTCTCTTGGGGTTTTTATGGTTTTTGATTTTTTTTGGGTTTTAAAGGTTTTTAGAGTTTTTTAACGTTTTAGGGTTTTTAAGGGTTTATAGTGTTTTAATGGTTTTTAGGGATTTTGAATGTTTTTAGGGGGTTTTATGGTTTTCATCGGTTTTTTAGGGTTTTAGGGTTTTTATGTTTTTACAGATTTTTAGGGAGTTTTAAGGATTTTTTTGGTTATTATAGTTTTTTACAGTTTTTAGGGATTTTTAGGGATTTTTGGTTTTTAGGGTTTTTAGGGATATTTAGGTCTTTTGGGATTTTAGGGCCTATTTGAGTTTTTTAGGGTTTTAAATGTTTTCAACATTTTAAAACGTTTTTCTGGGGTTTAAGGATTTTTAGAGTTTTTAGTGGATTTTTTTGGGTTTTATGGGTTTTAAGGTTTTTAGTGGTTTTATGGTTTTAAGGGGTTTTTAAGGGTTTTTTAGGTTTTTTGCATTTTCTTGTATTCTTAGGGTTTTTAAGGGTTTTATGGTTCCTAGGATTTTTAGGCTTTTGCGGGTTTTTTAGGGGGGGTTTGAGTTTTTAGTGTTTTTAATGTTTTTATATTTTTTTTAAAATTTTAGGGCAAGAAAGGTGGAGGACCAGACTATTCCAAACCCCCTAAAATTTATTAGAAAAAGAAAGAAAAAAATAAAGGGGCAGATCAAAAAACCCATGCCCAAAAAGAGTAGCATCATCAGGACACCCACAACACCAAAACCATAACCATCACCTTCATCACATCCCAGCCAAGCAGTAACCATCATCAACCAACTCATTTAAAAAAAACTAGCACCTCTTAACCAATTAGCTCCCAGTAATTCACACCCAGCAGCACAACCATCAACGCAGAACCACCAGCACCCACTCCCAAACCATTTCGCAACCCACAACACCCTTTGGTCAGGACAAAGCCCAACACCTCACATCAATTCCAACAACCATCACCAGTTGCAATATCCCACAAACACACCACCAACAACCCAGAAATCAGTACCCTCACCCATCTCCATTCCACAGCCGACACCTGGATGTCGCACCAGCTGCCATCATCCATCAGCCAACATCCAACTATAGCACCTGGACCAACCACGCCTTTCCCCAATCCAAACACCAGAAAATCATACATCCCCACAAGCCAAAACCAAAATCTCCCCCTTCCAACCCACTCCACAGCCAAAGCTGAGCCACTCTGGGAAGGACACTAGATCCATCCCAAGAACCAACAAAACCACGTAGGAGCTATCACCGAGTAGTCCCAAAACCAAAAGTACACCAGAACCATCTCTGAACTAAGATCAACATCGGATCCATCACCGAGATCCCCCAGAACAGTGCAGGAGCTGCCCTGATAGAGACTAACGTTACCAAGCCAAGAGTAATCCAAGCCGTGTCGATGCCAATCCAAGGACCTGAAGCTGAACCCACGCCAGAAGCATTCCAGATCCATCTCTGAGCTGAGATCGATGCAAGATCCGTCGCCGAGCCATGATCCAGACGACCATTCCCAATCCGAGATAACGTCAATCCGCACCAACACCAATATGAAGACTCGAAGCCATAATTGTACTGGAAGCACGCTATAATTGCCTCAAAGCTAAGAATGATGCTAGATCTATTGCAATGCCCAGATTTGTACCTGAACGGTCATCGAGTAGCTGATTCCAGGACAAGGGCACGCCAGATCTGTCACTGAGTCGAGGACAAAACTTCTGATGTCAAGCCACCCAAGATAAGCCGGTGGAGGGGAGGAGAAGATGTGAAGAAGAAACCCTCAGTGCACACGATGTAAAAGACACTTCCTCATAGAGTCCCTTTAACAATTTTTTTCTCTTTAACATTTTAGGGGTTTTAAGGTTTTTTAGAGTTTTAGGGGTTTTAGGGGTTTTATAGGTTTTTACTGTTTTAGGTTTTTTTATGGGTTTTTTGGTTTTTAGGAGGATTTCAAGGTTTTTAGGATGTTTTATGTTTTGATGGTTTTTTTGGACTTTTATGGTTTTAGGAATTTTAGGGTTTTTAGGGATTTTGAAGGATTTCAGGGTCTTTTTAAGATGTTAGGATTTTTTTAGTTTTTTTGGTTTTCTACATTTTTAGAGTTTTTAACATTTTAAGGGGTTTAAGGTTTTTTAGAGATTTTTTTGTTTTAGGGTTTTTATGGGTTTTCTTGGTTTTTAGGGGTTTTTATTGTTTTCATGTGCTTTTCAAGGTTTTTAGATTTTTTACATTTTCAGGGATTTTTAGTGAGTTTTTAGGATTTTTATTGGTTTTAAGGGATTATAAGGTTTTTAGGGATTTTGAGGGGTTTTAGAGTTTTTTCGAGTTGTTAGGGGTTTTAGGGGTTTTCAGGGATTTTATGGTCTTTTTGGGTTTTTAGAGTTTTTTTATTTTTTTATGTTTTTAAAGTTTTTTATAGTTTCTAGATGTTTTAATGTTTTTTGGGGTTTAAAGGGTTTTTAGAGTTTTTAGTGGTTTTAGGTTTTTTATGGGTTTTACAGTTTTAAAGGTTTTAAGGGGGTTTTATGGATATCATGGGGGTTTTAAAGGTTTTTATGGTTTCTTACATTATCAGGGATTCTAAAGGCTTATTAGTATTTTTATGGTTTTCTCGAGTTTTTTGGGTTTTTAGTGATTTTGAGTGTATTTGGATTTTTAGGTTTTTTATGGTTTTTTGGTTTTCTTGGTCATTTTTTGGGTTTTAGTGTTTTTTTGAGTTTTTTGTGTTTTTCTGGGTTTTTATAGTTTTTTAATGTTTTTAGAGGTTTTAAGGGTTTTTAGCGTTTTTAGAGGATTTTTAGGGTTTTTATGGGTTTTTAGCAATTTTAATATTTCTAGGGGTTTTATATTTTTCAGGGGTTTTTTAGGCCTATTGGGGTTTTTTAAGTTTTCAAGGATTTTAGGCCTTTTTTAGGATTTTTTTTGGGTTTTAGGATTTTTAGGTATTTTAGGGATTTTAGGATTTTCAGGGTTTTTTTGGGGGGGGGTTAGGGTTTTAGGGTGTTTTTGGTGTTTCAGGGTTTTACGGTTTTTTAGAGTTTTTTTAACTTTTTCAACATTTTTTAATGTTTTTAGGGGTTTAAATTATTTTTATATTTTCAGTGGATTTTAGGGGTTTTATGTGTTTTTTATGGTTTTAGGGTTTTTTTAGGGTTTTAGGGTTTTTTTGTTTTCATATATTTTTATGGTTTTTTGGGATATTTATGGTTTTTTGGTTTTTTAGGGATTTTGAGGGGTTTTAGGGTTTTTCAGGGATTTTAAGGTTTTTAGGGGTTTTCATGGTTTTTAGGGTCTTCTAGGGTTTTTATGGTTTTTTGAGTTTTTTGTGGGTTTTAAGGGTTTTAAGAGTTTTTTAACATTTTTAAGGGATTTAATGGCTTTTAGAGTTTATAGTGGGTTTTTAGAATTTTTTTATGTTTTTAGGGAATTTTATGGTTTTAAGGATTTTTATGGGTTTTAGGGTTTTTAGTGATTTCAAATTTTTTTCGAGTTTTTCACGGTTTTAGGGTTCATTTGGGTTTTATGGTTTTTTTTTATGTTTTTGGGAGTTTTAATGTTTTTTAGAGTTTTTAACATTTTTAGGGTTTTTAATCATTTTGATTTTTAGTGGGTTTTTAGGGTTTTATGTGTTTTTAGGGTTTTCAAGTTTTTAGGGGGTTTTTTATTTTCAGGGTTTTTTGAATTTTTTACATTTTCAGGTATTTTTTTGGATATTTTAATAATTTTATGGTTTTTTTGGTTTTTAGGGATTTTGATGGGTTTTAGGGGGTTTTTAGGGTTTTTAGTGACTTTTTATCTTTTTAGGGTTTTTTTTGAGTTTTTATTTTTTTTGAGTATTTAACGTTTTTAGTGGTTTAAAGGGTTTTTAGAGTTTTTAGTGGTATTTTAGGGTTTTATGAGTTTTTACGGGTTTTTATGGGTTTTAGTGGGGGTTTTTGTCTTTTCAGGAGTTTTTCAATGTTTTTTGGGATTTTTAAGGATTTTTTAGGATTTTATGGTTTTTAGGGGTTTTAGTGAATTAATGTGTTTTTATGTTTCTTCATGAGTTTTTAGGTTTTTTAGGGTTTTTCTGGGGTATTAGGTTCTTTTTGGGGTTTTTAGGATTATTTTGAGTTCTTAGGGTTTTTATGATTATTAAATTTTCTTAACGTTTTTAGTGGTTTTAACGGTTTTTAGTGAATTTTAGGGTTTTTATTAGTTTTTTTGTTTTTTATCTTTTTAGGGTTTTTTATGATTTTCATGGATTTTTCAGGTTTTTAGGGTTTTTTACGTTTTTAGAGATTTTTAGGGACTTTTAGCAATTTTATAGTTTCCAGGATTTTTTAGGGTTTTAGTAATTTTGAGTGTTTTTAAGGTATTTACTGGTGTTTGTGGGTTTTTGGGGTTTTTAGGGACTTTTGGTGTCTTTTGGGGTTTTAGTGATTTTTTTTGACTTTTTAGGGTTTTTATAGTTTTTAGTAGTTTTTTGGGGTTTTATGGGTTTTTAATGTTTTTATGTGTTTTGTTGTTTTTAAGGGGTTTTTAGAGTTTTTAGGGGATATTACATTTACACATATTTTTATGGATTTTTTATAATATTTATGGTTTTTTGGATTTTTAGGGATTTGGATGGGTTTTAGGGGTTTTCAGGGTTTTTAGGGTCTTTTGGGTTTTTAGGGGATTTTTTGAGTTTTTTAATATTTTAAAGGTTTTTAGAGTTTTTTAAAGTTTCAAGGGTTTCAACAATTTTTAGATTTTTAGTAGGTTTTCTGGGTTTTTAGTATTTTTATGGGTTTTAGGGGGTTTTATGGTTTTTAGGGGATTTTATGATTTCTATGAGTTTTCACATTTTTTAGGGGTTTTTACATTTTCATGGATATTTAGGGACTTTTTAGAATTTTAATGGGTTTTAACAGGTTTTAGGGATTTTGAGGGTTTTAGGATTTTCAGTGTGTTTTAGGATTTTTAGGGGGTTGGGGGCCTCTTTGGTTTTTAGGGTTTTTTTTTATTTTTTAGGTTTTTAAGTTTCTAGAGTTTTTTAATGTTTTTAGGTGACTTAAGGTTTTTTATTTTTTTGGTGGTTTTTATGGTTTTATGGGTATTTAGGTTTTTTAAGGTTTTTAGGGGGTTTCAAGGTTTTTAGGCCTTTTAACGTTTTTAGGGATTTTTTAGGATTTTTTAGGATTTTCGGGTTTTTATGGATTTTGAGGGGTTTTAGGGGTTTTCAGGGTTTTAGGGGGTTTTAGGGTTTTTAGGGTCATTTTGGATTTTTAGGGTTTTCTTTGTGTTTTTTAGGGTTTTAAGGTTTTTTAGGTTTTTAAAGGGTTTTTAGAGGTTTAAATGGTTTTTAGGGGTTTAAAGGGTTTTAAAGTGTTGAGTGGGGTTTTAGTGTTTTTATGGGGTTTCAAGGGGTTTTAGGGTTTTAGGGGGTTGTATGGTTCTTAGGTGTTTTTTAGGGTTTTTATGTTTTCAAGTATTTTAGGGTTTTTTTAGGATATTTATTGTTTTCAGGAGTTTTTAGGGTTTTAGGGATTTCAGGGGGTTTTAGGGGTTTTCAATGTTTTTTAGGGTTTTAGGGGTTTCCATGGTTTTTAGGGTTTTTTACAGTTTTAGGGATATTAAAAGTTTTTAGGGTTTTTAAATATTTAGAGTTTTTTAATGTTTTTATGGTTTTAAAGGGTTTGTAGAGTTTTTAGTCAATATTTAGGGGGTTTTAAGGTTTTTAGGGATTTTATGGTATTCAGGGGTTTCAAGGTTTTTAGGGGTTTTTAGGTTTTCAGGGAACTTTAGGGATTTTTTGGATTTTCATGGTTTTTCTGGTTTTAGGGTTTTCTGAGATTTTGATGGTTCTTAGGAGTTTTCAAGAGGGTTTTAGTGATTTTAGGGGTTTTCATGCTTTTTCGAGTCTTTTTGGGTTTTTAGGGTTTTTGAGTTTTTTTTTTGGGTTTTTATATTTTTAATGATTTTAACAATTTTAGGGGTTTTAAGGTCCTTTATAGTATTTAGTTGTTTTTATGGTTTTTATGGGGTTTTAGATTTTTTAATTTTTTGGGGGTTTTTAAGGTTTTTAGGTATTTTTTCATGGTTTTAGGGTTTTTACGCTTTCAGGGATTTTTATGGATTTTTTAGAATTTTTAGGGTGTTTTAGGTTTTTTAGGGATTTTTGGGGTGGTTTAGGGGTTTTCTAGGGATTTTATGGGTTTTATGAGTTTTCAGGTGTTTTAGGATGTATTTTGGTTTTTGGATGTTTTTTAGTTTTTAGTGGTTTTATGGTTTTTATGGCATTTACTATTTTTATGGTTTTTATTGGATTTTTATGTTTTTTGGTGTTTTTTGGATTTTTTTAGGTTTTTAGGTATTTTTATGGATTTTTTAGGTTTTTTATAGTTTTTAAGTTTTTTGTGTTTTTAGGGATTTTGATAGTTTTAGGGATTTTTAGGGTTTTTAGGGTCAATTTTGGTTTTTTGGGTTTTTTTATTTTTTTTAGGTTTTTATGGTTTTTTAGAGTTTTAACGTTTTTTAAAAATTTTAGGGGTTTTAGGGATTTTCGAGTATTGAGTGGTTTTTAGGATTTTTATGGGGTTTTAGGTTCCTTAAATGTTTTTAGGGTTTTTTTATCGTTTTCAGGGGGTTTCAGGGTTTTTAGGTTTTTTTACATTTTTAGGCATTTTTAGATCTTTTATCTTATTATTATGGTTTTTAGGGTGTTTAGGGAGTTTTTGAGTTTTTAGAGTTTTTTCAGGGTTTCTAACATTTTTTAGGGTTTTTAGGGTCTTTTGGGTTTTTATAGGTTTTTTTAGTTTTTTTTTGTTTTAAAGGGTTTTAAAGTTTTAATGTTTTAGGGGGTTTAAGGGATTTTACAGTTTTTAGTGGGTTTTTAGGGTTTTTATGGGATTTTAGGGGTTTTTATGGTTTTAGGGGATTTTATGGTTTTCAAGGGTTTTTCAGGGTTTTAGGTTTTTTCAGTTTTTAGGGTTTTTAGTTATTTTTAGGATTTTTATCGTTTTAAGGTTTTTTGGGGTTTTATGGATTTTGAGGTTCTTTAAGGGTTTTCAGTGTTTAAAGGTTTTTATGGGTTTACAGGTTTTTTATGGTATTTTTGGGTTTTTAGGGGGTTTTTTGAGTTTTAACAGTTTTTAAGGTCTTTAGATTTTTTATCATTTTTGGGGGTTTAAAGGGCCTTAAGATTTTTTAGTGGTGTTTTAGGTGTTTTATTGATTTTTATAGTTTATTAAGGTTTTTAGGGGTTTTCTGGTTTTCAGGGGTTTAGGGTTTTTTAATGATTTCCGGGATATTATGGATTTTTTTTGTATTTTTTTTGGTTTTTATTATTTTTTTCATTTTTATGGATTTTGATGGTTTTAAAGGGTTTTCAGGTTTTTTAGTGTTTTTAGGGGTTTAAGGTCTCTTTAGCTTCTTTTTGGGGGTTTAGGATTTTTTGAGTAATTTAGGTTTTTATATTTTTTAACATTTTTAAGGGTTTTAATGGATTTTAGTGTTTTTAGTAGTTTTATGGGTTTTTAGGTGTTTTAGGGTTTTTAAAGGTTTTTGGGGGGTTTTATGGTTTTCAGGGGTTTTGCCATTTTTTAATTTTTCAGGGATTTTTATGGATTTTTTTATGGTTTTTAGGGTCTTTAGTGTCTTCAGGAATTTTGAGGGTTTTAGGGTTTTTTAGGGGTTTATTGTTCTCAAGAATTTTAGGGTCTTTTGTGGTTTTATGGGTTTTTTGAGTTTTTTAGGGTTTATGGGTTTTTAGGATTTATAATGTTTTTAAACATTTTTAGGGGTTTTGATGGTTTTTAGAGTTTTTAGTGGGTTTTTAGGGTTTTTATGGGCTTTTAGGGTTCTTATGGTTTTAAGGTTTTTATGTCTTATAGGGGGTTTTTATGGTTTTTATGGTTTTTTACATTTTCAGGTAATTTTAGGGATTTTTAGGATTTTTATGGTTTTTAGGTTTTTATGGTATTTTGGGATTTTGATGGGTTTTAGGGTTTTATAGGGTTTTAGGGTTTTTAGGGGTTTTAGGTTGTTTTGGGATTTAGGGTTTTTGTTTTTGATTTTTTTAGGGTTTTAAAGGATTTTTTAGAGTTTTTAAGGTTTTCAGGGGTTTAAAGGCTTTCTAGAGTTTTTTTGTGGGGTTTTATGGGTTTTATTGTTTTTAGGGGTTTTATGGTTGGTTTTATCATGGGGTTTAGGGTTTATTTATTTTTTAGGATTTTTATGGTTTTTATGGTTTTTTAGTGTTTTAGGAATTTTGGTTGTTTCAAGTGTTTTCAGGGGTTTTCATGTTTTTCGAGGTTTTGAGGGGTTTTGGGGTTCATTTTTTGTTTTAGGGTTTTTTTTGTGTTTTGGGGGTTTAAAAGTTTTTTTAGACTTTTTTAAGGTTTTTAACATTTTTAGGGGTTTTAAGTGTTTTTAGAGGTTTTAGTGGTTTTTCAGTTTTTTATGGGTTTTAGGGTTTTTTATGATTTTTAAGCATTTTTATGGGGTTGGGGGGTTTTTTCAGGGGTGTTAGTATTTTTAAGTTTTTAGGGGTGTTTAGGGCTTTAATAGTATTTTTATGGTTTTTTGGGTATTTATGGTTTTTTGGGAATTTGAGGATTTTTGGGATTTTTAGGGGGTTTTAAGGTTGTAGGGGTATCGGGGATTTAACTGTTTTTCTTTAGTTTTTACCGTTTTAAGGGTTTTTAGTGTTTTTTAATGTTTAGGGGCTTTAAGAGTTTTTAGTTTTTAGGGGTTTTTATGTTTTTATGGTTTTTATGGTTTTAGTGGTTTTTATGGTTTTCAGGGGGTTTTTAAGTTTTTTATAGATTTTTAGATTTTTAGGGATTTTTGGAATTTTTTATAGTTTTTATGGTTTTTAGATTATTTTATTGTTTTTATGGATTTTGAGGGGTTTTCAGGGTTTTCCAAGGTTTTTAGTGATTTTCAAGGTTTTAGGGTCTTTTTTGGTATTTAGGGGGGTTTTTTTAATTTTTTAGGGTTTTTATACTTTTTATAGTTTTTTAAATATTCTTAGGGGTTTTAAGGGTTTTTAGGGTTTTTACTGGTTTTTAGAGTTTAAGGGGGTTTTTAGGTTTTTTAATATTTTTAGTGGTTTTTCTAGTTTTTATGATTTTTAGGGGTTTCCATGGTTTTTATGGTTTTTTACATTTTTAGGGATTTTTTGGATTTTTTAGGATTTTTATAGTTTTTGGGGTTTTTTTACATTTTTAGGGATTTTGAGAGTTTTAGGATTTTTATGGTATTTGTGGGTTTATAGATTTTTTTTGAGTTTTTTAGGGTTTTTATGGTATTTTAGAGTTTTTAATGTTTTTAGGGGTTTTACAATTTTTTAGAGTTTTAGTGGTTTTTTGAAGTTTTAGGGTGTTTTAGGGGTTTTAATGTTTTTAGGGGTTTTTATTGTTTTCAGGGGTCTTTCAGGGTTTTAGGGTTTTTAATATTTTCATGGATTTTTAAAGCTTCTTTAGAATTTTATGGTTTTTTGTGGTTTTATGTTTCTATGAATTTTTATGGGTTTTAGGGGGTTTTATGGGTTTTCAGGATTTTTTTGGGTCTTTTGGGTTATGTGTTTTTTTGTTATTTAGGGTTTTATGATTTTTTAGAGTTTTTAATATTTTTAGTAGTTTAAAGGGTATTTATAGTTTTTAGTGGTTTTAGGGATTTTATGGGATATTAGGGGTCTTATGTTTTTTATGGATTTTTATCGCTTTTATGGGTTTTTAGGATTTTTAGGATTTTTTTTCTTTTTAGGGATACTTAGGCTTTTCTTTTGATTTTTTTGGTTTATAGGGTTTTTAGTTATTTTGAAGGTTTTAGCGTTTTGTCAAGGATTATTGGAGTTTTTAGAATTTTAGGGTTTTTAGGGTCTTTTAGGGTTTCTAGGTTTCTTTATATTTTTTTAGGTTTTCTATCATTTTTAGATTTTTTAACATTTTTTAATGTTTTTAGGGGTTTAAAGGGTTTTTAGGTTTTTTACGTTTTCAGGGATTTTTTTGGATTTTATGGTTTTTAGGGTTCTTATGGATTTTGAGTGGTTTTAGTGGTTTTTATGGGTTTTAGGGGTTTTTAGGGTTTTTAATGTCTTTTTAGTTTTTTTTTGAGTTGTTAGGGGTTTTATGGTTTTTATATTTTTTAGATTTTTTAGGGGTTTTAAGGGTTTTTAGATTTTTAGCGGATTTTGTGTTTTTAATGTTTTTAGAGTTTCTTAAGGTTTTCATGGTTTTTAGGGATTTTAAATTTTTAGATATTTTTAGGGATTTTTTAGGATTTTTATTGTTTTAGGGGTTTTAGGGTTTTAGAGAATTTTAGGGTTTTATGAGTTTTTTTGGACTTTTAGAATTTTTTAGGATTTTTAGTGGGGGTTTTGTGTTTGTTTTTTTGAGTTTTTTTGGGATTTAAAGGCTTTTTAAAGTTTTATAACATTTTTAGGGGTTTAAAGGCTTTTTAGAGTTTTTAGTGGGTTTTATGGTTTTTATGGGTTTTGAGGGGTTTTATGGTTTAGGGGTTTTTATGTTTTTATGGGTTTTTTTATGAAATTTAGGGATTTTTACAATTTTCAAGGATTTTTAGGGATTTTTTAGGATTTTTATGGTTTTTAGCGATTTTTAGGGTTTTTAAAGATTTTGAGGGGTTTTGGTGGGTTTTTGGGGTTTTTAGGGTTTTTAGGGCCTTTTGAGGTTTTAGGGACTTTTGAGTTTTTTACTATTTTAAGGATTTAAATAATTTTTAACTTTTTTAAGGTTTTTAAGGGTTTTTAGTGTGTTTAATAGTTTTAGGGTTTTGATGGGTTTTTAGATTTTTTTAGGGGTTTGAGGGGGTTTTATGGTTTTTAGGGGTTTTTGAGTGTTATTAGGGTGTTTTACATTTTCAGTTATTTTTAGGGCTTTTTTCAAATTTTTATATGTCTTACGGGTTTTTAGGGATTTTTAGGGGTTTTCATGGTTTTTAGGGGCTTTATTGGTTTTTTAGGGTTTTTGAGTTTTTTAGGGGTTTTAATGTTTTTAAAGTTTTGAAATGGTTTTAACATTTTTAAAGATTTTAAAGGTTTCTAGAGTGTTTAGTGGTTTTTTTGGTATTTTTGAGCAATATGGAAAAAATGGTCATTTGCGAGGGGTTATTTGAAACCCGTCGCAAATAATAAGCATTTACGACGGGTGGGTAAGGACCCATCACAAAAGGGTTGGCAAAAAATGTCCGCCAAACCGCGAGTAGGACATTTGCGACGGGTTCCCTATTCCCGTCGCAAATGCCTGGCGGTAGTTTTTTCTATTTGATATGGGAAAAATATCTCGTCGCAAATAGTGTGTCGGTAGGGAGCCATTTGTGACGGGTCTCGTTGCAAATAATTTTTTTTGGCCGAAAGCAATTAACGCGGGCAGTGGGCATTTGCGTCGAGCTTACCATCGTAAATAATCTAACCTATATATACTCTCATATGTTTTTCCTCTCACTCTACTTCTTTCTCAACTTCTCTCTCTATCTCTTCTGAAAAATTTTCTTCTAAATTTTTCCATAGTTTAAACTTTTAAATTGAAGCAGAATCTGCACCTTTTATACTCCGAATGTTTCGGTTTAATGGTATTTATCTATTTTTTTATTATTTAGTTAATTTAATTTATTTTGAATTATTTATAATTTTTGTCAGTTTGATGCAATTAAATTCAATTAGAATTTGATATTTGTTTTTTCAGTATTTATCTTTACGAATAATTGTGTCTAAGTGTTAATTATAAATAATTAGTAATAATTAGCAATAATTTGTTCTAATAAGAAATAATTTGTAATAATTATAAATAATTTGTAATAATTAGTAAAAATTATCAATAATTAGGAATAATTAGTAATAATTATGATTAATTAGAAATAATTAGGATTAATTAGTAATAATTCTTAATAATTCTTAATAAATTTTAATAATTAGTAATAAATTTTAATAATTAGTAATAAATTGTAATAATTAGTAATAAATTGTAATAATTAGTAATAAACTATAATAATTAGTAATAAATGGTAATAAATGGTAATAATTCGTTATAAATGGTAATAATTAGTAATAAATGATAATAATTTGTAATAAATCGTAATAATCTGTAATAAATGGTAATAATTAGTAATAAATGGTAATAATTAGTAATAAATTGAAATAGTTAGTAATAATTTGTAATAATTAATAAAAATTAGTAAAAATTAGTAAGAAACTGTAATAATTAGTAATAAACTGTAATAATTAGTAATAATTAGCAATAATTTGTAATAATTTGTAATAATTAGTAGTAATTTGTAATAATTAGTTATAATTAGTAATAATTTGTTATAAATAGAAATAATTCATAATAATTAGAAATATTTAGTAATAATTAGTAATAATTATCAATAATTAGGATTAATTAGTAATAATTAGGATTAATTAGAAATAATTAGTATTAATTAGTAATAATTATTACAAATTATTAAAAATTATGATCGATTAATAATAATTAGGATTAATTAATAATAATTAGTAATAATTATGATTAATTAGTAATAATTATAAATAATTAGGTTTAATTACTAATTAGGATTAATTAGTAATAATTAGTAATAATTAGGATTAATTAGTAATAATTAGTAATAATTATGAATAATTAGTAATAATTAGTATTAATTTGTAATAATTAGTAATAATTAGTAATAATTAAGATTAATTTGTAATAATTAGGATTAATTAGGATTAATTGGTAACAATTATTAACAATTAGTAACAATTAGTAACAATTAGTAAGAATTAGTAAGAATTAGTAAGAATTAGGATAAATTAATAATAAATTTGAATAAATTTTAGTACATTGATAAACTGGAACAATTTCCAATGGATTGGAAACATTCCTTTTGATTGACACCTCATCTCCTGGAAACTTTATCCCACTGAAAGTAGTTTGAAAAATTTGCTCGGATGTATCTCAGAGCTGATTTATCATATTGATTTAAGTCGAAAAGTTGCAAGGAGGTGATCCATTGTAAAAAAGAGCCTCTTTGGCCTGATGACTCATCTCCTTGGAACTTCTCTGACTGAAATCACTATGAAATGTATGCTACGACGTACAAATATCCATTTTTCTATGCACGAGGATGAAGAGAAATACGGAGAGGCCTCCCTAATACGGAGAGGCCTCCCTACTCTCCATCCTCGTGCATATGAAAATGAACATTCATACATCAGAGTAGTCTTTTCATTGTGATTTGAGTTGTAGAAATTTTCAAGGGAATGAGTCGTCGAGAAAAAAGAGTTTCCGCCAATCTGTTGGAAATTGTACCACCGGTAATTAACAACAATTAGTACACAATAATTGTATTTAATAATAATTAGTACAATTTTTATAAATGAGTATAGATTAGTATAAAAGATTAAAAATAGTATAAATAACTATAAAATAATAGAAATTATTATAAATTTATAGAAAATATAATTTAATTATCTTTTGTTTTTTGGATAGTGTTTATTTTATATCTAATTATACAAAATAACTAATTATTTTATATTTTTTAGAAAAATTTAGAACAAAGAAGTTGAAAATAGTCATTATTAGATGATTGTGCTTGGATACATCATGGAAGAAATCCAAACAATTCTGGTTTAAATCCTATATATATTGAGGGTGTTCAAGATTTCTTATCATTTGTAACATCACAACCAAATTTTTTTAGAAGGGAAAATTAAGTGTCCTTGTAAAAAATGTGATCTAATGAAATATGACACATTTGACAACGTTGCTGTCATTTATTACATTTTAGTTTTCAAGCAGATTATGTTTTTTCGTATAAATATGGTGAATGCAGTTCCAGATAAGATACTAATAATTTGGTTCTGGAACCAGCATGGTTTCAAAATTTAGTACATGATATGGTACGCCCACCTTTTCAACAAACTAAAACACAAGATGATATTTATTTGACTCCTAAGTTAGAACCATCTCATTTATATGAGTTTTTGAGGTCTGCTGAGGATTCCTTATATCTTGGTTTTATGATAAACAAGTTTGAAGCATTTGCTAAATTTATGGCTATTAAATTATATAATGGAATGTAAAATAGTTATTTTTATCATATATTCTCTTTGTTAAAAATATTGTTACCTAAAGAAAATGTGTTGCCTGAGAATTTATATGAGAGTAAGAGGTTGGTTCGAAATCTGGGTCTTGGTTATCAGAAGATTCATACATGTTCAAATGACTGCATCTTATATTATGGTGAGAATGAATCGTTGGATAGTTTTCCTATATATGGACAATAAAGTAATAAATAATCTAAACTGTGGAAGTATGGATTTGTTTCTGTAAAAAAATTAAGATATTTCCCACTCACACCCATATTAGAGTGTTTATTTATGTCTCAAAACATGGTATCATTGATGTCATGACACAAAACCAACATTTCAACTAGTAAAGGCTTAAATCATCCCACTGATGGTGATTAATGGAAACATTTTGACCAAGTGCATCTGTCTTTTTCTTTAGAAGTCTGAAACGTGCAATTGGGTCTTTCGACTGATGATTTCTGTTCATTTGGTTCTTACAGTAGTCATTATTCATGTTGGACTATCTTTATAACTCCATATAATTTACCTTCATGGATGTTGATGAAGGATTCTTATATATTTTTGACCTTATTAATTCCAAATCATCTGAAAATGAATATTGATGTTTATTTGAAACCATTGATTGATGAGTGGAGTTCACTGTAGAGTAATGGTGTCAGTACATATGATATTGTTGTGAAACAAAACTTCCTACTAAAAGCTACATTGTTGTGGACAATTAGTGACTTCCTAACATATGGAATGTTATCTGGCCGGAGTACAAATGGTCCAAAATAATTGTTGTACTGTATGAGAGATAGTAAAGTGTTTATGTTCATCAATGGAAAAAACCTTGTTTTTCAACTATCATCATAGATTTCTTCCAACCGTTCATCCTTTTTGAAAAATGAATATCATATCAGAAAAGGAATAGTTGAAAAAGATGGGCCTCCAATAATGATATCAAGTACCGAGTTAAAATCAATTGTCTCTTCATTACTTCCCATCACATTTGGACCAATAATAAACCAACATAAAATTGATGGGTTTGAAAAAGAGCACAATAAGATAAAATGGAGCAGTTTTTGGGATTTTCCGCATTGGCCTGATGTGTTGGACTGTAACATATTGGATTTGATGCATATTGAGAATAAATATTTTGATAATTTATTTCATATAGTTTTGGATACACCAGGTAAGACCAAAGATAATTTAAAGGCATGATTAGATTTTTCCCAAATTTTTAAGCGACCAGAACTTGAACTATTTTCAAATGTTAGATCACAGAAGTTAATGAATCCAAAAGTAGCTTATACATTGTCCAAAGAGAGTTGATTATTATTTTATTAGTGGATTGTATATTTGAGGCTTCTAGATGGTTATGCTTCCAATTTGGGAAGATGTGTCAGAAATGGTTATATTACCGGATTGAAAAGTCATGACTGTCATGTTTTAATGAAAAAACTTCTACCAATTAGATTAAGAGGTTTATTAAATCATATGATTTGTGATGTGATAACAGACATATCATATTTTTTTGGAGACATTTTTGCATCTAAAATAGACTACGATGTCATAAGAAAACTACAAGAAGATGTCATTTTAATTTTATGTAAACTAGAAAAAATCTTCCTACCAGGTTTGTTTGTATTAATGAAATAGTTGATTTTACATTTTCCATATGAAACAAAATGTGGAGGTCCGGTATAGTTCCGATGGATGTACCCATTTAAGATATGCATGTAGAAATTGAAAAAAATGTACATAACAAAGCATCAGTTGAAGGCTCAATTCCAAAAGCTTATTTGCAAGAGGATTTTTTTCTACTCTCATTAATTTCAATCTGAATATCCATCAAAACACAACCACTTGATCCGTATAAAGGGAAATGTTGAAGATGAGATGAGTAATCAATTATCAGTTTTCAATTAGCCCAAACTTCGTTGCGGTTGAGTTCATGAACGATGGGATTTATATGATGAACATCACAGTGATCATATATATATTCTGCTCCACTGTGAAAAAATTACACCATTTGTACTGTGAGTCCTCATATCACTTATTCTATACTTTTTTTAATAGTAATTTTTTGTGAATACTCAGTTTTTTATTATATTACCAATATTAATATTAATGATAATAATATAATATTATTTAATTCTTTTATAATTAAATTTATTTTACATATATTAATATTAATATTTTATTTATATTATTATTATTATATTATTATTATTATTTTATAAAAAAATTATTATATTAATATTAATATTATAATTTCATTTGTATTAATATTATGTTATTATTAATTTTTTTTAATTTTTTCAACTATTTGCGATGGGCCTGTCAGAAAAGGGTTTATTTTTTTTATTTTCAGTAGTATTTGTGATAGTTTGTCGCAACTAATAATTGTGATGGTCCATCAAAAAAAGGTAAAAAAAATGGGAAACTATTTGTGATGGATGGTCGGCCCATTTTAATAGAGTTTTTTAAAAATTTGCCTTTTTTGTGACGGTTCTAGTGCTCGTCGCAAATAATAACTTTTTTGTGACGGACCACTGCAAAAAGTAATATTTTTTACAGGACCCCCTCACAAATGACCTGTCACAATAAGCCATTTTTCAGTAGTGGAGGTATTATGTTTTTATGGGTTTTATGAGTTTTCATAGTTTTTAGGGTTTTCTATGTTTTCAGGGATTTTTTTGGATATTTTTGGATTTTTAAGATTTTTTATGGTTTTTGGGGTTTTTAGGGGGTTTCATGGTTTTTAGGGTTTTTTGGTCTTTTAGGGTTTTTAGGGTATTTTTTATTTTTTTTTTATTTTTATGGTTTTTTTGTTTTTTAAAAGTTTTTCAATATTTTTATGGGTTTAAATGGTTTTTATTAGGTTTTAGGGTTTTTAGCAGTTTTTCTGGTTTTAGGGTTTTTTTGTGTTTTAGGGGTTTATTATGTTTTAAGGTATTTTTGGGATTTTTAGGACCTTTTTTTTGTTTTTAGGGTTTTTATTGATTTTGAGAGTTTTTGTATTTTCATGGGTTTTTAGGGGGTTTAGTGTCTTATGGGGGTTTTAGGGATTTTTGGATTTTTTTAGTGTTTTCAAGGATTTTTAGAGTCTTATAACATTTTAAACATTTTTAGAGGTTTAAATAGTTTTTAGAAATTTTTCTATATTTTTAGGGGTTTTAGTGTTTTTAAGGTTTTTTGGGATTTTTATGGCTTTCAGGTGTTTTAGGGTTTTTTACATTTTCTGAGATTTTAGGGATTTTTTTTTATTTTTATGGGATTTAGGTTTTTTAGTGGTTTTAGGTATTTGTGGGTTTTGAGGGTTTTACATGTTTTTTAGGGTATTTTGGGTTCTTTGGGGTTTTGGGGTCTTTTTGGGTTTTTTGTGGTTTTTTGAGTTTTTTAAAATTTTAATGGATTTTATAGTTTTTTAACATTTTAATGGTTTTATGGGTTATAGATTTTTTATTGGGTTTTTAGAGTTTTTATGGGTTTTAGGGTTTTTAATGTTTTAGGGTTTTTTTTGATTTTTAGGTTTTTTAGGGTTCTATGGGTTTTCTACATTTTTATTGATTTCTAGGGATTTTTTAGAATTTTTATGGTTTTTAGGGTCTTAGGGATTTTATGAATTTTAAAGAGTTTAGTGTTTTTATGTTTTTTGGGGTTTTTAGGGTATTTAGTTTCTTTTTGGTTTTTAGAGTTTTTTTGAGTTTTCAGGGGTTTGATGGGTTTTTAGAGTTTTTTA
Source organism: Viscum album (assembly GCA_963277665.1). Classification (NCBI taxonomy): domain Eukaryota; kingdom Viridiplantae; phylum Streptophyta; class Magnoliopsida; order Santalales; family Viscaceae; genus Viscum; species Viscum album. The sequence continues at coordinate 1,883,283,111 of OY728141.1, read as the reverse complement.
ATGTTTTTGACATTTTTAGTGGTTTTAAAAGTTTCTAGAGTTTTTAGTGGTTTTAGTGCTTTTATAGATTTTTATATTTTTTTAGGTTTTTAGTGGTTTATTTGGTTTCCAGGAATTTTCAGGGTTGTAAGGTTTTACGTTTTCAAGGTTTTTTATGTTTTTTTGGATTTTTATGGTTTTTAGTTTTTTTGGCTTTTTAGGGTTTTTATCATTTTTTAGGGGCTTTAGGGTCTTTTATGTTTTATGTTTTTTTGAGTTTTTTAGTATTTTTATGGGTTTTTAGAGGCTTTTAATGTTTTTAGGGGTTTTTGGGTTTTTATAGTTTTTATTGGTTTTCATGGTTTTTATGAATATTTAGGGGTTTTATGGTTTTTTTTGGTTTTATGGTTATTAGGGGGGTTTTAGGATTATTAGGGTTTTTATGGTTTTAAGTGTTTTTTCATCTTTTAGGGATTTTGAGAGTTTTTAGGGTTTTCAAGGGTTGTTAGGGTTTTAGGGGTTTTTATGGGGTTTAGGTTCTTTTTTGGGTTTTATGGTTATTTTTGAGTTTTTAGGGTTTTTAAAGTTTTTTTAGATTTTTTTAACATTTTAATGTTTTTTTGGGGTTTTAAGGGTTGTAATATTTTTAGTGGGGTTTTAGGGTTTTATGGGGTTTTAAGTATTTTTAATTGTTTTTTGAGTTTTTGGGTTTTTTACATTTTCTGATATTTTTAGGTCATTTTCAGGATATTTATGTTTTTTAGGGTTTTTAGGGATTTTGAGAGTTTTTATGATTTTTCAGGGGTTTTCAGGGGTTTTAGGGTTTTCATGGTCATTCTTGGGGTTTTAGGAATTTTTTTTTATTTTTTATAGTTTTTAAGTTTTTTTAATTTTTTTAACGTTTTAGGGGCTTTATGGGTTTTAAAAGATTTGAGTGGTTTTTAGGGTTTTTATGGGTTTGGGATTTTTTAAGTTTCTGAGGGGTTTTATAATTTTCAAGGATTTTAGGGTTTTTTAAATTTTTAGGGACTTTTATGATTTCTTAGTATTTTATGGTTTTCAGGGTTTTTTGCGGTTTTAGGGATTTTGAGGTTTTTTAGTGTATTTCAGGGTATTTATGTTTTTTAATGTTTTGTAGGTTTTTGGAATCTTTTTGGGTTTTTAGGAGTTTCTTGATTTATTTAGTGTTTTTAAGGTGTTTAGTGTTTTTTAACATCTTTAGTGGTTTTAGGGATATTAGAGTTTTTATTGGTTTTTAGGGTTTTTATGGGTTTTTTGGGTTTTAAGGTTTTTTATGGTTTTAGGGAGTTTTAGGGGTTTTTAAGTTTTTACGGATTTTTATTGATTTTTTAGTTTTTTATTGTTTTTTGTGTTTTTAGAGATTTTTCGGGGTTTTAGGATATTTTATGGGTTTTTAGTGTTTTTATGGTCTTTTCGGTTTTAATGGTTTATTATTATTTTTTGGGTTTTTAATATTTTGTAGAGTTTCTAACGTTTTTAGTGGTTTAAACTATTTTTAAAGTTTTTAGTGGCTTTTAGAGTTTTTATTAGGTTTTATTATTTTTAAGGTTTTTATGGTTTTATGGTTTTTATTATTTTTATGGATTTTTTCAGGGATTTTATTGTTTTTTATGTTTTCTTGTATTTTTAGGGATTTTTAGAAAATTTACAGTTTTTAGGGGTTTTAGGGATTTTGAGGGGTTTAGTATTTTTAAGGTTTTTTAGGCTTTTAGTTTTTTTATGGTTTTAGGGTCTTTTGGGTTTTTTTTTGTTTTTTAGGGGTTGCAATGTTTTTTAGAGTTTTTGACATTTTTAGGGGTTTAAGTGGTTTATTGTGTTTTTTTAGTTTTTATGGGTTTTTAGAGGTTTTATAGGGTTTAGAGGGTTTTTATGGGTTCAGGGGGCATCACGGTTTTTAGGGGTGTTTACACGTTCAAGGATTTTTAGGATTTTTATAGTTATTAAGGGTTTTAGGGTTTTTAGGGATGTTAAGGGATTTTTTAGGCTTTCAGGGCTTTTTAGGGTTTTAGGGGTTTTCAGGGTTTTAGGGTTTTTTTGAGTTTTTGAGTATTTTTAAGGTTTTTTAGATATTTTTATTATTTTTTAATGTTTTAAAGGTTTAATGGGTTTTATAGTTTTTAATTATTTTTATGGGTTTAGTGGGTTTTCAGGTTTTATAGGTTTTTTGAGGTGTTTTTGGTTTTTGCGGTCAGGGTTTTAGAGTTTTTAAAGCTTTCAGAAAAATTTCATACTTTTTTAGGATTTTTATGGTTTTAGGTTTTTTAGGGTTTTGAGATATTTTGAGGGTTTTTCGGATTTTTAATGGGGTTTTAGGGTTTTTAGGGGTTTTAAGGGTTTTAAGGCCTTTTTGGGTTATTAGGGTATTTTGAGTTTTTTAGGGTTTTATAAGTTTTTAATTTTTTTAATGTTTTTAGGGGTTTAAAGAGTTTTTAGAGATTTTAGTTGGTTTTTAGGGTATTTAAGGGATTAAATGGTAACATTTTTTTGTGGTTTTTATGGTTTTCAGGAGTTTTTTCAAGGTTTTTTGGGTTTTTTACATTTTCAGGGATTTTTGGGGCTTTATTAGGATTTTTATGGTTTTTAGAGTTTTTAGAATATTTTTTGGATTTTTGAGTATTTTTAGGGGTATTTAGGGTTTTTTCTGTTTTTAGGGTTTTTTCAAGGATTTTACGGCCTTTTTTGGTTTTTAGTTTATTTTTATTTTTTAGGGTTTTTAAGGTTTTTAGAGTTTTTTATGTTTTTAATGTTTTTAGGGGTTTAGAGTTTTTTAGTAGGTTTTTAGTGTTTTTATGGATTTTAGGGGTTTTTACAGTTTTTGGAAGGTTTTATGATTTTTAGGGTCTTTTCATGGTTTCTACATTTTCATGGATTTTTATGACCTTTTAGGATTTTTATTATTTTTAGGGGTTTTAGGGTTTTGAGGGATTTTGATGGTTTTTAAAGGGATTTATGGTTTTTTTGGGTTTTTAGTGTTTTTTAGTTTGTTTAGTATTTTTATGTGTTTTTATAATTTTTTAACATTTTCAGGGTTTTAAGGTATTTTGGAGTTTTACTTGTTTTTAGGGGTTTTATTGATTTTTATAGTTTTTAAGGTCTTTAGGGGTTTTTATGGTGTTTAAGGATTTTTCAGAGTTTTTAGGGCAAGGAAGATGTGAGGGTCAGGCTATCCCCCCCCCCAAATTTATTAAAGAAAAGACGCAACAGACAAGGGAGGGGAGGGGTCAAACGACCCACACCCAAAAACCATTTACAACCCCAAACCCAAAAAAACCCCAAAAGGAAAACAAAAAATCACACAAAGCCAAACAAAGTTGGAAAACAGAATTGTCCCCAACATCACCTCCTAGCCAATCACCAACTAGCATCCAGTAGCACCAAGGTCTCCAATCAACAACTATCATACAACACCAATAAAACCATCATCAAGCAACATCATCTTCCAGCAATCAACAACCAGCATCTCAGAGTATATAATCCATCATCCATCACCTTCAACACTTTCTATGGCCAGGGTATTCCTCCCAACCAAGCACAACAAGCATCCAGCATCACATGTTCAAGCATCTAGTACCACACCAGCAACTCCTAACCAAGAATCCATCACCTGCCGACCAATCATCTTCCAGCATGATCAGACAACGCCCATAGTAACTCACAAGCATACCATTCACAACAAATAAACATCACCACCATCAATTCACAACCAATCCATCCACACCCCCAACCCTCACTCGAGCAAAGCATCAACACCTTTTTCACCACCTCTATAAGTAACAAATAACAACCAGCATCCCATTATCCAGCATTCATCACCTTCAACCCAATCAAGTCCCAACATCCAAAAAATTGCATCTAGCAACTCCCGACCAACAACATAGAAAAACACATCAAACAACATTTTATAGCGGCTCCCCCATCTTCCAAACTCAGTATCCATATTTCAGGGTTTTTTGGGGTTTTTACGTTTTCAGGGATTGTTAGATATTTTTTAGGATTGTAATTGGTTTTAGATATTTTATGTATTTGAGGGATTTTGATGGGTTTTAGGGTGTTTAATGGTTTTGAGGGTTTTGGGGGGTGTAGTGTCTTTTGGGGTTGTAGGGTTTTTTATATTTTTAATAGTTTTACGGTTTTTATAATTTCTAATTTTTTTACATATTTTTAGAGGTTTAAAGGGTATTTAGAGTTTTTTGTGGTTTTGGAGGTTTTTAGGGGTTTATAGGATTTTTAAAGGTTTTTACGGTGTTTATGGTTTTGAATTTTTTTTCAGGGTTTTTAGGTTTTTTTACGTTTGTAAGTTTTTTTGTGGATTTGTTAGGATGTTATGGTTTTTAGGGTTTTTAGAATTTTTAGGGATTTTCAGGTATTTAGGGATTTTTAGGGTTTTTATAGTTTTTAGGGTTTTTCTCGATATTTTGAGTCTTTTTGTATTTTTAGGGTATTTTTGATTTTTTTCGTGTTTTAAAGGTTTTTTAATGTTTTTTAACATTTTATGGGTGTAAAGGGTTTTTAGAGTTTTTATTATTTTTTAGGGTTTTATGGGTATTTATGTTTTTAGGGGTCTTTATGGTTTTCAAGGTTTTTAAAGTGTTTTTATGGTTTTTTACATTTTCAGGGATCTTTTGGTCTTTTTTATGATTTTTATGATTTTTAGGGCTTTTTGGGTTTTTAGTAATTTTGAGTGTTTTTAGGGTTTCAAGGGTTTTTAGTGTTTTTAGGGGTGTTTAGGGTTTCTAGGGACTTTATGGGATTTTAGTGTTATTTTAGTATATTTTGGATTTTTATGGTTTTAAGATTTTTTAATTCTTTTATTGTTTTTAGGGGTTTAAAGGTTTTTTTAGAGTTTTTAGAGGTTTTCAGGTTTTTTTGGGTTTTTGGGGTTTTTTTTGAGGTTTTTAGGGGTTTATGTTTTCAGGGGGTTTACAATATTTTTAGGGTTTTTACATTTTTAGGTATCTTTAGTGCTTTTTTAATATTTTTATAGTTTTTAGGGTTTTAGGGATTTGGATGGGTTTTCAATGTATTTGAATATTTTTTGTGGTTTTTAGGAGTTTTTAGGGTATTTTGGGGTTTTTAGGTTTTTTGGGTTTTTTTTGGTTTTTTACGGTTTTCTATAGTTTTTTAATGTTTTTTGTAGTTTGAAGATATTTTATAGTTTTTAGTGGTTTTTAGGGGATTTTAGGGGATTTTAGGGTTTTTTAGGTTTTTAGGGATTTTTAGGTCTGTTCTAGGAATTTTTTATTGTTTTTGGCATTTTTAGGGTTCTTAGGGATATAATTGTTTTTAAATTTTTAAGGGGTTTGAGGTTTTAAGGGATTTTAGGGAATTTTTGGGTTTTAGGGTTTATTTACTTTTCATGGCTTTTAATGTTTTTAGTGTTTTTTAACGGTTTTGGTGGTTTAATGATTTTTTTAGAGTTTTTAGTATTTTTATGGTGTTTATGAGTTTTTAGGTTTTTTTACAATTTTAGGGAGTTTTATGGTTTTCTGGGGTTTTTTCTAGGTTTTTGGGGTTTTTAAGTTTTCAAGGATTTTTGGGGATTTTTGGGGATTTTTGTTGTTTTTAGTGCTTTTAGGGTTTTTAGCAATTTGGAGGTTTTTAGGGATTTTCAGTGTTTTTATAGTTTTTTTTTGGATTTTAGGGTTTTTAGGTGTTTTTGGGGTTTCGGGTTTATTTAAAATTTTGAGCATTTTAATTTTTTTTGGAGTTTTTCACATTTTTTGGGGTCTTATGGGTTTTTAGAGTTTTTAGTGGGTTCTTGGGTTTTTATGGGATTTTATGGTTTTTATGATTTTTAGGGGGTTCTGTGGTTTTTAGGGGGGGTTATGGTATTTAGGGTTTTTATGTTTTCTGTGTTTTTAGGGCCTTTTAAAGATTTTTTTTGGTTTTTATGGTTTTTAGATATTTTCAAGGTTTTTAGGGTGTTTGGGGGTTTAGGGGTTTAAGGGGTTTTTAGGGTTATTATGGTCTTTGGGTTTTTTGGATTTTTTTTAGTTTTTTAGGGGTTTTAAGTTTTTTTCAGTTTTTTAACCTTTTTTAACGTATTAAGGGTTTTAAGGGTTGTTACTCTTTTTAGTGTTTTTATGGTTTTTATGTGTTTTATGGTTTTTTATGGTTTTTAGGGTGTCTTATGGTTTTCAAGCGTTTTTCATGGTTTTTAGGATTTTTTACATTTTAAAGGATCTTTGGGGATTATTTAGGATTTTATTGGTTTTAAGGTACTTTTAGGGGTTTTAACGATTTTGAGGTTATCTAGGGGTTGTAGGTTTTTATTGGTTTTTAGGGTTATTATGGCCTTTTTGTACTTTTAGGGTTATTTTGAGTTTTTTTTTTGAATTTTTAATTTTTTTTTGAGTTTTTAATGTTTTTAGTGGTTTTAAGGTTAGTTAGAGTATTTAGTGGGTTTTTTGTGTTTTTATAGGGTTTTAGGGTTTTTGTATGGTTTTTAGGGGTTTTTATATTTCAGGGGTATTCTATAGTTTTTAGTGTTTTTATGTTTTCAGGGATTTTTAGGATTTTATTTTTTTTATGAATTTTTAGGGTTTTGGGGGATTTTGAGAGTTTTTAGGGTCTTTTTGGGTTTTGGGTAATTTTTAGTTTTTTTGGATTTTATTTTTTTAGAGTTTTTAATGATTTTAATGTTTTTAGGGGTTTAAAGGGTTTTTATAATTTTTAGTGGTTTTAGGGTTTTATAGGTTTTTAGGGGTTTTAAGGTTTTTAGGGGGTTTATGGTTTTCATGGTTTTTTCATTGTTTTTAGGGTTTTTATGTTTTTAGTGATTTTAGGGCTTTTTTATTATTTTTATTATTTTTAGGGTTTGTTACTAATTTATGGTTTTGAAGCTTTTAGGATTTTAAGGGTTTTGGAGTTTTAGGGGTTTTTTTGAGTTTTTTAGGGTTTTTATAGTTTTAAAGTTTATAATGTTTTTTTTGTTTTAAGTGTTTTAATGGTTTTTAGTGGTTTTTAGGGTTTTTATGGGGTTTAATGTTTTTAGGGGTTTTTTTTGGGTTTTTAGGTTTTTTATGTTTTAACGGATTTTTATGAATTTTTAAGTTTTTTATGGTTTTTAGGGATTTTGAGGGGTTTAGGTATTTTTTGGTTTTTGTAGTGTTTTTAGGGTTTTTCAGGGTTTTAGGATCTTTTGGGATTTTTAGGGTTTTTTGAGTTTTTAAGGGTTTTAAGGTTTTTAGTGTATTTTAACAATTTTTTATGTTTTTAGAGGTTTTAAGAGTTTTTAGTCATTTTTGCGCTTTTATGGGGTTTTAGGGTTTTTTATTGTTTAGGGGTTTTTATGGTTTTCAGGGGTTTTCCATGGTTTTAAGTTTTTTTTATGTTTCAATGATTTTCAGAACTTTTTTCAAAAAAAATTGGTTTATATTTATTTTTTGGTTTTATTTGGATTTTGTGCCTTTTTAGGGATTTTCAGGGTTTTTAGGGATTCTATGGGTTTTTGAGGTTTTTGGGGTCTTTTTGGGTGTTAGGGTATTTTTTATTTTTTAGTGTTTTTATGGTTTTTAGAGTTTTTAACGTTTTTTGGGGTTCTTATGGTTTTTAAAATTTTTAGTTGGTTTTTTGTGTTTTATGGGGTTTTATGAGTTTTTAAGGTTTCGAGGATTTTATGGTTTCTATGGGTTTTTAGAGTTTTTAGGGTTTTTACATTTTTAGGGATTTTTAGGCGTTTTTAGGTTTTTTATGTTTTTTATTGTATTTAGGGAATTTGAGATCTTTTAGGGGTTTTCAGGGTTTTTAAGGTTTTTTGTGTTTTTAAGGGTTTTTAGGGTCTTTTTGATTTTTTTGGTTTTTTTAGTTTTCTAGGGTTTTAAAGGTTTTTATATTTTTTTAACGTTTTTAGGGGTTTTAAGGGTTTTAAGGGTTTTTAGAGTTTTTTGTGCATTCTCGGGTTTTTATGGGTTTTAAGGGTTTTAAGAGTTTTTATAGCTTTTTAATATTTTACTGTTTTAAGGGTTCTTAGAGTTTTTAGTATTTTTAGTTTTTTATGGTTTTTAGGGGTTTTTCATGGTTTTTAGGGGGTTTGTACATTTTTAAGGATTTTTAGGGAATTTTAGGATTTTCATGGTTATTGAGGATTTTGAGGGTTTTTGGTGTTTTTTATGGTTTTAGGGTTTTTCATCAAATTTTGGGTTTTTTCTATTTTAGGTTTTTTTAGTTTTTAATGGTTGTATGGTTTTTAGATTTTTTAACGTTTTTAATATTTTTAGGGGTCTTATGGGTTTTTAGAGTTTTTAAGGGTGTCTTAAGGTTTTTATGTTATTTAGGTTTTATTATGGTTTTCCGGGGGTGTTATGGTTTTCTGGGGGTTTTCAAGGTTTTTTTATGTTTTTATGAATTTTTAGGGATTTTTTAGGATTTTTGGGTTTTGGGGTTTTTTATGGTTGTTATGGATTTGATTGGTTTTATATTTTTTCACAGTTTATTATGTTTTTAGAATCATTTTCGTTTTAGGGGGTTTTACTTTTATTTTTTAGGGTTATTTATGGTTTCTAGGCATTTTCATATTTTTAGTGGGTTTTCATGGTATTTTTGGGTTTTTATGTTTTTAAGGATTTTTAGTGATTTCTTAGGATTTTTATGGTTTTTAGGGTTTTTTGGGGTTTTTGGGATTTTGAAGGTTTTTAGGGTTCTTAGTGTTTTTTGGGATTTTAGGGCCTTTTGGGTTTTTAGGGGGTTTTTTTGAGTTTTTAGGATTTTTAAGGTTTTTATATTTTTTAATGTTTTTAGGGTTTTTAGTGGTTTTTAGGATTTTGTGGGATTCAAGATTTTTAAAGTTTTTAGGGGTTTTAATGGTTTTCATGGATTTTTAGGGTTTTTAGGCTTATTTTATTTTCAGGTATTTTTAGGGATTTTTTAGTATTTTATGGTTTTTAGGGATTTGTAGGGTTTTAATGGTTTCTCATGGTTTTTAGGGTTTTTAGGGTTTTTAGGACTTTTTGGGTTTTCATGGTTTTTATGGTCTTTAAGGGTTTTTAGGGGTTTTAGAGGTTTTTTAGGATTTTAAAGTTTTTTTAAAGTTCTTTAATGTTTTTGGGGGGTTTAAAGGGTTTTTAGAGTTTTTAGTGGGTTTTATGGGTTTTATGGGGTTTTTGGTTTTTAAGGTTTTTAGTGGTTTAATGGTTTTGGCAGGTTTTAGGGTTTTTTATTTTTCTTGGTTTTTTGGTCTTTATTAGGATATTTATGGATTTTAGGTTTATTAGTATTTTTAGGTATATTGAGGGTTTTCAGGATTTTTCAGTGTTTTTTGGCTCTTTTTGGGTTTTAAGGTTTTTTTTGATTTTTTTAGTTTTTAATGTTTTCAAGAGTTTTTTTAATATTTTATGGGTTTTAAAGGTATTTAGAGTTTTTAGGGTTTTTAAAGGTTATTAGTGGTTTTTTATGATTTTCATTGAATTTTCAGGGTTTTTTGGGTTCTTTCGATTTTAGGGATTTTTAGGGATTTTTAGGATTTTTACGGGTTTTGGGTTTCTTAGAGTTTTTTGGGATTTTGTGGGGTTTTTTTTGGGTTTTTTGGTATTTTAGGGTTTTTGGGTTTTTATCTCATATTGAGTTTTTCAAGGTTTTTTAGTTTTTAGGGGTTTTATGGTTTTTAATAGTTTTTTAATGTTTTTAGGTGTCTTAAGGGTTTTAGAGTTTCTCGTGGGTTTTTAGGGTTTTTATGGGTTTTTAGTGTTTTTTAAGGTTTCTAGGGAGTTTTATGGTTTTTAGGGATTTTCGGGGGTTTTTTTACACTTTCAAGCATTTTTAGGGCATTTTCAGGACTTTTATGGTTTTAGAGATTTTTAGGACTTTAGGGATTTTGAGGGATTTTAGAGTTTTTTAGGGTTTTTAAGGGTTTTTCAATTTCATTAGGGTTTTTGGGGGTTTTATGAGTTTTTATGAGTTTCCATGGGGTTTAAATGGTTTTTAGAGTTTTTTAACATTAATTAACGTTTTAGGGGTTTAAGGGTTTTTATAGTTTTTAGTGGGTTTTTAGGGTTTTTATTAATTTATAGGGTTTTTAAGGTTTTTAGGGGTTCTGCGGTATTAATGGTTTTTAAGGGGGTTTTCAGATATTTTTAGTGTTTTTTATATTTTCAGGGATTTTTAGGGCATTTTTTGTGTTTTTATTATTTTTAGGGTTTTTAGGGGTTTAGTGTTTTTAGGGTGTTTTTTGGTTTTTAATATGTTTTTTAGTTTTTATGGGTTTTTAGGTATTTTGGGTTTTTAAAATTTTGGGAGATTTTAAGGATTTTCAGAGTTTTTAGTTGTTTTTAGGGTTTTATGGGTTTTTAGAGTTTTTTAGTTTGTATGGGTTATTATGGTTTTTTTCATGGTTTTTAAAGTTTTTTATGTTTTCAAGGATTTCTAGGGAAATTTATGATTCTTATAGTTTTTAGGGTTTTTAGGGATTTTGAGAGGTTTTAGGGGTTTCTAGGGTGTTTCAGGGTTTTAGGGTCTTTTTGGGTTTTAGGGTTTTTTTTGAGTTTTTAAGGTTTTTAAGGTTTTTAGAGTTTTTTTAATGTTTTTTTTAACATTTTACAGGATTTAAAGGTTTTTAGAGGTTTTAGTAGTTTTAATGTCTTTTATTGGTTTTTAGGGTTTTTAAGGTTTTTAGGGGTTTTTAGGTTTTTCTGGTTTTTTTAAGGTTATTTGGGTTTTTTACGTTTTCTGGGATTTTTAGGATTTTTTTAGTTTATAGCGATTTTATGATTTTTTTGTTTTTTATCATTTTTTTTGGGTTTTAAGGGTTTCTATTGGTTTAGTGTTTTTTAATATTTTTAGGGGGTTTTAAGGGTTTTTAGGGTTTTCAAGATTTTTTTGTATTTAGGGATTTTTAGGTCTTTTTTATGATTTTTATGGTTTTTAGGGTTTTTAGGTATTTTGAGGTTTTTTAGGGTTTTTAGACTTTTTTTAGCCTTTTGGGGTTTTAGTGGCTTTTGAGTTTTTAGGGTTTTTATATTTTTTCATGTTTTTTAATTTTTTAGGGGTGTTAAGGTTTTTTAGAGTTTTAGTGGTTTTCTTTGGTTTTAATGGTTTTTATAGTTTTTAGGGGTTTTTATAGTTTTTGTGGTTTTTCAATGTTTTTAGGATTTTTTACATTTTTTTGGGATTTTTGGGGCAATTTTAGGATATTTATTGGATTTACGGTTTTTATGATTTTTAGGGATTTTTAGGGGTTTTAGGGTTTTCATTGGTTTTTAGGGTCCTTAGGGTTTTTTGTGTTTTTAGGGACTTTTGTGTTTTTAGGGGTTTTTTGAGTTTTTTATGGTTTTTAAGGTTTTTAGAGTTTTTAACATTTTTAGGGTCATTAAGGGTTTTTGGAGAATTTAGTGGGTTTTGGGGTTTTTATGGGGTTTTTGGTTTTTTAAAAGGCTTTTAGGGTTGTTTATGGTATTTTGGTGATTTAAAGGGTTTTTAAGGTTTTTTATGATTTCATGAATTTTTAGATATTTTTTAGGATTTTTATGGTTTTTAGGGTTTTTAGGGAATTTTAAGGGGTTTAGGGTTTTTAGGGATTTTCAAGGTTTTTAGAGTATTTTGGGGTTTGGGGGTGTTTTGGGTTTTGATTTTTTTTAGTTTTTTAGGGTTTTTAAGGTTTTTAGAGTTTTTGAACGTTTTAGGGGGTTTAAGGGTTTTTAGAGTATTTAGTGGTTTTTTATAATTTTAATTGATTTTTAGGGTTTTTAGGATTTTAGGGGGTTTTATGGTTTTAATGGTTTTTTTCAGGGTTCTTAGGGGTTTTAACGTTTTTAGGGGTTTTTAATGTTTTTTTTTGGATTTTCATGGTTTTTTGGGTTTTAGGGTTTTTAGGGATTTTGATGGTCTTTTATTTTTTCAAGGATTTTAGGGTTTTTTAGGGGTTTAGGGTCTTTGTGTGGTTTTTAGGGTTTTTTTTATTGTTTTTAGGGTTTTTAGGTTTTTTAGAGTTTTTAATGATTTTTGCAGTTTTAATGTTTTTAGTGGTTTTTAGGGGTTTTAGGGTTATTTTAGGTTTTCATGTGTTTTTATGGATTTCAAAGGTTTTTTAGGAATCTTAGGCTCTTTTTTATAATTTCAGGGATTTTAAGGATTTTTTAGGGCTTTTAGGGATTTTAGGTTTTCTTATGATTATGAGGGTTTTATGTGTTTTTAGTGTTTTTAGAGTTTTTTAGGGTTTTAGGGTTTTTAGAGTTTTTCAGGGTTTTTGTGTCTATTTTTCTTTTTCGGTATTTTTTGATATTTTAGTGTAAATAAGGGTTTTAGAGTTTTTTTTATCATTTTTAACATTTTTGGTGTCTTAAGGGTTTTAAGAGTTTTAGTGGGTTTTATGGTTTTTATGGTGTTTTAGTGATTTTTCAGGTTTTAAGGGTTTTTTTTGGGTTTTTTGGTATTTTTACATTTTCAGGGATTTTTAGGATTTTTTTTGGTTTTAGTGTTTATAGGTTTTTGGTTACTTTGAGGGGTTTAGGGGTTTTATGTTTTTCTAGCGGGTTTGGGTTCTTTTGGGGTCTTTAGTATATTTTTGAATTTTTAGGGGCTTTAATGTTTTTTAGAGTTTTTAATTGTTTTTAGGATTTTCACGGTTTTTGGGGGGTTTTATTTTTTTCAGGGTATTTCAGAATTTTTTGGGATTTCAGGGATTTTTTTTGAGATTTTTATGGTTTTAGGGGTGTTTTTTAATTTTTAGGATTTTTATGATTTTTCATGGTTTTTAGGGTTTTTAGAGGTTTTTAACGTTTTTGAGAGGTTTTAGTGGTTTTTAGATTTTTTAGTGGTTTTAGGGTTTTTTGGGGTTTTTAATGTTTTTAGGGGTTTTTATGGATTTCAAGGGTTTTTCAGCGGTTCCGTGTTTTTTACGTTTTCTAATATTTTTAGGTATTTCTTAGGTTTTTGATGGTTTTTATGGTTTTTAGTGTTTTTTAGGATTTTGAGGGGTTGTTTGGGTTTTCAGGGATTTTTTGGGTTTTAGGGTTTTATTGCTTTTTAGGAACTTTTTGGGTATTTAGGGTTTTTTTATTTTTCTAGTGTTTTAAATGTTTTTATTGGTTTTTAATATTTTTAGCGGTCTAAAGGGTGTTTAGAGTTTTTAGTGTGTTATGGTTTTTATGTGTTTCTAGGGTTTTTAGGGTTTTTAAGGGTTTTATGGTTTTCTGGGGGTTTCATAGTTTTTAGGTTTTTTTTACATTTTCAATGATTTTTAGGGAATTTTATGATTTTTATTGTTTCTAGAATTTTTAAGTGTTTTAGGGATTTTGAGGGATTCTAGGGTTTTCCGAGTTTTTATAGCTTTTAGGGGTTTTCTTTGTTTTTAGGGTATTTTGGGTTTTTAGGGTTTTTTGATTTTTTTGGGGGGTTTATAGTCATTTAGTGTTTTTTAATGTTTTTTGGAGTTTTAATGGGTTTTAATTTTTTTAGTCATCTTATGGGTTTTTAGGGTTGTTTAAGGATTTTAGGAGTTTTATGATTTTCATGGTTTATTTAGGGTTTCTAAGGTTTTTTATATTTTCAAGGATTTTTAGGGCTTTTTTAGGATTTTTATGGGTTTTAGGGTGTTTTATGGTTTCAAGGATTTTGAGGGGGTTTCAATGGTTTTTTCGGGTTTTTTGGGGTTTTTAGGGTCTTTTGGGGTTTTTCGGGTTTTTTTAGTTTTTATGGTTTTTAAGGTTTTTTAGAGATTTTTATGTTTTTAGGGGTTTTAAGGGTTTTTATAGTTTTTATTGAGTTTTCAGGATTTTTATGGGGTTTTAGGGTTTTTATGGTTTTTAGGGGGTTTTATGGTTTTCATGGGTTTTTTAGGGTTTTTAGGATTTTTTACGTTTTTGTGGATTTTTAGGAATTTTTATGATTTATATGGTTTTTTGGGTTTTTAGGATTTTTAGTAATTTTGAGGGGTTATCAAGGTTTTCTAGGGTTTTAGGTTTTTTGACTTTTTGGGGGTTTTAAGGGTTTTTAAAGTATTTTAACATTTTAAGGGGTTTATAGTGTTTTTATAGTTTCTAGTTGTTTTTAGAGTTTTTAATGGTTCTAGGGTTTTTATGGTTTTTTGGGGTTTCTATGGTTTTCAGGGGGTTTTCAAGGTTTTTAGGGTTTTTATGCTTTCTTATATTTTTATGTCTTTTTTAGGATTTTTATGGTTTTTAGGGATTTTGATGGGTTTTAAGGGTTTTAGGGGTTTTTAGGTTATTTGTGATCTTTCCAAGCATACCACCTCCAGCATCACAGAACCACAAGCGTCAAAGTCTTAAGTCTCACCTTTATCACCTCGCAGGGAAGCATCAACCATCACCAAGCACCAGCCTCTTTCATCACATCCCAGCCAAGCAGCAGCCATCACCCATCAACTTAGATTCCAACAAGTACCACCTCTTATCAAGTCATCTTCCAGCATTTCTCACCTAGTATAAAATCCAGAAACACAGGGAAACCAACAACCATGTCTAGTCCCATCCGCAGCACCCAAAGGCAAGACAACATCCAGCGCCACTCAACAGAACCTATATCCAACACCCACAACGATTCACAACCAAACCAACCACCACATAGGAGACCACAAACCAACATAGCATCCATAGCACAAAACAACTTAACGAGCCCTTCATTGACATCATGAAATAGATTCAAGAGAGAAAAATCAGAAAAATGAACCTATATATTTTGCACAAATCGATGCAAAGATGATCTCATCTGCGCCTCCTGTAGACTTTGAGAAGATATAAACTCCCCCATCACAGAATCAAACACCAATCACCAAAATCCAACACAATTCCAGAAAATCCACCAAGATCCACCCATCCCCAGATCACTACTGGAAAAACTCCCCTCACCGTGACTTCTCTCAAGCTACCTGAATCCAAGAAGCACAAGAGGCTACAATGCTTCCTGGTAACCAGATCTTACCTCACCATCAAGAAAAGAGCCGATCCCCACTGATGAGGAATCCCAACACTTGGTGAGCTGACCAAAGACGCATCCACCACAAGGAAGATGCTGCCACTAGCGAGATGCTGCCACTAGCGAGATGACGCTCGTAGAAGAGCGGATTCTAGATCTGTCGAAGCCGAGCTATATCCCTACAAGATCCAGGACAAGCCACCGCTGTCCTTGCTCGAACAGAGCAACCAGAGCCCTTTATCGCCAAGAATCTACCACGTCTACCATAAGCGTGACACCAGTGAAGAAGGACTCTCTAACAAAACTCTATCCGCATCACAAAGCCTGAGTTGGAAGAAATGAAAAAGACCACCAAGGAGGGTTCTAAGTGGGAACACATAAGATTGCGGCATCAGGAGGGAGAACCCACTAGAGTGCGGCATCATTTCTTTATCTTAGGGTTTTTAGGGTATTTTGGGATTTTAGTATTTTTTGAGTTTTAGGGAGTTTAAGGTTGTTTATAGTTTTTAATTTTTTTAGGGGTTTGAAAGTTTTAAATAGTTTTAATGGTTTTTACGGGTTTTATGGGTTTTTAGGGTTTTTATTGTCTTCAGGGTTTTCATGATTTTTAGGGTTTTTAGGGGTTCTGGGGTTTTTAATGTTTTAGGGTTCTTTTTGGGTTTTTAGGGATTTTATGATATTTTAGGGTTTTGAAGGTTTTTTAGATTTTTTTAACATTTTAGAGGTTTTAAGGGTTTTTAGAGTTTTTAGTGGTTTTTGGGTTTTATGGGGTTTTATGGGTTTTAAAGGTTTTTAGGGGTTTTTATAGTTTTAAGGGGGTTTTGAGTGGTTTTTGGGATTTTACATTTTAGGGACTTTTAGGGATTTTTTATAATTTTTATTGGTTTTTAAGGTTTTTAAGGTTTTTAAGGTTTTTAGAGATTTTGAGGGTTTTTAGGGTTCTTCAGGGTCTTCAGGGTTTTCAAGGTTTTTATGGTCATTTGGGTTTTTAGGATATTTTTGATTTTTTTGGGGTTTTTATAGATTTTTTAACATTTTTAGGGTTTTCGAGTTATTTTAGTGTTTTTGTTGGGGTTTTAGTGTTTTTTGGGGTTTTTCAGTTTTTTAAGGTTTTTACCGATTATTATGGTTTTGAGTGGATTTTAAGGTTTTTTAGGGGTTTTTATGTTTTTGGGATTTTTAGGGATTTTTTGTGATTTTTATGTTTTTAGGGTTGTTTAGGTATTTTGATGTTTTTTATGGTTTTTAGGGTTTTAAGAATTTTTATGGGTTTTAAGGTTATATAGGGTTGTTCTGAGATTTTGATGATTTTTAAGGGTTTTTAGGGCTTTTGAGGTTTTTAAAGTTTTTATCATTTTTAGGGGATCTGAGGGTTTTTAGAGTTTTTAATGAGGTTTTAGTGTTTTATGGGTTTTATGGGTTTTTAGGGTTTTTAGGGGGTTTATGGATTTCAGGGTTTTTAAGGTTTTTAAGGATTTTATGTTTTCTGGGATTTTTAGGTGTTTTTAGGTTTTTTATGGTTTTTAGGGGTTTTAGGGTTAATACGGATTTTTAGGGTGTTTAGAGGTTTTCATATTTTTTAGGGTTTTTGGGGGTTTTGAGGGTTTAAGTCCTTTTGGGATTATTTGGTTTTTTGGTTTTTTAGGGTATTTAAGCTTTTTAGATTTTTTTTAACATTTTTAGGGGTTTTAAGGGGTTTTAGAGTTTTTAGTGGTTTTTAATGTTTTTAGTGATTTTAATGGGTTTTATGGTTTTCAAGGGGTTTTCAGATATTTTAAGTTTTTTTTATGTTTTTAGGGATTTTTTGGGGGGTGGGGTTTGGTTTTTTATGCTTTTTAGTGTTTTTATGATTTTTTAGGTTTTTAGGGTTTTTAGGGGGTTTTAGGGTTTTTAGTGGTTTTTGGGGATTTATGGTTTTTGGGATTTTTAGTGATTTTTTGAGTTGTTAGGGTTTTAAAAGTTTTTTTGGGTATTTTAATGTGTTATGTGTTTTAAGGGTTTTTAGATTTTTTAGTGGCTTATGGGTTTTATGGGTCTTTTTAGGTTTTTAGGGGTTTTTATGGTTTTCATGGATTTTTTCAGGGTTTTATAGTTTTTTACGTTTTTACGTTTTTAGTGATTTTAGGGATTTTTATTATTTTTTTGGTTTTTTGATGTTTTAGGGATTTTGAGGGGTTTTCGGGGGTTTTCGGGTTTTTAGGGTTTTTATGGGATTTTAGGGTTTTTGGAGATTTTTGGAATTTAATGTTTTTTTAATGATTTTAGTGTTTTTAGGGGTTTTAAGGGTTTTTAAATATTTTAGTGTGGTTTAGGGTTTTTATTGGGTTTTAGCATTTTATGGGATTTTATGGTTTTTTATGTTTTGAGGGATTTTTAGTGATTTTAAGGATATTTATGGTTTTTAGGATTTTTAGGGGTTTTGGGGGGTTTAAGTGTTTCATGGTTTTATAGGGTTTTCAGGATTTTTACAATCTTTTGGGGTTTTTAGGTATTTTTCTTCATTTTAGGAGTTTTATGGTTTTTTAGAGTTTTTTAACTTTTTGGGGTTTAAAGGGGTTTTAGAGTTTTTGTGGGTTTTAGGCTTTTTATGGGTTTCTAGGGGTCTATGGTTTTAATGGTTTTATGGATGTCCAAGGGGTTTTAGGGGTTTTAGGGTTTTTATTTGTTTTTAGGCTTATTTATGGGTTTTAGGGTTTTTATGGTTTTCAGGGTTTTTAGGATTTTTTAAGTTTTCATGGATTTTTAGGGTTTCTTAGGATTTTTATGGTAATTATGGGTTTAAGGGTTTTTAGGGATTTTGATGGTTTTTAGGGTTTTCTATTTTTTCTAGGGGTTTTCAAGGTTTTTATGGAATTTTTGGGTTTTTTCGATTTTTTTTGAGTTTTTAGGGCTTTTTAAAGTTTTTTAGAGTTCTAACATTTTTAGGAGATTTAAGGGTTTTTTTGAGTTTTTAGGGGTTTTTAGGGTTTTTATGGGTTTTTAGGGTTTTTAAGGTTTTTAGGGTTTTTTTATGGTTTTTAGGGGTTTTTCAAGGTTTTTAGGGTTTTTTTCATTCTTAGGGATTTTGAGGGATTTTTATGACTTTTATGGTTTTTTAGGGTTTTTAGGGATTTTGAGGGTTTTTTGGTATTTTGAAGTTTTTTATGATTTTTAAGGGTGTTCGGGATTTTCTGCTCTTTATGGGTTTTAGTTTTTTGAGTGTTTAGGGGATTTTAAGGGTTTTGATAGTTTTTAGTGGTTTTTTGGGTTTTTATTTTATTTTTACTATTTTTAATCGTCTTTAGGGGTTTTTATGGTTTTTAGGGGGTTTTGACGGTTTTTCAGGTTTTCACATTTTCTAAGATTCTTTGGGACTTTTAGGATTTTTATGGTTTCTAAGGTTTTGTATGGTTTATAGTGTCTTTTTATTTTTTTTAGGGATTTTAGGGGTTTGGGGTTCTTTTTTTTCTTGGGGTTCTTTTTGATTTTTTTAGGTTTTTAAGGTTTTTAGTGTTTTTTAATGTTTTTTTGTTCCAAGGGTTTTTAGAGGTTTTAGTGGCTTTATAGGGTTTTTATGGGTTTTTAGGGGATTTATGGTTTTAATGTTGTTTATTATTTTCAAGGGTTTTCAGGGTATTTGCAGTTTTATACATTTTTAGAGATTTTTAGGAATTTTTATGGATTTTTAGGGGTTTTAGGGTTTTATGGACTTTGAGGGGTTTTAGGGTTCCTCCGGGTTTGTTTGGGTTTTAGGGTTTTTAAGGGTTTTTAGTGTTTTTTTATGTTTTATAGGTTTCTAAGGTTATTTAGAGTTTTTAAGGTTTTAGGGGTTTACAGGTTTTTAGAGTTCTTAGTGGTTTTAGGGTTTTATCAATTTTTAGGGTTTTTTAAGGTTTTAGGGGGTTTTATAGTTTTTAGGGGTTTTTTTGGGTTTTTAGTGTTTTTTATATTTTCATATATTTTAAGATTATTTTTTTATTTTTATGGTTTTTAGGTTTTAGGGTTATTATAATTTTGAGGGTTTTTATGGATTTTCATGGTTTTAGGGTTTTTAGGCTCTTTTTGGGTTTTTTTATTTTTTATGGTGTTTAATTTTTTAGAGTTTTTAACGTTTTAGATGTTTTAGGGGTTTTTAGAGTTTTTAGTGGGTTTTATGGTTTTTACGTTCAAAGTTTTTCATATGGTTTTTAGGCATTTTTCTGGTTTTTAGGTTTTTAAGTTTTCTGGGTTTTTTATGGATTTTTAGGGATTTTTATGTTTTTTATGGTTTTTAAGCTTTTTATGGATTTTGAGGGTTTTATGGGTTTTCATGGTTTTTAGATTTTTTAGGTTTTTCGGGGTTTTTAGGCTCTTATGAAATTTTTTCAATATTTTTCACTTCAATTTTTTGGGTTTTAAGGGTTTTTAGAGTTTTTTTAGCATTTTTAGTGGTTTTAAGGATTTTTAGAGTTTTAGGTGGTTTTAGGGTTCTTAGGGGTTATAGGGTTTTTACGGTTTTTAGGTATTTTATGGTTTTCAAGGGGTTTTCAGGGTTTTTTACATTTTCAGATATTTTTATACATAATTTTTGGATTTTTATGGTTTTTATGGTTTTTAAGGTTTTTTAGGGTTTTTAGGATCCTTTTGGGTTTTTAGTGTTTTTTTTTGAGATTTTTTTGGGGGTTATAAGGTTTTTATATTTTTTAACTTTTTTAGGGGTTTTAATGGTTTTTAGACTTTTTAGTGTGTTTTTAGGGTTGTTAATGTTTTCAATGGATTTTATGATTTTGAGAGAAATTTCAGGGATTTTTTGTGTTTTTTATGTTTTCTGGGATTTTTAGGGCGTTTATGATATTCATGGTTTTTATGTTTTTAGTTATTTGAGGGGTTTTAGTGGTTTTAAGGGTTTTCATGGTTTTTAGGGTCTTTTTTGATTTTTTTATAGTGTTTATGGTTTTTAGGGTTTTTCAAATAAATTAGGGGCAAGGAAGATGCGAGGGTCGGGCTATTCCCGGCCCCCCCCCCAAATTTATTAGCAAGAAAAAAGGAGACACAATAGACAAGGGGGGGGGAGGGGTCAAACAACCCACACCCAAAAACCCCTTACAACCCATGCCAAAAAGGAAAAACAAAGAAAGAAAAAGACTCAAAAACATACTCAAAGCAGCATGATCACGTCACATCCAGCCAGAACCAGCATCTAGCAGCACCACATCCAATCATCCCAACAACACAGCAGCAGCAACACATCCAAACCAACCAGCCCCAACAACCAACATCACCAAATCTGACATCACAGCCAAACACAACCAGCAACATCAAACCACAGCACAAGCACTGCAACCAAGCACAACCATCATCACCTTCCAACAAACAGCAACCAGAAACTAGTAGCACAACAGCAAAATCATCCACAACAGTAGCAAAAACCAAACAACCACACATCATCCAGCATTCACCAGCAGCTAGCAACTCATAGCCAACCAATGTCCCGCATCCAATCTCACAAGGTCGAGCACCCAATACCTTCTCACCAAGAAGGTACCTCTCCAGAAGCATAGAACCAACAGCATCAACAGAACAAGATTCATCTCCACCCAACAGAACCGATATCTAGCATCCACATAGAAACCAAAACAGCAGCCAAAACACAGCACCTAACCAGCCCTCCAACAACAGCTTGGGGGGAAACCAGTAACTCGAAAACCAACCAAAGTTCAACAGAAAATGAAACTAAATACCAAGCCATCCACCAGTCAAGAACACGCATACCAGCAAATTAAAGCAAACACAGCACAGTGTGACCATACCTTCATCAACAGCAAGATCCAAGAACAAGAAAGCAGAACTAGGAGATCAAAACTGCATCCTCACCCTATTCATCCACGATGACCCTTCGAGAAGCCAGAGAAGCTAGCAAGACCCTCCTCGGGTCCAAAAACGTAGCGTAGAACTGATCACGGAGCCATAAACGCCAGTGCATAGAAGACACAAATCCCGTCAAACCCGCTTATCACCAAGGCAAAGCCAGAACTCCACCTGACAAAACCACCAGAGCATCTTGCCACACCAGAGTTCCATCGGGCCAAACACACCTCTGTCAATTTGACGAAGCATCCATCGCACCAGTGTTGACTTCACCATCAACCTCTTTGACTTCGTCCAGATGACAAAAAAGTCATCACTGTTGCCGCCAAGGAGCGCAGAATCCAGATCTAGCAAAGTCGATCCAAATCGAAACAAAAACCAGACCAAGCCGTCGCCACCGCAACCTGAAACAACCCACCAGATCTCAGCATCGTTAACCATCTGCCTCAAGAACCACCATCACGCCAGGGGAGAACGCCTCTTGAACAGCAAGCCATCCACATCGTAAAGCCTAAAGAGGGGAAGATCAACAGATCTGCTGAAGAGGATTCCAAGATGGAACCCTAGAGATCGCCGCGTCGGGAGAAGCCCAGGAGAGAGCGGCGACATCTTCTATTCAAATAAATTAGTGTATTTGTGGGTTTTTAGAGTTTTTAGGGTTTATTGGGTTTTTAGGGTTTTTTAGTGTTTTTAGGGGTTTTATGGTTGTGTTCAGGGTTTTTAGGGTTTTTATGTTTTTAGGTATTTTTAGGGATTTCATAGGATTTCTATAGTTTTAGGGGGTTTTTAGAGTTGTATGGATTTTGATGGTTTTGGGGGTTTTTAGTATTTCTTGGGGCTTTAGGGATTTTCACATATTTTATGCTCTTTTAGTCATATTTGAGGTTTTTTTAGTTTTTTAGGGTTTTTAGGGGTTTCTAGAGTTTTTCAACATTTTAGGGGTTTTAACAGTTTTAGAGTATTTAGTGGTTTTTAATAGTTTTAATGGTTTTATAGTTTTTTATGGTTTTAGGGGTTTGTGGGTTTCGGGGTTTTTTTTAGGGTTTTTAGGTTTCTATGGGATTTTTTAGGATTTTTATGGTTTCTGGGGGGGTTTTGTGTCGTTAGAGATTTTGAGGGTTTTTAGGGGTTTTAGGGTCTTTTGGGGTTTTTAGGGTTAATTTTTTGAGTTTTTAAGGTATTTTATATTTTTTAAAAAAAATTACGGTTTTAACTCTTTTTAGTGTTTTTAGTGGATTTTAATGTTTTTATGGGTTTTTGAGGTTTTTAAGGATTTTAGGGGATTTCTGGTATTCAAAATTTTTTAGGACTTTTCGATTTTTTTATGTTTTCAAGGATTTTTAGGGGGTTTAGTATTTTTATTGGTTTTAGGGTTTTTTAGTGCTTTTAGGGATATTGAGGGTTTTTAGTGTTTTTTGAGTGGGGTTTAGGATTTTTTTTTGATTTTTGGTTTTTTGAGTTTTTTCAGGGTTTAAAGGTATTTCAATGTTTTTTAACATTTTTAGGGGGTTTAAGGGTTTTTCGAGTTTTTAGTGGATTTTCAGTTTTTTATAGTTTTTAAGGTTTTTATGGGTTTTATGGTTTTAGAGGTGTCTTAGGATTTTTAGGGTTTTGTTATGTTTTCAGATATTTTTAGGGCTTCTGTAGTATTTTTCTGGTTTTTAAGATTTATTTAGGGTTTTCGGGATATTGAGGGGTTTTATTTTTGTTAGGGTTTTTTAGTTTTTTTAGAGTTTTTAACATTTCTTGGGATTTAAAGGGGGTTTTAGAGTTTTTAGGGGTTAATGGGTTTTTAGGATTTTTAAGGTTTTTCGGGGTTTTTATGGTCTTTAAGGGTTTTTAGGGTTTTTAGGGTGTTTTGCATTTTCAAGGATTTTTAGGGATTTTTAGCATTTTTATGGTTTTTAGAAATTTTGTGGGTTTTCGGGGCTTTTAGGGTTTTTAGGGGGGTTTTATGATTTATGGGTTTTGGGGGGGGGGGGGGTTTAGGTTTTTTTAAATTTTTATTGTTTTTTGGGGTTTTATGGATTTTAGGGGTTTTTATGATTTTCAAGGGGGTTTTAAGGTTTTAGAGTTTTTTTAAAAAGAAATGGTTTCAATGGGTTTTAAGGTTTTTAGGGGGGGGGGGTTAAGGGTTTTATGGTTTTTATGTTTTTAGGATTTTTTTCAGGATTTTTTAGGATTTTTATGGTATTTAGGGTCTTTTAGGGGTTTTATGGATTTTGAGGGTTTTAAGGGGTTTTAGGGGTTTTAGGGTTTTTAGGGGTCTTAAGGGGTTTTAGGGTGTTTTTTTGGATTTTTGGATTTTTGGTTTTATTTTTGATATTTTTAAGGTTTTAAGGAATTTTAGAGTTTTTAAACATTTTTAGGGGTTTAAAGGGTTTTTAGTGTTTTTAGTTCTTTTTAAGAGTTTATGGGCTTTAGGGTTTTTAAGGTATTTAGGGGTTTTTCTTATTTTTAGTGGTTTTTTATGGTTTTTAGAGTTTTTTACATTTTTTTAGATTTTTAGGGATTTTTTAGGATTTTATGGTTTTTAGGATTTTAAAGGATTTTGATGGTTTTAGGGATTTTCAGGGTTTTTGGGTCTTTTTATGGTTTTAGGTTTTCTTGAGTTTTTGATGTTTTTAAGGTTTTTTCTAGTTTTCAACAATTTTTTGGCTTTAAAAGGTTTTAGAGATTTTAGTGGGTTTTAGGGTTTCTATGGGGTTTTAATATTTTTAAGGTTTTTAGGGGTTTTATGGTTTTCATGGGTCTTTTCAGATTTTTTTTGATTTTACATTTTTAGGGATTTTTATTGATTTTTTAGATTTTTTATTATTTTAGGGTTTTTTTGGGTTTAGGGATTTTAATGGGTTTTTGTATTTTTTGGGATTTTTTTAGCTCTTTAGGGTTTTATGTGTTTTGGGGTTATTTGGGTATTTTTGAGTTTTTAGGGTTTTAATGGTTTTTTGGAGTTTTTAAAAAAATTAGTGGTTTTAAGGGGTTTTAGAGTTTTTAGTGGTTTTAGGGTTTTATGTTGTTTTAGGTTTTTTTTATTGTTTTAGGTTATTTTTATCATTTTCAAAAGTTTTTTAGGGTTTTTAAATTTTTTTACATTTTCATGTATTTTTAGGGTTTTTTAGGATTTGTTTGGTTTTTAGGGATTTTAGGGTTTTTAGGGTTTTTTAGGGAATTTAGGGGTTTTTCACGGATTTTTAGGGTTTTTAGGGTTTTTATTTTTTGGGGTTTTATGTTTTTTTTTCTTTTTTATAGTTCTTATCATTTTTAGAGTTTTTAATGTTTTAGGTGTTTTTTGGGTTTTTTGAGTTTTTATTGGGTTTTTTGGGGTTTTATGGGTTTTGGGGTTTTGGGGTTTTGGGGTTCATTTATTATTTTCGTGGGGTTTTCAGTATTTTTATATTTTTTAGGGTTTTTTGGGTTTTTAATGTCTTTAGGGGTTTTGTGGTTTGAGAGGTTTTTCAAGGTTTTTTTATGTTTTCTAAGATTTTTTTTTATTTTTTAGGATTTTTATGGTTTTTTTGCTTCTTTAGGGTTTTTATGGATTTTGTGGTTTTTATAGGAATTCAGGGCTTTTCACTGTTTTTAAATTTTTTATGATGTTTTTGGGTGTTTAGGTGTTTTTGAGTTTTTTAGTGTTTTTAAATGTTTTTAGAGTTTTTTAAGGATTTAGCTGTTTTAAGGGGTTTTAGAGTTTTTAGTGTTTTTTAGGGTTTTAGGATTTTTGATGGTTTTTAGGGTATTTTTAGGGGTTTTAGGGTTAATACATTTATAGGGATTTTTTATATTTTTATGGGTTTTAGGGGTTTTTATAGTTTTAGGGATTTTGTGGGTTTTAAAGGGTTTTTGTTTGGGGGGGTCGTGTTTTTTAGGGGTTTTGCAGTTTTTAGAGTTTTTTAATGTTTATAGGGGTTTAAAGGGTTTTTGGTTTTTTAGGTTCCTTACAGTTTTTATGGGGTTTTATGGGTTCTAGGGGTTTTTTTGAGTTTTATGGGTTTTTTTTCTTTATGGATTTGAGGGATTTTTTAGGATTTTTATAGTTTTTAGGGTTTTTAAGGATTTTCAGAGTTTTGGGGGTTTTTTGGGTTTTTTGGATTTTTAGGGTTTTTCATGGTTTTTAGGGTTTTTTTTTGAGTTTTTAGTGTTTTTAAAGTTTTTTATAGTTTTTTAATAATTTTTGGGATTTAAGAGTTATAGTGGGTTTTTAGGGTTTTTATAGCTTTTTAGATTTTTTATGGTTTTTGGGGTTTTCAGGGTTTTCAGTGGTTTTTAGTGTTTTTTATAGTTTTTTACATTTTTAGGGATTATTAGGGTTTTTTTAGGATTTTTATGATTTTTAGGGGTTTTATAGTTTTTAGGGATTTTGAGGGGTTTTGGGGGGTTTGGGGTTTATTAGGATTTTCTTCGGGTTTTTGGTGACTTTTTTCTGTTTTAGGGGATTTTTGAGTTTTTGGGTTTTAAATTTTTTTTAGTGTTTTTAGCATTATTAGGGGTTTTAAGGGTTTTTAGTGTTTTTAGTGGTTTTCAGGGTTTTTGAGGGTTTTCATTGTTTTAAAAGTTTTTTAGTATTTTTTACGGTTTTTAGGGATTTAGAGGGGTTTTATAGTTTTTTTGGGTGTTTGAGGTTTTTTAGGTGTTTTTAGGGGTTTAGGGTCTTTTATGTTTTAGGGTTTTTTTGAGTTTAAAAGAGTTTAAATGATTTTTTATGGTTTTTAACGTTTTTAGGTATTTTTTGGGTTTATAGAATTTTTAGTGGTTTTTAGGTTTTTATGGTTTTTTATGCGGTTTTAAGTTTTTTAGGGGTTTTAGGGTTTTAGGGGTTTTAAAGTTTTTTTGGGTTTTTAGGGTCTTTTTTGGTTTTCCTGGGTTTTTTTTGAGTTTTTAGGGATTTTAAAACTTTTTGGAGTTTTAAAAGAAATTAGGGCCTTATGGGTTTTAGAGTTTTTAGTGAATTTAGGGGTTTTAGGGGTTTTATGATTTTTATTGGTTTTTATGGTTATCTAGGTTTTTTCCGAGATTTTTTGTTTTTTTACATTTTTAGGGATTATTAGTGATTTTTCTAGATTTTTATGGTTTTTAGAGTTTTGGCAGTTTTTAGGGAATTTCAGAGGATTTTAGGGTTTTCAGGGTTTTTAATGTCTTTTATTGTTTTTCGGGTTTTTTTGAGTTTTTTGATGTCTAATAGTTTTTAGAGTTTTTTAATGTTTTATGGGTCTTAAGGGTTTTTAGAGTTTTTCATGTTTTAATGTTTTTATACTTTTTTAAAGTTTTTTTCAAATTTAAGGGTTTTTAGATTTTTTATTGGTTTTATAGTTTTTATGGGGTTTTGGGGTTTTATGTTTTTTGGGGGGTTTTACAGTTTTCATTGGTTTTTTGGGTTTTAGGAATTTTTATGTTTTCAAGGATTTTTAGGGCTTTTTTATAATTTTTATTGTTTTTAGGGTTTTATAGGTTTTGTAATTTTTTACGTTTTTTAAGGTTTTTTAGTGTTTTTAGGGTTTTTATTGTCTTTTAGGGGTTTGGTGGGTTTTATAGTTTTTGTAAGTTTTTTGTGTTTTTAAGGGTTTTAGGATTTTTTATAGTTTTAAGGGGGTTTATGGTATATGAGGGAGGGGGGTTAACGTTTTGGGGGTTTTACGTTTTTAGGGATTTTTAGGGTTTTAAGGATTTTTTTGTTTATAGGGTTATTTTATTTATTAGAGTTTTTGAGAGTTTTTAGGGTGTTTTTGGGATTTTAGGATTTTTTTGAGTTTTTTATAGTTTTAATGTATTTTAGGGTTTTTAATTTTTTTTAGGATTTTTAAGGGTTTTTAGAGTTTTTAGTGGGTTTTTAGGATGTTTGTGGATTTTTTGTGTTCTTAAGGTTTTTGGAGTTTTTATGTTTTTCCAGGGTTTTCATGTTTTTTAGGGTTTTTTGCATTTTTAGAAAAAAAAAATTTCCTTTTTTTGGATTTTTATGGTTTTTTGGTTTTTTGGGTTTTAGGGTTTTATAGGGGTTTTATGGATTTTGATGGTTTTTAGGGTTTTATGGGTTTTAAGGGTTTTAGGTTATTTTTGGTGTTTTAGAGTTTTTTTTTATTTTTAGGGTTTTCAAGTGTTTTTATAGTTTTTAACATTTTTATGGGTTTTAGAGTTTTTATGGTTTTTAGGGGTTTTATGTTTTCAAGGGTTTTCATGGTTTTTAACGTTTTTTACGGTTTCAGGGATTGTTTGGGATTTTTTAGGATTTTATAGTTTATGATTTTTTAGGGTTTTTTGGGATTTTTGAGGGTTTTATGGTTTTTCATGATTTTGAAGGGGTTTAGGGTTTGTTAGGGTTTTTAGGGTCTTTTGGGAGTTTTAGGGTATTTTTTATTTTTTAGGGTTTTGAATATTTTTAGGGGTTTTTAATGTTTTTAGTGGTTTAAGGGTTTTTAGAGTTTTCATTGGTTTTCATAGTTTTTATCAGTTTTTAAGGTTTGTAGGGGTTTGTATGGTTTTTAGGGCTATTTCAGGGCTTTTCAGCTTTTTTATATTTTCAGTGATTTTTAGGGATTTTTTAGAATTTTTATGGTTTTCAGGGTTTTTAGGGGGTTTAATGTTTTTTAGGTTTTTTAACATTTTTTGGGGGGTTTTAATATTTTTCATGGTTTTTAGGGATGTTTTGGGTTTTTAGGGTTTTTTAGTTTTATAGGGATTTATGGGTTTTTTGGGGTTTAATGGTTTTCAGCTGTTTCTCTGGATTTCTTCATTTTCCTGGATTTTGGTGATTTTTTAGGAATTTTATTATTTTTAGTGGTTGTTAGGGGTTTTATGGATTTTTTGAGAGTTTCTAGGGTTTTCAGGTTTTTTTGGGTTTCCTAGGGTTTTACGGTCTTCTTGGGTTAATTTGAGTTTTTAGGGTTATTATGGGGATTTATATTTTTTAAACATTTTTAGGGGTTTAAAGGATTTTTAGAGTTTTAAGTGGTTTTATTTGGTTTTTATGTTTTTAATGTATTTTGAGGTTTTTAAGGGTTTTTATGATTTTTAGGGGTTTTAGGATTTTTTATGTTTTCAGGTATTTTTAGGGATTTTTTAGGATTTTTATGGGTTTTAGGAGTTTTTAGGGTTTTAGGGATTTTTAGAGTTTTTAGGGCGTTTTAGGTTTTTTTGGGTTTTTTGGGATTCTTTGAGTTTTTAGGATTTATTTTGGTTTTTTAGATTTTTTTAATGTTTCAGGGGATTTGAGGGTTTTTAGTGGGATTATAGGGGTTTTATGGGTTTTTACGATTGTTATATTTTTTTGGGCTTCTTAAAAACCCTAAAAACCATTAAAAACCCTAAAAACCATTAAAAACCTAAAAAACCACAAAAACTCTAAAAACCTTATAAATCCTAGAAACTTTAAAACACTCTAAAAACCTTTAAACCCCTAAAAACTCAAAAAAAATCCTAAAACCCATTAAGTGAAGCTCTCGGGCGCAGCAGAAGCTCATGGGTGGATGTGCCCACTTGACTTTTTTTTAGTAGCAATGATCAATCCGAAATCAATATGATGATAAATGCCAGAATCCATGGATCGAATCACAAAAATGGACAAAGAAGAAGAATAGTCCTAGAACCACAAAGGAGGGTCATCACTGGTTGATTGTAATTAATTTACTTAATTGAAAATAAGTACCTTTTATGGAATTCTTTCTTCATTAATATTTCTGATCATGTTTCGATGTGATTTGTCATTACGTCGCAGAAACCAAGTGCAGACGCCCTCTAGTGGTGATCCACATGTGCACCACGTATCTCTGGATGTCGCCAAAGGAATATCTGGGTGCTAGCGTGGAGAATCCTTTGCTTGTGTTGTCCGCCTTAGATCACCTTGATCCGATGGAGGTGGATCTTTCTCAGTCTTGAGAGCGTTCTTGGAGGAAGGATTTCTTTCATCCATGAGAGAATTATCCAGAATTGTTGTGCACAATGACTAGGGAAAAGTGTTGGGGTTGTGGGGATATTTATGATCGGGTTTGAGGTTATAGAATTATGACAATAAATTAACGCGTTACGAGTTTTATTTATTTCATTAACACTTATTGAGAACCCCCATGTTGAATCATTAATTCCATGACATGCACCCACACTGATTATAATAAATAAGAATTAATAAAATGATATTATTTCCTCAAAATCCCGACTGGAAAAACTACACAGTGTGTAATCATTAATACATGGCGTGTACTCGTTTTTCATTTCCTTTCCAAAATGAAAACTACACGACGTGTACATTAAATGTACACAGTGGGTATATCTTATTTTCATTTATTCTTCCTCCAACATTAAAATGATTTAGGATTCCCTGAATAATTATTAAACCACATATGGGAATAATCTTTATTCTACTTGAGATACTTGGATTCACTTATTGTGTGACCCTCTTGGCCTCTTTCTCATTGGAATTAGGCGGGCTAGCTTAAAGTCCAAGATTACTGTCTAGAAATGGGTAAAGGCACCCAAGAGAAAGAAGTTGATGCCACATTTACATGTCACCTCATTCGAATTCTTATCATGTAATTTAATCCTTTTGTATCAATACTCATCAAGCATGTTTCATGGTAGTGTCATAAGCCTATATGCTTGATCCGTCATTCTTTGACTTCCATAAATAAACTCTTCGTGACACCATGACCATGGAATTTGTGTGACAGTTCTATTTCAATCAAAGGGCCCGAGATATCTACTTCCACAAATATGGAAGGGACAAACCATTCTTCGACTTATCCATTAACAACATGTCATTTGTGAGGCACCCAACGTACCCTACTTCCTACCAAATGTCTTCGTGATGGTTTTCGTCAGAAAATCTATGTGCGTGAGTCATGAAATGAGTTAATTATAATCTTCTAGTCTAAGGACTATTACACACACTCATAGATAGAAATGTCCGACGACACCAAGACATGTGGAATTACTACTAGCAGGTATGTTCTCATAATCTTCCATCTTGAAGATTACCAAGTGCAAACTCCATGAGAGAGAGTCTCTTCTTCTTATGAGTACTCTCACATGAAGGTCTGTATACTATGTTTCCTATCATAGTATGTCATCCAATCATAGAACTTTATTTAATAACATTGTTATATCATTTCAAGGTTCTCATCATAACAGGGATCTACCATAACCTTATTAATGAAACAAATATTCCAAGACATTATATTATTATAGTCATGCAGAACAATGAACAATATATAATAAGTGTACATTCATGTAATCAAAGTATAAATAGTTGTTTCTTAGGAAACCAACTCCAACAAACTCCCACTAGGACTAGAGCCAACTGCCTATGACTTTTAGTCCGCTAGACCTCACACGATGATAATGTTTCTGCTGAGTCAAATCTTTAGTCAAGGGGTCTGTCACATTGTCTTCCATGGAAATACTGTTCACTGCAACTTCACCTCTCTAAGAAAAATCCCTCAAGAGATGATACTTCTGAAGTATGTGCTTTGTCCTCTAATGTGACCTTGGCACTTTTGCAAGGGCAGCCGCTGTAGTATTATCACAATAGAGTGTGATAGGATCTTTACTACTAGGTACTACATCCAGCTCTTGGACGAAGCTTCGCATCCATACTACTTCTTTAGCGGCCTTAGAAGCTGCGATATACTCGGACTCTACTGTAGAATCTACTACCACACCTTGCTTTGAGCTCTTCCAGCTCACTACACCTCCATTAAAACTAAAGATATATCCAGTTTGTGACTTCATGTCATCTTGATCAGTCTGGAAACTAGTATCTACATGTCCTCTAATGACTAGTTCCTCATCTCCTCCATAAACCAGGAACACATCCTTAGTACGCCTCAGATACTTAAGGATAGTCTTGACTGCCATCCAATGGCGGTCTCCGGGATCATCTTGATATTTTCCTACTGCACTTAATGCCTAAGCAATATCTAGTCTTGTACATAGCATAACATACATGACTGACCAAATCAAGGATGAATAAGGTATCCTTGCCATTTTATTTCTTTCCTCATGTGTCTGAGGACACATTTTCTTGGAAAGATGAATGCCATGTGATACAGGTAATAATCCCCTCTTGGACAGTTCCATACTGAATCTCTTTAGTATCTTGTCAATGTGTGTACTTTTACTCAGGCCTAGAATTCCCTTGGATCTATCACGATGGATTTTGATCTCAAGAATATATACTTCCTCACCCAAGTCTTTCATAGAGAATCATTTATCCAACCATGCCTTAACTGACTGTAAGACAGGTACTTCGTTTCTAATTAGTAATATGTCATCAACATACACTATTAAGAAAACGACTGCACTTACTCTAAACCTTTTGTAGACACAAGGCTCACATTCATTCTTAACAAATCCATATTCTGTTACAACATCATCAAAACAAATGTTCCATGTCCTTGATGCTTTCTTTAATCCATAAATGGATTTCTGCAACTTGCATACTTTGTTGGCATCCTTTGGAGTCACAAACCCTTCAGGTTGTGTCATGTAGACATCTTCCCAGAGGTTCCTGTTAAGGAATGTTGTTTTGACATCTATTTCCAAAATTTCATATTCATGGTAAGCAGCAATGGTCAATAGGATTCTGATGGATTTCACATCACAATCGGTGAAAAGGTTTCATCATAGTCAATTCCTTGACGCTGTCTAAAACCTTTTGCAACCAGTCGTGCCTTATAGCTGCTAACTTGTCCCTCTATGTCCAGTTTCTTCTTGAATACCCATTTATTACCAACAATATTTATATCAACTGGAGGATCTACCAAAATCCAGACTTGATTTTTGTACATGGAATCCATTTCAGAATTCATGGCTTCTTGCCACTTGGAAACTTTTATGCCTTAAACTGATTCATTGTAGGTAAGAGGATCATCATTGTCAACCAATAATGAGTCACCATCCTTGGTGATAAGAAAACCATATCATTTTGGTTCTCTCACCTCTCTCATGCTCCTATGTAGTTCTTGTGTCTCTGGAACAGATTGTTCTTCCACAGGGCTTTGTGGAATCTGTTCTTGTACCAACTCATGTGTATCTTGAGCCTCGACTTCATCAAATTCTATCTTGATCCCACTATCTCTTTTGGAGATGTGCTCCCTATCAAGGAATATGGTGTGTCTTGCCATTGTAACCTTTTAATCGGAGGGGTTGTATAAGTAATATTCCCTTGTTTCCATGGGATATCCTGTAGAGGTACACTTTGTGCCACTGGGTGCAAGTTTGTTACCTATAGAGGCCTTAACAAATTCTTCACTACCCCACACATGTAAATTTGATAACATGGCTTTGTGTCCACTCCATAATCCATATGGAATACCATTTATCGATTTCGTTGGTACTTGGTTTAGTATGTGTGTTGCTGTTTTTAATGCATATCCCCAAAAGGATAATGGAAGACTCACATGACTCATCATTGATCTCACCATGTCCAATAGGGTGTGGTTCCTCCTTTCACTTACACCATTCCACTGAGGCATGTAAGGATGAGTGAGTTGAGATAGAATCCCAAAATCCCATAAGAAATCAATCAAGTCCTAATAAAGATATTCTCCTAATCTTTCTGAGCGAAGTTTCTTAATCTTCTTACCAAGCCGGTTCTCTACTGCATTCTTGTACTCTTTGAACCGATCTAAATAATCTGACTTATACCTCATTAAGTAAATATATCCATATCTACTAAAATCATCAGTAATAGTTATGAAGTACAAAAACCCACCCCTTGATTAAACTGGAAATGGTCCACACACATCTGTGTGAACTAATTCTAGAATATCTTTAGCCCTTTCAACTTTCCCACTAAATGGGGCTTTGTTCATTTTTTCATGTAGACATGCATGACATACGCCAAGTGGTTTTAGTTCGAAAGAATCTAAATACCCATCTTGATGTAATTTTGTCAAGCTTTTCTCATTGACATGACCAAGCCAGTGATATCCTGTAGAGGTACAATTTGTGCCATTGGGTGCAAGTTTGTTACATAGAGAGGCCTTAGCAAATTATTCACTACCCCACACATGTAAATTTGATAACATGGCTTTGCGTCCACTCCATAATTCATATAGAATACCAATTATTGATTTAGTTGGTACTTGGTTTAGTATGTGTGTTTATGTTTTTAATGTATATCCCCAAAAGGATAATGGAAGACTCACATGACTCATCATTGATCTCACCATGTCCAACAGGGTGTGGTTCCTCCTTTCACTTACACCATTCCAATGAGGCATGGAAGGATGAGTGAGTTGAGATAGAATCCCAAAATCCCATAAGAAATCAATGAAGTCCTGATTAAGATATTCTCCTAATCTTTCTGAGTGAAGTTTCTTAATCTTCTTACCAAGCTGGTTCTCAACTTCATTCTTGTACTCTTTGAACCGATCAAAATAATCTGACTTATACCTCATTAAGTAAATATATCCATATCTACTAAAATCATCAGTAAAAGTTATGAAGTACAAAAACCCACCCCTTGATTCAACTGGAAATGGTCCACACACATCTATTTGAACTAATTCTAGAATATCTTTAGCCCTTTTACCTTTCCCACTAAATGGGGCTTTGGTCATTTTTCCATGTAGACATGCATGACATACGCCAAGTGGTTTTAGTTCGAAAGAATCTAAATACCCATCTTGATGTAATTTTGTCAAACTTTTCTCATTGACATGACCAAGCCAGTGATGCCAAAGTTGGGTGTGGTATGAGTCATGTGAATTAACTTTGTCATTGATTTCCATTACTTGGTTTTTATAGTCTAACACATAAAGGTCGTTATATAAATGTTCCCTACCAAAACAATTCCTTTCTTTATAAAAGTAGAGACATTCATTTACAAACATGAAGATGAATCCATCAGTATCTAATCTGGATACTAAAATAATGTTTTTGGTTATAGAGGGTACATAATAACATCATTTTAATACCAAGAACATCCTAGTAGGCAATGTGAGGTGGTAGTCTCCGACAGCTATTGTAGTGAGTCTGGCTTCATTGGCTACTCGCAGACCCACCTCACCTCAGTCAATATTTCTAAATCTACTTGGTTCCTGTATTTGGATACAGATGTGAGAACCACAAGCAATATCTAATACCCAATTGGTAGAAATAGATATATTGCTTTTGATAACAAACACACTAGAAGCTTCCCCTTGCTTCCTTGGCTGGGTGCAGTTTTTCTTCCAGTGGCCCTTCTTGCCACATGAGAAACAAACAACCTCATGTTATCTTTCCTCCCCTTTGATCTTCCTTTTCTTGGATGGACTTGTATAAGTTTTGGGATTAAAGATCTTCGTCTTCCCTTTCCTTTTATTCACCATAAGTACAGAAGGATTTTCATGCTTCATATCATTGTCCACTTGGAGAATGAGATAAGAAGATTGGATAGAGACTTCTCAATGTTGTTCATGTTGAAATTTACAAAAAAGCTAGATAATCTATTGGGGAGTGATGCAAGAATGAGATCGGTACCCAGTTCTTCGGAGAGTTTAAAACCTATAACCTTCAATTTCTCAATGTAGCCAACGATCATGACTACATGAGGCCCAGCTGGGGAACCCTCTCCAAGATTGCTCTAATAGAGCCTTGTAGATCTCAAACCTTTCCTATATTGCTCTCTCCTGGTATAGACCACGGAGGTGCTCGAGAATGCTATAGGTATCCATGTATTCATGAGACTTCATGATCTCACTAGACATTGATGACAACATCAAAAATTTAACGTCGAGTGCATCGTTAAAATGATGATCATAGACCAAGAAATCTTCATCACTCACCCATTGGGCAGGTGAATCAGGAAGTGGGGACTCCAGCACATAAAACATTCGTTCATGGTGTAGGATAACCCGAAGGCACCTAAACCATTCCTGAAAGTTATTGTCAGTGAGGATATTTTCTTTATCCAGAATTGATTACAGAGAAAATGTGGTTGATGAGTTTGTCATATTGATTCTACAAATTAAAAGAGCAGATTTATCAGTGCCTTTTGATTACATTTTATGAAAAATAATAAATGGATTTATTAATTCTCCCACTATTTTATCATGTCCCAATAACCCCCACCATTAAACTTGGAATTCATAGTTGCTATGACATTCTAGTGGCAAGGATCCATATTCCCCTTCGCATAACCCCAACAAGGGTTGGTCAAGCTATTTAAAGGTATTTAGGTAGGCAAGTCTTTGCCAACTGTGAGCTTACAGTTCCTTGATCTGTTGAGTGTACTCCCCAATCCCGAAATCCTGACTTGGATTTCCTCAACACTTGCCTCCATTTTACAACAAGTCTAGCAAGGGCTACTCCCATTGATGTAAAATTTTTAAGTCAACCCAAAACTTTCATAAGAGATTATTTTATAAAAGTAAGTGTTGGGGTTGGTCAAACACATAGTTTTATTGAGTGTTGCCCTTAGTCAAGTAACAGAAGGCTTAGACTGACTTAATATGGTATTTGAGGGCTTTCAATCCTTTATGTGTAGTTTCTCATTACCACATGCTTGTTAATATTAAGTGATGCTTTCTTAAGTGATTAACCATGTTTTGATATTATTTACGCATAGTCTAGTTTTTATTTTATTCAATCTTTTCATGCTTGTTTATTTCATTAACTATGTGATTGCGATAAGACATACATAATAAATAAACCATGTAATAAGATAGAAATAAAATAAGATGGCATGATCATGAGGTTCTATTGGTTAGATTATCTAGCGGTTTTGATAAGCTAACCCTGACCTAAGTAAAAACACCTTGAACCTGATGGTTTGTGTTTTGCAGCTCCCACATGTCCACCTTTGTATCTTCTTGGGCTGGTTTCGCCTCAACTTCAGATTTTGAACCGTCTTCTCTCACTTGGGAGATCCTCCATTACATGGGGTTTACATTAAAGAAACTATGGGCACACATGCCCAAAATTTTATTGGAAGAAGGCTTGCAGACCAACAAATTTAAATTAAATAAATTTAAATGAAACCATACACACACAAAGGGTCTTTGGTCCATCTCATAATCATCCATAGCATGCAACGACATTTACACATATTTAGTATTCAAATTATTTTAATAGTTCTTTTGTTCAAGATAAGCTGCGCTTGAATTCAATTAATTATGATCTTATAATAATCAATTCTTTATCTCAAATTCCATTATGAATTTCCTTGAGATTATTCTCATCCATATTCCTTGTATGGGTCTTTGTACTTCAGAGAAAACCTGGTGAAATTCCATTTCTGGAAGGTACACGGAGTTTAGGCTATATTACATGGCGTGTATTTGTTTTCACCCTTTATCCAAAGTACACTCCAGGGGCTTTGGTGTGTTTTCAATACATTGGAAATTTTGGAGTACACAATGTGTAGATTAATCTAACATGGCATGTAATTCCTTGTTACATAGTTACCGACCTGGCAATTTCGTGTATGTGGTTACACATCTTCTCCTTGTACATGGTTTCACCTGGGCCAGATCAGACTACACGGTGTGTTGATTCAACATACACA
The DNA here is from genome assembly GCA_963277665.1 of Viscum album. Taxonomy (NCBI): domain Eukaryota; kingdom Viridiplantae; phylum Streptophyta; class Magnoliopsida; order Santalales; family Viscaceae; genus Viscum; species Viscum album. The sequence continues at coordinate 1,883,246,942 of OY728141.1, read as the reverse complement.
CCGTGTATTTCGGTTTCCACACATCGTTCAGTTTTGGTCAACATGGTGTATTAAAAAAACTTAGGTATGCTCAATTCACACGGTGTGGTTCGGCAGACCAGTGTCGGTTCATTGAACCTAAGTTTACAGTGTGTAGATTTCAGTACATGTCGTGTATTCCTATATTGTACAAACAAAATGAGCGGCTCCTCCGGATGAGTTTGTCATTTTTATGTTAATCAAAATTAAAATTAAAAGGTTGTTTCTATGATTTGAATCGAGAAGTGGTGGAAGAATAGATCTCATTCATTCAGTTTTATGGAATGATTTATCTTGAACTGAATCAAATATAAAAGCGTAAATTATCAATGAAAATTAAATAACTATAATCAACATTGTGACCCCTCTGATACCACTTTAAGGTCCCGAGCACAGCGTAATCTCATGCGTGGATGTGCCTACTTGACTTTTTGTAATTAGCAATGATCAATTCGGGATCAATATGATGATAAACGCCAGACTCCACAGATCGAATCACAGAAATAGACAAAAATGAAGAATAGTCCCGGAACCACAAAAGAGGACCATCACAGGTTGATTATAATTAATTTAATTAATTGAAAAGAAGTACCTTTTATGGCATTCTTTCTTCATGGATATTTCTAATCATGTTCCAATGTGATTCATCATTGCGTCGCAGAAGCCAAGTGTAGACACCCTCAAGTAGTGATCCACACGTGCACCACGTATCTCTAGACGTCGCCAAAGGAATCTCCGGGTGCTAGCATGGAGAAGCCTTTTCTTGTGTTGTCCGCCTTAGATCGCCTTGATCTGATGGAGGAGGATCTCTCTCGGTCTTGAGAGGATTATTTGATATAATTTTCCAGAATTTTTGTGCACAACGATTAGGGAAAAGTGTTGGGGTTGTGAGAATATTTTTAACCGGGTTTGAGGTTATAGAGTTATGAAAAAAAGTAAACGTGTTATGCATTTTATTTATTTAATTAACTCTTATTGAAAACCCCCATGTTGAATCAATAATTCCTTGACAAGCACCCATGATGATTATAATAAATATCATTTATTAAAAAAATATTATTTCCTAAAAATCCCGACTGAAAAAACTACACACTGTGTAATCATTAATACATGGCGTGTACTCGTTTTTCATTTCCTTTCCAAAATGAAAACTACACGGTATGTACATTAAATGTACACGACGTGTATATCTTGTTTTCATCTTATTCTTCCTCCAACATTAAAACAATTTAGGCTTCCATGAATAATTATTAAACCACATATAGGAATATTCTTTATTCTACTTGAGATACTTGGATACACTTAGCTTGTGACCCTCTAGGCCTCTTTCTCATTGGCATTAGGCGGGCTTGCCTAAAGTCCAAGATTACTGTCTTGTAATGGGTTAAGGCACCCAAGAGAAAGAATTTGACACTGCATTGATGTGTCACCTCATACGAATGCTTACCATGTAATTTAATCCCTTTGTCTGAAAATCTCATCAAGCAGGTTTCACGGTAGTTTCATAAACCAATATGCATGATCCGTCATTCTTTGACTTCCAGAAATATACTCGTCGTGGCACCATGGGCATGAAATTTGGGCGACAGTTCTATTTCAATCAAAGGGCCCGAGATATCTAGTTCCATAAATATGGAAGGGACAAATTCTTCCTCGACTTATCCATTAACAACATGTCATTTGTGATGCACCCAACGTACCTTACTTCCCGCCAACTGTCTTTGTGACGGTTTTCGTCAGCAAATCTATGTGCATGGGTCATAACATGATTTAATAATAATCTTCCAATCTAAGGACCATTACACACGCTTGTAGATAGAAATGTTTGATGACACCAAGACATGCAGAATTACTAATGGTGGGTCTATTCTCATAATCTCCCATCTTGGATATTACCAAGTGCGAACTCCATGAGAGAGAGTCTCATCTTCTTACGAGTACTCTCACATGATAGTCTGTATACTATGTGTCCTATCATAGTATGTCATCCAACCCTAGAACTTTATTTAAGAATATTCTTATAGCATTTCAAGGTTCTCATCATAGCGGGGATCTACCAAGACCTTATTAATGCAACAAATATTCCAGGATATTATTATATTATAGTCATGCAGAACAATGAACAATATATAATAAGTGCACATTCATGTAATCAAAGTAAAAATAGTTGGTTATTAGGACACCAACTCTAACATAAAGACCCTAAAAATCCTAATACCCCTAAAAACCCTAAAAACCCTCAAAATCTATAAAACCCTAAAAATCCCTAAAAACCATAAAAATCTTAAAAAAACCTTAAAAATCCCTGAAAACATAAAAAACCTTAAAACCCCCTTTAAACCCCCTGAAAACCATAAAAACACCTGAAAACCTTAAAAAAACTAAAAACCTATAAAACTCTAAACCACTAAAAAACTCTAAAAACCCTTAAAACCCCAAAAAACATTAAAAAACTCTAAAAACCTTAAAAACTATTGTAATGGCCCGGACCTCTCTGGCCCATTCCTTTGTCAAAAAGAAGGATACAAGTGTTCTGTAGGGTAAAATGGACTTTTCCCACACTTTCCATAATTTTGAAACTACACGCCGTGTAGTTTGAGTACACGTTGTGTACCCTCTTGCCAGGTATACCCCGTGTGGATGGCCGTGTCTTTGCCGCGTGAAGAAAATGGGTACACACCATGTGTCCAGTACTACACATCGTGTAGTCCCTCCCCACGTACGCGTTACCGTGTGTTGACCAGTCGTTGACCGTGTGCCGCGTTGGAGCCGTGTCCTTGCCATGTTCAATAAATGGGTACACGTCGTGTGTCCAATCTACACGCCATGTAGTCCTTCCCCGCATATGCGTTGCCTTCAAACCGTGTGTTGACCAATCAATGGCCGCGGAGCCGCGTTGGAGGCTGCATGGAGACCATGTGAAAACGGCCGAGTAAACACCGTGTACCATAAGTACACACCGTGTACTTTTTCTTTTCACACCTATAAAAGGAGGGGTCCCCTCCTCCTTTCTACTCACACCTCTCCTCCCCTCTCCTCTGAGCAGATCTCTTTCAAGAGACTCGAAGGCTCTTTCTTCCATAACTTTTTCATCTGAGCTCCGATTTACGATCCGTCAGCGACCACGGGATCTTAATGACGAGGCGGAACGTCCGAGAATGGGTCCATTGTCTTTCCTTTGGCTTTTCCTCTGAAAATTCCACCCGAGGAGGTTTTGTCGGGATGCCGACGAATGTCTTCTAAAGTTGATCCGGGGGCGCGTTGTGACCAGAACCTGTTGAGGTAGGGATTTTACCTTCGTCTCTCTAATTTGTTCATCATGTGGGGTGGATGTTCTCTTGTTTACGTGAAACACTTTTGAACCAGTTTAATGAAGATAATAACTGGCTTATTTAACGGGGCATGGGAAGTTTGTGATTGCTGTTACTTTACCTTTTATATCCTGTGATATTATGTTGTGAAATGAATAGGCTCATGCCTACTAAAAATCACGGTCATTGGGGGCCTTTGATTTCACAATTAAATGTTGCCCTATCTTTCTAGACCGTTTTTGTGAGTGGAACTTTGTTGAATGTGGAAATTGGATAATCACGTAAAGTTGACTATTTAAATGAAAATCTGGAACCCTTGTGTGGTCACCCCGGTTAAAAAAATGGAATAATGAACATGTGGGTGTTGGCTTGGTTACGTGGCTTTGTGTTGAGGGCGTTTTGTGGTCTGTTGTGGTTTGGGTGAGCAGCGGGGATACGGTTGACTTGGTGGTGGGTTGGTTTGAATGTTTAATGTTGATGGGAAACGGGGCTGCAATAAGTGGTATTAAAGAGATAACGATGTGTGGTGTGGTTATGATGGTTGGCAGCGAGGCTGCAGGGATGGGTTTAAATGTGAGTAGACTATGGGTTGGGTTTAAATAATAAATGGAAGAGTTAATGAATGATGGGGCTTGGTAATGAAATGGAAATAATAATCAATGGGTTGGTTGGTTGTTAAGAAGGGTTTTGTTGTGCTGGTTGTGTTTCCCTAACTTGTTTTGTGGATGGCAGGGATATGTTTTACGGACGATCGAAGTGGTTGGTTGTGGATAGTTTCCCAGTAGTTAAGGAACTAAATAATCTAATTTCTACTGAAATGTGAAAACCTAAATGGGGTTGGGGTTGTTTGTGGAATGCATGCTTCGTGGTAGAAGTGCCGAGGCACGTGCTCAGTTTCTCTTTTTATAAGCCATAGGTTGGTCTGAGTGGTTGCTATATATAAATATATCTGTATCTTTTGTGTTTTATCGCACTGCAACCATATTGAGAACATAGTGCCGAACACTCCCATTTCATGGGAGAGGGTGTTTTCCCACAGTTACTAGCTCCTTCCTACTCCTTCTCCCCTAGGCTGTGATGGCTTGAGGCGACCATACACCCAAGACTCTTCGGGTAGGTTTCGATTGGGGTGATTAGGCCCAAGACTCTTCGGACAGGCTTATAGGCTATAATGGCTTGAGACGACCTTACACCTAAGACTCTTCAGGTAGGTTTCGATTTCAGGCCCAGGTGTCTTCGGGCGAGAGTTCTGTCACTATTACTGTTCCCAAGAATCTTCGGGATGAGGCCCAGGTGTATTCGGGCGGGGAAGTGGTTGTGGTTGTGAGTCCCAGGTGTGTGCGGGCGGGATACGTGGTGGTGAGGCTCAGGTGTGTGCGGGCAGGATGTGTGGTTGTGATGGCCAGGTGTGTGCGGGCGGGATACGTGGTTGTGAGGCCCAGGTGTGTGCGGGTGGGGAGAGTGTGACAGCATCAGGACGTTCAGCTAACTAATGGGAAATGGTGCGGGGTACCCAATGCTCTTGTTCTTATACTACTACTACCTGCTGTGATTGTGTTTTGGTGAGTGTGGCTGGTGAGGTTGGGTGGATAGATTCCCTTGTTAGGTTTCTTTTGTTGTTCTCACAGGACATTTGTATGTCTCCCCACTTGTGCACGAGAGTTTTAGGTTTCCCTACTGAGTATACTTGTATGCTCACCCTACGTTTACTTTCAAGTTTCCAGGAGGACTACCAGGGCCGTGCGGGACCCTACTAGTCAGACTGTTGGAGTTGTTGCAGTTGTTGTTCTCTTGTTTTCTTTTGGTATTGTACTTTGAGATTTCTTATACTTGTACCTTGTTATAAAATTGTTTAAACATGCATGTGGGCTTGGTTTTGGTTTATTTCTATACACTTTCTCTTTTTCCTTTTGGTGGTTGACTTGTCCTATTTCCCGATCCTTAAAAATTAAAAAGGGTAATGCCTCCCATATTTGTGAAACTCATACCCTTGGTGCTAGTCTCCAACCTGGGGCCTACTGGAGGCGGGACTCGAGGGTCATTATCTCCCTTTCACCATTGCCAGCTCCAGAGGGGCATCTTTGGTGGGAGGGGGTCGTGACAGAATGGTATTAGAGGTGATGGTTGAGAGATAGGATAGAGTCTGGAGTTAGGCACAGTGAGGATTGCATGGGATGGTAGGGCAACAATGTTAGTTAATCTTGGTGCGTGACATAGGCCAGGGAAGACTGGCTAGGACACAGGATTTTAGGGCCCCCCGTGATCCGATGCAAGGACTATGAGCCTACCGACTGACCAAGTGAGACTACATTGATTGCAGGGTAGAGACCCTAGGGAAGGTACATGCATCATCATGTTTGTGTTTTACTTGATTTGGGATTTCTGGGAAAGAAATTGAAATAAAATGTTAAATAAAACCTTGAGTTTTTTCTTACTACTTGGGATTAGGTGATCCTTGTTTACCGTACAACTATGGCACCTGGACGTCGTCCCCGGGTGGCTCAGACGGCCGAGGCCCAGCAGATTTAGGCAGTCGATCAGTTGAGGATTGACCGAGAGGAGGAAGATAGCTAGTGGCAGAAGACTCTCCGTTCCTTCCAGCGGTAGGCCCTCAAGATGTATGAGGGTAGTACTTCGGATACGGAGACGGAGGGGTGGATTGAGGAGCTAGGGATCACTTTCACCTTGATCCGTGCTCCGAGGGAGTATTGGGTTCCCCTAGCAGTCAGTCAGCAGAGAGGTGCGGCGCGACAGTGGTGGATGCTCTACCTTAGAGAGAGGATAGAGGCAGAGGGTCCATGGACTGACTTTGAGAAGGAATTCCGAGAGGAATTCCTTTCTTCCATGATCAAGGCGGAGAAGCGGCAAGAGTTACTCTCCCTTCAGCAGGGGAGTATGTTAGTACGAGAGTTGGGGTTCAAGTTCAAGGATCTCCTGCGCTTTGCTCCGGATCTCTTTTCGGATGAGGAGTCTCGGATGAGATGTTTGGAGGAGGCACTTCGTCCTTCGCTCCAGTATGCTGTCACCCCTTCACCCTTCCGACGTACTTGGTAGTGCAGAAGAAGGAAGAGGTTGTAGAGAGGATGCACTCGCTGGGAGGTGCACCGCGTGAGGTGTTTTAGCCAGGTTCGTCGAAGGGGAAGGCAGTTAGCAGCAGGTCTCCTATGATAGGACCTTCCAGGTTCAGGCCAGTGGGGAGAAGGCCCCAGCAGTTCTAGTTCAGATCTTCAGGTCCTCGTCCCTTTTCCAAGAGCCCAGGACCGAGGTGTTTTTCTTTTGGAGGTTTCGGGCACGTTCAGAGTCGGTGCCTGACCCGAGCTCCGTATAGTGGAGGTGGGCAGGTTCAGCGCCCACCGTAGCAGCACCAGTTGATCTACGGTCTGGATATCATCAGCTGAGGGTGAAGGACAGTGACATCTCGAAGACAACTTTCAGGTGTAGGTATGGGCACTTCAAGTTTTTAGTGATGCCGTTTGGAGTTACGAATGCACCATCTGTATTCATGGGACTTATAAACTTTTTCTTCCGAGAGTTTCTGGACCGGTTCGTCATTGTGTTTATCAATGACATCTTGATCTACTCAAGATCAGTGGAGGAGCATGTTGAGCATCTCAAGGCAGTCTTGGAAGTCCTTCAACACCACCAGCTTTACGGGAAATTTTCTAAGTGTATGTTCTTGACACAAGAAGTACACTTCCTTGGGCACGTTGTGTCTCAGCATGGAGTATCGGTGGACCTGTCGAAGGTGGAGGTAGTTGTTTCTTGGTCAGCACCCAAGAGCGTGGCAGAAGTTTGTAGTTTCCTGGGGTTAGTAGGTTACTATCGGAGGTTCGTTTTGGACTTCTCTCGAGTTGCTGCTCCATTGACAGCTTTGAATAGGAAGAACCAGGTCTTCCTGTGGAGCGAGCAGTGCCAGAAATCTTTTGACTACCTGAAGTAGAAGTTGGTCAGTGCTCCCGTACTCAGGTTTCCAGAGGAAGGTTTGTTGTATGAAGTGTTTTGTGATGCTTCTGGCCTTGGTCTGGGGTGCGTGCTGATGCAGAAGAAGGGCGGGATTTGTTATGGGTCTAGGCAGTTGCGCCCTCACGAGCGTAAATATGCCACCCATGACCTGGAGCTTGCAGTAGTAGTGTTCACATTAAAGTTTTGGCGACATTACCTCTTTGGGGAGCACTTTGTATTCTTCTCAGATCACAAGAGCCTGCGTTATATCTTCTCCCAGCGTGACCTGAACTTACGGCAACGGAGATGGGTCGAGTTTCTCCAAGACTATGACTTCAAGATCTCTTACATTGAAGGTAAGAGAAACTTCATGGCTGATGCCCTGATCAGGAAGTCACATAAAGAAGTGGTTCGGGAATCCGTTGATGCTTGGAAGGCGATGGGAGAGTTGGCTACCCTACCCTTAGATGCAAGGGAAGAAGGTGTTAGGGGCTGTTTGTTCTAGATGATGGTGCAATCTTCCTTGTCACAGCAGGTGGAGGAGTCTCAGTGGGGGGACTCCGAGGCAGAGGTGATGCGGGATCGTGTCGATCAGGGGAATGCTCCAGAGGGATGGTCAGAGGACAGCCAACATCGGATGCTTTTCCGTGGAAGGTTGTTTGTCCTAGAGGTGATGCGTGAGGGAGTTCTCCGTGAGTTCCATAGCTCAGCCTTAGAAGTACATCTAGGAGTTTCAAAAATTTACCGAGGCCTGAGGGATCAGTTTTGGTGGCCCGGGGTGAAACGGGCAGTGGCAGAGTTTGTGGCTAAGTGCCTAGTGTGTCAGTAAGTGAAGGCTGAACACCGTGTTCCCGGTGGTTTGTTACATCCTTTAGATGTCCCCGAGTGGAAGTGGGATGAAATCTCGATGGACTTCGTCACAGGACTACCCAGAGCTCAGGGTGGTTATGATGCTATCTGGGTAGTGGTGGATCGACTAACAAAATCGGCTCACTTCTTAGCAATCAAGGAGTCGGGCCCGATGAGTACCTTAGCACAGAGGTACGTAGATGAGGTAGTGCATTGGCATGGAGTTCCGAGGACTATCGTCTCAGACCAGGATACTCGGTTTACCTCACGAGTCTTGAGGTGGTTACATCATGATTTTGGCACCCAACTATGACTTAGCACTACTTTCCACCCCCAGACCGACGGGCAGACAGAGTGGACTATCCAGACGTTAGAGGACATGCTGCGAGCATGCGTTCTGGATTTCGGAGGATCATGGGTACGACACTTGCCTTTAGTAGAGTTTTCATACAACAACAGCTTCCACTCTACTATTGGCATGGCACCATTTGAGGCTTTGTATGGAAGTCCATGTCATTCATCCATCTGCTGGACAGAGGTTGGTGAGACAGGTGCTCTTGGGCCAGAGGTAGTGCAGAGCACCACAGAGAATGTCCAGCTTGTACGTGAGAGGATGAAGGCGGCTCAGGACCGACAGAAGTCTTAAGCTGATCATCGGAGGAGGCCCTTGGAGTTCGAGGTGGGAGACCATGTGTTCTTGAAGGTTTCCCCTCGACGGGGGCAGCGGAGGTCTGGGAAAGGGAGAAAGCTCTCACCTAGGTTCATCGGACCTTTTGAGGTGCTGAGGGGAGTCGGCGAGGTGGCATATCAGCTGGACCTGCCACCTCAGTTGGAGAAAGTTCATGACGTCTTCCACATCTCCCAGCTTCGTCGGTACTTACACGATGACTCTCACGTTATCGACTGGGGAGAGTTGGATATGGGAGACGACGCGACCTTCGAGGAACGTTCAGTCAGAATCGAGGATCGTAAAGAGAAGTTTCTCCATGGACGTACCATTCCCTTGGTTCGCGTGTTGTGGAGGCATGGAGGCCTCGAGGAGAGCACTTGGGAGTGGGAGACCCAGATGCACGCTCAGTACCCAGAGTTGTTTTGACTTGTGTTTTCCCTTGTTCTTCTGAGCTTTTTGTTGATGTTTTACTCTGTACCTTTGATGTATGGAATGTTTGGCTTATCAGTTTTGATACCTTTTGTTTCCTTGTTCCGTGGTAATGTGTAACATGTCTGGATGTGTGGTAAGGGGGAAAACTGACCCTTAATCGAGACGCATTAATGCGGATGCGATTGAACCCATGCGGGCGAGTCAGTGCCGCCTAAAGCGGATAATATCTCGACATAGGAGAGGGATTTTTCCCAAAACCACGTGTTCGGGCAGTTCGAGTTGAAAATCCTAATGTATGGAAGTGGGAAGACCCAATCCTTAATCGAGACACATTAATGAGGATGCGATTAAACCTGTGCAGGCGATTCAGTGCCGCCTAAAGTGGATAATATCTCGACATAGGAGAAGGAATTCCTAATACATAATTAGGATTGTTGGTTGGGTTCCTGTTATAACGAGGACCCTAAGAGGTATCTTGTTGGGTTCCCATGGGTTAGTTTTTGAATTCTCGGGGACGAGAATGTTTTAAGAGGTATCTGATGTAATGGCTCGGACCTCTCCGGCCCATTCCTTTGTCAAAAAGAAGGCTACAAGTGTTCTGGAGGGTAAAATGGAATTTTCCCACACTTCCCAGAATTTTGAAACTACACGCCGTGTAGTTTGAGTACACGCCGTGTACCCTCTTGTCGGGTATACCCCGTGTGGATGGCCGTGTCTTTGCCGCATAAATAAAATAGGTACACACCTTGTGTCCAGTACTACACGCCGTGTAGTCCCTCCCCACGTACGCGTTACCGTGTGTTGACCAGTCATCGACCGTGTGCCGTGTTGGAGGCGTGTCCTTGCCGTGTGTAATAAATGGGTACACGACGTGTGTCCAATCTACACGCCGTGTAGTCCTTCTCCGCGTATGCGTTACCTTCAAACTGTGTGTTGACCAATCAATGGCCGTGGAGCCGCGTTGGAGGCCCCGTGGAGACCGTGTGAAAATGGCCGAGTACACGCCGTGTACCATAAGTACACGCCGTGTACTTTTGATTTTCACGCCTATAAAAGGAGGGGTCCCCTCCTCTTTTCAACTCACACCTCTCCTCCCCTATCCTCTGAGCAGAGCTCTTTCAAGAGACTCGAAGGCTCTTTCTTCCATAACTTTTTCGTCCGAGCTCCGATTTACGATCTGTCAGTGGCCACAGGATCGTAACGACGAGGCGGAACGTCCGAGATTGGGTCCGTTGTCTTTCCTTCGGCTTTTCCTCTCTGACTTCCACCCGAGGAGGTTTTGCCGGGACGCTGACGAACATCTTCTAAAGTTGATCCGGGGGCGCGTTGTGACCAGAACCTATTGAGGTAGGGATTTTACCTTCGTATCTATAATTTGTGCATTATGCGGGGTGGGTGTTCTCTTGTTTACGTGAAACACTTTTGAACCAGTTTAATGAAGATAATAACTGGATTATTTAACATGGCATGGGAATTTTGTGATTCCTGTTACTTTACCTTTTATATCCTGTGATATTATGTTGTGAAATGAATAGGCTCATGCCTACTGAAAATCACGGTCGTTGGGGGCCTTTGCTTGTGCAATTAAATGTTTCCCTATCTTTCTAGACCATTTTTTTGAGTGGAACTTTGTTGAATGTGGAAATTGGATAATCACGTAAAGTTGATTGTTTAAATGAAAATCTGGAACCCTTGTGTGGTCACCCCAGTTAAACAAAATGGAATAATGAACATGTGGGTGTTGGCTTGGTTACGTGGCTTTGTGTTGGGGGTGTTTTGTGGGCTGTTGTGGTTTGGGTGAGCAGTGGGGCTGCGGTTGACTTGGTGGTGGGTTGGTGTGAATGTTTAACGGTGATGGGCAGCGGGGCTGCAATAAGTGGTATTAAAGGGATAACGATGTGTGGTGTGGTTATGATGGTTGGCAGCGGGGCTGCAGGGATGGGTTTAAATGTGAGCAGACTATGGGTTGGTTTAAATAATAAATGGAAGAGTTAATTAATGATGGGTCTTGGTAATGAAATGGAAATAATAATAAATGGGTTGGTTGGTTGTTAAGAAGGGTTTTGTTGTGCTGCTTGTGTTTCCCTAACTTGTTTTGTGGATGGCAGGGATATGTTTTACGGACTATCGAAGTGGTTGGTTGTGGATAGTTGCCCAGTAGTTAAGGAACTAAATAATCTAATTTCTGCTGAAACGTGAAAACCTAAATGGGGTTGGGGTTGTTTGTGGAATGCATGCTTCGTGGTAGAAGTGCCGAGGCACGTGCTCAGTTTCTCTTTTTAGAATCCATAGGTTGGGCTGAGTGGTTGCTATATATATATCTGTATCTTTTGTGTTTTATCGCACCACACCCATGTTGAGCACATAGTGCCGAACACTCCCATTTCATGGGAGTGGGTGTTTTCCCATAGTTACTAGCTCCTTCCTGCTCCTTCTCCCCTAGGTTGTGATGGCTTGAGGTGACCTTACACCCAAGACTCTTCGGGTAGGTTTCGATTGGCGTGATTAGGCCCAAGACTCTTTGTGCAGGCTTATAGGCTATAATGGCTTGAGGAGACCTTACACCTAAGAATCTTCATGTAGGATTTGATTTCAGGCCCAGGTGTCTTTGGGTGAGAGTTCTGTCACTATTACTGTTCCCAAGAATCTTCGAGATGAGGCCCAGGTGTCTTCGGGTGGGGATGTGGTTGTGGTTGTGAGGCCCAGGTGTGTGCGGGCGGGATACGTGGTGGTGAGGCCCAGGTGTGTACGGGCGGGATGTGTGGTTGTGAGGCCCAGGTGTGTGCGGGCAGGATACGTGGTTGTGAGGCCCAGGTGTGTACGGGCGGGGAGAGTGTGACAGCGTTAGGACATTCAGCTAACTAATGGGAAATGGTGCGGGGTACCCAATGCTCTTGTTCTTATACTACTACTACCTGCTATGATTGTGTTTTGGTGAGTGTGTCTGGCGAGGTTGGGTGGATAGATTCCCTTGTTAGGTTTCTTCTGTTGTTCTCACGGGACATTAGGATGTCTCCCCACTTGTGCATGAGAGCTTTAGGTTTCCCTATTGAGTATACTTGTATGCTCACCCTACGTTTACTTTCAGGTTTCCAGGAGGACTACCAGGGCCGTGCGGGACCCTACTAGTCAGATAGTTGGAGTTGTTTCAGTTGATGTTCTCTTGTATTCTTTTGGTATTGTACTTTGAGCATTCTTGTAGTTGTACCTTGTTATAAAATTGTTTAAACATGCATGTGGGCTTGGTTTGGGTTTATTTCTATACACTTTCTCTTTTTCCTTTTGGTGGTTGACTTGTCCTATTTCCCGATCCTTAAAAATAAAAAAGGGTAATGCCTCCCATATTTGTGAAAACTCATACCCTTGGTGCTAGTCGCCAACCCGGGGCCTACTGGAGGCGGGACTCGGGGGTCATTATCTCCCTTTCACCATTGCCAGCTCAGGAGGGGCATCTTTGGTGGGAGGGGGTCGTGACAGCTATAAAAACTCAAAAAAAACCCTAAAAACCCAAAAGACCCTAAACCCCCTGAAAAACCCTAAAACTACTAAAACCCCAAAATCCCTTAAAAACCTTCAAAATCCCTAAAAACCCTAAAAACCATAAATATCCTAATAAACCCCTATAAATCCATGAAAACACAAAAAACCCTAAAAACAATGAAATTCCCTAAAAACCATAAAAACCATAAAAACTTTTAAAAACACTATAAACACTAATAACCTTTAAAACTTCTAAAACATTAAAAAACTCTAAAAACCTTAAATTTCCTAATTTAAAAAAAATTAAATATAAAAACCCTAAAAACACTCTAAAACCCCTTACAACCATAAATCCCCAAAAAACCTAAAAAACCCAAAAACACACATAAAAAACATAAAAACCTCTAAAAACTCTAAAAACATTTAAAACCCCTAAAAACGTTAAATAACTCAAAAAACCTTTTAAACCCTAATAAACTAAAAAAACCCTAAAACCCCAAGAAGACCCCAAAAACCCTATAAAACACTAAAAACTCTGAAAACCCTAAAAAACAATAAAACCACCAAAATCCCTAAAATCTATAAAACCCCATAAAAACCCTAAATCCAATAAAAACTTAAAAACCATAAAAACCCATAAAAATATTAAAAAACTCCAAAAACCTCAAAACCCCAAGAAAACTAAAAAATCCAGAAAACCCAAAAGACCTTAAAAACCCTAAAAACCCCTACAAAGGTAAAAAACCCTGAAAACCCTAAAAACCATCAAAATCCTAAAACCCCTAAAAAACAAAAAACCCAAAAAACCATACAAATTATAAAAAAGCCCTAAAACCCTAAAAATGTAAAAAACCTGTAAACCCTTAAAAACCTTAAAAACCCTAAAAACCCATTAAAACGCTAAAAACCACTAAAACTCTAAAAACCATTTAAACCCTTATAAATGTTAAAATTCTATAAAAAACCTTAAAACCCATAAAAAGCTCAATAAAATCAAAAACCCTGAAAAAGACCTTAAAATCCCTACCCCCCCAAAACTAAAAACCCCTAAAAACCTCCAAATCCCTAAAAACCCTAAAAAATATAAAAACCCATAAAATTCCTAAAAAATCCATAAAATCCCTGGAAACATAAAAACCATTAAAATCCCGAAAACCCCTTCAAGAACATAAAAACAACAAAAAACCTTAAAAACCCATAAAACCCACAAAAAACTCTAAAAACGCTCAAAACCCCTAAAATGTTTAAAAAATAGTAAAAAACCATAAAACCCTAATAAAACTCAAAAAAAACCCTAAAACCCTAAAAAGACCATAAAACCCTAAAAAACCCTAAAACCCCTACAAACCGTGAAAACCCCTCAAAATCCCTAAAAACCCTAAAAAATATAATAATCCTAAAAATCCCTAAAAATCTTGAAAAACATAAAAAACACTAAAAACCCTGAAAAACCCTGACAACCATAAGGCTAATAAAAATTTTAAAACCCCTAAAAACCCATAAAAACCCTAAAAAGCCTAAAAACTCTAAAAACTCTAAAACCCCTTAAAACCCATATAAAAGTAAAAAAACTATAAAAAATATTAAAACCCCAAAAAAACTAAAAAAAACCCTGAAAACACTGAAAATTTTTATAACCATGAAAAACCCTAAAAACCCACAATATCCCTATAAACCACTAAAAACCAAAAAATCCAAAAAAACCCCTAAAAACCTTGAAAACATAAACAACACAAAAAACATTAAACAACCCCTTAAAACTATAAAAAATCTTTAAAACCCTAAAAACCAATAAAACCCTAAAACCCTCTAAATAATCTAAAAACCCTTAAAACCCCTAAAAATGTTAAAAACTATAAAAACCCTTAAAACCCTTAAAAACTAAATAAAACACTGAAAACCAAAAAGACCATAAAAACCCTTTAAACTGCAAAAAACCTAAAAAAACGAAAATCCCCAAAACACTCAAAATCCCTAAAAAATCTAAAAAACGTAAAAAGGCAAAAAATCCTTAAAAATCATAAAAAAATCCATAAAAATTCCTAAAAATGTAAAAACCTGTAAAAACCCAGAAAACCCCTTACAAAACATAAAAACCCCAAAAACCATAAAAACCCATAAAAACCTAAAAACAGCTAAACACACTAAAAACCCACTAAAATGATAAAAACTTTAAAAAACCTTAAAACCCCTAAGAAACTAAAAATAATAATAAAAAAACTATACAAACCCAAAAAGGACCTAAAATCCATGAAAAACCTTAAAACCCTAAAAACCCTAAAAACCCCAAAACCTGCAAAATCCCTAAAAACCCTAAAAAATCCTAAAAACTATAGAAATCCTAAAACACCCTAAAAATCCCGAAAAACGTAAAGACCCCTAAAAATATTGAAAACCCACTAAAAACCATAAAAACCCCTAAAACCATAAAAAACCCTTAAAACACATAAAAACCACTAAAAACTCTAAAACCCCTTAAAACCCCTAAAAACGTAAAAAACTCTACAAAACCCTTAAAACCCCCAAAAAAACTTAGGTTTCCTCATGTGGTTTTCTGTGGTGGTGCTTGCTCCACGTTTTCTCGAGACTCCAGTTGGCTCATGTTTCTTGGTTGTGTCGGCTTCCCATATCCATAAATTAGGCCTTGTGCAGCATTAGACTTCCGTCCTTTGGATTTATTGTTTTTTATGGTACCCCATGGGTATTCATTAGGGTTGGTTCGTTCTCTCTTTCTTTTACTTGGCCTGTGTTTTCATTCAGCTTGGTTTTACCCCATAGGTGATTGTTTGTAATTCATCTTTGGTTTCTTATATATACATTCTATTTTCCTGGTAAAAACCCCTAAAAACACAAAAAAAACCCTAAAAACAAAAAATACCCTAAAAACCATGAAAAAACCTAAAAACCCTAAAAAACCACAAATCCCCTCAAATCCCTAAAAATCCTAAAAACAATAAGAACAATACAAATCCTAAAAAAAATCCCTAGAAATCTCGGAAAATGTAAAAAACCCTAAAAACCCCTAAAAACTAAACTTTAAAAACCACTAAAACCCATAAAAACACTAAAAATAACTAAAAACTCTAAAAACCACTAAAAACTCTAAAAAATGTTAATACACCTAAAAACCCAATAAATCCCTAAAAATCCAAAAAATCAAGAAGCCCATAAAACCCTAAAATCTCTATAAAAAACCTTGAAAAGAACTTAAAACCATCGAAATCCCAAAAAAACACAAAAAACCCTAAAAACAATAAAAATCCCTTAAAAATCCCTGAAAATATAAAAAATCCTAAAAACCCTGAAAACCCCCTAAAAACATTAAAACCCTAAAACCCATTAAAAACTAAAAACCCTCTAAAACCCTAAAAATGTTAAAAAACTCTAAAAAACCATAAAAACCAAAAAACATAAAAAACCCATAAAAGCCAAAAAACCCTAAAAAACAATGAAAAACCCTAAAACCCCTTAAAAACATAAAACCCTAAAACCCATAATTTTTTAAATAAATCAATAAAAATCCCTGAAATCAGAAAGAAAAAAAACCCCTTAAAACCCCTAAAAATAATAAAAACCCCTAAAATTCATAAAAACGTAAAAACACATAAAACCCCTAAAAATGTTAAAAAACCTATTTTGAAAAAAATCAAACCAAACCCTAAAAATCCAAAAAGAACCTTAAAACCCTCAAACCCCTAAAAACCTTAAAAACCCCCCAAAACCCATAAATACTCCCCCAAATCCCTAAAAACCATAAAAACCCATAAAAACCTAAAAATTCCATTAAAATACATGTAATTGTAAAGAACCGTAAAACCCTAAAAGCCATCAAAACCCCTAAAACCTTTTAAAACACAAAAAAACCATAAAAACCCTAAAAACTCACAAAAACACTGAAACCCCTCAAAACCCCTAAAAATGTTTAAAAACTCTAAAAAAAATTTAAAACCCTACAAACTCATAAATAACCCTAAATCCCAAAAGACCCTAAAAACTTTGAAAATCCCCTAAAAACCCCTAAAAACCCTCAAAATCTCTAAAACCCCTAAAAAATATAAAACCCATAAAAATCCTAAAAATTCCTATAAATGTAAAAAATCCTTTAAAACCCTGAACACCCCTGAAAATAATAAAGACCCCTAAAACCCTAAAAACCCTAAGAACCTATAAAAACATAAAAAATACTAAAAACTCTAAAAATCCTTTACACCCCAAAAACGTTATAAACTTTAAAAAACCTTAAAAAACCATGATAACCCATAAAAACCCAAAAAAATTAGAATGACCCTAAAAACCCTTAAAATCCCTGAAACCCTTAAAAACACTAAAAACCCCTAAAACCCTCAAAATATATAAAAACCCTAAAAACCATAAAAAACCTAAAAAGGCCCTAAAAATCCATGAAAATATAAAACGCACTGAAAACCCTAGAACCCCCCCCCCCCACCCTAGAAAACCATAAAAACTCTAAAACCACAAAAAACAATAAAAACCCTTTAAACCCCTAAAAACGTTAAAAAAATCTAAAACCCATAAAACCCCTATAAAACTCTAAAAAACCCCTAAAAACCCAAAAATAACCTAAATACCGAAAAACCCCCAAAAAACCCTAAAAGCCCTAAAAATTCTAAAAACCCCTCAAAATCCCTCAAAACCCTAAAGACCATAAAAATCCTTAAAAAGTCCTAAAAATACCTGAAAACATAAAAACCCTGAAAAACACCAAAAAACCAAAAAACCCCTAAAAACATTAAAAAACCATAAACCCCCTAAAAACCCAAAAAAATCCTCTAAAAACTCTAAAAACCCATAAAACCCCTAAAATTTCTAAAACTATAAAAACCTTTAGAACCCTAAAAAAATCAAAAAAACCCCTAAAAACCCAAAAATATCCTAAGAACCCTAAAAGACCCCAAACCCCCTAAAACCCCTAGAAACTTCTAAAAACACTCAAATTCCCTGAAAACCCTAATAGAACCCTAAAACCAATAAAAATACTAAAAATCCTAAAGAATCCCTAAAAACTTAAAAACCCGTAAAAAACTAAAAAAACCCTAAAAATCATAAAATCCCCCAAAAATATTTAAAACCCTAAAAACATAAAAACCCTAAGAACCACTAAAAACTATAAAAACCATTAAAATCCCTAAAAATGTTAAAAACTCTAAAAATCCCTAAAACCCCTAAAAACTCAAATAAAACCCAAATAACCATAAAAAAACTTGACAACCCCTAAAAACCTTAAAAATTCTAAAAATCCCTAAAAATCTTAAAAAGCGTAAAAAAATCCTAAAAACTATGAAAAACCCCTGAAAACCATAAAAACCCATTAAAACCTTAAAATACCTTAAAACCCCATAAAACCCATAAAAACCACTAAAACCGTAAAAACCCAAAAGAATCCTAAAAAAGCGCTAAAAATCCCTAAAATATAAATAAATCAAAAATCCATGAAAAACCACTTAAAACTATAAAAGTACCAAATAACCTTAAATTACACTAAAACCCCATAAATACCCTAAAATCCCCTAAAAACTCTAGAAACCCATAAGACCCCTAAAAATGTTAAAAAAAACTCTAAAAAATTTTAAAACCTATAAAAAATCTAAAAAACCCCTAAACACTCCAAAGACCCTAAAAACCCCAAAAAAATGTTTAAAATCCTAAATCCCCTCAAAATCCATAAAAACCTAAAAAACTCTAAAAACCATAAAAATCCTAAAAAATCTCTAAAAATCCTTGAAAACGTAAAAATTCCTAAAACCCATAAAAACCCCTTGAAAACCATAAAACCACGAAAACTCTTAAACAACCCTAAAATCCCTAGAAACACACTAAAAACTCTAAAAACCCTTGAAACACCAAGTAATATTAAAAAAATAAAAAACCTTAAAAACCCTAAAAGACTAAAAAACATTAAAAACAAAAAAAAAGACCCTAAAAATCCTAAAAAACCCTAAAAACTCTTAATACCCTAAAATACCTAAAAACTCTTAAAAACCCTAAAATCCATAAAAATCCTAAAAAGGATCTAAAAATCCATAAAAATGTAAAAAACCCTAAAAACCCTGAAAACCCCTAAAAACCATCAAAAGCATAAAGACCCCTAAATACATTAAAAACCCTAAAACCCCAGAAAACCCATTAAAACCAACTAAAAACAATAAAAAACCTTAAAACCACTAAAAATGTAAAAAATGGTAAAAAACTCTAAAAACCTTTGAAAGCCTTAAAAACACAAAAAAAACAAAAAGACACTAAAACCCAGAAAAGTCTAAAAAACCTAAAAAACCTAAAAACCCCTAAAAAACCTCTTAACCCCAAAAACCCTGCATAACCCTAAAACCCATAAAAGTCATAAAAACCCTAATAATCCCTAGAAACATAAAAACGCAAAAAACACTGAAAAACATCTGAAAATCATAAAATCCCCTAAAATATTTAAAAACCCATAAAACCCTAAAAACCACTAAAAACACTAAAAACCATTAGATCCCCTAAAAATGTTAAAAAACTCTAAAAACCCACAAAAACTCTAAACAACTCAAAGAATCTCTAAAACCCCCAAAAGACTGAAAACCCTAAAAACCCTTAAAGCATGAAATCCCCTAAAACCCATCAAAATCCTTGGGCACCCTAAAAACCCTAAAAACCATTACAATCCTAAAAAATCCCTAGAAAACCCTAAAAACGTAAAAAAACCCTAAAAACCATGAAAGAACCCTAAAAACCATAAAAATCCCTAAAACATTGAAAACCCATAAAAACCATAAAAAATGATAAAAACTCTAAAACCCCTTGAATCCCCTAAAATGTTTAAAAACCCTAAAAACACTTCAAATCCCTAAAACCCCTAAAAAGCATAAAAATCCTAGAAATCCCTAAAAATCCCTGAAATCATAAAAAATCCAAAAAACCTTGAAAATCATTAAAACCATAAAACCCATAAAGTTCTTAAAAATACTTAAACCCTTAAAAACCCTCAAAACACTAAAACTCTAAAAAACCATAAAACCCCTAAAAAGATAAAATACTCTTAAAAACATTAAAAACCCTAAAAAAATCAAAAAACCCTAAAACCCTAAAAAACCCCATAAAAACGCTAAAAACCAAAAAAAACATAAAACCCTAAAAACCATCCAAATCCCTAAAAATGCTAAAAAACCCTAAAACCCATAAAAATTATAAAAAAATCCCTAAAGTCCATGAAACGTAAAAAAAACCTTAAAACCCCCCTGAAAACCATAAAAAACCTATAAAAACCTTAAAAACCTAATGCAAGATGAATGGGGTGGCTCGATCTTCATGGTGTAGGGTGGGAGATGAAGGATACAGTTCAGGGCTAAGTGGTGAATGATGGGTATGTATATTGGATACAAGTAGTCAATCAACTCTATAAGGAATGTGACCTACTACTTATAAAACACACTCAGGGGTGGGATGTGATAGCCAGTCCAAAAAAACAACGCACTTGGGTTGAGGTACAAAATTGGGGGATTTGTGATCTTGGATTAACAATCAAACTTGTGGATTGATAAGGAAATAATACATATGATCAAGGGGATATCCTGAACTATCCTCACACAATAGAGAGAAACAAATCATATCTCTTTATTACAATCATAATGAATTACAAGTGACATGGGGGTGGCCATTTATAGCCAAGGGATGATACAATAGTCAAGGATCTAATACCCTAATGTAAAAAAGGCTAAACCTACCTTTTCCCCTTAATGTCAAAAAGATAAAGTCTAACAAAGGCTTTTGGGAAAATTATCACATGTCTTTCCACCCATAGACCACCAGATTTTACTTTGGTGTCCAAAAATGTCATTCTAGAAACTAAATGTTGGAAAGGCTCCAAAATTCGTGCAACTATATGGTCCAAGATTAAAACATCATCTTTAGGATTTAATAAGTGAGATAATAGGAACATTTTTTCCATCGATGTGTTTATCTTCGGTCTGAGCCTTTTATGTATCAAGATAGGCTCTCATTTATAATTGTATTATCTTTCATCATTGGGCCTTTCAACTCCATATGTGAACATGCCATCAAGTTAATGTCATCTACCATTTCTTATAATCTTCCCCCTCTTTAAAAGGATTCATCCTTGACTCTTTATCACCTATATCCAAATATGAGGAAAGATTAGAAACATTGAGTTTAAAAATAGATTCAAACTCATCATGTAATGTGATCTTGTAATCAATCATATCAAGCACTAAGTATGCTCCATGTCCATGAATCTTGAGATTTGACTTCCATTTCTTTGAAACATCTCCATCTTATTTTCTTTATCCTAGTATTTTTAACATGTCATTTTCCTTCCATATTTCTAATTTCCTACAAATATGATGAAACTTGATCAATAGGGGTATGGTGGCTAAATCCAAAAGGAGTTCCATATGGATAAAATTGAATTGTAGAGTCATCTCCCATTTTTTCAGAAAACTGAAAATATGTTAGAAACTCTTTCTAATCCTTTAGAATCATGATGTTGTTAATGGATCTTTTAATTTATTATATCTCTATAATAAGTAGCAATCAAGGTTGCACCTCCTCAAGAATGACTCCATCGTACACCTGTGACAATTATTTCACAATAGTCAACAATGAAGATGTTAAGTCGTTAGTGTTCAGTGTCACCTCTTTGTACATAAGTACTAAAAGGATTTTATGAGAAATCAAAGCATCTTAAACATCACTTTTTTTCCAACATCTCAATTTTCTCCTCTCTCAAATCATTTTTCCCACTTTATTTTTCTTTTCTGTTCATTTTAGTTCTATCATTTTCTCATATTTTCTCATTATCTCCCTCTTCTCTTTCTCTCATCTTTTCTTGATCACTCATTTTTTTATTCTCTCTCAAAATTTTATCTTCCAGAAATTGTTTGGGGGACATTGGGATGAGTTTTATAGGTTCCCCTCGAAGTACAAAAGAATTTTCGTTTAGAAAACCATCATGTGTGACACAAATATCATATTTCCAAGGTCTTTTGAGTTACAAGTGACATGACTTCGTCGATACAACATTTTATTAATCCTAATATTTGTACTTACTAATGGTTAGAAATACCTTCAACTGTTTGATATCCTTATTCACTCCACAATAATTCAACCATTGAAGCTGATATGGATGTTGATTCTTCGATGCTAGAAGTCCCAACTTCTCCACCAACTCAGTGCTTTCCAAATTTCTATAAATCCCTCCCATTAATGATGAAACTATATAACTTCCAATTGATTAGGAACTAGGTATAGAAAAGGTTATCCTTTTTCTCCTACTCACTAGACATCATTTGAGAACTCAAAACCCAAATTGTGATGAGAATCTCACCTTCTTCTGCAAAATTCTCCATTTTTAATTTTTAGGGAATCCTCCACCTCTTCCTCTGAGATGTATCCATCGATGTCCCATTCTCCATACTTAGTGATGGTCATGGTTTTTCGGTTTAGTCATTCACTAGAAATGTGACCTCTTCCTTGAAATTTGAAACATCGAATATCCATATTCATTATTTGGTTAGCATAAAATGTTGGTTTCTTAGGTGGAATAATTACCTCATTACTTTTACGATCAACCACCTCTTTTGGATTTGATGATTCTATAATCTTCTTCCTAATATTTCTACATGGAGTGAAATAGGTAGTGGGTTTCCACATGTTGGTCCTCCTTTTGATTTTTTTCTTGATCTTGGTGGCTCGGTGGATCATATCTTGTATATCCACATGATGTTACATCTCCATTTGATTAGAAATATTCCAATTGAGACCATGTAAAAATCATTCCATGGTTTCCTCTACATCCTCTATAATGTTTTCTCAAATCATGGAAATTTTCATCTCCTTGTATTAATATTCTATACTCTTACTCCCTTGGGTGAGCATATGAAGTTTTTTGTAGAGATCACTATGGTATTGTGAGGGGACAAAACACTTCAACATGGAAAACTTCATGTCATCCGAAGTGTTGATGAAACATCCTCCATATCTATCTATCTCTTTTTGAATTATATCCTAGAAAATTAAAGAATAAAAAAAATAAAGGGAAACAAGTTTGACCTTTTTCTCCTCGAAATATGTATGGCATGAAAACACCTGATCGATCTGCATTTTCCACTCCAAGTATTCTTCTGGATTGGTTTTCCCTTGAAATAAAGGTACCTTCAAATTGATCCCTCCAATTAGGAAATCATCATATGGTCTCCTTTGGCCTCCTCTAGGATATTGGTACAACATCCTCCTTTATGGGATATCATCAAAATCATCATCAAAGCTCACCATCTCCTGCTCTATGATGTGGGGATGACGTGGTGTCGGAGCATGCCATGGGTAATCATGGATCATCCTCTGTATTGGTTTATTCTCTAGGTAAAAAATCCTCGCATGTAACACCTCTAAATTCATATCAAGAAGATTCTTGAAATGGATCACCAAAGCTTGAATTTGGAGTGATGTAGCTTCGAGTGAGGGGGATCTATTTCAGCTTCCTTCATTTCTAGCATGAGTGATTCTATTTCCGTGATCTTCTGACATGATAATTAACATGAGAAAAAACACACATGGGGAGAAACATACAAAATAATACACACACACACACGATATACACACTCACACACACAAGATTTACACACCCATGCACACAAGGATAGAAACTCACAGGTGAAAGATACACACACACACACACAAGATGTACACACTCATTCACACAAGGATACACAATCATGGATGCAATATATACACACTCATTAACATAAGTATACACACTCACACACTAAAGATACACAAATAGAAGGATATTTTTATTTTTATTTCTCTCCACTCACAACACTCAATTCAAATCCCAATCTCTTAAAAAATCTAATACCTCACATGCCACAAATCCTTTCCAAGTCAATATTGGGTTGGAGGATGTTTTAAAACAACCCATTTGAGTGGTAAGAGTTAAAAAAATGGTAAAGGGTGATAAAGAGGGTAAAAAATGGGTAAAAGGTGAGAATGGGGTAGAAAGGTGGTATGCGGGTTTTTCTTGATTTTGCAAGATAGGAAAAATTAATAACAATAAGCCAATATGATATGGAGATGAAGTAAAATGATGGAGAAAGTGATGTATGGAAGTGAAAATTTCTAATAATGTAAATCACAATGAGATAAATATGAAATTGTATCTATTTTTTTTTTAAAAAAGTCTCCTCAAAGTGTTGTGATTAGTTTTTTTAAGTAAAATATGATGAATAAAGAGTAAGATGATTTTTTAAAATCTCTCAGAGAAATAATGTGTCATTAAATTTGAAAAGCGCAAAATGATGAGGTGAGAGAATTTGATTTTTTTTTCAGATACAAATCACATATAGAAAATAAAATGTGAAAAGAAGAGGGATGAATATTTGGATCAATGTATAATATTTTAATCTTCCACAACATAGGACAATTCTAGTGGTTTTTAAAGAAAAGTGTTTTTTTAATGGTTGGATAATATGAAAATATAAGAAGGGTAATGGGTAAAATTAATGTAAATGAAGGTATAATTTATTACCATGTCAACTGGATCTCTGATACCAATCGATACGAGATGCATGGGGTGGCCCGATCTTCACGGCGTAGGGTGGCAGATGAAGGATGCAGTTTGGGGATAAGTGGCAGATGATGGTTATGGATAGCAGATGAAAGGCGCAAATCAATGTTATAAGGATCATGGCATGTAATTTGGGGATTTTTATCTTGTATCACCAATATAACTTGTAGATTGGAAAGTTAAGAATACGCAAGAGCAAGGGGGAAAATCAGAACAATTTTCACACAATGGAGAGAAACAAAGCATAAGCTCTCTATTACAATATTGAATGAATTGATAGTTCCATGGGTGGCTATTTATATCCATGGGGTGGTACAATAGTCAATGATATAATACCCTAAAGTCCTAAAGGATAAACCTACCTTGTCCCCTTAAAGTAAAAAAGATAAAATCTAATAAAGACTTTTGGTAAAAGCAGCACATGCCTTTCCACCAATAGCATAATGGATTTGACTTTGAGTACCTAGCCCACTGAATTTGACTTTTGTGTCCAACGATATTATTCTAGAATCTCCATGTGGGAAAGGCTTCCAAAATTTGTTCAACCATGTGGGCCAAGCTTAAAACATCATCTTTGGGGTTTAAAAAGTGAGATAATAGAACAATTTTCTCCATCAATGCATGCACCTTGTGTTTGGGCCTTTTAATGTAGTGAGATGGGAACACGTTACTACTCGTAGTATCTTGCATCATTGGGACTTACAACTCCAACTATGCACATTCCATAAAGTTAATGTCATATACCAATTTCATATCAAAACCCCTAAAAACTAATAAAAACCTTAAAACCCATTAAAAACTCTAAAAAAACTTTAAACCCCTAAAAAATTTAAAAAATCTAAAAACTTTGAAATTCCTAAAAAAACTCAAACAAACCCTAAAAACCCAAAACGACCCTTAAAACCCTGAAAAAACCCCCAAAACCCTGAAGAAACCCTGAAAACCTCTAAAACTCCCCATAATCCCTAAAACCCCTAAAAACCCTAATAAATCCTAAAAAATCCCTAAAAATACATGAAAACATAAAAAACCCAAAACCCTAAAAAACCTTGAAAACCATAAAAACACAAAAAAACCTTTAAAAACTCTAAAAATCCATAAAAACCCTAAAAAAAACTAAAACTCTAAAAACCCTTAAAACCCCTAAAAATGTTAAAACTCTTTCCAAGATGGATATTGAAGAATGCTGCTCACGGTGGTCATTCATTGCTCCTTCCTTTTGCACGTCTCATGTAGTCTCTGACATGAAGGGCACTACTCGCACCTGAATGTACAAGTCCCCCCTGTAATGTTTTGTACCTTTTCTTTTTTATAAATTGAGGCGACAAGCTCTCCACTTGGCCCACACCTTCTTTTCCCTAAAAATGTTAAAAACTATACAAAACCTTAAAAACATTAAAAACTCAAAAAAAACCCAAAAACCCCAAAAACATCCTAAAAAAACTGAAACCCTCTAAAAACCATAAAACCTTGAAATCCCCTAAAAATTCACAAAATCCCTAAAAACCCTAAAAAACCCTAAAAACTATAAAAATCCTAAAATGTAAAAACCCCTGAAAACCCTAAAAAACCGATGAAAACCATAAAAACCCCTAACACCTTAAAAAACCCTAAAAAACTAAAAAATTTAAAGATCATTAAAACCCCAAAAAACAATAAAAAACACTAAAAACCTTGAAACCCCAAAAAACTCAAAAAAAAACCTAACAACCCCAAAAAAAATTAAAAAAAACCCTAAAAACCTTAAAACCCTAAAAAACCTTGAAAACCCCTGAAAACCCTCAAAATTCCAAAAAACCTTAAAAATCCTAAAAAAGCTCTAAAAAACCTGAAAACGTAAAGAACCTAAAAATCCTGAAAAAACCCCTAAAAACCATAAAAACCACAAAAAACTGTAAAACCCCAAAAAACCTATAAAACAAAAAAAAACCCTAAAAACCCAAAAGATCCTAAAAACCTTGAAAATATCTAAAAGCACAAACACCCCAAAAAACACTAAAAATCCATAAAAACCCTAAAACCCCCCAAAAACTATAAAAATATTAAAAAAATCCATAAAATAGCAGAATATGTAAAAAACCATGAAAACCCCTTAAAAACCACAAAATACCTCAAAACCCATAAAAACCTAAAAAACACTAAAAACTATAAAAAACCCATAAAATGTTAAAAACTCGAAAAAACCTTTAAACCCCTAAAAACTCAATAAAATCCCCAAAACCCCTCAAAATCACTAAAAACCATAAAAATCCCAAAAATACTATAAAAATCCTAAAAAAGCCTAAGAATCCCTAAAAATGTAAAAAAACCTAAAAACTCTAAAAAACCCCTAAAACCATAAAACCCCCTAAAAACTTTAAAAACTCCTAAAAATCCATAAAACCCAAAAAACCAACTAAAAACTCTAAAGACCCTTATAACCCCTACAACCATTAAAAACTCTAGAAACCTTAAAAACCCTAAAAACCCCTAAAACACTTAAAAACCTTGAAGACCCCAAAAAACCCTCAAAATCCATAAAAAACCTAAAAACTATAAATATCATAATGCTATGAGATTTTTTGAGTATAGTCTTAGTGGTTGTTTAGGTTTGGGTTCTTCAATAGAGGATTGTAACTCTGACATTGTGGATGCTAATCTTGGGGATTTGCGTTGGTCAGGATTGAGATTCTCATGGTAGAAGGGGAATTTAGGGGTTTTGAGTAAAATCGATAGAGCCCTGGTGAACCTTATTTGGTTTCCAGGATTTCATTCTTCTAATGCAGTTTCCTTCCTTTTGGGATCTCATACCATACTTGTATTATTATCAAATCTACTGAAGGCCTTCATTCTGTTAAGATGAACATCAATATTTTCAACCACTGGGCTGATTACGAGCACTTTCTTCATTCAATTTCCTCTACTTAGGAGTTGAGCTGTCTAAGATGCAATATATTCCAAGTTTTCCAAAAACTGAAAAGGTTGAAGTTGGATTTGTGAGGTTTGCATGTTGAAGTCTCTGTTGAGTCTTCCTCTGAATTAACCTCTTTTAGATCTGATTTTTTCTCCTATCAATCTTCTATGGTTCTTAACGGTCCTTCTAAGGACTTAATCTAGTCGTAGTACAGCTATAAGAAAAGGATTAAAGCTCTATCCTTACATGATGTGTATTCAACCTAGAAGAAAAGATGGATTTAGTGGCTCAAGGAGGGTGTTCTCAAATCTTCTTTTTTCTTTAATTCCGTGAAGGATAGGTTTAATTATTTGAAGTTGGTCCTTCTTTAGAGAGATGATTGTTCAGTTATCATGTATTCAGGTTCTATTATTCACGAAACTATTTCCATCTTTAAATCTATGATGGGATATTCACATGTTTCTAATTATATAGGAAAAACTTACCTTTAACCCTTTTCTCCATTTCTATTGAATGTATCTCTTGTGACATGTTGTATAATTCTTTGAATCAAGAGGATTTATACAAGGGTTTACTCTATATTCATCCTAATAAATCTTTGGGGCCTGATGGGTTCAATTTATTCTTATTTTGTAGGGAATGTTCGGTTGTTGGACTAGATGTGATTGAAGCAGTGTTAGAATTTTTTAAAACTGGTAAGCTACTTCATGATTATAATGGATCTATCATCTCTTTGAATCCAAAGGTTCCAAATTCCGGTTCTCTTTCGGAGTTTAGGATGATCTCATGCTGCAACACTATCTAAAAGAGTATTTCTAAGATTCTAGTGGCCAGACTGAGAAGCATTCTTCCTAAATGTATTAACAAGGCATAATCAGATTTTATTAATGGGAGAAATATTTCTGATAACATCTTAATTGCTCAAGAGTTAATGCATGAATATCATTTGAACTCTAGGGTTCCCCACTATTCTTTCAAAATAGACCTATTTAAGGCCTTTGATTCGGTCAGGTTGGATTTTTTATGGGATGCACTGGTTCTCCTTAGGGTTACTTATAAATTATCATTCTTGGATTAGGAGGTGCATCTATTCCCCTATGTTTTAGTTAATATTAATGGTTCCTTGCATGGTTACTTTTTGGGGAATACTGAGATAAGGGGATCCTCTCTCTCCCTTTATTTTTGTGGTTTAAATGGAGGAATTTTCCCATATTTTGGATTATATTATTACGACATATGGATATTTTAAGTTTCACTAGGGATGTAGCAAGACCACCATATCTCATCTTTGTTTTATAGATGATCTTTTTTTATTCTCATTTGTAAATTTTCATTATGTTTTTGTTCTCAAGCAGGCTCTGGATCTTTTTTGTTTGTTGTCTCAGAAATCTGTCAATATTTCAAAATCTTTAATGTTCTCATCTCCACTAAGGTTTGGGATTTAATTGAGGTTTCCATGGGAATTTATTGGTGTTATTTTCCTCTTTGTTATCTTGGGGTTCTTATAATCATAATAAATATTAGGGATAATTGTTTTATAGAATTAAAAGAGAGGATTATTAATAGAATCAAGGTATGGATGAACAAATTCCTCTCATTTTCTAGTCTTTTTTATCTTGTTCAGTCCATTTTTTAGTATTCAAGCCTAATGGTTCTATGACTTCATCCTTCCCAAGAAGTTGGAAAATTATATTAAAGACAAGATTAGATGTTTCCTTTGGATGGGCCCTTCTCTTGCACTTTTAGGGGATAAGGTTTCTTAGGACTTGGTTACTAGGACTGAAGATGAGGGTGGCTTGGGGATCAAGTATGTTGTGGATTGGAACAAAGCATATATGTATCATCATGTTTGGGACCTATGTACCCCATCCTTTTCTTCTTTTTGGGTGGATTGGGTGCGCATCTTCCTTCTTGGTCACTCCCAGTTTTGGGTGGCCAAAATTTCATGGAACATTTCATGGATGTGGTAGAAATTAATTGGTCTTAGAGACTTTCTCATAGACCAAATTTCCTTATTAGTTGGGAATGACTTGGGTATCTCCCTTTGGTTTGACTCTTGGCTCCCAATGGGGCCTATTTGTTCTGTGGATGATGAGGATATCACTTATGATTCTGGTTTACCCTCTTCTTCCATGGTTTCAAAAATTATTTTGGATGGGAGTTGGAATTAGCCTCTTGATGTTTCTACTGAGTTATGGGATATTCATCATGAGGTTATTTTTCATTCTGATCTAGGAGATGAGTGTGATGAGATCCTTTGGAATAGGCTGCCTGAGATTTTTTATTCGTATGGTTTGGGAGGTTTTTAGGATGCAATCTTCCCCTGCTCCTTATAATTATTTGGTTTGGGATAGGGTTTCCCCCACCAAGAACTCCTTTATCTTTTGTTTATCCATCCTTAATGACCTTTCCACTTAGGATAGAATAAAACATAGGGGTATCATCTTTACTAATCGTTTCGACCTTTGTGAGTCTTCTTATAATGATTAGGGTCTCTTTCTTTTAAACTGTGTGTTTTTTCGGAAGCTTTGGTACTCTCTTTTGAGTTTATTGAATGTGGATTTTTAGAATTCTACATTTTTAGATGCTATTGATTAGCTCCTACATAATATCATTGCTAATTTTTTTCTTAATGTTTTGGGAAGGTTTGGTATGGTTTCCCTGGTTTATTTTATCTGGAAGGAACATAACTCCCATTTGCATGGTTCCCCTCTCCACAATATTTTCTTTTTGTGGTCAAACCTGGATTCTACCATTCATGTGAGGCTCTATACCTATAAGAAATTCCCAAACGTTAGTGCTAAACAGGAGTTGGTTCATCATTGGAATCTTTTAGGAAACTTTCTTCATGGTGGTTAAGTGTTGAGGTTGGGTGGTTGCTAGATTTTTTTTGGGTTTGTTGGTTCTGGCCTTTGGATGATCTCTACTCGTTTGGTGGATGGTTGCGATTCTAGTGGACCTTTATAGGGTGCTGGTTTTTTGGCTTATGACGAGTTTCTTGCTGGTTTTTTGCTGCGACATGGTGGTTGGTGGTTCATCTTGGTTGTTTGGGGATGTTCAGTTATAGGTTTTTGTGTGTTGTGCTTTCACTTGTAGTGGATAGTCCTACGGGTGGGTCCTTGGTAGGTGTTTTCTAAGGTTTTATCTACTATATGGGTTCTATTTGCAGGGTGGTGGGGGTGGATGGTCTGTGTAGTTTGTTGCATGGAGAGAGCTGTTTTGTTTTGGGTGCTGGGTTTTTGTTTTGCTAGAGCTGTTGGGGTCATTTTCAAGATGTTGGTCTCAGGAATGCGTATGGGATGACTATTGGATGGTCTTTTTGTTGTGGGATATGTTATGTAGGTGCTAGTTTCTTGGATATGATCCTGGGTTTTTTGAGTTTGTTACTGTTTTATCCAGCTGGTGGTGGTTGATGAGGGTGGTCTTTGGCTAGGGTTGTTGGGTTTGGTCTTGGTTTTGTGTAGCTTGGTGATGGGGGTTGTATAGTGCTTTGCTACGG
This sequence comes from Viscum album, assembly GCA_963277665.1. Taxonomy (NCBI): domain Eukaryota; kingdom Viridiplantae; phylum Streptophyta; class Magnoliopsida; order Santalales; family Viscaceae; genus Viscum; species Viscum album. The sequence goes on along the minus strand of OY728141.1, from coordinate 1,883,216,270 downwards.
ACCTAGGTGCGGCCTTCGGCTGCTGATGGATGCTTGTGCAGATGGTGGGTGCATTCAAATTTTTGGGGCATCATGGATGGATGGTGTACAGATGTGTTGTGGGTGGTGTGGGTGTGTGCGCGTGAGTGCGTGGGTGTGAATGTGTGTGTACGTGGGTGTGGAGCTTGCGTGCGTGCGTGTGCTGGGTTCTCTCTATGGTGTGTCTATTCTACTTTGGGCCTTCTTGATGCTTTAGTGGTGCCACTTCTTATTCGTCTAATTTGGCCTTCTAGGCCTTGTCTACTTGGATCATGTGTTGTTGTGTGTTGGGTGATTTTCGTGCTCTTGTGTTCATTATCCTGGTGGTGACTGGTGGTGGTGGTTGCGGGATGTCTTATTACTAGGACTGTGTTGCTATCACTGGATCATTTTGTCTTCAGTGATGAAGTCTCCCTCTCATCTTCTTGGTTCATGTCCTGCTTTTTGGGCTCAGTGTTCTTACTGGTTTTTTATGCCCTTGATGGTCTGTGATCTCTTAGTGGTGTCAGCTTTCAATGTGATTCTTTCTTGCTTTGGGTTCCTTGGTTTCTTGGACTTCCGGGATTTATCTTTCCCTACCTCACCCTTACCTTGTGTTTTGGGTCTGCTTGTTTAACCCATTGGGTGATTATTTTTCCTATAATTCATCTTACCTTATATATATATATATATATATATATATATATATATATATATATATATTTCTATTTCTATTTCTATTTTCCTTTAAAAAAAATCAAAAAAACCCAAAAAAACATGAAAATCCTAAAAACCATAAAAAACCCAAAAAAGAAATCCTAAAAACCCAAAAAAACCTGAAAACCCAAAAAAAAACCCCCAAACCCCTAAAAAACTCATGAAAAACGTAAAACCCCAAAACCTTAAAAAACCCCCAAAAACCCCACTAAAAATATAAAAACCCTTAAAACCCCAAAAAACGCTAAAAATTCTAAACAACCTTTAACCTTGAAAAGCTCAAAATAAAACCTAAAAACCCAAAAATACTGGAAAAACCCTACAAACTCTAAAAATTCCTAAAAACCCAAAATACCATAAAATTCCTAAAAAATCCCAAAAAATTCTTGAAAATGTAAAAAACCCTAAAAACCCTAAAAAACTAGTGAAAACCATAAAAATCCTTAAAACCCCTAAAAACACATAAAAACCTATAAACCGCTAAAGACTCTAAAAGCCCTTAAACCCCTTAAAACGTTAAAAGACTCTAAAAAACATTAAAACCCCAAAAAACAAAACAAAAACCAAAACCCAAAATGACCCTAAAAATCATAAAAAACCCTAAAACCACTCAAATTCCTATAAACACTAAAAAAAAACAAAAACTATAAAATTCCTAAAATGTACTAAAAATTCTCAAAAATGTTAAAAACCCTTAAAAACCATGAAAAGCTATGAGAACCATAAAACCCCTAAAAACCTTAAAAACCCTAAAAAACCTAAAAACATTTAAAACATTTAAAACTTAAAGACCCATAAAACATCTAAAAATGTTAAAAACGTTAAAAAATATAAAAAATCGTAAACCCCTTAAAATCTAAAAAAACCCCAAAAAACTAAAAAAACCCCCAAAAACCCAAAAGTCCATAAAAAACCTAAAGCCCTAAAAAATCCTGAAAACCCTAAAAAATATGAAAATCTCTAAAAACCCTAAAAACTATAAAAATCCTAAAAATCCATAAAAATCCTTGAAAAGGTAAAAAAATTTAAAAACCTTGAAAAAATCATAATACCCTTAAAAACATAAAAACCCATAAAACATTAAAAATCACTAAAAACTCAAAAACCCTTAAAACCCATAAAACATAAAAAAAACTCTGAAAACCAAAAACACCCTAAAACCCTTGAAAACACCTAAAACCCCTCAAAATCACTAAAAACCCTTAAAAACACTAAAACCCAAAAAAAACATTAGAAAAACTTAAAATCCCATAAAACTTAAAGACCCCTAAGAATCCCTGAAACCCCCTAAAACCTCTAGAAGAAAACCCTAATACTCATGATGGCGGCTCTGGTGACTCTGGCAATTCTGGCGATCTCGCTCCCTCACGATGGCGGCTTCCTCCCAGGTTGAAGATGATGGAAAATGAAGCACCTCCCCCCCTTGCTGTGGGGAAGGATCCTCTCTTTGAGGACATCTCGTCACTCTCCTCTGTTGACTTGTTACCCTCTTTCCTGAGAACACTGCTCGGCCCGAAGGTTTTGGAGTTTTTCGAAGGTCGTCTGCAGCTTCCCCTCTCGATTAGGGAGTTCATAGAGGCTTCAGACCTGCACCGCCTGACTCTGGTTGCAAGTTTCCCAGTGCGGCGACCCCCGGTGGTCACTTTCAACAGCTTCGTTTCAGCTTTCTGGAATCTTTGGGCTTAGGCAACTATGGGCCTGTTCGATAGATCCCACATCATGATTCGCTTTTCCATGGAGGAAGACCTGGTTCTTTCCTGGTCAGTAGAACCTCGGTCATGCAATGGCACTCGCTTCTCCCTCTTTCGGTGGAGCTTTGACTTTCATCTGAAGTAGAGTTCCCCGATTGCTGCTACCTGGGTGAGATTTCCTGAGCTTCCCCTTCCCTTTCAAAATTTCTCTATTATTTTGATGCTTGGGAATTTGGTGGGCAGGTTCCTTTGTCTGGATATTAGGACTAGGGCCCTTTGTCATCTGGTTGCACCAAGGGACTTTGTTGAAATTGATGTGTTGAAGCCTCCTGTGGATGCTCTCTGGATTGCAGTGGGGGAAGAACTCAGAAGGAGACAACCTGTTATTTTTGAGAAATGGCTGGTTTTCTGCTCTTCTTGTTGGAGTTTTGGGCACAACGACCACTCTGGAGGGTGTTCTAGCACTGTCAGGGGTGGTTCTCTGGCTCGCATGTCCTCTGGTGAGATTACCCTCCCTCTAGTGGAGGTGAAGGGGAAAAAGGGGGTGGTTTCCTCCCATCCTCTGGGTGCAGATGTTCCTTGATCGTCTGCTTTGCTGGCTAGAAGTGATTTAGAGGTGGCCCTAATGGATTCAGGTGGTTTCATTATGAGTCTAGCTGGAGGTGCTGGTGTCTCAGGAAATGCTGATAAGGAGGAAGTGCTGCTGGCTGAGAGGGATGATTAGGTTTCTGCTGAAGGTGTTCATGGGTGTGGCGACTCTCCTAGGAGTCAGACATATTTAGGGAAGGCTGCTGTGGTGGGTGTCTGGAAAGAAAATATGGAGGATCCCTATGCTCTGGATCTAGAATGATATGGTATAGCTATCTTGAAGGTTAATGAGAACACTGCTGGATCCTTCCCAGCATTTGAGGGTGCTGTGCTTGCTCCAAACAACTTCCTGGTTGCAGCCTTGGCTGAGCCTACTACGGTGGTTGTGATGGTGGCAGATGTCTTGAAGGAGGCAGTGGTTTCTCAGGGCCCGAGGACTGGAGATGAGTGGAGCTTGTCTTCAGCTGAGGAAAGGTCTATGGCGGATGAAGAGACCTAGATCCCCAGGGTCCAACACATGAACTAGCGTGATGCCCCTATGGTTATGTCCGGGTGTCCAGGCGTGGGGGGCCTGACATAAGGCACGGGCTATATCCTCCCTCTGCCAGCACAAGAGGCGCTGAGGATCCTCCCAGGGGCCAATTCTTTAACCCTCTGCCGGGAAATGCCGGAGACGGTGGCGGTCCCTCCATCGACTTGCAGAGGGATATGGTCCTTCATGGGGTCCCTCTGCTGAAGATTTTTGTGTGCAGCTGCATGAGATGGTGTGGGTGGAACGGGAAAGGTTCCCACTTGAGGGTGAAGCTAAGAGTCTTGGGGAGAGGTTTGCTGAGGCTGATTGTTGGATAAACACTGCTATGGTCAGGTCAAAGAAGAAAAAAACCATAGGAGGTGCTGAAACTCCTGGGGCAGAATGTAAGAAAGGGAAGGAACCATCAGCTGCTAGTGATGGTGTCACTTGTGCGAAGGCGGGTGCTGAAGCTGGATCCACTTCTGCCCCTCCGAGACGAAGACAGAGGAGGGATTACTCTACCCTCCCATGTCCCATGGCAACTAGGGCCTCTTCACGAGCGGTCAGACTTAATCTAAGGGTGAATAAGTGAGAGCGAATTTCAATTTCCAAAGAGCAAGAGAAGTCTAGGATGAAGCTGCTATCTAGGCTTGGCATGCAGGAGAATTTTGAGCCTGGATGGGACTCAACAGAGATGGGTGATGATTCATATTTCAGTTTTGCTGATGTGGGCGACAACTTTGGTGTGGGCATGAGGTTTTGAGGTGTGGAGCTGGAGGATTTTGGGGGCGATGTTGACTGATCCTCCCCTTGTGTGACCTCCCATTTGGACTTTTGACATGTTTGTTTTTGATTTTGTTTTTTCTTTTCTTTCTGTGGCCTTTGGGTTGAGGTTGTAAGGGGTTTTGGGTGTGGATCGGTGGATCCCTCCCTTCCCTTGTCTGCAGGGTCTTTGTGTCTTTTCATTTAATAAATTTTGGGGGGTTCCAGGAATATCCTGGACCCAAGCCTTCCTTTCCCTAAAAATCCCTTAAACCCCCTGAAAATCATAAAAATCCAGAATAACCATAAAAATCCTAAAAATCCTTAAAACCCCTAAAACCCCACTAAAAACTCTAAAACCCCTTAAAACCCCTAAAAATGTTAAAAAATCCAAAAACCCTTAAAACACTAAAAAATAAAAAAAAAACCATAAAAACCCTTAAAGAACCTAAAAACCCTTAAAATCCTAAAGGTCTGGCGACGCTGGTCGGTGTCTTCTCGATCTTACATTGCAGAAGCTCGTTTCTTCTGTCGGTTCGCAAAGCAGCTGCAGGTGCGTGCTCAACCTTGTCTTTCAGCTTCGCCTTTGCTCCAGTTTTTTGCTGCTTGTTTCAGTCAGACCTTTTGGCATTCCATGTTCTCCTACTTGCTTTCGGTTCTGAAAGGACGCTGTTTTATGGGTCTGCTGAGATGTGTTTGGAGATTTTTTTGGATTGCGGTTTTCTGTACTAAGAGGTGTGGAATGCTGAAAGTTGTCTGGTTTGAAGCTCATGACTGCTGGTTGTTAAGCTGCGACTGTTCCGAGAATTCTCTGCTTGCTGGAATGCTGGGTTGTGATGAAGCTGTGGGTTCTAATTTGAGGTTTTGGTGGCGCTGTGCTATTTTTTGTTGTGCTGTTGGTGGTACCTCTGCGTGCGACATGGTGGAGGCTGTAAGGTGTTGGATGCTGGATTTTACGAAATTTGATGATGGCTGCTGTATGGAAGTGTACTCTGCTTGCTGGTTCTTGGTGAGGACGTGTGGCTGTTTGGTTTTTGCTACTGTTGTGGATGAGTTTGTTGTTGTGCTGTTGGAGTGGAAGTGGGATGCTGGGAGATGTTTGGTGGTCAAAAGAGGTGTTGGCTGTCTGAAAATGAGGATGTTGGTTGCTGGTTTGTTGTGGATGCTGGTTGGCTGGTTGCTGCTACTGGATGTTGTTTGTTGCTGTAGTCTGAATGCTGGTTTTTGGTTAGCTGTGAGCTGCTGGATTCTGGTTAACGCTGGATATAGTGCAGTTGGATGCTGGTACTGGCTGGATGTGATGTGATGATGCTGCGGTTTTGTCTGTTTTTGTGCCTTTTTCTTTCTTTGTTTTTCTTTCTTTGGCGTGGGTTGTAAGGGTTTTTGGGTGTGGGTCGTTCGACCCCTCCCCTCCCTTGTCTGCATTGTTTGTGTCTTTTTGTTTAATAAATTTTGGGGGGTACCAGGAATAGCCTGGACCCGAGCCTTCTTTTCCTTAAAATCCTAAAAACCCTAAAAACCCTGTAAACCCATCCAAACATTAAAAATCCCTAAAAATCCTAAAAATCATAAAGATACTGAAAAGAACATAAAATACTTAAAAACATAAAAACCCCAAAAAACCTCAAAAAACCCTAAAATACATAAAAATCCCTACAAACCTTAAAAACCCATAAAACCCATAAAACCCACTAAAACTCTAAAACACCTAAAAAGGTTAAAAAACTATAAAAACCTTAAAATATCTAATAAAATAAAAAAAAACTTGAAAACCCTACAAAACCATAGAATTCCTAGAAAACCATAAAAATCCTGAAAACCCTGAAAACCACTAAAAATCCTGAAAATCCCTAAAAACCCTAAACCCCCTAAAAACCATAAAATCCTAAAAATTCCCAAAAAAAATCTTGGAAATGTAAAAAACCAAACATACTTTAAAACCCACTAAAAACCACAAATCCCTTGAAAACCATAAATAAACCTAAATACCTATAAAACCCTAAAAATCACTAAAAACTTTAAAACCCCATATAAACCCTAAAAGTGTTGAAAAAACTCAAAAAACCCATAAAACCTTAAAAAACTCAAAAAACCCTAAAACCCCCATAAAACCCCTAAAACCCCTAAAACCCCTAAGAACCCTAACAAACCCTTAAATCCATTAAAATCCAAAAAAAAACCTAAAACCCCTAATAGGATGGCTTGTTTAGGTCTTGTTGAAACCAAAGTTAAAAGTGAAAACTTAGGTTCTGTTATGAGGAATATCATGCCGAGTTGAAGTTAAACTTATAACCTTTCCTTTTCCCCTTCTTGATAAATATTAATCTTATGGAATCCTTGTTTTCTGGTTATTGAGCCTTGTTTTGAATCACTTCATCTTATAGAATGTAGTTTTAGGTTGGTTAAGGTAGATGTTATCAATCTGGTCTGTTTTTTTATGGATCAAATTTAGTTTTAGAATGAAGGAACTTGTGGAGGGATATTACTGACAGAGTCTCTCAATATTTTGATGCTCCTCATATTTTTCTTGGCGAACTCAATGTTGTGAGGTTCCTAGTGGCTAGATGTGGTTGATTTTTGGACTGGACCCCTTCCATGAAGGATTACAATTTAGCTATTGTTGACTCCTATTTGGAGGATCTTCATTAGTTCAGGTTGAGATTTTCTTGGAGGAAGGGTAGCTCGTGTGTCTTATGAAATATGGACAGATCCTTGGTCAATCCCTCTTGGCTATCAAGGTTTCCTTCTTCTTTTGCTAATTTCTTTCATTTTGGGTTTTCTTATCATACCCCCATTATTATTCAATTTGGTGAAGGTCTACAGTCAGGGAAGCTACCTTTTAAATTTTTTAAACACTAGGTGGATTATGACGGGTTCCTTTCTTCAGTGTTTTCTACTTGGAGTTTTGGGATTCTTGGATGCAGGATGTTCCAAGTTTATCATAAGCTTAAGAAAGTCAAGTAGGCTCTCTGAAACTTTCATTCCTAGGTGTCGTCCCAACATTCGTTGGATATTTCCATACTTAAATTAGAGTTATCATATTTCCAGACTTAGTTTGTGAATGTGGTTCCTTCATTTGATTTGATCCATAAGGAAGTTATGTATAAATATAGGTTAAAGTCCTTGAATTTTAAGGAATCCCTTTCGGCTAGACAAAAAATAAAGATCTAATGGCTTAAGGAAGTGGACCTTGACTCAGGCTTATTTTTCAATTCTGTTTAGGCCAGGTTCAATTCTTCCAAGTTGGTTCTTCTTCATCGATTTGATGGATCTGTTATTATAGATATGGGAGCTATTGTTTGTGAGACTTTGGACTTATTTAAATCCATTTTTGGTTCCAACCATGCCTCAACTTATTCTAGAAGGGAGAATCTTGGTTCATTTTTATCTCCTTCCATTGACCAAGTTTCTTGTGAGCTGCTAGATAGGATGGTTGGTCAGTAGGATTTTCAAAAAGAAATGTTCTCTATTCACCCTAATAAAAGCTCCTAGTCTTGATGGGTTCAATTCTTTCTTCTTTCAGAAGGATTGGTTGATTATTTTTGCTGATATCACTGAGGCGGTTTTAGATTTTTTCAGTTCTTGTAAATTGTTGTGTGAATCCAATGGGTCAATTATATAATTTATTCCCAAGGTTCCAAAAGATTTCTCTTTTTGATTTTAGGATGATCTCTTGCTTCAATTATATATACAAATGCATCTATAAGATTTTATCAGTAGGATTGAGAATTGTTCTCTCTATTTGCATCAATAAGGGTCAATCTGCTTTTATTCAAGGGAGAAGTGTCTCTGACAACATTATTTTTGCACATGAGTTAATTTGTGGATACCATCTACATTCAGGGGTTCCCCCTTGAGCCTTTAAAATTGATATGTTTAAGGATTTTGATTCAGTCAGGTGTGATTTTCTTTGGTACGCTTTGGTCTTGATTGGTTTTCCTGATAGATTCTCCACATGGATTAAAAGGTGCATCTATACCTCTGTTTACTATGAATATTAGTGGTAGTTTTCATGGTTATTTTCTGGGTAAAAAGGTTTTGAGTCAAGGGGATCCTCTTTACATTTTTATTTTTTTATCTACATGGAGGTTTTCTTGCGGATTTTAAATTCTCTTATTTCTACCTCTAATTCCTTTAAGTTCCATTAGAGATGTGGTAAGACCTTAGTTTCACATATTTGAATTTCATATGATCTATTATTGTTTTCCTAAAGGAATATGGATTTAGTTATGGTGTTGAAGCAGGCCTTAGATATTTTTTCTTCAGTGTCTTGAATGACGATTAATATTTCAAAGTATGTGATGTTCTCATATGGTATTTCTTATAACGTACATGATAGTATCTGAGATTCCATGGGTATTAATGGAGGATCCTAACCCTATCTTATCTTGGAGTGCCTCTTATTACTTCAAAGATGAGGGCTGTGGAATATGCTATTTTGGAGGAGAAGATTATAAGGAGAATCAAGGTGGGAAAAAAATTCCTCTCTTTCGCTTGTCATCTTCAGCTGGTTTAGTATATCTTATTTGAGATGCAAGAATATTGGTGTGACCATTTTATTCTTCCAAAAAGAGTGGTGAATTCTATAAAATCCAATATTAGGAGGTTTCTTTAGAAAGTTCCATCTCTTGTCAAATTTGAGGCTAAAGTTTCTTGGGATTGGATGGAAATTCCCAAAGAGGAGGGAGGATTGGGTATTAAGAAGGTTAGGGATTGGAATCAAGCAGTCATAGTTAGAAATATTTGTATCCTTTATGGACCTTCATTCTCTTCTGTTTGGGTGGACTGCGCTTAGGTATTTCTTATGGGACGTTCTTAGTTTTGGGTGGCTAGCATCCCTTGGAATTTTTCCTGGACTTAAAGGATGATTTTGGGTCTCTGAGCGCTCATTAAGGGTCACCTGACCTTTCGTGTAGGGGTGGAAGGTTCAATTCTCTTTGGTTTGATTCTTGGATCCCTAGAGGACCTATTTGTTTCTCCATGGATGATCGAATTATCTATCATTAAAGATTATCTAAATGAGATTTAGTCTCATATATCATCTCTAGAAGTGCTTAGAATCCCCCACTTGCGGTCTTTTTGATCTCTAAAACCTTGATTAGGAGATTTGTTCCCTTCTTGAGCCAGATGGTGGTTCTAATCACCTCTATTGGAATGGTCAGAATAGTTTCTCTATTAATTTAGTGCGGGATGTTCTTAGACAAAAATTTACTCTGGTCTTCTAGTTCACCCTAGTTTGGAACAAATTTTCTTCAGCAGGGTATTCTTTCATCTTTTGGCTTGTGATTTTGAATCGGTTTTCTAGTCAAGATTGATTACAATATACTATAATCTCTTTTCTGAACTGTTGTTTTCTCTATGAGGCTAGTTTGGAGGATATTAACCACCTTTTTTCAACTGTGCCTTTTCTAGGGAGATTTGGTCTACCTTCTTGGTACTTTTGGATGTTGTTTTCCCTGTTCATTCTATTTCATCTATTTTTTATTGGTGTAATAGCCTTTTTTCTGACTCCTCGTTGTTTAGTATGTTGGGTAAGATTGGTATTTCAGCCTTGGTGTACTTTATTTAGATGGAGAGAAATGTTAGGGTGTATGGTTCACCTTCCCACTATAGTAGTTATGTTGGTATCAAGTTGAGCATAGATCTAGATTATCTTGTTGCAAGATGTTTTCTGATAACAGATGCAATCAATATCTAGTGCATAGATGGAATCTTCCATTGATTTTACTCAATAATGGAGCTGGTTGATTCTGTGTTCTTGCCCGTGCTGGTGGGGTTGATGGGCTGGGCTGGCTAGTTGTATTCTTCTATGTTGGGGAAGTGTAGGTACATGGGTTGATTGGGATGTGTGTAGGGGGTTCTTCAGTGGATACAGTAGGGTTTTCTCTTGGTTGGGGACATATGATTGGATTGCAGTGTTTGTTTGATACTGTTCTAGTTGGCAGTTGGTGGTGATTTTCTCTCGATTGGAGGGCGTACTAGTGTGTTGTTGTAGGGGCTATAGATTTACTACATGGTGGGGGGTCTTGATATCAAGGGCCTCATTTTATCTTTGGTTGGATGGTGAGTTTGTGGGTTTCTTTTTTGGGCTAGATGGTTGGATACTCCTTTGTCGGGGCAGTGTAGATGTAGGTTTGGATGGGCTGGGCGCAGGGGGGAGGCTTGGTGGATGATGTAGGGAGTTCTATTGGTAGGGGAATATGTGAGGGTTATAGGTTAGGTGTGTTATTTTCTATGTTGGTTTCATGGAATCTTGGGGTTTCTTGTGGGTTGGTAATGCGGGATCAATTTAAAGGTGATTGCCCTTTGTTGTGATGGGTTGGGAGGAGGCTAGGCTACCCTTGGAGGTGGTCTTTTCCCTAGTTGGTAGTTTGTGTAGGTTTTGGTTGTAAGGAGGCCATCTAGGTGGGGGATTTGGCTTGGGTTGTTGTTTCATTTTTGCTGAGGGTGTGGTGGCAGTTTCTCTCATCTAGAGGTGTGATGGTGTGATGTTTTAGGGGTTGTCGATGTGCTGCAGTAGCTGGTGGCTGCCTATTTTATAGGGGCTGGTTTCTTCCAAGGGTGCTTGGATGCTTTACATGGGTGGCCTGCAGGCTTGTGTTAGGGATTTAGTTGGTGGTGATGTTGTTGTGGGTTGGATTGGGCTGAGTGATGGTGGGGTTTTCTGCTGAATAGAGGCTGGATTTGTGGTTCTTTGCACCTTGTTTGGGGGTTTATGTGTGTGTGTGCATGTGTATGCATGGGTGGTGGTTGTGTGTGTGTGTGTGTGTGCACTCCTGGGTGTTGGTTGTGGGTGTGCTTGGGCATTGGTTGTGTGTGTGCATGCATGTGTGCATGGTTGCTTATTGCAGGTTCTGCTTCTCCCAAGGTGTGATTCCTACTCAAGAATTCCCTTGTTGTGCTGCATATCGGGTTGCCCATGTTTCAGTTCTGATGGTACTGCAGACTTTGGATCACGGAGGCTTGTACTTGGCTTCAGTGGTGTTAACGTGGCATGTGTTTTTGCTGATGGCGGTTGGGCTCGTGTTGTATTTGTTGGCTCGTGGCACGTGTGTTCTTGTTCTAGCGTTATCGGCTTCCTGGTTTCTTGGCTTCAGGTGACCTTAGATTTCTATGTCTCTCTATCCTTCTTGTCTGTCTAGTGCCTCATGCTTTCCTTAAGGTTTGGTTCATTTTCCCTTATCAATTTCCTAACCTTGAACCTTGGTTTGGGTCAACTTGGTTTCCCCCTTTGGGGGATTTTCTTTTAATTCATCTTTAGCATTTTTATATACATTTTATTTTCCTTGCAAAAAAATAATAAAAGACCCTAAAACCTTTAAAACCCCTAAAACAACTAAAAATCCTTATAACTTAAAAAATGTTTAAAGCTTTAAAAACCCTAAAAAACCCTAAAAATATAAAAAACCCTAAAAACCCCAAAAGACCCTAAAAACCCTAAAACCCTAAAATCACTGAAAAACTATAAACACCCTTAAAATCCCTAAAAACCCTAAAAAATATTGAAATCATAAAAATGCTAAAAATCTCCGAAAAGGTCAAAAACCCCAAAACCCTGAAAAAACTCTTAAAACCATAAAACCCCCTAAAACCATAAAAAACCCTAAAAACCAATAAAAACCCCAAACCACTAAAAACTATAAAACCCATTAAACCCCTAAAATGTTAAAAACTATAAAAAACCTTTAAAACCCCTAAAAAACTCAAAATAACCCTAAAAGACCAAAAGAACCTAAAATCCCTGAAAATGATAAAAAACCCTAAAACCCCTAATCTCTAAAAAGCCTAAAAACCATAAAAACACAAAAAATCCCTAAAAATAACTGAAAATGTAAAAAACCACAAAAACCATGAAAACCCCCTGAAAACCATAAAACCCCTAAAAACCTTAAAAAACTAAAAACCTATATATACCCTAAAAACGTACTAAAACCTCTCAAAACACTTAAAACTCCTAAAAACATTAAAATCTTAAAAACCCCAAAAGACTCAAAAAATCTTGAAAACCGAAAAGACCCTAAAAACCCTGAAAAAAACCCTAAAAACTTGAAAAAATCCTAAAAACCCCAAAAAATCCCTAAAAATTTTAAAAATCATAAAAACCATAAAAATCTATAAAAATCCCTAAAAATCCCTGAAAATGTTAAAAACCCTAAAAACCCTAAAAACCCTAAAAACCCCAAAAACCAAAAAAACCGCTAAAAACATTAAAAAAAATAAAACCCATAAGAACCCTAAAAACACAAAAAACTCTAAAACCCTAAAAAACCCTAGAAACATTACAAAATGTTAAAAACTCTAAAAACCCTTAAAACCTCTAAAAATGTTACAAAATGTTAAAAACTCTAAAAACCATTAAAAACACTAAAACACACCAAAAAATCCCTAAAACCCCCGAAAGGACCTAAACCCCATTAAAGCACTTAAAACCCCCCAAAACTCCCCCAAATCCCCCAAAACACCAAAAATCCCTAAAAACCATAAAAATCCTAAAAATCCCTAAAAATCCCTAAAAACGTAAAAACCCCTAAAAACACTAAAAAACACCTAAAAACATTAAAAAAGACAAATAACCCTTAAAACGCTTAAAAATCAATAAAAAATCTAAAATCCCTTTAAGCCCATAAAAACGTTAAGAAACTCTAAAACCCTTAAAACCAAAACTCAATAAAAACCACTAAAAATCCAAAAGACCCTAGAAACTTGAAAAACCCTAAAAAGCCTAAAAAGCCTAAAAAACCTTGGAAAACCCTAAAAACCATCAAAATCCCTAAAAAAATAAAACTAGAAAAATTCAAAATAATCCATAATCATCCCTGAAGATATAAAAAGCCCTAAAACCCTAAAAATCTGCTAAAAATCATAAAACCCCTAAAAATCATAAAAAACCCTAAAAACCCATGAAAATCCTAAAATACCACTAAAAAATCTAAAACCTCTTAATACCTCTAAAATATTAAAAAACTTAAAAAAACCTTTAAAACCCTAAAAACTCGAAAAAAAAACTTAATAACACAAAATACCCTAAAAACCCTAAAAACCCTAAAAACCCCTAAACACCTCCCACTAAAAACCCTCAAAATCCCTAAAACCATAAAAAATCCTAAAAACCTTCAAAATCCTAAAAATCGCTTAAAATCCCTAGAAAAGTAAAAAAACCCCTTAATACCCTTAAAAACCTCTAAAAACCATAAAACCTGTAAAACCTTAAAAAACCCTACAAACCCATAAAAAACCTAAAATCTCTAAAAATCCTTAGACCCCCTAAAAACATGAAAAACTCTAAAAAACATCAAAAACCCTAAAAAATAAAAAATACACTAAAAACTCAAAAATAACTAAAAAACCCTAAAAACCGTAAAAAACCCTGAAAACCCTATAAATTACTAAAAACCGTAAAAACCCCTAAAAATAATAAAAATACAAAAAAAAGCACAAAAAATCCCTAAAATGGGAAAACCCCTAAAGAACCCTTGAGAACCATAAAACCCATAAAAACTCATAAACACCCTAAAACCCACTAAAAACCATAAAAAACCATCAAAAGCTCTAAAACCCCATAAATCCCCTAAAAACCTTTAAAAAAAATCAAAAAATAATAAAAACCCAAAAAACCCTTAACCCCCCAAAAAACCCTGAAAATCCCAAAAACCCTAAAAAACCCTAAAAACCCTAAAAACCATAAAAATCCTAAAAAATCCTTAAAAATATCTAAAAACATAAAAAACCTTAAAACCATGAACACCCATGGAAACCCATAAAAACCCCAAACAACATTTAAAGTCCTAAAAACACATAAAACCCTAAAACCAACTAAAAACTCTAAAAACCCTCTAAACCCCTAAAAACATTAAAAAACTATAAAAAAACTTTAAAACCGTAAAAAAACTCAAAAAACCCAATAAAACCATAAAACCCATAAAACCCCTAAAAAACCTAAAATCCATCAAAATCCCTAAAAACCCTAAAAACCCTAGAAACTATAATAATAATAATAAATCATTGAAAATCCCTGAAAACATAAAATACCCTAAAAACCCCTAAAAACCACAAAACCCCTAGAAACGAAAACAACCCCTAAAACCCACAAAAACCCTAAAACCCCACAAAATACTCTAAAAACCCATTAAACACCTAAAAAATTTAAAAATCTAAAAACCTTAAAAACCTAAAAAAACACAAACACCCCTTAAAAACAAAAAAAAAACCTTAAAAACACTAAAAACCCTAAAAACCCTGACCCCCCCCACCCTCAAATTCCCTAAAAAACCTAAAACCCCTAAAAACCATACAAATCCTAAAAAATCATTAAAAATCACTGAAAATGTAAAAAACCTAAAAAACCTTAAAAGCACCTAAAAACAATAAAAACCCCTAAAAACATTGAAAAATGATAAAAACTATAAAAAACATTTAAACCCATAAAAACTCAAAAAAAACCACAAAGACCCTAAAAACCCAGAAAACCCCTAAAAACCCTGAAAACCCCTAAAAACCATTAAAATACCTAACAACCCTAAAAATCCTAAAAATTCCCCAAAACCCTTGAAAACCCCATGAAAACCATAAAAACCCATAAAATCCTTAAAACCCCTAAAAAAATAAAAACCCTAAAAACCCACTAAAAACTCTAAAAAATATTAAAACCCTTAAAAATATTAAAAACTCTAAAACCCCTTAAAACCCCTAAAAACACAAAAAAAAACCTAAAAACCCAAAACTCCCTAAAAACCCCGAAAAACCTTAAAACCCATAAAAACATGAAAACCCCTAAAACCCCTCAAAATCCCTAAAACCCTAAAACCTTAAAAAAACTTAAAAACCATAAAAGCCCAAAAAACCCCACTAAAAACTCTAAAACCTAAAACCCTATAAACGTTCAAAAATTCTAAAACACCTCAAAACACTAAAAAACTCAAAAAACCCTAACAACCCAAAAAGTGCCTAAAAACCCTGGAAAACCTTGAAAACCCTAAAACCCCTCAAAATCTCTAAACACCCAAAAAACATAAAAATCATAAAGAATCCCTAAGAATCCCTGAAAACTTAAAAAATAAAAAAACCCTTAAACCCCTAAAATCCCAAAAAAAACCTTAAAGAAACCCTAAAAACCACTAAAACTATAAAAACCCATTAAACCTCTAAAAATATTAAAAAAACTATAAAAACCATAAAATCCCAAAAAAACTCAAAAAACCTTAAACCCAAAATGTACCTAAAACCCTTAAAAACACTAAACAAACCATAAAACCCTAAAACTCTCAAAATCCCTAAAACCCTTAAAAACCATAACAATCATAAAAAGCCTTAGAAATCTCTGAATACATAAAGAACCCAAAAAACCTTGAAATCTCATTGAAACCCATAAAAACTATAAAAAATTAAAAACCCTAAAAAAATTAAAAACCCAAAAAACCACTTAAACTATAAAAACCCTTAAGATCCATAAAAACGTTAAAAAAAATATAAAACCCAGAAAGACCCTAAAAACAGAAAAAAAACATTAAAACCCCAAAAAACCTATAAACATGGAAAAACATTAAAAACCCTCAAAATATTGAAAACTCATAAACCTCCTCAAAACCCATAAAACCCAAAAAAAATCCTTAAAAATCCCTAAAAACCCAAAAAACCAATAAAAATCCTTAAAAATCCCTTAAATCCCAAGAAATATAAAAAAACCCTAAAAACCCATGAAAACCATAAAACCCCTGAAAACCATAAAAAACCAGAAAACCCCTAAAAAATCTAAAAAACTTTAAAATTCCTAAAACGGTAAAAACTCTAAAAAACATAAAAACCCTAAAATAATAAAAAAATCCATAAAACCCATAAAACCCCATAAAATGATAAATAACCCTAAAAACCATCAAAATCCATAAAAACCCTAAAAATAATTAAAACTATAAAAAACCTAAAAAACCTAAAAAAACCGGAAAATGTAAGAAACCCTAAAAACCCTGAAAACCATAAAAAACCCTAAAAACTTAAAAAGACCTAAAAACCCATAAAATCCCTAAAAACCCACTGAAAACCCTAAAACCCTAAAAACCCAAAAATACCCTAAAAATCCAAAAACCTCTAAAAACCCTAAAAATATCCCTAAAATCCCTAAAATCCCTATAAACTCCTAAAAATCCTAAAAACCAAAAAATTCCCAAAAATCCTTAAAACCCCTCAAACCCGCTAAAAACTCTAAAAACCCTTAAAACCCAAAAACCATTAAAAACCCAAAAAACCTTAAAAACACTAAAACCACTAAAAATCATGAAGAACTACAAAACCCATAAAAACACCAAAACCCTAAAAATCCATAAAATTGTTAAGAAACCCTAAAAACCCTAAAAATACTAAAAAGGCACTAGGAATACCTAAAAACGTCAAAAAATCCTAAAAATCTAAAAAAAACTTTGAAAACCATAAAAAACCCGATAAAGATTACAAAAACTCCAAAACCCCAAAAAACCCACTAAAAATTATAAAAAATCTTCAAAACCCTAAAAACATTTAAAAACACTAGAAAACATTAAAACCCTAAAAAACTCACCCCCCCCCCCCCCCATTCCAAAAAGACCCTAAAACCCCTGAAAACCCCTGAAAACCCCTAAAAAACCTCAAAATCCTTAAAAACCTAAAAAACCCTAAAACCATAAAAATCCTAAAAAATCCTTAAATATCCTTGAAAACATAAAAAACCTAACACCCGGAAAACCCTTGAAAATCATAAAAACCACTAAGAACCTAAAAATGCTAAAAAACCATAAAATCCCTATGAATTCCTAAAAAACCCCAAAAAACTCTGAAAACCCCTAAAAATCATAAAAACCCTAAAATCATTTGAAACTCTAAAAAACCATAAAAATTCTAAAAACCATTAAAAAATTTAAAACCCATTAAAACCCCTAAAAATGATAAAAACGTTTAAAAACTCTAAAAAATGTTAAACCATAAAAAAAGAACCTTAAAACCCCAAAAGACCCTAAAAATAGTGAAGAAATCCTAAAAACCCTAAAAAATCTTAAAATTATAAAACCCTCAAAATCCCAATAATACCTAGAAACCCCTAAAAACTATAAAAACGTAAATTTTCTCTAAAATCCCAAATAACGTAAAAAAAACCTTAAAAACCCCTTGAAAACCCTAAAAAATCCTAAGAATCTTTAAAAACCCATAAAAACCTAAAAACCCACTAAAATTCTAAAAACCATTAAAACCCTTAAAAATGAGGCAATAACACCATAAAGCCCCTAAAACTTAAAAAACCCCTAAAACTCCAAAAGACCCTAAAAACCCTGAAAAACCCTAAATACCCTTTAAAAAACATAAAAACTCTAAAAACCCTAAAAACCCCTAAAACCCAAAAAACCATAAAAATCCTGAAAAAGACCTAAAAATTGTGAAAAGCTAAAAAAACTAAAAAAACCCAATACCATAAAAACCCATAAAACCTTAAAATACCTTAAAACCCCATAAAACCCTAAAAAAGACTAAAAACTCTAAAAACCCTTTAAACTGCTTAAAATGTTAAAAAACTCTAAAAAACCATAAAACCCTAAAAAGCTCAAAAAAACTATAAAAATCCAAAAAACCAAAGAAAACCGAAAAACACCTAAAAACCTTGAAAACCCCTAAAACCCCTCAAAATCACTAAAGACACTAAAAAACCCTAAAAGATATAAAAATCCTAGAAAAGATGTTAAAATCCATAAAAACATAAAAAAACCCAAAAAACTATGAAAAACCCCAAAAAGCCAAAAAAACACAAAAAACTATAAAAACCTGTAAAAGCCCATAAATACCCACTAAAAACTCTAAAAGACCTTAATACCCATAAAAAAGTTAAAACACCCTAAAAACCCTAAAAATGATAAAAACTAAAAAAACCTTGAAAACCCCAAAAGACCCAAAAATCCTTAAAACCCCTAAAACCCCCTGAGTTACTATAAAAACCATCAAAATACCTAAAACCCCAAAAAATATAAAAACCATATAAATCCAAAAAAAATACCTAAACTTTTTATTGTGGATTATATCATGCTAGAGGAAAAATTGTTATGAGGATTAAAGTTTGGTCTAACAATTTCCTCTCCTTTGGTGGAAGGATGAAGCTTGTTCAATCCATTCTCTTCGGAATGAAATCTTAATGGTTCTACCAATTCCTTTTTCCAAAGAAAGTGTTTAAGTCAATTGAATCTATTCTTTGAATGTTTTTTTGGAAAGGTCCTTCTCTTGCATTGTATGGGGCTAAGGTGGCTTGGGATGTGGTTGTGAGAACCAAAGAGGAGGGTAGTTTAGGTATCAAGAGATTTGGGGATTATAATAAAGTATCCTTTTCTAAGCATGCTTGGAATCTTTGGAATCCTTCCTTCCCCTCTATTTGGTTGGACTGGGTGTGTGGTTTCTTTCTTGGATGGTCCCAATTTTAGGTTGTCAAAGTTTCTTGGAATTGTTCTTGGTCATTAAGGAAATTACTTGGGATGCATTATTTTTTAAGAGATCAAATCACCTTCTCATTGGGGAATGGTCTTAGCATATCTTTATGGTTTGAATCTGGGCTACCGAGGTGGCCCATATGTTCCTCCACTAATGATCGTGTGATGTATGACTATGGGATTCCAAGTTCAGTTGTTGTTTCTGATATCATTTATGATGGGTTTTGGAGTCTTCCCTTGGATGTTTCAACTGAACTTTGAGATATTTTGTAGGAGATTCTCTCTTTCTCGCTAATTGATGGGACTTGTGATAGGATCCTCTGGAACTATAATCCCTCCTTCAATATATATTCTTTCTGGGAGGATCAAATTTTGAGGTTTGTTGTTGTCCCCTGTTCTACCTTGGTTTGGGACAGACCTAATCCATCTAGGTACTCATTCATTATTTTTCATGTTATCCTTAAGTGTTTGGCCACTCAAGATAGGCTTCATTGTTTTGGTTTGGTGTTCCCTAACTGCTATTTCCTTTGTGAATGTAATTATAAATGCATTGATCATTTATTATTCAATTGTACCATCTTTACCAATATTTGGAATTCCTTTTTATATCTTTTGAATTATAACTATCATAAAACATCCTTTCATGTTCTTATTGGATGGTGCTCTTTCTCTTTTTCTAGGGATTATTTGAAATCCATAGTGGGAAGGGTTGGGGTGGCTGATCTTGTATATTTTCTTTAGAGGGAATGTATTTCTCATTATTATGGATCCTCTAACCATTGTTGGAATTATCTATGGTATAAGTTTGAACTTGTTATCAGATCTGTATTGGATTCATACAAGAGGTTTCCTAATACAAATACTATCCAAGAGTTGGTTTAGATTTGTAACTTTCCTATTTATATTCGTCAGCATGGTCAAGGCTGAGTTCTAAGGGGTGGAGGCTTGCTGGTTTTATTGGATAGTTGTTTGTGAGAAGTTGATGGGTGTTTGCAGTGGTTGAAGTGTTGTTTGCAAGGGGTTGTGGATGGTGGCTTGTAGGTGCTGGTCATCTGGTGGGATGTAGGTGCAACTCGATTGTTTGATGGATTGTGGCTTGGGGATGAGGTATTTTTTGTTGCCTTGGGGGTTGTTTGGTGGGTGCTTCTCTGAGTTCAGTAGATTTTGGCTTACTAGTGATCGGTTCAGTTGGGGCTATCGGTCTGGCTGGTGTACAGGCCTTGGTTGGTGTTCTTTCGGTTGTTCTAGTGCTTTTTGTGATGGTTGTTAGTGGGGTATGGAGAGGAAGTTCTTTTATGTAGGGGTGGTGGCTGCAGCTTGTGGTGATGTCCCTAGACATGGTTGCTACAGGCTACTGATTTGTTTGTTAGAGGTTGAGCTGCGGTTTTGGGAGGTTAGGGTTATTTGGGCTGGGCGTTGTGGTTTCTAGGGGTGGGCAGTCAATGCTTGTGGTCTGGCTTTGGACGCTGCAACTACCAGTTCCTATAGGAGGGGTTGATGTAGTGGTGATTGTGGATCTTCTTGTTGGGCGGTTGGGTTGTTGTTTCCTTCTGTGGGTGGTGTGCACGTGCGTGCGTGCATGTGTTCATGTGTGCATGCAAGTTTCTGCACGTGAATTTGGATTATTGCAGGTTTTAGACCTGTTGTTTGGCTTTCATTTACCCTCTTGGAGGCTTCACGACTCTTAGAGTTTTCTTTTTGGCTTCTGGCGAGGTTCCTTTTATGTTCAGGTGTTGCGGGGTGTCTTGGATTGTGGATTCTCTTTGAGGAATCTTCGACTGTTGGTTCTTTTCAGGAAGATTGGTGGCACTTCACTGGGTATTGTTTGACTTCCATGGTTGGTGCTTGTCCTCATATTTTCCTCCCTGGCATGATGGATGTTGCTATTTGTTGCTTTATGGGCTGCTTTGGTGCTGCGTGGTTGTTGTCTCGTTGGCTTCCTTGGAGTTTTTTTGGTGCTGTCTGGGAGGCTTCGCGAGGTGTCACGTGCCTTCCGGTTGACTGCTATTTGAGGATGCTTTTCCCTCTTCCTTTTGTGATATTGTTTTTACTATTGGCCTTCGGGTCTTGGTTCACCCATGGGTGATGCTTGTACTTCAGTTCCTTTTTCTCCTTTATAATATTCTTTTTTACTTAAAAAAACCTTAAAAAACCCTAAAACCCATAAAAAACTAAAAACCCAATAAAAACTCTAAAAACTCTTAAAACCCTTAAAAACATTAAAATCTCTAAAAAAGATTAAAACATTAAAAAACTCAAAAAAAAAACACTAAATACCCAAAAAAACCGTGAAAACACTAAAAAACCTTAAAATCTCTAAAAAAGATTAAAACATTAAAAAACTCAAAAAAACACTAAATACCCAAAAAAAACCGTGACAACACTAAAAAACCTTAAAAAACCCTGAAAAACCATCAAAATCCTTAAAAACCACAAACCCCCCTAAAAATAATAAACATCCTATACAGTCCCTACAAATCCCTAAAAACATAAAAATCCCAAAAATCCATAAAAACCCTTGAAAACCATAAAACCCCTAAAAACCTTCAAAAACCCTAAAAACTCATAAGAACCTTAATAAACCACTAAAACTATAAAAACCCAAAAAACCCCCCTAAAACCCCCCAAAATACCCAAAAAATACCTAAAACCCCTAAAAAACCCTAAAATCCATAAATTTACTTCTTTGTGTGTTTTTTCTTCTTTTGGCTTTTCTTTTGTTTTTTGCAGTCTTTGGGTGTGTGTTTGTTAAGGGTTTTTGGGTGTGGGTTGATTAACCCGCCCCTCCCTTGTCTGCAGTGTCTTTGTGTCTTTTTTCTAATAAATTTTGGGGGGAGTCAGGAATAGCCTGGCCCCAAGCCTTCCTTTCCCTAAAATCCATAAAAATACTGAAAACACTAAAAATCCGGAAACCCCCCCTGAATATCAAAGAACTCAAAAAAAACCAAAAAACCCCTAAAAGCCATTAAAATCCCTAAAAAACCAATAATAACTCAAAAAAACTTAAGCCTCTAGAAATGGTAAAAACCCTAAGAAACTTTAAAAAACCCCTAAAAACCCTAAAAACATTGAAAACCCCTGAAGACCCTAAAAAACTCTAAAACCGTAAAAACTCTCAAAATCCCAAAGAACCCTAAAAACCATAAAAATTTGTAAAAATCCCCCGAAATCCCTTAAAACGTAAAAACCCCTAAAACCCCTAGAAAACCATAAAACACCTGGAAAACCTTAAAAACCCACTAAAACTCTAAAAACCCTTAAAATCCCTAAAATCGTTAAAAACTATAAAGTACTCAAAACCCTAAAAAATCAATAAAACCCCTAAAACCCCAAAAAACACAAAAAACCCAGAAAACCCCTAAAACCCTAAAACCCCAAAAAACCCCTAAAAACCCAAAAAATTCCTAAAAATATTATAATCACCTAAAAACCATAAAAATCCTAAAATTCCCTAAAATTCACAAAAAATGTAAAAAACCTAAAAAATATAGAAAAATCCCTGAAAACCATAAAAATCCTAAAAAGATTAAAAAACCCAAAAAACCCATAAAAACCCACTAAAAGCTCTAAAACCCATTTAAACCCTTAAAAACGTTAAATACACTAGAAAACCTTAGAACCCTAAAAAATCAAAAAACACCTAGAATCCCAAAAGACCCTAAAACCCCAGAAAAATCCTAAAACTCTAAAAAACCTTAAAAACCCTAAAAAACTCAAAATCCCTAAAAACCCTAAAGCCATAAAAATCTTAAAAAATCCCTAAAAATACTTGAAAACATAAAACCCTAACAACCTAGAAAAACCCATGAAAACCATAAAACCCCTAAAAACCTTTTAAAACCCAAAAACCCCATAAAAACCCTAAAAACCACTAAAAACTATAAAAACCCTTTTAAAACACTTAAAATACTAAAAAACTCAAAAAACCTTAAAAACATTAAAAAAATCTAAAAAACCTTAAAAACTCTAAAAATAATTATAAAACCCTAAAAACCGAAAAAAACAAAAAACAACCCTTAAAACCCCTAAAAACCCTAAAAAATCCAAAAAAATCCAAAAAATCCCTAGAAATGTAAAAAAACCATGAAAAGCCCCTGAAACCCATAAAACCCCCTAAAAACCTTAAAAACCACAAAAGCCCATAAAAACCCTAAAAACCACTAAAAACTATAAAAACCCTTAAAACTCCTAAAAACTTTTATAAACTCCAAAAACCCTTTAAAACCCTAAAAAACTCAAAAAAACCCCTAAAATCCCAAAAAACCCATAGAAATTGTAAAAACCCAAAAAACCTAAAAAACCACGAAAAACCCAAAAAACAACTAAAAAATATAAAAACCCTTAAAACACCTATAAAATTAAAGGAACTATAAAAACATTAACCCTAAAAAACCCTAAAACACAAAAAACCATAAAAACCCTAAAAACACTAAAAAAATCTTAAAAATCCTTAAAATCAAAAAAAAACATAAAAACTCCCTAAAAATATCTAATAACGTAAAAACCCCTGAAAATCATAAAAACCCCTAAAACCTTATAAAACCCTAAAACCCCATAAGACCCTAAAAACCCAAAATAACCCCTAAAAACCCAAAAACCCCTAAAAATCCCTAAAACCCCTAAAAACCCTAAAACCATTAAAATCCTAAAAATCCCTAAAAATCCATGAAAATGTAAAAAAAATCCAAAAAACATGAAAAAACCCATGAACACCATAAAACCCCAAAAAACCTTAACACCCCTAAAAACTATAAAAAATTTCTAAAAACCCTAAAAAATAAAAAACCATAAAACCCCTAAAAACATTAAAAACCCTAAAAACCATAAAAATCCTAAAAAACCTTAAAAATCACTAAAAAAGTAAAAACCCAAAAAATCCAGAAAAACCCCAGAAAACAATAAAAAACCTAAAAAGATTAAAAAACCCTAAA
Source organism: Viscum album (assembly GCA_963277665.1). Lineage (NCBI taxonomy): Eukaryota > Viridiplantae > Streptophyta > Magnoliopsida > Santalales > Viscaceae > Viscum > Viscum album. The sequence continues at coordinate 1,883,192,641 of OY728141.1, read as the reverse complement.
AACCTGTAAAAACCCCTGAAAATGTCTAAAAAACATTAAAATCCATAAAAATGCTAAAAAACACTAAAAACCGTAAAGCCCTAAAAACTCAAAAAACCCTAGAATCCCAAAAGACCATAAACCCACCAAAAATCCTAAAACTCTAAAAAACCATTAAAACCCTAAAAAACCTCAAAATCCCAAAAAATCCTTAAATTCCTAAAACCATAAAAATCCTAAGTAATCCATAAAAATACTTGAAAATGTAAAACCCAAAAAACCCAGAAAAACCCATGAAAACCATAAAACCCCTAAAAACCTTTTAAAACCCTAAAAACCCATAAAACTCTAAAAACCACAAAAAACTATAAAAACTATTTTAAATCCCATAACATACTAAAAAACTCTAAAAAACTTTTAAAACATTAAAAAAATCTAAAAAACCTTAAAAACTCTAAATTTTTTTATAAAATCCCTAAAACCCAAAAAACAAAATAAATCCCTTAAAACCCCTAAAAACCCATAAAAACCCTGAAATACCCAAAAAAACCTTCAAAATCCCTAAAACACCTAAAACACCCTAAAAACCAAAAAAATCCAAAAAAAATCCCTATAAATCCCTGGAAATGTAAAAAAACCCTAAAACCCCTGAAACCCATAAAAACCCCTAAAAACCTTAAGAACCCAAAAGACCCATAAAAATAATAAAAACCACTAAAAACTCAAAAAACCCTTAAAACCACTAAAAACTTTTAAAAACTCTAAAAGCCCTTTAAAATCCTAAAAAACTCAAAAAACCCCTTAAATTCCAAAAAAACCCCATAGAAATTGTAAAAACACAAAAAACCTATAAAACTATGAAAATGCCAAAAACCCCTAAAAACCATAAAAATCCTAAAAAAGCCCAAAAAATTCTTGAAAATATAAAAAACCCTAAAAACCCTAAAAAATATCTGAAAACCATAATAACCCCTAAAAGCCTAAAAAATTCCTAAAACCACTTAAAAACCCTAAAAACAACTAAAAAATCTAAAAACCCTTAAAACACCTAAAAATTTAAGGCACTCTAAAAAACATTTAAAACCCTAAAAAACTCAAAAAAACCCTAAAACCCAAAAAAACCATAAAAACCATAAAAAGCCTAGAAATCCTAAAAAAAATGAAAAATATTTAAAATCCTCAAAATCACTAAAAATTATAAAAAACCCCTAAAAGCCATAAAAATCCTAAAAAGTCCGTAAGAATCTCTAATAACACAAAAACCCCTACAACTATAAATCCCATAAAACCATGAAAACCATAAACCCCCATAAAAACCCTAAAAACCACAAAAAACTCTAAAACACATTAAAACCCAAAAAATGTTACAAATTTTAAAAGAACTTAAAAATTATAACAAACTAAAAAAAACCCTAAAAACCCCAAAAGACCCTAAAAACCCAAAATTATCCTTGAAACCCCATAAAACCCCTAAAAATCCTAAAACTAAAAAAATCCTAAAAATCCCAAAAAATCCCTAAAAATGTAAAAATCCAAAAAACCTAAAAAAAACCCCTAAACACCATAAAAACTATAAAAAAAATATAAAAACCCTTTAAACTCGTAAAAACGTTAAAAACTCTAATAAAACATAAAAACCCTAAAAACCCTAAAAAATACCTGAAAAACCCAAATAACCTCTAAAAACTCTAAAAACCCATAAAAACCATAAAAAACCTAAAAATCTATTAAAATCCCTAAAAATGTAAAAAATCCAAAAAACCATGAAAAACCCCAGAAAACCATAAAACCCAAAAAAACAAAAAACTCAAAAAACCCATAAAAATACTAATAGAATTTAAAAAACCAAAAACCCTTAAAACCCCTAAAACTTTAAAAAAAATTAAAACCCTTAAAAACACCAAAAAACTGATACACCTAATAAGACCCTGAAAAACTTAAAACACCTAAAACCCCTAAAAACCCTAAAAACCCAAAAATCCACAAAATCCCAAAAATCCCTAAAAACCCTAAAACCATAAAACCCTAAAAATCCCTAAAAATACCTAAAAACATAAAAACCCGGAAGAACCCCTAAAGACCATTAAAACCCATCAAAACCTTAAAAACCCTAAAAACCCATAAAAACATTAAAAATTTATAAAAACCCAAAAAAATGACCCCCCCCCCCCTAAAAACTCAAAAAGGCCCTAAAAATCATGGAAACCCCCAAAATATCTAAAAATACTAGAAACCCATGAAAACCCTCAAAATACTTAAAAACCCTTTAAGCGCCTAAAAACGATAAAAATTCTAAAAATCCATAAAAAACACTAAAAATGTAAAAATAAAAAGTAAATACCCTTAAAACCCCTGAAAACCATAAAACCCCTAAAAACATTATAATCCCTAAAACTCTATGAATACCCTAAAACCACTAAAAACTTTAAAAACCATTGAAGACATTAAAAAAAGTCTAAAAACCCTTAAAAACACTAAAATGCTAAAAAATACTAAAACCCAAAAAACCATAAAAACCATCAAGAAACCTAAAATCCATAAAAAAATCCTAAGAACTCCTAAAAACCCAAAAATACCCTAAAAACCATAAAAATTCAAAAAAAATTCCAAAAAATGTAAGAAACCCTAAAAATCTAGAAAACCTCGGTGACAACCATAAAAATCCTTAAAAATTTTAAAAACCCCATAAAAACCCTAAAACCCACTAAACACTATAAAACCCCTAAAAATGATAAAAATTTCTAAAAATAAAAAACCCTAAAAATAAAAAAAACCATAAAAACCCTAAAAACTCTAAAAAGCCATAAAACCCCTCAAAATCCCTAAAAACCCTAGAAAACCCTAAAACCCCCTAAAAACCATAAAAATCCTAATAACCAAAAAAATCCCTAAAACATAAAATACCCTAAACACCCAAAATCCCCTTGAAAATCATAAATACTCATAAAAACATAAAACCCCTAAAAACCTATAAAAACCTTAAAAAATCACTAAAAACTTTAAAAACTCTAAAACCCCTAAAAATATTAAGAAAATCTAAAAACCCAAAAAACTAAAAAAACCATAAAACCCCTAAAAAACCAAAAAACCCCAAAAATACCTAAAAACCCTAAAAACCCAAAAAAAATCCCTTAAAAACCACAAATCCTAAAAAACACTAGAAACCATAAAAATCCCTAAAACCCCTGTAATCCTAAAAAAACCCTAAAATCCCTGAAAAACCCTGAAAACCAATAAAAATCCCTAAAAACCTTAAAAGACCATAAAAACCCCATAAACCACCTAAAACCCACTAAAACCCACTAAAACCCTGAAAACCCAAAAAAAACCCCGTAAATATTTTAAAAAACACTAAAAAACCTAAAAAAACCCTTGAAAACCTTAAAAACCCTCAAAATCCCTAAAAACCATAAAAATTGTAAAAACCATAAAAATCATAAAAAATACCAAAAATTCCCTTAAAACGTAAAAACCCATAAAAACACTAAAATACCACTTAAACCCATAAAAATTCCGAAACCCTTAAAACCCCTAAAACACCATAAAAATCCTAAAAACCAGTAAGAACTATAAAAACCCAAAAACCACTAAAAACGTTAAAAAACACTAAATAAATTTAAATCACTAAAAAACAGAAAAAAAACTAAAACCCAAAAATAACCTAAATACCCCAAAACCCCTAAAAAAATGGTATACCCTTAAAAATCCTCACAATCCCTACAAACCATAAAAACCCAAAAACCATAAAAATCCTAAAAAACCCTAAAAATCACTGAAAATGTAAAAGAACCTAAAACCCTTGAAAACCCCCTAAAAACCCCAAAACCCCCTAAAAACCTTAAAACCCCCAAAAAACCACAAAAACTATAAAAAAACCTTTAACCCCCTAAAAATGTAAAAAAACTCTAAAAACCATTAAAACCAAAAAACTCAAAAAACCCATAAAAACCCAAAAAGACCCAAAAACCCCTAAAAAACCTGAAAACCCCTAAAAACCCTGAAAACCTTAAAAACCCTCAAAATCGTTAAAAATCCTAAAAACCATAAAAATCCATAGAAGGACCTAAAATTTCTTAAAACGTAAAATACCTTAAAATTCCTGAAAAACCCCTAAAAACCATAAAAATCCCTAAAAACCTTAATTACCCTAAAACCCCATAAAAAGCCTAGAAACCAATAAAAACTATATAAACCCTTTAAACCCCTAAAAAGCTAAAAGTCTCTAAAAAACATTTAAAAACCCTAAAAAACTCATAAAAACCTAAAAACCCAAAAAGTCCTAAAAACCTTAAAAACCGAAATAACCATAAAAACCACTAAAACCACCTAAAACCCCTCTAAATCTCTAAAAACCCTAAAAACCATAAAAACCATAAAAATAATAAAAAATATCTAAAAATATCTGAAAAAGTAAAAAACCCTAAAAACCCTGAAACCCCCTGAAAACAATAAGAACCCCTAAAAACACTAAAAACCCTTAAAACCCTAAAACCCCACTAAAAACTCTAAAACCCTTAAAACCACTACAAATGTTGAAAAACTCCTAAAACCCTTAAAACCCTTAAAAACTCCAAAAAACCTAAAACCCCAAAATACCCTAAAAACCCTGAAAGCCCCTAAAAACCCTAAGAATCATTAAAAACCATCAAAATCCCTAAAAACACTAAAAAACATTAAAAACCTAAAAATATAAAAAAATGACTAAAATCCTTCAAAATGTAAAAAACCATAAAAACCCTAAAACCCCCCCTTAAAACCATAAAACCACTAAAAACTCTAAAAAACTTTAAACACCTAAAAACATTGAAAAACTATAAAAAACCATAAAAAACCCTAAAAATTCAAAAAAAACCCTACATCCCCAAAAAACCATAAACCCATAAAAAACCATGAAACCCTTAAAAATCCCTAAAAACCCAAAAATCCAAAAACAAATCCTTAAAAATCCCAAAAAATACATGAAAAAATAAAAAACTCTAAAATCCATAAAAACCCCTTAAAATAAAAAAACACCTAAAACCTTAAAAATCCCTAAAAACCCATAAAACCCATAAAACCCACTAAAAACACCAAAAATCCTTAAAACCCCTAAAACATTAAAAACCTCTAAAAAACTTAAAAACCCTAAAAACTAAAAAAACACTTAAACCCCCAAAAACCATAAAATCCATAAAATACCATAAAAATCCTAAAAAATGTTGAAAAAACCTAAAAATCATCAAAATCTATAAAACCCTAAAAATTTCTAAACACTATAAAAATCATAAAAAATGCCTAAAAATCCCTGGAAATGTAAAACCACAAAAAACCTGAAAACCCCTTAAAACCATAAAAACCCCTAAAAATTCATCAAACCACTAAGAAAAGAAAGAGAAAAATGGCATCTCCAGCACTCCCATGAAAAGGTCACTCCCCTCCCCTTCCAAGTTGAAGACGACAGTGACCTCGACGTTTCTCCCCCCCGCGGGGGAGGGTCCTCCACTGGTTCTTAATGAGGAATGCACTTTCATCCCATTCTAATCTTCGGACTTCCTGCCTCCTTTTCCATGGACTGAGCTCTACCCGAAGGTGTCATAACTTTTTGAAGGTCACCCGCAGCTCCCGCTTTCAATCTAGGTGTTCAATGAAGCCACCACGCTGCATTGTCTGACTCTGATTGTGAGATTTCTGAAGTGCCGCCCCCGATGGACATTTTTTATAGGTTTGTTTTTGAGCATTGGTATCTCCAATACCGCACAACGATGGGTCACATTGATAGTGATCATATCATGATTCACTTTTCATCTGAGGAGGATCTTTTTCTTGCTTGGCCTTCTTCACCCCAAAGCTACAATGGTGCTCACTTCTCCCTATTTTGGTGGAATTTTGACCTTCATCTGAAACGCAACTCTCCAATGTTTCCGACTTGGGTTAGATTTCCCAAACTTCCCCTCCTTTTCAAAACATTTCTATTTTTTCAATGTCATGGAATCTGGTGGGAATGTCTTTATGTGTGGATAACCATACTCAGGCACTCTGTCAACCCGTTTCTCCGAAGAATTTTTTTGAATTTGATGCTTCTAAGGATCCAGTGGATTTTGTGTGGATTACTATGGGTGAGGATCTCTATTGGAAGAAACTAGGGGTTTTTGAATCGGGGGTTGACTCCTATTCTTCTTGTTGGAAATTTGGGCATAGTGATCAAGCTTGCGGCTTTAGTGCTAAGGATAGGAGTGGTGTAAATATGACTCAGGTGGGGTTTGGTGAGGGCAGCCAGAACATGGTGGAGGTGTCGGAGGTCTTAGGAATTCCCAAGCTACTACCTACCCAGCCAATGGTTGTTGTATTTTTAAGCAGCTAAAAACATATTTGAAAGTTTGGAGTGATATGGAGGTACTAGTGGTGACTTCAGGTGGCATGAGTTTGGAATTGGCTGGGAATTATTGTGGAATAGGAAGGGCTAGGGCATTATTGATGCGCACTGATGAAGGTGTGGCTCTGAGTGGTAGCAGCAAGCAAGCTGGAAGTATTGAGTTGAAAGGGGGGGGGGATGAGAAAGGGAATGTGGCCGAGTAGGGGGGAATGGCTGGGTTTGGGCATAAAGAGATCCCCCTAATGCAGTCCCCAAGCTGTGTTGCAGTGGCCTGGAGAAAAGGCAGTGGGAATGCTAGTAGTAGCCAGTTGTCCGGTATGGATGTTATTGCTATGAGTAATAGGTTTGAGGAGTTGGATTCTGTTGATTCATCTGGAGGTGATGTTGTGCAGGGGGTGTCTGAGCAGGGGGAGGTGGCTGAGCATGAGTAGGTGGCTGGGAATGGGTAGGAGATGTTTATGGTTGGGAAGCAGACCCTCGGCTTCGATGAGGGACCCCCTGGTCGGAGCATGGATGACCCCTTGGTGCTAACCCCTGGGTGTGGTGAATTTGGGAGGGATGGCCTAGGGGTTTTACTAGTGTTTCATGGTGAATAGGTCGGTGTAGATCATGCGGAGGACATTGATGGAATTTCACTGCCAGAGATTGATGGCAAAAATGGTGAAGAAGGTATGGCCCTAGATATGAAGATGGCCATGGTGGTTCATGGAGCCTTATCTGCTGAAGACCACTGTGTGGTATTGCATGACATGGTGGTGGTGGAACGACCAAGGGTATCCATCAAGGATGAGACTAAAATATTAGGGGATATTTTTGATGAGGATGACCGTAGGATAAACGCTAATATGGACCAGTTCAGGAGGGAAAGAGCTAAGCATGGGGATGCATCCCAAAAGGGGGATGAAGTATCCTCTGGACAAGTGAACAGGGATGGTGACAAAGGGTCCTCAAGTGTGGATAGCGACAACATCCTATACGGGAAGGTAGCTCATGTGGATGGTTTCACCTCTACCCCCCCCCCCAAAAAAAGGAGGCAGAACAAGGATTATTCATCTCTCCCTCGACCCATGGTGACTCAGGTTACCTCAAGCGAAGCTGAAAATAAAATCCAACAAGCAGGAGTGACCTCCGCGCACCTCAGAGCAAGAGAGGCTCATGGAGAAGTTCCAGGCGCTTCTCAGAATGTCAGAGGACATTGATTTGGGATGGGAATCTATGGACACGGGGGGTGGACTCAGACTTATGCTTTACTGACGTGGCTGGTGGATATGGTGCAGATGACGACCCTTATGGCGCTCGTATGGTTTAGGACTTTTGTGGGAAATTAACTGACTTGTTCCTTTTCTGTGTTTTTGGGATCTTTTGGGGTTTTGGTCTGTAGGGGTGTTTTGGGGATTTTGGGTGTGGGTCATTTGATCTTACCCCTCCCTTTTTCCATTGACTGTTTTCTTCTTATACATTGGGGGGGGGGGTATCTGGGTCCCGCACCTTCCTTGACCTAAAACCACTAAAACACTAAAAACCTTTAAAACCTCTAAAAAAATTAAAAATCTCTAAAAAACAACAAAAACCCAAAAAACCTACAAAAACCATAAAACCCCCCAAAAATAGTAAAAACCCTACAAATCCGAAAAACCATTGAAAACCCCTAAAACCCCTCAAAATCTCTAAAAACCCTAGAAACCTTAAAACCATAAAATTCATAAGAAAAACCCCTAAAAATACCTCAAAAATTTAAAACCCCTAAAAAACATGAAAAGATCCTGAAATCCATAAAAACCTCTAAAATCCATAAAAATCCTCTAAAATCCATAAAAAACATTAAAACCCAACAAAACCCCTAAAAACCACTAGGAGGGTGCAACCGCTCTCTCCTGGTCTCTCCTGCTCGACACGGCGATCTCCAAGGTTCCCTCTCGGAACCCTTCTCTTCGACTTTGTGGATCGCTTCCAGACCAAGATTTGTTATGAAGATAGAGTTCAGAGGCCTTCTTCCCTGGTGCGATGGTGGAAGATGAGGCAGATGCTTGTTGGCGGAGGGATTTGGTGGGTTGTGGAGGGGAAAGGCAATGATAGTTTGGTCTGGTTTGGAGCAGATCTGGACCTTCCTATTCCTCAGACGTGGTCTATGTTGATCCGTGGTGGTGGCATTGATGGTTTCCCGATGGTTTCGGTAAAGTCTGCGAGGTCGACGTCAAAGTCAACCTTGGCTCCAGATATGAAATTCCGATGTATTTAATTTGTCTTGCTGCTTCGCTACTTGGTTTCATCCCTAATGGCGCTCCAATTCTGGTACGTTGTCTCCCCCGAGGTTTGGATTCTACTTTTTTCTGGTGCACCAGTGCCTTGTGTTTTCTAGTGGATACAGCTTGGTGGGATTTTGCTTGTTCTGCTACTAGGGTTTGTTCTACTTGTTTAATGGCTTGATGGCTGGGCATGCCCATTGGTTAGGGGTCTGCTCGAGTCTCTGGTTACGATGGTTCTGGTTTTATCGATGATTTTATTAATTCTAGGGATTTCAATGTGTACTAGTGTGAGAGTTAGGGTGCTTGGAGTTGCTGTTTTGCGTGGTGCGGAAGGAGAGTTTTTTTTCGAAACTGGCGATGTTGGCTACTGCTTGCTGCAGGGCTAAGGCGTGATAAAGCTACTGGTTTTAGGTTTCGTGCTGGTTTTTCCAAGTTGATGGCAATGTCTCTTCTTGGAGAAGAGGTGCTGGATGATATGGATGATTTTAGGTTCGCACTGATGTTGGTTGACCTTCTTGGCAATAAGACATTTTTTGCTGGAAAAACTACTATTGACTGGTTTCTATTTCACTGTAATGCGATGAAGCTTGTGGGATGGAATTTTGGGTTGTTGGTTCTGTGGTGCATGTGGTGTACCTTCTTGGTAGGGAGGTGCTGGCTTCTGGGTTTCCTGAATAAGGAGGATGGTCGCTGTCTGGATGCGAATTCTGGTCACTGGTGGTTGTGTGTTTTTGGTGCTGGTGGTTATGTGCTGTTGGTGGTAACTCATTTTGGTGTGAAGGTGCTGGTTTCTATTTCTTGTGAGATTGGATGCTGGTTGTTGTTTGGTGGTGAGCCGCTGAATGCTGGTGAAGGTGAGGATTGTGAATTTGATGCTGGTGGTTCGGTGGTGTTGGATGCTGGTGGTTCTGTGCTACTGGATGCTGGTGGTTCTGGATGTTGGATACTGCTGGGATGGGAGATGCTGAAGGTGCTATGTTTTCATTATTGATGGTTGCTGATTGGTTGGGAGATGCTGCTGGATGCTGGTTGATGCTGGTGATGATGATGGTTGCTACTTGGTGTTGTGTGTTTTCTGTTTGGTTGGGTTTTGCTTCTTTTCTTTTTTGATTTTTCTTTTTTTTTTGGCGTGGGTTGTAAGGGGTTTTTTGGGTGTGGGTCGTTTGACCCCTCCCCTCCCTTGTCTGCTGGGTCTCTTTTTTTCTTTCTAATAAATTTGGGGGGGGGGGGGGATAGCCCGACCCTCGCATCTTCCTTGCCCTAAAAACCACTAAAAACTCTAAAAACCCTTAAAACTCATAAAAATGTTAAAACTCTAAAAAATCATAAAAGCCATAAAAAGTCAAAAAAAATGATAAATATAAAAAAAGACCATAAAACCTTGAAAAATAATAAAATCCCTAAACATACACTAAAAAACCCTAAAACCCCAAAAAATCTCAAAAACCCCTAAAAAGCATAAAAATCCTAAAAGAGCCCTAAAAATCACTTAAATCATAAAAAACCCTGAAAAACCCTGAAAACCCCTTGAGAAACATGAAAATCTTAAAAACCCATAAAAACCACTAAAAACTCTAACAATCCTTAACACACCAACTCTGTTAAAAAAACTCTAAAAAACCTTAAAATCCTAAAAACACAGAAAAAACCCTAAATACCCAAATGACATAGAGAAATCCTAAAAACCCCTAAAAACACTAAATACCCTGAAAAACCTTAAAAACCCTCAAAATCCCTAAATAGCCCTAAAACCCCTAAAAACCATAAAAATCCTAAAAAATCCCTAAAAATCCCTGAAAATGTAAAAAACCCTAAAAACCCCAAAAAACCATAAAACCCCCTAAAAACATAAAATACCCTAAAACCCCACTAAATACTCTAAAACCATTAAAAATGTTAAAAAAATTATAAAATCCTTAAAACCCAAAATAACACAAAAAAACCCTAAAAATCCTTAAAAACCTTAAAACCCATAGAAATCCTAAAACCGCTACCCCCCCAACCCTCAAAATCCCAAAAAATACTAAAAATCATAAAAATCATAAAAATGCCCAAAAAATCCCTAAAAATGAAAAAAAACCCTAAAAACCCTGAAAAATCCTGAAAATAATAAAAACCACTAAAACCTTACAAAACCCTAAAACCCATAAATATCCTAAAAAACAACTAAAAACTCTTAAAACCCCTAAAAACATTTAAAATCCTAAAAACCGCAAAACCCTAACAAAAAAAAACTAAAACCCCAAAATGAACCTTAAATATCTAAAAACCCCTAAAAACCTTAAAAACCCTTAAAAATCCTAAAAATCCTAAAAAACCCTAAAAAGACTACAAATCCCTAAAACCATAAAAATCCTAAACCCCCCTAAAAATACCAAAAAAACATAAAATACCTTAACAAACACTGAAAAACACCTCAAAACTAGAAAAATCCCTAAAAACCTAAAATCCCAAAAACCACTAAAAACTCTTAAATCCCTTAAAACCCCAAAAAATTTAAAAACTCAAAAAAAAAAACCTCAAAACACTAAAAACTCAAAAACTGCTGAAACCCAAAAAGTCATTAAAAATCCTAAAAAACCCTAAAAACATTTAAAACCCCTGAAAACCCTGAAAACCCTCAAAATCTCTAAAAAAACTCCTAAAAACCTTAAAAGCCCTTTAAATCCATAAGAATCCTAAAAACCACAAAAAACTCTAAAAACCCCTAAATCCTCTAAAAACAATAAAAAACTCTAAAAATATTAAAACCCCTAAAAACTCAAAAAAAAACCAAAAATACCCTAAAAACCCTAAAAACCCAGAAAATGCCTAAAAACCAAGAAAATCCACAAAAACCCTAAAAAAATAAACCATAAATATCCTAAAAAATAAATAAAAATCCCTAAAAACATAAAAACCCTAAAAACTATGAAATATCCCTAAAAACAATAAAAACTACTAAAACCCTTAAATTCCCATAAAACCTAAAAAAACTCAATAAACCCTTAGAACCCCTAAAAACATTAAGAACTCTAAAAAAACATTTAAAAACCTAACAAAACAAAAAAACCATAAAAACCCATAAGGGAAAAAACCTCTAAAAACCTAAAAAACTAAAAAACCCTCAAAACCCTAAAAATACTCAAAATCCTTAAAACCCCCTAAAACCCTAAAAATCCTAAAAATCCCTAAAAATACCTGAAAACATAAAAAAAACCCCTAAAAACCCTTAATAACCCCAGAAAACCATAAAAATCCCAAAAAACCTTAAAAAATCCTTAAAATACATAAAACCCATAAAACAACTAAAAACTCTAAAAATCCTTTAAACCCCTAAAAATGTTAAAAACACAAAAAAACTTAAAAACCCTAAAAAACTAAAAATACCCTAAACACCCAAAAAGACCACAAAACCCTGAAAATCCATAAAAACCCTAAAAAACCCTAAAAACCCTAAAAACTGCCAAAATCCCTAAAAATCATAAAAACCGTAAAACCTTAAAAACTATAAAATTACTAAAATAGCTGTAAAAATCCATGAAAACATAAAACCCCCTAAAACCCAACTAAAAACTCAAAAAAACCTTAAAACTCCAAAAAACATTAAAAAACTCTAAAAACCCATAAAACCCCTAAAAATATTAAAAAACCTAAAAATTCTAAAAGAACCTAAAAAACCCTAAAAAACCTAAAAAACCCTAAACCCCTTAAAATCCTTAAAACCCCTAAAAACCCTAAAAACCCTAAAAACCCTAAAAACCCTTAAAACCATTAAAATCTAAAAAATTCCCTAAAAATTCCTAACAATTTAAAAATCCCTAAAAACCCAAAAAAACCCTGAAACCCATAAAAACATTAAAAACCTTAAAACCCATAAAAACCCACTAAAAATCTAAAGCCCCTAAAAACATTAAAAAAATCTAAAAACCATCAAAATGCTTAAAAAAATCATTGAAACCCAAAAAACCAAAAAATGCCCTAAAAACCCCAAAAATCCCAAAAAACCTTGAGAAACAATAAAAACCTTCAAAAACCATAAAAATCCTAAAAACCATAAAAATTCATAAAATTATAACAATACCTAAAAACCCTAACTACCATAAACAACCCTAAAAACCTTAAAACCCATAAAAAACCATAAAACCCTAAACCCATTAAAAATTCAAAAAATACTTAAAACTATTAAAATGTAAAAAATAAATAAATAACAATAACAACCATAAAAACTCAAAAAAAAAAACCCGAAAAAACCCGAAAAAACCCGAAAAACCCAAAAAACCCAAAAAACCCTAAAAAACCAAAAAACCCCCAAAAAACCTAAAAACCCTAAAAACCCCGAAAAACCCTAAAAAACAAAAAACCATAAAAATCTTAAAAAACACTAAAATTCATAAAAATGTAAAAAACCGCCCAAAAAAACCTGAAAACCATTTAAAAGCCGTAAAAACACCAAATCACCTTAGAAAACACTAAACACCCAAAAAAACCCTAAAACCCAAAAAAACTCTAAAAAACCTTAAAAACCCAAAAAACCCCTTAAAACCCAAAAAGGACCCAAAAGATACCTAAAACCCCTAAAGGACCCTAAAACCCATAAAAATCCCAAAAAGCCCTAAAAATCCCTTAATTTGTAAAAAAACCTAAAATCTTTGAAAACCCTTAAAAACAATAAAAACCCCCAAAACCATAAAAACCATAAAAATCCAAAAAACTCTAAAAACCCTTGAAACCCCTAAAAATGTTAAAAATCTCTAAAACCCTTTTAATCCCCTAAAAACTGAAAAAAACCTAAAATCAAAAGACCCTAAAATCCCCAAAAAACCCTAAAAATCTGGAAACCTTGAAAACCCCTGAAATCCCACAAAATCTAAAAAAACCCTAAAACCATAAAAATATTTAAAGGCCCTAAAAATCCCTGAAAGCTTAAATAACCATAAAACCCCAGAAAACCCCTTAACCCAACTAAAACTATAAAAACCTTTAAACCCCCTAAAAATGTTTAAAAAATCTAAAAACCTTAAAAACCCTAATAACTTTAAAAAACCTAAATCCCTAAAAGACGTAAAAAAACATTGGATAACCTTAAAAACCCTAAGAAACCCTAAAAACATTTAAAATCCCTCAAAATCCCTAAAAACTCTAAAAATCCCTAAAAATCCAAAAAAATCCAAAAAAATCCCTAAAAATTCCTAAAAATGTAAAAACCCCTGATAACAAAGAAAAACCCATAAACCCCCTAAAAACCTTAAAAAATATAAAAAAACTATAAAAAACCAGAAGAAAATATAAAACCCATCAAAACCCCTAAAACCCCAAAAGACCCTAAAAACCAAAAAACACACAAAAAACTTTAATAAACCCTGAAAAAAATATAAAACCCCTCAAAATCCCTGAAACCCCAAAAAACCTAAAAAATCATAAAAAACTTTTAAATGACCTAAAATCCCTAAAAACATAAAAAACATTAAAACTCCTGAAAGACACGTGAAAGATGCAACCTCCCAAACCCTAAAAACACATTAAACCCCCTAAAAGCTCTAAAAACCCTTAAAACCCCTAAATTTTTTAAAAACACTAATTATCCTTTAAACCCTAAAAAACTCAAAAAAACAATAAAACCCAAAAAAACCCTAAAAACCTTAAAAACCTTAAAAACCTTGCAAATCCCTGAAAACCTTGCAAATCCGTAAAAACCAAAAAATTCCAAAAAATGATAAAAATACTAAAAAAGCCCTAAAAATACCTAAAAATGTAAAAAAAAACCTAAAAACCCTAAAAAACACATGAAAATCATAAAACCCTTAAAAGCCTTAAAAACCCCTAAATGCCCTAAAAATCCTTAAAATCCCTTTAAATCCCTACAAAACTTGAAAACCCTTAAAAACTATAAAAATTCAAAAAACCTTAAAAACCGTAAAAACCCATAAAAACCCTAAAAACTCACTAAAACTATGGAAACCCTTAAAACCCCCAAAAAAGGTTAAAAACTCTAAAAACCCTAAAATCTAAAAAAAACCCCTAAAACCCAAAATAACCACAAAATCCTAAAAACCCTAAGACACCAAAAAAACCCTGAAAACCATTAAAACCCTAAAAATCCCTAAAAAACCTAAAAACCCTAAAAGCTATAAAAACTCTAAAAAAGGTCTAAAAATATCTCAAAACATAAAAAACCCTAAAAACACTAAAAAACCCTTAAAACCCATAAAAAACTAAAACCCACTAAAACTCTAAAACCGCCAAAAAGTTAAAAAAATATAATTAACCTTTAAATTATTAAAAAACTCAAAAAAATCCTAAAATTAAAAAAAAACCCTAAAAACTTAAAAATCCTAAAAACTTAAAAACCCTAAAAACTCTAAAAACCAAAAAAACCCTAAAACCCCTCAAAATCTCTAGAAACCCTAAATTCCCTAAAAACATAAAATTACTAAAATACCTGAAAGGGAAATATCTGTCACAAGCAGGAAGGGTTTGTCTGGTCAATTCAGTATTAATTCCCATGCTGGTGTATGCCTTCTCGGTTTACAGGTGGTCAGTCATCTTGCTTAAGAAAATGCAAGAGAAAATAAGAAACTTTATGTGGACGGGATGCATAAACGAAAGGAAGTTTGTCACAGTGTCTTGGAAAATGTGCACTGAACCAATTGACATGGGCGGTATTGGCATCAAGGACTTGAGGATGTTAAATGAGTCACTCCTGGGTAACTTTTTCTGGAATATGATCAATTCTAAGAATGAGGGTCTGGATTTCCTCAATGATCGGTTCGTTTGCAGGCTGATGAATGAATATACTGGTTATTCTCTCTCTTTGGTTTGGTCCTCCATCAAGACAACATACAATGATATTATCTCAAATTAAAGGTGGATTGTCTCGAAGCAATCCAACCTGAACTACTGGACCAGTACTTGGCTGGACACTCTGCTAAATAGAATATTTCAACTGCCAGATAACATGAAGAAAATGACAATTTCCGAGTTTTTGCAGAATTTTTACAACATGGTTGGCATTCTTCCGAGCATGATAGCCATGGAGATAAAGAGGTATAAATCTTTCAATTCTGATTCTTTACTATGGAAACCTAATAGGTGCGGTCTTCTCGACACCAAAGGGTTATATCAGCACAAATGTGAACATAACCCATGTATTCTAGCGTGGATTTCCAAATTTAGAAAGTCATTTATCTTGTCATCAAGGCAGATTTTCTTATGGAAAATATGGAAAGGAAGACTGCCCCTATATGGGGCACTAAAAATGGATGGATGGCAGTTTGTTTCAGGTTGTAACATTTTCTTGTGGGTAGAGGAAACTAGTAACCATCTTTTCATACACTGTGGTATGGCTTATGAGTTATGGCTATATATTCAGGATGTCTTTGGAATTCATCTTAATTTGAGTAGGCAACGGGAACTGGTGGATCTTCTCGGTGCTGTAGCTAAGGTAGGACTAAGCTCACAGCTTCACAATATTCTCCTAGCAGTTGCGTCAGTGCTTCTCTCCTATGTTTGGTCTTCTAAAAATGTGGTGGCACATCGGAATAAAACAGGTTCTTTCCATGAAGGAGTGGTGAGCATTCACAGTGCTATCCATGCGATGGAAGGTATCTAGAATGGGGAGATGAATAATGATATGAATGACTTCCTGGTCCTGCGCAGAATTGGAGTTTCAGGAAGATGCAGAAAACTGGGGCTGCTGAAACTTATTAGGTGGATCCCTCCGATAGCGGGCTTTATCAAGGTCAATGTTGATGGCGCTACCATGGGTTCGCCAGGTCCCTTAGGGTGTGGCGGGGTTTTTCATACCTCTCAGGGATTTGTCAAAGGATGCTTTTACCACTTCCTTGGGAGCGGTACTGCATATGAGGAAGAAGTTTAGGCCATCATAAAGGTGATTCAATATGCAACCCATTTTAGAGGAATAAGCTCTAGATTGAATCTGATTCATCATTGGCGGTGGAGGTCATTAGGAAGAAGTCACGACTTGTACCATGGTGACTTCTCCAACACTAGATCAAGTGCCTCAATGCTGCCAGGGCTCTAACAACCCTGGGCATTTCACATGCTTATAGGGAGGCAAACTGGGTTGTGGAATCTCTTTCCAAGAGATTGATTGACGAAGGGACTTCGGTATGGTCTTTCAGGACTCCAGACTTCTGTTTGTCTTCAGTTGACTCAGAAATGAAGGGGAAGACCCACACTAGGATATGTAAGCATCCTTTATAATTCCTTGTACTTTACTTTTTGTGTTCTTTAATAAATCATGGGGTCATTTTTGTCTGATCCCACACCTTTTCTGCCCTAAAAACCCATAAAAACTCTAAAAACCCTTAAAACCCCGAAAAAATTTAAAAACTCTAAAAACCCTTAAAAACATAAAAATTCAAAAAAACCCAAAAAAAATGACCTTAAAACCCTATAACCCTAAAAAAACCATGAGAACCCCTAAAACCACTCAAATTCCCTAAAACCCCCAAAACCCTAAAAACCCAAAAATCCAAAAAAACCCAAAAAATCCCTAAAAACATAAAAACCCCAAAAGAACCTCTAAAACCATAAAACCCCCTAAAAACCTTCAAAAAATCTAAAACCCCTTAGAAACCCTAAAACCCAAAAAAAACTCTAAAACCCCTTAAAATGTAAAAAAACTCAAAAAAACCTTAAATATCATAAAAATCAAAAAAAAACCAAAAAACCCCAAAATGACCATAAAACCCTAAAACACCCTAAAAACCATGAAAAACCCCCAAATTCAAAAAATTATCTAAAAACCCTAAAAAGTTCTAAAAATCATAAAAACACAAAAAATCCCTAAAATCCTTGAAAACATAAAAAAACCTAAAAGCCCTAAAAAAGCCTTGAAAATAATAAAGACCCCTAAAAACATTTAAAAAGATATAAAAAACCATAAAACCCCTAAAACCCACTAAAATCTATAAACCATTTAAAAACTTAAAATTTTTAAAAAAACTTGAAAATTTTTAAAATCCTTCAAAAACTAAAAAAAAACCCTAAAAAACCACAGAGACCCTAAAAACCCTAAAAAATATAAACCCTTAAAACACCTAAAAACCCCTAAAATCCTCAAAATCCATAAAAATATTAAAAACCTTAAAAACCATAAAAACTGTAAAAAAATCCCTAAAAATAGATCAAAATGAAAAAAACCGTAAATCCCCTAAAAACATTGAAAACCCCTGAAAACCAAAATAACCCCTAAAAATTTTAAAAACCCTAAAACCAAATAAAAAACCTAAAAACCACTAAAATCTCTAACAACACTTAAAATCCCTAAAAATGTTTAAAAACTCTAAGAAATGTAAAACACCTAAAAAACTCAAAAAAACCCTAAAACCCAAGAAGACCCTAAAAACCCTGAAAAACTTAAAACCCTAAAAAAATAGAAAACCCTAGAAACCATAAAATACCTAAAATCCATAAAAATACTAAAAATAATATAAATCATAAAAGTGTCATAAAAATTCCAAAAAATGTTAAGAACCCTAAAAAACAATGAAAAACTTCAAAACAATAAAACCCCTAAAAACCATAAAAACACTAAAAACTCATAAAAACCCTAAAACTAAAATTTGAACATAACCCATGAAAATGTAAAAAATCCAAAAAAATACTAAAAAACCTCTAAAAATCATAAAGTCCCATAAAACCGTAAAAGACCCTAAAAACCCATAATATCCTGAAAACTCTAAAAACCCTAAAAACATTAAAAAACTCTAAAAAAACCTTACAAACCCAAAAAAAACCCCTAAAATACCAAAAGACCCTAAAAAAACTAAAACCCCTAAAATATTTAAAAACTCTGAAAAACCCTAACCACCCTCAGTGTAACGACCCGAATCCGGAGCCCCTCCACTGGTGCCCCGTACCCGGTTCGCCGCATAACCTCAAGCGCGTTTCCCCGAATGCAAGAGGATGCTGACTAGCAGCGAGGGCCTTGGTGAGTCAGTGGGGAAACTATGCCCTCATTTGGTACGGTATATAGCGAAAAAACAACAATAATCAGCGGAACCAGTAAAAAACATGCATACAACAGAAACCAAACAGCGGAAGCATTGTAGATATATAACTATGATGAAAATGATGCAGCTGGTACAAGTATCTATGGAAAACATAAAACACAACAACGTGCTGAAGTACAACTGAAACCAAGTGCAAAAGAAAACAAAGTAAGCTCCTCAGCATCGCGAGCCTCAACTCGGTCCCATGCTCTCCAGCTCCAGTGCAATCAAGAACCTGAAGTAGAAGGGCACTTACCCTTGTCTATACCTGCAGCAACATAGTCTGCTTGGGCTCAAAATCATGGTCCAAATAGGGTGTGAGATACAATCCCAGTAGGAAATCACCCAAAGATTTGTTCCTAACAGTCAATGAATACAAGGCAAGTAATAAAACAAGAAGTAGTAAACAGGAAAGCACAAGTAGCTACAATGCATAGTTCTAACAAGTATAGCACACAAGTAAGAAGTCAGCAATGAAGAAAACAGGTAACCCTCTGGGAAGCTCTCACAACCTAACCCCTATGGTTCAACCTATAGTACTAGAAACCCTCTGGGAGGCACGCACAATCTCACCCCTCTAGTTCAGCTACGTAACTAAGCAGACTCTCTGGGGAAGCACTCACCGTCAATTCCCTCTATAGTCTCGTATCGTGCTAAAGGCTATCTGGGGAAGCACTCAATGTCAATTACCCCTATGTCCCACATCTAGGATCTACAGGCTCTTTGGGGAAGCACTCAATGTCAATTCCCCATATAGTCTCACATTGTAATTAAAAGACACTCTGGAGAAGCCCTTCCGTCAATTCTCCCTTTGGTCTGCTACTATAGGTTCTCACAGCCCTGAGTACAACTAAACATGATCAGTGCATGTATATCATCCAAGTAAACCTCAATAACTACTTGGCAATCATTCTATGGCTCAACAGCAATAAAAAAACAACAGTTCCGCTATCCTACAACTAGGCATGGCAACTGGCAAAATGCCCAAAAGGAAAAACAAGCACGACAAAGTAACCTGAGCACAATATAAATTACTCTACTCACAAGCAATAACCTCTACTAAAGAAAACAATCAAAGCAGGCAAATAGCAGGGGTAAGACAGGAAACACGCAATACCCCATTCACGGGTATTGGTGGAATTTGCACATAATATTCATCAACTTTGTAGAGAAAGGCACAAACCACCTACCTCGATTCGAGGAGTTCGATATACATGATCCACGATGAAAGATTCCTCTTAGAAAAACGTAGATCTGAGAAAACAAACAAAACGTTCATCCCACGATAACTTGGAAATGAGGAGGAATCAAGAAACAAGGCTAAATCAGAAGGAAGAACTCACCGATGTAATTCCAACGCAATCGACCGTGATCAAATCATAGAACAGATGGCGGGGTGGGAGCTCGGAGAAGATTCGGCCATACGGTCGCTTCTAGGTGGACGATATCTGGAGAAGAAGATTACTTTGGGGGTTAGGCGCAACCCCGGTCCGTTTAATGAAAAAAGAAAGAAAGTACATGACGTGTACTTCTTGAGTACACGGCGTGTACTTCAATTTTTCATACTCCGAATTAACCGGACTCCACCTCATCCTTACACACCGTGTGTGTGGCCCGGACACGGCCATCACACAGCTTCGAGCCAGGAAGAGTACACAGCGTGTACTCAGAAAGTACACGACGTGTACTTCTGAAATTTCCAGAAAATTTATTTTCCTTAAAAACTCCAAAAAAAGGGAAAACATACCTGAAAAGAGATCTGGGTTCTTACAAACTTCCCCCCATAAAGAAATTCATCCCCAAATTTCCCTAACGAGGTAGAGAAGGAGAAACACCGAACAACTCCGGCCACTGCGATCGTACATCGGTCTCCCTCTCCCAGGTCTCGTCCTGTACTCACCCGTGCTACCATAGCACTCGTACCAGAGGTACAGACCGCCCGCGGAGAACCTTCATATTGTGATTGAAAATCCGGATAGGATGCTCCTCGAATGATGCATCCGCTTCAAGTTCGACTTCCTCGGGATGAAAGACATGATATGGGTCTGAAAAGTAACGTCAGAGTTGAGAGGCGTGGAAGATGTCATGCATGGACCGATACCTTTAAGGTAGCTGCAACCAATAGGCGATCAACCCAACTTTCTCCAAGACCTCAAACGGCCAGACGTACCACGGTGAAAGCTTACCCTGTGTCTGAATCCTCTTGTGTCCCAACCTCAGTGCGACACGTAGGAAAACCTGATCACCGACCTCGAACTCCAGAGGTTGTCTCTGCTGATCAGCATAAGACTTTTGTCGAGACTATGCCGTAGTCATCCTCTTCTGAATCAGCTCTATCTGTTCTGAGGTCTCCTGAACAAGACGAGGTCCTAGCAAAGCTGCCTCTCCTGCCTCTAGCCAGCATAAGGGTGACTGGCATGGCCTACCGTACAAAGCCTTGTATGGAGCCATCTGAATGGTCACCTGGAAACTGTTTTTGTAGGCGAACTCCACCAAAGGAATATGATTCTCCCAAGAACCTCCAAAGTCTAGAATGCATGCCCGGAGCATATCCTCAAGAACCTGGATCGTGCCCTCGGACTGGCCATCATTATAGGGATGCTATGATGTACTCAAAAGTACATGTGTACCCAAGGCCTTCTGAAGTACCTTCCATAACCGAGAGGTAAAGCGCTCATATCTGTCTGAAACAATAGAGCGTGAAACTCCATGCAGACGAACGATCTCTCTGATGTAATGTTGTCCCAGATCATTGACACTGAAGGTCTCCTTGATCAGAAAGAAGTGATCAACCTTTGTAAGCCTGTCGATGACAACCCAAACAGCATCGTTTCCCCATGGTGACCTCGGAAACCCGGTCACGATGTCCATCGCAACATCGTTCCACTTCCACTCCGGAATGGGTAACTGCTGTAAAAGCCCCGCTGGTCGCTGATGCTCTGCTTTCACCTGCTGACGAGTAGAACATCTCATGACAAAACCAGCAACATCCTTCTTCATACCTAGCCACCAGTATTGGCGATGAAGGTCCTGATACATCTTGGTGACGCCAGGATGAACTTCCCAAACAGAGAAATGGAAATCCCGTATCAGCTCCTCACGTATTTCTACTGGAACCCATACGTGTCCTTGGAAATGCAAGATCTCATCCTCGCCCACTTTCCATCCAGGAAGAGGGTCCTCTCCTAACACACTCTCCCACAGGAATAAGCCTTCTAAGTCTGATAGTTGCCTCATCCGTACCCGATCAAGTAGCGTGGAGGTAATAGCTACAGAAGATAGAAAAGTCTGTCTCCATCTGTCGTGCACCTCCAGATGCATCTCAGAGAACAAAGCCATCAGTTGCAACTCACTATTGGCCTCCTGAACTGCCTGAATTTGAGTTCTTCTACTCAACGCATCAGCCACGGCGTTGCCTTTTCTCGGAATATAGTCAAACTCAAAATCAAAAGACTGAAGATACTCAACCCACTTGCGCTGCCTCAGATTCAGATCACGCTGAGTGAAGATATACTTGAGACTCTTGTGGTCAGTGAAGACCACAAAGTGCTCTCCCAGAAGATAGTGTCTCCAACAGCGCAAGGCATAAACAATAGCTGATAACTCCAAATCATGCGTAGGGTAGTTCCTCTCATGTGGCCTCAACTGCCGAGACCTGTACGCAACGACTCCCTCTCCCTACATAAGCACAGCTCCCAGCCCGATACCTGAAGCATCACAGTAAATAGTGTAGTTCTTGCCTAGCTCTGGCAAGACTAGTATCGGTGCTGATGTCAACCTCCCTTTCAGCTCCTGAAAGGCCGACTCACAAGAATCTGACCATAAGAACTTCGCCCCCTTCTTGGTTAGACCTGTCTAAGGTGCTGCTAGGTGCGAAAAGTCCTGAATGAAGCATATGTAGTATCCATCCAACCCTAGTAAGATTCGTACCTCAAAAACGTTCTTCAGCTACTCCCAGGAAACTACAGCTCTCACTTTCTCTGGGTCCACAGATACTCCTACCTCTGAGATGACGTGACCCAAGAAGTGAATCTAATCCATCCAAAAGTGGCACTTCGAGAGTTTAGCATAAACTGATTCTCTCTCAGTGTACTCAGAACGATCTCAAGATGTGTGGCATGGTCATGTCGAGTATGAGAGTACACCAAGATATCATCCACGAAGACCATGACAAAGGATTCCAAGTAAGGATGGAACACTAGGTTCATCAGTGCCATGAAAACTATAGGCGCGTTCGTGAGACCGAACGGCATGAATGTATACTCATATAGACCATACCTTCTTCTGAAGGCTGTCAGAGGTATATCTGATGGTCTAATGCACAACTGATGATAACCAAACCTCAAGTCGATCTTTGAGAACACCTGGGATCCTTGAAGTTGATCGAAAAGGTCATCAATCCATGACAACGGATATCGGTTCATGACCGTCAACTGGTTCTATTTCCTATAATCCACACAAAGTCGAAGGGTACTATATGGCTTCTTTGCAAACAGGACAGGCGAACCCCAAGGAGAAGTACTGGGTCAGATGAAATCCTTAGCCTGTAGCTCCTCCAACTACTTCTTGAGCTCCTGCAAGTCTGGTGTGGCCATCCTATAGGCAGGAATGAACATCGGCGCCACTCCTGGAATGAGGTCAACAGAGAAGTCTACCTCACGCTCCAGAGGAAAACTTGAAAAGTCTTCTGGAAAGATGTCCCTGAAGTGATCCACCACTGGAGGAAAGTCCAATTGTGGAGTCCCCTGATCATCTAGGTAAAGGCTAGCAATCTGGGCTGTCACCCCTCCTAGACCAAGATGCTCGAGTCCCGCCTGACTCACCCAAACTTCCCATTCGCCTTTATAAAGAAAGGACTCGCCCTCTGGTGAAACGAAACTCGCTCTGTGGTGATAACAGTCGATGACTGCCTGAAAGGGAATCAACCAATACATGCAAATGATGACATCATAGCCTATCATCTCTTGGACATAGAGTTCCCATAAGAAGCGATACCCTGCAACCTCGAGAGGGCACTCTCTACACTGGCGTACACTAGATGTCCTCATTCCCAAAGGTGTGTCTAGTGTCAACGAGTCAATAGAAGAAAAGACGCAGAGTCCAAGGCTCTCCACAACAACAACAATGATAAAGCTATGCGTAGCACCAGTATCGAAAAGGGATGAAGATAAAACTAAGGCTACTAAAATCGTACCTCGAACAGTAGAATGGTCGGGATCCTGCTCTTGATAAGTCTACTCCACGGCGAAAGACTGGCATGTATCGTGGCCCTGCGCCCCTAGCTGACCACTCTGAGCTGAACCGCCCTGCTGGTGCTGAGGAACTGGTGGCTGACCGTCATGGAATCGACCTCCACCTCGTCCCGAACGGCCGGAAGAACTCCAGTTCCCTGACTGGTGAGAAACTGGTGGTGCTTCTCTTGAACGAGGAGTCATGGAAGAACCCCGGTCACCAACTACTGGTGAGAAAACCTGGCAGAAATGCTGAAGGTGACCCATCTTGTCGCAAGATCGGCACTCCACGGGGTACCTCTGGCACTACGGCCTCATGTTCCCTATCTGGACACACTGATAGCATGTCACCTGGCTGCCTGATGATGCATCTCGCTTCCTCGAATCACCGCGTGTAGGATCCCTACGGCGCTTCTTGCTGTCATCTGGAGGATGGCTAACTCTGGAAGCAGAACCACCCAAGCTTGCAGCTCTAGAGTCTCTCATATTGCGCTCTGCAATCAATGCCTTATTGACGATGGAAGTAACGGAAGTCAGTTGGAAGATGTTCACCTGCAAGTGGATCTCCCGCTTGAGTCCATCCACAAAATTCCTCACCAAGAACACCACACTCCCATCCCGAAGGGGTGTAAAATGCTGCAGCTCAGTGAAATGAGAGGAATACTCCATGACAGATAGAGCACCCTGCTCTAAGCTCATGAACTCCCGGGCTCAAACGTCCCTTAGGGTCTTCGGGTAGAAGTAGTCGTAGAACACGCGCTGGAACTCCTCCCAAACCATAGCCTGCTGCTGACCTTCCTGTGAGATCACGTCCCACCACCTCTTGGCGGAGTCTCGGAGCATGTTGGTGGAAAGATTAACCCACCTCTCTGGAGGCGTCTCCAGATGCTCGAAGATAGTCAGCATGGCCTCCAGCAATGACTCTACAGCCTGAGGTCCCCCATCCCCCGTGAACGTGGGAGGATGCTGCTGCTGAAAGACCCGCGTCAAGTCTTCCATAGACGTGGCAGGAGGCGGACCTCCCTGGAAGGCCTGCATCATCCTCATGAAACCTTCCCTGAACTGCACATTAGCACCTGCAACTGGTATAATAGCTGGTGCCAAGGCTGGCCCGACTGGAGGATCGGCAGGAAGTCCCTAATCAGCCCTATCTGGCGTCTGATCACTGCCCGACGACAGACATACGACCGAAGGATGTCTTGGAGGCATAGCTCTGAAAGATCAAAAGCACACCTTAGATCAGGAAAACAAGGACAGAGAACACAAGAGCACAAAATAGGAATAGGGGAAGAAAAACACAGAAGTTTGCAAAAAACGACTACACGGCATGTATAAAACTACACGACGTGTCTTCTTAACCCACTGTCATAGGCGTGTACTCCTGCCCTACAAGTCGTGTACACTTCAAACTACACGGCGTGTTGGACCCACACACAGCGTGTACTTGAAAACTGTTCCCCTGCCCGAGTCTCCTTACACGGTTAACCCACACGGTCCGACTTAACCCGAGACTACACGGCGTGTTCTCAACACACACGGCGTGTACTAGAAAAGGCTTCGGTAGCCTGTGTTTGTGAAACACACGGCCGTCTGCACGGATGAACCTTACACGGCGTGCTCCAAACAAACACGGCGTTCATAGGCAAGGTGACCTCGTCCCGTGTTGTTCGTGACACGGCCGGGTACCTGGACAAGACTACATGGCGTGCCGACCCGTGTTGTTCGTGACACAGCTGTGTACCTAGACAGGACTACATGGCGTGTTCCCTAAGGACACGGCGTGTTCTACCCGAGCTTCCCCGGCCCGTGTTGTTAGTGACACGGCCGGGTACACGGTTCTAAACTTACATGACGTATACCAATCGTACACGACGTGTTTCCGAAGTTACTCCCATGAAACCGTGTTCTGCTCACATGGTCAGTGACATGGCCTAAAAACTACACGGAGTTTATCCAAAAAGTACACGCCTTGTATTCTGGGTTTTTCTAGGCAGTAGCTCAGAAACTGCTCAGACTCCCAGAAACACTAAAACAAGGGAAAGGGGTGCCAAATTTCGATTCGTGAGGGCCCATACTCCCTGCGAATCAAAGCTCGGCATATCCTGTAGTCACATACAAGGGAAAACAACATCTCTCTAACATAACAACAGAGATTCTATCAAGAATCTATCACAACAGCATGCATAATCTACACGAAGTCTATCACAACAGCATGCAATCTATAATGCACCCTAGATAGCATGGAAAGAGTGCATGGCATGTGATTCTACAAGTGCCTATATGATGCATGAGATGGAATATCCTCATATCATTGGGTTGCGACAGAAATAGAACCTAAATATTAAAACAATCACCGCACAAGTCATGCAAATCACCCTAGGTGAAAACATATCCACCATAAAACTCAAAACCAGCAAAGTGCAACTAACGAGGTAGTATGGCCTTTCCCTGTACACAGATTAGCTACTCCCGAGTACAACTTAATACCAAGTACCAAATCTGTCCTATCCCTGGATAAAGTCTCCAAACAGTAAATCAAGAGAAAAGAACTCCTCTGATACCACTTTTTAATGACCCGAATCCAGAGCCCCTCCACCACTGCCCCGTACCCAGTTCGCCACATAACCTCAAGTGCGTTTCCCCGAATGCCAGAGGCTGCCGACTAGCAGCGAGGGACTTGGTGAGTCAGTTGGGAAACTATTCCCTCATTTGGTAAGGTATACAGTGGAAAAACAACAATAATCAACGGAAGCAGTAAACAAAATGCATACAACAAAAACCAAAAAGCGGAAGCATTGTAGATATATAACTATGATGACAATGATGCAGTAGGTACAAGTATCTACGGAAAACAGCAAACACAACAATGTGCTGAAGTAAAACTAAAACCAAGTGCAAAAGAAAACAAAGTAAGCTCCTCATCATCGCGAGCCCCAACTCGGTCCCATGCTCTCCAGCACGAGTGCAATCAAGAACCTGAAGTAGAAGGGCGCTTTCCCTTGTCTATACCTGCAACAACATAGTCTTCTTGGGCCCAGAATCATGGTCCAAATAGGGTGTGAGATACAATCCTAGTAGGCAATCACCTAAATATTTGTTCCTAACAGTCAATGAATACAAGGCAAGTAATAAAACAACAAGCAGAAAACAGGAAAGCACAAGCAGCTACAATCCACAATTCTAACAAGTATAGCACACAAGTAAGTAGTCAGCAATGAAAAAAACAGGCAACCCTCTGGGAAGCTCTCATAGCCTAACCCCTATGGTTCAACCTATAGTACTAGCAACCCTTTGGGAGGCACACACAGTCTCACCCCTCTGGTTCAGCTACGTAACTAAGCAGACTCTCTAGGGAAGCACTCACAGTCAATTCCCCCTATAGTCTTGTATCATGCTAAAGGATCTCTGGGGAAGCACTCAACGTCAATTCCCCCTGTGTCCCACGTCGAGGATCTACAGACTCTCTGGGGAAGCACTCAACGTCAATTCCCCATATAGTCCCGCATCGTAATTAAAAGACACTCTGGAAAAGCCCTTCCGTCAATTCTCCCTTTGGTCCGCTACTCTAGGTTCTTACAGCCCTGAGTATAACTAAACATGCTCAGCGCGTGTATATCATCCAAGTAAACCTCAATAACTACTTGGCTGTCATTCTACGGCTCAACAGAAATAACAAAAAAATAGTTCTGCTATCCTACAACTAGGCATGGCAACTGAAAAAATTCCCAACAAGCAAAACAAGCATGGCAAAGCAACCTGAGCACAATACAAATTACTCTACTCACAATAAATAACCTCTACTAAAGCAAACAAGCAAAGCAGGGAAACAGCAGGGGCAAGACAGGAAACACGCAATACCCCGTTCAAGGGTATTGGTGGAATTTGCGCATAATATTCATCAACTTTCTACAGAAAGGCTCAAAACATCTACCTCGATCCGAGGAGTTCGATATACGTGAACCACGATGACAAATTCCTCTTAGAACAATGTAGATCTGAGAAAACACACAAAATGTTCATCCCACAATAACTTGGAAACAAGGAGGAATCAAGAAACAAGGCTAAAGTAGAAGGAAGAACTCACCGATGCGATTCCAACGCAATCGACCATGCTCAAATAGGAGAACAGACGGCGGGGCGGGAGCTCGGAGAAGATTTGGCCGTACGATCGCTTCTGGGCAGACGAAATCTGGAGAAGAAGATGATTTTGGGGTTAGGCGCGACCCCGGTCTGTTTAATGAAAAAAAAGTACACGGCGTGTACTTCTTGAGTACACGGCGTGTACTTCAATTTTCCGTACTCCGAATTAACCGGCCTCCACCTCAGCCTTACACACCGTGTGTGTGGCCCGGACACGGCCAGCACAGGCCTTCGAGCCGGGAAGAGTACACGGCATGTACTCAGAAAGTACACGGCATGTACTTTTGAAATTTCTAGAAAATTTATTTTCCATGAAAACTTCAGAAAAACGGAAAACATACCTGAAAAGAGATTCGGGTTCTTACACTCAGAATCACTAAAAATCCTAAAAGCCCTAAAACCCATAAAAATCAAAAAAAAAATCCCGAAAAACACTCAAAACAAAAAAAATCTAAAACCCTAAAACCCCTACAAAACCCCGAGAATCTAAAAAAATCCTTACAAGCCATAAAAACCCTAAAACCCAATAAAAACCATAAAAACCACTAAAAATTAAAAAAACCATTAAAACCCCTAAAAATGTTAAAAAACTCTAAAAACCTTAAAGGCCCTGAAAACTCAAAAAATCCCTAAAAACCCAAAAAAGAACCTAAAATTCCTAAAAACTCATAAAAACACTCAAAACACTGAAAAATACTAAAAACCCTAAAAATCCCAAAAATCCCAAAAATCTTTAAAACCATGAAAATCCTTAAACCCCTAAAAATCCCAGAAAACGTAAAAAACCCTAAAAACCTAGAAAACGCCCTGAAAACCAAAAAACTATGAAAACCCCTAAAAACCTAAAAAAACACTGAAAATCCACAAAAAACTATAAAAACACTTAAACCCCTAAAAATGTCAAAAACTCTAAAAACTTTATAAACCCTACGAAGCTAAAAACCCTAAAAATAGAAAATTTCCCTAAAATCAATAAAAACCAAAAAAACCTTAAAAACCCATCAAAATCCATAAAAACCTAAAAAACCCTAAAAACAATAAAATCAAAAAAATTCCCTAAAATCCCGAAAAACATAAAAAACCCTAAAAACCTTGAAAACCCCCTAAAAAATATAAAAACCCCTAAAACCCATTAAAAACCCTAAATAAAATAAAAACCCACTAAAACTCTAAAAACATAAACCCCTAAAATGTTTAAAAAATTCAATAAAACCTTTAAACCCCTAAGAAAACTCAAAAAAACCCTAAAAACCCAAAAAGATCCTAAAACCATTAAAAACCCGAAAACCCCGAAACCCCCCCGAAAACCCATCAAAATACTTAAAAACCCTAAAAACATCTTAAAACCATAAAAATCCTTAAAAATTGATAAAAATATCTGAAAATGCAAAACCCCTGAAAAATCAATGAAAAACACAAAAAATCGCTAAAAACCATAAAAAACACTAAAAACCCATAAAAACCTAAAATACCAACTAAAAACTATAAAAACCCTTGAAACCCCTAAAAATGTTAAAAAACTATAAAAAACCTTAAAACCCATAAAAACTCAGAAAAAACCCTAAAAACCCCAAAAGACGTTAAAAACCCTGAAAACCCCAAACCCCTCCAAAAAACCATGAAAACACCTAAAAATCCTCAAAATTACTAAAAATCATAAACACCTCTTAAACCCATAAAAATCATAAAAAATATCTAAAATCCCTAAAAATGTAAAAAACCCTAAAAACCATGAAAAACGCCTGAAAACCATAAAACCCCTAAAAACATTATAAACCCTAAACCCATAAAAACACTAAAAACCCATAAAAACCCTAGAAACCCATAAAAACCCTAAAAAACCTCTAAAACTGTACAAACCCTTAAAACCTATAAAATCATTAGAAAACTCTAAAAAACCATTAAAACATAAAAAACTCAATGAACTACTAAAAAACCAAAAGACCCTAAAAACCCAAAAGACCCTAAAATCACTAAATACCTGTAAAAACACTCAAAATCCCTAAAAACCATAAAAAATCCTAAAAACATAAAAATCCTTAAAAAGAAAATATCCCTAAAAACATAAAATCCCAAAAAACCTTAAAAAACACCTGAAAACCATGCAAACCTTAAAAACACTAAAACCTCATTAAATCCCTAAAAAACTAAAAATATAAAAACCCTTAAGACACTTAAAATTTTAAAATACTCTAAAAACCTTTAAACCCCTAAAAACTAAAAAAAACCCCTAAAAACCCAAAGACCTTGAAATCCATAAAAACCCTAAAAACTATAAAAAACCATGAAAATCATAAAAAGCCTAAAAATCCATAAAAACCTATAAAAACCATGAAATCTGTTAAAATCTTAAAAAATAACTTAAAATACTTGAAAAATTAAAAAAAAATCCCTAAAAAACCATAAAAACCATAAAACCCCTAAAACCATAAAATACACTAAAATTCCATAAAAACCCAAAAACTAGCAAAAAAATAAAACACCTAAAGATGTAAAAACCCTAAAACCCTGAAAATGTAAAAACCCTAAAAACCCCTAAAAACCATGAAAACCCCTAAAACCCTTAAAAACCCTAAAAACCCTAAAAACCCATGAAATCCCTAAAAACCCACTCCAAACTCTACAAACCTTAAAATACCCTAAAATAATTAAAAACCTCTAAAACCCTTTAAAACCTCTAAAACCCTTAAAACCACTAAACCCCCCTAAATTTTCTAAAAACCCAGTATAAACTCTACAACCCCTTAAAGCCCTTAAAAGTATTAAAAACCTATAAAAAACATAAAAAACCTAAAAATCAAACAAATTCCCAACACCCCTGGAAGACTATAAAAACACTAAAAAAACTAAAAAAAATAAAAATCTGGAGAAAACCTAAAACCCCTCATAAAAGCTAAAAACCATAAAAATCATAAAAAGCATAAAAATTCTTTAAATGGCTTAAAAATCTATTAAACTTTAAAAAACCAAAAAAACATTAAAACTCCCTTGAAACCATAAAACTCCCTATAAACATTAAAAAACCCTAAAACCACTAAAAACTCTAAAATCCCTTAAACCCCCTTAAAATGTTAAAAATCTCTAAAAAAACTAAAATCCCCTAAAATATCAAAAAAAACAAAAAACTTGAAATAACCCTAAATACCCCTAAAAACTGTAAAAACCTAAAAACCCCTTAAAAATCCACATGGAGGATCCTGATTGAGCTCCTCATATATCTCGAGAGCCCATGATCATGGTGTTAAGGTGATTTGGAACTAGGTTCTACTAGTTGTTTTGGTGGTTTCTTCATCAGAGGTTTCTATGGTTGGTCGATGTCCATTTATTTGGTTTTTATTAAGCTTTGGCATGGCGATTTGGTTTGTAGAGAGGAAATTTGGGAACCTTTTCTTGGTTTTTGGAGGTCTTCTTATAAGGTTCTAGTTTTGAGGATTTCTTTGACACCTCTACCTTTTGGCTTTGAGGATATGTGCTCCATGATCTTAGGTTGTGTCTTGTTTTCCATTTATGGTGGGGTGGTCACACTTGCGGTGGCCATTCAAAGCTTCATTTTCCTCCTTGTTGTTCATTGAGGGGCAGAGGGATGGTTCTTAGGTTCACTATTGGTCACTAACCTTGTTCATTGGTTTGGGTTGCTCGCCAGCTTCTATTATTCATTGGGTGGTTCAGAGCTCCTGGGTTGCTGGCTGACAGTCCGTTGACCGGTGATGATGTTTCTGATGGTGGATGGCCCACTAATGTCCTTTTTCAGATTTCGATGCTGGTTCAAGGCATCTTTTGTTTTTTTATGCTAATGGGAATTAGTCACCATCACTTGTGTAAGGGGTGGCGCGTGAGGTGTCTTGTGTTTTGTGCTAGTGGTAGGTGCTCATGATTTTATTAGTTCCCGCACATGGATCGATGTGGCTTTTTTGGTCATTTCTTTTCAAACCCATAGCAACGTGTTTCATCATTTGATGTTCTTCTATCGGTAGTTGTAGGTCTCGAGGTTCATGGTCGGAGGTGATGATGCTTGGTGACGTGAGGATATGTGGGTTCATGCAGGATGCTTTAGCTGGTTTTGGGCTGGAGAATGGGGGTGATGGGTAGTTTTTACATGTTTCTGTTGGTTTGTCGCCCGGTCTTGATTTCTTGATTCTCATTACTGATGATGGAAGCAGGTATTGTATTTTCTTACGAAAGGCATGTATGGGGAGTCATAGGGTAAGGTACACATGGGTTTGTTGCTTATTCATTATCACTTATTTTGTTGTATCCTTTACTAATTTTCATCGATGATCATGGTGGGTTTGTTGGTTCTAGTTTGGTCATGGATGGAGGCCCCGTTTGGCAGCCACCATCACCTGGGTTTGGTTTCCCAGATTCCTATTTCTACAGTGGATTCTCAAGTGTTCATCAGATTATTTTCTACTATGGGGCTCAATTAGTTGGTTGTTCTATCGGAGCTCAGCATTTGTGGTTCATCTAGTTGCCGACTGACCTGGTTTCAAAGCGACTATTCTCCATTTCTTATTTTGGTCTTTTGAGGGTATTGGTGTGTTTCTAGAATCACTCTATGCTTGAGGCATCGGTAGGGTGGTGGTGGTTTGTTTGCTGCAAGATCATTTTATTTCATTGGGTCTTTCTATGTTTTGTTGGAGTGGTGCTTGATGGTGGGGGCTACCTTGGAGGAGGGGCTGCTTTGTGGCTATGGCAGATGCTTACTGCATGTTGAGGAGAAAGTTCTCTTCGATGGTGCTTATGTTTGGGTTAGAGATGGTTATGGGTGGATTTGTCGGTACTGGAGATTTCGTGCTATTGGATTGGAGGT
This sequence comes from Viscum album, assembly GCA_963277665.1. Classification (NCBI taxonomy): domain Eukaryota; kingdom Viridiplantae; phylum Streptophyta; class Magnoliopsida; order Santalales; family Viscaceae; genus Viscum; species Viscum album. Next base: position 1,883,159,885 of record OY728141.1, on the reverse strand, counting down.
GTCGGTGGTTGTGTTACTTTTGTGTGGGATGCTACTAGAGTCTGGTTGCTGGTGTGTGGCTATATGCTGGTTTTATGGGCCATAGGATGGTTCTGATTGGGATTCTGTATGGTTCTGAGTTGTGCTTGGTATTGTGTGCCACTGAGAGCTGCTGGGTGATGATGCAAGGTGTTGTGTACTGCTGGGAGAGGATGTTGGTGTTGTTGTGTACTATTGGGAGAGGCTACTGGTGCGACTGTTGGGTGCAATGTGCTACTGGAGATCTGTTTAGAGATCATGTGGGGTGTTATGTGCTATTGGGAGATGATGTTGGGCGTTGTGTTACTAGAGATACTGGGAGAAGATGTTTGGAGATAGTTATGGGAGCTAGGCCACTGTGTGTTGGTGATGAGCTGGGCTTTAGGTGTTGGTGATGGATTTGTTCATTGGATGATGTGTTTTGGGTGTTTGTTATTGGGTTTACTATGCTTCACGAGGTTTCTTGGACCGTTTTCCTGGCGTTGGTTTGGTTGGGCTTCATGAGGTTTTCTCGAGCCTACTTTCTAGGATTTGTTTTGGTTGGGCTCTATGAGGGGTTCTCAGGCCTCTTTTCGAGGCTTATTTTTCTAGGCTTTGTGAGGTTTCTCGGGACCTCTTTCTAGGTAATGGTTGGATGGGCTTTGTGAGGTTTCTCGGGCCTGTTCTTTAGGGTTTGGTTGTTTGGGCTTCCCAAGGTTCTTGGGCCCATTTTCCTATTCCTATTGGTGTAGGCCTTTGGGCCATGTGGTTAACCCTTTGGGTGATTGCATTGTACTAAAATTCCTTTCATTTTTTATATATTACATTCTATTTGCCTTGCAAAAAACCCTAAAACCCCTCAAAATCTCTAAAACCCCCAAAAAGTCCTAAAAACCCTCAAAATCCTAAAAAACACTAAAAATACTTGAAAACATAAAAAACACTAAAAACCCTGAAAACTCCCGAAAAACCATAACAACCCTTCAAAACCTTAAAAACACTAAAAACCCTAAAATTCCACTAAAAAATCTAAAACTCAGTAGAACTTCTAAAAACTTTAAAAAAGATCTAAAATCCATTTAAAAGCCTAAAAACTCGAAAAAAAACCTAAAAAACCAAAAAGACTGTAAACCCCCCCAAACCCTAAAAACACAAAAAAACCCCTCAAAATCCCTAAAACCCCTAAAAATCATAAAAATCTTACAAAATTCCTTAATGTCCTTGAAAATGTAAAAAATCCTAAAAACCCTAGAAAACCATAAAAATCATAAAAACCATAAAAACCATAAAAACCATAAAACCTCATAAAAACCCTAAAAACCACTAAAAACTCTATAAACCCTTAAAACCCCTAAAAATGTCAAAAAGTCAAAAAAACTTAAAATGCTAAAAAAACTCCAAAAATCCCAAAAATCCCAAAAATGCCCTAAAACGCCTGAAAACCCATAAAAACATAAAAACCACTGAAAATACCAAAAAGTATCAAAATCCCTAAGACCCTAAGATCTATAAAAATCCTAAAAAAGTAATAAAAATCCATGAAAACGTCGAAAATACTGAAAACCCTAAAAACCCCTAAAACCCCTAAAAATCACTTAAAACCTTAAAAACCTAAAAACCCCTAAATACAATCCAAAAACTCTAATAACATTTAAACACCCTAAACACATTAAAAACTCTAAAAAACCTTAAAAACTAAAAAAAACCTAAAAACCCTAAAAAAACAGAAAAACCCTAAAAACCCTAAAATCCATAAAATTCCTAAAAAGCCCTCAAAATCCTAGGAAACAAAAAAAACCCTAAAACCCCTAAAAACCCATAAAAAGATTAAAAAACCATAAAACCCAGAAAACTCGAAAAAGCACTAAAAACTCTAAAAACCCTTAAAACCCTAAAAACGTTTAAAAACCCTAAAATCCCTAAAAACTCACAAGAACCCTTAAAACTAAAAAAACCCTAAAAAGCTTAAAAAACCTAATAACCCTAAAAAAAACCTTGAACACCCATAAAACCCATAAAAATCCCTTAACACCCTAAAAAATCATAAAAATCCAAGAAAAGTCCAAAAAATCCCTAAAAACATAAAAAACCTTGAAAACCCCTTAAAACCATAAAACCTCTAAAAACATTAAAACCCTATAAAAACCCTAACAACCACAAAAGTCTAAAACCCCTTAAAACCTATAAAGATGTTAAAAACTCTAAAAACCTTAAAACCCCTAAAAACTCAAAAAAAACCCTAAAACCCCAAAAGAACAAAAAGACCCTGAAAATCCCAAAAAACATTAAAAACCCCTTAAAACCCTAAAACCCTCAAAATTCCTAAAAACCTAAAAACCCTAAAAATAATAAAAAACATTTAAAATCCCTAAAATCCTTGAAAATGTAAAAACCATAAAAACACTAAAAACCGCAAAAAAAAACCACAAACCCTTAAAACTCTTTAAAAACCCTAAAACCCTAAAAACGCACAAAACACTTTAAAAACCCTTTAAACCCCTAAAAACGTTAAAAAAACTCTAAAACCCTAAAAAATCAAAAAATACTCTAAAAGAAAAAAGACCCTAAAACACTAAAAACCCCTAAAACCCCTAAAACCCTTTAAAACCCTAAAAACATTAAAAATCCTTAAAGGCCATAAAAATCCCTAAAACCCCCTAAAACCGTAGAAAACCCCTGAAAACCATAAAAACCCCTAAAAACAATAAAAATCCTTAAAGGCCATAAAAATCCCTAAAACCCCCTAAAACCGTAGAAAACCCCTGAAAACCATAAAAACCCCTAAAAACAATAAAAAAATCCTAAAAACCCAAAAAAAAACCTTAAAACCCACCAAAAACTCTAAAAACACTAAAAACCCATAAAAATGTTAAAAGACTCCAAAAACCTTAAAAACCTAAATAACTCAAAAAAAAATTCTAAAACCGCAAAAGACCCTAAAACCCCCAAAAAACCATAAAAACCCTAAAAACTGATAAAATCTCTCAAAATTACTAAAATCCCTAAAAATCCTAAAAAAACGTAAAACCCTGAAAACCCCCTGAAAATCAAAAACCCCTCAAAACATTAAAAAACCATAAAAATCCATGAAAGCAATAAAAACCACTAAAAACTCTATAAACCCTTAAAACCCCTAAAACGTTAAAAAACTCTGAAAAAACATAGAAACCCTATAAAATTCAAAAAACCCAAAAAACCCAAAAAGACTCCAAAACCCATGAAAAAACACTAAAAACCCCAAAACCCCCCAAAAAACCCTCAAAATACCTAAAAACCATAAAAACCCAAAAACCATAAAAATCCTTAAAAGCCTTAAAAATCCATGAAAACGTAAAAAACCCTAAAAACACTAAAAATGCCTTGAAAACCATAAAAACCCCTATGAACCTTAAAAACACCTAAAAAACCATAAAAATCCTAAACCACTAAAATGGGTCGACATCTGCCAGCAGCCGCGGGTCAGGGATACTTTTTCAGATCTAGGGTTTCTGCAGGCAGGTCAACGTGGTCAAGGGGATCATTGGCAGAGTTGGTTGCTTCGGCGTCCAGGTTCTACTCAGAAGGCGCTTCGTTCCTGTGGATGGTGCGACAATCTGGTCTTGTGGTGCTGATCAGATCCTTCTCGATCCTGTTTTGCTGAAGGAGGTTTTCTCTTTGCCCTGGTTCGATTCTTTTGTCAGTTCAGGAAGCAGTTGTAGGTGTGTGCTCAACCTAGTCTCTCGGCTTCGTCTCTGCTCCAGTTTTTTTATGCTTGTTTTGGTCGGACCTTTTGGAATTCCATGCTCTCCTCCTGCTTGGTTGTGATTTTGGTTATGAATGAGTGCTGGTTTCTGGGTTTGCTGAGATAGGTTTGGAGATTTTTGTGCAATTGCTGGTGGTATGCGGTTTGCTATGCTATGAGATGTGGAATGCTGAAAGTTGTTCGGTTCGAAGACCATGACTGCTGGTTGTTGATCTATGATTCCTTGTTTGACGATGGGTTAGGATGTGCTGGTGGTTTCTTTATGAGCTGCAAGTTGATAAGAGTTGGTCGACAAGGAGGCGGTGATGCTTTTGTTGCTGATGCTGGTGTTTTGGTGCTGTCGTTCTTTGGAGTTTGCTCCTTGTTTTCATTGGCAGTGGATCCTCCTGGTGAGGACATTCTAGTTACTGGAAATGGTATGATTGGGTTTGCTGGTTTTTTTTTGCTGGGAGGTGATGATGGAGGCGTTTGGTTGCAGTGCTCGTGTTGTGGTTTCATGATGCTGGTTGTGAGTGGTTACGATGTCGGCTTTGGTGCTGTTGGTTGTTGGGGCTGGTTGGATTGGACGTCTTGCTGCTACTGTGTTGCTGTGATGATGGGATGTGGTGCTGTTGGATGTTGGAATGCCCTGGATGAGGGAAATTGTGATGCTGGATGCTGGTTTCTGCTGAGCTGGGAGTTGATGAAGCTGTGGTTTATGATCGTGCTGCTGCAGGATGTTAATTGCTAGTTGAGTTGGAATGCTGGTCATTCGTTAGCTGTGAGATGTTGGATGCTGGTTGATGCTGGATGATGGTGGTGGCTACTTGCCTTTGTGTGCTTTTACTTTTTTCGCTTTTGTTTTTCACTCTTTTGGGGTCTTTTTTGTTTTGGGTTGTTAGGGGTTTTGGGTGTGGGTCGTTTGACCCGTCCCCTCCCTTGTCTACTGTGTCTCCTTTTTCTTTCTAATAAATTTGGGGGGGCTAGGAATAGCCCGACCCTCGCATCTTCGTTGCCCTAAAAATGTTTAAAAACTCCGACAAACCTTAAAAACCCTAAAAAACTCAAAATAACCCAAAAAATAAAAAAAATACCTTTAAAATCCTCAAAACCCTTAGAACCCATAAAACACCTAAAAACCCTAAAAACCCAAAAACCCTCAAAAGTCCCCAAAAACCCTAAAAACCTCAAAAATGATAAAAATCCCAAAAGATCCCTAAAAATCCCCTAAAAACTAAAAAAACCCAAAAAACCATAAAAACCACTAAAACCTGAAAAACCCATAAAACCCTTAAAAACAACTAAAAACTCTTAAAACCAAAAAATCCATAAAAACATTAACAAACTCTAAAAACCTAAAAACCCCAAAAAACTCAAAAAACCCCTAAAACCCCAAAAAACACTAAAAACCTGGAAAACCCTTAAAAACCCTACAAAAACCTAAAAACCATAAAATCCTAAAAATCCATAAAAATCCCAAAAAAGGTAAAAAACCCTAAAAAGTTGAAAAATCCCTAAAAACCATAAACCCCTTAAAACCGTAAACACCCTTAAAATCCTATAAAAACCATAAAAACCATAAAAACCACTAAAATGGTAAAAACCCCTTTAAACCCCTCAAAATGTTTAAAAAACTCTTAAAAACCTTAAAAAATTAAAAGAATCCCCTAAAAATGCAAAAAAGACCCAAAACCCTGAAAAACTCTTAAAACCCTAAAAACCCTAAAAATCCTAAAAATGATAAAAAAATCCTAAAATGGCCCTAAAAACCCCTGAAAATGTAAAAAACCAAAAAACCCTAAAAAATAATAAAAACTCTTAAAAACCTTAAAAACTCTAAAACCCCATAAAACCCCTAAAACTACTAAAAACTCTACAAACCATTTAAACCCCTAAAATGATAAAAAACTCTAAAAACCCTTTAAACCCCTAAAACTCAAAAAAAAACCTTAAACCCTCAAAAATACCATAAAACCCAGAAAACACTAAAACCCCTCAAAATCCCTAAAAACCCCCAAAAGAGTAAAAGTCCTTAAAAATCCCTAAAAATCACTAAAAAAGTAAAAAACCCTAAATCCCCTAATAACCCCTTAAAAACCCAAAATAAAACAATTAAACCCCATCAAAACCCAAAAACCACTAAAAACCCTAAACACCATTTAAACCACTAAAAATTTTAAAAACTATAAAAACCTTTAAACCACTAAAAAATCAAAGAAACCCCAAAACCCAAAAAGACCCCAAATCCCCTAAAAGCCCCCAAAAAACCCTAAAACCCCAAAAAACAGTAAAAACCCTGAAAATCACTAAAATCCCAAAAGACCCAAAAAACCAAAAAAACCATAAAAATCCCTCAAATCATAAAAAACCATAAAAACCCTAAAAACCCATGAAAACCATAAAAAATCAAAAAACCTTAAAACCCCCCAAAAACCCATTATAACTAAATAACTACTAAAAAATCTAAAAAACCTTAAAACCTGTAAAATATTATGAAAACTCTAAAAAACATTAAAAACCATAAAACTCAAACCCCCCCTAAAAATAAAAAAAAACCATAAAACCCTGCAAAATCTAAAAACCCTAAAAAACCCCTGAAAAACCATAAAACCCCTCAAAATCAATAAAAATCCTGAAATCCAAAAAACTATAAAAATCCTAAAAATTCCCCGAAATCGTATAAAACCCTAAAACACTGAAAACCCCCTAAAAATATAAAAACCACTAAAAACCTTAAAAACCCTAAAAACCCACTAAAAACAATTAAAACACCTAAAAAGGTTTAAAAACTCAAACCCTTAATGCCATAAAAAACTCAAAAAATTCCTAAAACCACTTAAAAACACTAAAAACCTGAAAACCTTGAAAATCCCTAAAAAACATCAAAATTCCTACAAACCCTAAAAAATCCTAAAAACCAAAAAAATTCTAAAAGACCTTAAATATCCAAAAAAACCTAAAAACCCTAAAACCCTAGAAAAACCCCTAAAAACCATAACAACCCCTAAAACATTAAAAATACCCTAAAAACCTTAAAAACACTAAAAACACTAAAAACCATAAAACCCCATAAAATTGTTAAAATACTCTAGAAAACATTTAAAACCCTAAAACCCCTAAAAACTCAAAAAACCCTAAAGACTCAAAAAGACACTAAAAACCATGAAAATCCCTAAAAACCCTAAAATGCATTGTTAAACATAAAAACCATCAAAATCCCAAAAAAATCAATAAAAACCATAAAAATCCTAAAAAATTCATAAAAACCCCTAAAACTATAAAAACCCTAAAAGATCACTAAAAACTACCAAAACCATTAAACCCCCAAAAAAGATACAAAACACTAAAAAACATTAAAAAACCTAAAAAATCATAAAAACCCTAAAAACCCAAAAAGATTAAAAAAAACCTGAAGACCCCTAAATACCATAAAAATCCCTGAAAACCCCAAAAAACTAAAGAAATCCATAAAAACCCTAAATACCATAAAAATCATTAAAAATCTAAAAAACCCTAAAACCACTAAAAAATTCCTGAAAACTATAAAAACCCATAAAACCTTCAAAAACTCTAGAAACCCATAAAACCTTAAAAATTCATAAAAACTATAAAAACCCTTAAAAACCCTAAAAATGTTAAAAAACTCTAAAAACACTTAAAAAACCCTAAAACTCAAAAAATCATAAAAATCCAAGAAGACCCTAAAACCCATAAAACCCATAAAACCCCAAAAACCATAAAACCATAAAAATTCTAAAAATTCCCTAAAAATCTATGAAAACATAAAAAACCCTCAAAACCCAGAAAATCTACTGAAAACCATAAAACACCCTAAAAACCATAAAAACCCTAAAAAACTATACAACCCTAAAAAACACTAAAAACTCTAAAAAACCTTAAAACTCCTAAAAACTTTAGTTTTTTTTAAAAACCTTAAAACCCGTAAAAATACTCGAAAAACACCTAAAAACCCAAAAAGATCTTAGAAACCATGAAAGGCCATAAAAACCCTAAAATCCTCTAAAAATCTCTAAAAACCCTCAAAAACTCTAAAAACCATCAAAAACCCTAAAAACCATATAGATCCTAAAAAATACCTAAAATCATTGAAAACATAAAAAACCAAAAAAACCCTAAAAACCTCTAAAAATAATAAAACCCCTAAAAACCTTTAAAAACCTTAAAGTCCCATAAAAGCCCAAAAAACCCTAAAAACTCTAAAAACCCTTAAAACCCATAAAAACCCCTAAAAACATCAAAAAACTTTAAAAAAGCTTAAAACCACTAAAAAAATAAAAAACCCACAAAAACCCATAAAGATCATAAAACCCTAAAAGACCCAAAAAAACCTAAAAACCTAAAAAAAACTAAAAACAAAAAAAACCCTTAATATCACTACCCCCTTATCAATAAAAACCCTAAAAAATTTAAAAACCATAAAATACTGAAAAATCCCTAAAAATGTAAAAAAACCATAGAACCCTAAAAAACACATGAAAATCATAAAATCCCCTAAAAACCTTAAAAACCCAAAAACCCTATAAAAACCCAAAAAACCACTAAAAACTATAAAAACCCTTTAAACAACTAAAAATGTGTAAAAATTGTAAAAAACCAAAAAACCATAAAAAACTAAAAAATCCAAAAAATCCAAAAAGAACCCAAAAACCCTAAAAAACTCACAAAATCCCTAAAAACATTGAAAACCATAAAAATTATAAAAATCCTAATCAAAATCCCAAAAAATCCTTAAAAACAAAAAAAACACAAAAAAATCTGAAAAAATTATAAAACCCATATAATCCCATAAAACATTTAAAAACCCTAAAAACTACTAACAATTATAGAAACTATTAAACCCCATTAAAAAGTTAAAAACTCTAAAACCCTTAAAAATCTTAAAAATATAAAAAATCCCTAAAAACCAAGAAGAACCTAAAACCCCTAAAAACCCCTAAACACCCTAAAATTCCATAAAAACCCTAAAAAGCAAAAATTCTAAAAAATCCTTAATAATACCTAAAAACATAAAAAACCCTAAAAACCCATAAAAACCATAAAAAACCTAAAAATCATAAAATCCCTAAAAAATAACAAAAATATCTAAAAACCCTAAACCACTAAAAATGATAAAATAAACTCTAAAAACTCTAAAAACCCTAAAAACTATAAAAACCCTAAAATGCCTAAAAGTCCTAAAAACCCTAAAATCTCTAAAAACCTAAAAAACCTAAAATCAATAAAAATCCTAAAGAATCTCTAAAAATCCCTAAAAACATAAAAAAACCTAAAAACATAAAATCCCTTGATATGATACCGTATGGGTGTGTGGTATCCATTGGTGAAAATGCAGAAACACAAGTAATGGAGGTGGGAGAATGAAAATTAAATGAAGTGCGTAAGAAATAAAATGGGAGTGGGGATGATCAATTAGGACCTGAAGGAGATATGCCCCTTAAAACCATAATTATAAGGTGCCACAAAGGTTGATCATTCCTTTGATAAGTCTAACTTTCATTCATTCAAGAATGCATGAAACACATGCATAATAATGTTATAAAACACTAAAATTCATAATTAAGCTACAAGGGGTACAAAGAGGTGGCTATTTATATTAAAATGGGAGATATACATGTCAAACACCTATCCCACAAATGTCTAATCCCTAAAAATAGTTTTTGACTTTTTTTACACATTCTCATGGCTTTAGGGGACAAGATATCCACCAAGAAGACTTTTTTGGAACCACCCCTATGACTTTGAAGATTACCACCATGTCTTTGGAGACAAAGGTCCCACCACTTTTGAATTTATAGATTTCCTTCATGCAAGTAGATATAAATTCGTGGGATGCTTTGGGTGGGCCATTTAGTTTCACTTTTGGGCTTTAATAAGTGTGATTAAAGGCCCATTTGATCCTCCCATGCATGAATGTTGGTCCGCCTCTTGTAATTTCAAAATGAGGCCATGTAAGGCCTCTTTCATCCTCTTCATTCTTCCTCACATCATTGTGCCTCCAATCCCATGCAATGGGTCTTGTTAATTTATGCTCCTTCCACCATCCATGTTATGATCGCTCTCAACTGCTCGCTGCATATGCGCACCTTGATTCTCATCATCCCCTCCCTCTTCAAAAGGATTTTTACTCAAATATACATATTAAAAGGGATAGAGATCAGTAGTATCAATGTTTTCACTCACATTTCCATACTTGTAGGGAAATTAAATCATGTAGGTGTTATAATTTATTCTCTCTAAAAATTGGAAAGGTATGTCTTCCCATGGTTGAAGTTTTGATTTTCTTTGCTCTGAAAACATTTCCTTCCTCAAATTCACCCACACCTAATCTCCAATATCATGTAAAACCTTATGTTGAACCTTGTTTTCTTTCTTCTAATATTGTTCATTTCCCATTTCAATGTTTTATTTCACTTTTTCATGTAAATACCAAACAAATTTTTCCTTATCATCACCTACAAGATCAACAAACTAATTAGTATGCAATGAAAGAATATCTAATAGAGTCATTGGGTAAAATCCATATACAATCTCAAAAGTTTAGAAGTTAGTAGTGTAATGCACTACTTGGTTATATGAAAACATTATGTGTGGCAAAACAAATTCCCAATTATTTATATTTTGTTGAATTATAGAATGCAAGAGGGTATAAAGAGTCCTATTAACCACTTTAGTTTTGCCATCAGTTTGAATATGTGCAATATTTAAGAACAATAATTTGGTTCCCAATTTACTCCACAAAGTCCTCTAAAAATGGATAAGAAATTTTTACCTCCCTATCAATTACAATGGTTTTGGGAAGTCCATGTAATCTCTAATTTCATTTAAAAACAAATATTTTATATGAATAACATCACTAGTTTCTGAGCAAGAAATAAAATGAACCATTTTTCTGAATTGATTCACAAACATAAAAATTCAATTTTTCCGATTCAGATCGATGAAATCCCAATAAAAAATCCATATAAATATTGGTCCAAGGATGGGATGGAATGGGAAATAGGGAATAAAATCCATTAGGTTTAACTTTAGACTTTTCATTCTACCAAGGGACACATTTATCAAAAATTTCAATAACATATGTTTTCATTCGTGGCCAATAAAAATGTTCATGCCAAGAAGCTAGTGTTTTTTCAACACCGAAATTCCCCATCAAACAAACCCCATGATTTTCTTTTACAAGAAATTATCGAGTCGATCAATTTGGAATGCAAAATTTATCCATTTTGAAAAGAAACCCATCACTTTTTTAATAGTCATTAAATCCATGTTTTTTACAAGATTTCCAAATTTGAGAAAAATCTCCATTAGTTTCACACATCCCTTTAATAGCTTAAGTCCAAGTAATAGAGAATGAAGAGAAGTCAGAAGTTCATAACTTTGATAAAGAGCATCAAAAACCACATTTTCCTTACATTTTTTTTCTTGTTCACATAGGGAAAAGTCTCAATTAATTCCAGCCAAGATGCATGTAACTGATTCTACTTACCTTGGGACTTCAAATACTTAAGGATTTCATGGTCAGAATGAATTGTGAACTATTTATGCCATAAGTAATGTTGCTATGTTTCCATGGTTCATTTCAAAGCATAATTTTTTTATCATAAGTTGAATAATTTAATTTTTCTCCATTCAATTTCTTACTAAAGTGAGAAATTAAACATTACTCTTGAGTCAAAACTGCACCATTACTAACTCCCGATGCATCACACTCAATTTCAAATTTTTTTTGAAATCTGGTAGCCTTAAAAGGAGAGCATTGACCAATTTTATTTGAGTGTGTTAAAAGAATTTTCTTTTTTTATCCCATTTAAAGACCACGTGTTTATTTATAAGTTCATTAAGAGGTGAAATGATGGATGAAAAATCCTTAACAAACCTCCTATAGAAGCTTCCAAATCCATGAAAACCCTAACGTCGGTTATGTTCTTCGGTGTGGGCCACTCTTGAATTTATTTGACCTTTTCTTCATTCACATGGATCCATTTCTCGCCTAGAAAAAATCCAAGAAACACAATATAATCCATGAAAAAGGAACATTTTTGAAGATTGTTATAAAGATTATTTTCATTAAGGGTCTCACACACCAAATTAAATTGTTCAACATGGTTTTCTAGATATTTTATATAGACCAGGTTATCATCAAAATAAAAAACCATGAATTTTCCTATAAATTAATGAATGACATGTTTCATTAATCTCATGAATTTACTTGGTTCGTTAGTTAAACAAAATGGCATAAATAACCACTCATACAAACCAAACTTAGTTTTAAAAGCAGTTTTCCATTCATCTCCTTTATTCATTATAATTTGATGGTATCCACTTCTAAGATCAATTTTTAAAACAAAGACGCCTTATGTAATTCATCAATCATGTCATCAAGTTGAGGGATGGGATAATGATAATTAACTATTATTTTGTTGATGGGGAGACAATACACACACATCCACCATGTTCTATCTTTCTTGGGTACTTGGATCAATTGAAAAGCACATGGACTCATTCTTTCCCTCCCTAATAATTTCTTCATGAGTTCTTCAACTTGACACTGGATCTCTCTAGTCTCTTCCGGATTAGCTCTATATGTTGGCCTATTGGGAATTGCGACATCGGGTATGAATTCATTCCTATGCTCAATGCCTCTCAAAGGGGGAGATATATTGGGTTCTTCTTCAGGAAACAAATCACCAAATTCCTATATTAAAGAAACAACTCAAGAAGTAAATTAATGGTGAAGTTTGTTAGTTTCAAGGTAATCATCCTTACTAACGAGTAAGAACACTTTCTCACTCAATAAATCACTTTTCACCTCAGTTTTTCTAGAAAATAAACTCACCTTTTAGTCAACACTCTTGTTTTCATCTCTTTGATTTCTCTCATTTATTTTTATCCCACTAGTCTCTCATTTTTCACTCTTTTCATTTTTTTTCTATCATTTATTTTTTTATCAACTCATCACACACTTTTTTATCAATTAATTTTCTATTTTTCCCACATTATTGTTCACTCATTTCTTGTTTCTTTTCGTATTATTTATCTATCATCATTTGATCTTCATATACCTGTATGGGACTTAGTGGAGTCAAAATAATATTTTTTACCATTGAAATGGAAAGAGAAGAAGTTAGCATAGACATTATACATCACCCTTCGATCAAATTGCCATGGTCCATGTAGAAAATGGTTGGCCTGCATTGGAGAAACATGAAAAAGCACCTCATCATGATATTTGCTAATAGAAAAGGAAACTATGGTCTATTTTTTGACTCCCAATTATCCAATATCATTCATACATTGTAACCTATAAGGTCTAGGATGACTTAGAGTAGGAAAACTCAACTTATCCACCAACACGGTACTGGACACATTAGTACAACTTCCACTATAAATGATCTTAATAAATACCTTCTCTTTAATGTTTCATATCGTCTGAAAAATATGTCCAAACTACTCCTCATCATGATCATCTTTTGGTTGAATGTTTAAAGATCTTCTTTCCACCAATGCATCTCCATGTATAGGTTCTTCAACCTCTTCATGTGAACACTCCTCCAAAGGTTTCATTTAATCATCACTATAGATCTCACTAGTGATGTCTTTATTATCGAAAACAATCATGGTCCTTTTGTTTGGGCATTGAGATGCAATATGCCATATCCTTGACACTTAAAATACTTAATATCATGAGATTTCAAAGGGAATTTTTTTTGTCAATTTTTCCTTTGGAATTAGTTGGGAAGAACTTATTTTTGGCCTCTTATCTTTTTTTGGAACAAATTTTGAATCCCTTGGTTTTGTTTCACTCCACTTAGAAGTTGATTTTGGAACTTTCCAGTTATCCTTCCAAAAAATGTGGGAACTTACTTGATTCCTTCGTAAATGTAGTTGATTTTAGAACTTCACCACCATATGTAGAAACTCCTCCATGTCAATGTAGGTTTGAAGTTTCACCACATCTCTAATTTCTGGATTCAATCCATTGATGAACCTTTCCATGGTAGCTTCGTGATCCTCCAAATTGAATCGAATCATCGATATCTCCATTTCCTTATAGTATTCCTCCACACACATGGAACCTTGCAAAAGTTTTTGTAACTTCTAATGATAATATCGATAGTAATGACTAGAAATGTACCTTTTGCGCATTACTATCTTCATTTATTCCCAATTTCTAATCAGTCTTTCTCCATTCTATCATCGAATAACCTGTAATTAGTCCCACCAAATACTTGAATAGTCATTGAACTTAAGCACTACCAACTTCACCTTCTTCACCTCTGAGTAGTTGTGAAGTACATAAACATGTTCAACCTTCCACTTCCACTCCAATTAAAGTTCTGGGTCACTCTTACCTTGAAAGGATGGAAGTTTCATTTTGATGCTTCCCAAGTCACTTTCTCTTCTAGCTCCATATTTCCCTTGAGTAGGAAATGAATATTCAAAATCAGAGTACTCATCACCACCTACAACAACTTCTTTCCTTCTAAGAGCTTTTGATGTTGAGGAACATTTAAAATCATCTAACCTAGCATTCAATGTTGTAACTTGGTCAGTGAAAATTTTCATGAATAATTTTTGGTCAATCCCACTTCTTTCTCCCTCCCTCTCCATTTTTTTAAATCCCCACACTTTCTTTATCTATTTTTTTAATCTCTCAAAAAAAGTTTCCTAAAAATTTCTAGCATGAAAACATGGTTCCTACAAGTGTTATTAAATAGAATCAATAATAAAACTAGTAAGAAGTAATCAATTTGTGGAAAACATTAAAAATAAAAAAAATAAATGGGTTTGAATAAATGGATTCCAAGAGAAATGGGACATATGGTTATGGTAGAAGGTTGGATATGAAGGAAGGAAGATGATGTATAAGAAAATTAAATAAAATTTGTGACTAAATGAGTGAATGCAATGTTTCAAATGATCAGTTTTTTTATAATTTTTTTTGATTTTTTTTTTGTTTTTTTTGCTGCTCAATAATCAAGAAATGAGATAAAAGGAGTGTGTTTGTGGTGATCCATGTACAATAGATGAAAAATGTCACAATCATCTAATCTGACTAAAATTATGTAAAAGAATTTGATAACATGAATTTCAAACTTGATTGGAATCCATTTTGGTGATAGTTAGATTTCACAAGAGTGAATCTATAACACGAACTGATTCGGCTTTATCTCCAAAACTATTTGTCATATTTCAGTGTTTCCAAATCAAGAAGAAATATGAGATTAATAACTATAAAAATGACATATAATAAATCCAGAAAGTCAAATAAAAAGTGATCAAAATGGTAGATGAAAAGTTACGTCCAGAATTGGTGATGGCCAAAGAAAATGGAAGAAGGGGAAGAAAAATGATGAGAGAAATAGAAAAAAAAAATGAAGAACATGGTTTCCATTATTGAACTCTAATACCAAATGATATGATACTGTATGGGTGTGAAATATTAATTGGCAAAAATGTGGAAACATAAGTGATGGAGGTGGTAGAAATGCAAATTAAATTAAGTGCAGAAGAAATAAAAGGGGGAGGGGGATTATGAATTTGGACCCTAAGGAGACTTGCCCCTTAAAACCCTAATTATAAAGTGCCACAAAGGTTGATAACTCATTTGATAATCCTAACTTGTATTCATTAAGTAATATAAGAAACACAAGAACAAAAATGTTAGAAAACACTCAAATTTGTAATTAAGCTCTAAGGGGTACAGAGAGGTGGCTATTTATAGCCAAATGGGAGAGATACATGTCAAAAACCTAGCCCAAAAAAGTATAAATCCAAAAAAAATATTTCTGGATTTCTTTACACATGCTCATGTATTTAGGGGAAAAGATATCCACTAAGAAGAATTTTTGGTACCACCCCAAATACTTTAAAGATTCCTACCGTGACTTTAGAGACAAAGGGACCACCACTTTTGAATTTGGAGATTTACTTCATGCAAGTGGATATAAATTCTTGGGATTCTTTGGGTGGGCCATTTAAGTTCACTTTTGAGCTTTAATAAGTGTGATTAAAGGCCCATTTGACCCTCCCATGCATGCATGTTGATTCTCCTCTTGTAATTTCAAAATGGGGCCATGTAAGGCCTCTTTCATCCTCCTCATCTTCCCCATGTAATAGGGCCTCAAATCCAATGAAATGAGTCTTGTGCATTTATGATACTTCCACCATCCATGCCATGATTTCTATCAACTCCTTGATGTATATGCACACCTTGATTCTCATCACACCTAAAAACAGTGAAAACCCCTAAAAACCTAAAAAAACCCAAAAACCAAAAAAAATATGAAGCCCCTAAAAACTCCAAAAAAATATCATAAACCCCCTAAAACTTTTAAAAACCCTAAAAACCCATAAATACCCTAAAAACCAACAAAAACTCTAAAAAACCATAAAACCGATGAAAATGTTTAAAAACTATAAAACCTTAAAATCCCTAAAAAACTAAAAAAAACACCTAATACCCCAAAAGACCCTAAAATCCTTGAAAACCCCTAAAAACTAAGAATACCCCTGAAACCCCTCAAAATACCAAAAAATGCCTAAAATCCCTAAAAACCATAAAACCCCTAAAAACCATAACAATCCATGAAAACATAAAAAACCCAAAAAACCCCTAAAAACCATAAAAACCTTAAAAAAAAAATAAAACCACTAAAAAACCATAAAAACCCTAAAATCCACTAAAAACCCTAAACAACATTAAAACCCCTAAAAACATTAATAAAATCTTAAAAATATTAAAACCCACAAAAATTCAAAAAACCCTAAAACCCCAAAATAACCATAAAAACCCTAGAAACCCTAAAGACCATAAAACCCCTGAATAACATGAAAATCCTCAAAATCCCTAAATCCCTAAAGTTCCATAAAAATAATAAAACTCCTAAAAAAGAACTAAATATCCATGAAAACATAATAACTGTAAAAACACTAAAAACCCACTAAAAACTCTAAAAACCAAAAACTCTTAAAACCCCTAAAAACATTAAAAACTCTAAAAAACCTAAAAACCCTAAATAAAACTGAAAAACCTAAAAACCCCTCAAAATCCCAAAAAAATTAAAAATCCCTAAAATTCCCTGAAAAAAGAAAACCCCTCAAAACCCTAAAGAACCACTGAAAACCACAAAAATCCAAAAAAATCTTAAAAACCCTAAAACCCCATAAAAACCCTAAAAACCCACTAAAAACTCTAAAATCCCTTAAAACCCTAAAATGTTAAAAAATATCTAAAAAACCATAAAACCCAAAAAACACAAAAAAAACTATAAAAACCCAAAAATGCAAAAAACTAAAAAACCCCTATAAACCATAAAAATTGTAAAAAATCCTAAAAAATGCCTAAAAACATAAAAAACATAAAAAACCACTGAAAATCATAAAACCACTAAAAACCCTAAAAACCCATAAAAACACATGAAAAAATATAAAACGACTAAAAATGTTTAAAAACTCTAAAAAACCTTACAAAAATTGAAAAACTCAAAAAAACCCTAAAAACCCTAAAAGTCCCTACAAATAAGAAAAACCCTAAAAACACTAAAAACCTTGAAAACCCTATAAAACCCTCAAAATCCCTAAAAACCCAAAAAACCCATAAAAACCATAAAATTACAAACAAAGCCATAAAAATCCCTAAAAACACTAAAAAACCCTTAAAACCATAAAACACCAAAAATCATTAAAAACCATAAAAACCCATAAAATCCATAAAAACCACTAAAAACTCAAAAAACCCCTAAACCATTAAAAATGCTAAAAACTGTAGAAAACCTTAAAAACCTTAAAAACTCAAAAATACCCTTAAACCCTCAAAAACAATTAAACCCCTAAAACCATAAAAATCCTAAAAAAGACCTAAAAACCCTAAAAATGTAAAAAACTCCAAAAAAAACCCTAAAACCCCCCGAAAAACCATAAAACCCCCCAAAAAAACCTAAAACCCAAAAAACCCCTAAAATCCCATAAAAACCTCAAACCCCACTAAAAACTCTAAAAACACATAAAACCCCTAAAAATATTCAAAAACACTAAAAAACATAAATAGTCCTAAAAAATCAAAAAAACCTAAAACCCCAAAAGACCATAAAAACCGTGAAAATACCGAAAAACCCTCAAAATCTCCAAAAAAGCCTAAAAATCCGTAAAAACATAAAAATCCTAAAAAACTAATAAAAATATCATAAAACCTAAAAAACCATAAAAACCCAAAGAAACCTCTGAAAAAATTTAAAACCCTAAAACCATAAAACCCTAAACCCCCTTAAAACCCCTTAACACATTAAAAAATCTAAAAAAACTTAATACCCTAAAAACCCTTAAGAAAACAGTAAAACCAAAGTCTCTAAAATTCCTAAAAAACCCTAAGAAACTAAAAAACCCAAAAAATTCCTAAAAACCCTCAAAAACCCTAAAAACCCTCAGAAACACTAAAAACTATAAAATCCTAAAAAACCCTAAAAGTCTTAGAAAACATAAAAAACTCAAGAAACTCAAAAAACCCCTGAAAACCATTAAAACCCTTAAAAACCTTAAGAAACACCAAAAAATCTATAAAAACACTAAAAACTAATAAAAACTATAAATAACCTTTAATCCCCTAAAAATGTTAAAAAACTATAAAACCCCTTAACAACCTAAAAAACATAAAAAAAACCTAGAAAACCCAAATGAACCTCAAAATTATAAATTACAATAAACCCCTAAAAATCCAGAAAAAAACTTAAAAACTATTAAAATCCTTAAAAACCCTAAAACCCCTAAAAACTATAAAAATCCTAAAAATACCTAAAAATCCTAGAAAATGTAAAAAACCATAAAAACAATTAAAAAACTTGAATATAATAAAAACAGATAAAACCCATAAAACCCATAAAACCCTAAAAACTACTAAAACTCTAAAAACCCTTTAAACTTCTAAAAATGTTAAAAAAAACTCGAAAAAACTGTAAAATCCTTAATAACTCAAAAAAACCCTAAAACCCAAAAGACTCTAAAAACCCAAAAAAGCCTAGAGACCCAAAAAACCTAGAAAACCTAGAAAACCCCTAAAAACCCTAAACAATATAAAAATCCTAAAACCCTAATAACCGAAAAAACATAAAAATCTCTAAAAGTTACTAAAAAAATAAAAAACCCTAAAATCCTTAAAACCCCCCTAAAAACCATAAAAATCCCCAAAAAAATAAAAAACCTAAAAACCCGTATAAACCCTAAAAAACCAATAAAACTATAAAAACCCTAAAACCCATAAAAGTATTAAAAACTCTAGAAAACTTAAAAACTCTAAAAGACTAAAAAAAACCATAAAAACCCAAAACAACCCTAAAAATCCTAAAAACCCTAAAAACCCTCAAAATCTCAAAAAACCCCTAAAAACTCAAAAAACCATAAGAAACCTAAAAAATCCCTAAAAATCCATGAAAATTTAAAAAAACTACCCCAAAGGCCCAAAAAACCTTGAAACCCCCTAAAAACCCTAAAAACCACTAAAAATCCCTAAAACCCTAAAACCCTAAAAAACCTAAAAAACATAAAAAAACCCCTAATATTCCATGAAAACGTAAAAAAACCTTAAAAACCTAAAAATAATGAAAAAAACCTAAAATCACAAAAACCTATAAAAACATTAAAAAACCTAAAAACAGATAAAAATACTAGAAACTCACAACAAACTTTAAAAACCAGTAAACCCCCTAAAAAAATTAATATCACTAAAAACCATTAAAATCATAAAAACTAAAAAAACTCTAAAAGCCAGGGTGTCTTGATGGGTGTGCTGTTTGTAGGGGTTATAGATGCACTGAAGGAGTGCCTATTACTTTTGGTGTGTGCCTACCTATTTGTGGGATATTTATGGTTTTGTGTGGTGCGGTTCTTACTGCTACCTTGGGTGGTGTACAATTGGTCTTTGCGAGATGCTTTCTCAGATGGAGTTTTGTGAGTGTGGGCATTTGTGTGTGTGTGTGTGTGAGTGCATGTGTGAGTGGTTGTGTGTGTGTGTGTGGGTTTGATTATTGTAGGTTCTGTTTGGCTTGTTGTATTATTGGCATGTTCCTCTTTTGCAGTTTCATTACTTGGAGGTTTGGAGTTCAGTGAGATTCCTTCGCATTGGAGTACCACTATTTGGTGACTCATGGTTGGGTTGCTTGTTGCTTGTTTCTCTTTAGAGTTTTGGTGCTTCGTGGCCAATATATTTCTTGGTTTCATGATTCTAGTTTGGTTAGCTTCGTGAGGATTCTCAGGCTTTCCTACTGGTTTCTTGCCTGAGATGCTTGGGCTTGTCTCTTTGTGTTCCTATTTTGTTGGCCTTCAAGTCTTTGTTCACCCTTTGGTGTTTTTTTGTACTTTAGTTCTTTCTCATTTTAATATATCTTTCCATTTTCCTTGAGAAAAACCTAAAAATCCCTAACCTCCCCTAAAAAACAAAAAAAACCCCAAAAAGACCATAAAAAAACCTAACAAACCATAAAAACCCTAAAAATCACTAAAAACTAAAAAACCCCTTTAAATCCCTAAAAACGTTAAAAACTCTAAAAAAAATTAAAAACCCTAAAAAATTAAAAAAAACCCCAAAACCCGAAGAACCCTAACAACCTAAACCCCCTAAAACCCTAAAACCTCCAAAATCCCTAACAACCCTAAAAACCATAAAAACTATAAATATCCTAAAAACCCCTAAAAATCTAGGAAAGCGTAAAAAACCCTAAAAACCTTCAAAACCAAACCCCCCTAAAAACCTTAAAAACCCTAAAAACTCATAAAAACCCTAAAACCACTAAAAACTCTAAAAACCCTTAAAACCCATCAAAATGTTAAAAACCACTAAAAACATTAAACACTCTAAAAAACCCCTAAAACCAAAAAAGACCCTAAAATCCCTAAAAAATCCTAAAACCCTAAAAAACCCTAAAACCCATCAAAATCTTTAAAAACCATTAAAAGCCCCTGAAAACCTTAAAACCCCTAAAAACCCTTAAAAACCCCAAAAACCCTTAAAACCCCAAAAATGTAGAAAATATCTAAAAATCCTTAAAACGCATAAAAATGAAAAAAAACACTAAAACCCAAAAAACCAAGAAAAAACCTTGAAAACCCCTAAGAACCCTAAAACCCCTTTAAAACCCTAAAACCCTCAAAATCCCTAAAAACCCTAAAACCCAAAAAAATAATTAAAATTCCTAAAAAACACTAAAAATCAATTAAAGCATAAAAAAATACTAAAACCATGAAAAAACCCAGAAAACCATAAAAACCCTTAAAAACATTAAAAAACCCTAAAACCCATAAAATCCCTAAAATAGCTTAAAACTCTAAAACCCCTTAAAACCCCTAAAATGTTCAAAAATTCTAAAAAAAACCTTTAAAACCCTAAAAAACACAAAAAACCCCTAAAAATCCAAAATGCCCCTAAAAACCATGAAAACCCCTAAAAACCATAAAAACCCTGAAAACCCCAAAAAACACTAAAAAATCCCTAAAAACCCTTAAAAATCCAAAAATCATAAAATTCTTAAAAATCCCTTAAAAAGCAATGAAAACATAAATAACCCTAAAAACCATGAAAACCCCCTAAAAACCATGAAAACCCTAAAAAATCATAACTAACCTAAAAATCCTAAAAATCCTTAAAACCTCTAAAAACCTAAGAACAATGAAAATTCTAAAACCCCCTAAAAATCCATGAAAGCATAAAAAACCCTAAATCCATGAAAAACAACTGAAAACCATAAAACCCCCCAAAACCTTAAAAACCACAAAACCCAAAAAACCCTAAAAACTCTAAACCACTTAAAACCCCTAAAAATATTAAAAAACTCAAAAAACCATAAAACCCTAAGGAACTCAAAAAAACCTAATTATTCAAAAGATGATTAAAAATCCTAAAATCCCTCAAAATCCCCAAAACCCCTAAAAACATAAAAATGTTTAAAAAATCATAAAAATTCATGAAAACATAAAAACCCCTTAAAAACCCCTAAAAATCAGAAAAACCCGCAAAAATCTTAAAACCCCCTAAAAACTGCAAAAAAAAATTAAAAACCCTTAAAAACCTAAAATCATTAAAAACCCTAAAACCCTTAAAAACACAAAAAACATTAAAAATATATAATAAAGTAAAAAATCATAAAAACCATTAAAACCCCCTAAAAACCATAAAAACCACTAAAAACCTAAAAAATCCTAAGAACCCATAAAACCTCTAAAAACCAATAAAAACTCAAAAAAAGCTTAAAACCCATAAATATTTAAAAACTCTAAAAAACCTTAAAAACCATAACAAAATAAAAAAACCCTTAAACCTAAAAAGACCATAAAAACCCAATATACCCTAGAAACCCTAAAAATCATAAAAACCCTAGAACCCAAAAACACCTCAAAATCCCAAAAAACTCTAAAAACCATAAAAACCATAAAAATCCTAAAAATCCCCTAAAACATTAATATACCCTCAAAATCCATGAAAACTTAAAAAACTATGAAAAAATATAAAAACCATTAAAACCCCAAAAAAACCTCAAAAACCCTTAAATCCCCAAAAAGACCCTAAAAACCCTGAAAAACACTAAAAAATGAAAATCCATTGAATACCCCAAAAAACCTCAAAATCCCTAAAACCCTAAAAACCCCTAAAACCATAAAAATCCCTAAAATCCATAAAAATCCTAATACCCCCTTAGAGTCCAAGAAAATGTAAACACCCAAAAAACCCTAAAAAACCCCAGAAAGCCATAAAAACCCTCAAAACCTAAAACGACCCTAAAACCCATAAAAACCCTAAAACCCACTAAAAAGTCCAAAAACACTTTAAACCCCTAAAAACGTTTAAAAACTCCAAAAACCCATAAAAATTGTAAAAACTCAAAAAATATTAAAAATCAAAAAAGACTAAAAAACATAATAAACCCTAAAAACCTAAAAACCATAAAAAACCCCTAAAAATATTATAAAAAGAACAAAAAACAATAAAAATATAAAAACCTCTAAAAAAATCCTAAAACCCAAAAGACCCTAAAAACCATTAAAACCCCTAACCCGCAAACCCTTAAAATCCCTAAAACCATAAAAACCATAAAAATCATAGAAACAGCTTAAAATCCATGAAAACATAAAAAACCCCCAAACCCTAAAAAATCACTAAAAACCATAAAACCCCCTAAAAACCTTAAAATCCCTAAATCCCATAAAAACCCTAAAAATAATTAAAAATCTAAAAACCCTTAAAACCCATAAAAGATTAAAAAACTCTAAAAACATTAAAAACCAAAAATCTTAAAAACCCCTAAAAACCCTAAAATACCTGAAAAACTATGAAAACCCCTAAAAACCCTATGAACCTTCAAAATCCTTAAAATTGCTAAAAAACCCTGAAAACCATAAATATCTAATAAACCCATAAAAATCCACAAGAACGTAAAAAACTCTGAAATCCCCCTGAAAATAATAAAAACCCCTAAAACTATAAAAACCCCTAAAGGAACATAAAACCCCTAAAACCAAATAAAAACTCTAAAACCATTTAAACCCCTAAAAGTGTTAAAAAACTCTAAAAAACATCAAAAACTCAAAAAACCCTAAAAACCATGATGAACTTAAAACCCCTAAAAACCATAAAATTTTTAAAAATCCCCAAAAAATGCATGAAAACGTAAAGAACTCTAAAACCCTAAAAACCATAAAAACCCCATAAATAGCATAAAACCCCCCTAAAAACATTCAAATCCCTAAAAACCTAAAAACCACTAAAAACTCTAAAAACACCTAAAAACGTTAAAAAAACTCTAAGAAACCTTAAAAACCCAAAAAACTCAAAAAACCCCCTGAAAACCAAAAAGACCCTAAAAACTATAGAAAACCCTAAAAATCCTAAAACCCCTCAAAGTCCCTATAAACCCTATAAACCCTAAAACTATAAAAATCCTAAAAATCTATAAAAATCCATGAAAAATTAAAAATATCTAAAAACCTTGAAAAATCCCCTGAAAATTATAAAACCACTAAAAACCTAAAAAATTCCTAAAACCCCATAAAAACCAATAAAAACAATAATAATCCTTAAAACCCCTAAAATATTTAAAAACTCTAAAAAATCTTAAAAGCCTAAAAAACTCAAGAAAATCCAAAAAACCCAAAAAGACCCTAAAACCCCTAAAATTCCTAAAAATCCTAAAAGACATAAAATCCTAAAAAACCCCTAAAAATTTATGAAAATAGAAAAAACAATTAAAACCCTGAAAAACCTCTTAAAATCATAAAACCCCTGAAAACCTTTAAAAACCCTAAAACCCCATGAAAACCCTAAAAACCACTAAAACACTAAAAACCATTTAAACACATAAAAACGTTAACTAACTCTAAAAAGACCCTTTTTTGTAAGGAAAATAGAATGTATATGTAGATGGAAGATGAATTACAAATGAATCACCCAAGAGTGAACCAAGATGACCCAAAAACATAAGGTTCAGGGATAGGCAAGCAACCAGAGGAATAAAACTAAATAAAACTCATGGAATACCCAAAGAGGAATAGAAAAACAAGGAATAAAATGAATTGACATGTCCAAAATCTGTGAGAAGTTGACAAACCAAGACACGGGATGCTGCCACCAATAAGAGAACATGAGCCAGTAGTGATCCCAGTGAGTCACACACAATCCAACTATCGGGATGCCGACACTACCATAAGGGCACATGAGATGAGCAAACATGAAGGCGACACCACCACCAATAGCACATGAAATAGTAACAACACAAGAGACCAATAAGTATCCAAACCAATAGAAGATAAAAAAATGAATGCCAAGCTGCCACACTCCAATAGGCTTGAAGCCACCAGTGATAAACATCACACATCGTCACACGAGCACTGCAATGAACTACCTCCAAGAGAAAGGCAGGAAGCCAATAACTAAGGAAATTTATCAAAGAAGTACCACCCAACAAGGAAAACACCACAAGGAACAAAAATACCCATCCCACACACCCAAAAATGCATGCACATACGCACACCCACCTGAACACACACACACATTCACACACAACCTCAAATGCACACACCACCACCCATCGCACCATGCCACTAACCAAAAACACAGATAAAACCGACCCTAAAACCACTACCACCAACAAAACTTACTAGTACAACAAAAATCACCACAAAAGTACACCAAGTAGGCCAACTAGCATCCAAATAACCCGTTGGAACAACCTGCACCCTGCACCCTGCCCTCCCAGCTGCATCCCAACAACTTGCACAACCCATCATCCAGCTGCACCCCAACCCTACAGCCACCCAAACCAGTATCCAACACACCCAACCAACTGAAAATAGAAAACTCCCACCTAGTACCACCATAATGAATGACATCCAACACAATAAAGTAGTCAATAGAAGATCAGCCACCAGCCACCAAGCTTCTTAGCATACCCTGAAAGAAACCCATGAATCACAAGACCTACCACATCAATAATTGTTCCATAAAGACACTAAAACACCCCCACTGAACAAAATTCCATCCCAATAGCACAACCAGCCACAAATCCTTGCATAGAAGCTAGAACAACATTCAAACATAAGGACCTAAAAAGAATCCAAGCACTGAATGTTGTTCCTCATACATCCCAATATCCCTATTATAAAATATCTCTCAAAAACCATAACACACCTACAAATTATCACTAGATATAGCCTCAACCATGTCTCAATCCAACATCCACACCATGTAACTCAGAACCATATGAGAAGCTCCCTAAGAGGCCAACAACCCAATGACACTAGCCTAAAAACCAGAATACCACAACCCATAACACCTCAACAGTGTCCAACCCCACCAATTGTGCAAGAAATAGCTCAAAAACAACCGCCCACCAATATAATCCACATCAAGTAGCTAGATAAACCCAACCCATCTAAAACCACTACCCAACCAAGAAGAACCTACACCAACCACTACATGTCGACCACCCCTACCCCTACCAACCAGCATGATAAGGAGCCCAACCTAAAACACCAGAAGCTCCAAAACCCCCATGAAACCAACCATATTTCACCTGAACAATATCACAAATATTCCCCAGTAGAACCCCTACAACTACCAACACCATCCAACCTATAACTTCCCACCCAAGTAGCAGAAAAACACCTTCTATAAACAATACGACTAGATCCACTCTCTAGTACCAACAACACAACTCCCCCATGCACTCGCAACATTGTATTGACACCACAAAATCCCCAATATAGAAACAACAACAAGAACCCTCCAGCCACAAAACCATATAAAAGAAACTAGGCCAACAACCCAAGCACCAACAGTAATCAAGTAACCCATAACACATCCTTGGCCCAACAAGACCACCACAAACCAAGAAAAAGCCAACCAAACTACAAATCCAAATATTGGAAGCCTCCACCCCAAATTCAAACATGCCAAAAGCCAAAGAAACAAAAAAACGTCCCATAATGCACCAAAAAACCTTCTCTAGAATCAATGACCCCCTACCAAATCCTAATTGACCATTGTATTTGGAAACTTTTTGAAAGACGAAATCTTGGAATGAAGAATCATCTCAAATTTTTACCAAATGAGGCTACCACAATGGAGGGATGAACCATGAAGCCTAGAATTCCTCTCCTTATAAATAGACCGCATCAAAGAAACCAACCCAATTCTTCCCAAAAAAACACCTCATGGAGTCATCCAAGGATAAATTGTTATACCAATAAATTTTGTATGAAAAGGAAGTATCAAAACAATGAAAATTTAAGAGGCCCAAAAAGGATAACCATATATTCTTTGACATCCCATAGTTGAAAAAAAGATGGTTGATATACTCAGTATCCAACCCACAAATAAAGAAACTATTAGGAAAGGGTAACCCTCTCCTATGAAATCTATCTTGAGTAGGCAAGAGGTTAAAAACATCTAACTAGAGAATAAAAGAGTACCTAGTAGGGATAACGTGATTCCAAACTAGACGAAACTAAGGCACCATAGGAGATTTCTCCTGATCTGGAAATTCTAAATAATCATATCCAAGAACCCTTCAGGATCAAGAAAATAAATAATATCCTACCTAATATCCTAGAGGTTAGTAGAAACAGCAAGTATAAAATCCTAAGAACAATTAAAAATGATATCAGAAACTGAAGAAAACTTGGCTAGCCCTGAATCATAAATAATACGATCATTAGTAGATAATCAAATAGGGCCTCTAAGAAGATAAGAATAAAACTAGAGAGAGATATTCACACCATTCTCTATAGAAAAGGAAATATGGTTCTTTAGAAGATCCTGAAGACCCAACAACTTCCTCTATGTCCATGAGAAATTCTATGGGACTTTGGCCACCCAAAACTAAGTGCGACCAAGAAGAAAAATGTGGGCCCAATCCACCCAAATAGAAGTGAAGGATGGATTACAATGATACCAAACATGTATACCCATGGAAACCTTATTCCAATCCTAAACATGATTTACTTCAAGGCCACCCTCCTATTTTGTTTTAGCAACCAAGTCCCAAGCCACTTTAGCTCTGGGGACAACAAGAGAAGGGAATTTTCAAAGAAAACTGTTAAATTTAGCCTCAATGGACTTCACCACTCTCAAAGGAAGAATAAAGTGGTATCATGAATGGGAATGTATACTAAACAAAATAGATTGGACAAGATGAAAAATACCTACAAAAGAAAGAAATTTATTCATATAAACCTTAATTCTTCAAACAATATTCTCCTCCAAAATAACACAGTCCACTGCTCTTAATTTGGTAGTGATAAGAGGCACTCCAAGATAGAAAAGGGGAAGGGAGCCACCTTTAATACCCATTACAGATTCAATGATATTCTGAACCTCTATAGTGAATCTAGCCAAGAACATAATAGATTTATAAAATTCATAGTCAACCCAGATAAGGAAGAAAAATATCCAGAACATTCTTCAAAACTGAAACAGAATCAAAGTTTCCAAACTAAAACAAAATAAGTTCATTCGCAAAATAAAGATGAGAAATAGCAGTCTTACCATAGTGCCAATGAGATTTAAGTGAACTATAGGCCAAAGTAAGAGAATCCAAAATGCACCAAAAGACCACCATGAAAATAACAAATAGAAAGGGAGAAAGTGGATCCCCTTGCCTCAACCCTCTCTTCCTAGGAAAATAGCCTTACAAACAACCATTAATATTCATAGTGAACATAGGGCTTGAAATACACCATTTAATCCATGATGAAAATCTAGTTGGGAAACCAAGAAGATCCAGAGTGTCCCAGATGAACTCCCATCTAACAAAATCAAAATCTTTAAATAAATCAATTTTAAAGTCATAACGGGGAACCCTGAAATCCAAATGATAACCCCACATCAAATCCTATGCAATCAAGATATTATTAGAAATATGCCACCCTTGAATAAAGGATGACCGAGCCTTATTGATTCAAGAAGAAAGGACCAACCTCATTCTGGATACTAGATTCATTGAAATGAACTTGTAGATCATATTGCAGCAAGAGATAGGTCTAAAATTAGTGAGGGAACTGGCATTCGGGACATTAGGAATCATGGAGATGATCAAACCTTTATCCTCCCATATCATCTTCCCAGATGTAAAAAATTCAATCATCACTTCAGAAACTTCATGACCAACCACAAACCATGACCTATGTAAGAACCCTAAAACCCCCGAAAAACCCTAAAACCCCTCAGAATCACTAAAAACCCTGAAAAACCGTAAAAACCATAAAAATTTTAAAAAACCCTAGAAATACATGAAAATATAAAAAACTTTAAAATCCCTGAGAAACCCCTAAAACCATTAAAAACCCCTCAACACCCATAAAAAACCAAAAATCACAAAAAACTCTAAAACCCCTTAAAACCCCTAAATATGTTAAAAACTCTAAAAAAACTTAAAACCCTAAGAAACTAAAGAAATCCTAAAAATCCCAAAGACCCTAAAAACCCTAAAAACACTTCAACACCCAATAAAACCCAAACCCTAAAAAACATAAAAATACCCAAAACCCTAAAATCCCTAAAAACGAAAAAAACCATAAAAATCCATGAAAATGAAAAAAAACCCCTAAAAACCTGGAAATACCCCTAAAAACAATAAAAAATCCAAAAAAAACCTAAAACCCCATAAAATAATATAAACCACTAAAACTCTAAAAACCCCTTAAACCCCTAAAAATGTTAAAAAACTATAACAAACCCCAAACCCCCTAAAAACTAGCCTACGGGGGTTATGTGAGTTGGTTCAAGGCGGTGGCATCCCGTTGTTGAGGTTCCGGGTTCGAGTCCTCACAAAGGCAACGCGCACCATACGCCAGCGATCCTCTCGTCCCCTCGACCCCGTGTGGAACTGGCCCAAGCCCAAGGGTTGGCCACCTTGGGCCTAGCTGGGGACGTGTGGAGCGTAGGTGGGCAGACCAGCTCAATACATCGTTACCCAACACACGTTTAGCCCGCGGGGGTTGGGTGAGTTGGTTCAAGGCAGTGGCGTCCTGTGGCTGAGGTTTCGAGTTCGAGTCCTCACAAAGGCAATGTGCACCATATGCCAGCAATCCTCTCGTCCCCTCGACCCCCTGTGGAACTTTCCCAAGCCTAATGGTTGGCCACCTTGGGCCTAGATGGGGACGTGCGGCGTGCAGGTGGGCAGGCCTGCTCAATACCTCGTTACCCAACAACACATTTGCCCACGGGGGCTGGGTGAGTTGGTTCAAGGTGGTGGCATCCCGTCGTTGAGGTTCTGGGTTCGATTCCTCGCAAAGGCAACGTGCACCATACGCCAGGGATCCTCTCATACCCTCGACTCTGTGGGAACTAGCCCAAGCCCATGGTTGGACACCTTGGGCCTAGCTGGGGACATTCGATAGGGGGTTGGGTAAGGCCGCCTCAATAACCTCTAAACCAATAACACGTTTCTGCTTCTAGGGTTTCAAGACACAAGGATCTGACAGTGATGGTCCTCGATCGTGGAGGTAAGGTTTGTGTACGGCCTTTCCTTGCCGTTGATCTTGAGGCCCCCCCAAATCTGTGTCTGGGAGGTCTGCGGTGGTTGATCTGGTTTTTCTGGCTTGGCGGTGGTCTCTGGAGGATGATAGGAGGGACATGGTGGCTTGGCGTCTGGATTCTCATGGCTGATACAAAGATACATGTTCGATTTCAACTCAATTCTTTTCATGCCACTGTCGAGATTCTAGATTTATGCTTCTTGTTGGATGCTATGTTGGTATTTGGAGGTGTTGTATGTGTTTTTTTGGATGTTTTGGTGATGTTTCTTGGTTTGGTTGTGAGATTCTATTGCTGCTGGATCATGAGCTTGTTGCAAGACGTGATTTCTGGATTATCATGTGGTATTGCATGCGCATGTCTTGTTCTGCTGTGGATTGGTTCTTCTCTTGGCTGCTGGTGATTTATTTCCACTGGTTTTGCTACTGGGTGTGATTTGATGGAATGTTGGATGTTTTATGGCTGAGATGTGACGAAATTTTTGTTCTTACTTCTGCTGGCGGTGGTTCTGGAAATGGGTGTGCGGGAAAATGCTGGTGCTTTATGTTTTCTAGCATTGGTTCTATGTTGTTGGATATGGATCTGAATGGCGTGGAGATGCTCGCTGCTATGGAGGCTGGTGTTTTTGGTGCTGATGTTTTGTTGTTGTTGGCTGTGAGTCTCCTTTGTGGGAAGTTGTCAGGTGCTGGAAGGTGTATTGCTGGTCTCTGGTTACTGTTTAGCAGGAAAGTGTGGAAGGGATGTGGCTCTATGACTCTGCTTGCTGGTTGCTGGTTGTTGTTTGGCTAGGAGGTGATGGATGCTGGTTTTTCTGAGTTTGGATGCTGGTTGTTGGTTAGCTATGAGCTGTTGGATGCTGGTTGATGTCGGATGATGGTGGTGGCTGCTTGGTTGTGTGTGTTTTTTTTCTTTTTTTGCTTTTCTTTTTTGATTTTCTTTTTTTTTTGCGTGAGTTGTAAGGGGTTTTCGGGTGTGGGTTGTTTGACCCCTCCCCTCCCTTGTCTGCGGTGTCTCTTTTTTTCTTACTAATAAATTTGGGGGGGGGGGGGGAATAGCTCGACCCTCACATCTTCCTTGCCCCTAAAAACTACAAAAAAAACCCCAAAAGACCCTAAAACCCCAAAAAACCCCCCAAAAGACCCTAAAACCCCCCAAAAAACCTAAAACCCAGGAAAAACCCTAAAAACCTTAAAATCACTAAAACCCTTAAAAAACCTCCAAAAAAATAAAATCCTAAAAACCACTAAAAATCCATGAAAACTTAAAAAACCCTAAAACCCCTGACCCCCCCGAAAAGTATAAAAACCCCTAAAAACATTACAAAACCCATAAAACCCTAAACCCACTAAAAATCTAAAAACCCTTAAAACCGCTAAAAATGTTTGAAAACTCTAAAAAACCTTAGCAACCCAAAAAACCTCAAAAAAACCCAAAAATCACCAAAAGAACCTAAAACCCCAAAACCCCCTAAAACCATAGAACCCCCTAAAACCCCTAAAAACCCTCAAAATCCCTAAAAACCCTAAAAATGATAAAAATCATAAAACCCCTAAAATCCAATGAAAATGTAAAAAACCCTAAAAACCATAAAAACCCTAAAACCCCCTCCAATCCATAAAAATCCATAAAAACATTAAAAATCTTAAAAAACTATAAAAACCCTAAAAACCCACTAAAAACTCTAAAAACCCTTAAAACCCTTAAAAAGTTAAAAAAACTATAAAACCCTTAAAACCCTAAAAAACTCGAAAAACCCTAATTACCCAAAAAAAACTAAAAATCCTAAAAACCCTAAGAAAATCTTGACCCTAAAACCCATGAAAAACCCAAAACACCATCAAAATTCCAAAAAACCCAAAAAACCATAAAAATCCTAAAAAAACCACTAAAAATTAATGAAAACTGTAAAAAATCCTAAAACCCCTAAAAAACCCTAAGAGCCATAAAAACCTCTAAAAATAATAAAAACCCTAAAAACCCTTAAAAACCCTAAAAAATAAAAAAAACTCTAAAAACATTTTAAATCCCTAGAAATGTAAAAAAACTCTCAAAAACCTCTAAAAACCCAAAAAGACCCAAAAATCCCTAAAACCCCCTAAAACCCCCGAAAAACCCCCCAAAACCATCAAAATCTCTAAAAACCCTAAAAACTCTTTAAAATCATAAAAAACCTAAAAATACCCTAAAAATCTAGGAAAACATAAAAAACCATAGCAACCTTGAAAACCCCTTGAAAACCATAAAAATGACTAAAAACCTTTAAAAACCCTAAAAATCCATAAAAACCAAAAAATACACTAAAAACTCTAAAAACCATTAAAACCCATTAAAATGTTTATAAACTCTAAAAAACATTAAAAATCCAAAAAAACACTAAAAAAAAACCCAAAAAACACGAAAAGAGTCTAAAAACCCTAAAAACCTTTGAAAAACCCTAAAAAACCTGAAAATCCCTAAAACCCCTAAAAACTAAAAATTCCTCAAAAACCCCTAAAAAACCTTGAAAACATAAAAAACCCTAACAACCCTAAAAATCCCCTGAAAACCATAAAAACCCCTAAAACCTTAAAAACCTGTAAAATGAAATAAAAAATCAAAAATAATTAAAAACTCTAAAAACCCTAAAAACCACTAAAAACATTCAAAATAATAAAAAAACTTTAAAATCCCTAAAAACTCAAAAAACCCCTAAACAACCAACATGACCCTAAAACTCCTAAAAATCCTCAAAGTCCTTAAAATTTCTAAAAAAACCTAAAAACCACAAAAATCCTAAAGATACCTAAAAATATCAAAAAACATAAAAACCCTTAAAACCCAAAAAGACCCCTAAAAACCCCAAAAAAATCCAAATTCCTAAAAACCCAAAAAACCCTAAAATGGGTTAAAACCCTAAATAATCCCTAAAAATAAAAGAAAACATAAAAACCCCTAAAGACATGAAAAACCCCTAAAAACATAAAAACTGTCAAAAATCGTAAATACCGTAAATACCCAAAAAACCCACTAAAAACCATTAAAACCCCTAAAACATTAAAAACTTTAAAAACCATAAATACCAGAAAAATTCAAAAAAAACTCCTAAAAACCCTAAAAGTGCCTAAACCCCTAAAAACCACTAAGAACCCTCAAAATTTCTAAAAACCCTAAAAACCATAAAAATCCTAAAAACCCTAAAATCCATGAAAACATAAAAAACTCAAAAAAACCATAAAATTCCATGGAAACCATAAATACCATAAAACAATAAAAACCCCTAAATATATTAAAAACCTTAAAAACCCATAAAACTCTAAAAACCCAATAAAAACCCTTAAAACTCAAAAAATGTTTAAAACACTAAAAAATTTAAAAACTCTAAAAACTCAAAAAAACACTAAAACCCCAAAAGACACTAAAAACCCCAAAACCCCTAAAAATCATCAAAATCAACAAGAACAATAAAAAACTATTAAACCCATAAAAATATTAAAAAACACCTAAAAATCCATGAAAACATAAAATACCAAAAAAACTGAAAAAAACCCTTGAAAACCATAAAACCCAAAAAAAACATTAAAAAAACGACAAAACCCCTAAAACCCCAAAAAAGACTCTAAAACCTCGAAAACCACTGAAAACCCCTAAAAGCCCTATAAACCCCTTAAACCCTAAAAATCCCTAAAAACCCTAAAAACCTTAAAAACCATAAAAATACTAAAAAATCACCAAAAATATATAAAGATGTAAAAAACCCAAAAATCCCGGAAAACCCCCCCAAAACCATAAAACCCATAAAAACCCTTAAAACCCACAAAAAACTCGAAAAACCCTTAAAATGTTTAAAACTCTAAAAAACCTTAAAACCCCTTAAGAACTCAAAAAACCCAAAAAGACCCAAAAAAACATGAAAAACACTAAAAAAACCCTAAAAACAATAAAAACCATCAAAATCCCTAGAAACCCTAAAAAACCATAAAAACCCTACAAGTCCTAAAAAACCCCTAAAAAGACATGAAAATGTAAAAAACATAAAAACCCTAAAATCCATGAAAACTTTGGAAAACTATAAAAACCCCTAAAAAAATTTAAAAACCTAAAATCCCATAAAAACCCTAAATACCTCTAAAAACTCTAAAAAACCTTAAAACCCTGAAAATAATTAAAAACTCTAAAAACCTTTAAAACCCTAAAAAACTAAAAAAACCATAAAAACCCAAAAGACCCTAAAAATCCTAAAAAACACTAAAACCCTAAAAACCCCTGAAATACACTAAAACCCCTCAAAATCCTTAAAAACCCTAAAAATCCTAAAAATCCCCTAAAAATCCATGAAAAAGAAAAAAAATCCTAAACACCCGAAAAAACTCTCGAAACCCATAAAAGCCTTAAAAACCCCATAAACCCCTAAAAACCACTAAAAACTATAAATACCCGTAAATCCCCTAAAAACATTAAAAAACTCTAAAAACCTTAAAAACCATAAAAACTCAAAAAAAAACCCCCTAATAACCCATAAAGACCCTAAAAACCCTATAAGACCCTAAAACCCCTAAAACCCCTAAAAAACCCTAAAAACCCTAAAAAACCCTAAAAACCCTAAAAACCAAAAAATCCAAAAAATCCCTAAAAATCCATAAAAACGTAAAAAACCCTAAAAACCCTGAAAAACCCCTGAAAACCATAAAAACCCTAAAAACCCAAAAAACCCTAAAACCCCATAAAAACCCTAAAAACCCACTTAAAACACTAAAAACCTTTAAAACCCTAAAATTGTTAAAAAAACTCTAAAAACCTTTAAACCCCAAAAAACTCAAAAGAAACCATAAAACCCCAAAACATTCTAAAACACTGAAAAACCTTAAAAACATTAAAAGGGCAAAAAAATCCCTCAAAATTCCTAAAATCTCTAAAAACCCTAAAAACCAAAAAAACCTAAAAACCCCTATAAATACATGAAAATGTAAAAACCCCTAAAAGACCCCTGAAAATCATAAAACACCGTAAAAACCATAAAAGGCCTAAAAAGCTAAAAAACCCTAAAAAACCACTACAAAATCTAAAAAACCTTAAAAACCATAAAACACTCAAAAAAACTCTAAAAACCCAAAAGACCCTAAGAACCCTAAAAACACTAAAACCCCTAAAACCCCCTAAACCTTCAAAATACCTAAATTCCCTAAAAATCCTAAAAATCCTAAAAATCTAAAAAACCCCATAAAAATACCTGAAAATATATAAAAGACTAAAAATAATGAAAATCCCCTAAGAACCATAAAAACTGCTAAAAACCTTGAAAACCCCTAAAATCCCATAAAAACCTTAAAACCCACTAAAAAACCTTAAAACCCCAAAATATTAAAAAAACTAAAAACATTAAAAACCCTAAAAAACTAAAATAACCAAAAACCATAAAAACCCTGGAAACCCCTAAACCCCTAAAAATTATTAAAATCCTTTAAAATACCTAAAAATACTAAAACCCCCTAAAACCCCTAAAATATACAGAAATTTAAAAAGCCATAAAAACCATGAAAAACCACTGAAAACTATAAAAACCCCTAAAACCATTAAAACCATAAAAAACATAAGTCCCCTAAAACCACTAAAAACTCTAAAATCCCTTAAAACCCCTAAAAATGTTAAAAAACTCTAAAACCATTAAAAACCTAAAAAACCGTGAAACCCAAAAAGAACCGTAAAACCTTGAAAACCCTTAAAAACCCTAAACCCCCCTAAAAATAAAAAAACCAAAAAAAACATAAAAATCTTGAAATACCACTAAAAATCCATGAAAACATAAAAAAGTAACTAAAAACCCTGAAAATCCCCATGAAACCATAAAACCCCCAAAAACCTTAAAAAACCCAAAAAGCCCTTCAAAACCCAAAAACCGACTAAAATCTCTAAAAATCCTTAAAACCCCTAAAAACCTAAAAACCCCTAAAAACCTTAAAAACCCCTAAAAATCCTAAGAACTCATAAAACCCCCTAAAAACCTCAAAATAGCTAAAAACCATAAAAACCATAAAAATCCTAAAAACCCCTTAAAATCCATGAAAACATAAAAAAACATAAAAACCCAGGAAAACCCCTGAAAACCATAAAGACCCATAAAAAACCATAAAATCCCAAAATCCCATAAAAACCCTAAAATCCACTAAAAACTCAAAAAACATTTTAAACCCCTAAAAATGGTAAAAAAACTCTAAAAACATTTAAAACCCTTAAAACACCAAAAAAACCATAAAACCCAAAAGACCCTAAAACACTAAAAAAAACCCTGAAAACCCTAAAACCCTCAAAATCCATAAAAACAAATCCTAAAAAAACTCATAAAAATCCACGAAAACATAAAAAACTCTAAAAATCCTGAAAGACCCCTGAAAACCATAAAAAACTCTAAAAATCATGAAAGACCCCTGAAAACTATAAAAAACTCTAAAAACCTTTAAAAACCCTAAAAATCCCTAAAATCCCTAAAAACCACTAAAAATCTAAAATCCCTTAAAATCCTAAAAATTTTAAAAAACTCTAAAACTTCTTAAAAACCCAAAAAACTCTAAAAACTCTAAAAACCCAAAAATACCCTAAAAACACTGTGATGAAAGATGCACGGGGGACCCTATCTTGACGGCGTAGGGTAGTGAATGAAAAATATGGTTCAGGGATAAGTGGCGGATGATAGAGTTGGATAGTGGAAGAAAGTAGTCAGTCAATGCTATATAGAGTGTGACCTACTACTTAGACAACACATTCAAGGGAGGGATGTGATGACCAATCCACACAACAACAGACTTGGGTTGAGGCGTGAAATTGGGGACTCTGTGATCTTAAATCACCAATCTAACTTATAGATTGAAAAAAAAAGAATACACAAGGGAAAGGAGAGAAAATAATGATCCTCATAATGGAGAGAATAAACTCGTAGAGTTTCAATAATGAAATCTTGAATTAGAATACAATGCCATGGGTGGCTATTTATAGACAAGGTGTGACATAAAAGGTCAAGGACCTAATACCCTAAAGTCATAAAGCCTATTCCTACCTTGTCCCCTTAATGTGAAAAAATTAAAGTCTAATAATGAATTTTAGGAAAAGTATCACATGTCTTTCCACCCATAACCCACTGGATTTGACTTTGAGTACCTAGCCCACTGGATTTGAATTTGGTGTCCAAAGATACCAATCTAGAATTCTCCATGTGGGAAAGGATTAAAAAATTCATG
Organism: Viscum album; assembly: GCA_963277665.1. Taxonomy (NCBI): domain Eukaryota; kingdom Viridiplantae; phylum Streptophyta; class Magnoliopsida; order Santalales; family Viscaceae; genus Viscum; species Viscum album. The sequence continues at coordinate 1,883,122,924 of OY728141.1, read as the reverse complement.
TAACCATGTGGGACAAGCTTTAAACATCATTTTTGGCCTTGAATAAGTGAGATAATAGGCCCATTTTCTCTATCCATGCAAGGAATATCCATTTGGCCTTTAATAAATCAAGATGGGTACCCATTGTAGCATTCAACCTCTTTAATCTCCCTCACGTCATTAGTCCTTTAAAATCCAACTCCTCTACCCAGGAAATTGACTTGGTTCCTTCGAAATGTTTCTGATCACCCCCCCTCTTGAAAATGATTCTTCCTAGACTCTTTATCCTCTACTCCAAAAAATAGTGAAAGACCAGAAACATTGAAAGTGGCACTTAAACCATACTCACCTAGCAGAGCTATCTTGTAAGCATTGTTGTTAATCTTCTCGAGCACTCAGAAAGGTTTGTCTCCTCAAGGCATGAGTTTTGATTTCCAATTGTCCTGAAATCTTTCCTTCTGTATATGAATCTAGACTAAGTCATCGAGTTCAAACAACACTTTCTTGAAACCCTTTTTTTCATGATCAATGTATTTCTAGGTCATTCACTCGATATTTTTCTTTTCCTTTTCATGGAGTTTCTTGATGAATTCAACACACCCTTTGGAATTCATATTAGTTTATTCCTATATGGTAAAAGGGACTAGATCAATAGGGGAAAGGGGTTAAATCAATAAACAATTTCAAATGGGGAATATTGTGTAGTGGAATGCTTGGACTAGCTATATGAAAATTTCATATGTGAAAGAAACTCCTCCAAATTCATTAGATTCTTCTTGATATTTGTTCACAAAAAGGGATGATAGTGCCTCATTCACCACCTTAATTTTTCCATTAGTTTGTGGATGAAAAGTAGCAAAGAATAATATCTTTGTACTCAGTTTGGCCTCTTGTAGGTTGTTGGTACAACCTCCTCCTTTATTGGACATCATCAAAATCACCATCAATGTTTTTCATCTACTCCTCCATGATGTGAGGATATGTGGTGACGGATCACGTCGTGGGTTATCATGGATCATAATTGGGCTTGGTTGATTCTTCAAGTTTTCAATCCTCTCATGTAGCACCACCAACATATTATCAAGAAGCTTCTCAAAATTATTCACCAAATCTTTCTTTTTGAGATGCGTAGATTTTGGTTCGGGAGATCTACTTTGTCTTCCTTTATTGCTAGCATGATAAATTCTCTTCCCATAATCTTCTGCAATGATATGTTACACAAACAAAAACACACTTGGGGAGAAACACACACAAAGATACACACACTCACACATGAGACACACACAAATACAAGATACACACACTCACACATATAAGATATACACACTGAAGAACACAAGGATACACACTCATGCACAAACGATATACACCCTCACACAAAAAATATTTACACACTTATACACACAAGGATACACACTCACACACGCAATATATACACACTCTTGAACACAAGGATGCACACTAACACATGCAAGACACACACACACAAGAATATATTTTTTTAATTTGTCTCCACTCTCAACACTTAATTAAAATCTCAAGCTATTATGAAATCTAATACCTTGTATTTGGAGATCACATGCCACAAATCCTTCCCAAATCAAGATTGTGTTGGAAGATGATCTGACACAACCTGTTTGAGTGGTAAAAGTCAACAAAATGGTAATATTTTAAAAATAGGGTAGAAAATATAGGTATAGTTGAAGAATGGGTAGAAAGGTGGTATGTGGGTTTTGCCTAATTTTTCAATATAAGAAAAATTAATAAAAATATGATCAAAAAATGATATGGTGATGAAGTAAAAATGATGGATAAAGTTATGTATGGAAATGGAAAGTACTAATAATATAAATCATGAAAAAAGAGTAATTGTATTCACCTTTTCCTTTTCTCTTTTTTGTCAAATCTCACCAAAAGTGTTGTGCATAGTGTTTTAAAGAACAATATGATGAATGGAGAGAAAGAAATTCTTTTTTAAATCCCTAAAAGAAAGGATGTGCTTAATTTCCAAAAGAAAAAAAGATTATTTGAGGGAATTTTATTTTTTATTTTTTAATTTTTTATATAAATCGCATAAAGAGAATTAAATGCGAAAAGAAGATGAATGAATAATTGGCTCAATGTAAAAATATTTCAATCTTGCACAACATAGGCCAATTATTGAGGTTTTTTTAAAGGGATTTTTTAATGGGTGGATAATAAAGAAAGATAAGAAGGATAATGGATATATAGGATAGAAAAAGGGTGATAGATGCCTACCTTGTCAATAAGAGCTATGATACCAACTAATGCGAGATGCATAGGGTGGCCAAATCTTCATGTCTTATGGATGTAGATGATAGATATGGTTCAAGACCAAGTGGAAGATGATGGAGTTGGACAGTGGAAGCAAGTAGTCAATCAATTCCATATGGAGGGTGACCTACTACTTAGAAAACACACTCAAGGGAGGAATGTGATGACCAATCCACACAACAACGTACTTGGTTGTGGTATGAAATTAGGGGCTTTGTGATCTTGGATCACTAATCTAACTTGTAGATTGATAAGGCAAGAATACACAAGAGAAAGGGAAGAAAATAAAAAACCTAAAAATGTGGAGAATAAACTCACATAGCTTCACTAATGTAAACTTGAATAATAATACAATGCCATGGGGTGGCTATTTATAGTCAAGGGGCGACATAAAAGGTCAAGGTCCTAGTACCCTAGATTCATAAATCTTATTCCTACTTTGTCCCCTTAAATTCAAAAAGTAAAAAATCTAATAACGAATTTTGGGGAAAGTGGCACATGTCTTTCCACCCATAGCCCATCATATTTCACTTTGAGTACCTAGCCCACTAGATTTGACTTTGGTGTCCAAAAATGCCAATCTAGAATTCTCCATGTGGGTAAGGCTTCTAAAATTCATGGAACCCTATGGGAAAAGATTTAAACATCATGTTGGGCCTTGAATAAGTGAGATAATAGGCCCATTTTCTTCATCCATGAAAGGAAAGATTCATTAGACCTTTAATGAAGTGAGATGGGATCCCATTGTAGCATTCAACCACTTTAATCTCCGTAGTGTTATCAGACCTTTCAAATCCAACTCCTCCCCACCTGGGAAATTGACTTAGTGTCTTCGACATGGTTCTTATCACCTTGAGAACCCCAAAACCCAAAATACCCTCGAAAACCCTAAAACCCATCAAAATCCCTAAAATCCCTAAAAAACCCAAAAACCCATAAAAATCCTAAAAACTCCTAAAAATCCATGAAAACATAAAAAACCCAAAAAACCCTGAAAAACCCCTAAAAACCATAAAACCCATGAAAACCATAAAAACCCTAAAATAAATAAAACCCCTAAAACCACTAAAAACTCTAAAAACCCTTAAAACCCCTAAAATTGTTAAAAAACTCTAAAAAATCTTTCAAACCATAAAAACTCAAAAAAACCCAAAAAACCCAAAAGACCTTAAAAAATAAGAAATACCCTAAAAACCCTGAGAACCCTCAAAATCCATAATATCCCCCAAAAACCCTAAAATCCATAAAAATCCTAAAAACCAATAAAAATCCATGAAAATTTAAGAAACCTAAAAAACATGAAAAAATCCCTAAAAACCATAAAAATCCATTAAAAACATAAAAAAATAAAAACCTAGAAAAAACCCTAAAAACCCAGTAAAAATCGAAAAACCCTTTAAACCCCTAAAAACGTTAAAGAACATTAAAAACCCTTAAAACCCCTTAAAAACTCAAAAAAACTATAAAACCCCCAAAATACCCTAAAACCCGGAAAAAACTTAAAAACACAAAAAAACCCTAAAAATCATAAAAACCAAAAAAACCCCTAAAAATACATGGAAACATAAAAAATACTAAAAACCCTAAAAACCATAAAAACCCACGAAAACCGTAAAGATTACTTAAAGCCCAAAAATACCCTAAAACCCCAAAAGACCCTAAAAATACTAAAAACCCTAATAACACTCAAAATACCTAAAACCCATTAAAAACCCTAAAACACTAAAAACCATAAAAATACTAAAGAACCCATAAAAATCACTAAAAATGTAAAAACCTTAAAAACCTTAAAAACCCACTAAAACCCATAAAACCCCCTAAAACATTAAAAACTCTAAAAATCCATAAAACCCCTAAAAACCCAATAAAAACTCTAAAACCCCATAAGACCCCTAAAAATGTTACAAACTCTTAAAACCCTTAACAACCCTAAAAAACTCAAAAAACCCCCCGAAAACCCCAAAAAAGACCCTAAAACCCCCTAAAAACACCTAAAACCCCTAAAAACCCCTAAAAACCCTAAAACCCTGAAAACCCCCAAAAAACCCATAAAAATCCATAAAAACCATAAAAACCCTAAAAACCTATAAAAACCTATAAAAACCCTAAACAACCACTAAAAACTCTAAAAACCATTAAGACCCCTAAAATTGTAATAAAACTCTATAAAACCATAAAACCCCTAAAAAATCAAAAAAAGCAAAAGGACCCTAAAAACACTAAAAAACCATAAAACACTAAAAGCCCTTGAAAAAAAAATTTAACCCATAAAATCCCAAAAAAAACCCTAAAAACCCTAAAAACCATAAAAATTCTAAAACTCATGAAAATAAATGAAAATGTAAAAAACCCTAAAGCCCTGAAAACTCCTAAAACCCCTAAAAAACTTAAAAACCCTAAAACCCCTTTAAATGACTACAACCCACTAAAAACTCTAAAAACCCTTAAAACCCCTAAAAATTTAAGAAATGAGATGGCGGCACACTCTACTGGATATCGCTCTCACTCGACGCTTCTCCCAGGTCTTCCCTGAGTTTCTTCTCGGGATCTTGGTGCTGGATTCTTTCTTCCTCGACGATGGGTCTCTCTGACCACGCTCTTCATTCTCAAGATGGCGATAGTGTTTGGTTTTTGGCTGTTTCATTCTCTCCATTCCTTGCTCTGGATCTCGGCTTTGGATGGACTTCTCTACTGGCATGCCTGGGTTTGGTCAGATTTGAAGGTTGTGCGAGTTGTTGTGGTTTCAGATTAGGCTGATCTGGCTTGCGGAGAAGAAATCCTCTCCTCAGAGACCAGATACCTTGCTGGATTTCTACCATGGTTTGGGGTTGACTTTGCAGATCTTGGCCCTCAGGAGGATCTGCGGAGTCTGGGACCTCTTCGATGTTGCGGGTACTGGAGTCACGGCTTCTGGCTTTGATGGGTGATTCCTGGAGTCACTATTTTTGTGAGATGTCATGGCAAGGAGGTGCAAATGATCTTGACTCGGCAGCAGATTGTGCAGAAGATGTCGACCAGTTGGTCTGCGCAGAGGATCCAGAGGGTTTTGCGTCGATCTGCTGGTGGTGTGCTCGGTCCTATGGCTTGCACTTACATATTTTCTCGTCAACAACTCACACATAGGGTTCAGGTTTGGTTCTCTAGTTCCTTGGATTTGTCTACTTTTCATGCTGTTGTTTCTAGGTGTCTTAAGCGGTGCTGGGATCTGGTTGTATTGCTTGTCTTTGTCTCCTCGTGGTATCAAAACGGCTTCTTTAGTCCCTGGTTTTCTGCTGGTTTTCTTGGCTCGAGACTGCCTTTTGCTGGAAGGGCTATTTGGGATGTGGTGCTGGAGATTCTTTACCCCTGGTTATGCTTTGTTGGTCTTGTGTGTGTTAATTTGCTGAGATATATTGATAATGATGTGTGTGTGTTTGGTGCTGGTGATCCTGTACTTCCGAGAATGTCTATGTCTGGTGTTGTGGTGATGGCTGAGCTGGTTGGTCCTTGGCTGAAAGTGGGAGCTGGTAATTATAGAGATGTTGTTGGATTGTTTGTGTTTTTTGGTAATGCTGTTGTGGGCTGGTTTCTATTTGGCTGGAATGCGATGAAGTTTGCGGGTTGGATTTTGGTGTTACTGGTTCTGTGTTGCTTGTGGTGGAACTTCTTGGTGAGGAGGTGTTGGATGCTGGATTTTGTGAGAATGGATTATGGATGTGAGCTCTGGTTTCTGGCTTTTGTGTGTTTCTGGTGCTGATGGTTATGTGATGCTGGTGGTGGCTTGTTTCTGTGAGAAGTTGATAGATGCTGGTATTTGTGAAGTTAGAAGCTGGTCATTTCTTTGTAGAGAGCTGCTAGATGCTGGACACTGCTGGATGAGGGTGTTGGTTGCTGTTTGGACCTTGGTGTGCTTTCTTGGTTTCTCTCTTTTTTTATCTTTCTTTTTTTGGCGTGGGTCGTAAGGGGATTTTGGGTGTGGATTGTTTAACCCTTCCCCTCACTTGTCTGTTGTGTCTCCTTTTTTATTTCTAATAAATTTGGGGGGGTCAGGAATAGCCCGACCCTCACATCTTCCTTTCCCTAAAAACATTAAAAAAATCAAAAAAAACCTTGAAAAACAATAAAAACTCAAATAAAACCCTAAAACCCCAAAAAGACACTAAAAACCCTGAAAAACACAAAAGACCATAAAAACTGTTGAGAAATCCTAAAACCTTCAAAATCACTAAAAACCCCCAAACCCCTAAAAACCATAAAAATCTTAAAACCCCTAAAAATCAATGAAAATGTAAAAAAACCTAAAAAACCTTGTAATAACACTAAAAATCATAAAGACCCTAAGAAACCTAAAAACCTTTAAAACCCTAAAATCCATTAAAAAATCTAAAAACCCATAAAACCTCTAAAACGTTAAAAAACTCTAAAAAACCTTAAAACCCTAAAAAACTCAAAAAAACACTAAAACCCAACAAACCCCTAAGAAATGCTAAAAACCCTAAAAATCCCTAAAAACTCTAAAAAATATATAAAAATGTAAAAAATCCAAAAAATCTAAAAAAACCCCTGAATAAAACCCCTAAAAATGACAAAAAACTCTAAAAACCCCTAAAATGTTAAAAACATCTAAAAACCCTTAAAACTAAAAAAAAGACCCCTAAAAATCCAAAAAAACCTTAAAAACCTTGAAAACCCCTAAAAACCTCTGAAAAATGTTAAAAACATTAAAAATCCCCAAAACCCCTAAAAACCAAAAAAACCTACAAACTTACTAAAAATCCATGAAAACATTAAAAACCCAAAACCCCGCCTAAAAACCATAAAAACCACTAAAAACTCTAAAAACCCATAAAAAACCATAAAACCACTAAAAAAATCTTAAAAACCTTAAAACCAATTTTTTTTTAAAAACTCTAAAAAAACCTTAAAAACCTTAAAAAAATAAATAAAAATCCAAAATCCCCAAAAGGCCTAAAAAACCTGGGAAAACCCTAAAATCCCTTGAAAAACCCTAAAACCATAAAAATCACTAAAAATACTTCAAAAAAAACAACAAAAATGATATAACCCCCCTAAAATCCATGAAAATGTAAAAACCTAAAAAAACTAGAAAACCCTCTGAAAAACATAGAAAACCATAAAAACCCATAAAACCCCATAAAAATATTAAAAACCCAGTAAAAACTCCAAATACATTAAAACCCCTAAAAATGTTAAAAAACACTAAAAACCCATAAAACCCTAAATAACTACCCCCCCTAAAACCCACAAGACCCTAAAACCCCAAAAAACCCAAAAAACCCAAAAAAAACCCAAAAAACTCTAAAACCCCAAAAAAACATAAAAACCCTAAAAAACCTTGAAAACTATAAAAACCCCTAAAAACCTTAAAAACCCTGAGAATCCATAAAAACCCTAAAACCCACTAAAAACTCTAAAAACCCTTAAAACCCCTAAAATGTCAAAAAACCCTAAAACCCTTAAAAACCCAAAAAAATCAAGAAAAAATCTTAAAAATACAAAAAAACTAAAACCCCTAAAAACCCCTAAAAACCCTGAATACCCCTGAAAAACCCTAAAAACCCTCAAAATCCCTAAAAACCATAAAAACCCTAAAAATAATAAAAATCCTAAAAAGACACTAAAATTCCATGAAAACATAATAAACCTTAAAAATAATGAAAATCCCCTGAAAACCATAATAACCCTTAGAAACCCTAAAAATCCTAAAAACCTATAAAACCCCTAAAAACCCACTAAAACACTAAACCCCTAGAAATGTTAAAAAACTCTAAAAACCCTTAAAACCCTAAAATTAAAAAAAAAACACTAAAATCCCAAAAGACCCTAATACCCTTGAAAAACCCTAAAAAACCTAAAACCATTGAAAACCCTTAAAAACCCTCTAAATCCCTAAAAACCATAAAAACCATAAAATTATAAAAACCCCCTAAAAATCCATGAAAACGTAAAAAAACCTAAAACAGTGAAAACCCACTAAAATTTTTCTAAAACCATATAAAGACCCTAAAAACCTAAAATATCCTAAAATATTAGAAAAAACCATAAAACACTCAAAATCCCTAAAAATACTTAAAAACCCTAAAATCCATAGAACCATAAAAATGCTAAGAAAACCCCAAAAATCTATGAAAACATAAAAAACCTAAAACCCTTAAAACCTGAAAACTATTGAAACCCCTAATAACTAAAAATATCCTAAAATACTAGAAAAAAATAAAAACACTCAAAATCTTTAAAAATACTTAAAAACCCTAAGAACCATAAAACCATAAAAATACTAAGAAAACCCCAAAAATCTATTAAAACATAGAAAACCTAAAACCCTTAAAACCTAAAAACTATTGAAACCCCTAAAAACATTAAAAAGCTCTAAAAACCCATAAAACCCTAAAAACCCTCTAAAAACTCAAAAACCCTCAAAACCTCTAAAAACATTAATAAACTCTAAAAACTATAAAACCCCCCAAAAACTCAAAAAAACCCATAAAGACCCAAAAAGACCCTAAAAAACCTAAAAATCCATGAAACCCCAAAAAAACTCAAAAATCCTTAAAAACCCAAAAAAAATCCTAAAACCCAAAAAAAACTAAACCCCCTAAAAATCCATGGAAACATAAAAAAACCCTAAAAACCATAAAAAACCCTAGAAACCATAAAAACCACTAAAAACCATAAAAACCATAAAACCCTATAAAAATACTAAACAATCACTAAAAACTATAAAAACCATTAACAACCCTAAAATGTAAAAAAACTCTATAAAAACCATAAAGCCTCTAAAAAACTCAAAAAATACTCTAAAAATCTAAAAAGACCCTATGAACATTGAAATACCCCAAAAACCCAAAAACCCACTAAAAACAATAAAAACCCCAAAATCCCAAAAAAACCCGAAAAACCAAAAAACCATAAAATTCCTAAACACCCCTTAAAATCCATAAAATTGTAAAAATTCCAACCCCCCCTAAAAAACCCCTAAAACCATAAAAACCCCTAAAACCTTAAAAACCCTTGAAACCCCATAAAAACACTAAAACCCACTAAAAATTGAAGAAATTGATAAAAACCCTAAAAACATTAAAAACTCAAAAAAACCATTGAAAACCCTAAAAAACTCAAAATAACCCTCTAAAAACCCCAAAGACACTAAAATCATGAAGACCCTAGAAACCCCTAAAACCCTCAAAATCTCTAAAACTCCCAAAAAACCTACAAACCATAAAAAACCTAAAAAACCCCTAAAAATTAATGAAAACAAAAAAACCCTGAAACCCTAAAAACTCCTAAAAACCACAAAACTCCTAAAAACCTTAAAATACCTAACAACCCTAAAAACCCATTAAAAAATATAAAACAACCTAAAACCACTAAAAATACTAAAAACTCTAAAAAACCTTAAAACTATAAAAAAATCAAAAAAATCCTAAAACCCTAAAAAGTCCCTAAAAACTCTAAAAACCCTAAAAATACCTAAAAACTCTAAAAATCCTAAATGGTATAAAAATCATTAAAACCCCTAAATACCATAAAAACGTAAAAACACTAAAAACCATGAAACCCCTGAAAATGATAAAAACCCCTAAACCCCCTAAAAATCTTAAAAAACCCTAAAAACCCATAAAAACCCTAAAAATGACTAAAAACTCTAAAAACCCTTTAAACCCCTAAAAATGTTAAAAACCTCAAAAAAATGTTAAAAACAAAAAAAAACTAAAAGAAACCCTAAAATCCAAAATGTCCTTAAATCCCATAAAAACCTAAACACCCTAAAAACCTCTAAACACGCTAAAACCCTAAAAATCCCTAAAAACCCAAAAAACCCAAAAAATCATAAAAACCTAAAAATCTCCTAAATATCCATTAAAACATAAAACCACCTAAAAACCTTGAAAACCCTTGAAAACCATAAAAACCCCTAAAAACATTAAAAAACACTGAAACCCCATAAAACCACTAAAAACATTTAAAACCCCTAAACCCCTAAAAATGTTAAAAAAACTTTAAAAAACCTTAAAACCCCTAAAAACCTCAAAAAACCCTAAAAACACAAAAAGGCCGTAAAATCCTAGAAAACCCCTAAAAACCCCAAAAACCCCTCAAGATCCCTAAAAAACCTTAACCCTAAAAACCAAATAAATCCTCAAAAACTCCTAAAAATTCATCAAAACATAAAAAACACTAAAAACTCCTAAAACCATAAAAACCTTAAAACACATAAAACCCCTAAAAATCCTCTAAAAACTCTAAAACCATTTAAACCCATAGAAACGTTAAAAAACACTAAAAACCACAAAACGCTAAAAAACTCAAAAAACCCTAAAACCTCCAAAAGTCCCTAGAAACCCTAAAACCCCTGAAAAAACCTAAATTCCCTCAAAATCCCTAAAAACATAAAAAACCATAAAATACTAAAAACCATAAAATCCCTGAAAACATAAAAAACCTTAAAATCCATGAAAAATCCCTAAAAACCATAAAAACCCATAAAAACCTTAAAAACCCTAAAAAGACATAAAAACACTCCAAGCCCACTAAAAACTCTAAAAACCCTTAAAACACCTAAAAATGTTAAAAAAACTCTAAAACCATTAAATACCCAAAAATCTCAAAAGAATCCCTAAAAACCCAAAAAGACAATAAAAATCCTAAAAACCACTAAAAAACCTTAAAACCTCTAAAAACACTAAAACCCCTCAAAATCCCTAAAAATCATAAAAACCCTAAAAACCATAAAAATCCTAAAAACCCCCTAAAAATCCAAGAAAATATAAAAACCCCTAAAAATTGTGAAAATCCTCTAAAAACCAAAAAACCCATAAAAATATTAAAAAACATAAAACCCCATAAAAACACTATAAACCCATTAAAAACTCTAAAAACACTTAAACCGCTAAAAAGTTAAAAAACACTAAAACACCTTAAAACCCTAAAAAATAAAAAAACCCTAAAAACTCAAAAACACCATAAACGCTTGAAAAATCCTAAAAACTCTAAAACCCCTAAAAACACTCAAAATACCTAAAACCCTAAAAATCTCTAAAATCCATAAAAATCCTAAAACCCCCTAAAAATCCATGAAATGTAAAAAACCCTAAAATACCTAAAAACTCCTAAAAACCATAAAAACGCATAAAAATCATAAAAACCTTAAAAACCCATAAAACCCTAAAAAATAATGAAAACTCTGAAAACCCTTCAAACCCCTAAAACGTTAAAAAACTCTAAAAACCTTAAAAACCTTAAAAAACTCAAAAAACCCAAAAAACCTCAAAAGACCCTAAAAATGATGAAAACCCCTAAAATCCTTTGGAATCCCAAAAAACCCTAAAAAACATTAAAATCATAAAAAACCCTAAAAATACATGAAAATTTAAAAACCCTAAACCCCCCCTAAAAACTATAAAAATTCAAAATAACCTTTAAAACCAATAAAAACCCTAAAAACCTGTAAAAATTCTAAAACCTTGAAAAACTCATAAAAAAACCCGCTAAGCCCCAAAAGACCCTAAAAACACTAAAAACCCTGAAAAATCCCAAAAAAACCCTAAAAGCCTCTAAAAACCCTCAAAATTCATGAAACCCTAAAAATCCTAAAAACCATAAAAATCCTAAAAACCACAAAGAAATCCCTAAAACTGAAAAAACCCCTAAAACCCCCATAAAAACTATAAAAACCATTAAAAATATTAAAAAACCTAAAAACTACTAAAAACCCTAAAAATGAACTAAAAACTCGAAAAACACCAAAAATCTTGAAAACATTAAAAAATTCTAAAAACCCTAAAAACTCAAAAAACCCCTAAAACCCCCCCAAAAGAACCTAGAATCCCTCAAAACCTATAAAATCCTATAAACACCCTCAAAATCCCTAAAAAACCAAAAAACCATAAAAATCCTAAAAAGCTCCTAAAATCCATGAAAAAGTAAAAAATCATAAAAACCCAAAAAATCCTAAAAACTATAAAAACCCATAAAATCTTAAAAATCCTATAAAACCCTAAATAACATCTAATGACACTAAAAATACTTAAAACCTCTAAAAATGTTAAAAAACTCAAAAACCATAAAAGGCCTAAAAAACTCAAAAAAACCATAAAAACCAAAATGACCATAAAAAAATACTAAAACCCTTAAAACCCCTGAAAAACTAATAACCCTCAAAATATCTAAAAAAACTAAAAACCCCCAAAAACCATAAAAACAATAAAAATCCCAAAACCCCCCAAAAAAATCAATAAAAATGTAAAAAACCCTAAAAACTCTTAAAACCCCTGAAAACCATAAAACCCCTAAAAATGTAAAAACCCTAAAAACCCATAAAGCCCCTAAAACCACTAAAAACTCTAAAAACCCTTAAAACCTCTAAAAAGTTAAAACCCTAAAAAACCTTAAAACTCCTAAAAACTAAAAAAATACCAAAACCCCCAAAAAAGACTCTAAAAACCCCTAAAACCCCTAAAAACCCTAAAAATCCCTAAAAACCATAAACACCATTAAAATATAATAAAATCCATGAAAATGTAAAGACCCTGGAAAAAACCTAAAGACCTAAAAACCCATAAAAACCTTAAAAAACACTTAAACCCCATAAAATTCCTAAAAACACCAAAACACCAAAACCTCTAAAAATCCCAAAAAACATTAAAAGTTGTAAAAACCTTAAAAAATGTAATAAACTAAAAAAAAACCTAAAAACCAAAAGGAACTAAAATCCCTGAAAACCCCTAAAAAACCTTGAAAATCCATAAAAATCTCAAAATCTTTAAAAACCCTAATAAACCCTATAAACCATCAAAATCCAAAAAAAACCCCCTAAAAACCCTGATAACAATTATAAACCATAAAACCCCCTAAAACCTTAAAAATCATAAAAACCCATAAAACCCTAAATAACCACTCAAAACTCTAAAAACTCTAAAAATCCATAAACACATAAAAACATTAAAAACTTTTAAAAAACTTAAAAATCCTAAAAACTAAAAAATCCCTAGAACCCAAAAATACCAAAAAAAACCCTGAAAAATCCTAAAACCCTAAAAACACCTACAACAATCAAAATTCCTAAAAACCATAAAAATCCTAAAAATCCCTAAAAATCCATGAAAATGTAAAAAACCCTAAAAACCTTGAAAAACCCCTAAAAACTAGAAACCCCCCAAAACCTTAAAAATCCGTAAAAACCATAAAACCCCAAACCACTAAAAACTCTAAAATGCCTTAAAACCCTAGAAACATTAAAATCTCTAAACAACCTTAAATACTGTAAAAAACTCAAAAAAACTCTAAAACCCAAAAGACCCTAAAAATATGGAAAACCCCTAAAATCCCTAAAACCCCCAAAAAACATAAAAACCCACAAAATCCCAAAAATCCAAAAAAACCCAAAAAACCCAAAAAACCCTAAAAATCCTAAAAAATCCCTCAAAATCCAGGAAAACATAAAAAACCCTAAAACCCCTAAAAACCTTAAAAACCCTAAACCCCCATGAAAATACTAAAACCCCATGAAAATACTAAAACCCACTAAGAACTCTAAAAACCCTTATAACCCCTAAAAACATTAAAAAACTCTAAAACCATCAAAAACCATAATAACTCAAAAAATCTAAAAACCAAAAAAATCCTTTCACACCTTTAAAACCCAAAAAACCCCCCAAAATCTCAAAAAATAGAAAAAACCCCCTAAAAACCATAAAAACACTAAGAACCCCTTGAAACCCATAAAAACCCCAAAAAACCATAAAAACCCTAAAACGCCATAAAATCCCTAAAAACCCATTAAAACTCTAAAAACCCTTAAAACCCATAAAAACATAAAAAAATAAAAAAAACATCAAAACCCACAAGGACCCTAAAAACTTTTAAAACCCATAAAACCATAAACCCCTGAAAAACCCTAAAAACCCTTAAAATCTCTAAACCCCCTAAAAATGTTAAAAACCATAAAATCATAAAAAACCCTAAAAATACCTGAAAATGTAAAAAACCCCAAAAAATCCATGAAAACCATAAAATCCATAAAAAACGAAAAAACTATAAAACCCCTAAAAACCTTTAAAAACCCTAAAAACCTCTAAAAACTCTAAAACCCCTAAAAAATGAAAAAAAACCCTTTAAAATCCTTAAAAAACTCAAAAAAACACTACAACCCCCACCCCCCACAAGACCCTGAAAAACCCTAAAACTCCTAAGACCCCATAAAACCCATAAAAACACTCAAAATCCAAAAAAAACCCATAAAAACTTTAAAACCCATAAAAATACAAAAAATGTTAACTAACTCTAAAAAACCTTAAAACCCATGGAAACTCAAAAAAACCATAAAACCCGAAAAAGTCCCTAAAAATCCGGAAAACCCCTAAAACTCTAAAACCCTTCAAAATCCCTAAAAACCCTCAAAATCACTAAAAACCCTAAAAACCATAAAAATCCTAAAAAACCCCTGAAATCCATGAAAAAGTAAAAAACCCTAAAAACCCTGAAAACCCCCTAAAAACTATAAATATCCATAAAAACCCATAAAAACCTTAAAAACCCATAAAAACCCTAAAACCACTAAAAACTATAAAATACCCTTAAAATCCATAAAAAAGTTAGAAAACTCTAAAAAACATTAAAAATACTAAAACCCCTGAAAACCCCTAAAACCCCTCAAAATCCCTAAAAATCCTAAAAACTATAAAAATAAAAAAAAACATTTAAAATCCATGAAAACACAAAAAACCTTAAAACTTCTGAAAAACACATGAAAACCATAAAACCCCTAAAACCTTAAAATTTATAAAAGTCCTAAAACCCCTAAAAACCCAGTAAAAACTCTAAATACCTTTAAAACCTATAAAAACATTAAAAAACTCAAAAAAACTTAAAAAAAGTAAAAAACGTAAAAAACTAAAAAAAATATAAAACCAAAAAAGACCCTAAAAACACTGAAAACCCCTAAAACCCCCTAAAACCCTTGAAAACCCCTACAAACCCTCAAAGTACCTAGAATCCCTAAAAACCATAAAAATCCTAACCCCCCCTAGAAATACCCTTATAGAAACCCATACGACTAAATTGGATACTTTATTTTTGGTACCAACAAGTAATAATTTTTTTCCTTGACTTGTTGCATAAAAAACGAAATCACAAGATTCTGATAAGAAATGATCCTTTAATGTAAGATTTGTAAGATGAATACCTTTGCACTTTCAAGAGATATATGTTTGAATTATAGGATTCCATTTCCTAGTACTATGACCCAAATGAACTCATGATTCCATAATATCTTATAGATGGATGTTCCAATATTTTCTTATCATTTTTCATCACATTTTTTTTATTTTTTATTTCAACATTTCAACAAATAAAGAGATACACCATAGAAATAAAAATTGTTCCAATAGAACCCAAAGGGGTTCATTTTTTTTCTATTTGTGATTATTGTGACTATTCATATTAAGAATCATTCAATCTTAAAATAATGATCTCTTTGATAAGATATTTTTTTAGTTGAATTGTTTAAAATTTATGAAGAATAAAAATTTTCTCCTAAAGGATTGCTGCTAGGCTTATTCTAGGTTTGGGTTTTACCAGTGGTTCAGGTTACAAGTTGGAGGCACTATTGTAGGGGTTGAATGATTAGTTGGGCCTACTGTTGCTATGTAGTTTGATGGGCTATGTTGTTACTATGGGTTTTTAAGGGTGGTGGTAGGGTTGATTTTTGGGTGGGGTGTTGGCAGTGCAAGTTTTGTTGGGGTGGTTTGTCACAGGGGTTAAGGAGGTTGTTCAGATAAAAGGTTTCTCTAGTTCAAGTGTTGTGATTCCACTACTGGTTGGTCTTTTGTGGGTGAATTGGGTGGTTTCCACCATTATAGGTTATTTTCGGCAGTTGATGCTATTTTTTCATTATTGGGGTTGCTGGTGTTGGTTAATTAGTTGTGGATAGTTTATTTATTGGTTGGACTTGTGGTGATGGTTTGGTTCAGCTTGGAGCAGGATTTTTTAGTAGATTGTTTCTAGGTTGGGATTTGGTTGGTTAGTGCTGGTAGTTTCAGCTCATGGATGGTGTGTGGAACTTAGATGGTGTGTTTTTGTGTGGTTTGATTGGTGTTGGTGGTTGGAAGTGGCAGGCTGTGGATGCTACTGTTTGGGTGACAGGATGAGTTGCCTTTTGTGGTGTCATTGTAGGTGTGGGTTGTCATTGTAGGTGGTACATGGTCGCTATTGCTGGTTGGGTTTATTGTACAAGTGGTATGGTGATATAGGTTGTGGACGTCTTCTGGTTTGAGGGGTGATTCGGTGGGTAGGGTCTGGTCCTTGTTTTGTGTGGTTGATGGTTTGGATTATAGTGATGTTTTTTCATGGGATTGTTCTAGTTATGCACCTTTATGGATGGTTGTGTGGGCTATTTTTTTGGTGTGGATATGGTGTCCAGTGGTGGGTTTGTGTAGGTTGTTTGACTGGGTTGGGTTTCTACAGGTGTGGGTGGCTGAGTTGTTGGGGTTCAACTGTTGTCTTGCATTGTGATGTGGGTGCTTTTTGGCTGGGGGTGATGGTACTTCTGGTGGGTTGTCTTAATGGATGGGGCAGGATGTAGGGGCATTGGGGTGTGCTAGGTGGGTTTTTGTGTGGGTCCAATTTCTTATTGGGGTTGAATATTCTTGAGGGTCGGGTGCAGATGGGTGTTCGATGGAGTGTGTGTGCATGCGTGCATGCATGTGTGCATGTGTGTGTATGTGCGTGCGTGTTCATGTGTGTGTGTGTGTGTGTGTGTCTATCTGTTTGGGGGAATACGTTGTATGTTGTAGGTTTCTTATGGTGTCTTACTAATTGGAGGGCTCTCTTGGGCAGGATCTCACAGGTTTCCCTTATATTGTGTTCTTCAGTGGAGCTTTGCTGGTCTTTTGTGACTAGTTAGTAGGGTTTCTCCTTTCTTTTCATTCTTCTATTGTTCTCTTGTAGGTTCTCTTACTATGTGTTCTTTTGGAGTCTAGATGGTGGCATTATTTGTGATTCTCATTGTTTCTGAATCACTGTGTCGTTGGTTAATTGTGTCTTTGTTGCTGGTTTGGTGATAGTGTTCACTCACCATTTGACTGTTCATGAGGGTGGTGGTGTGCGGTTGCTGGTTTTTTATTTGGATTTGTTCCTTGCTAGTGTTGTGTTTCCTTTGGGCTAGTTTTAACCCATTGGGTGTTCGATTATATTTAAATTCCTCTTTCTTTATATATATCTAGCTCAATTTTCCTTTAAAAAACACTCTAAATACCATAAAAAACCCTAAAGGTATTTTTCTTCCTACGAACAAGGACATGGAGACCAAAGGTGCTTCTACCTCTAGGATGGATAAAGTTCTTCCTACCATGTTCGTTGGTTCCCTAATTCTTGTATCTCTTTCCCTGGTGGCTGATGTTTCTTTCTCTATTGGTGACTCAATGATTATGGTCATTCTGCCATCCAATTTTGAGATTGAGGCTTACATCCATATTCATATTCTTTTGATTTCTTAGTGGAAGATTCTTAGGGTGATGGTGATGACTTGAAATATGATCCCTTTGTTGATGATTCTCTAGGGATTGTTTTGGTTCTACTAGAGAACTCCGCGTTTGTGGTTTCTGATGGTGTCTCATTTTCCACTCCTTCTATTAGAGAGAATGGTTCATCCTTATCTGGTGTTCAGGGTAGTTTTTATTTTGAGGGTCCCCCCTTGTTGTGGTTGTCTAGGGGAGGAGGTTTCTTCCTTGGAATCCTCTGCTAGATCCACTTCACTGATTACTACAAGTGTCAAGGATGCGGGGTCTGCTCTGGATGCCTCTTTGCCTAAGACGAATATTTTGGAGGTTTCAGCACCCAGGTCGAAGGTTTATGGGTTAGAGATCCTATTTCTCCTAATGTCTCTACAAAGATATCTCCTCATAGCCATTCAGGGGTTCAATGTCATGTTATTCTAGCCTCTTCCACTCTGAGTGATGATCCCTCGAGGAAAAACTGATCAAGGTTGATGAATTTGATTTGAAGAGGGTGCCTATTTTCACAAAACCCATGAGAGATGGCTTGGATCCTTCATTGGTTTCCCGTGTTTAATCTCAGAGTTTAGAATATCAGGGGGTCTCAATACCCCTACAAAGAAAAATTAGGTTAGGGACCTTATCCTTTCTCAAAATTTATCTTGTCTTGGGCTTGTTGAAACCAAGGTTAAAGGTGAAAATCTTTCTGCTATTTTGAGGAATGTCATGCCAAGATGGAGCTATTGTGTTAATTTTTCTTCTTCCCCCTCAGGCCGTATTATAGTTTAATAGAATCCCCATCTATTGATGGTTGATCCTCAGTTTGATTCTTCTTAAAATTTGGAGTGTCTTGTAAGGGCATTCAAGGTGGATATTTCTTGTTGGGTTTTCTTTGTGTATGGATCCAATTCAGTAGAAGAGAGAAGGGTCATTTTTGGAGACATTTCTAGCAATTCTTCACTATGTTTTTGTGATCCTAGTATCTTTGTTGGAGATTTTAATGTAGTCAGGGTTCTTGAGGATAGGTCTGGTGGTTGACATATTATGATTATTTTATTTCTTCGGTTTCCTCTTCCTAGAATGATTCCACTCCAGGGTGCAAGATGTTCCAAGTTTACCATAAGCTTAAGAAGGTCAAATTTTCTCTTTGGTCCTTACAAGATGAGGTTTCAAAGCAGCATATTGTGGACTATACTATGGACAGATCAGAACTATTATCTTTTCAATTTTCTTCTATTACTCATGGTCCTTCTGATACCTTAATCAAGTGGGAGATTCAGTATAAATAGAGGCTTAAAGCTTTGAATTTGAAGGAAGCTCTCCCAACAAAATAAAAGAGTAGGATCCAATGTCTTAAGAAGGGACATCTTAAATTTTCTTTATTTTTTAACTTCGTGAAGACCAGAATCCATTCTTCAAAGCTGGTTCTCCTTCATATACCTGATGGTTATGTTACCACTAATCCAAGTACAATTATTCGTTCTTGTTTTCTTGGCACTCCTTGGTTTCTTAGTGTTCTTTCCTTTATTGTTGCTTGACCCTTACCATGTATTTTGGGTCTGCTTGGTTTCACGTCATGGGTGATTGCTTGTCTATAATTCATCTTATATGTATATATATATATATATATATTTCTATTTACCTTTCAAAAAATTACCATTATTTGTGAGACTGTTGATTTTTTAAATCCTTATTTATGTCTCATCATGTCTCGACTTACATGGGAAGGGAAGGCCTTCAACCATTTTTTGTAAGCCTCTATTAACCAAGATATGTGTGATTGTCTAGAGAAGCCTATGAATCTGGAGGACATATTCAAGACTCTGTTATTTATTCATCCTAATAAAGCTCGTAGTTTGGATAGTTAAAATGATTTCTTATTCCATAAGGCTTGGTCAGTTGTGGATTTGGATGTAATTGATGTTGTGTTGAAGTTTTTTAGGATTTGGAAATTACTTTGGGAGGAAAATGGATCAATCATCCCTTTGATTCCTAAGGTGTCCAATGTTTGTATCCTTTCTGAATTTATACCTATTTCTTGTTTTTATACTATCTATAAATGAATCTCCAAGGTTCTTACTGCCAAATTGAGTAGGATCCTTCCTACCTGTATTAACAAATCTCAATATGTGTTCATCTGAGGGAGCTGTATATCTGATAATGTTTTGATTACTTAGGATCTTATGCGTAGCTACCACCTAGATTCTGGGGTCCCTTGGTATGCTTTCAAAATTGATCTCTTTAAGGCCTTTGACTCTATCAAGTGGGATTTTCTTTGGGATTCCATGGATCTTATCAACTTTCTAATCAGATTGTCTTCTTAGATCAAAAGGTGTGTTTTCTCTTCTATGTTTTTAGTCAATATTAATGAAATATTGCATTGTTACTTCCTTGGGAAGAGAGGCCTTAGAAAAGGGTATCCTCTCTAGCCCTTTCTCTTTGTTATCTATATGTAGGTTTTTTCCAAAATTTTTTATTCTCTTATCAGTGGATCCAGCTCTTTTATATTTCACTCAAGATGCGATAAGACCCTTATCTCTCGTATTTTCTTTGCGGATGATCTTCTTTTATTCTCCTTTGGAAACTTAGACTCTATTTTAGTCTTGAAGAAAGCACTGGATATATTTTCCTCTCTTTTCAAGATGTCTGTTAATCTCTCTAAATCTACGATGTTCTTGGTTGGTCTGTCCT
Source organism: Viscum album (assembly GCA_963277665.1). Classification (NCBI taxonomy): domain Eukaryota; kingdom Viridiplantae; phylum Streptophyta; class Magnoliopsida; order Santalales; family Viscaceae; genus Viscum; species Viscum album. The sequence continues at coordinate 1,883,102,468 of OY728141.1, read as the reverse complement.
TAGAGGCTCGAGATAGAATTGGGACTATCATTGGGGTTCTATGGGGGTTCTTTTCTAATTTGATATCTTGAGATGTTCCTCGTTACTAAAAATATTAGAGCTACAAATTGTTCCCTTTTTGAGGATGAATTTGTTAAGAAGATTAATGTTTGGACTAATAATTTTCTCTCTTTTGATGGAAGTTTTTATATTGTTCAATCTATTCTTTTTGGTATGAATGCTTGTTGGTGTTACCATTTTATCCTTCCTAAGAAGGTGGTGAAGTTTATTAAAGCTATTCTTTGAAGGATTCTATGGAAAGGTCCTTCTATCGTATTTTTTAGGGAAAAAGTGGCTTGGGATGTGATTACTAGAACCAAAGATAAGGGTGGCATAGGAATCAATAAGGTGGGGGATTGGAATAAAGCGGTCATTACAAGACATGATTGGTATATTTTTAATCCTTCCTTCTCTTCTATCTGGGTTGACTAGGCTCACATTTTCCTTCTTGTTTGGTCTCAATTTTAGGTCTCTAAAGTTCCTTGTAATTTTTCTTGGTCATCGAGGAAACTTATTGGGCATCATGATTTTTTTGAGAGATCACATTTTCTCTTCAATGGGGAATGGTTAGAACATTTATTTATGTTTTGATTCCTGGCTGCCAGGGGATCCCATTTGTTCCTCCACTGATGATCATATTATTTATGACTCTAGGATCTCTATATCTTCTTTAGTTTATGATATTGTTTCTAATGGGGTTTAGAATCCACTGTTGGTTATTTCAGTTGAACTTTGGGATATTCGGCAGAGGTGCTTTTGCTTATTGAGCCTGATGGGGATTTTGATAGGATCCTTTGGAACCACCAGCCATCCTTCTCAATTTGTTCTAATTAGGAAGATCAAAGTATGAGAGTGGATACTATCCCTTGGTTTTCTTTTTTTTGGGATCGACCTACTCCATCCAGGTATTCCTTCATTATATGGATTGACATCCTTAAGCGTCTAACCACCCAAGATAAGATCCATCAGTTTGGCCTAGTGTTCCCTAATTTTTTTTTCTTTGTGAAGTTGATTCTGAAAAACTTGATCATTTTTTCTTCAACTAATCATTCTCTATCAAGATTTTGACTTCCTTTTTATCTCTTTTGAACGTTGAGATCCTACAACCTTTTTCTCTAATCTTATTATAGGGTATTCTATTTATTTTACCATGGATTCTTTAAGGTCGGTCTTGGGTAGGTTTGGGGTGGCTTCTTTGGTGTATTTTATTTAGAGGGAACATAATTCTCAATTTCATAGATCTTCCCCTCACTGCTAGAATTATCTTTGGTATAATTTTGATCTTGTTATTAGGTCCAGACTTATTTCTTGTAAGAGTTTTCCTAATATCTTTGTTAACCATGAGATGGTTCAGAATTGGAACTTTCTAAGAACTTTCCTTCAGAATGGTTAGTGATCCTTCTCCTTTGTTATTTTTGTTGTTGTTATTAATGGTGGAGGCTAGATTTTTTTTTGGGTGCTCTTCCTAAGTCCTTCTGTAGTGGTTTGTACATTGTGGTTTGGTTCTGTTGGTCTGTCGGGTGCTTGGTGTAGGGGTTCTTCTTGTGTTGATGTCAAGGTGAGATACATGTTACATCCTGCTATTGGAATTATTGGATAGGGACTAGTGTTTGGGATCTTTAATACTGCTGTTCTTGATGATATGGGAAAGGTTCAAGCTGCTGGTGTCTAATTAGTGTGAAGGGTGTTCTCTGGTTAGTGGTTTGGGAAATAGTGTTGGGGTTTTACAGGCTGGGTTGTAGGCTAGAGGATAGTTGTTGCTAGTTTTTGGTTTCTTCTATAGGCTAGTGTTGTTATGGATTAGGGTGGCTATGGAATGCTGTATATTGGGTTTCTTCTGGATGGTTGGATAGTTTCTCCTAGTTGTAGTGTATGGCAGTCTGGTTGGGGCTTCTATCTAATGAAGATGGGGCTGGTTGGAGTTGTGGTCTACTGGTTGGTGTGTGGAGTTTCTATTGGAGTGGATTCAGGTTTCATGTATAGGATGAGTGTTGTGGTTGTGGTTTGGTTGGGTTGTGGTCGTTCATCTCCTGTAGGTGGATTTTCATGTGACAGGGAGGATCATGGAAGGTGCTTGGTTCTTGGATGAGTTGAAAATGGTTTGGTTTGTAGTTATTTTCATAGAGGTGGCGGGATAGTGGTTGTGTTTTGGGGGAATGTCTTGTGGATGGAGGTGGATCGTACTGTGTTTTTTCAGGCTGGGAGGTGGCTGTTGTAGTTGGTGGGTGTCTACGGTCGGGTTGGCCTGCTTGTAGGTTGGAAAGTGTGTTTGTGGTTTGATGCTTGTGCTGGTTGTGAGTTTGGATGGCTTGTGTTTGGGTTGTTTTCTTGGTTGGGTGCATGAGTGTGTGTGTGCATGTGTTATTTAGTGTTGGTGGGTGGTGGTGTGTGTGTGGGTTGGTTGTTCAAGGTTTTTTCTAGACTTGCTTACTGGGGGTTTTGGGTGTTTCTATGTCATGTGGTTTCGATGGCACTGCCTTGCCTTCTGATTTACTATTGGCCGAGGGGTCTCTCTCTGTTCTGTTTGGTGTTCTCGGGTCCATCTCTTGCACAAAGCGATGATGGTTTCCTTGCTTGGAGCATGGACTTGGTGCTGGCTACTGCTGGTTTGGTTGCTAATTTATCAAGGTGGTGTTTTCTCTGTGGCTTCTATCTGGTTGGAAGGGCCCCTTCTTTCTCCTTCCTTGATGCTTGGTTTGCTTCCTTCACCTTGTGCTACTGTTGGTGTGCAAGATCGCTTGGTTCCTCTTGTTGCGGGTCTGGTTGGGATTCATGAGGCTTCCCAGGCCTTTCAGCTTGCTTCTCACCTATGGTTTCTTGGGCTTGTTTCTTTTACAATCTACTTTGTTGGCCTTCAGGCCGTGGCTCACCTTTGGGTGGTTGTTTCTACTTCAATTCCCTTTCTACTTTTATATATCAGTCTATTTTCCTTGCAGAAAAACCTTGAAAACTATCAAAACCCAAAAAACCATTAAAAAACCTTAAAAACGAATAAAATAATAAAAATCCCTAAAAACTCTAAAAACCATTAAAACCCCTAAAACCCCAAAAGATCCTAAAAACCCTAAAAACCCCTAAAAACCCTAAAAACCCTAAAAACCCTAAAAACCATAAAAAACCTAAAAATCCCTAAAAATCCTAAAATAATTAAAAAACCTAAAAAACCCCTAAAATCTAAAAAAATGTAAAAAACCATAAAAACTCTGAAAAACTCCTAAAAACCATAAAAACCCTTAAAACCCATAGAACCATAAAAAACTCAAAAAAAAAACCTAAAAAACCCTAAAAAACTCAAAAAACCCCTAAAACCCCAAAAGACATAAAAAACCCTAAAAACCCTAAAAAACCTAAAAACCATAAAAACCATAAAAATCCTAAAAAACCCCTAAAAATGCACGAAAACATAAAAAACGAAGAAAACTATAAAAACCCTAAAAACCGTTAAATGCCCTAAAAACCCATAAAACTGAAAAAATATATAAAAAATATAAAACCCTTTAAACTGCTAAAAACTTTAAAAACCCTAAAAACCCTTTAAAACCCTAAAAACTCAAAAAACACTAAAAACCAAAAAGACCCTAAAAACCATGAAAACTCCAAAAAACCATCAAAATCAATAAAAAATCTAAAAACCCAAAAACCAAAAATTTCCTAAAACCCCCCTAAAAATCCATGAAAATAAAAAATACCCCTAAAACCCCTGAATATCACATAAAACCCATAAAACCCCATAAAACCCCATAAAAACCATAAAACCCACTAAAAACTCCAAAAACCCTTAAACCCCCTACGAACATTAAAAAATTCTAAAAACCTTTTAAACCCTAAAACACTCAAAAAACCCATAAAAACCCCAAAAGACCCAAAAAAACCCCTGAAACCCCCTAAAACACTAAAAACCATCAAAATCCATAAAAACTCTAAAAGTCCCTACAAGCCATAAAAATCCTAAACACACCTAAAAATCAATGAAAACGTAAAACAAAACTAAAAACCATGAAACTCCCTTGAAAACCATAATACCCCCTAAAAACCTTAAAAACCCTAAAAGCCCTAAAAACCAACTAAAAACTCTAAAAAACAAAAAAACGGGGAAAATTGATATAAAACTCTAAAAAATTAAAAATCTGAAAAAAAAACCCAATAAAAACCCTAAAACCCCAAAAGGCCCTAAAACACTAAATAACCCTAAAACCTCTCAACATCCTAAAAACCCTAAAAACTGTAAAAACCATAAAAATCCAAAAAAACCTCTAAAAATCCATGAAAACATAAAAACCCCTAAAAACCCAGTAAAACCCCTAAAAACCATAAAACCCCTAAGAAACATAACAAATCCTAAAACCCAGAAAAACCCTAAAAACCCACTAAAACTCTAAAAACCCTTAAAACACTTAAAACCACTAAAAAGGTTAAAAAACTCAAAAAAACCTCAAAACCCTAAAAAACAAAAAAATATATAAAAACCAAAAAGACACTTAAAACACATAATACCCCTAAAAATGCCTGAAAATCCCTAAAAACCCTGAAAGTCCCAAAAACCCCTAAAAACTATAAAAATCCAAAAAACCCCTAAAAATCCAGGAAAACGTAAAAAACCCTAAAACCCTGAAAACCCCCCTAAAAGCCACAAAGCCCTAAAAACCTTTTAAAACCCTAAAAACCAATAAAAACCTTAAAAACCCACTAAAAATTCTAAAAACCCTTAAAACCCCTAAAAACATTAAAAAACACTAAAACCCATTAAAACCCCCAAAAAACTCAAAAAACCCATAAAAACCCAAAATACCCAAGAAAATCTAAAAACCACTAAAAAACCTAAAACCCCTCAAAATCCAAAAAAAAACTAAAAACCATAAAAACCCATAAAAATCCCTCTAAATCCATGAAAATTCAAAGAACCCTAAAACCCTAAAACCCCCCTAAAAACCCCTAAAACCCCGTAAAAACCCATAAAAACTTTAAAAATCCATAAAAACCTACAAAAACCCTAAAAACCTATAAAAACCCTAAAAACCCTCTAAAAACTCAAAAAACCCTTTAAACCCCTAAAAACGTTAAAGACCTCTACAAAACCTTAAACCCCCTAAAAAATTAAAAAAACACTAAAAACCCTGAAAACCCCTAAAATGTTGAAAAACTCCTAAAAACCTTTTAAAACCCTCAAAATCTCAAAAACCCTAAAATACACTAGAAACCATAAAAATCTTAACAAACCATAAAAATACATGAGATCATTAAAACCCCTAAAAACCTAGAAAACCCCTAAAAACAATAAAACGCCATAAAACATTAAAAATCCTAAAACCCATGAAATCCCTATAAAACCACTATAAACTCTAAAAACCCCAAAACCCCTAAAAATGTTAAAAACTCTAAAAAACCTTAAAACCCTAAAAAACATAAAAAAATACTAAATACCCAAAATGACCCTAAAAACCCTAAAAACCCGAAAACCCCTCAAAATCATTATGAACCCAAAAAAACTGTAAAAACCATAAAAGTCCTGAAAACCCCCTAAAAATCTGTGAAAATATAAAAAAACCCCTAAAAACCCTGAAACCCCCCTAATAACCATAAATACCACTAAAATATAAAAAAATCCTAAAAAATCAAAAAATCTAAAAACCTTTAAAACCCTAAAAAACTCAAAAAACCCCTAAAACCCAAAAAGAAGTTAAAAACCCTGAAAAATACTAAAAACCATAAAACCCTTGAAAACCCCTAAAAACACTCAAAATCCATAAAAACCCTAAAAACCCTAAAAAGCATCCAAATCCAAAAAACCCCCTAAAAATCCATGAAAACATAAAAAACCCTAAACCCCCTAAAACCCCCAGAAAAATACCTAGATGGTTGCTCTACTCTCCCACTATAATGATTCTACCTCTCTGCTACCGTCTTGTAGACATTGATGATTTCTATGACTCGGACTCCCCCCTCTGTGGGGGAGGGGATTTACTGATCCTTGATGAAGATAGATCCTTTATCCCATTCTTGGATCCTGATTCACTTCCAGCTTTTCCATGGATTGATCTTTTCTCTAAGGTGTAGGTCTTGTATGAAGATCATTCGCAACATCAACGGTCAATTTCACTGTTTAACGAGGCATCTTCTCTACATAGCCTGACCCTAGTTACTCAGTTTTTGAATGGAAACCTCTGGTTGATGGTTTTTATAGGTTCTTGTTTTAACATTGGGATCTTCATGATCATGATACTGTCGTCCTTGTTGATTCCTTCCACATTCTGATTTAGTTCTCTTCCGAGGAGGATCTCATTCAGGCCAAGTTTGCGAGTCCTCGAAGATGTGATGGTGCCCACTTCTCCCTCTTTTGGAGGATCTTCTATTTCTATTTACATCATGAATCTCCGATGCTGGCGACTTGGATGAGGTTTCCAGAACTCCCCCTCCCCTTTCAAAACATGTCTATCATTTCAATGTTGGGAAATATTGTTGGAAGGTTTTTGTGTGTGGATGGTAGAATAAGGGCCCTCTATCACCAGGTTTCTCTGAGGGTCTGTGTTGAAGTTGATGTTTCAAAATATCATGTTGAATTTTTTGGATTTATATTGGTGAGGAGCTTCGATGGAAGAAACCAGTGGTGTTTGAATCATGGGTGATCTACTGTGACTCTTTCTTGTCACTTGGACATGTGAAAAGGGATTGCAGGAGTAGGGGAAGTGAGCGTCTTGTGAAATGGATGACCAGAGCATTATCTCTCTGAGGTTGGGGTTGAAAACTGATTTTGAGGCAAAGTCAGGATCTCTGAGGGATGCCCTTTTGGGTACAGGGATGGATTCTAGGGTGGAAGAAGGGGGACCTTCCTCAATGTAGGTTGCAGTATGGAATCAATGAGAGGCTAAGGTAAAGGACATCTTTAAGCATTTGAAGGTTGATTTGGGTCTTGCAGGTTATGCCCCTTCTTCTAGTGGGGTTGGGGACGAGGCTCTTGATGTGGGTGGGGTTGTGGCCATTAATTTGTAGGTTGAATCTGTTAGGGATGATAGTGATCATCCTAGCCTCACTAGGGAAGGGATGGGGAGAGTGGTGTTGTTGTGAATTCCATCAGTCGTTGTTGTGTAAGGGAAAACACTAGGACAGGAGTTGGTATTAACTTCTAATAATTTTGTTGGGATGGAACCTGTGGAGTCTTTGGACAAGGAGGACATGAGAATTGAGAGGAAGAATTAGGGAGACTTTACCTCTGTGTGTTGATCTGTCTGAATATATAATGTTGGAATGTACGGACATCACTTTTGAGCAGCACCAAAAAGACATCCTGTAGAAGCTAGGCCTGAAGCAGGATGTGATCTTCGTTTGGGATGATGATGATGAAGCTACAAGGTTTGGGGAAATCTTTGCAAATGGTGATGCCATCATTAATGCTAATATGGCTCGGATAAGGAGGGATAAGTCTTTGTTGGGTGACTCTGGTTCTTCTATCTTGGACTCATGTCCTCAGAAGAGGAAGTCACAGTTTGACAATGAACACACTCCCAGACCTGGTAGTCAGAGAGGTGGGTTTGAGCTTTTTGATGTTGAACACATGAAGGATGGGAGTCCCAAGTCTAGGGCGGCAAGTACTGATGGCATGTTGCAAAGAAAGAAGGTGGAGCATGGATCTCTCCCTTTGAAGTAGAGATCAAGGAGGGATCACTCTTCCCTTCCTAGGACAATTACTACCAGAGCCTCCTCTAAGGCCTACAAAGCTAAGGAAGATTCCTGTGGAAGGGAAGGTCGGTCTGACAAGGTGTAGTTGAAAGTGGAGAAACAAAATCTCAGAGATTATTACACTTCCTTCCTCAAGAAATATGAATCATCTGAATGGGAGTCGGTGGAGTCAGATGCTTCCTCTGGTTATGGTGTCGATGGGGATCCTTATGGGGATGGAGACATTGATTGGCAATTCTTGTTTCTTTCTCTTCTGCTTTTTAGGTATTTTGGGTTATTTGGTGTGGTTTGTTTGACCCTTACCCACCCTTTTCTACTTTTCTTTCTTTTATAAATTTTGGAGGGCCAGAAATATCCTGGCCCGACGACTTCCTCACCCTAAAACCCCCCAAAACTATAAAAACCCTGAAAAACCCTAAAAACCCATAAAAACACTAAAACCACTAAAAACTATAAAAACCCTTAAAATCCCTAAAAACGTTAAAAACTCTAAAAAACCTTAAGAACCCTAAAATACTAAAAAAAGACCCTAAACCCCTGAAGAAACCTAAAAACCCTAAAACCCATGAAAAACCCTAAAAACCATCAAAATCCATAAAAACCCTAAAAACCATAAAAATCCTAAATAACCCCTAAAAATCCATGAAAACGTAAAAAACACTAAAAACCCTAAAAAACCCTAAAAACCAAAAAAACCCATAAAAACCATAAAAACCCTAAAAGCCCATAAAAACACTAAAAACTACAAAAAAATCTAAAAACACTATAAACCAACAAAAAAATTAAAAAACATAATAAACCCATAAAAACCCTAAAAAACTCAAAAAAAAACCTAAATATCCCTAAAAACTCCAAAAAATCATAAAAATCCTAAAAAATCCCTAAAATCCATGAAAATGTAATAAACCCAAAAAACTCTAAAAAACCCCAGAAAACCAAAAAAACCCTTAAAAACGTTAAAACCCCTAAACCCATAAAAACGCTAAAAACCACTAAAAACTCTAAAAACCCTTAAAACCCCTAAAAATGTTAAAAAACTCTAACAAACATTAAAACTCCTAAAAACTCAAAAAAAAAAACCCTAAAACCATAAATGACCCAAAAAACTCAGAAAAACCCTAAAAACCTAAAAAACCCTAAGATGATAAAAATACCTAAAAACCCTAAAAACCCTAAAAACCCTAAAAACCATAAAAATCCTAAGAAAACCCTAAAATCCATGAAAACGTAAAAAACCCTAAAAACCCTGAAAACCCAATAAAACCCCTAAACACCTTAAAAAACCCATAAAACCCATAAAAACAACTAAAACCTCTAAAGACCCTTAAAACACCAAAAAATGTTAAAAAACCCTTAAAAACTTTTAAACCCCTAAAAACCCTAAAAACCTTGGAAGCCCCTAAAACCCCTAAAAATCCCTAAAACCCTAAAATCCCTAAAAACCATAAAAGTCCTAATAAATCCTAAAAAATACATGAGAACATAAAAGATCCTAAAAACCCTGAAAACCCTTAAGAACCATAAAAACCCATGAAAACCATAAAATCCCTAAATCCCCAAAAAACCCACTAAAAACTCTACAAACCCTTAAAACTCTTAAAAATGGAAAGAAACTCTAAAAACATTAAAAACCCTAAAAACTTAAAAAAACCCTAAAAACCCAAAAATACCCTAAAAACCCTAAAACCCCCTAAAAACCCTAAAAACCCTCAAAATCCATAAAAACCCTAAAAATACTAAAACCCATAAAAATCCTATAATACGTGTAAAAGTTCTTGAAGACATAAAAAACCCTAAAAACCCAGGAATACTGTAAGAACCCCTAAAACCCTTAAAACCCTAAACACTTAAAACCCCAAAATAACAACTAAAAACCCTTAAAACCCCTAAAAATGTTGAGAAACTCAAAAAAATCTTTAAAATCCCAAAAAACTAAAAATAACCCTATAAACTCAAAAAACATTAAAAACACTAAAAACCCCATAAAACCCTAAAACCCTAAAAATCCCTAAAAAACCTAAAATACACTAAAAACCCTAAAAATTCTAAAATCCCCTCAAAATCCATGAAAACTTAAAGAACCCTAAAAACATAGAAAAATACCTAAAAACCCTAAAAACCCTAAAAACCATAAAAATCATAGAAACACTAAAAAATCAAAAAATCCTTTAAACCCCAAAAATGTTAAGAAAACTCTAAAAAATCTTTAAAAACCTGAAAAACTAAAAAAAAACCCTAAAATCCAAAAGGACCCTAAAAACCCCAAACCCACTATAAGCACACAAAATCACTAAAATTCCAAAAAAAAACCCTAAAAACCATCAAAATCCATAAAATCCCTAAAAATCCATGAAAACATAAAAAATCCCAAAAAAAAATAAAAAAACCCTTGAAAACCATAAAACCCCTAAAACCCCTAAAACCCCCAAAAAACCTTAAAAACTATAAATACCCTAAAACCCACTAAAAACTCTAACAATAAAATCCCTAAAAACTTTAAAAAACATTAAAAAACCTTAAAATTCCTAAAATTCTTATAAAACCCCTAGAGATCTCCTAAAAACTATAAAAACCCAAAAAACATTAAAAAATCCCCACACCCCATAAAAATCCAAAACCCCCAAAAGATCCTAAAAACTTAGAGAAAACCAAAAAACCCATAAAAACTCAAAAAACACCCAAAATCCCTAAATAACTAAAAAACCCTAAAACCCATAAAAATACTAAAAATTCTATAAAAATACGTGAAAACATAAAAACTCTAAAAACCCATAAAAGCCCCTAAAACCATAAAAACCCATAAAAACATTAAAAAATCCTAAAAAATGATAAAAATCCTAGAACCATTAAAACTCTAAAATCCTGAAAACCGCCTAAAATGTTCAAAAACTCTAAAAAACATAAAAAAAATAAAAAACTGAAAAAAATCCAAGAAACCTCAAAAGATCCTAAAACTATAAAAACCCCTAAAAACCATAAATATCCCTAAAAACACAAAAACCCTAAAAACCCCAAAAAACCCTAAAAACCTGAAAAACCCTAAAAACCCTAAAAATCCTAAAACCCCCTAAAAGTCCATGAAAACTTCAAAATCCCAAAAAACCCTAAAAAACCCCTGAAACCCATAAAAATCATAAAAACATAAAAAACCCTAAACCCCAGAAAAACCTCAAAAAACCACTAAAAACTCTAAAACCCCTAAAAACCCTAGAAATGTTAAAAAAAACTCTAAAAACCTTAACAACCCTAAAAAACTCAAAAAAATCCCCAAAAAACCCAAAAAGTCCCTTAAAACCAAAAAAACCCTTAGAAACCCTAGAAACACCTTAAAAGCCTTAAAATCAATAAAGCTTCTAAAAAATCCAAAAACCACAAGAACGATAAAACACCCCTAAAAACAATAAAATACCTAAAAACCTTAAAAAATCCTAAAAACCCACAAAGCACCTAAAAATCACAAAAAACTCTAAAATCATATAAAAATGATAAAAAAGACTACAAACCCTTAAAAACCTAAAAAATCTAAAAAATCCTAAAAACCCAAAAAGACCCTAAAACCCAAAAAAACATAAAACCCCTACAAAACCATAAAAACCCTCAAAATCCCTAAAAATCATAAAAAAACATAAAAACCATAAAAATCCTAGAAAACTCGAACAAATCTAAGAAAATGTAAAAATCCCTAAAAACCCTAAAAACCCGCTAAAGGCTTAAAACCCCCTAAAAACATTAAAATACCCTAAAACCAATAAAAAACCTAAAAACTACTAAAAAATAAAAAATATCCTAGACCACCAAATGACCCTAAAACCCCTAAAACCCCTAAGAGGAAGAAATATGTCGCCACTCTCGCCAGGTTCTCTCCCGATTTCACGTTTTCCAGGAGCTCCTCCTAGAACCCTTCCCGGCGGCTTCACTGCTCCTTTTAAGACCTTGAGGTGTGATGCAGATGCGGTTTTTGGCGGTGGGGCTTCTTGCTGGCATGGATCTGTGCTCTCGAACTTCTTCAAGTGTCTCATGGATCACGCGTTCAAGACCTTCAGAGGCATGGATGGCACGGTTTTCGTGCGGTTGGAGGCGCGTCTGCGTGCGTCGGGGTTTATCCTTGATAGATCTGGGCTCTGGTGGTGTTTCTCGGTCCTTCTTGGCTTCGCTTTGGATAGATTTCTGCAGTGGTGTGGTGCGGGCTCGACAGATCTGGAATCTGTTTCTAGGGTTTCAAGACCTGCGGATCTGACGGTGGTGATCCTCGATCAGGGAGGCAAGGTTTGTTTTCGAGTTGTTTCATTTTATGCTGATGTTAATCTTCTTGTTTTTTGCGGCTTTTTGGATGCTATTTTGGTTTTTGGAGGTGCTTGGTGTGGTTTTGTGGGCCGATGTGATGATGATTCTTGGTTGGGTCATGGTTTATTGTTGCAGCTGGATCATGAGTTTGTTGCAAATCGTGAGTTCTGGATTATCGTGTGTTGTGGATTTCAATTGTCTCGTACTGTTGCGAAATTCTGGATGCTGCGGTTTGGTACTGGGTATGGTTACTGGTGGTGCGCTGTTAGTTGCGCTGCGAGATGTGAATTGCTGCAAGCTGCTCGGGTTGAAGGTTTTGGTTGCTGGTTGTTAAGCTGTGACCTCTTAAGATATGGGTTAGGAGGCTGCTATTGGTTTCTTTGGTATATGGGATTAGAAAGGCATGATCTGCTTTGGTGCTGTTGGTTGCTGGGAGTTGATGATGGTTGTGTTTGTTTGCGGTGCTCGTGCTGTGGTTTCATGCTGTTGTCTGTGATTGGTTGCATTGTCGGTTCTGGTGCTTTTGGTTGCTGGGGCTGGTTGGTTTGGACGTGTTGTTGCTACTATGTTGCTATGATGATTGGATGTGCTGCTGCTAGATGCTGGAATGCGCTGGATGATGGCAATTGTGATGCTGGATGCTGGTTGCTGTTGAGATGGGAGTTGCTGAAGCTATGGTTTATGATCGTGTTGTTGCTGGATGTCGATTGTTGTTCGAGTTTAAATGCTGGGAGTTTAGTTAGCTGTGAGCTGCTGGATGCTAGTTGATGCTGGATGATGGTGGTGGTTGCTTGGCTTTGTGTGTTTTTTTCTTTTTCTCTTTTTATTTTTCTTTTTTTGGGGTCTTTTGCATCTTGGGTTGTAAGGGGTTTTTGGGTGTGGGTCGTTTGACCCCTCCCCTCCCTTGTCTATTGTGTCTCTTTTTTCTTTCTAATAAATTTGGGGGGCCGGGAATAGCCCGACACTTACATCTTCCTTGCCCTAAAACCCCTAAAAACCCCATGAAAACCGCAGAAAACCCCTAAAACACCTCAAAATCCTTATAACCCTAAAACCCCATAAAACCCATAAAAATCCTTAAAAAACCCTAAAAATCATTGAAAACGTAAAAACCCTAAAAACCCTAAGAAAATAATAAAAACCCCTAAAAACCAATAAATCCCCTAAAAATCACTGAAATCTCTAAAAACCCTTAAAACACATAAAATATTAAAACCATATAAAAACCCTTTAAAACCCTAAAAACTCATAGAAAACCATAAACTCAAAATGATCTTAAAAACCCTGAAAAACCTTAAAAACCCCTAAAACCCCTAAAACTCTCAAAATTACTAAAGCCCTAAAAACCATAAAAATCCTAAAAAAGGAAAAAAAATCCATAAAAACATAAAAAACCCTAAAACTGAGAAAACCCCTGAAAATCATAAAAACCACTAAAAACCTCAAAATACCTAAAATCCCATAAATCCACTAAAAACAACTAAAAACTCCAAAAACCCTTTAAACCCCTGAAACTTTAAAAAACTATAAAAACCATAAAACCCCTAAAAACTCAAAAAAACCCTAAAACCCGAAAGACCATAAAAACATAGAAAAAAACTAAAAACCCTAAAAACCACAGAAAAAAACCCTAAAAATTCCAAAAACCAATAATAAAACAAAAAACCATAAAAATCCTAAAAAATCCCTAAAAATCAATGAAAACGTAAAAACACCTAAAATCCTTGAAAAATCACTAAAATCACTTAAAACCTATAAAATATTAAAAACACTAAAAAAACCATAAAAGCCTAAAAACTAATAAAAGCCCTAAAAATGAAAAAGGCCCTGATAACTCTGAAAAAACCTAACCCCCCCCCCCAATACCTAATACCCTAAAACACTAAAAGTCATAAAAATCCCTAAAAACCATAAATATGTAAAAAACCATAAAACCCTAAAAAACCCTTGAAAACCATCAAAAACCAATAACCCTAAAAACATGAAAACCCCTTAAAACCCTAAAAGACCCACTAAAACTCTAAAAACTCTAAAAACCCTTTAAAATGTTGAAAATACTCTAAAGAAAACCTTAAAAACCTTAAAAGACTAAATAACCATAAAAACCCCAAAAAACCCAAAAAACCCAAAAAACCCTAAAATCCCCTAAAAATACTAAAACCCGTGAAAACCCTTAAAATCCCAAAAAAACATAAAAACCTAGAAAACCCATGAAAATCCATGAAAACATAAAAAACCTTGAAAACCCCCCTTGAAAACCATAAAAACCCCTAAAAACCATTAGAAGATGTTGCCGCTCTCTCCCGGGAATCTCCCGACGCGGCGATTTCTAGGGTTCCATCTTGGAATCCTTTTTAGTGGCTCCGATGATCTCTCCCTCTTCAGGCGTTGCGATGTGGATGGTTTTCTGTTGGAGAAGCGTTATGCCTTGGCGCGATGGTGGTTTTCAAGGCAGATGGCCGACGACGCTGAGTTCTGGTCGGTTGTTTCAGGTTGTGGTGGTGATGGCTTGGTCTGGTTTTTGATTCGATTTGGATTGGCTTTTCTAGATCTGGATTCTGTGTTCCTTGGCGGTGGCAGTGATGCCTTTCCAGTGAACTGGATGAAGTCGAAGAGGTTTATGGTGAATTCAACTCAGGTGTGATGGATGTTTCGACGAATGGACAAAGGTGTGCTCGACCCGATGGATCTTTGGTGCGGTAGGACGCTCTGGTGGTTTTGTCTGGGGGAGTTCTGGTTTCGCCTTGGTGATATGAAGGTTCGACGAGCTTTGCGTCATCTTCGTGCTAGCATTTATGGATCTGCGCTTGGTTCTGCACTGAATGTCCGAACCCGAGGAAGGTCTTACTGGCTTCTCTGGCTTCTCAATGGGACTTGGTGGATGCATAGGGCGTGGACGCATGTTTGCTTTCCTGGGTCTACTTTCTTGTTCTTGGATCTTGTTGCTGACGAAGGTATGGTCACACTTTGTTGTGTTCACTTCGATTTGATGGTCTATTTGTTTTTGACCGGTGGCTGGCTTGGTTTTGAGTTGCTGTTTCTGCTGAATGTGTTTTGGATGCTGTTTTGGTTTCATTGTAGATGTTGGCTATCAGTTCTGTTGGGTGGTGTTGTTTTTTGTTCTGTTGATTTTGATGGTTCTATGTTGCTGGAGAGGGACCTTCTTGGTGAGAAGGTGCTGGGTGCTGGACCTTGTAAAATTGGATGCAGGTCTTTGGTTGGTTCTGAGTTGCTGGTTGCTGGTGAATGCTAGATGATGTGTGGTTTTTTGGTTTTTGATACTACTGCAGATGAGTATGTTGTTGTGCTGCTAGTTGATGGTTGTTGTTTGATGGAAAGTGATTATTGTTGTGTTCAGTTGCGCTTGTGATGTGTTTTGATGTTGCTGGATTTTTTGTTGTTGGTTGCTGGGGATGGTTGGTTTGGATGTATTGCTACCGCTATGTTGCTGTGATGATTGGATGTGGTGCTACGGGATGCTGGTACTGGATGGATGTGACATGATGATGTCGCTGTTGTGTCTATTTTTGAGTCTTTTTTCTTTCTTTGTTTTTCTTTTTTTGGTGTGGGTTGTAACGGGTTTTTGGGTGCAGGTCGTTTGACCCCTCCCCTCTCTTGTCTGTTGTGTCTCCTTTTTTCTTGCTAATAATTTGGGGGGGCCGGGAATAGCCCGACCCTCACATCTTCTTTGCCCTAAAAACCATTAAAATGCTAAACCCCCATAAAAACCCTAAAAATGCATTATTATTTTTGAAAAACCCTTAAAACACCTAAAAATGTTAAAAAAGTTAAAAATCCTAAAACCTTAAAAAACTCAAAAAACCCAAAAAACTCAAAAGGAACCTAAACCCCTAAAAACCCCTAAAAACCCCAAAAAACCCCTAAAAACCCAAAACCTCTAAAAATACTAAAAACCCACCAAATCCCTAAAAACCATAAAAATCATAAAAACACATAAAAATCCATGAAAACGTAAAAAAACCCTAGAACACCGGAAAACCATAAAACCCCTAAAAACAATAACAAACCCTAAAAAACACAAACACCCTAAAAACCACTAAAAAAATCAGAAAACCCTTAAAACACATAAAAATATTAAAAACTCTAAAAAACATCAAAACCCTAAAAAACTCAAAAAAACCCTAAAAACCCAAAATGACCCTAAAAACCTTGAAAATCCCTGAAAACTCATAAAAAAAATCTCTAGAAACCCTAAAAACCAAAAAAAAATCCTAAAAAACCCTTAAAAACCTTGAAAATGTAAAAAACCCTAAAAACCTTGAAAATCCCCTTAAAACCTTAAAAAACCATAAAACATATAAAAACCCTAAAAACCACTAAAAAATCTAAAAACCCTTTAAACTTATAAAACATTAAAAAAACTTTAAAAAACCTTAAAAAACCTAAAAACTCAAAAAAAACCCTAAAGACCCAAAAGACCCTAAAAATTCTGAAAACCCTTAAAAATGTTAAAACCCATGAAAAAATCTAAAATCCCTAAAAATATAAAAAAAAAATCCTAAAATCCATAAAAATTATAAAAACCACAAAAAAAATCCATGAAAATGTAAAAAATCCTAAAAATCCTGAAAAACCCAAAAAACTATAAAACCCCCTGAAAACCATGAAAACTAATTGAAACCCATAAAACCCTAAAAACCAATGAAATATCAAAAAACTCTTAAAAAGCCTAAAAATGTTAGAAAACTCTAAAAACCATTAAAAAATCTAAAAAACTCAAAAAATGCCCTAAAATACCAAAAGTCCCTAAAACTTCTGAAAAATACTAAAAACCCTCAAAATCTCTAAATACCCTAAAAACCCTAAAACCTATAAAAATTATAAAAACCCCTAAAAAATTCATAAAAACATAAAAACCCTAAAAACCCTGAAAAACACATGAAAATCATAAAAAAAACCCCTAATAACCTTTAAAACCCTAAAACCCCATAAAAACCCTAAAACCTACTGAAAATTGAAAAAAAACTTAAACCCCCTAAAAATGTTAAAAAAATCTATAAAACCTTTAAAACCCTAAAAACTCAAAAAAGACCCTAATAACCCAAAAGACCCTAAAAACCTTGAAAACCCCTAAGACCCCTAAAACCCCTAAAACCCCTCAAAATCCCTAAATCCCTAAAAAACACATAAACCCCACTAAAAACCTATGAAAACGTAAAAAACCCTAAAAACCCACGAAAAGAATAAAAACCCCTAAAAACCATAAAAAACCCTAAAAACATAAAAAGCCTAAAACCCACTAAAAACTCTAAAAACCATTGAAATCTATAAAAGCCTTAAATAACATTAAAAAACCTTAAAACCCCTAAAAACCCAAAAAAAAAACTAAAAACCCAAGAAGACCCTAAAAACCCTAAAAACCCTAAAAAACCTAAAACCCCTAGAAAACCCTAAAACCCCTAAAAATCCTTAAAACCCATAAAAAATACTAAAAACAATAAAAATACTAAAAAACCCCTAAAACTCCATGAAATTGTAAAAATTCATAAAACACCCTTAAAAGCATAAAGAACCTAAAAACATTAAAAACCATAAAAACCCTAAAACAATTAAAAAAATCTAAAAACCCTAAAAATGTTAAAAACATTAAAAACCTTTAATAACCTAAGAAACTTAAAAAAATCCCTAAAAACTAAAAAAGACCCTATAAACCCTGAAAAACACTAAAACCCCCGAAAAATCCCTAAAAACCCAAAAAAATCACTAAAACCCCAAAAAATATTAAAACCCTTTATAACCATAAAAAACACTAAAAACCGAAAAAACCCTTAAACCCAATAAAAAATCTAAAACCCATAAAACCTAGAAGAACATTAAAATACTCTAAAAATACTTTAAAAGATCTAAAAACTCAAAAATAGACCCTAAAACCCAAAAAGAACCTAAAATCCCTAAAAACACCTAAAAACCTATAAAACCCTCAAAATTCCTAATAACCTAAAAATCATAAAAATCATAAAAATCCTTAAACCCCCCTAAAATCAATGAAAATGTAAAAAATCCTAAAAACCCTGAAAACCATAAACACCACTAAAAACCTTTAAAAACCCTAAAAACTCTAAAAACCCTTAAAACCCCTAAAACATTAGAAAACTCTAAAAACCTTTAAAACCCTAAAAATCTCAAAAAACCCCGACAAAACCCCTTATTCCTTGAAACAAATCCTCAAAACTCAAAAAACCCTAAAAACCCTAAAACTCTAAAAACCAGTGAAAAACCCTAAACCCTCAAAATATAAAACCACAAAAATCCTAAAAAATCCCAAAAAAAATCATAGAAACATAAAAAAAATCTAGAAACCCAAAAAACCCCCAGAAAACAATAAAAACCTCTAAAACTGAAAAAGAACTTAAAAACCCTAAAAACCTAAAAACCATGAAAATCCCTAAAAACACTCAAAATCCCTCAAAACCCTAAAAATCCATGAAAATGTAAAACCCCAAAAAATCCTGAAAACCCCCTATAAATCATAAAAACACTAAAAACCTTAAAAAATCATAAAAACCCTAAAAATGCACAAAAAACTCTAAAATACCTTAAAACCCCTAAAAACATTTAAAAACTCTAAAAAATCGTAAAATCCCTAAAAAAATAGAAAAAATCCCTAAAACCCCAAGAAGACCCTAAAAACTCTAAAAACCATGAAAAACCCTAAAAACCATGAAGAACCCTAAAACCTTCTAAATCCCTAAAAACCTAAAAATATAAAAAACCTAAAAGACCCCTAAAAATACATGAAAACATAAAAACCTAAAAACGCTTGAAAATCATAAAACCCCTAAAAACCTTAAAAACCCTAAAAACCATAAAAACCATAAAAACAACCAAAAACTCTAAAAAACCATAAACCCTCTAGAAGGATGGCTGATCCAGTAGGGGGCTCGGGCGATTCTTTGGAACCTCGGCACATGCCGACTCCTTTGAATTAGGAAGTAATTGATCCTGTGAAGAAACCTGAATCTGAACCTATTGGGCATAATGTCCTTTTTCAATTTTTCAATCCCCATGTTGCAAAACCTGGTCAACCAGCAGCTTCACCTTTAGATGCGTCGAAGAAGAATTTTGTTGAGGTTGTCAAATCTGCGGCTTCCTCTTCTTTATCTGAATTTAGCACCCCCTCCCCTCGGTGTGTTATTATGAAAGGAAAAACGAGCTCATGTATCTACCAACCAGGAAGAAATTGAAGAGAGAATTAACCTATGTAAATTTTTGATCATTGCTCATCTGGTCATACCCAAGGGTGAAAAATTATAGA
The DNA here is from genome assembly GCA_963277665.1 of Viscum album. NCBI lineage: Eukaryota > Viridiplantae > Streptophyta > Magnoliopsida > Santalales > Viscaceae > Viscum > Viscum album. The sequence continues at coordinate 1,883,083,195 of OY728141.1, read as the reverse complement.
GATTTGTCGAGCTTTTCAAACAAGTTGCTGAAATCTGGGGTTTCTCGGACTAGAAAATGATAGCCATGGTCCGCGGCTTTTATCAATTTTTTCCCTCTAATGAGTGTAAACGATGTGCCTTGAGTTTTGGATCACTTGATTATAAGCCTGGTCTTCTACAAATTCAATACTGGGATTGCAATTTTGATCCAACAAGTGTGAAGAACACTTTTACTCAGGTTTGGATCCATATCTGCAAACTGAATTGGTTATATTGGCATCCCCGAATTCTATGGGAAATTTCCTCCTCAGTTGTCTTTCCTATCCGTATTGACAGGGAAATAGACAATACAAAATTTTCGCACTATGCTAGAGTTCTTGTTGAAGTTGACATGGCCAACACTTTGGTCGAAGAAGTGGTGTTAAACATGCTAGATGATAGTATCATGCTGGAAATACAGTATGAAAGAAGACCCAAGTTCTATAATAATTGTCTCTTTCTTGGTCACACTTCCAATGAATGTAGGAGACTGAAGACTTGTAACACTTGCAAGGAGTGAGGTAATGAGGACGGTTCATGTCCAGTTTCTAAAAAGAAAGAAATGCCCCATAAAGATGCAACGAATAATGATACCCTCCCTCTATGAGTTAATACCCTCCCACTACAAGGTAATGAAAACAACAGCATTGGGACAAGTAGCATCCCAGACCAACCTATCGTGAACCCTGAGAAGGTATGTGATCCCATTGCATTGGTTCTGGACAATGGGATGTGTGGCTCGGATCCCAATGATCATAATGCTGGGCAAGCTGCTAATGTAGAGAAATTTAAAGATTCTGCAAGTGCTTATCCATATCCTGGGGCCTCTCCAGTGGTTAATGCACCTCTTACTGCACAAACTGGTCTCCTTGACTATGGCAGTCCCTCCCTTGAATCACCTGACTCTATGTCTTCTATTTCTGAACAACCTTCACTTGCTCAGCCTGATGCACTTGATCTTGCAACTGCCAGAAGAGTGCATGATGCATCTTCTCATCCTAAACAACTTGTTCTTGTAGATACTGTCAAAGTGCATGATGCAGGAAGGATTATGTCTCATCCTGATGCTCACAATGTTGGACAAGCTGCTCCTACAGAGAAAGTTAAGGATACTGTAGGTGCTTCTTCTTCTCTTGGGGCCTCTCTAGAGATTATTGTACTTCCTGCTACGCAATTGGTTTCCTTGACTCTGGTAGTCCTCCCCTCGAATCACCTGCTCCTATGTCTCCTGTTTCTGAGAAACCTTCACTTGCTCAACCCGATGCACCTGATCTAACAACTACCAGTAGAGTTCATGTTGCATCTGCTTAGCCTGATTCACTTGTTCTTGTAGATACTATCAAAATGCATGATGCAGGAAGGCTCATGCCCAATCCTGAAGTCTTCACCCTTGTTCCTTCATAAATTTCCACCAAGGCTAAATTCACTGGAGTTCCTCACAATGAGGGGATTTGTGTTACTAACACCTTCTCCCCCCTCTCTGGGAAACTCTGGGCTGATTAAGAATATGATAGTCAAGATGATGATGTAAGCTCTGATGTGACTCCTATGGCCTCTACTCATGAGGCACCAAAAATTGAACAAGTCATCAAGAAACCTCCTGGTAGCCCTCCCAAGTAGGGAGGAAAGAGAAAAGGAGTTTATTCCAAGAATACACAAGGCTTTCCTCATTAGATAGGAAACACAAATCTCAATCAATGAAGCTACTTTTATGGAATTTTCAGGGGATTGGGAATTCTCCAATTGTAGTTGCCCTTTGACATTTTCTCATCGCCAACAAGCCTTCACTTATGGCCATTGCTGAGCCTCTTATTAGTTTTGATAACTAGAAGGGTTTCAACTGGGACTCGCTTGGTTACTCATTTATTGCCCACAAGAGAGGTGCTGGTAACCTTGAAACCTTATGGGTTTTTCGACACAATGTCTTGCAACTTGAGTCTTTTGAGATTAGTCGTCAAGTAATTTCAGTTCACACCTGACTGCAAGATATTCCTTTCTCTTTATATTTTGTTTATGCCTCTTTCTCTTACATTAGAAGAAGAGATCTTTGGGATGATTTATCTGCTCTCAGTGAGAATATGGATCAAAACTTGGTCATCCCATGTGACTTCAATGTTATTCTTCGTCCAGATGAAAAATTTCCCCTCATTTCTCCCATACTGCTGCACATGATTTTTAATGTTGTGTAGACCAATGAAATCTCACTGAATTTCCTATTGAAGGTGCTGAATTCACTTGGGGAAGGTTCGCTATCAATGGGATGCAAGCCAGTAAAATTGATAGGTGCTTTATGCAAGTCAATGATACTGGTGATCCATCGGACATCTCATGATTTACTCTTCCCAAATTTAACTCTGATCATAATTCTATTATTTTCGCCATTTGGGAGGACAGTAGGAGACTCACCCCCTTAAATTTCAAGTTCAACAATGCCTGGATTTCAATTCCAGGTTGCAGGGAAGTAGTTCTCGATGGATGGAACTCCACCTTTCATGGTAACCCTCATTTTGTGGTTGCCTCAAAGATTAGGAAAATCAAAATCATTCTAAAAGTTTGGAGTAAGCTCTCTTTCTCAAGAATTTATGACGAGATTAAAGATGCAGAATATCAGCTGGAGTCTTTCCAAGAGAACAATCACCAAGGAGATTTTCCTACTCGTGAGGAACTTGAGTTTCACAAAAAACTTGATGATCTTCTTGTTCTTAAAGAAAATCTGGGAAAAAATAAATTCAATGTTCGATGGATCAAATATGGTGACAGAAACTCAAAGTTCTTTCATCACTTTCAACGGGAGAAAAGGTTTCAAAAGGACCCAGTCATATCTGAATTAATGGAACAACCTTGACTGAGGAGAAAGAGCTCTCTGATGCTGTTGTTGATCATTTCAAAGCTCTTTATAATGATGATAGTATCCTTCCTCCTACCCCAATTGCCGAATGTATTGATAAATTTGTGGGTGAAACACAGAATAATGATCTGACCTCTCCCCCTCTTGAGGATGAGGTGAAATCTTGTCTTTTTTCACTCAATTCTGAAAGTTCCCATGGAACGGACAGATTTACCAACAAAGTTTTCATTTTCTATTGGGATATCTTTTATACAGAAATCACCAATGCTATCAAGGAATTATTTCTCTCAGGATCAATCACTTTTGGAGCCAACTCCAATTTTATTTCTCTACTTCCCAAAAAGGAAGATTCAATTGATATTGGTGACTTTAGACTGATTTACATTGGAAACACCATCCCAAATATTATTAGAAAAATCATTATCATTAGGTTGGGGAAGATTGTTGGTAACATGATCACACCCAATCAATTTGGCTTTGTTCCTCGGAAAATCATCCAAAACTTCCCATATATGTCCTCTGAAGGAGTGAATATCATGAGGAAGGATTCCAAGCATGGGAATTTTTCTTTAAAATTGGACATATCCAAATCCTTTGATACCATTAAGTGGCACTTTATTTTCAAGGTTCTGAGCATGTATGGGTTTTCATCCAAGTTTATCAGTATGATTTATACCATTTTGGAGAGTTCCAGAATCTCTGTTCTGGTTAATGGGGTACCAAAAGTTTTCTTTCAATGTTCGTGAGGGGTCTGATAGGGAGATCCCCTTTCTGGAATTCTCTTTGCACTTTCAAAAGATTATCTGAGTCACTTTGTTACTAATGCAATGATGGTTGGCGTCTACTATCCTATGAAAGCTGGGAAGGACTCTTTTGTACACTCTCACCTTTTTTATGATGATGATATTCTTCTCTTTGGGTAGGCTAATATGTGAACTATATCTTCTATCTGGAAAATCTTTACTCATTATGAATATATTGCTGGACAGACCATCAGTTGGAGTAAATCATCCATTGTCTTTGGGAAAGGGAGATCCGTTGTGAGGAAAAATAGAATTATCAGATTCCTTGGTGTCAAAAAAGGATCCTTGCCATTAAACTACCTTGGGGTATCCCTCTTTTGGGGAAAGGTAAAGTGCTTTCACTTCAAAAGCATCTCTGTTAACATCACACAATAGCTGGCTAAATGGAATGGAAAGTCCCTGTCTCAAGCAGGCAAACTATGCCTTATCAATTATGTCATCAACTCAATGTTTGTTCATGTATTATCTATATATAGATGGCCAGTAAGTCTGATCAAATCTCTTCAAGCCAAGATCCAGAACTTTTCATGGACAAGATGAATTAATGAAAAGAAACTGGTAACTGTTTCATGGAAAGACTGCATTAAACCAATTGGAATTGGTGGTCTTGGAATTAAGAACCTCGGGGTTTTTAATGAGACCTTGCTGGCCAAATTCACCTGGAACCTCTTCACACACAAGGAAGGTGAGCTGGACTTTCTTAAATAACGATTTAATGCTCGCTTGTGAACTGGCTACACTGGATACATGCTCTCCTCTGTCTAAACCATAATTAAATCCTCATACAAGGACATTATCTCCCAATCAATTTGGGATGTTTCAAAGCACACCAATATGAACTGTTGGTTCAATCCGTGGATCGACTGTCCTCTTTATAAAATCATGCAGGTACCTCAAGGTCTGCAACACATGTCTCTCAATGATCTCAACACTAGGCAGATGGAGTTGGATGGACTTTTACCAGCACACATCATTTCCCAGGTTCATCGCTACCGCTACATGGATTCTGATACTATCATCTGGAAACCGAATATGATTGGTCAGCTCACTACAAGGGAATACTACAATCACAAATTCCAGCAAGGCCTGGACCCCCCTCATGGCTTCTGAAATATAAGTGTCAATTCATTACCCCTAGACACTTCATTCTCCTCTGGAAGATTTGGAGAAACCGGCTGCCTATGCATGCTCAGTTGCAAAAAGATGGATGGCATATTGTATCGGCCTACAGCCTCTGTTTACGGGATACAGAAAGTGTACAACACCTTTTTATTGAATGAAACCTTGCGCATAGATTATGGAATCACATACAAGACGTTTTTGGTCTCTGTTTTCCCTCTGGAACCTTTTCCCAAAGGATTCTTTTTATTACAGAATTCAGTTTCAGTGAGAAGCTCCATAATCTTCTTCTTGCTGCATCTGCAGCAATTGTTTCCTTCCTATAGGCTGTGATAAATTCTGCTATGTTTCGGAATAAATCGTGCTCCATACATGAGGGTATTATTGCCATGCATAGTGCTATTCGAATGGATGGGTGTATCCAATCAGGCACTATGGACAATTGTTTCAATGACATCGTCACACTCCGCACTCTTGGTGTATCTGGAAGGTGTAAAAACCCAATGTTGATGAAGTTCATTCGATGTATTCCACCAATCCCATCATGGATTAAAGTTAATGTCGATGGTGCGATAGCAGGTTCACCAGGTTCTTCAGGATGTGGTGGTGTTTTCCTACCTATCATGGTTTTGTCAAGGGAATTTTCTATCATTTCATTGGGAATGGCTGTGCCTATGAGGCAAAGCTTTGGGCTATTATCAAGGCTGTATGTTTTTCAAATCAATTCGGGTGGATGCATCTCTGGATTGAATCTGACTTTTTGCTTGCGGTGGAGGCTCTTCTTCAAAACTCAAGAAAGGTTCCATGGAAGCTCCTACCCCAATGGATTGAATTCCTTAGCTTATCCAAGAACCTGAGTCTCAAGATCACTCATGCATACAGGGAAGTCAATATGGTGGCTGATGTTCTTTCCAAGATGGCTATTGAAGAATGCTGCTCATGGTGGTCTTTTATTGCTCCTTCTTTTTGTGCGTCTCATGTAGACTCTGACATGAAGGGTACAACCTGCACCCGATTGTACAATTCCCCCCTGTAATGCCTTGTACATTATTATTTATAAATTGAGGCACTAGGCTCCCCGCTTGGTGCATGCTTTCTTTGCCATAAACCCTCTAAAAACGTTAATAGACTCTAAAAACATTAAAAACCATAAAAAACAATAAAAACAATAAAAACTAAAAAAGTCCCTAAAATCCTAAAAATCACTAAAAATAATAAAAACCCAAAAAACCCTAGAAATAATAAAAATCCTAAAAACCCCTAAAATTCCATGAAAATGTAAAAATCCTAAAAATCCTGAAAAACATAAAAACCACAAAAATCCTTAAAAAACCCTAAAACCTATAAAAACCCGAAAAACCCACCAAAAACTCCAAAAACACGTAAACCCCCTAAAAATGTTAAGGAGGTCAAAAAACGTTAAAATCCCTAAAAACATAAAAAACCCTAAAAACCTTGAAAACCCCTGAAAACCATAAAACCCCCTAAAACATTAAAAATTCCTAAAAACCCATAAAACCCTAAAAACCACTAAAAAATATAAAAACCCTTAAAACCACTAAAAATGTTAAAAATATCTAAAAACCTTTAAACCCCAAAAAAACTCAAAAAGACCCTAAAAACACAAAAAGACCCTAAAAACCACTAAAATCCCTAAAACCCCTAAAACTTCTAAAAAACCCTCAAAATCACTAAAAACCATAAAAAATCCTAAATAACCTTAAAAATCCAAAAAAAACCATAAAAATCCATGAAAATGTAAAAAATTCTAAAAACTATGAAATACTCCTAAAAACTACAAAAACCCCTAAAAATCATAAAAACATTAAATATACCCAAAAATCCTATAAAACAACTAAAAAATATAAAAACCCTTAAAACCCCGAAAAATGTTAAAAACTCTAAACAACTGTAAAACCCTAAAAAAACTAAAAAACCCTAAAAACCCCAAAAGACCCTAAAACACCTAAAAACCCAAAAACCCATGAAAACCCCTAAAACCCCACAAAATCACTAAAAACCCCTAAAATTAATAAAAATCCTAAACCGCACTAAAAAACCATGAAAATATAAAAAACCCTTAAATCCTAAAAAATCCCTAAAAATCATAAAACCCTAAAAACGTTAAAAAACCATAAAACCCCATAAAAAACCCTAAAACCCTATTAAAAACTCTAAAAACCATTAAAACCCCAAAAATTGTTTAAAACTCTAAAAAACCTTAACAACCCTAAAAGCTAAAAAATGCCAAAAATCCAAAAAAACTCTAAAAACCCAAAAAATGCTAAAAACCCCAGAAAACCCCCAAACCCATCAAAATCACTAAAAACCCTAAAAACATAAATATCCTAAAACCCCCAAAAAATCTATGAAAATATAAAAACCCAAAAATCCCTAAAACCCCCTGAAAATCATAGAACCCCTAAAAACCTTAAAAACCCTAAAACCCGTAAAAAACCTAAAAAACTACTAAAACCTATCAAAACTATTAAAACCCCTAAAAACGTTACAAAATAAAAAAACCTTAAGGACCCTAAAAAACTAAAAGAAACCCAAAAACCCAAAAGAGAAAAAAAACACATGGAAAACACTAAAAACCATAAAAACCCATAAAAACCTCTAAAAACACACAAAATCTCTAAAAACCCTATAAAACTCGAAAACCATAAAAATACTAAAAAACACAGAAAAACTTGAAAGCATAAAAAATTTTAAAAAACCTAAAAAAACCTTGAAACCCATAAAAAACCCTGAAAACCTTAAAAATCCCAAAACCCAAAAATACCCTAAAAAAGCACTAAAAACTTTAAAAACCCTTAAACCCCTAAAAACGATACAAAAATTTTGAAAATATTAAAATCCTAAAAATTTGAAAAAAACACTAAAGACTTGAAAAGATCATAAAATCCATTAAAATCCCTAAAACCTTGCAAAACACTAAAAACCCTCAAAATCCCAAAAACAATAAAAAATCTAAAACCATAAAAATCCTAGAAACCCCTAAAAATCCATGAAAACTAAACCCCCCTTAAAAATCATGTAAACCCCTAAAAACCAGAAAACCCTCTAAATTTATTAAAAAATCCTAAAACCCCATAAAAAACATTTAAACCATTAAAAACTCTAAAAACCTTAAAAACGTTAAAAATCTCTAAAAACCTTAAAATCCCTAAAAAACTCAAAAAAAACCCCTAAATATCCAAGAAACCCCTAAAAACCCAAATAACCCCTAAAACCCCATGAAAAACCCTAAAACCCTAAAAAACCCTAAAAACCAAACCCTAAAAATCCTTTAAAACCATAAAAATCCAATAAACCCCTAAAAATCCATTAAAACGTAAAAACCCTAAATACCCCCAAAACCCATGAAAACCATAAAACCCCTAACAAACTTAAAAATCTGAAAAAACCATTAAACCCTAAAACCTACTAAAAACTCTAAAAACCCTTAAAACCTCTAAGAACGTTAAAAAACTCTAAAAAATATTTAAACCTGTAAAAAAAACATTTAAAACCCAAAAGTCCCTAAAAATGATAAAAAGCCCTGAGAAACCCTAAAACCCATCAAAATCACTAAAAAACATAAAATAACCTAAACCCCATAAAAATCCTAAATACCCTTAAAAATCCATGAAATCGGAAAAGACCATAAAAACCCTGAATACCCCTGAAAATCCCCATAAAACATTATAAAACCTTAAAAACCCATAAAAACACTAAAAACCACTAAAAAATCTAAATCCCTTAAAACCCCTAAAAACGTTAAAATACTATAAAAAACCTTAAAAACACAAAAAATACCATAAAACCCCAAAAGACCCTAAAATTTTGAAAACCTCTAACCCCCCCCCCCCCCTCCACCAAACACCCTTGAAAACCCTTAAAAGCCCTCAAAATCCCTAAAACCCATAAAAAACCCTAAAACCATAAAAATCCTAAAAACCCCTAAGAATCCATGAAAACATAAAAACCCCTAAAAAACCCCTGAAATCTATAAAAACACCTAAAAACATTAAAATTCCCTAAAAACCATAAAAATCCTAAATAACTCCTAAAAATCAGTGAAAATGTAAAAAACACTAAACACCCTAAAAACCCCTAAAAAACAAAAAAAACCCATAAAAACCTTAAAAACCCTAAAAGCCCATAAAAACCCTAAAAACCACTAAAAAATCTAAAAACACTTTACACCCACAAAAAAATTAAAAAACACAATAAACCCATAAAAACCCTAAAAACTCATAATATACCTAAATACCCAAAAGACCCTAAAACCCAAAAAACCCAAAAAAACACTAAGAATCACTGGAAACCCAAAAAACCCTAAATATCCCTAAAAACTCCAAAAAACCATAAAAATCCTAAAAATAACCCTAAAAATTCATGAAAATGTAATAAACCCAAAAAACTCTAAAAAACCCCTGAAAACAAAAAAACCCTAAAAATCATAAAACCCCTAAAACCCATAAAAACTCTAAAAACCACTAAAAACTCTAAAAATCCTTTAAACCCTTAAAAATGTTAAAAAAAACTCTAACAAACATTAAAACTAAAAAAAACCCTAAAACCTAAAAAGACCCTAAAAACTCGGAAAACCCTAAAAAACCAAAAAACCCTAAGACCATAAAAATCCATAAAAACTCTAAAAAACCCTAAAAACCATAAAAACCTAAGAAAACCCTAAAATCCATGAAAACATAAAAAACCCTAAAAACCCTAAAAACCCCATAAAACCCATAAACACCTTAAAAAACCCATTAAATCCTTAAAAACCCTAAAAACAACTAAAACCTATAAAGTCCTTAAAACCCCAAAAATGTTAAAAAAAGTCTAAAAAGGTTTTTAACCCCTAAAAAACCTTGAAAACCTTGGAAACCCCCTAAAACCTCTAAAAATACCTAAAACCCAGAAATCCCAAAAAAAACCATAAAAGTCTTAATAAACCCTGAAAAATACACGAGAACATAAAAAACCCTAAAACCATGAAACCCCCAAAAACCATAAAAACCCATGAAAAACTTATAAAATCCCTAAATCCCCTAAAAACCCTACAAACCCACTAAAAACTCTACAAACCCTTAAAACACCTAAAAACGCCAAAAAAACTCTAAAAATATTAAAAACCCAAAAATCTTTAAAAAAACCCTAAAACCCCAAAAGACCCTAAAAACCCTAAAACCCCCTAAAACCCCTAAAACCCCTAAAAACCCTAAAAACCCTCAAAATCCCTGAAAACCCTAAAAAAAACTAAATCCCATAAAATCCTATAATACCTGTAAAAGTCCTTGAAGACATAAAAAACCCTAAAAACCCATGAATACCATAAGAACCCTTAAACCCTTAAAACCCTAAACAACAAAAAACACAAAATAACAACTAAAAACTCTAAAACCCCTTAAAACCCCAAAAAATGTTGGAAAACTCCAAAAAAAACCTTTAAAACAACAAAAAACTCAAAATAACCCTATAAACTCAAAAAACATGAGAAAAAACTAAAAACCCCTTAAAACCCTAAAACCCTGAAAATCCTTAAAAACCCTAAAATACCCTAAAAACCATAAAAATCCTAAAAAACCCCTCAAAATCCATGAAAACGTAAAGAACCCTAAAAACATAGAAAAATCCCTAAAAACCATAAAAACCCCTAAAACCACAAAAAAACCCTAAAAATCATAAAAATCATAGAAACACTAAAAACTCAAAAACTCCTTTAACCCCAAAAATGTTAAAAAAACTCTAAAAAATCTTAAAACCCTAAAAAACTAAAAAACCCCTAAAACCCAAAAGGACCCTAAAATACCCCAAAACCCACTAAAATCATGCAAAATCCTAAAATCACAAAAAACCCCTAAAAACCATCAAAATCATAAAAATCCATAAAAATCCATGAAAACCACTACTGGAAATCGCACCTATACCCACGGTTTTAAACCGTGGGTATAGCCCTTGAAACCGTGGGTATAGGGTATACCCACGGTTTCAGTAACCGCGGGCTGGAGTGCCGTCGCAATAGGCCTATACCCACGGTTTTCAGAGAACCGTGGGTATAGACCCGGAAAATTTTATATTACTCACGGTTCATTGAACCGTGGGTATAGATGTATACCCACGGTTTTATACCGCAGGTATACTGTTTTGCATCTCCGGATATAGATGTATACCCACGGTTTTATAACCGTGGGTATACTGTTTGCAGCTCCAGAAATTTCCCACGGTTCATTTGAACCGTGGGTATAGACGTATTCCCATGGTTATAAAACCATGGGTATACATGTTTCCAACGCCAAACATTTCCTACAGTTCATTTGAACTGTAGGTATTGGCAGATCCCCTGCAGCAAAGGCAGGCCTGGCTGTACAATTCTGCACCTTAACATTCTGCACCTAAAAACAGAATATAAGATTATACATGGATGATGAGAAACCTCAGCATCCTATGGTCCGGGCTGTAGACATCAGCCCTGTAAACACAGTACATGGGGATTTTCAGATGAAAGTGCAAACTGCACAGCATGTGGGCTCAACTGTCTATGAATTGGAGGCAGCGGACGCTTGTGCTGAACAGATACAAGGGCGGGCGGATGTTGTTGAAGCAATGCTTATCACGGTTCCCACTAGTAACTGTTTTCTTGCCGTTTTCTTGAATTGGATGTAGAGACCTCTCATGTAACCCAGCCCTCCCCCCCCCCCCCACTGCCAGCCCTCCCCTCCCTCTCCACTTCAGCTGTTCCATAAAGGAGTAGATTCGATTAGACTACTGAGAAAAGGAAGATTGCCCCTAGGCAGAGGTGAGTTCGGAATCTTTCCAGATCTGAGTACGAGGAACGACGAGCAAAGAGACTTTGTTATTCTTGTAGATCAAAGTTTGGACCAGCACCGAGGTGTTCCTAGAATGGCATGCACATAATGGTTTGGGACTGTGTGAAGCCCCAAGAAAAATAACTGACAGAAACTGAAGAGGGAGGAAGAGAATGTGACAGGGAAGAAGGGATGATGGAAATGGCTTATCAGGCATTGTTTCTTGGCACTTTAAAGGGCCATGGTACTCAAGGAACCAGGTCCATGATGTTAGAGGGAAACTCTGCAGGAGTTCCAATTTTGGTGACTATAAACAGTGGGGCTAGCCACAATTTCATGTCAAAAGCCCTTTTAAAGTTTCTAGATTTGCCTATTACTCAGACTAAGTCCTTTGGGGTTCTCTTGGGAGATGTTCATCGAGTTTTTTCTAGTGGCCTGTGTAAGACACTCTCAGTACAGTTGGGAGACTTAAAATTTGATGTGGACGCGAACATGTTTGACACGTCTGGGCTAGACCCTATTATGGGGATGAAAGTGGCTGGAAACACTTGGATTTGTTACTTTTCACATGAAGAAGTTAACAATGAGTTTTGGTTATTAGGGGTGACAAATAACATTGCAGGGTATGATGTCGCAGCAGAAGGTGCCCTTCATCCTTGTAGACGACAAGAAACTGTTGACACAAGACCTTTTGTGTGAGTCCGGTATAGCAGACGTGGTTATAGGGACATATTCAAATCGGGAGATGAGCAGAGTTATATAGAGGATACTCGAGAAATTCCACCATATTTTGGATCCCTATTGGGTTGAAATGCCACTTGTGCAGCAGGAAGTTCTTGATGATAAATACTTGCAGCCTGTTGTAGTAGCTTTGGATAATTACCATGATACAAGGAACGATTATTCTCTTCACCATGGGATGCTTTACTTTAAGGGACGACTAGTTGTGTCCAAGGACTCCCAGTGGATTCCAAACCTACTTCATTATTATCATGCCACACCCGCAAGAGGACATAATGGGTTCTTAAAGACCTATAAGCAGTTGGAAGGGGGACTGTTTTGGCTGAGGATGACACAGATTGTATTGAAGTTTGTTCGTAGTTGCGGCATTTGTCAGCGACAAAAGTGTCAGACATTGAGTCCAGTTGGTGGCCGATGCTTGCGACCGCCCACTGCAAACCATGCAGACACCATGACCCATCTCCAATATTATTGGGAACCTTATCCAGAATAAAACCATTTAAAAAAATAGTTAAAATACAGTACTTCAATTAAAAATTCAGACAAAATGGTATGGAAGCAGTTATTATAAATTTCAAGTGTAATAAGAACCTGGATGTTTGTTTCAACTTCTAACAATAGTATAAATCGATCTTTAACAGAAGTTTGAGGTGATGTACAGATTTTGTCTGGCCCATCAAAGAGGAAAAAATTGTTATTAAGTAGAAAATTAACTAAAGGAAATAAAATTAAATGAAAGGGATAAGAATTTTTGGGATTATAACCCCAAACATGTGTTGTAGATAACTTGTCAAAATCTGAACAATTCTTGCAGGTCAACCCCAGTCCAGTAGTGGGTGTGGTCTTTAGAGTAGGAACCACCACATCTGGGTATGCACCCCCTTCCCCCTGCCAGCCTCCCCCCGCCCCTGCCAGCCCCCCCTGCCCCCTGCTTGCCCCCCTGCCAGCCCCCCCCCCTTCCCCCTGCCAGCCTCCCCCTGCCCCTGCCATCCCCCCCCTGCCCCCCCCCCCCCTCCCCCCTGCCAGCACCCCCCCTGCCCCCTGCTTGCCCCCCTGCCAGCCCCCCCCCTGCTTGCCCCCCTGCCAGCCCCCCCCCTGCTTGTCCCCCTGCCAGCCCCCCCTGCCCCCTGCTTGCCCCCCTGCCAGCCCCCCCCCCCTTCCCCCTGCCAGCCTCCCCCTGCCCCTGCCAGCCCCCCCTGCCCCCTGCTTGCCCCCCTGCCAGCCCCCCCACCCCCCTTCCCCCTGCTTGTCCCCCTGCCAGCCCCCCCTGCCCCCTGCCACCCCCCCCCCTTCCCCCTGCCAGCCCCCCCTGCCCCTGCCAGCCCCCACCCCCAGCCCCCCCTACCCCCTGCCAGCCCCCCCCCTGGAAAGACACAAAAAAGGGCTTGGAAGCATGAGAAGAACTCACATGATCCTAAAAATAGAAGGATTCATGTGAAAGGGGTGCCCCAAGGCAAGGTATGTACTGAAAATGCTTGCAGGGACAGTCCAAGCAGCAAGGTGATTTGGAGAAAGAAAAATCAACCTATAGTGAAAAGAAAAATCCTTGGTGGTAAAGCTGTCCAAGGAAAAACAGGTTGTGTTTTGGGTTGTGAAGAAGAGAACAAACCTAAAGAAGGGGAGACACAATCCATGGGGTAAGTGTGCTCACAAAGCATATATTTTAGAGCTGAAAACAGATCTGGTTTAGAGCTGGAAGTTGCATGCAGCAATGGTATCAGCAGCTGGGTGCTTCACTGGGGCAGCCTCAGTATGGGTCTCAGCGGCATGAACCAATGGTTCAACCTTCTCAGATCCAGGAAGAGATCAATCGGCAAATGGAGCTTAATAATATAGGGGGAAGTTGGGCCGGAATAGAAAATGATGATTATGCCCATAGAAGTGATCCATGTAAGGATATTTTAAGCAAGGGAAAGTTTCCTTCAGTTGATAAAGAGGGATTTCAAATTGTCTATTCAAGGAAATCAAGGAAGAAGAAAGACTGCTCTCAATGGAGAACAACGATGGTGACTAGGTCTCATAGCTCATCTACCTACAACTTGGAATGGGATGATGATGTCGGGGAGGGGGGTTATGAAAACGAAATGCTTTATTATGAAGGCAGTTTTATCAATGTCTAGCCCCATCTCCTCTCTTATGTCATCTTTTGTTTTTAATAAAATGGCTTTAGAGCCTTTCGGCTCGAAGCTTCTTTCTGTTTTGATGGATTTGGGGAGTTTGAACATCTCACATAATCGTTTAATTTAAATGTTAAACGATTACTAATGGGATTGAGCCGTACGCTTCAAATGAGATGAAACATTTGGGACATTTGTGTAACGTACCATGAATAGGCTGAACATTTTGAGGTTCTCGAAGGCCTATATGAATTGGTTCAATTCCTATGCAAGTGGTTGCACTTGATGGATGAGATCATGTGATCGTTAGAACTCCTCAAAGCCGATTCTCTCTAGCTCTTGTTTCTCTCCCACCTTTAAACAAGGTTCTAACAGACTGTGGTGTTGAGAGAGACCCTACCTAAGCATCGGGTGATTCCCATGAACCTTGGATACCTCAGAAGGAGTCTTTCGGTGACTTCTCGGAGATCTCGATCAAACGCTTGTGAAAACTTCGACAAGCAGGAAGGACTGGTATTGAGAGAGGTCCTACTAAGTGTCGGGTGATTCCCATGATTTGTGGATACCTCTGAAGGAGTCTTTCAGCGACTTCTAAGTGATCACAATCAAACACTTGTGAAAAGCTTCGAAAGACTGGATCGAATGGTGTAAGGTACACCATTCTTATTCTTTGTTTAGATTGATTACAAATGTATAGATATATTTCGACGTGACTGCGGCGTGACCGCGGACACCCCTCCCCCCCGCTGGACACCCCTCCCCCCTGCTGGATGTGGCTGAAGCAGGGCCACATCACGGCGTGACCGCGGCGTGACCGCGGCGTGACCGCGGCGTGACCGCGGCGTGACCGCGGCGTGACCGCGGCGTGACCGCGGCGTGACCGCGGCGTGACCGCGGCGTGACCGCGGCGTGACCGCGGCGTGACCGCAGCGTGACCGCAGCGTGTTGGCCCGATCCAGCGACATCCGCGGGGCAGCATCTTCCGACCAGGAGCGAAGGGAGCGGGAGGAGGCTGGAATGCGGGTGAAAGGGGGGTCCTACTAAGTGTCGGGTGATTCCCATGATTTGTGGATACCTCTGAAGGAGTCTTTCAGCGACTTCTAAGTGATCACAATCAAACACTTGTGAAAAGCTTCGAAAGACTGGATCGAATGGTGTAAGGTACACCATTCTTATTCTTTGTTTAGATTGATTACAAACGTATAGATATATTTCGGCGTGACAGCGGCGTGACCGCAGACACCCCTCCCCCCCGCTGGACACCCCTCCCCCCTGCTGGATGTGGCTGGAGCAGGGCCACATCACGGCGTGACCGAGGCGTGACCGCGGCGTGACCGCGGCGTGACCGCGGCGTGACCGCGGCGTGACCGCAGCGTGTTGGCCCGATCCAGCGACATCCGCGGGGCAGCATCTTCCGACCAGGAGCGAAGGGAGCGGGAGGAGGCTGGAATGCGGGTGAAAGGGGGGTCCTACTAAGTGTCGGGTGATTCCCATGATTTGTGGATACCTGTGAAGGAGTCTTTCAGCGACTTCTAAGTGATCACAATCAAACACTTGTGAAAAGCTTCGAAAGACTGGATCGAATGGTGTAAGGTACACCATTCTTATTCTTTGTTTAGATTGATTACAAACGTATAGATATATTTTGGCGTGACTGCGGCGTGACCGCGGACACCCCTCCCCCCCGCTGGACACCCCTCCCCCCTGCTGGATGTGGCTGGAGCAGGGCCACATCATGGCGTGACCGCGGCGTGACCGCGGCGTGACCGCGGCGTGACCGCGGCGTGACCGCGGCGTGACCGCGGCGTGACCGCGGCGTGACCGCGGCGTGACCGCGGCGTGACCGCGGCGTGACCGCGGCGTGACCGCAGCGTGACCGCAGCGTGTTGGCCCGATCCAGCGACATCCGCGGGGCAGCATCTTCCGACCAGGAGCGAAGGGAGCGGGAGGAGGCTGGAATGCGGGTGAAAGGGGGGTCCTACTAAGTGTCGGGTGATTCCCATGATTTGTGGATACCTCTGAAGGAGTCTTTCAGCGACTTCTAAGTGATCACAATCAAACACTTGTGAAAAGCTTTGAAAGACTGGATCGAATGGTGTAAGGTACACCATTCTTATTCTTTGTTTAGATTGATTACAAACGTATAGATATATTTCGGCGTGACAGCGGCGTGACCGCAGACACCCCTCCCCCCCGCTGGACACCCCTCCCCCCTGCTGGATGTGGCTGGAGCAGGGCCACATCACGGCGTGACCGCGGCGTGACCGCGGCGTGACCGCAGCGTGTTGGCCCGATCCAGCGACATCCGCGGGGCAGCATCTTCCGACCAGGAGCGAAGGGAGCGGGAGGAGGCTGGAATGCGGGTGAAAGGGGGGTCCTACTAAGTGTCGGGTGATTCCCATGATTTGTGGATACCTCTGAAGGAGTCTTTCAGCGACTTCTAAGTGATCACAATCAAACACTTGTGAAAAGCTTCGAAAGACTGGATCGAATGGTGTAAGGTACACCATTCTTATTCTTTGTTTAGATTGATTACAAACGTATAGATATATTTCGGCGTGACAGCGGCGTGACCGCGGACACCCCTCCCCCCCGCTGGACACCCCTCCCCCCTGCTGGATGTGGCTGGAGCAGAGCCGCATCACGGCGTGACCACGGCGTGACCGCGGCGTGACCGCGGCATGACCGCAGCGTGACCCCAGCGTGTTGGCCCGATCCAGCGACATCCGCGGGGCAGCATCTTCCGACCAGGAGCGAAGGGAGCGGGAGGAGGCTGGAATGCGGGTGAAAGGGGGGTCCTACTAAGTGTCGGGTGATTCCCATGATTTGTGGATACCTCTGAAGGAGTCTTTCAGCGACTTCTAAGTGATCACAATCAAACACTTGTGAAAAGCTTTGAAAGACTGGATCGAATGGTGTAAGGTACACCATTCTTATTCTTTGTTTAGATTGATTACAAACGTATAGATATATTTCGGTGTGACCGCGGACACCCCTCCCCCCCGCTGGACACCCCTCCCCCCTGCTGGATGTGGCTGGAGCAGGGCCACATCACGGCGTGACCGCGGCGTGACCGCGGCGTGACCGCGGCGTGACCGCGGCGTGACCGCGGCGTGACCGCGGCGTGACCGCGGCGTGGCCGCGGCGTGACCGCAGCGTGACCGCAGCGTGTTGGCCCGATCCAGCGACATCCGCGGGGCAGCATCTTCCGACCAGGAGCGAAGGGAGCGGGAGGAGGCTGGAATGCGGGTGAAAGGGGGGTCCTACTAAGTGTCGGGTGATTCCCATGATTTGTGGATACCTCTGAAGGAGTCTTTCAGCGACTTCTAAGTGATCACAATCAAACACTTGTGAAAAGCTTCGAAAGACTGGATCGAATGGTGTAAGGTACACCATTCTTATTCTTTGTTTAGATTGATTACAAACGTATAGATATATTTCGGCGTGACTACGGCGTGACCGCGAACACCCCTCCCCCCCGCTGGACACCCCTCCCCCCTGCTGGATGTGGCTGGAGCAGGGCCACATCACGGCGTGACTGCGGCGTGACCGCGGCGTGACCGCGGCGTGACCGCGGCGTGACCGCAGCGTGACCGCAACGTGTTGGCCCGATCCAGCGACATCCGCGGGGCAGCATCTTCCGACCAGGAGCGAAGGGAGCGGGAGGAGGCTGGAATGCGGGTGAAAGGGGGCAGCATCTTGTCCAGGCGACACAGAGTGTATGGCTTTTTTGGAATTATGGTTTCTGTTGCTGTTCACAGCCCCACTCCCTTCCCAGCCGTTGGCTCTACAATAGGGGAGCTTCACTTATTTCTTCTATTTCATCTTCTCCAGGCGAAACACAAAGTGTAAGAATTTTCTGGAAATCTGGTTTCTATTGCAGTTCACAGACCCACTCCCGCCCCAGCCGCTGTTGGCTCTGCAAGAGGCCGTGAACTTGCGAAGTCAAATCTGCGAGAGCTATCTCGACGCGTCCAAGGTGCTGCTTGGCACCGTCGAATCACGTTTGGTTCCTGGTCTCCATGATTGGTCGAAGAAGATCAACGGTTGAGGAGAGTAGTAGTGGAGTAGATAACGAAGAGGAGAAGTTTGGCTATGTAATAGAACTGATTAAAAATGACCAATTCTGTATAATGCACAAAATTCTGTATAATGCACAATTCAAAAACGGTGTTTGATAAAGAAATCAGAATCAAATAAATGATTGACAATTACAAATATTTAAAAATGCATATGAAACAAAATGAATAATCGGAAGATAGAATGACATATTTCATCAAATGACATGATTACAAACCAATACCATTGAAACATGGAGTTCAAATAAAAATGAATAATCTGGCATTTATATAATACATTCCATGATGGTGTGTATGTACAGTATGCAAACAGAAAACTGTAATGATAGGAGGCAACAAACATGTCGTATTTGTGCAGTATAATAATTCAGGCATTGAAAATTGAACACAATGAAAACAGGATAATGAAATGACTAATTGCTTTCAATGGAGCAACATAAATTTCAAATAACGTTTCAGTACTGTAGATAATGTAATAATTATTTCACATCAAATAGGAATTTGAAAAATAGTACTGAAAACAAATTAAATAGTAAACATGTATGTTTACCATTGGTGTGCGGCATCACATTTTAGTCTGCTTTTTCTATTTTCCTATTTACATTTCCCTTCATTCAGGTGTGTAGTTCATCCTCATTATCACAATCACAGACATCCTGACGACAAATTCCATCACCCTGGATCGCAACCAATCTATAGTAAATATATTTAATTGAAATAAGAGCATTGAAATGATACATATAAAATTATCCTTAAGTAGTAGAGTTCACCTAGGTAAGTGCAGTATCAAAGCCGCAATCACAGACATCCTGATGACAAATTCCATCACCCTGGAGCACAACCACACTATAGTAAATATCTTTGATGAAGATTATCCTGGAGGTGAGAAGTACATGTAGAAGAATATCCTGGAGGTGAGAAGTACATGTAGAAGATAAGGGGATAGGATAGACTTGGTCAAACAGAACGTATCGAGACACACCCACATACTACATACAGAACCATTCAAACAGTTTCAACTGTTCAAACAATAGATGGAAAACATATTCAGCACAAAAGTGATGGGAAATGCCAACCAAATGAAAGAAGCTAGATTAAAACCAATGACCGAGCAGGAAAAAAAAAATTGGACATTCAGAATGCATGTGTGTTCAATGATTCCAATATCTAAAGTGCGTTTCAGCTAGACTCATAACTCAAAGAAGAATTCACATTGATGAGTCATGCATGAATAAGCTCAAATGCCGTGTTAGATTGGCACATAGATTTGTCAGCTCACCTTGATAAAGATCGAATGGCAAACCACTGATTGCTAATCATACTTTAATTTGCTACAATCTTTACATGCAACAAATAAAACCATGAATTATTATTAATGAATATATAAGACTCATAAGCAATGAAATGTCATATAGAACTAAAACAAATGCTGAAAAAAAAGTAGAAAAAATGAAAGAAGAAATTGCATAAAGAAATTTTGTTATTAGTAGCAGTAGATCAAAACATGTATGTATACATCCTTGCACACTAAACTAGTTGAGAATAAATAAGAATGTGATTTGATCGTGGTCAAACAGATCTAGAAATATCACCAGATAAAGTGTGATATTCAAAACAATTAGTGCATTTGGAATTTGAATTTAAAATACTACTAAAAATCATACATTCTCTTAGAAATATGAATGACTTTATTCATTGATTAAAATTATTTTAATTGGTTATTAAATGACTTATAATGAGATATTTATTACAAAAAACCATTGTTGAAATCTCAAGCAATATCTTGAACTCAAATTCCACAGAGAACTACTTCAAACATCAGGTTGATCTATGTACGTCATCTTTAAACCTATTTTTCCACCTCCCCAGCCCGCCCTCCCCCCCCCCCCCACTGCCCCTCCCCCCTCCCCCCCTGCCCAGCCCTCCCACTGCCCAGCCCCCCCCCCCCCCTCCCCCCTGCCCAGCCCTCCCCCCCTCCCCCCCCCCCTCCTCCCCTGCCCAGCCCCCCCCCCCCCTCCCCCCTGCCCAGCCACCCCCCTCCCCTCCCCACTGCCCAGCACCCCCCCCCTCCCCCCCTGCCCAGCCACCCCCTCCCCCCTCCCCCTCCCCCTCCCCCCCCCGCCCAGCCCTCCCCCCCACTGCCCCTCCCCCCTCCCCCTCCCCCTCCCCTCCCCCCCTGCCCAGCCCTCCCACTGCCCAGCCCCCCTCCCCCTCCCCCCCTGCCCACCCCCCCCCCCCCACCTCCCCCTGCAGAAAGTTCATGAAAAAACAAGGAGTAATAGGATGGAACCACTGATGTCCAGCCCAATCTAGATAGTGCAGTATAAAATATATAGTTCACTGGTATATAGAATAATAATAGAGAGATAAATAAACATCACCCGTACAGGTTCCTATGGGACACATAGCAGTTATACCTTCTTTAGCCTTTGACTGGTGTCAGAATGTGTAACCATTTCATTAATCAATTTTATCCAGTTTAAATATAATTTATATGAGAAAGATATTGAGGTTCTAAGATGTGACAAGAAAACATGTAATGATATTTAATAATGAAGTTCCAAGGTTATAACCAAGGAAACATAGACCTCAAGTGTCAACAACTTAGTAATAATTATAGCCTCACATGGGGTAAGAGTGTAATCCAAGGATAACAGTCCAACTAATTCCACAATAAGAGGACTATCTAGTCTAAGAAGTTCATCCAAGGTAAAATGGGTCTAAGAAATGATTGGGCTAGGATTTAACCATGGAACCTACTTGTCAATTCTGGAACCAAGGAGTGTATCTAAGGAATCTTGTTGTAATACATGAGGGATTATATGGTGTCATACCAGGCATCTAAAGTTAGACAAGGATCAGGTTCTATGTAGGTCTCAACCAAAGAAAGTTGTATCCTTGAATTCGGAATAGGGTCCTTGAGTGCTCAAGGCTTTCTCTCAAGTATCCAAGGTGAGCTTGAGTCAGGCCACACCTACTTTGATATTGAATTCATATAATATTCCATTTGGTTCAAGCCTTTCCTTTGATTAGTGTGACAAGGCCAAGTAGCATGAAACCCTTTAATCAAGTAATAATTAATCAATAAGTCAATTTTGTTCAACCCTAGCCTTTCATTAGTGTGACAAGGCCATGTAGCTTGAAACCACTCATTTAATCCATTTAAGGCATTTTCAATAATCAAGGTTCACTCTGGTACCATCCATTAACATGGTAAGGGGTTCTATGAATACGCAACATATTTTTCAATTACATCTAATACGGCTAATTCATGTACTTCGTATACTTTACAATTTCTATTTCACATTTAATTATTACATTGAAGCACTTACATTAGGCGGGTTAAATGCTGTGCATACAGGGTAATTTCCATTCTGAAATTCAAAAGATAATTCAAGCCATTTAATATAGAAAATCATACCCTTAGAAATTTAAATCTAAGGCTCACCGAATGGTGGCTCAAACATGTCAACATTCTAAAATGAAAATTATGGGAAACAATTCTACATGGGTAATTCCAATATAAAAACCGGTCAAAGAACTTAAACGGTTCCTTGGTTATTTAATCATTTAAAAAGGAAAACTTAGTTTTTTTAATTCCATTAGGGGTCATATATGACATAATTCAAACATAACATCAATTCATAAAGAAATATCAGTACAACAAGACAATAAATCCTAAAAGTCTAATAATTGTTTTTTAACTTGAAGACAGCGCACCTCCGTTGGAGGGGTTTTAATATATAAACATGATATTTCTTATGAAACAATCATTTATTACCTTTAACTCTTAAATCATGAAACATACTAAATTCAAGATTAAGAGGAATTTAATCTAATGTATTCACTGCATTAACTAAAAACAAAGAAAAAGTGTAGTAAGAAACTAATTAATGCATTAATAAATTTGAGGAATTGGAAGGGTACCCTTCCTCAAAGAGGAACCAAGCCAAAACCTGAAACTTGATAGATTTATAAACAACCACCCGGAACTGCTCAACATGTGTATGTACATACCTTCATATATACTATTTTAAGGCCAAAATAGTGCATCTTAGGATTATCAATGCTAAATTAATTTGGGGAAATATTCTCACTGGGTTTGATAATCAGGATATTTATATCATTCATCTTTTAGTATTCCATCATAAAAAAATGAAATTGCTTAAAAAAATTTAGAATCAAACCACTCCAACCTATGAATGCATCAACTGCTACCTTTGACTACAACACTAATTGATTATCAAGAGGTAATATGATGAAATTATGGGAAATCAACCAAGACTAAGAAATTACCAGGAAATCTGGGACTCCAGCATAAAAAAAATCACTACTGAGAAGGCCGGGAGGTCCAGGTCGTGAGCCGGGAGGCCGAGCCGGGAGTCGGGAGCCGGGAGTCGGGAGCCGGGAGCCGCGAATCGGGAGCTGCGAGTCGGGAGCCACGAGTCGGGAGCCGCGAGTCGGGAGCTGGGAGGCGGAGCCGGGAGTCGGAGCCCGGGGTTGGAGGCCGGGGAGGGGAGTCGGAGGCCGGGGAGGGGAGTCGGAGAGGAGAGGGGAGGGTCGGGAGTCAGTGGTCGGGGAGCGGCGTCGCGGGTTGGGGAGGTAGGGTAGAGCTCGATGCGTCGCGGATTTGAGGAGAGATTGAGGAGAGATTGAGGAGGAGCCCGATACAAGGGCTCGAAAAAAAAATTAATACCCACGGTTTTAATAAAACCGTGGGTATAAACAGCAAAAAAACATACTATCCCCACGGTTTAAAGAACCGTGGGAATAGGTGCGTGGGGATAGACCCCATTTCCAGTAGTGAACATAAGAAATCCTAAAATCCATAAAAAACCCTTGAAAACCTTAAAACCCCTAAAAACCCCTAGAAACCCCTAAAAACCCTAAAAACTATAAATACCCTAAAAATCCACTAAAAACTCTAACAACCCTTAAAATCCCTAAAATTCTTAAAATACCCTTAAAACCCTAAAAAACTCCAAAAAACTATAAAAACCGAAAAAAAACATTAAAAAATCCCCACACCCCATAAAAATCCAAAAACCCTAAAAGACCCTAAAAACCCTGAAAAAACCTAAAAACCCATAAAAACTCAAAAAACACCCAAAATCCCTAAAAAACCAAAAAACCCTAAGACCAATAAAAATACTAAAAATTCACTAAAAATCCATGAAAACATAAAAATTATAAAAACACATAAAAGCCCCTAAAAACCATAAAAACCCATAAAAACTTTAAAAAATCTTACAAACTGATAAAAACCCTAAAACCATTAAAAACTCTAAAATCCTGAAAACCCACTAAAAATGTTCAAAAACTCTAAAAACCATAAAAACACTGAAAAACTGGAAAAAAACTCCTAGAAACCTAAAAATATCCTAAAACTCTAAAATCCCCTAAAACCCATAAATATCACTAAAAACCCTAAAAACCCTCAAAATCCCTAAAAAACCTAAACTTTGATCTGCTGGTCTGCGTGTGGTTTACTGGTGGCTGGCCTGGCTTTGAATTGATGTTTCTGCTGAGTGGGTTTGGGATTCTGTATTGGTTTCGATGTGGATGTTGTATATCGGCTTTGTTGGGTGGTGCTGGTTCTTGTTCTGTTGCTGCTGATGGTTCTATATTGCTGGAGAGGGACCTTCTTGGTGAGAAGGTGCTGGGTGTTGGACATAGTACGACTGGATGTGGGCCTTTGGTTGGTTATGAGTTGCTGGTTGGTGGTGAATGCTGGATGATGTGTGGTTTTTTGGTTTTCAGTACTCCTCTGGATGAGTATGTTGTTGTGCTGCTAGTTGATGGTTGCTGTTTGATGGAAAGTGGGGACTACTGTGTTCGGTTGCGCTTGTGTTGTGGTGTGAGGCTGCTGGGTGTGTTTGGCTGTGATGCTGGTTTTGGTGATGTTGGTTGCTGGGGCTGTTTGGTTTGGATATATTGCTGCTGCTGTGTTGCTATGAAGATTGGATGTGGTGCTGCTGGATGCTGGTGTTGGAAACTGGTCGTTCTGAGTTTGGATGCTGGTTGTTGGGAAGCTGTGAGATGCTAGAGGCTGGTTGATGCTGGATAGTGGTGGTTGCTGCTTGGTTGTGTGTGCTTTTTTCCTTTTGCTTTCTTTTTTGATTTTCTTTTTGCGTGCGTTGTAAGGGGTTTTCGGGTGTGGGTTGATTGACCCCTCCCCTCCCTTGTCTGCTGTGTCTCTTTTTCCTTGTTAATAAATTTTGGGGGGCCAGGAATAGCCTGGCCCTCGCATCTTCTTTGCCCTAAAAAACCTAATAAAAACCCTAAGGAGGATGGCTCAAGGAAGGGGGCTTGATGGTGATGGAGATCCCATCTGGCCTCTGGTTGTTCCGCCCCCTGCCAACAAGGTGGAGCCTGCTCTGGCTCTCCTAGAGGTCTGTGGGCATAATAAGCTCTTTCAATTATGTAATCAATCATCCTCTAGGATTGGTGTGATCAGTGGTACACCGAAGAGTTCAGGATTGAAGATTAACTTTGCAGAGGCGGAAAAATCCGCGACCTCTCTTACCTTCTCTCACTTTTATCCCCCTACCCCGGTCGGGTCATTCGGAAGGGGAGAATGGATCATATTTCGGCTAATAGAGAGGCAATAGAGGAAAGACACAATTTATTTCGATTCTCCTTTATCGCCATGGTGTTGACCCCCAATGGTAAGGGCCTCTAGAAATTTTTTGATCTCATCAAATGGGTTAGGGAAATCTGGGGCTTCTCCGAATGGCGTATGACTGCTATGGGGAGAGTATAATTTCAAATTGTCTTCCCATCAGATGAATGCAAGTGGCGAGCTTGGAGAATCACCTACCTTAACATGAACATCAAGAACACCTCTACGCAGGTATGGATTCGCATTTGTAAGCTTAGCTGGCTTTATTGGCACCCTCAAATCCTATGGGACATTTCCTCTTTGGTGGTTTATCCTATACACATTGATAAGGGGGCAAAAAATCCAATGTATGGGAACTATGCTCGTGTCCTTGTTGAATTTGACTTAGCCACCACACTGATTGAGGAAGTAGTGCTCAAAACTGATGAAGACTGCTTCATGCTGGAGATTCAATACGAGCACAAACCCCGGTTTTTCCTCCATCGTAATCTCTTTGGGCACCTCATATCTGATTGTCGACGTCTGAAAGTATGCACCAAGTGAAATCTTAAAGGGCATGTCGCTGAATCATGAAATAGTAAATCAAGAGCTAGAGTGGGGGAAAAGGCCAAAAACCAAGAACTTGTTCCCTCCCGGTCTGGTCCTGCTGTGGTTGGTTGTCCTGTGGAGCAGCCTTCATTAAGGAGGGAACCAGAGGTCATTGATACCTTTTTCTAAGAGATGCCCTCCCACATGAAGGGAGTCGTTGCTGGGTCTAACACCACGGATGAACAGCTGGCTGCCTCAAAGTCTGCTGCTACCACCCCCCAGCCTGCAGTCAGTCATGGTTGACCCTGGCCGGATCTCAGTGCCTGGACGGATCTCAAGCAGTTATGGATGAGCCTAGCCAGTCATCCACACAATCTAGTCCTACTATTTTGGTGAGTCCCACATGCTTCTAGGGAGCGTCCCCTCACATCCAGGAGGTGGATGATGGGCTGGTCCGCATAGGGCCTTCCCTTGGCCCTGAGAAGGACTTCCCACCTCTGGCTCTCCCGTCACTGTCTGATGACTCCTTTACGGATGTGTCCTCTAGCAAGGTTTCATGATGAGACATGGCTAAAAGTTCCTACCATGTGACACTCTGCCCCATGAACAGGTTCACCCCTCTTAGTGGCAGCTTCTGAGCTGATGTGGCTAAAGAACAGAATGAAGAGGAGGAAGAAGGGTCCTCGAGGATGATTGACAAGAACCCACCACATGAGGTTATCTCTCAACATCCCAACGACCTGGGACTCAAATACTAGATCGCGGAAGTTGATCCTTCTACCAAGAAGAACCTTGTGGGCATGCCCAAAAATAAGGGGAAAAAGGAAAAATCAAAGGTAGTGCCTCTGAATGCTAACACTAGCCCTGTGAAAGGGGTGACTTCTACTTTATCTGATGTAGATCCTCTTCTGTAACTGCCAGGGGATTGGTAATCCTCCCACTGCCTCAGTCCATATGCATTTCCTCACTTCCCAGAGGCCTATGATTCTTGGTTTTGCTGAGCCAATGATCTCATTTGATAACTGGATGGGTTTCAACTAGGGCAACCTTGTTTACTTCCGTGTTGCCAAGACTGGTAATGAGAATGGTTTGGACACCCTATGGGTGCTAAAGCATGATGACATTCAGTTGAAATCTATGGATGTGAGTCCCCAGGTCATCACTGTGTCTACCATCTATAATGCTACCCCTCTCTCCCTATCCTTTGTGTATGCTTATTTCTCCTACACGAGGAGACAGTCTCTATGGTAAAAAAGGATTACTCTATACGGGCTCACCGGGAGTAGATGGATTGTGATTGGGGATTTCAATACTCTATTGCACCTGGATGAGAAAATTGGCTCCAAATTCTCTCGTTCGGCTGCTGAGGACTTCTCCTCCTGCCTTGATACTTGTGATCTCATGGAAGTCCCTATCTCTAGAGCCTCCTTCACTTGGGGCGCTTCATGTTAATGGAAGGTAGGCCAACAAGCTGGACAGGTTCTTGTATAGGATCAATGATGGGAGTCCTCCCCTTGATGTCTTGAGATTTACTCTCCCCAAATTCCATTTAGATCATAATCCCTTGATTGCTAATTGTTCCATAGGCTCTTTGAGGTCATCACCCTTTCCCTCCAAGTTCAATAATTCCTGGATCACGGTCCCAAGATGTAGGGAAATTGTCATCAGTGGCTAGAATGAAGAATTCCAGGGTATTCATTATTATAGGTTGGTTTCTAGGATCAAAAAAATCAAAGACTTGCTCAAATAATGGAGCATGAGCTCCTTCTCTAGTCTTGATGATGAAATTCTGGCTACTGAGAAACAACTCACCTTCTATCAGGACTCTAATCAACACCTGGCCTAGCCCTCTCGAGAAGGGTTGCGGCTCAATTTCAAGCTTGAGGATATCTGGCTCTTAAAGAAAACCTGGATAAGAATCAGTTCAACCTTAGATGACTCAAAGATGGAGATCGCAACTCGAAATTTTTCCATCGGTTGCATATGGAGAAAAAGGAAAAAAAGTTTCTAAAAGCTATTCGTATCTCGGGGTCTACCTTCACCTCGGAATATGATATTTCCGCTTCTATTAACAATCACTTCCAAAGGATTTATTCGGATGATGGTGGGGATTACACACTCCCTTTGATGGACTCCATCCTACCACACGTTGATGAGAAACAGAACAAGGCTCTAACTATTCCCCCCCTTGCGGAGGAAGTTAGGGCTTCTTTGTTCTCTCTGAAAATCAATAATACAGCGGGATGGGATGGATTCACTGACAAGTTCTTTATGTCTTACTGGTATATCATGCATGAGGGCATCACCAGTGTTGTATGGGAATTTTTTCTCTCTAGTGTGTTCCCACACTTCATTGCTCTGATTCCCAAAAGGGACAATGCCATTGACATCAGTGATTTTCAACCAGTGGCCATTGGAAACACTATCCCCAAAATCATCAGTAAGATTCTGGTCATGCAAATAGAGAAATTTGTGGGGGAAAATATAACCCCTAATCAGTTTGGGTTTGTCTCGGGGAGGAACATTCAGGAATGACTCTTCATGGCCCCGGAGGGCATCAACATTATGAGGAAGCAGTCGAAATAGGGAAAATATGTGCTTAATATCGACATATCCAAAGCCTTTGACACTATTAAATGGAGCATTATCTCCCAGGTCCTTTCCAAGTACGGCTTCTCGAATAGATTTATCAGGATTTCTATATTCATTCTACGTAGTGTCTGGGTCTCTGTTCTTTTAAATGGGTCCCCAAAGGGGTTCTTCCCCTGTTCCCATGGGGTCAGACACGGCGACCCGCTCTCAGGAATCCTCTTTGAGATTGTAGAAGATTACTTGTGCAGATTCCTCATTGACCTTTGCTAGGCTGGTCTTTTCAATCCTATTAGGTAAGGGAGGGATCTTCACCTATCGTCCCATCTGTTGTAAGCTGATGATATTCTTCTGTTCGAGAAAGCTGACAAATTGACCTTGGAATCCATTTAGATGATCTTACAGCATTATGAAAATGTGGCTGGTTAATCTATCAGTTGGAGAAATTCATTGATCGTCTTTGGGGAGGGGGTCACATGGTCCCGTCATATTTCCATTGCAAGGTCCCTTGGTGTTAAGAGGGGGTCACTTCCTTTTGATTACCTGGGTGTTCCTATTTTTTGGGGACCTGTCAAACGCGGTCACCTTGAGATAATTGCCTTCAAAATTACCTAACAGCTGGCGAAATGGAAAGGGGAATCCCTTTCGCAAATCGGAAGGGTCTGTCTTATCAACTCGGTGATCACTTCTATGTTCACTTATGATTTCTCCATCTAAAAATGGACGGTTAATCTTATTAAGGACCTGCAAGCAAAGATCAGGAATTTTTCCTGGATGGGGTGTATAATCCATAGGAAATTGGTTACAGTGGCCTAGAAGAACTGCACCAAACCAATTGAGCTGGGAGGGCTAGGAATCAAAGACCTCAGACGATACAATAATGCTATTCTTTCTAAATTCACTTGGGGATACTTAATCCCATGGGTGGGGGCTTGGGTTTCACCTGGGAAAGATTTTTGCTCAAACGTTGCGCTGAATATGCAGGTTACTTTAACTCTTCTGTTTGGCCAGCCATTCACGATTCGTACAAGGCCATTATTTCCCACTCTAAATGGATCATCTCAAATCACTCAGAATTGAATTCTTGGTCCACACCTTGACATGATAGGCCCATGCAGGAATGATTGATTTCCCCTCCTGGCTTTAAGAACCTACCCATTGCAGCATACATTCCGTAGCTGGAACAGATTGAGGCCCTCCTCCCAAATGAGGCCCTGCTTCAAATCCAGCGTTATGCCTTCATTGACTCTGACATCTTGATCTGGAAACCCAAATTTGTTGGGAAACTAACTCCTAAGGATTATTATAGGTACAAATGTGTCAGGGGATCCCCTCCCCCAACCTGACTCTCCAAATTTAGGAGAAATTTCATTCCTCCAGCCAACCATCTCCTTCTCTAGAAAATTTGGAAGAATTGGCTGCCAATGCAGAATCAGTTGCAGAAAGATGGGAACAATCTTGCCTTTGTCTCCTCTACCTAGGTGTGGAAGAAAATACTCAACAAACCTTCCTCTAATGAAAATTTAGTGCAGAACTCTGGGGCTACTTACAGTAATTTTTTTGGTTCCCTGTTGGCCTGGACAGGACTCTCTTCGAGCTCTTGGCCGACCTATCCAACTAGGATTACAGTGAACAGGTCTGCAACCTCCTTCTGGTCATTGTTGTAGCCACTATCTCCTATATCTGGACTGCTCGGAATGCAGTTTCCTTCAATAAGAAATGGATTTCCATTCATGGTGGTGTGGTGACGATCAATAGGGTTGTCTATGCGGCTTCCCGCATTCAGACAAGCCACATGGCATACAATGTTAGCGAGCTCATTATCCTTCGGCTGATTGGCATCTCTGGAAGGGAAAAAAACCATTGATTCACAAGTTTATCTGATGGATCCCTCCACTCCCCTCCTGTATTAAGGTTAATGTGGATGGTGCGGCCCAAGGTGCGTCGGATCCTACTGGATGCGGTGGAGTTTTCTGCACCTATCGGGGCTTTGTCAAAGGATGCTTCCAGCACTTCATTGGTGATGGGTGCGCCTTTGAAGCTAAACTGTGGGACATGATAAAGGTGATCGAGTATGCGGTCAGTTTTGGGTGTAGCTTCCTATGGCTTGAGTCTGAATCCATGCTTGCTGTGAATGCTCTTAAAAGCATATCTAGATGCGTTCCCTGGAAGATCCTCACCCAATGGATGGAATGCCTCACCATGTGTCAAAGGCTTAATCTCACTGTGACACATGCCTATTGGGAGGCGAATGCAGTTGCAGATGCTCTCTCCAAATAGGCCATTGTGGAGAGGTGCTCGTTGTGGTCCTTTGTTACCACGCCCTCCTGCTCCTCGCCTGTGGACTCTGACTTGAAGGGTGAATTGCACACCCGGTTATGTAACCCCTCCTTGTAGCAATCTGTTTGTTCTTTCCATTTGGTATAATTTTGGGGGACCAGGCTTGCCTGGTCTCAATCCTTCCTTGCCCTAAAAACCCTAAAAACCTTTAAAACCCTAAAGACCATAAAAATACTAAAACCCCCTAAAAATCCATGAAAACTTCAAAAACACAAAAACCCCTAAAAAACCCCTGAAACCCATAAAAATAAAAAAACATTAAAAACCCTAGACCCCATAAAAATCTCAAAAACCACTAAAAACTATAAAGCCCCTAAAACCCCCTAGAAATGCTAAAAAACTCTAAAAACCTTAACAACCCTAAAAAACTCAAAAAACCCCCTAAAACCCAAAAAAGTCCCTTAAAACCCAAAAAAAACCCTTAGAAACCCTAAAAACCCCTTAAAAGCCTTAAAATCCCTAAAGCTTCTAAAAAACCTAAAAACCACAAGAACAATAAAAACCCCATAAAAACAATAAAAATACCTAAAAACCTTAAAAAACCCTAAAACCCACAAAACACCTAAAATCACAAAAACAACTAAAAACCCTAAAAGCCTCTAAAAACGTTAAAAAAGACTACAAAACCTTAAAAACCTAAAAAATCTAAAAAACACTAAAAAACCAAAAGACCCTAAAACTCTAAAAAACATAAAACCCCTGCAAAACCATAACAAACCTCAAAATCCCTAAAAACCATAAAAATCCTAGAAAACCCGAACAAATCTAAGAAAACGTAAAAAACCCGAAAAACCCAGAAAACCCCCTAAAACCCATAAAAACCCCTAAAAACCTTAAAATACCCTAAAACCCATAAAAAACCTAAAATCACTAAAAACTCAAAAAAACTTTTAAACCCCTAAAAATGTTAAAACACTAAAAAATCATAAAAAACCTAAATAATTAAAAAGAAACCCTAAGACCCCCAAATAACCCTAAAAACGCTAAAACCCCTAAAAACCCCTAAAAACCCCTGAAAACCCCAGAAACACCTCAAAATCCTTGGAACCCTAAAACCCCATAAAACCCACAAAATCCTAAAAAACCCTAAAAATCCATGAAAATGAAAAAACCCTAAAAACCCTTCGAAAATAACAAAAACCCCTAAAAACCAATAAATCCCCTAAAAATCACTAAAATCTCTAAAAACACACAAAATATTAAAACCCTATAAAGACCCTTTAAAACCCTAAAAACTCATAAAAAACCCTAAAACTCAAAAAGATCTTAAAAACCCCGAAAACCCATAAAAACCCCTAAAACTCCTCAAAATTACTTAAATCCTAAAAAACATAAAAATCCAAAAAAAAGAATAAAAATCCATAAAAACACAAAAAACCCTAAAACCGAGAAAACCCCTAAAAACCATAAAAAAACAATAAAAACCTCAAAATCCCTAAAAGCCCATAAATCCCCTAAAAACAAATAAAAACTACAAAAACCCTTAAAACCCTTGAAATGTTAAAAAACAATAAAAACCATAAACCCATAAAAAACTCAAAAAACCCCTAAAAACCCAAAAGACCATAAAAACATAGAAAAACACTAATTACCCTAAAAACCACCGAAAAAACCCTAAAAATTCCTAAAACCAATAATAAACCAAAAAACCATAAAAATCCTAAAAAATCCCTAAAAATCAATGAAAACGTAAAAACACCTAAAATCCCTGAAAAATCACTAAATAAATTAAAACCTATAAAAATTTTAAAAACACTAAAAATACCATAAAACCCCTAATAATTGATAAAAACCACAAAAGGCCCTGAAAACTTTGAAAAACCCTAAACACCCTAGAAAAACCCTAACCCCCCCCCCCCAAATACCCAAAACA
Source organism: Viscum album (assembly GCA_963277665.1). Taxonomy (NCBI): domain Eukaryota; kingdom Viridiplantae; phylum Streptophyta; class Magnoliopsida; order Santalales; family Viscaceae; genus Viscum; species Viscum album. Next base: position 1,883,050,720 of record OY728141.1, on the reverse strand, counting down.
CTAAAAATCATAAAAATCCTAAAAACCATAAATACATAAAAAACCATAAAACCCCTAAACACCCTTGAAAACCATCAAAACCCAAAAACCCTAAAAACTTGAAATCCCCTTAAAACCCTAAAAGACCTTCTAAAACTCTAAACACTGTTAAAACCCTTGAAAATTTTGAAAAAACTCTAAAAAAACATTAAAAACCTTAAAAGACTAAAAAACCCTAAAACCCCCAAAAACCCAAAAAACCCAAAAAACCCCTAAAAATACCAAAACCCATGAAAACCCTTAAAATCCTTAAAGAACATAAAAACATAGAAAACCCATGAAAATCCATGAAAATGTAAAAAACCCAAACCCCTTGAAAACCATAAAAACCCCTAAAAACCATTAAAAATGTAAACCCCCAAAAAACCCCTAAAAACGCATGATTTTTTTGAAAAACCCTTAAAACACCTAAAAGTGCTAAAAAAGTTAAAAACCTAAAAACCCTAAAAAAACACTAAAAACTCAAAAGGATCCTAAAACCCTAAAAATCCCTAAAAACTAAAAAACCCCTAAAAAACCTAAAAACCCACCAAATCCCTAAAATCCCTAAACCCATAAAAAATTTAAAAACAGCTAAAATCCATGAAAACATAAAACAACCTCAAACCCCTGAAAACCATAAAACCCATAAAAATAATACAAAACCATAAAAACCCTAAAAAATCATAAAAACCCTAAAAACCACTAAAAAATCAAAAAACCCTTAAAACACCTAAAAATATTAAAAACACTAACAAAACCTTGAAACCCTAAAAAACTCAAAAAAACCCTAAAAACCCAAAATGACCCTAAAAACCTTGAAAATCCCGGAAAACTCATAAAACACAACATCTCAAGAAACCCTAAAAACCACTAAAATCTTCTTAAAACCATAAAAAATCCTAAAAACATATAAAAACCCTAAAAACCACTAAAAACTCTAAAAACCCTTTAAACCTATAAAACGTTAAAAAGCATTAAAAACCCATAAAAACCCTAAAAACTCAAAAAAAAACCCTAAAAACCCAAAAGACCCAAAAAAATCTGGAAAACCCTTAAAAAATCTTAATACCCATGAAAAAATCTAAAATACCTAAGAATATTAAAAATTCATAAAATCCATAAAAATTTTAAAAACCACCAAAAAATCCATGAAAATGTAAAAAATCCTAAAAATATTAAAAACCCCTAAAAACTATAAAAACCCCTAAAAACCATAAAAACTCATTAAAACCCATAAAACCCTAAAAACCAATAAAATCTCAAAGAAACTCTTAAAACACCTAAAATGTTAAAAAAAACTCTAAAAACCATTAAAAATCCTAAAAAACTCAAAAAACTCCCTAAAATACCAAAAGTCCCTAAAACCTCTGAAAAATACTAAAAACCCTAAAACCCTAAAAATCTATAAATACCCTAAAAACCCTAAAACCTATAAAAATTCTAAAGACCCCTAAAAAATTCATGAAAACACAAAAACCCTAAAAACCATAAAAAACACATGAAAATCATAAAAACACCCTAATAACCTTAAAAACCCTAAAACCCCATAAAAACCATAAAACCTACTAAAAACTCTAAAAACCCTTAAACCCCCTAAAAATGTTAAAAAAATCTTGAAAACCTTAAAACCCCTAAAAATTCAAAAAAGACACTAATAACCCCAAAGACCCTAAAACCCTTGAAAACCCCTAAAATCCATAAAAACCCTAAACCCCGTAAAAACCCCTAAAAACCCCCAAAATCCCAAAATCCCTAAAAAAACAAAAAAAAACCCTGTAAAAATCAATGAAAACGTAAACACCCCTAAAAAACATAAAAAGCCTAAAACCCACTAAAAACTCTAAAAACCCTTGAAATCTGTAAAAACCATAAAAAAACCTTAAAAAACCTTAAAACCCCTAAAAACTAAAAAAAACCTAAAAACCCAAGAAGACCCTAAAAACCCAAAAAACCTTACAACCCCTAAAAAACCCTAAAACCCCTCAGAATTCTGAAAACCCATAAAAAATACTAAAAACAATAAAAATACTCAAAAACCCCTAAAACTCCAAGAAATTGTAAAAAATCATAAAACACCCTTAAAAGCATAAAGACCCTAAAAACCTTAAAAAACCACAACCACCCCTAAAACAATTAAAAAACTCTAAAAACCCTTAAAACCCATAAAAATGTTAAAAACACTAAAAACCTTTAAAACCCTAAGAAACTCAATAAGTCCCTAAAAACCAAAAAAGACCCTATAAACCATGAAAAACACTAAAACCCCTGAAAATCCCTAAAAACCCAAAAAAATTACTAAAACCCAAAAAAAATCTTTAAACCCCTTAAATCCTTAAAAAACACTAAAAACTGAAGAAAAAAAACCCTTAAACCCAATAAAAAATCTAAAAACCCATAAAACCTCAAAAAACATTAAAATACTCTAAAAATCATTTAAAAGATCTAAAAACTCAAAAATAAACCCTAAAAACCCTAAAAGAACCTAAAATCCCTAAAATCCCCTAAAAAACTTTTAAACCCTAAAAATTCCTAATAACCTGAAAACCCTAAAAATCATAAAAATCCTAAAACCCCCTAAAATTGATGAAAATGTAAAAAAATCCAAAAAAACCTGAAAACCATAAAAACCCTAAAAACCTTTAAAAACCATAAAAACTCAAAAAACCCTTTAAACCCCAAAAACATTAGAAAACTCTAAAAACCATTAAAACCCTAAAAACCTCAAAAAAACCCCATAAAACCCCTCTTGCATTGAAAAAAAATCCTCAAAACTCAAAAGACCCTAAAACCCCTAAAACTCCTAAAAACAACTAAAAAACACTAAACCCTCAAAATATAAAACCTAAAAAATCCTAAAAAATCCCAAAAAAGTCATGAAAACATAAAAAAAATCTAGAAACCCAAAAAAAAACCCTAGAAAAAAAATAAAAATCTATAAAACCCAAAAAGAACATAAAAACCCTAAAAACCTAAAAACAATGAAAATCCTAAAAAACACTAAAAATCCCTCAAATCCCTAAAAATACCTAAACCCATAAAAATCCTAAAAACCCCTAAAAATCCATGAAAATTTAAAACCCCTAAAAATCATGAAAACCCCCTATAAACCATAAAAACACTAAAAATCTTAAAAAATCATAAAAACCCTAAAAACCCACTAAAAACTCTAAAAACACCTTAAAACTTCTAAAATGATAAAAAAACTTTAAAAATCCCTAAAAACCATAAAAAAAACTCAAAAAAAACTATAAAACTAAAAATACCTCTAAAAGCCCTAGAAAACCCTAAACCCCCTTAAAAACCCAAAACCCCCCCTAAAATCCCTCAAAAACCATAAAACCCATAAAAAAATCCTAAACCCCCCTAAAAATCCATGAAAACGTACAAAACCCTTAAATCACTAAAAAATATCATAAAACCATAAAACCCCCTAAAAGCTTAAAAACCCTAAAAACCCATAAAACCCCCCAAAAAGCACAAAAAACTCTAAAATCCCTTAAAACCCCTAAAAACTTTTAAAAATTCTAAAAAACCTAAAATCCCTAACAAACTAGAAAAAATCTTTGAAACCCCAACAAGACCCTAAAAACTCTAAAAATCATGAAAACCCTAAAAACCACGAAAAACCCTAAAACCCACTAATCCCTACAAACCCTAAAAATATAAAAATCTTAAAGAACCCTAAAAATCCATGAAAACATAAAAAACTAAAATACCTTGAAAAACCCTTGAAAATCATAAAAACCCTAAAAACCATAAAAAATTCTAAAAACCCATAAAAACCTTAAAACAACTAAAAACTCTTAAAACCCATAAACCCTCTAAAATTTTTAATAAAGTCTAAAAACATTAAAAACCCTAAAAACTAAAAAAACAAGAAAAACTCAAAAAGTCCCTAAAAACCTAAAAATCACTAAAAACACTAAAAACCCAGAAAACCCTAGAAATAATAAAATTCCTAAAAACCCTAAAAATCCATGAAAATGTAAAAAGCCTAAAAATCCTGAAAAACATAAATACCCCTAAAAACCTTTAAAAACCCCTAAAACCTATAAAAACCCTAAAACCCACCAAAAACTCCAAAAACACTCAAAACCGATAAAAATGTTAAGATCTAAAAAACATTAAAACCCCTAAAAACATAAAAAAACCCTAAAAACCTTGAAAAACCCCTAAAAACCATAAAAACACCTAAAAACCATAAAAATCCATAAAATCCCATAAAACCCCAAAAGCCACTAAAAAATATAAAAACCCTTAAAACCACTAAGAAAACCCATAGCCCCCCAAGGATAGCTCCCGCATCTCCTGGCTCCTCTCGTGTTTGGGTCTTCCGTCGGTGTCAATGCTTCTTCGCCGCGGATGCGGATCTTCAGGCATCGACTTGCTTTGCTCTCGAGGTGAGTTTTCTCTGGATCGATGGCGCCCTTGCAGGTCTTCTCTGGAACCAGCTTTGGATGAAGGCTTCTTCAAATTTTGATCAAGCCAATGGTATTTCTGGCTTTCGGCGTTGTGGAGCTTTCGTGGTGTGGACTGGTCTTTCCTCTGGGCGATCCACGGAGGAGGAGGTTGGATTAGAACTTCCCAGAGTGCGTCTAGTCGTTTGGGGTAGATCTGGACCCTACGGCATGTGAAGCTGCAGTTCTATAGAGGATATGATAGGAGTTGGTCTCCCTTTCGTTCTTTGTTGCAGATCCATGGCTGAGTGGGTAAGATCCATTCTACGCGCTTTGCTTGGCGTTGGATCTAGTCGCGGTGTTTGCAGATCCGAGGTGAAATCACTTAGATTTGGAGTTCTCAATGTGTACCACTATAGATCCATGGATGAGCAGGTCAGATTTTGGTGTTCGGGTTTGTGGCGATGGGATTCAGTGGTGCTTCTCGGACTCATGGCAGTAGGTGCACTTCGGCTTCCTCGGACAATCTGGTATGTCGTCTTTGGAGCGGGTTTGTTTCTGCTTTCTTACTCTTCTCCTGGTTTCCCGATGGCTCGTGGTTTCAGTGCACTACTGATTTGTGGGTGCATGATTGATCTGCTATTATGGTTCGCTTGGCTGGTGGATTGGTTCTCTAGTGGGGATCTTAATCAAGTTGGAGATACTCTGTTTGAATTTACGGCTGAGGTGGTTCTGGTTTTTTCATTTTTGTTTATGCGGTTGTGGCTTTTGGTGTGTGCTGATGAGGGAAGGAGGCATTTTACTGATACTTTCTTACGAGGTGTTGAAGGAAATCTTCGTTGCCTGAAACTCTGGTGCTGGATGATGTTCGTGGCTAGACTGGTGGTTGCTGGATGATGTGAGTTGCTGAAGGCTGACTGGTATGAAGGTGATCGTTGCTGTTGGTGCTTGGAAAGCTGTGTTGGTTTGCCCCGAAGAGATAAAGGGAGGTGCTGGCTACTGGTGTTTGTGAATAAGGAGGATGGTTGTTGTCTGGATGCGATCTATGGTTACTGGTGGTTGCGTGCTTTTGGTGCTTATGGTTATGTGTTGTTGGTGGTAGCTCGTTCTGGTGGGAAGGTGCTGGTTTCTAGTTTCTGTAAGATTGGATGCTGGTTTCTGTTTGGGGATGGTGGTTTTGTGATGTTGGATGCTGGTGGTTCTGTATGCTTGATGCTTCTGGGATGGGAGATGTGGAAGATTCTTTGCTTGTAATACTGATGGTTGCTGATTGGCTGGGAGCTGCTGTCGGAGATGTTTCGGTCTTTCTTTTTCTTGTGTGTTTTTGATCTTTCCTTTTTTGCGGTTCTTGAGCATGTGTCTGTAAAGGGTTTTTGGGTGTGGGTCGTTTGACCCCTCCCCTCTCTTGTCTACAGCATCTTCATGTCTTTTTTCTAATAAATTTTGGGGGATTTAGTAATAGCATGGCCCCGAACCTTCCTTGCCTTAAAACCACTAAAAATGGTAAAAATATCTAAAAACCTTTAAACCCCAAAAAAACTCAAAAAGACCCTAAAAACACAAAAAGAATCTGAAAACCCCTAAAAAGACTAAAAAACCCTAAAACTTCTAAATACCCTCAAAATCACTAAAAACCGTAAAAAATCCTAAATAACCATAAAAATACTAAAAAACACCTAAAAATCCAGGAAAATGTAAAAAATCCTAAAAACTATGAAAAACTCCTAAAAACTATGAAAAACCCCTAAAAACCATAAGAACATTAAAAATACCCTAAAATCCTATAAAAACAACTAAAAAATATAAAAACCCTTAAAACCCCTAAAAATGTTAAAAACTCTAAACAGCCGTAAAACCCTAAAAAAACTAAAAAAAACCCCTAAAAACCCCAAAAGACCATAAAACACCTAAAAACCCAAAAACCCATGAAAACACCTAAAACCCCACAAAATCACTAAAAATCCCTAAAACAATAAAAAACCTAAACCCCAACGAAAATCCATGAAAATATAAAAAACCCTAAAAACCTACAAAACCCCTAAAAATCATAAAACCCTAAAACCTTAAAAAAACCCTAAAACCCCATAAAAACCCTAAAACCACAGTAAAAACTCTAAAAACCATATAACCCCTAAAATTGTTAAAAACTCTAAATAAACCTTAACAACCCTAAAAGCTAAAAAACTCCAAAAACCCAAAAAGACTCTAAAAACCCTAAAAATGCTAAAAACCCCAGAAAACACCAAAACCTCACTAAATCCCTAAAAACCCTAAAAAACCAAAAAACATAAATATCTTAAACCCCCCAAAAATCTATGAAAATATAAAAAACCCAAAATCCCTACAACCACCTGAAAACCATAAAACCCCTATTAACCTTAAAAACCTTAAAAACCCTAAAACCCATAAAAAACCTAAAAAACAAATAAAACCTTTAAAAACCATTTTAACCCCAAAAAACGTTAAAAAAAATCAAAAAAACCTTAAGGCCCCTAAAAACTAAAAAAACCCAAATACCCAAAAGAGAAAAAAACAAATGAAAAACCCTAAAAACCCTAGAAACCCTTAAAAACCTCTAAAAACACTCAAAATCCCTAAAAAACCTATAAAACCCTAAAAACCATAAAAATACAAAAAAACACATAAAAACCTTCAAAGCATAAAAAACTTTAAAAAACCTAAAAAACCCTTGAAAACCATAAAAACTCTAAAAATTCTTAAAAATCCAAAAAACCCATAAATACCCTAAAAAAGCACTAAAAAATCTAAAAACCCTTAAACCCCTAAAAATTTCACAAAACTTTTGAAAATATTAAAATCCTAAAAAACTCAAAAAACCACTAAAGACCTAAAAAGACCCTAAAATCCATAAAAACCCATAAAACCTTGCAAAACCCCAAAACCCCTCAAAATCTCAAAAAAAAATATATAATATAAAAACCATAAAAATCCTAGAAACCCCTAAAAATCCATGAAAACGAAACCCCCCTAAAAATCATATAAACCCCTAAAAACCATAAAACCCCCTAAATTTATTAAAAAAACCATAAAACCCCATAAAAAACCATTAAACCACTAAAAACTCTAAAATCCTTAAAAATGTTAAAAACTCAAAAAACCTTAAAACCCCTAAAAACTCAAAAAAACCCTAAAACTCAAAAAACCCCCCAAACCCCAAATAAGCACTAAAAACCCATGAAAAACCCCAAAACCCTAAAAATCCCTAAAAACCAAACCCTATAAATCCTTTAAAACCATAAAAATCCAATAAACCCCTAAAAATACAATAAACGTAAAAAACCCTAAATACCCTAAAAACCCATAAAAACCATAAAAACCCCTAAAAGCATAAAAATATTAAAAATCCATTAAACCATAAAACCTACTAAAAACTCTAAAAACCATTAAAACCTCTAAGAATGTTAAAAAAATCTAAAAAATCTTTAAAACCATAAAAAACAAAAAAACATTTAAAACCCAAAAAGTCCCTAAAAACGCTAAAAAGCCCCAAGAAACCCTAAAACCCCTCAAAATCACTAAAAACAAAAAAATACCCTAAAACCCATAAAAATCCTAAAACCCCCTAAAAATCCATGAAATCGGAAAAGACCATAAAAACCATAAAAACCCCTGAAAAAACCCCTAAAACATTAAAAATCCTCAAAAACCCATAAAAACACGATAAACCACTAAAAACTCTAAATCCCTTAAAACCCCTAAAAATGTTAAAAACTATAAAAAACCTTAAAAACAAAAAAAATACCATAAAAACCCAAAATACCCTAATTTTTTTAAAACCCCTAACCCCCCCCCCCCCCATACCAAACACCCTTGAAAACCTCTAAAAGCCCTCAAAATCCCTAAAACCCATAAAAACCCTAAAACCATAAAAATCCTAAAAAACCCCTAAGAATCCATGAAAACATATAAAAACCCCTAAAAACCCCCTAAAATCTATAAAAACACCTAAAAACATTAAAAGGCCCTTGAAACCCATAAAACCCCTAAACACCACTGAAAAATCTAAAAACATTTAAAACCCCTAAAAATGTTTAAAAATTCTAAAAAACGAAAGAGAATAAAAAAATAAAAAAAACCAAAAAACCAAAAAGACCATAAAGACCCTGAAACCCCTGAAACCCCTGAAACCCCTAAAACCCCATAAAAATCCCAATACCCCACAAAATCCATAAAACCCCCAAAACCCATAAACATCCTAACCCCCCTAAAAATTAATAAAAATGTAAAAAACCCCTGAAAACCCCCTAAAGACCAGAACAACATATAAAAACCTTAAAAACCCTAAAACCCTTTAAAAACAATAAATAATCTAAAACCCCTTAAACCCCTAAAAACGTTAAAAACTCTAAAAACCTAAAAACCCATAAAAAACATAGAAAAAACCTAAAAATCAAAAATACCCTAAAAACCCTGAAAAAACCTAAAAACCACTGAAACGTCCTAAAAACCCCCAAAATCCCAAAAATCCCAAAAAAAACCCTAAAACCATTAAAACCCTAAAACACCTATAAAAATCCATGAAAATTTAATAATCCTAATAACCTTGAAAAACACTTAAAAACCAGTTATTGGTCTGTGCAGAGGATCCAGAGGGTTTGGTGCCGATCTGCTAGTGGTGTGCTTCGTCTTGTGGCTTGCGTTTACAGATTTGCTTGTCAACGACTCGCACATAGGTTTCAGGTTTAGTTTTCTGGTTCCTTGGATTTGTATACTTTTTATGATGTTGTTGCGAGGTGGCTTAAGCGGTGTTGGGACCTGGTCGTTGTGCTGGTCTTTGGTTTGTCAGGGTACCAAAACGGTTTCTTTAGTCCCCAGTTTTCTGCTTATATTCTTGGCTGGAGCCTTCCTTTTTCTAGAAGGGCTATTTGGGCTATGGAGCTGGCGATTTTTCACCCATGTTTGTGCTTTTGGGTGTGTTATGCTGGACTGGTGCGTGTTACTTGGCTGAGATATGTTGAGAATGATGTCTTTGTGTTTGGTGCTGGTGATTCTGTGCTTCCAGGAACATCTCTGCATGGCATCATGGTGATGGAAGATTTGGTTGGTCATTGGTTGAAAGCTGAGAAAATTGTTGATCTTATTTCTACTGGTGGTATTCTAGTTATGGTGAAGATGTTTCTATCCTATGTGGTGGAACGGGCTGAAGTGGGAGCTGGTAATTTTGGTGATGTTGCTGGATTGGTTGTGTTTTTTGGTAATACTATTGTGGGATGGTTGTTGTTTGGCTGGAATGCGATGACGTTTGCAGGTTGGAATTTGGTGTTATTGGTTCTGTGCTGCTTGCGGTGGACCTTCTGGCTGAGGAGGTGCTGGATGCTAGATTTTTTGAGAATGGATGACGGTTATTGTAAGGATGTGAGCTCTGGTTACTGGTTTTTGTGTGTTTCTGGTGCCGATGGTTATGTGCTGGTGGTGGTGGCTAGTTCTAGTGAGAAGTTGCTGGATACTAGTATTTGTGAGGTTGGAAGCTGGTCATCTCTTGGTAGCGAGCTGCTGGATGTTGGATACTGCTGGATGAGGGTGTTGGTTGCTATTTGGACCTTGGTGTGCTTTCTTGGTTTTTCTTTTTTTTTTATTTTTATTTTTTTGGCATGGGTTGTAAGGGGTTTTTGGGTGTGTGTCGTTTGACCCTGCCCCTCCCTTATCTGTTGTGTCTTCATGTCTTTTTCTAATAAATTTTGGGCGGAGTCAGGAATAGCCTGGCCCTGAGGCTTCTTTTCCCTGGAAACCCAAAAAACACTAAGAAACTTAAAAATCCTAAAAATCACGTAAAAATCCATGAAAACAAAAAAAACCCTAAAATCCCAGAAAAACCCAGAAAAACCCGTAAAACCATAAAAAACCCATAAACCCCTAAACCCCACGAAAAACTAAAAAAACCAAAAAAAAATCAAAAAAGACCCCAAAATCCCAAAAAACCCCAAACACCCTAAAAATCCTCAAAAAAATGTAAAACCCCTTAAAACTATAAAAAACCAAAAAAACCATTAAAATAGTAAAAACCCCTAAAAATCGACAAAAACGTAAAAAACCCTAAAAAACCTGAAAACCCTTGAAAACCATAAAACCCTTGAAAACCATTAAAAATCCTAAAAACCCATAAAACCCCTAAAAACCAATAAAAACACTAAAAACCCTTAAAACCCCTAAAAATGTTAATAATAATAAAAAACTCAAAACCCTTAGAAACTCATAAAAACCCCAAAAAACCCAAAAAACGAACAAAAAACTACAAAACCCCTAAAAACCCCTTTAGAACACCCAAAACCGTCAAAATCCCTAAAACCCCTAAAATTCATAAAATTCCTAAAAACCGCTTAAAATCACGAAAACATAGAAAACCCTAATAACCATGAAAAATCCATGGAAACCATAAAACCCCTAAAATCTTTTAAAAACCATAAAATCCCTTTAAACCCCTAAAAATCCCAAAAAACCCTAAAACTCTAAACCCAAAAAAACCCTAAAAACAATCAAAATCATTAAAAATCCTAAAAAACCTAAGAACCCCTAAAAATCCTAAAAAACCCCTTAAAATCAATGAAAACAAAAAGAAAACCTAAAAACCTAGAAAACCCCATAAAAACATAAAACCCCTAAAAACCTTAAAACACCCATAAAACCCATAAAAACCCTCTAAAAACTCTAAAATTTATTTAAACCCCAAAAAACATTAATAAATTCTGAAAAATCTTAAAAAACCCTAAAAACTCAAAAAAATCATAATATCCCAAAAGACCCTACAAACCCTAAAACCCCTAAAAACCCCTAAAATACCTAGAAACTCAATATCCCAAAAAATCCAAAAAACCCAAAAAATCATAAAAATCCTAAAAAAACCCCTAAAATCCCTAAAAACCATAAAAACCCCTAAAAACCTTTAAAACACTAAAACCCAAAAAAAAACACTAAAAACTCTAAAATCCCTTAAAACCACTAAAACGATAAAACACGCTAAAAAACTTTAAAACCCCTAAACAACTCAAAAAAAAAACCTAAAAACCCAAAAGTCCCTAAAAACCTTAAAAACACCCAAAAAACCCTCAAAATCTGTAAAAAACAAAAAAACCCTAAAAACCATAAAAACTTTTAAAAAATATAAAATCCTAAAAAATCCATTAAAAACTATAAAAACCCAAAAAACCACTAGAAACATTAAATACTCTAAAAAACATAAAAACATAAAAAACTCAAAAGATCCCTATAACCACAAAAACACCATAAAAAAGCTGAAAACCCCTAAAAAATCTAAAATCCCATGAAAATCCCTAAATACCTTCAAAATATCTAAAAACCATAAAAAACTAAAAAAACCATAAAATTCCTAAATGTCCCCTAAAAATCCTTGAAAGTGTAAAAAACACTAAAAACCTCTGAAAACCAAAACACCTTAAAAACCCTCAAAACCAATAAAAAATCTAAAAGACAACTAAAAACACTAAAAAACCGTAAAACCCCTAAAAACATTAATAAATCAAAAAAATATTAAAAACCATAAAAAATAAAAAAACCAAAAAACCCAAAAGACACTAAAACCCTAAAACCCCTAAGAACCCATAAAAACCCCTAAAAACTCTCAAAACACATAAAAAGCCTAAAATCCCTAAAAACCCAAAAAATCATAAAAAACCCTCAAAATAATTGAAAACATAAAAGACCCTAAAAGCTCAGAAAAACCCCTAAAAATCATAAAACCCCTAAAAACATAAAAACCCCTTGAAAACTAGAAACACCCCTAAAAACCTTTAAAAACCCTAAAACCCCATAAAAACCCGCTAAAAAATCTAAAGACCCTTAAAACCTATAAAAACTGTAAGAACCTTAAAACCCTAAAAAACTCAAAAAACCATAAAAACCTAAAAAGACCTAAAAACACTAAAAACCCTTAGAACTCTAGAAAACCTAAAAAACCCTCAAAATCTATAAAAACCCTAAAAACCCTAAAACCCAAAAAATCCTAAAAAACCTATAAAAATCCATGAAAACGGATAAAACCCTAAAGAAACCTTGAAACCCCCTTGAAAACCATAAAACTCCCAAAAATCCGTAAAATCCCATAAATACACTAAAAACCACTAAAAACTCAAAAAATTATTAAAACCCCTAAAAATGTTAAGAAACTCTAAAAACCCTTAAAAACTCAAAAAAACCAAAAAAACCCTAAAAGAACCTAAAAACACAAAAAAACCTAAAATCCTAAAAACTGTTGAAAACCTGTAAAAACCATGAAAATATCTAAAAGACCTAAAAACCCTAAAACCATAAAAGAGAACTTCTTCATCTGATCCCTATGAGTGAGCCTCATGTTCTGGAGGATCAGCAACAATGACATTGATGACATTTATTAATGCATAACACATTGTATCCCTTCTATCAGCATTTATGTGATACTTTCTTCTTCCATGTCCTTTATGAGACATTTCCTTTTGTTGAGTTGACCCCTCAGTAACCTCTTGATGAACCGTAATTTGGAGGGAGTCTCCTGATAATTCGGCCCTTCGTTCCTCTTGTGGATTCTTCCCTAATTGAGAGAAGATTGACTTTCTTTGAGGAAGAGATTGAGGATTTGAAAAAATCCCCAGTTCGGTGGACTAGGTATAGCATCCCTCCTTTTCACAATATAACTTTTCTTTACATTTTACAAAACCGAGGATCTTTAAGGTTTAGTGTCTTGGAAACCAGAAACTTAATACAGGATGACATAAAACATTCTTCTTAAACACTTGAAAGGCTTATTCTTTGTTCATCCTAAGTTCATTACAACATCTCATAACCTGGTATCATACATCAAAGGAAAGGGTTATCAGAATGCCTATTAAGGGAAACAAGAGAAACATTTCACATGTGAACTTGAGATACATCAATAAAGCCATGATAAATAGATTTAAGGCATGAGAAAAAGATCACGAGGCATATCATAATGAAAAGAACATGATTCATAACTTGAAGATGTGGCTACAACATTTAACTTAGACAATCATGAACATATCACCAAGGTCTATCCCCAAGGTGTCATTTAAAAAAAATTACCAAAGTTATTCACCAAGGTATCGTTAAAATTGCAATCCCTAGAGACTACATCATTACCGAATGCATTGGAGAAATATCAGGGTGAACCTTTAATTTGTCTTTATTATAATGTGATCCACATATATCATCATCAAGCATTTCATAAATAACCCATATATCATAATAGAAAGGGGTTTCAATTCACAATCATAACGTTTTAAAAACAGCTTTAAAGACATAATCTTTATGTCACTTTAAACCCACAAAAAAGGAAACCGGGTTTCGTGTATGTAAATCCTAGAAATTTTTTGATATATATGTGAATACCCCTATAGAATAATGTGCTTTGATTATAAACTTAATAAAATAAAATAACTTGAGAAAAAGAGAGAGACATTTTGAGACGAAAATTTTGCAGCATAACAGCTATGTTATAGGGTTTTAGAAAATATTGAAAAGAGAGGGGACATGGGTCACCCACCCATAAATGATCCATAAAACAGTATAGGGACAAAATATAAAGGATATAAAAACATGTTAATGAAATTTGAAAGACATACCTTATGAAATGAAAAACATGGAAGGAAGGAAAAAATAATATTTCCCTTATGAAAATTTGGCAGCCTAATGATGTCACTTAAAACTTCAAAAAATGATTTGATGAGATCAAATATGGTCCCTCATCATATGAACTTAAATGAATAGTATGATGGATATAGAGATCATACCAGAACATAATAAAAAGGAACTTTTAATACTTGACATGAAAATAAAACTTGAAAATGATAAGGGAGAAAAAATCCCTTACAAAAATTTGGCAGCCTAACGGTGCCACTTAAACATTCTTAAAATTAATTGATGAGAGCAAGAGGGGGTCTCTCATCATATGAACAAAAAAGTAAAGTATGATGATTATAAAATAACATCCCCAACATAAGAACATAGAGATTAAAATAAATTACATAAAGGAGAATACATGAAAAGAAAGAGAGAGGTAGGATCCCTTACAAAAATTCCGCAGCGTAACAGCGCCACTTAAACATTCATAAAACGAAATGATGAGAGTAAGAGGGAATCTCTCATCATATGATAATGAAAAGGGAAGTAATAGGAATATAAAATAACATCATCCAACATAAGAACATGGAGCATAAAATAAATGAAATAAAAGAGAGTACTTGAAAAGGAAGAGAGAAGTAGGATCCCTTACAAAAATTTGGCAGCCTAACAACGCCACTTAAACATTCATAAAATGAAATGATGAGAGAAAGAGTGGGTCTCTAATAATATTAACATGAAAAGGATAGTAATATGAATATAAAATAACACCCCTAATCTAAGAACATGGGGCTTAAAGGAAATGAAATAAAGGAGAATACATGAAAAGAAAGAGAGAGGTAGGATCCCTTACAAAAATTCGACAGCCTAACAGTGCCACTTAAACATTCATAAAATGAAATGATGAGAGAAAGAGGGGGTATCTCATCATATGAAAATTAAAAGGATAGTAATATGAATATAAAATAACACCCCCCAACTTAATAACATGGGGCTTAAAAGAAATGAAATAAAGGAGAATGCATGAAAAGAAAGAGAGAGGTAGGATCTCTTACAAAAATTCGACAGCCTAACGGCGCCACTTAAACATTTAGAAAATGAAATGATGAGAGAAAGAGGGGGTATATAATCATATGAACATGAAAAGGATAGTAATATGAATATAAAAGAACACCCCCAACTTAAGAACATGGGGCTTAAAAGAAATGACATAATGGAGAACACATGAAAAGAAAGAGGGAGGTTGGATCCCTTACCTTGAAGAGGAACATTGAAATCTTGAATTTTGGGACCTTGTGAGGCTTGAGGGCACCTTGGGAGGACTCCTTGTGAGGTAATGAGACCAGAACTTCATTTAGGAGGATTTTGGAATGGAAATGATGAGAGAATGGCTTGGTATTTATAGGGGAAGTGAGGGGACAAGGCATTAATGGCCAAGGGACACCTCATTGGTGGTATTGGAAAAACCATGGGCTTGCCCATTGTATTTTCCCATGGTATTGTCCACTTGGGACACCTCATACCTTATCTTACTATTCATAAGTCGACCAGAATTATTACATTCTTAATGACGTCATTAAACACCCGGAACTCTAAACTGAAAATTCACTATTCACCAAAAATTCAACTTTTTCAGAAAAATCCCAAAATATCACCTTAACCAAATATAAATTCTATGATTTCCAAAATTAACTCCATTTTATGAAAATAATTTTCTAAATATTTTTAATTTAATTTTTATGTAAAAACACTATTCACCAAAAATTCATTTTTTTCAGAAAAATCCCCAAAAATCACCATAACCTAATATCGATGCTCTGAATTCAAAAATAAATCCATTTTATAAAAATAATTTTCTAAATAATTTTAATTTAATTTTTAATTAAAATACTCTATTCACCCGAAAAAAACTAATACTTGACTAATAATTTATGAAATAGTTATTTACCTATTTTATTGAATCACATTACTTAATCAAGGTGCCTAAATTATATTAAAACTTTCTTTAAGTGAGATTACTAATCCATTTGGGCACGTTATTAATCATAAGCGTAAAATCACTATTCATAAATTTCTATTCTTTAAAAATTATGTTGATCTTATTAGACTCTAAATTTATTACTGAACATAACTGTAGAAGACGATTTTTTGAAAATCATTACACATTATTAATTATTTAAGGTTTACATAAATATTTTTAAAACTATCCTTCTAAAATTCATCAATAATATGCTTACTATATTTATCCAGACATTTGAAAATTTAAAAACATCACCATAAGAAGAAATCATAATTTTTATTTAAAACAAAGGATTTCACAAGGCAGTTACAATCTCGTTAAATAACCCCTTATAACACCAACATAGGACCTAAGAGTAAGGTGTGCTAGGGTGATAGAATCTTGGGGCGGCTCGGCCAACATTGCCTGAGTAGTGATTTCTATCAGCTTGAACTTCTCGCGAAGATGATTTTGTTCCAGCTTCACATGATGAAGTTCGGCTTGGGTTTGGTCCAGAGCAAAGCCCAAAGGTTCTACCTCCTTCTTGAGTTCTTTCCAATGGGCTTCGATCGGCCCGAGACTACTGGATGGGGCCATCGAAGCTTCTTTCTATATTAATTAATCAAGATCACAAACTTAAGATGTGTTAAACGGTCTTTGATTACCCAGTATGAAACGTAAACCAACAACATTTTTGTTTTATGTTCCTTTTCATAATTTTGAGGAATTAATTAACTACATAGAATAAAAACATAAGTAAATATACTTACCTTCAAGTAGAGTTTCATCCTTTAATAAGTTTCTACCTAAACTAATCTTTTTTCCAAACAATGAGCATTCAAAAAGACTTGGTCACATCAAAAGCACAAGAATCATCTTCTACAGAATCACATAATCCACAAAAGGAGAAATATATATTTCCCTTGTATTTAGACATCAACTAAAACCAAAATGGTTAGTACGAGATCATATAATCCTCAAAAGGATAATCCTTTATAAAAAAACTATTATTAATCTCCAAAATTCAAAAAATAGTACCCAAAGTTCAACAAATACCATTCAATACACAATCATCCTTAATATTCATCAAAATAATCCAAACTAATATTGGAACCCAAAACATAGAAGGATTTAATCACATAGTCTTCCCCAAAAAAATCTTAACATTTATCTCCAAATAACATCGACTACTATTAAAGTATCATACTAAAGTGTAATTAACCTATTCACATATTCTCTATGCTAGGTACATCATTTTCCATAAATAACCCAAATCACCATATGTCCATAATAAATACATAGATTCTTACAATATAAAAATTTCAACAATTCCTACCCAGATAAAATCATGTAGTATTTTTATTGTCCTTAGGCATATAGTACTCCAAAAGAGAAAACATCGTCCAAAATAACCTTTATCATTAAATCACTAAATAATTTTCCTATACAAAGGATATCCATTTTATAAAATATAAGTTTCCAAAATCAACTTATTCTTGGTCCATAAAAATAGAAGGTGCATTAGTCAGTCCGAAGGGAATAACAACAAACTCATAATGCCTATATCTTGATTGGAAGGCAGTTTTTGGAATATCATCGTTCTTCACCCTCAATTGATGATAACCAGAACAAAGATCAATCTTAGAAAAGAATTGAGTCCCAGGAAGTTGGTAAAATAAGTCATCAATTCTTGGAAGAGAGTATTTGTTCTTCACTATGATCCCATTCAGTTCTCTACAATCAATGCATAGCTACATCAATCCATCATTCTTCTTCTCAAAGAGAACTGGTGCACCCAAAGGAGACACACTTGGTTGGATAAACCCATCCTCCAAAAGATCTTTGAGTTGTTTCTTTAATTCCTCTATCTCCACATTTTCCATCCTATAGAGGGTCTTTGACATCGGATGAGATCCAGGTACGAGTTCAATGGAGAACTCTACCTATCTTTCTGGGGGAGGTCCGGATAACTCCTTTGGAAATATGTTAAGGAATTCCTAGATGATGGGGTAATTTTCTAAAATAATAAATCCTTCATGAAAAACTTATTTCATTTACAAATATTTTAACTAAAAATATTTTATGTCTTAAAACTTCATGCTTAGACAATTAAATTTTTCTATAATTATTTCATAATGATTCATAAAAAGCTTCTGATTAACCAAACATATCCCCCAGGAGTGTCGTAACCAAGAGTGCAGCAAGGCCCATTTTCATGTACCAGTTCCTGTTTGAGTCTAGCTAAAAGTGGTGTTTTTGGGTTTTACCCCTATGTAAATCTGTTCCAGAGCCACCTCTACCTGCTCGTATCCAGACATGAATGTATTTTCTTGATAAACCACTTACTCAATACTCACCAAAGAATATTTCCTATATTTAAATATTTCAATAGGGTTATTCCTAAAGTTTTAATATCCTAATTTCCATTAATAACTAAACCATCCTTTGATACCAACTATAGCATCCCGACTTTTTATAATATAACTTTTCATTACATTTTACAAAACCGAAGATCTTTAAGGTTTAGTGTCTTGGAAACCAGGAACTTAATACAGGATGACATAAAACATTCTTCTTAAACACTTGAAAGGATTCTTCTTTATTCATCCTAAGTTCATTACAGCATCTCATAACCTGGGATCATACATCAAAGTAAAGGGTGAGCATAATGCCCAATAAGGGAAACAAGGGAAACATTTTACATGTGAACTTGAGATACATCAATAAAGTCATGATAAATAGCTTTAAGGCATGAGAAAGAGATCCTGAGGCATATCATAATGAAAAGAACACGATTCATAAATTGAAGATGTGGCTACAAAATTTAACTTAGACAATAATGAACATATCACCAAGGTCCATCCCCAAGGTGTCATTTAAAAAAAATTACCATGGTTATTCACCAAGGTATCGTTAAATTGTAATCCCTAGAGATTACATCATTACCCAATGCATTAGAGCGCTATAAGGGCGCACACTTAATTTTTCATTATTATCATGTGAGCAACATATATCATCATCAAGAATATCATAAATAACCCATATAGCATAAAAGAAATAAGTTTCATTTCATAATCATAACATTTTAAAAACTACTTTAAAGACATGACCTTTATGTCACTTTAAACCCACGAAAAAGGAAACCGGGTTTCGTGTATATAAATCCCAATTTTTTTTATATATATGTGAATACCCCTATATAATAAAGTTCTTTGAGTATTCACTTAATAAAATAAAATTACTTTAGAAAATGAGAGAGACATTTTGAGATGAAAATTTTGCAGCATAACAGCTATGTTACAGGGTTTTAGAAAATATTGAAAAGAGAGGGGACATGGGTCACCCACACATAAATGATCCATAAAACAGTATAGGTATAGAATATAAAGGATATAATAAAATGGTAATTAAATTTGAAAGACATACCATATGAAATGAAAAACATGGAAGGAATGCAAAAATAAGATTTCCCTTATGAAAATTCGACAGCCTAACGATGTCACTTAAAACTTCAAAAAATGATTTGATGAGATCAAATAGGGTATCTCATCATATGAACATAAAGGAATAGTATGATGGATATAGAGATAATACCAAAACATAATGAAAAGTAACTTGAAATACTTGACATGAAAATAGAATTTGAAAATTAGAAGGGAGAAAGAATCCCTTACAAAAATTCGACAACCTAACGAAGCCACTTAAACATTCTTAAAATGAATTGATTAGAGAAAGAGGGGGTCTCTCATCATATGAACATAAAAATAATAGTAGGATTATTATAAAAGAACATCCCCAAAAAAAGAACATGGATATTAAAATAAATGACAAAAATGAGAATACATGAAAAGAAAGAGAGAGGTAGGATCCCTTACAAAAATTCAGCAGCATAACAGCGCCACTTAAACATTCATAAAACGAAATGATGAGAGTAAGAGAGAATATATCATATTAAATTGAAAAGGGATGTAATAGGAATATAAAATAACATCCTCCAACATAAGAACATTTAGCATAAAAGAAATGACATAAAAGAGAGTACTTGAAAAGAAAGAGAGAGGTAGGATCCCTTACAAAAATTCAGCAGCCTAACGGTGCCACTTAAACATTCATAAAATGAAATGATGAGAGCAAGAGGGAGAATCTCATTATATGAACATAAAAAGGATATTAATATGAATATAAAATAACACCTCCAACTTAATAACATGGTGCTTAAAAGAAATGACATAAAGAAGAATACATGAAAAGAAAGAGAGGTAGGATCACTTACAAAAATTCGGCAGCCTAACATCGCCACTTAAACATTCATAAAATGAAATGACGAGAGCAAGAGGGGGTATCTCATCATATTAAAATTAAAAGGATAATAGTATGAATATAAAAGAACACCCCCAACTTAAGAACATGGGGCTTAAAATAAATGACATAATGGAGAATACATGAAAAGAAAGAGAGAGGTAGGATCCCTTACAAAAATTCAGCAGCCTAACGACACCACTTAAACATTCATAAAATGAAATGATGAGAGCAAGAGGGGGTATCTCATCATATGAAAATTAAAAGGATAGTAATATGAATATAAAAGAACACCCCCAACTTAAGAACATGGGGCTTAAAAGAAATGACATAAAGGAGAATACATGAAAATAAAGAGAGGGGTAGGATCCCTTACCTTGAAGAGTAAATTCGAAATCTTGATGTTTGGGACCTTGGGAGGCTTGAGGGAACCTTGGGAGGACTCCTTGTGTGGTAAGGAGACCAGAAATTCATTGAGGAGGATTTTGGAATGCAAAAGATGAGATAATGGCTTGGAATTTATAGGGTAAGTGAGGGGACAAGGCATTAATGGTCAAGGGACACCTCATTGGTGGTATTGGAAAAACCATGGGCTTGCCCATGGTATTTGCCCATGGTATTGGACACTTGGGACACCTCATACCTTATATTACTATTCATAAGTTGACCAGAATTATTACATAATTATTACATCCTTAATGATGTCATTAAACACCGGAAACTCTAAACTGAAAATTCACTATTCACCGAAAATTCAACTTTTTCAGAAAAATACCAAAATATCACCTTAACCAAATATCGATGCTCTGATTTCAAAAATGAACTCCATTTTATGAAAATAATTTTCTTAATATTTTTAATTTAATTTTTATATAAAAATGCTATTCACTGAAAATTTATTTTTTTAGAAAAATCCCCAAAAATCACCATAACCTAATATCAATGCTCTGAATTCAAAAATGAACTCCATTTTATAAAAAAAATTCTAAGTTTTTTAATTTAATTTTTGATTAAAAAACACTATTCACCTGAAAAAACTAATACTTGACTAATAATTTCAGAAACAATTATTTACCTATTTTATTGAATCACATTACTTAATCAAGGTGCCTAAATTATATTAATACTTTCTTTAAGTGAGATTACTAATTCATTTGGTCACATTACTAATCCTAAGTGTAAAATCACTATTCATAAATTACTATTCATAAAAAATTAAGTTGATCTTATTAGACACTAAATTTCTTACTGAACATAACTGTAGAAGACCATTTTTTGAAAATCATTACACATTATTAATTATTTAAGGTTTACATAAATATTTTTAAAAATATCCTTCTAAAATTCATCAATAATATGCATACTATATTTATCCAGACATTTGAAAATTCACAAACTTCACTATAAGAAGAAATCACAATTTTTATTTAAAAAAAGGATTTCACAAGGAAGTTAAGGTCTCATTACATAACCCCTTATAACACCAGCAGAGGACCTAAGAGTAAGGTGTGCTAGGGTGATAGATTCTTGGGGCGGATCGGCCTACATTGCCCGAGTAGTGATTTCTATCAGCTTGAACTTCTCGTGAAGATGATTTTGTTCCAACTTCACATGATGAAGTTCAGATTGGGTTTGGTCTAGAGGAAATCCCAAAGGTGCTACCTCCTTCCCGAGTTCTGTCAGATGGGCTTGGATCAGCCCGAGACTACTGTATGGGGCCATTGAAGATTCTTTCTATATTAATTAATCAAGATAACTTGTATTTATATACAATAATTGTAACATTTAGTTTCCAACGGTCTTATTGATCAATGGTCATATAACAGTCAAAACCCAACCGTTTCATTTTAATTATACTCATTTTACTAAATGAAATAGTTTTGTTGAGTATAAAATAAAATAACACACAAAGTTAGGAATCAAAATTTATTCAAAAAATTTCGGTTGTTACACTGGGACTGTTCCTACTGTTCTTGCTCAACTCCTTGAATACTATTTGTTGATTCCGAGGGTTGAGCTAAAAGTGTCCCCAGTATAGCAAGATGGGGTGGTTATTGAGATTCTATATCTGAGACTATATTAAAAGCTCTCATGATCTTGCAGACTTTAGTCCGGAAATTGGTTGGATGCATTAACCTACATCCACTCAAATCACCTGGCTCAATGACCGTTGGATGATTTCTGACACTTCTGTCACTTGATGATGTGCCTGCTCTAAATGAGAAGCCTGTTCAATATTCTCATTTGCTTGATGCAAGTGTAATTTGACAACTTGTTCTTGGTATGCCTGACTTTGGGAAGAACTAGTTGAGGCATGTTCCTGATCAAGCCTTTGATTGCAAACAAAACCAATTGGTTGTGGCCGGCCATGGGAAATAACATTGCATGAGACCATTTTTGTCATTTTTTTGACTAGAGAGTACCATGAAATGCAGTGCTCCATGAACACCCCATCCCCTGATATGAATACCAGATGGGGCATTAGAAATTAACTGGCGCAATCTTTTTAGTGCGCCAAGGCATGAGCGTTGAAGGGCTCTTTGCTGTTTTTCAACCTTCGGATATCGGGAAACTGAGAGAGATGCCAAATCAATTTGGAATTATAACCCTTCTATTATCTTGACATGATTTTCATATTCATTATAAGATAATATTTTCTTTTTCAATTGACAAAGAGTTTTCCACATGTTGGGACGAATATCGTGAATACAATCTTCAGTCAACATTTATAGAATATCATACTGAGAGTCATCCAAAGGCCAAAACATGACTGGTACTTCACCTTTTTCCAGTTTTTTTCTCATATTCAGCACTTCCTCCTTATCATTCGATGAAGATTCTTCTACCTAATTAGACCAAATCTGGCGCTTCTTTTTTTCTTCATCATATTCAACAATATTGATAGATAATTCATTTATCAAACTAGATGATGAATGACCCAGGAGTGGTTCGGAGAATAACATACATCCCGGGATATCTTCTGATTGAGAAAGTATTTCACCTGCTAGAAGTAAATCATCAGACATGATTTGCTTCACATTTGCAAGTACCTCAAGATAAGAGGGATTTATCATTACTGCATTGTCCTTTGAAAAATTTTCTAGGAAATGTGAATTACTACTACAGAGAGGAATTTCGCAGCTAAATTCATCATCATGGGGAGGACCACCATGGTGGGTTACAGTAAAAGATGGGACCTTTTGCTCCTTGATATTCTGGCCATGCAGAGGGTTCTCGTGGCTCTCATTTGAAGATGATACTTCGATATTGACCAAACTTTCATGAAGAAAGCCTTCATGAGGATGTTTTTGATTAATACCTTCATAATTATTGTTCCCACTATTGGTAAATGAAAGAGTAGAATCTTGAGTTGCAATAGATAATTGTCTATGTACATCAAGAACTCCAGCATCGAGCAAGGACTTATTGCAGATTGGATCTTAATTTCTCAATTGTGCTGAATGAGTCTTTTTATTAGACGCCTTCTTACTCACTTGAGGAACCAATTGTTGATGAAAGTGGTTATTATGGGCAGGTTTTTGTGCCTGATCAGGAGAAATGGTCATGTTAGGCTGATTATCTCTATTCAAATCAGGTGTATGTGCCTGAATAGATTGTCTGTATGACATGGGGGAGTATTCCCCACGACCCTCCTGGACTGGAACAGAGGTGTGTATCTGCTCCGGAGTGATATGTTGATGAGTAACTCCACTGGTAGGGACATATTTTTATTTATTTCCCTGTGAGGCTGCTGAAGTTGTTATAATATTCTGACAGGCATCCAGAATATGAGCAGGGATTTTCTTCTGCTCTTTCACCATTTTTAGAATGTTCTTGGTGAATTCAACTGTCAGAACGGGAATATATGTCAATTCCGTGCTTGGAGTAGGTGTGTGTGCCTGCTTCTTTCCTCATTTTCCTGTCAGTGAATTCTGAAAGTACTCTTGTGTGGGGGCAGAGTGTTGAGTCTGCTCCAAATTTGTCGTTGGAGCTTTCCAACTGACTTCTCCAGGTGCTACCAAACGAGACTGTTGGCAGGATTGATGAACATTGGCATGTCTATGTGACTGTTGTGTATTCTTCGTCAAGTATGGTTGATGATTTTCCTTCAATACTGGAAGATGAGACTGCTGACAGAATTGTTGATTGTAAATAGGTGTATATGCTTGCCAATAATACTCCGCCGGAATTTCCTGGAGGGATTGGTGGGTTGCTGCCAGACGAGTCTGCTGGACAGCGGGATTAGAACGAATGGGTGTATGTGCCTGATCATTTCTTTGATGCCTTCTTACTCACTTGAGGAACCACTTGTTGATGAAAGTGGTTATTATGGGCACGTATTTGTGCCTGCTCAAGAGAAATGGTCAGGTTAGGCTGATTATCTCTATTCAAATTGGGTGAATGTGCCTGACTAGATTGTCTGTATGACATGGGGGAGTATTCCCCACAACCCTCCTGGACTGGAACAGAGGTGTGTATCTACTCTGGAGTGATAGGTTGATGAGTCACTCCACTGGTAGGGACATATTTTTATTCATTTCCCTCTGAGGCTACTGAAGTTGTTATAATATTCTGACAGGCATCCAGAATATGAGCAGGGATTTTCTTCTACTCTTTCTCCATTGTTAGAATGTTCTTGGTGAATTCAGCTGCCGGAACGAGAATATATGTCAATTCTATACTTGGAGTATGTGTGTGTGCCTGCTTCTTTCCTCATTTTTCTATCAGTGAATTCTGACAGTACTCTTTGTGGGGGTAGAGTGTTGAGTCTACTCCAAATTTGTCATTGGAGCTTTCCAACTGACTTCTCCAGGTGCTACTAAACGAGACTGTTGGCAGGCTTGATGAACATTGGTAGGTGTATGTGCCTGTTGTGTATTCTTCATCAAGTATGGTTGATAATTTTCCTTCAATACTGGAAGATGAGACTACTGACAGAATTGTTGATTGTAAACAGGTGTATATGCTTGCCAATAATACTCCGCCGGAATTGCCTGGAGGTATTGGTGAGTTGCTTCCAGACGAGTCTGCTGGATAGCGGGATTAGAATGAATTGGTGTACGTGCCTACTCATTTCTTTCCATCAATTTAGGTTGATGGATTTATTTGGAGGGGGCAGAGGTACGAACCTGATCCCTGTTGGCCGAATTTCACCTCTGGAGGTTCGTCTTGCGTGCTTGGTTATGAGGTACCTGAGCCAAAACCTTAAAGGCGATACCCTCATCATGTTGAGGGCGCACTACCGCACGAGTCTGGTGGTGATTGTTGATGAGATCCCTCATTAAGGACTCCTGTCTTCGTGAATTAAGGCCTTGAGTGACCTCTTCAGTCACCTCCCTGTAATATGGGAGGGACTAGTTGTTGCGTTCTGGGGATAACGACCCGAAACGGTTGGAGACGGTGGTTAGCACCGCCTTCTTTTTGATCAATGGTCTTCGCTGTCTGGACAACCAGGGTGAGTTGTTAACCTGGAGGGCTTGTCGAGCAGCCTTTAAAGTTGTAATGGTACCGTGTTGATGGTATTCCTTAACCAATGCATTTGAGACCCAACGTTGCAGATGCTGAGTAGGTGATATCATCCTTAGAGCGGATGAGGATTCAGCAGGATTAGCAGTAGAGGCATTCACAGGCGTGAACTTTAGAGAATCCATTTCTGTAATGTAGAGAGATCTTGGAAAAGAGTGCATGTTTGATATAACAAACATAATGAAGATAAGTTTGGCCACTACATCTTTTGGATGAGCACATATGTTATTGATTGCTTTGTTGGCCCTTACATTGAGTTAATTAGGGGCTTAAAAAATAAGAAAAACATCATTTAAATTGGTAAAGGATTCACGTCGAGTTCACCATTTTTGTTTCCTATGGAAATGGGGATGACCTTGTTTGTTTTAAGGTTCAAACATTCTAATCAGTTTCTAACGGGTTTATTCATAGAACCTGAAACATCCAATGATTCTATATCCATTTGGACCAACTTTCCAAAGGTAGGTGCTCATTAGTTATGGACCGATGAGGCTTAAGAATTTTCATTAGTCGAGAGGATGGGAGGTCTGACTCATCACACCTTTTTGGGGGGAATTATTGTCTACTTCAGGACTCTCTTCTAGATTTGAGTTATGTTCGTGAATCCTTATTAATTTACCAAGCATGAAAATGATTTTTCCTTTAGATCTTGCAATCAATGATTGATATGAATGATATTTAGAGAATGTTTTATATGTATTTAAGGTTCTTCATCGATAGAGAATCATCCATATTTATTAGATATTCTTACTCAATGGTATCCTTCAGCACATTATATAAAAATCTCTTAGTCATTATGATAACCATACTGGTTTTAAAGCCACTCAGTGGGGCACTTGAAGTTTATTGTCATTCAGAAGGACATGGATTATTTCAGAGTTGGGATCGTACCCACAGATGGGCTACCTACGTATCCTTATTAAAGAGGAATCAGAACCCATGTAGTTCAGGAATTAAGATATAGTTTAACTTCATATGAGACAGATGATAATTAATGGGTTATGGGCTTGAACCTTAGAAAGGATTCATACGTACTCTACTTTTAAGGCATAGATCAAAGTCAACGTAGTTCGATTAAGAAATGTGGGGATTATATATGATTAATGGCACAAATAGAGGTGTCATTATTACTTTTACACTCTAAGCTCATGTGAGTGGTGCTCGGTGTGAGAAATAAGAGGTATTAGTAAAACATGATGATTTGTGCCATGGAAGATGTGGTCACAAGGAATGATATGAGGCTTATGTAGGTGTGGCTGCCCAAGTACATGAAGATAAGGACTTAGTTCAGAAAAGAAGTCCAGGAGTAAGGTCCATAAAGATATTCGTGCTTTATGAAGATTTGGATACTCTAACTTGGGGCTTACTCCTGAGGAGGATTCCTAAATTAGGGGGGGACTTATGATTGGGTTTTATTTCTGAGAAGGAATCCCAAGTAAAAAGAAATTAAGCCTCGTGCTTACTCCAGAATAGGAGGCCCAGGTTGAGGGGACTTGAGATATGGGGCTTACTCCTGAAAAGGATGCCCAGGTTAAGAGAAATTATGATTGGGGCTTACTCCTAAGTAGGATGCCCAGATTAGTGAACTTCGGGCTTACTCCGAAGGAGGATGCCCAGATTTGGGAACTTTGGGGTTACTCCTAAGGAGGATGCCCAGATTTGGGAACTTGGGGCTTACTCCTAAAGAGGATGCCTAGATTAAAGATTCTCTCATCTTAAGAGATAAGGTTGAATGAAGGTAACCTCTAACCATAGTGATATAAAGTTATATAAATCACAAGGTTTTGAGAGATGTTCCACATAATTCCTTTCAGATAAGGAAGCCAACAAAGGAACCATTCCATAAATGGATTTGAAGAGGGTTTTGAAGGCTAAATATCGAAGAGGAGAGGTGTATTTGAAGAAAAGAGTTGAATAGGTAGAAGGGGCGCCCAAAAAGAGTCAGGCGCACAAGTCTTGTTTGGGCGCGCAAGTCTTGGTCATGTAAGTATACTTGTGCGACATGGGTGTACTTGGGCGACGGTTAACCAACAGGGTAATACTTGGGTGAGACTTGGCTCAAACCCTTAGTATTATTCCTAAAGGCTTTCCAAAAGGGCGGCGTATAAGTTTTATTGAAGGGATAAGGCAATGCGCAAGTGTGGCCATTTACCTTGAGGGTTAGACACTTAGGCGCACAAGTGTTAATGAAATTAAACACTTAGGCCTTATTCCCCCTCTTTAGATCTTTCATTAAAGGTAATAAATTACCTTAGAAGTGTTCGGAAGACTTCAAGAAGAGACTAGGGCGCTGAGAGCTTAAATCTGACTTTTGGATTTTTCGTCCCCGAAATGGGGGTCCCACAAGGGGTATTTATAGGAAATTGAGGTCGTTGGAAAAAAAATATTAGGGCGCGCAAGTCACCGGCGCGACCAATAATTGGCGCGCAACTATGATTGTCTGACCATAGTGAAACTCGCCTGACCCATTCTTAGAGAAATCCTTGTTCATGCCTTTGTTAATTTTTTATGATCTTCAAAGGATGAATCTCTTTGTGCTTAAGGTATTCCCCTTTTTCATTTGTTAGACTCTGTAACAGAAAGAAGCGTCAACAGACACCCAAAAACAATAAAACCCCAAAACACCTTAAATACCTAAAACCCATAAAACCCTAAAAACTACTAAAAATTCTAAAAACCCTTAAAACTTCTAAAATGTTAAAAAACTCTAAAAAACCTTAAAAGCCCTAAAAACTAAAAAACCCCTTACAACCCCAAAAGACCCCAAAAAACCCAAAAACCCAAAAACCCTAAAAATATATACAAAACTCTGAAACCCCTCAAGATCCCTAAAACACTAAAAACCCTAAAAACCATAAAAATCCTAAAAAACCCTAAAAATCCATGAAAATGTTAAAAACCCTAAAAAATTTAAAAATCCTAGAAAACCACAAAAACCCTTAAAAAGATATTAAAACCCAATAAAATCCCTAAAACCCACTAAAAATCTTAAAACCCTTAAACCCCCTAAAAATGTTGGAAAACTCTAAAAAACCTTCAAATCACTAAAAAACTCAAAAAAACACTAGAAACCCAAAAAAACCTTAAAAACATTGAGAATCCCTAAAAACACTCAAAATCCTTAAAAACCCTAAAAACCATAAAATCCTAAAAAGGCCCTAAAATCCATGAAAATGTAAAACCCCTAAAAACTCTACCCCCCCCCCCCCCAGAAAACCATAAAAACCACTGAAAACCTTAAAAAACCCTAAAAACCTTAAAACTGCTAAAATATATAAAAACACTTTAAACCCCTAAAAATGTTAAGAAACTCTAAAAAACCCTAAAAACTCAAAAAAATCCTAAAAACCCAAAAAAGACATTAAAATCCCTGAAAACCATTGAAAATCCCCAAAACCCCTCAAAATCCGTAAACACCATAAAAAGAAAAAAATCCTAAAAAACCCCTTAAAATCCATGAAAACATAGAAACCCTTAAGACTTTGAAAACCCCCCAAAAAAATAAAAACCCTAAAAAAACATAAAAACCCATAAAACCCGAAAAAACACTAAAAACTCTAAAGTCCATTACAACCCCTAAAAACATTAAAATACTTTGAAAACCATAAAAATCCTAAAAAACCTAAAAAATCCTAAAAACACCAAAAGACCTTAAAAACCATAAAACCCCTAAAAACCCCCCAAAAACCCTTGAAAGACCATAAAAACCCTCAAAATCCAAAAAAAACACTAAAAAAATAAAAATCCTAAAAAACCACGAAAAATCCAAGAAAACATAAAAAAACCATAAAAACCCTGAAAAACCCCTGAAAACCATAAAACACCTAAAAAGGTTAAACCCCCCAAACAATAAAAATACTAAAACCACTATAAACATAATGACCCATAAACCCATGAAAATGTTAAAAACCTCTAAAAACCCCTAAAAACCTTAAAAACTCAAAAAAACTCTAAAACCCAAAAATACCCTAAAACCCCTAAAAATAGCAAAAATCCCCAAAACCCTAAAACCCCCTGAAAACTCTAAAAACCATAAAAATCCCTAAAAAAACTAAAAACCACAAACAATCAAAATCTTTGAAAACCCTAAAACCCATAAAAATCCTAAAAAACCCTTAAAGATCCATGAAAATGTAAAAATCCCTAAACCCCCTGAAACCCCCAGAAAAACCCCTGAAACCTATAAATATTATAAAAAAACCCTTAAAATACCATAAAATCTCATAAAAACTGTAGAAACCCAAAAAATACTTAAAAACCCTTTAAACCTCTAAAATTGTTAAAAAAATCTAAAAATCTGAAAAACCCTAAAAACTCAAAAAAAAAACTAAAACCCCAAAAGACCCTAGAAACCCTAAAGCCCCCTAAAATCCCATGAAAACCCCCTAAAACCCTAAAAATCCATTAAAACCCACCAAACCTAAAAACTATAAAAATCCTAAAAAATCCCCAAAAATCTCTAACAGCTTAAAATCCTCAAAAACCCTAAAAACCCCCTAAAAACCATAAAATTCCTAAAATCCTTAAAAACCCCAACCCCCCTTAAAATACTAAAAACTATAAAAACCATTAAACATCCTAAAAAATTTAAAGACTTTAAAAAAACCTTGAAAACCTAAAAAACACAAAACCCCCCTAAAACCTCCTAATAACAAAAAAAAACCTACAAAACATGAAAACACCTAAAAATCTTAAAACCCCCCCTAAAAACACTAAAATTGCTAAAAACTCTAAAAACCATAACAATTCAAAAAAATCCCTAAAATCCATGAAAACATAAAAAACCCTAAAACCCTGAAGAATCCAAGAAAACCATAAAACCCCCTAAGAACGTTTAAATACACTAAGAACCCATAAAAACCCTAAAACCATGAAAAACCCTAAAAACTCTTAAAACTCGTAAAAATGATAAAAAATCTAAAAACCTTAAAAACCCTAAAAACATAAAAAAAACCCCTAAAAACCCAAAAAGACCTTAAAACCCTGAAAGACCATAAAAACATTAAAAACTCTAAAAACCACAAAAATACCCTAAAAAGATCAAAATCCCTAAAAACCCTAAAAAATCCTAAAAACCATAAAACCCCTAAAACCCTTAAAACCCATAAAAACAAAAAAAACACTAAAACCCTTAAAAACCGTTAAAACCCATAAAACCTTAAAAACCACTAAAAACTATAAAACCCCCTAAAAACGTTAAAAACTCTAAAAAACATGAAAAAACTCAAAAAAAATCCCAGAAAACCCCAAAAGAACCTAAAAACCCTAGAAAATCCATAAAACCACACTAAAAAACCTAAAACCCCTAAAAATCCCTAAAAACAATAAAAACCCTAAAATCCATAGAAATCCAAAAAAATCAATAAAAATCCATGAAGATGTAAAAGAACTTAAAAACCCTTGAAAACCATAAAAACCCCTCAAGACCTTAAAACCAACAAAAACCCTAAAACCACACTAAAAACTCTAAAAACCCTTAAAACCTCTAAAAACTTTAAAAAACTCTAAAAACACTTAAAAACTTTGAAAATCCCAAACACCCAAAAGACCCTAAAACCCCTCATAACCCCTAAAAACCCTAAAAAATAAAAAATCTCTAAAATTCCATGAAAATGTAAAAACCACAAAAACCCTTAAAAACCCTAAAACCGATAAAAACCATAAAACCCACTAAAAACACTAAAAACCCTTAAAACCACAAAAAACATTAAAAAATATAAAAAACCTTAAAAATCCAAAAAACTCATAAAATACCCTAAAAACCCCAAAAAACCCTAAGAACCCCTTAAAATGTTAATAACCCCTAAAAAGCTTAAAAATCATCTAAATCCCTTAAAAACGTAAAAAACCCAAAAAACCACAAAAAACCTAAATATACCCAAAAACCCATGAAAACATAAAAAACCATAACAACCCTAAAAAACCCTGAAAATCATAAAATAAACTAAAAACCCTAAAAATCCCAAATCCACATAAAACCTCTAAAAACCCACCAAAAACTCTAAAAACCCTAAAACCCATAAAAACGTTAAAAACTATAAAAACCAAAAAAACCCTAAAAACATTAAAAAAACCTAAAAACCCCCAAAGACCATAAAAACCCTGAAAAAACTAAAAACCCAAAACCCCCTGCAAACCCCTCAAATCCCAAAAAAAACCCTAAAAACCCTAAAAACCAAAAAAATCATAAAAAATCACTAAAAACCCATGAAAACGTCAAAACCCATAAAAACCCTAAAAAACCCCTAAAACCCATAAAAACCCCCTAAAAACCTTAAAACCCCTAAAAGCATATAAAAACATTAAAAACTCTAAAACCCCATAAAACACCTAAGAACATTAAAAAAGTCTAAAAACAATAAAAACCCAAAAACTCAAAAAAAAACACTGAAAACCCAAAAAGGCCCTAAAAGCCCTGTAAAATCCTAAAAACCGTTGAAAACACTAAACCCCTCAAAATCCCTAAAAACCTTAAAAAACTCTAAAACCATAAAAATCCTAAAAATTACCTAAAAATCCTTGAAAACATAAAAAAACCTAAAAACCTTAAAACCCCCATAAAATCGATAAAAACCCTAAAACCTTAAAAAACCCTACAACCAATAAAAACACTAAAAATCAACTAAAAACTACAAAAAAATTTAAAACCTTAAAAACAATAAAAACTCTAAAAACCACTAAAAACTCAAAAAAAAAAACAAAATGACCCTAAAACCCCCTAAAATAGTGGAAAACCCTTTAAAATCCCTAAAAACCTTAAAACCATAAAAATCCAAAAACTCCCAAAAAACCATGAAAACATAAAATACCCTTAAAACCCTAAAAACCCACGAAACCATAAAACCCTTAAAAACATTAAAAAATATAAAAACCCATAAAAACCTATTAACTCACTAAAACTCTAAAACCCATTAAAACCCCTAAAAATGTTAAAAAACTCTAAAAAAACATAAAAAACTAAAAACTCAAAAAAACACTAAAAACCTAAAGCAACCCTAAAACCCCTTAAAACCCAAAAAACATTAAAAACATTAAAAAAACTTAAAAATCCTAAAAAATCAAAAAACCCTAAATAAAAACACTAAAAACTTGGATAAAACCCTGAAAACACTGAAAACCCCTAAAAACCCAAAAAACATTTAAAATCCCTAAAAACCCTAAAACCCCATAAAATCCTAATAACACTCTAAAACCCATAAAAATCCCCTAAATATCATAAAAACAAATAAGTCACAAAAAACCCAAAAAACCCATAAATAGCCTTAAAAACCACTAAGAACTCTAAAAACCTATAAAACACCAAAAACATAAAAAAACTCTAAAACCCTTAAACACACAAAAAAATCAAAAAAACCTAAAATCCCAAAAGACCTTATAACCTTGAAAAACCCTAAAAACCCTAAAAAACCTCTAAAACACTAAAACCCTCAAAATCCATAAAAACCCTAAAAACCATAAAAGTCCTAAAAACTCCCTAAAATCCATGAAAATGTAAATAGCCATAGAAATCTTGAAAACCCCATGAAAACCATAAAATCCAATAAAACCTTAAAAATCTTAAATCCCAAAAAACCTTAAAACCCATTAAAAACTCTTAAAACCATTAAAGCCTTAAAAACATTAAAAACTCCAAAAAAACATAAGAACTCTAAAAAACACAAAAAACCCTAAAACCTCAAAAAAGACCATAAAACCCTGAAAACTTCTACAAACCCTAAAAACCTATGAAAACCCACAAAATACATGAAACTCCCTAAAAACATGAAAAACCATAAAAACCATAAAAATCCTAAAAAACTCAAAAACCATGAAAATGTAAACACCATAAAAATCTTAAAAAACCCCGAAAAACCATAAAAAACCATAAAACCCATAAAAACCATAAAAAACATAAAAACCCTAAAAACCCCAAAAAAATCCATGAAAACGTAAAAAGCCCCAAAACAATCAAAAAACATTGAAAACCATAAAAATTCCTAAAAACCTTAACAACCATAAAACCCCATAAAAATCCTAAAAATGACTAAAAACTCTGAAAACCCTTCAACAACCTAAAATGTCGAATGTCTAAAAACCCATAAAAACACAAAAAAACAAAAAATAACTCCAAAAACCTAAATTGACCCTAAAACCCCTGAGAAACCCTAAAAAATTCAAAAAAAACCTAAAAAGCTAAAAGACCCTAAAAACATACAAAAGCCTAAAAACCCACTATTTCCTAAAAACCAATAAAGACCAAAGAAAATCTAAAACCCCCAAAAAAATCCATGAAAACACAAAAACCCTAAAAACTGACTAAAACTCTAAAAACCTTTAAAACCCCTAAAAATGTTACAAACCCTTAAAACCCTAAAAATTCCAAAAAACTCTAAAAACCCTAAGAAGCCTAAATATCCTAAAAACCCGCTAAAAATAAATGAAAAAATAAAAAAAATCTAAAAACCCTTGAAAACCATAAACCACCAAAAATACCTTAAAAACCCTTAAAAATAATAAAACCACTAAAAACTATAAAATCCCTTAAAACTGATAAAAACATTAAAAAACTCTAAAAAACCATTAAACCCTAAAAAACTCAAAAAAACCCTAAAAACCAAAAAAGATCTTAATACCGATGAAAAACCCTAAAACCCCCTGAAAACCCCTGAAAACCCCTAAAATCCCTAAAAACCCTGAAAATCCCTAAAAATCATAAAAAACCAAAAAAACCCAAAAAATCCATGAAAACGTAAAAAACCCCTAAAAACCACGAAAACCCATTGAAAACCATTAAAACCCCCCCTAAAAACCCATAAAAACCCTAAAAACCCACTAAAAACTCTAAAATCCATTAAAACCCCTAAAAATATTAAAACTAAAAAACCTTAAAACCCCTAGAAAATCAAAAAACCTTAAAACTCCAAAACACCAAAAAACCCTTAAAACCCCTTAAAATCCAAGAAAAAATTGTGAAAATCCATAAAAACTCAAAAAATCAAAAAAATCTTAAAAACCCATAAAAATACATGATAATGTAAGAACCCCTAAAAACCTAAAAAAACCCCAAAAAACCATATAAACCCCTAAAAACTTTAAAAACCCCTAAAATCATATAAAAACCATAAAAAATTAAAAAATACAGAAACCCTTAAACCCTTAAAACTGTTAAATAACTCTAAAAACATTAAAACCCCTAAAAAACTCAAAAAAATCACTAAAAAACTAAAAAGACCCTAAAAACCCTAAAAACCCCTGAAAAACCCTAAAAATCATAAAAATTCCTAAAATCCCTAAAAAATCCCTAAAAATCAATGAAAATGTAAAAAAAACCTAAAAACCTTGAATCCCCCCTTAAATCTATATTTTGAAAAATGCCACCACTCTCTTCTGGGGTCTCTCTCTCAGCATTGTGATCTCTAGGGATTCCTCCTAGAATCCTACAAGGGAGCTTCACTTCACCACTCATCTTCTCCTTAATTCTGCCTTTGACCTCCCCGCTCTCTACCGCTCTCCCTTGGAGTGGGCATAGCGGTTCAGATGGGGCAATGTTCTTCATTCGCGGTGGTGACAGATTGGGCTTCAGGCATTGTGCCCTTCTTTGCCAGCTCGTAAGATCTTGCATAAGGGTTTCCCTTCGGTGGATTGACTAACTCAGTGACAGATGTGATTGTTCTTGGAAGAGGTGCGACATAAAGGATTGGTAGTTTTAGATGGGTTATATTCTATCGTCGGTGATGCAGTTCTCAAATCTGCTTCCAGATCTTGGTTTGGGAGGGATGAGGTGGTTTTTCAAGCATCATGATGGAGTAAGGAAAGTGTATCTTGGAGGTGGCATGCTCAGCTCTGTTGTGTGGGTGTTCATATTTTCTTGTCAGATTTGGCCAGATTGTAGTGGGGTTGCGCTTATGTTGGTGGGGGAGAACGAGTGGGAAACTTCGGTTGTGGTTGTGTCACTGGTGTGGTGGGGCTCTAGTGTGGATTTGGACCTCATTGAGGGTTGAGACGATCTAGGATCACAGTGCGGTGGTCTTCAATAGTGGAAGACTGGGGATGGTGTTTGGTTTGGGGTAAGGTGCGGTTGGTCTAGGTGCCGGAGTTGGGTGATGGATGCTGGAAGCTAGTGCGGCAGGATGATGGGAAGGTTGTGGAGCTTTGATTATGGCTATGGAATGGAACTGGGAGAGTGTTTTAATGATTTTTTGTTACTTGTTGTATGTTTTTTGTTGGGTGTTGGGCCTGTTGTAGGCTGGAAGTGTCTTAGTGCGAGTTTCTGGATGCTGGGATCTGAGCAGTTGGATGCCGGTTTCTTCTTTCTTAGGAGGTGCTGGAGGTGTTGATGTTATATTACTACTGGAGTGTTGGCTGGGGGTGTGGATGGATTGGTTGTGATTTGTAGCTAGTGTTGGTTACTGCAATTGATGCAAGGTGCGGGGAGCTGTCAGGTGATTTTGTGCGGACACTGGGATGCAGGGGGTGCGGTTTGGAGGCGGGTTAATGTCAAGGGATGATGGGGGCTCAGATTTGGGAGTTGGGCATAGGGAGTGTGTCAAGACCTTATGTTGCTTGGTGCTGATGTTTACCTTGGTATAACAAAGACTCAGGGAGAGTTTACTACGAATGTTGGCGTGGCAACTAATTATGGATTCATTGACATAGATCCTATTCTAAATGGGATACGATGGATGATGGTGCAACTACTGAGTTTTTCTATGGTGGAGAGGTTGATCCCTATGATGCAACTTTTTGGGTATGGGTTGTTTGACTCTGCCCCTTTGTAGTTTGCTTCATTTTTTATAATAAATTTTGGGGGGCCAGGAATAACCTGGTCCAGTCCTTCTTTTCCCCTTAAAACCATAAAAACCTCTAAAACCTTAAAACCTAAAAAACACATAAAAAACATAAAAACAACTAAAAACTCTAAAAACCATTAAAATCACTAAAAATGTTAAAAAATCTAAAAACCTTAAAAACCGTAAAAAATTCAAAAAACACCAAAAATCCCAAATGACCATAAAACCTCAAATTTGGTGCTCCTTCGAAGGGTTGATGGCTCAGTTATATCTCATCCTAGGGAGATCATTAGGAAGACCTTTAGATTCTTTCAATCCCTTTTTGTCTCCCCTCAGGAGTTGGCTATTCTGGTAGGTCGTACTTGGAGCCCTTTTTTCCCCGTGTTATTGACCAGAACTTATGTGGCTTGTTGGATAAAATGGTGGGGGTGGAAGAGATTAATTAGGTATTTTATCTCTCCAAACTAATAAATCCATGGATCCCAATTTTTTTAATTCCTACTTATTCCACAGATCTTGGTTGGTTGTTTTGTCAGACGTTTCCGAGGTTGTTCTTGAATTCTCAAGATCTAGGAAATTACTTTGGGAGGCTAATGGATCTATTATTTGTTTGATTACTAAAGTGTCTAAGGTCAATTTTATTTCTTAGTTTAGACCCATTTCTTGTTGAAATATAATTTATAAGTGAAATTACATGATTATTGTGGTCATTTTGAAGAAAATTCTTCCTGAGTATATCAATAAGGCACAATCTTCTTTTATTCAAGGAAGAATAATTTTTTATAATATTTTCATTGCTCAGGAACTCATGAGGGGTTAGCACATGGAATCTAGAGATCCACTTTGTTCATTCAAAATTAATTTATTTAAATCCTTTGACTTGGTTTGCTGGGAGTTTCATTGGGATGTTATCGATCGACTTGGATTCCCTTCTAGGTTCTCTTCCTAGATTAGAAGGTGTGTTTCCTTCTCTATATTTTTTTTAGCATCAATGGATCTCTGCATGGTTATTTCCTGAGTAGGAGAGGTCTGAGGAAAGGAGAGAATCTTCATCCTTTTCTTTTTTTGGTGTGCATGGAGGTTTTTTCTTGCATCTTGGATTCTCTTATTTCATATTTTTGCTCTTTAAAGTTTCATTGGAGGTGTGGAAAGACTTCTATCTCCCACCTATGTTTTTTGGATGATCTTATGCTTTTTTATTTTGGAAATATGGAATCTGTGTTAGTGTTGAAGTAGGATTTGGATATCTTTTCCTCATCATCTAGATTTTTAATTAATCGATCAAAGTCTCTTATTTTTTCTTCAGGCATTTCTAGCTGGGTTTGTGATAGCATTGAGGTGTCCATGGGGATTAATAGAGGGTATTTACTACTTTGTTATCTTGGGGTTCCTTTGATCACTACTAGGCTAAGGGATGTTGATTGTGTTGTGTTGGAAGAGAATATTGTCATGAGAATGAAATTTTAGACAAATAATTTTCTCTCCTTTTTAGTAGGTTGCAACCGTTCTAGTCTATTCTTTTTAGTATGCAGGCTTACTATTGAAACCATTTTATTTTGACAAAGAAAGTCACAAATTCAATTTAATCCAAACGTAGATGTTTTCTTTGGAAGAGGGATTCTCTTGCGGTTTTCTGAGCTGAGGTGGCATGGAATTTTTTGGCTAATACCAAAGAGGAAGGAGGTTTCGGGATCAAACAAGTTCAGGATTAGAATAAAGCTGCTATGGTATGGTATATCTTGAATTTATAAAACCTTGCTCATTCTTCTACTTGGGTGGATTGGGATCATTCTTTCCTTCTAAGACATTCTCAATTATGAGTGGCTAAAGTTCTATGGAATTGTTATTGGACTTGGCAGAAGATTATGGGTCTCTATGACTTTCTCAAGGATAATATTTTTTTCTTGATTGGTTATGGTTAGTGCGCTTCTATTTGGTTTGATACTTGGCTTCCCAAGGGACCAATTTTCTCTTCGAGGAGGATCGTGCCATTTATGATTCTGGACTCCCCGCCAATGCTTCAGTTTCTGATATTATTAGCGATGGTGTCTGGAATCCAACCCTTGCTGCCTCATCTGATATATGGGAGATTCATTAGGAAATTTATTTTCTTACTAATCCAAGAGGTGGTCATGATGTTTTCCTTTGGAATGGGAAACCAGTGTTCTCTATTTTTTCAGTTTTGGAGGATCTCAAGACCAAATTTACCCCCATTTTTTGGTATTCCCTTCTTTGGAATAGAACTACTTTTTATATATTCTTCTATGTTTTTTGGAATAAAATTCTCAACATATTACCAACTCAGGATAGGTTACAGAGGTGAGGTTTGCTTTCCCTAATTGGTGTTTCTTTTGTGAGAAGGATTTGGAAAATGTGGATCACCAGTTCTTCCATTATGAGGTGTCTCAAAAGCCTGGTTCTCCTTTTTGAGTTTATTAAATACTAATTTCCCAACTTATTTTTTATAAAATATTATTGAATGGGTTGTTGGATGCTTTATGGGGAATTCACTACAGAGCGTTATAGAAAGATTTTGGGTTTCTAGTTTGGTATATCTTATTTGGAAGGAACGTAGTACCTGCATGCATGGTGGTTGTCTTCTCTCGGTTAGTATTTTTTTGTTCAAGTTGGAGGCTACCATTAGATATATAATTACTTACTATAAATATTTTTCTAATTTCCATCTCAATCAGGAGCGGGTGCGCGATTGTAATTTTTTGAATTCCTTTCTTAGGGATGGGTGTTAATCTGCTAGTTTTTGTGTCTTGTGGGTGTTTTGGTAGGATTCTGGGAATTTTGGTCCTTCATTCTGGTTTGATTTCTTTTAGGTGGTAGGAAATATTGGGATCTATGTTGTTTGGCTTAGTAGTGCAGGTTGGTTCTATGGGGGTGTGATGGATCAGTTCAGGCTTTGGTTCCTTGGTGGATGTGTTGTTTGCTGTTTGGCTACTATTTGGTTAGGGTTACTGGTGGTATGCTTGTAGGTTGGAGGTGTTTTTGTTGGGATGGGTTGTTTTGTTGGTTTTTTGGTCATTGTGTTAGTTCATGTGCAGAGTTTAGCTAGGTTTTGTGCTGAGGGAGGCTCGGTGGTTCTACCAGATGTGCTCTTGGTAGGGTGCAGGTGTGTGATATACTTGGGATGTTTGATGCTTACTGTGATATTTAGGTTCTTGGGCTGGGACTATTGTTGACTAGGTCCACTTATGGTCTTATGGGATGCTTGGAGGCATACAGGGGTTCTCCTAGATGAAGGATGAGGGTAGGGAGGCTGGTTTTTTATGTGCTGCTTCCTTGATGTTTGGTTTTTGGGTCTACTGGTTGCGGGTGTTTTTTGTGTTTGTTGCT
The DNA here is from genome assembly GCA_963277665.1 of Viscum album. Taxonomy (NCBI): domain Eukaryota; kingdom Viridiplantae; phylum Streptophyta; class Magnoliopsida; order Santalales; family Viscaceae; genus Viscum; species Viscum album. Next base: position 1,883,010,776 of record OY728141.1, on the reverse strand, counting down.
TCGTGCTGCCAGGTTGGGTGTGTGTGTGAGTGGTCTGTTTTCACTTGGGTGGGGTGAGTACATTAGTGTCTTCATGGGTGTGTGTGTTGGGTGGGGTGAGTGTGTGAGTGCGTGCGTGGTGTGCATTGTGGTTTCACCTTATTGGGTGAAATGCTAATGGCTTGCGGATGGTGCTGGCCTCTTTCCCTCATGGCTAGTTCCTTGTAGTGGAACTGTTTTCTTGGATGTTTTGTTGGCGGTGACCAAGCCTATCTTAGATTGGATGTGGTTGATGGTGTCATTGGTTTCCCTTTGGTGTGCATCAGGTGTTGTTGTTGGCTTAGTGTTTTGTCTTCTGGCTACTAGTTGGGGATCTTCTTTCTCTTTCCTATCCTTGGTTGTGTTACCTTCATCTTGGGGCATTGTTTCTTCATGCCTCATAGTTGGTGCTTCTTTGCTTCTAGACTCTAGAATGCTAGTGTACCGGTGTTTTCCTGGTGCTAGTCTGGTTAGGCTTCATGAGTCTCCTAGAGCCTTTTGGATAGCGGATTATATGTGTTGATCCTCTTCACCTCAACTCAGGACGCAGCCGGATAGATCATTGAATGTGACTATCCTGATTACCAAAATAGAAGAGGATATGGGCACACTCAAATCCATATTTCTATTTCCATTTGGACTCCAACACCATCCATCATCGGATAGGGTGAGATCATGCAATAATTAGATCGATTGCTTCATCTTTTTTATCACACTGAGCATGACTCATGTGGGCTTAGAGGTTAGTGACAATCATGACTTCAGCACAATCTCAAACCTCCAAAGGGAATCCTATGTGGTATAAGCCCCAAAACTATACTTCAACCATCAAAGGACATATTCCTAATTAAGTAGAACCAAGTGGGAATTTTATACATATGAACCCCAATCAATCCCCCCTTTTGGACCTCCTATAAAGCATAGGTCCCAATTTACATAACAAAGTAGGATTTGATTCCCAACTAATTGGGATAAGTATGAAAAATCCCGAGGTCCAAACCTAACACCAAAATCCACCCTAATGTTCTCCAGGACATATTCCTGGCTGGGTCACATTCATATTAGGAGTTCAAATATCTTCTGGGTCCCCTGATATACCTCGGGATAATTCCCACACCATTATTGACCAGACACCTTTTGCCTATATGTCCTTGCTGCATGATGTTAAACTACATGGTCGAGTCCTCATTGCACAAAATAGGTGATGTGTCCAATTAAGAGACATCGAACTATGTGGGTTCTGATTCCTCTCACGAGGATACATAGGAATCCCATCTTATGGATTTGATCCTGACATCACAACAGCTCCCATCCCACCTAGATGACGATAAACTGTAGAGCGCCATCCCATGTGGCTTAAAACCAACAATTTCTTAGTGAACGACCAAATGATCCTTGATCTGTCCATAAAAGGGTAAAATTGATGGATAACCCCCGATACATATAGATCCCTCTATCGATGGAGAACCTCAAATACATATATATGATTCTGAACCCATGCGTATTCATGATCAATCGCGACCTAGGGATAATCCGCAGACACATGCTTGGTAATGAACTAAGGATTCGTGAACATGCAATTTTTCTGCCCAAAATGGTGTGATGAGTTCAACTTCTCATCCTCTCAACCAATGTGAGTTCTTAAGTGTCGTTGGACAAGTTACCTAATGAGTTACTTCTTTTGGAATGTAGGTCCATTAATCATGGATATAAGAGTCATTGGATGTTTCTGGCTCCATAAACAAAACCTGTTGGAGACCATCCGAAGACTTTGTATTCAATGTTAGTGATTTCACACCATTCAATCCCCTGTAATCAACCATTCAGGCCACAAAAACACCTTCTATGAAAACAAAAATGGTAATCTGATGTAAGCAATTTGACTGTGGCACCTCCTTCACAATATAAAAAGGATATACTACCCAATCCCCATCGAACCATTTCACTCCTGACCTCAGACCAATTATTTCAGGAGAAACAAAAATGATGAACCTAATGTGAATCCTTAACCAAGGTGGTAGTGTTACCCTGCTACAGACCCCTTTCACATCCAAAGTGAAAGTGGGATAGACAAGACCATCTACGCATGTGGTCATGAGATTCTACTTTGACAAGGTTTTTTTGTTTTTATTTATCACATAAATTATAGGAAATATTCATAACTCCCTTCAATCTGATGGAATCTCTACAATTTTCTCAGCCACACATTCCATCTACTACACATGCGGCCGGGTCTTCTGCGAAGTAGAGGGCTCCATCACCCACCCAACATCTTCAACATTGGGTCTCGAATGCCCTTGTTGGGGAGTACCATCAAAACGGTACTCTCCCCACCTTAGAGGTAGATAAGTAGGACCTCCACGACATAAATCCCCACCAACCGTCCATCCAGCAACAGTCGGCGGCCCAGAACAAGGTGACTCTACAAGCTGTCTCCAATCGTTTTGGGAGCCTGCCCCCAAAACACAACAATGAGTGCCTCCCTTATCTTCGGGAGGCTGATGAAGTCATCACCAATGATTTCATCTCTACAACACAATGGTCCCACCTAAGTGCCCCTTCTAGAAGTCAGCACCACTAGTACCATGTAACCTGATATTCTCACCATGAAGAGGATATCACTCTAAGATCTTCTGTTAAAGTCTAACGGACCCGGGTCCCTCGAGCGACCCACTTAGGGTGATGATCGGAATATCAGGAACAGGTCATCACCCTCATTCTTGAGGAAGAAATCTACTGTGCAAATATAGTAGCAAATTATGAGCATATGTATATTCTTACTCCCCTTATGAAGCCCACCATGAAAATATAGTGGCACATTACGAGCAAGTACAAATTCCTATGGATTCATATCAAGCCTGTCAGACAAATACAACGACAAATCAGAAGAAAACCAAAAATCCACTAAAAACTCTAACACCCCTTTAAACCCCTAAAATATTAAAAAAAATATATAAAAACCTTAAACCCCTAAAAAATTGAAAAAAATCAAAAACCCAAAAATACCCTAAAATCCCTAAAAACCCTAAAAACCCAAAAAAACCATAAAAACCCTGAAAAACCTCAAAATCCCTATAAAACTTTAAAACCACAAAAATCCTAAAACTCACTTAAAATCCCATGAAAACGTAAAAAACCCTAAAAGCCCTTATAAAAACCCCTGTGAACCATAAAAACCCCTAAAAACCTTTAAAACCCCTAAAAACACTTAAAACCCACAAAAACTATAAAAACCCTTTAAACCCTAAAAAACGTTAAAAAATTCTAAAAAACCATAAAACCCCTAAAAATCTAAAAAACCCCAAAACACCCTAAAAACCCTAAAAACCCCTAAAAATACCTGAAAACCCTCAAAATCCCTAAAAATCCTAAAAACCTCTAAAAATACATGAAAACATAAAAAACCATGAAAACCCCCTGAAACAATAAACATCGTTAAAAATATTAAAATAAACCTAAAAGACCATAAAACCCCTAAAAACCATTAAAACCCTAAAAACCCTTTAAACCACTAAAACATTAAAACTCTAAAATATCTTAAAAACCCTAAAAAAGCTCAACCCCCCCCCCCAACAACCTCAAAGACCCTAAAACCTTGAAAACCCCTAAAAACGCTAACCCCCCCCCCCCCCCAAACCCTAAAAATCCCTAAAAACCCTAACAAAACCTAAAAACCATAAAAATCTTAAAAACCCTTAAAAAATCCATGAAAATCTAAACACTCTAAAAACACTAAAAACCCCATGAAAATCGAAAACCATAAAACCACGTAAAACCATAAAACCCCATAAAACCCTAAAAACCCACTAAAAACTCTAAAAACCCTTAAAACCCTAAAAATGTTAGAAAACTCTAAAATACCATTAAAACCCTAAAAAATTCAAAAAACCATAAAAACCCAAAACACCCTAAAAACCCTAAAAACCCCTAAAACCGCCTAAAACCCCTCAAAATCCATAAAATCCCTAAAAACCCTAAAAACCCTAAAAACCATAAAAATCCATGGAAACATAAAAAACCATGGAAAACCACTGAAACCATAACACCCATTAAAATTATTAAAAATACCCTAAAAACCCATAAAAACCCAAAAATTAACAAAAAACTCTAAAAAACCATTAATGCCCTAAAAACGTTAAAAACTCTAAAATAACTTAAAAACACTAAGAAAACTCAAAAAACTCAAAAAACCCCAAAAGACCATAAAAACCCCGAAAACCCCTAAAACACTAAAAACCTTGAAAACCCCTAAAAACCCCACAAAATCCCTTAAAACCCTAATAAACCCAAAAAACAATAAATATCTTTAAAAACCCCTAAAAGTCCATGAAAATGTAAAAACTCTAAAAACTCTGAAAAACCCCTAAAAACTATAAAAACCCCATAAACCTTAAAAACGCTAAAAACCCATAAAAACCCTAAAAAACTCTAAAAACCATAAAAATGATAAAAAATGTTGAAAAACTCTAAAAAGCTTTAAAACCTCAAAAAACACAAAAAAAACCCCTAAAACCCAAAAAGACACTAAAAACCCTAAACCCACATAAACCCCTCAAAATCCATTAAAACCCTAAAAACCATAAAAACCATAAAAATACTAAAAATCCCTAAAAATCCATGAAATCATAAAAAAAACCTAAATTGCTGAAAACCCCCTAAAAAACATAAGAACCGCTAAAAACCATAAAAGCTCTAAAACCCATAAAAACCACTAAAAACCCTAAAAACCCTAAAAACCCTAAAAACCACTAAAACATTTAAAATACTCTAAAAACCCTTAAAACCCCTAAATAACTCAAGAAAACACTAAAAACCCAAAAGAACCTAAAACCCCTAAAATCCCCTAAAAAGCCCAAAACCATCAAAATCCCTAAAAACCCTAAAACCACTAAAAACCCCTAAAATCTATAAAAATTAGCTAAAATTCCTTGAAAATGTAAAAAACCTTGAAAGAACCCTGAAAACCAAAAAAAACCTTCAGAAAACCAAAAAACTCATAAAAAATCTAAAATCACTCAAAACTCTAAAAACCCTTAAAACCCTTAAAAATATTAAAAAACTCTAAAAACCTTAAAAACCCTAAAAACGCAAAAAAAATCCCTATAAACCCAAAAAGACCCTAAGAATCCTAAAAACTCCTAAAAACCATAAAAATCCTTGAAAAAACCCTAAATGCCCACAAAATTCCTATAACTCCAAGAAAACCCTAAAAACCATAAATTTCCTAAAAACCCATAAAAATCCCTAAAAACCATAAAAACCACATAAAAAATATTAAGAACACTTTAAACCCTTAAAACTTTAAATAACTATAAGAAACCTTAAAAACCCTATAAAATTAAAAAACCCCCCAAAACCCGAAAGACCCTAAATCCTTGAAAACCCTTAAAACCCCTGAAATCCCCTAAAATCCCTCAATATCCCTAAAAACTCTAAAAACCCTAAAAATAATAAAAATCCTAAAAAATATTTAAAAATCCATTAAAACATAAAAAACCCCAAAACCCCTGAAACCCATGAAAACCACAAAACCCCTAAAACCATTAAAAACCATAAAAACACATAAAAACCCTAAAAATCCACTAAAAACACTAAAAACCCTTTAAACCCCCAAAAACATTAAAAACTCAAAAAACCATTAAACCCTAAATAAACTCAAAAAAACCCAAAAAAACCAAAAAGACCCTAAAATACCAGAAACCCCTAAAATCCCTAAAACCCTTGAAAACTCTAAAAACCCTAAAAACCCCAAAACCTCTGAAAAAACACTAAAAACCATAAATCTCTTAAAAACCCTAAAAACCCTAAAACCCCATAAAACCCTAAAAACCACTAAAAACTATAAGAACCATTAAAAACCCTACAATGTTAAAAACTCTAAAAAACCTTAAAAACCTTAAAAACTAAAAAAACCTTAAAACCCCTAAAAACCCTAAAAAACACTAAACCCCCTCAAATTCCCTAAAAAACCTAAAAACTATAATAATAATAAAAAATACCTATAAATACATGAAAACATAAAAACCCAAAATACCCTGAAAACCCCCTGAAAACCATAACCCCCCACCCCCAAAGATTAAATCCCTAAGAACCCATAAAACTAGAAAACCACTAAAAATTCCAAAAACCCTTTAAACCCTTAAAAATGTTTAAAAACTCTAAAAATCCTTAAACTCATAAAAAACTCAAAAAAACCCCTATTAGGAAAAAAGATCCTAAAAATCCCCAAACCCCCTGAAACCCCATAAAAACCCTAAAAATCCTCAAAAACACTAAAAATCCATAAAAATCAATGAAAATGTAAAAACCCTAAAAACCCTTAAACCCCACTAAAAACTATAAATGCCCCTAAAAACCTTAAAAACCCTAAAAAATTATAAAAATACTAAAACCATTAAAACTCTAAAACACTTAAAACCCCTAAAAATGAAAAAAAAACTCTAAAAACATTAAAACCACTAAAAAATCCAAAAAAACCTTAAAAATCCTAAAATGACCCTAAAACTCCTAAAAAGCCCTAAAAACCCTAAAAACCCTTGAAAACCATAAAAGTCTCAAAATACCTAAAAATCCATAAAAATCCTAAAAACCCCTTACAATCCATGAAAATATTAAAAACCCTAAAAAACACATTAAAACCATAAAAACCCCTAAAAGCCTTAAAAACACCCATAAACCCATAAAAACCATAAAAACCACTAAATACTCTAAAAACACTTTAAACCCCTAAAACATTAAAAAAACTCAAAAAAAAAACCTTAAAACCCATAAAAGCTAAAAAAACCCAAAAACCCAAAAGACCCCCAAAACCCTAAAAAACCCCAACACCCCTAGAACCCCCTAAAAACCCCTACCCCCCCCCCCCCAAATCCCTAAAAACCCTAAAAACCAAAAAACAATAAAAATCTTATAAAAGACCTAAAAATATGTGAAAATGTAAAAAACCTTGAAATCTATAAAAAAACCATAAAGAACATAAAATAACATAAAAACCTTAACAACCCAAAAAAACCACAAAACCCTAAAACCCATTAAAAACTCTAAAAACCTTAAAACCCCTAAAAATGTTAAAAAACACAAAAAAAAACCTTAAAACCCAAAAATAACTAAAAAACCACTAAAAACCCTAAAAACCCCTCAAACCCTTGAAAAACTCAAAAACCACTCAAAATCCCTAAAACCCATAAAAAACACTTAAACCCATAAAAACATTAAAAACTCTAAAAAATCTTTAAACCCCTAAAAACTCAAAAAAAGCCCTAAAACCCCTAAATGCCCTAAAAACCCTTAAAAACCCTAAAATCCCAAAAAACCCATGGAAACACTCAAAATCCCTAAATATTCTAAAAATCCTAAAAACTATAAAAATCCTAAAAATCCCAAAAAATCGATGAAAACATAAAAAACCCTAAAAAACACAAAAAACTCTAAAAACTCTCCAAATACCTAAAAACCCTAAAAGCCCATAAAACCATAAAAATCCAAAAAACCAAATAAAATCCACAAAAATATAAAAACCCATGAAAAACCATGAAAACACCCTAAAAAAGGTAAAACCCCCTAAAAACCTTAAAATCCCAAAAAAACCATAAAACCCTAAAAACTATTAAAAATTATAAAAACCCATAAAACCTTTAAAAACAATAAAAAATCATAAAAAATCATAAAAACTCTAAATACTCAAAAAACTAAAAAACCAAAAAAAAAACCAAAAAATTTATGAAAAAGCCAAAAAAACCCAAAAAACTACTAAAAGCCCTATAAAATCTTAAATACCATAAAATTCATTAAAAACCTATAAAAGTCCATGAAAATGTAAGAAACCATAAAAACCATAAAAACCATAAAAAAAACCCTAACAACCAACGAAAACCTTAAAACCCACTAAAAACTCTAAAAACCCTTAAAACAAAAAAGACCTTAAAACCCCTAAAAACTTAAAAAAAAAATCTAAGAACCCAAAAGACCCTAAAAACCGAAAACTCTAAAAACACTAAAACCACCTGAAAATCCCCAAGAACCCCCAAAATCCTTGAAAACCCTAAAAACCATAAAAAAATGAAAAAAAAACCAAAAAAAACTATGAAATTGTAAAAAAACCCAAAAAAGCTTTGAAAACCATAAATCCCCATGAAACATTCAAACCCCTAAAACCTACTAAAAACTCTAAACACCCTTAAAACCCCTAAAACATTAAAAATCTCTTAAAAATCCTAAAACTCTAAAAAACAAAAAAAACCCAAAAAACCCAAAAAGTCCCTAAACCTTGAAAACTCGTAAAAACCCGTAAAAAAACCTTAAACCCAAAAATCCATAAAGACTTAAAAAACCCAAAAAAACAAAAAAATCCTAAAAAACCGAAAAATCCATAAAAACTTAAAAAACCCTAAAAACCCACTAAAAACCATAAAAAATCTGAAAAACCCTAAAAACCCTTGAAAACCATAAAAACATATAAAAAACCTAAAAACCAAAAAAAAATATAATAAACATTTAAACCCCTAAAAACGTTAAAAGCCACTGAAAACCTTTAAAATAGTAAAAACATAAAAGCCCTCTAAAATCCAAAAAAGTGCAAAAAACATGAAAAAACCCTAAAACACTAAAAACACCTAAAAACCCTAAGAACCCTCAAAATCACTATTAACCCTAAAAATCCCTAAAATCCATAAATATCCCCAAAACCCCTAAATATCCAGAAAAACATAAAAACCCTAAAAATCCATGAAAACTATAAAATCCCCTAAAAACCACAAAAAACTCTAAAAACCAATAAAAACCTTAAAATCCACTAAAAACTCTAAAAAGACTTTAAATCCCTAAAAACATTAAAAAAACTCTAAAACCCCTTTAAACCCCTAAAAACTCAAAAAAACCCTAAAACCCCAAAAAATACTAAAAACAGCATTAAAAACTCTAAAAATCCTTAAAACCCCAAAAAACTGAAAAACCCCCTAAACCCCCAAAAAATCCTAAAAACACTGAACAACCCTCAAACCCCTTAAAAACACTAAAAGTCTTTAGGATCTTTAAAATCCCTAGAAAACCTTAATATAAGAACCCCGATCTTCGTTTCAGGTAGCCTTTACTTTTTCTATAGTTTTTAAGAAAAATGGAGTTTCTGGAAAATTTTGAAGTACACGTCGTGTACTTTCTGAGTACATGCTGTGTACTTTCTGAGTACATGACATGTACTCTTCTCCGGCTCGAAGCCGTGTGCTGGTCATGCCCAGGCCACACACACGGTGTGTAGGGTGACGTGGAGGGTATTTTTGGTGGAGTACGGAAAAACCTAGTACACGCTGTGTACTCTAAAATTACACACCGTGTACTTTGCTTTTTTTTTTCACTAAATGCACCGGGGTCGCGCCTGATGGACAGAACACACCCCTTCTCCAAGTTCTTCATCCAAGAGTGACCCGTACGGTCGGATCTTCCCTGATCCCTCGTGCCTCTGTCCGATCTCTGTTCCAACCGTCATTGATTGTGTTAGGATCGCCTCAGTAAGCTCTCTCTTCTACTTTAGCCTTGTTCCATGGTTCTTCCTCCTTCTCAAGTTATCTAAGGTTGAACGTTTTGTACGTTTTCTCAGATCTACGACATTCTAAGGAGAATCAGTCTTCGTGGTTCATGTATATCATTCTCCTAGCATCGAGGTGGGTGGTTTGTGCCTTTCTGTAGAAAGTTGATGAGTATTTTGTGAAAATTCCACCAATACCCTTGAACGGGGTATTGTGTGTTTCTGTTTTGCCCTTTTTGTGTTGCCTTCTTTGATTAATTGCTTGAGTAGATGTATTTTCCTGTGTATATGGTAGTTTTTACTGTACTCTGGATGTTTTTCATGCTCATTTTTTCTTGTTTGGTGTTTTTCCTGTTGCCATGCCTAGTTGTAGGATAGTGGAACTATTGCCTTGTTATGATGTTGAGACTTAGATTGATAGCCAAGTAGTTCTTATGATTTACTTGGACGTTGTATGCACACTGAGAATGTTAGTTTCACACAGGACTGTGAGAACCTAGTGTAGTAGACCATAGAGAGAATAGACGTAAGGGCTTCTCCAAAGTGTCTTTAATTTACGATGCGAGACCACAGGGGGAACTGACGATGAGAGCTTCCTCAGAGAGTTTGTGGTTCCTCGATGTGGGCCAAAGGGGGAATGAGACACTGAGTGCTTTCCCAGAGAGCCTTTAGCACGATACGAGACTATAGGGGGGATTGACGATGAGTGCTTCCTCAGAGAGTCTATTCTTAGCTGAACCAGAGGGGTGAGACTGTGTGTGCCTCCTTGATGGGAGCTATTACTTTTAGTTTGATCCATAGGGGTTAGGATGTGAGATCTACCAAGAGGGTTACCTGTTTTCTTCTTCTTGTTTTTGTTACTAGTGTACTTTTTATGCTAGAATTGTGGATTGTAGATGCTGTGGGATTTTCTGTTTACTGCTTCCTGCACTTTTACTTGCCTTGTATTCATTGACTGTTAGGCACATATATTTGGGTGATTGCCTACTGGGATTGTATCTCACACCCTGTTTGGGCCATTCATTTGGGCCCAAGCAAACTTTGTTGTTGTAGGAATAGATAAGGGCAAGCACCCTTCGACTTTCGGTACGTGATTGCTTGGAGCTGGAGAGCAAGAGACCGAGATTAGGCTTGCGATGCTGAGGAGTTTACTTTGTTTTCTTTTGAAATTTGTTTTTCAGTTATACTTCAGCATGTTGGTTTGTGTATTTCTTTCCATAGACATATGTACCATTTTTCATCATCATTATTTTATACATTGCTTCCGCTATTCAGTTCAGTTATTGTAATGCTGTTTACTATTTCCGTTATTGTATCTGGTTGTTCTTCCACTGTATACTTTACTGAATGAGGGCATAGTTTCCCCACCGACTCACCAAGGCCCTCTCTACTAGTCGGCAGCCTCTGGCGTTTGGGGAAACACGCTTGAGGTCATGTGGCGAACCAGGTAAGGGTCACCAGTGGAGGGGATCCAGATTCAGGTTGTTATAAAGTGGTATCAGAGGTAGGTTCTTTTCTCTTGATTTACTGTTTGGAGACTTTAGTCAGGGATAAGACAGAATCGATACTTGGCGTTAAGCTGTGCTCGGGAGTAGCTAACCCATGTATAGGAAAAATCCGTACTACCTCGTTAATTACAGTTTGCTGGTTTTGAGATTTTACAGTTGATATGATTTCACCTAGAGTGATTCACATGCTTTGTGTTGTTATTTTCTTGATGATTTCGGTTCTATTTCTATCGCAACCCAATGAGATGAGGGTATGCCATCTCATGCATCATATAGTCACTTGTAGAAATCACATGCCATGAATTCTTGACATGCCATCTAGGGTGAATTAGCAATTGCATGTTGTTGTGGTAGACTTTGTGTAGATTATGCATGCTGTTGTGATATATGCTTGATAGAATCTATTCTACCTTGTTAGAGGATTGATTGCTTACTACTTTTCTTAAATGAACACCAAATTTTGATTCTCGAGGTGTTATGGGCCCTCTCAAATCGGAAATTGGTGGATCGTGATCCTGTTTTCTCTTGTCTATGAGTGTAGGAGATGCCAAGTTTTGATTTGCGGGGAGTATGGGCCCTCACGGATTGGAATTTGTCACCTCTTTGCCATGATTTTAGTGTTTCTGGTCTTCTGTGTGGTTTCTGAGCTACTACATAGAAAAACCCAGAATACATGGCATGTACTTTTCGGATACACACCGTGTAGTTTTCAGGCCGTGTCACTGACTGTGTGAGAAGAAACACAGTGTCATGGGAGTAACTTCAGGAACACGCCGTGTACGGTTGGTACACGCCGTGTAGTTCGGAGCCATGTACCCGGCCGTGTCACAAACAAAACGGGTTGGGGAAGCTCGAATAACACACGCTATGTTGTAAAGGAACACGCCGTGTAGTCTTGACCAGGTACCTGGCCATGTCACGAACAACACGGGTCAGCATTACCTTCTCCTAGACACACCGTGTTGTTTTAGGAACACACCATGTAGTCTTGTTCAGGTACCTGGCCGTGTCACGAGCAACACGGGATGATGTCACCTTCACCTATACATGTCGTGTTTGTTCGGAACACTCTATGTAAGGCCCAGCCATGTAGACGACCATGTATTTTAACAACATGGGCCGTCGAAGCCTTGTCTAGTACACGCCTTGTTTTTTTTGAACACGCTATGTAGTCTCGAGTTATGTCGGACCATGTGGGTTAGCCGTGTAAAGAGACTCGGGAAGGGGAATAGGTTTTAAGTACACACTGTGTGTTCGGTCAATACCCCATGTAGTTTGAGGTGTTCCATGACTTGTAGGGCAGGAGTACACGCCCATGTCAGTGGCTTAAGAAGAAATGCCATGTAGTTTTTATACACGCTGTGTAGTCATGTTTTGTAAACTTGAGTGTTTTTCTTCCCGTGTTCCCGTTTTGCACTCTTGTGTTCTCTATCCTTTTTTTATGATCTAAGGTTTTCTTTTGATCTTTCAGAGCTATGACTCTTAGATATCCTCCGGTTGTACGTCTATCATCAGGCAGTGATCAGACGTCAGATTTGTCTAATCAGGGACTTCTTGCCGAACCTCCAGTCGGGCCAGCCTTGGCACCGGCTGTCATACCAGTTGCAGGCACTGATGCACAGTTCAGGGAAGGTTTTATGAGGATGATGCAGAACTTTCAGAGAGCACCACCTCCTTCCATGACTATGGAAGACCAGACGCGGGTTTTTCAGCAGTAGTATCCTCCCACGTTCTTGGGAGAAGAAGGACCACAGGCTGTAGAGTCATGGCTGGAAGCCATGTTGACCATCTTTGAGAATCTCGAGACACATCTAGAGAGGTGGGTCAAACTCGCTACCTATATTCTACGAGACTCCACCAAGAGGTGGTGGGACGTGATCTCACAGACGGGTCACCAGCAGGTTATGGCTTGGGAGGAGTTTCAGCGCGTCTTTTATGACTACTTCTACCCGGAGACCCTGAGGGCCGACTGAGCCCAGGAGTTCATGAGCTTAGAGTAGGGTACTCTTTCTATCATGGAGTATTCCTCTCATTTCACCAAGCTACAACATTTTACACCCCTCCAAGATGGGAGTGGGGTGTTCTTAGCAAAGAAGTTCAAGGATGTTCTCAGGCGGGAGATCCGCTCGCAGGTGAATATCTTCCAGTTGACTTCCATCACTTCCATCGTCAACCAGGTGATGATTACGGAGCACAATCTGAGAGACTCCGGAGCTGCGAGCTAGGGTGGTTCTTCTTCCAGAGCTAGTTTTCCTCCAGTTGACAGCAAGAAGCGCCATAAGGAGTCTATGCGTGGTGATCCGAGGAAGCAAGATGCATCGTCAGGCAGCCAGGTGGTATGCTACCAGTGTGGCCAGTTAGGGCACACGAGGCCGCAGTGCCAGAGAGACCCCGTGGAGTGCCGATCTTGCGGCAATATGGGTCACCTTTGGTGTTTCTGCCAGGTTTTCTCACCAACAGCTAGTAACCGGGGTTCTTCCATGAATCATCGTTCAGGAGAAGCACCACCAGTTTCTCACCAGTCAGGAAACTGGAGTTCTTCTGGCCGTTCGGGCTGAGGTGGAGGTCAAGGCCGTGGCGCTCAACCACCAGTCCCTCAGTACCAGTAGGGAGGTTCAGCTCAGAGTGGTCAGCCAGGGGCGCAGGGCCGCGGTGCAGACCAGTCTTTCGCTGTAGAGCAGACCTATCAGGAGTAGTATCCCGACCCTTCTAGAGTTTGAGGTACGATTTTAGTAGCCTTGGTTTTATCATCAGCACTTTTCGATACTGGTGCTACACATAGTTTTATCTATGTTGCTGCTGTGGAGAGCGTTGGGCTCTATGTCTTTTCTTCTGCCGACTCATTGACACTAGACACACCTTTGGGGATGAGGACATCTAGTGTACGCCAGTGTAGAGAGTGACCTCTCGAGGTTGAAGGGTATCATTTCTTATGGGATCTCTATGTCCTAGAGATGACAGGCTATGATGTCATCCTCAGGATGGACTAGTTGGTTCCCTTCCAGGAAGTCGTCGACTGTTATCGCCACAGAGTGAGTTTCGTTTCACCAGAGGGTGAATCTTTTCTTCATAGAGGTGAATGGGATGTTCAGGCGAGTCGAGCAGGACTCGAGCATCACGTGCTAGGAAGGGTGACAAGCCAGATTGCTAGTCTTTATCTGTATGATCAGGGGAATTCACAGTTGGACTTTCCTCCAGTGGTGGATTGTTTCAGGGACGTCTTTCCAGAGGACTTTTCGGGTTTTCCACTAGAGAGTGAGGTATACTTTTCTATTGAGCTTGTGCCAAGAGTAGCACCGGTGTCTATTCCTCCTTATAGGATGGCTACACCCGAGTTGCAGGAACTCAAGAAACAGTTGGAGGAGTTGCATGCAAAGGGTTTCATCCAACCCAGACTTCTCCTTGGGGTTCACCTATCCTATTTGCGAAGAAGGCATACGGTACCCTTCGGCTTCGCGTGGATTATCGGAAGCTGAACCAGTTGACGGTCAAGAACCGATATCCTTTTTCAAGGATCGATGACCTCTTTGATCAGCTTCGAGGAGCCCGAGTGTTCTCGAAGATTGACTTGTGGTCCAGTTTTCATTAGTTGCATGTTAGACCATCAGATATGCCTCTGACAGCCTTCTGGAGCAAGTATGGTCTATATGAGTATACAGTCATGTCGTTCGGTCTCACGAATGCACCTACAATTTTCATGGCACTGATGAAACGAGTGTTCCATCCTTACTTGGACTCCTTTTTCATGGTCTTCATGGATGATATATTGGTCTACTCTAAAATGCGACACAACCATGCCACACATCTTGAGATCATTCTGAGTACACTGAGAGAGCATCGCCTTTATGCTAAACTCTCGAAGTGCCACTTTTGGATGGAACAAATTCACTTCTTAGGTCCTGTCATCTCAGAGGCAGAAGTATCTTTGGACGCATATAAAGTGAGATCTGTAGTCTCCTGGAAGCAGCCGAAGAATGTTTTTGAGGTACGAAGTTTTCTAGGGATGGATGGATACTACAGATGCTTCATTCAGAACTTTTGACACCTAGCAGCACCTTTGACAGGTCTGACCAAGAAGGGGGTGAAGTTATTATGGTCAGATTCTTGTGAGTCAGCCTTTCAGGAGCTGGAGGGAAGATTGACGTCAGCACCAATACTAGTCTTTCCAGAATCAGGAAAGAGATACACTGTTTATTGTGATGCTTCAGGTATCGGGCTGGGAGCTGTGCTTATGCAGGGAGATGGAGTCATTGCATACGGGTCTCAGCAGTTGAGGCCACATGAGAGGAACTACCCTATTCACGATCTGGAGTTGGTAGCTGTTGCTCATGCCTTACGCTGTTGAAGACACTATCTTCTGGGAGAACACTTTGTGGTCTTTACTGACCATAAGAGTCTCAAGTATATCTTCACTCAGCATGATCTGAATCTGAGACAGCGCATGTGTGTCGATTATCTTCAGTCTTTTGATTTCGAGCTTGCCTATACACCAGGAAAGGGCAACGTAGTGGTAGATGCATTGAGCAGGAGAACTCAGATTCGGGAAGTTCAGGAGGCTAGCAGTGAGTGGAAGCTTATGGCTCTATTCTCTGAGATGCATGCGGAGGTGCACGACAAACAGGGACATACTTTCCTATCTTCTGTAGCTGTTACCTCTACAATACTTGATCGAGTACGGATGAGGCAGCTATCAGACTCATAAGGCTTAGTCCTACGGGAGAGCATTTTAGGAGAGGACCCTCTTCCTGGATGGACAGTGGGCGAGGATGAGATCTTGCATTTCCAAGGACGTGTATGGGTGCCTGCAGACATACATGAGGATCTGATGCGGGATTTTCATTCCTCAGTTTGGGTAGTTCATCCTGGCGTCACCAAGATGTATTAGGATCTTGATAGCTAGTACTGGTGGACAGGTATGAAGAAATATGTTGCTGGTTTCATCTTGTGATGCTCTACTTCTCAGTAGGTGAAGGCGGAGCACCAATGACCAGCATGCCTTTTATAGCAGTTACCCATTCCGGAGTGGAAGTGGAACAATGTTACGATGGACTTCGTCACCGGGGTGCCGAGGTCACCTCGAGGGAACGATGCTGTTTGTGTTGTTATTGACAGGCTCACGAAGGTTGCTCACTTCTTGCCGATCAAGGAGACCTATAATGTCGATGATCTGGGATGAATTTACATCCGAGATATCATTCGTCTGCATGGAGTTCCACGCTCTATTATTTCAGACAGGGATGCGCACTTTACCTCTCGGTTCTGGAAGGGACTTCAGAAGGCCTTAGGTACACAGGTACTTTTAATTACAGCATACCATCCCCAAACAGATGGTTAGTCCGAGCGCACGATCCAGGTGCTTGAGAATATGCTCCGAGCTTGCATCCTAGACTTTGGCAGTTCTTGGGAGAATCATATTCCTCTGGTGGAGTTCGCCTACAACAACACTTTCCAGGAGACCATTCAGATGACACCATACGAGGCTTTGTATGGTAGGCCATGCTGATCACCCTTATGCTGGCTGGAGGTAGGAGAGGCAGCCTTGTTGGGACCTCGTCTTGTTCTGGAGACTTCAGAGCAGATAGAACTAATTCATAAGAGGGTGGCCATAGCACAGTCTCAGTAGAAGTCTTATGCTGATCAGCGGAGATGACCTCTGGAGTTCGAGGTCAGGGATCAGGTTTTCCTGCGTGTCACACTGAGGCTGGGACACAAGAGGATTCAGAGACAGGGTAATCTTTCACCGTGGTACGTCAGACCGTTTGAGGTATTGGAGAGAGTTGGGCCAGTTGTAGCTACCCCATAGGTACCAGGCCATGCACAACGTCTTCCACTTCTCTCAGCTCCGACGTTACTTTGTAGACCCGTCTCATGTCTTCTAGCCCGAGGAGGTTGAGCTCGAAACAGATGCATCATTAAAGGAGCATTCTATCCAGATTGTAGATCGCAGTACAGAGGTTCTCTATTGGCGGTTTGTCCCTCTTGTACGAGTGATATGGCAGCATGGGTGAGTACAGGACAAGACCTAGGAGAGGGAGGCCGATGTACGATCGTAGTGGCTGGAGCTGTTCGAGGTTTCTTCTTTTATGCCTCTCTAGGGAAATTCGGGGATGAATTTATTTAAGGGGGAAGTTTTTAAGAACCCGGATCTTCGTTTAAAGTACACCTTTACTTTTTCTGGAGTTTTTAAGAAAAATGAAGTTTCTGGAAAATTTTGAAGTACATGTTGTGTACTTTCTTTGTACACGCCGTGTACTCTTCTCCGGCTCGAAGCAATGCGCTGGTCGTGCCTAGTCCACAGACACGGTGTGTATGGGTGACGTGGAGGCTGTTTTTGGCAGAGTATGGAAAAACATATTACACGCCATGTACTCTAAAAGTGCACGCCGTGTAATTTTATTTTTTTCACTAAATGCACCGGGGTCACGCCTGACGGATAGAACACACCCCTTCTCTAGGTTCTTCATCCGAGAGTGACCCGTACAGCTGGATCTTCCCCGAGCCCCCGTTCCTCCATCCGATCTTCGTTCCATCCGTCGTTGATTGCGTTGAGATCGCCTCGGTAAGCTCTCTCTTCTTCTTTAGCATTGTTCAATGGTTCTTCCTCCTTCTCAAGTTATCTAATGTTCAACGTTTTGTATGTTTTCTCAGATCTACGATGTTCTAGAGAGAATCAGTCGTCATGGTTCAAGTATATCATTCTCCTATCATTGCGGTGGGTGGTTTGTGCCTTTCTGTAGAAAGTCGATGAGTATTTTGTGAAAATTCCACCAATACCCATGAACGGGGTATTGTGTGTTCCTGTTTTTCCCTTATTGTATTGCCTGCTTTGCTTGATTGCTTGAGTAGATGTATTTCCCTGTGTATATGGTAGTTTTTTCTATACTCTGGATGTTTTCCATGCTCATTTTGCTTGTTTGGTGTTTTTCCGGTTACCATGCCTAGTTGTAGGATAGTGGAACTATTGCCTTATTATGTTGTTGAGCCTTAGATTGATAGCCTAGTAGTTCTTGAGATTTACTTGGATGTTGTATGCGCGCTGAGCATGTTAGTTTCACACAGGACTATGAGAACCTAGTGTAGTAGACCACATGAAGAATAGACGTACGAGCTTCTCCAGAGTGTCTTTAATTTACGATGTGAGACCACAGGGGGAATTTACGATGAGTGCTTCCTCAGAGAGTCTGTAGTTACTCGACGCGGGCCACAGGGGGAATGAGATGTTGAGTGCTTCCCCAGAGATCCTTTAGCACGATATGAGACTATAGGGGGAATTGACAGTGAGTGCTTCCTCAGAGAGTCTATTCTTAGCTGAACTAGAGGGGTGAGACTGTGTGTGCCTCCTAGAGGGTTGCTAGTACTTGTAGGTTGAACCATATGGGTTAGGATGTGAGAGCTACCCAGAGGGTTACCTGTTTTCTTCTTCTTGTTGTTGTTACTTGTGTACTTTTTATGCTAGAATTGTGGATTGTAGCTGGTGTGTGCTTTTCTATTTACTGCTTCCTGCACTTTTACTTTCCTTGTATTCATTGACTATTAGGCATAGATCATTGGGTGATTGCCTACTGGGATTGTATCTCACACCCTATTTGGGCCATGCTTTTGGGCCCAAGAAGACTTTGTTGTTGCAGGAATAGATAAGGGCAAGCGCCCTTCGACTTCCTGTACGTGATTGCTTGGAGCTGGAGAGAAAGGGACCGAGCTAAGGCGTGCGATGCTGAGGAGTTTACTTTTTCTTCTTTTACACTTTTTTTTCAGTTGTACTTCAGTACGTTGGTTTGTTTACTGCTTTCTATAGACATATGTACCATGTTTCATCATCATTATTTTATACATTGCTTCCGCTATTCAGTTCAGTTGTTGTAATGCTGTTTATTGTTTCCGTTATTGTATCTGGTTGTTCTTCCTCTGTATACTTTACCGAATGAGGGCATAGTTTCCCCACCGACTCACCAAGGCCCTCGTTGCTAGTTGGCAGCCTCTAGCATTTGAGGAAACGCACTTGATGCCATGTGGAGAACCTGGTACGAGGCACCAGTGGAGGGGCTCCAGATTCGGGTCGTTACACTTAAAATCCATAAAAAGCCTAAAAAACCATTCAAATCCATAAAAAGGTAAAATTATATTTTAGGGGACCGGGAATAGCATGGTCCTGTGCCTTCTTTGCCCCCATAAATTGGTAAAAAACCCTAAAAACCTTGAAAAATACCTCAAAACAATAAAACCACTAAACATCCTAAAAAACATAAAAACCAATAAAAAACATAAAAACCCACTAAAAACTCGAAAACCACCTAATCACTTAAATGTTAAAAAACCCTAAAAACCTTAAAAACCCTAAAAAACTAAAAAATGTTAAAAATACTAAAAACGCTTAAAACTCCTAAAAATGTTAAAAACTATAAAAAATCATAAAAACCAAAAACACACAAAAAAACTCTAAAACCCAAGAAAGATGCTAAAAATCGTAAAAAACCCCTAACACCCTAAAGCCCCTGAAAACCCCTAAAACCCACAAAATCCCTAAAAATCCTAAAAACCATAAAAATCCTAAAAAACCCTAAAAATTAATGAAAATGTAAAAAACCATAAAAACCTTGAACACCCCCAGAAAACCATAAAACCCCCTAAAACCTAAAAGGACCCAAAAACCCTAAAATCCTTAAACACCCTAACACCCCCCCAGAAAACCCCTAAACCCCTAAAAATCCCAAAAAACCATAAAAAGAATAAAATTCATAAAATAAACCTAAAAATCAAAGAAAACGTAAACAACCCTGAAAACCCCATGAAAATCATAAAACCCCCTAAAAACCATTAAAAACCCTAAAACCCACTTAAAAATAAAAAAACCCCTTAAACCCTTAAAAACATAAAAAACTCTAAAAAACATAAAAACACTAATAACTCAAAAAACCCTAAATCCTCAAAAAGAACCAAAAATCATTAAACACCTCAAACCCTTGAAAACCCCTATAACCCCTCAAAATCCCAAAAACCCTAAAAAACCCAAAACCATAAAAATCCTAAAAATCACCTAAAAATACATGAGAATGTAAAAAACCTGAAAAACCCTAAAAAACTCTAAAAACCATAAAAACCCTAAAAACATTAAAAACACTAAAAACCCAAAAAAAAACTAAAAACTCTGAAAAATATTAGAACACCTAAAAACGTTAAAAAAACTCTAAAACCCCCTAAAAATCATAAAAATCTCCTAACACCTTAAATCCCAAAAATACCTTAAAACACTCCAAAAACCCCCCAAAAAACCCCAAAAAACCCCAAAACCCACTAAAAACCATCAAAATCCAAAAAAACCCTAAAAACCATCAAAATCCTAAAAACCCACTAAAAATCCATGAAATTGTAAAAAATCAGAAAAACCTAGAAAAAATACCTGAAAACCAAAAATAAACCCTTAAAAATTAATAACCCTAAAAGCCTATAAAACCTAAAAATCACACTAAAATCTCTAAAAACCCTTAAAACCCGTAAAAAATTTTAAAAACTCTAAAAACCATAAAACCACTGAAAACTCAAAAAAACAATAAAAACCAAAAAGACCCTAAAAACTCTAAAAACCCCCAAAAAACCATAAAACCCCAAAAATCCATAACAATCATAAAAACCGTAAAAATACTAAAAAACAACTAAAAATCCATGAATGTGTGGATTCACATATGCAAAATGAATCCAGGAAATCTTGGAGTTTTGGATCAATTTCCCTTAAGCCAGGGCTCCTCCGAATACAGGAATGGGACAGAAACTTCGATCCAGAAAATGTGAAAAATACCTTTACGCAAGTGTGGATTCGCATATGAAAATTGAATTGGCTTTATTGGTATCCTAGGATTTTATGGGATATTGCCTCTACAGTTGGATTCCCCATTCGCATTGACAAAGAGACTGATAATCCACCGTACGGGCACTATGCAAGGGTTTTTGTTGAGATTGACTTGTCAAGAACCCTCTTTTAAGAGGTGGTCCTCACCATAATTGATGACACATTGAATTTGGAAATAAAGTATGAGAGGAGGCCAATGTTTTGCTCAAATTGTAGCTTTATCAGCCACTCGTTCGCTAAGTGTCGAAGGTCCAGAATCTGTGGCTTTTGTAATCAGCGAGGGCATGAGGATTATGATTGTCAGAGCAAGCGGGTGAAGGGCAAAGGGATGGTCTCTGAAGAAATGAAGAAACCTCCTGGAATGCCAAGTAACACGGAACCAGGGCATAGCTTAGCTGTGGGAAACAATGCAGTGGCCAAATTTCCGAATGGGATGGCCCAGGGAGGCGTGGAAAATGCAAAGGCAGTGAGGGCTGATAGGGTGTCTACCTCCAAGGATGTCACTGCCCATACTGGGCCTGAGACTACTATCCCCCCCATAGGATCAACTCAGGCCAAGGGTCCAGTAAATCAGCTTATGGTCAATAGGGAGTCACACACCTGTTCGGATCCCACCAAGGATGTGGAGAGAGGGGTGGTTCCCGCTAGTGGTGGTGATGTGTCACAGCCGCCCCCCTGCACAGTTAGGATTGGTTGATAATTCACCAGCCTCTGCAAGGACTCCACCTGAACCGAACTACTTGGAAAGCACACGGGAATCCATTGTTCCTATGGGGACTGTGGCAGTGCCACTTGCAGCTAAGGATGGGGAGGGTGCAACCAGTGGGCAACAGTCTGACCCTGGGCCGGGTGATTCCGCTCAGGTTCCAAGACAAGTGGAGTTATTGGTTGGTCATACTAGCGATACGGTCATCCCTAGTATTGTTCCATCACCCTCTCCTTCTCTCCCTCTAATGCTGGTGGATGGGAGTCCAGTGGATGCAGCAGCACTGGATCAGGAGGGTGGAATCGTGCAGGATGGAAGGGTGTGCACTGATGTTGTTGGGGTGCTGGAGCATTCTGGTGGTGCTCTGCAAGATATGAGTGGGATGTTCACTCCGGTCGTCTCATTTAAGGTTGGAAGAAGTATTTCTGCTGGTTTCAAGCCTACTGAAGGGCTTTGTGCCACCAACAGGTTCACTACGGGAAAAAGTGGTATTAGCGACGGGTTATTTGCGATGGGATTATTTCCCGTCGCAAATAACCCCCGCAATCGGGTTATTTGTGACGGGATATTCTCACCCGTCGCAAATGTATTGGCACGACTTGTGCGCCAAACTGCGTGAAAGATATTTGCGACGGGATCCCCTTCCCGTCGCAAATAACTAGTGGCAGTAATAGGTTATTTGCGACGGGAAGGGGTTCCCGTCGCAAATAACCTGGCGGCAGGGGTTATTTGCGATGGGACCCGTCGCAAATAATACCTTTTATTGTCACCCATAATAAATGTGGCTGGGGTTATTTGCGACGGTCCCGTCGCAAATAATAACAATTGCGACGGGACTACCGTCGCAATAAACCCCGTCGCAAATAATCTAACCTATAAATACAGCCATCCTTGACATATTTTCCGAATCTGAACTACTTCTTACTAGTTTATATAAGTTGAGTGAATTTTGTTTTGCAAGCCGATTTCAAGGTGGTCGTGGGGATCATCCTACAAGTACAACAAATCGAAAGCTCGAAACCAGTTTAAGGTTTTTATCTGAATTTTAATTTAATTTTTATTTAATGTTTTTGTTTTATATTTTTACATTAGTTTTTATTATTTCTAATTAGATATAATTATGTTGTATTAAGGATGTATTAAATTTGATTTGTTAGATTTAATTATTAGTAATTAAAAATATTTAATAATTAAGTGACTGTAATTAATAATTAATAACTGTAATTTTAATTAAAGATAGTAATTAGTAATTAATGAATGTAATTAGTAGTTAATGAATGTAATTAGTAATTAATGAATGTAATTAGTAATTAATGAATATAATTTTTAATAATTAGTAATAATTAGTAAAATTTTCCAATAATTAGTAATAATTAGTAATAATTTGTAATAATTAGCAATAATTAACAAAAAATAAGTATAATTCAAAAAAATAGTAATAATTAGCAATAATTAACAAAAATAGGAATAATTCAAAAATAGTAATAATTAAAAAAATTAACATTAATTAGTAATAAGTAACAATAATTAGCAATAATTAGTAATAATTAGTAATAATTAGTAATAATTGCCAATAATTACCAATAATTAAGAATAATTAGTAATAATTAGTAATAATTACCAATAATTACCAATAATTACCAATAATTACCAATAATTACCAATAATTACAAATAATTACCAATAATTATCAATAATTATCAATAATTAGGAATAATTACCAATAATTAGGAATAATTACCAATAATTAGTAATAATTAGCAATAATTAGCAATAATTAGAAATAATTAGCAATAATTAGCAATAATTAGCAATAATTAGCAATAATTAGCAATAAATAGAAATAAATTGCAATAATTAGCAATAGTTAGCAATAATTAGCAATAACTAGTAATAATTAGTAATAATTAGTAATAATTAGCAATAATTACCAATAATTTGTAATAATTAGCAATAATTAGCAATAATTACCAATAATTACCAATAATTACCAATAATTAGTATTAATTAGCAATAATTACCAATAATTAGCAATAATTACCAATAATTAGCAATAATTACCAATAATTAGCAATAATTACCAATAATTAGCAATAATTACCAATAATTAGGAATAATTACCAATAATTAGTAATAATAACCAATAATTAGTAATAATTAACAATAATTATCAATAATTACCAATAATTAGCAATAATTACCAATAATTAGAAATAACTAGCAATAACTAGCAATAACTAGCAATAACTAGAAATAACTAGCAATAATTAGCAATAACTCACAATAACTAGTAATAAGTACAAATAAGTACCAATAAGTACCAATAACTACCAATAACTACAAATAATTACCAATAATTACCAATAATTACCAATAATTACCAATAATTAGTAATAATTAGGAATAATTAGCAATAATTAGGAATAATTAGCAATAATTAGCAATAATTACCAATAATTAGCAATAATGACCATTAATTAGCAATAATTACCAATAATTAGCAATAACTAGCAATAACAAGAAATAACTCGCAATAACTAGCAATAACTTGCAATAACTAGAAATAACTCGCAATAACTAGCAATAACTCGCAATAACTAGTAATAACTCACAATAAATACCAATAATTAGTAATAATTACCAATAATTACCAATAATTACCAATAATTACCAATAATTACCAATAATTAGCAATAATTAGCAATAATTAGCAATAATTACCAATAATTAGCAATAATTAGCAATAATTAGCAATAATTACCAATAATTAGGAATAATTAGCAATAATTAGGAATAATTTGCAATAATTAGGAATAATTAGCAATAATTACCAATAATTAGTAATAATTATCAATAATTAGCAATAATTACCAATAATTAGTAATAATGAGTAATAATTAGTAATAATTAGCTAATTGGGAAAAACTAGCATGATCAGTATCTTTCT
The DNA here is from genome assembly GCA_963277665.1 of Viscum album. NCBI lineage: Eukaryota > Viridiplantae > Streptophyta > Magnoliopsida > Santalales > Viscaceae > Viscum > Viscum album. The sequence goes on along the minus strand of OY728141.1, from coordinate 1,882,986,233 downwards.
CAATTATATTTTCATCTTTGTATTGGTTTTTAGAAAACTTCTGTCTCCACATGTAATATTTTCATTCATTTTCAAAATTATCAACCTACTCACCAATAGAGAGGTGAAAGTGAATGCAAATATTACATGTGGAGACAGAATGTTAAACACACAAATGAAAAGAGAATTGTAACATAATATAGAAAATTATATTATTTTAATATTAATAATAAAAAATTACTAATAATGTAATAATGTTATTATTATATAATTAATATTTATAGAAAAATAATATTAGTATTATTAAAATAATAAAAAAAATTATAAAATATTAAAATTATCAATATTCATAATAGGTTTTGCTCTATTCTTAACATATTCATTTCTTAAAGGGTAAATTTTTAGGTCTATCCCAATAAAAAGTTTGCGTCAGTCATGTCTGATGTAAACTCTATAATTATCCTTTCTTGGCTGATCATATTAATATTATTTTTTTATAAACATTAATCAAATAATAATAATTACAAATAACTATTGGTAAATATTGGTAATTATTAAGAAGTAGTTGTAATTATTTATCCTCTCTTTTTGAGTGTTTTTTCTAACAAATTATTCAAAACTAGTAATGCTTTTATATTTTATAGAAAAATATAGAACAACGAGGTCGTCAACAGTCATTATTAGATGACCGCATATGGATAAATCAACGTAGAAATACAAATGGTTCTGCTTTAAATCCAGTATATATTAAGGGTGTGGATACTTTCTTAGTATTTGTGGCATCAAATCCAGAATTTGTTTCAGAAGGCATAATAAAATGTCCTTGTAAAAAATGTGCATTGAGAACATTTGACACATTTGACAAAGTTGGGGGACATCTCTTGCGTTTTGGTTTTCAACCGGATTATGTTTTTTGGTATCATAATGGTGAACGCAGTTCTACAGAAGGTGATACTAACTTGATTCTGGATCCATCTCGGTTTCAAAATTTAGTACATGATGTTGCAGGTCCATCTATTCAACATACAAAAACTCAGGATGATATTGATTCAACTCCTGAGTTGACACACTCTGAATTTTATGAGTTGTTGAGGTATGTTGAGGATGTGTTATATCCTGGTTGCAAGATAAGCAAATTAGAAGCAATTGCAAAATTTATGGCTATCAAATCAGATAATGGAATGTCAAACACGTGTTTTGATCAAATATTTTCTTTGGTTAAAACACTGTTACCCGAAGAAAATGTTTTGCCTGCAAATTACTATGAGAGTAAGAGGTTGGTTCAGAATTTAGGACATAGTTGTCAGAAGATTCATGCATGTTCAAATGATTACATTTTATATTTTGGGGAAAATGAGTCATTGGATAGTTGTCCCACTTGTGGGAAATCGAGGTATAAAGAAGATCAACATGGGAAGTATGGCTTGATTCCTGTAAAACAGTTGAGATATTTTCCTCTTACATCCAGACTTCAGTGTTTATTCATGTCTAAGAATATAGCAACAATGATGTCATGGCACAAAATGAATATTTCAACTGGTAAAATCTTGAATCATATGATCGATGGTGATTCATGGAAAATTTTTGATAGAGTGCATCCATCCTCTACTTTAGAAGCCCAAAATGTGCGACTGGGTCTTTCAAGAGAGTACTCAAAATGTGAATATGCTTTCACTGAAGTGCAAGGAATTGGAGTTTTTCAAGAGAGTACTCAAAATCAATCTTTGTTACAAAGAGACATGAGTATAAATGATGACACCCCTCAATTAAGAGTTAGTGATGATGATGATGATGTTAATGACGTCACAAATGAATTTGAAATGGTAAGAGATGAAGAAACTGGAACTCAAATGGATATCGATGATATTGAGGAGGAATATAAAGATGACATTGACAGATATGAAGATGATGACAAAGCTGAACATTGATACAATTCAATGGTAGTTATATATAATCATAACTAATATATATGTATATATAATAATAATTATCAATTATTTGCTAACAACATTTGTTTTCTGTTTCAGATGGATGAGGACATATTTCCTGAGTTGGCGAATGTTGACCTATCTTTCGATGCGGATGAGTTGTTGGCACCTGACCCTCATCCTGAAGGCGCTTCAGGGGGTACACGGAGGGGGCGAAATCTTGCACGACTGATGATTATTGACCCCATCCCTGAGCGATGTCCACATCTTGGGTTTGATCCACGCACCCAGAGGTGTGATAACCTGTGCATTTTACTAATATTTCATTAATCTATTTACATAATAAATGTTTGATTTTTGTTTTTACAGTTTTCCGCATATAGCAGTCGGACAGGGCAACGCTATTTTGTGAAACTATTTTTCTCAGCCATGGACGACATGGGAGAATATTCCCGTTGATGTGCAGCAGGCCATGTTCGGCCATTGGTTGGTACATACGTAAATAAATAATTTTTATTTTGAAATTTATTTCATTTATAACTTGATATTTTGAATTATTTGTAGGGTTTATGGTATCCAATCGAGGATACCATGCGTGACACCATCCATGAGGCATGGGAGGTGGCCATGTGTGATCACTTTCGTCAGTTTTTGCACAATTTAAGAAGAGATGTCATGAAGAAAGCAGAAGTGTCATATTTTGACAAGTCATGTAGAGAACACCAATCAGAGTACATTTCATCCCATGTATGGGATGGATTATGTGTACACTGGTTGAGTGGTGGATTTTAGAGGAGATCATCGGTGGGGAGGTAGAATCGGGGGAGACAGGAGGTGACTCATCGAGGTGGGAGTCGTACTTTTAGTACTCATAGATAGCATTTGGTACGTACTTTTTTTATAAATATTTTATATAACTTTAAATATTAACAATATATTTTATATTCTTATAGGCTTTCGAGCACCCCGATATTATGGAGTATGACGTATATCGGAGGATGTACAGTGATCCAGCTACTGGGGAGCTCAGAGGTGATCGCCAGCGTCACATCATGGTCAGTATTATTTGTTTTCATGTTTAAAAATTAACTGCATATAATATATTCACAATTTTAATTTCAAATTGCAACTACAGGAGTCATATGAGACCACAGCGTCACAGACCCGGCCTGAGGGTCAGGCCGAGGCATCAGATCAGACCAGTGGCCATCAGTTTGATGATGCGGCATGGATGCAGGCGACCCAATATGCCTTAGAGAAGGGCCAGGTAGTTGGTATCGGCTCTCGACAGACTCCCGAAGATTATTATGGCAGTGCTGCGATGTCGGCGTCCAGCTCGAGAGGAGCTCATGCATCTTCTTCCACTACACAGTATGAGGATTAGTTGCGATCTCAGACTGAGTTGATAGAGAGTCTCCAAAAGGAGCATGAGGAGATGCGTCGGCAGCAGTAGCAGTATGAGGAGGAACGCCGACAATAGTAGCAGGTGTACGAGGAGCAGATGAGTCAGTGGCAGCAGCAGCAGCAGGAGCAGATGGAGTACATGCGCCAACTCACTCGTGCCTTAGGGATGGAGTTTCCTCCACCAGTAGATCCCCCTCCCCCTCCTTCTTCAGATTAGTTATTGTTTAGATGTTATAATGTTTGTAAATTTAAAATATGACATTTTTTCTGTTCAGAGTTTCTGTCTCTCTTATACTGGTGTCAATATTGTATTATTTAATTTCTATTTATTTTTAATACTTTATTATTTATTATTGGTATTTATTTTAATGTTTGTATATTTTATTAATAATAATATTACTCTTAGTATTTTATTATTATTTTTATATTTCTTTTTGAAAATGTTGATAATTTTCATATTTTTATTTTCTAAATATTTTAATAATATTATATTCAGTATTTTTAATACATAAAAAGTTTCAAAAATTTTAATTAAAATTATAATTTTTTAATTATTTATAATAATATGAATTCGATATATTATTATTATTATTATTATTATTATTATATTATATTATATTATTTATATTACAATATTAATATGATTAATAATATTATTCATATTTTATAATGTTAATTTTATATATATATATTTAAATATTTTAATATTTTAATTTAATTATAATTTTTTAAATATTTGAATGATTTTTTGTTTTAATATCTGAATGAATTATAATTGTATTATTACTATTATAATATTAATTAAAAAAATTTATTAATATTTTAACTTTTTTTATTTTTTATACATATTTGCGACGGGCCCGTCGCAATTACCTACTTTTGTAAAAAAAGAATTAAAATTTTTTGCGACGGGAATATTTGCCTGTCGCAATAGGCAATTGCGACGGGCCCGTCACAATTCCTTATTTCTTTTTAATTTTTTTTTAACTTTTTCGCGATGGGATTAGTGGCCCGTCGCAAATGTTTTTTGCGACGGTCCCGTCGCAAAAGCCTTATTTAAAGTTTTTAAAAATATATTGATTAGTATTTGCGACGGAAAATATTCCCGTCATGAATAATATGTTTAGAGATGGGCCCGTTGTAAATAATGTTAGTTGCGACACCATTTACCGCAACGGGTCATTTGCAACGGACCTCCGTCGCAAAAGCCCATTTGCGACGGGATCATGTCGCAAATAACCCATCGCAAATGTGCTTATTTCCAGTAGTGGTTCACCCCACTCTCTGGTAGCTTTTGGGCTGATGATGGGGGTGACGAGCAAGGTCATGAAGAGGGGGCCCATGGGTCTGCTAACAGTGGAACCCCTGATGAGGAGCAGGTGGATGGGAATGTATCTGAACCCACGATGAAGCCTGTTGGCAGACCTCCTAAGAATAAGGGCATGAAAGGCAAGGGGAAAGATATGGATCCCCCATCCAAGAAGAAGAAACCTCCTGTTGGGGTTGGGAAAACTTCTTCTTAATTAAGATCATTTTCTGGAACTGTAGAGGGCTGGGTAATTTACCAACGACCCGGGCCCTTAAGAATTTAATTTCATCCAACAAGCCAATGCTTCTTGGAATTGCAGAACCTATGAATAGTTATGATAGCCGGAAGGGCCTTAATTGGCAGAAGTTTGGTTATTCACTTGTTTCTTATAATAACATTGAGAGTGGCATGGATACTCTTTGGGTTCTCAAGCATGATAGTATTCAATTGTTATCCTTTGAGAGAAGACCTCAAATCATCTCACTAAGGATCCAGAATCATGACTCCATATATACAATTTCTTTTGTATATGCCTCATGTGTTTACACTAGGAGAAGGCAACTATGGAGTGATATGATGAGCATCAGTGAGCACACTCACTACAACTGGGTTGCGGTTGGTGATTTCAATACCGTGTTAAGGCCAGATGAAAGGATTGGATAATCTTTCTCATGCATCGCTGCGGAGGAATTCTCTTGTTGTATTGACCAGTTCAATCTAGTAGAGCTCCCTGTTGTGGGTGATCGCTTCACATAGGGAAGGTACACCATTAATGGGAGGCAAGCAAGTAAATTAGATAGCTGTTTTTTCCAAATCAATGATAGCAGTTCGTCAAGTTTGATATCTGCCACTACTCTCCTTAAGTTTAATTCGGATCACAACCCCTTAATGCTTGAAATCAATGATAATAACCGCAGGGCCTCTCCTTTTCCTTTTAAATTCAACAATGCCTGGCTCACCATCCCTGGATGCAGGGAAGTGGTTGTTAATGGGTGGAGTATCACTTTTCATGGCAGCCCACACTTTGTTCTGGTGGCGAAGCTCAAACGAATAAAGGGTCTGCTTAGGGAATGGAGTAAGATCTCTTTGTATAAACTCGATGATGACATCATGGCTGCTGAATCCCAGCTTGCTCACTGCCAAATAAACAACCAGTAGCAACTCACCCCCTCTAGGGAGGAAATGCAGCTTCACTCAAAGATGGATGAGCTTTTGGCTCTTAAAGAGAAGCTGGCTAGAAATCAATTTAGTGTGTCCTAGCTCAAGGAAGGGGATAGGAATTCGAAATTATTTCACCTTCTTCACAGGGAGAAGAAATCCAATAAAGTTATGAATGTCATCCGGATTAATGGGGCCTCCTTTTCATCTGAACATGAAATCGCCAATGCTGTGGTTGATCACTTCAAGGAACTTTACAATGATGGTGGGCATGAGAAGACCGCTAGACTATTTGGATATATTGATCCTTGCATTAATGATCAGCAGAATAAGTGTCTTACTGATTCCCCATTTGAGGAGGAAGTCAGGTCTGTTCTTTTTTCTCAAAATATGGACAACACTCCTGGGCCAGATGGATTCAATAATAATTTCTTCATGTTCTATTGGGATATTTTACATGTGGAGGTCACTAATGCTGTCAGGGAATTTTTTATCTTTTACTACATTCTTCATGGAACGAATTCCAACTTCCTTGCTCTACTTCCAAAGAAAGAGAATGCTATGGATATTGGGGACTTTCGTCCGGTGGCGATTGGAAATACTATTCCTAAGATAAAAAGTAAAATTCTGGCGATCAGGCTGGGGAAGATTGTTGGTGGGATAATCACCCCAAACTAGTTTGGGTTTGTCCCAGGAATAAATATTCAGATCTACCTATATTCTGCATCAGAGGGTATCAACATCACGAGGAAAGACTCAAGGTATGGAAGCTTTTCTATGAAGTTGGACATATCAAAGGCATTTTATACGATCAAATGGAGCTTCATCTTTACTATCCTCAGCAGGTATGGCTTCTCCACCTCTTTTATAAAGCTAATACATACTATATTGTCCAGTTTCAGGATCTCTGTTCTTATTAATGGACACCCTAAGGGGTTCTTTCATTGCTCTCGTAGTTTCAGGCAAGGTGACCCGATTTCTGGCCTCATCTTTGCTTTGTTTGAGGATTACCTTACAAGATGCATAATTGATCTCATTCAGGATGGTTTCTATGCTCTGATTAAAGCTGGGAAAGATCTTTTTGTGCCAACCCATCTGCTATATGCGGATGAAATTCTACTTTTTGGGAAGGCTGATAGGAACACCCTATCCTCAATTAAATCACTTATACAACATTATGAAGAGGTTGCGGGGCAATCGATTTGTTGGAAAAAGTCCTATATTATTTTTGGCAATGGGAATTTAGCATCCAAGCAATGCATAATTATCAGAAATTTTGGTGTCATGAGGGGTTCCCTCCCTTTCATGTACCTGGGGGTTCCCTTGTTCTAGGGGAAGGTGAAAAGTGGATACCTTGAGAGAATTTCACTCAAAATCACTCCGCAACTTGTGGGCTGGAAAGGAAAATGATTATCCAAGGCGGGCTGAATTTTCCTGATCAACTCTATTATTACATCCCTATTTGTGCATGTGTTCTCCATATATAGATGTCCGACAAGTCTCATCAAGAGCTTGCAAGGAGAAATCAGAAACTTCGCATGGAAAGGCTGCATAAATGAGAAGAATATTGTATCCGTGGCATGGAAAGAATGCACAAAGCCCATTGAAATGGGTGGGCTGGGCATCAAGGACCTTAGGAAATTCAATGATGCCTTAATTGGTAAATTTACATGGAAACTTTTCAACCCACAAGACAGGAGTCTTGACTTCTTGAGGGAAAGTTTCACTTCCAAACTATATGAGGAATTCCTAGGCTTCACACACTCTTCAGTCTGGACCACAATCAGGTCCTCCTATAGAAGCATTATTTCTAACTCTAAATGGGCGGTCTCAAGGCATTCAGATTTGAACTGTTGGAAGACCATGAAAAACCCTAAAACCCTTCAAAATACCTAAAAACCCTAATAAAATTTAAATCCTAAAAAACCCCTAAAAATCCATGAAAACAAAAAAACAAAAAAACCTTTAAAGACACCTAAAACCCATAACTTTGCCACTCCAGAACCTCTAAAAACCCATAAAACCACAAAAAACTCTATAAACACCCTAAACCCCCACCCCAAACTCTAAAAACCCTTAAAACCCAAAAAAAAAAACTAAATACAAATCCCAAAAAACTCAAAAGAACCTAAAAACTCAAAACATCTTAAAAACCCTAAAAATCCCTAAAACCCCTAAAAACCCCAAAAATCATAAGAATCCTAAAAAACCCTAAAAATCTATGAAAACAAGAAAAACCCCAAAACCCTAAAAACCACCTGAAACCCATAAACCCCCCCTAAAACCTTAAAACCCATAAAACCCCATAAAAACTGTAAAACCCACTAAAACTCTAAAAACCCTTTAAACCCCTAAAATTTTTAAAAACTCAAAAAAATCTCAACATCACTAAAAAGATCGTAAAAATCCAAAAAACTCAAAAGACCCTAAAAACCCTAAACACCCCTAAAAATCCTTGAAAATGACGAAAAACCCTGAAAACCCCTAAAAACCATTAAAACCCTAAAAATCACTAAAAATCCATGAATTTGTAAAAAACCATGAAAACCCCAAATACCCCGTCAAACCCAAAAAACCCCTCAAAACCGTAAAACACCATAAAAACACTTTAAAACCCTAAAACCATCAAAAACTCTAAAAACTTTTAAAACCCAAAAAAACAATGAAAAAACTCTAAAAAATCTTTAAAACCTTAAAAAACTCAAAAAACCCTAATACCTGAAAAGACCCAAAAACCCAACCCCCCCCCCCCTGAAAAACCCTACAAACTCTCAAAATCCCAAAAATCCCAAAAAAACACTAAAAACAAAAAAAATTACTAAAAAATCCATAAAAATCCATGAAAACGTAAAAAAACACTAAAAGCCCTGATGACTATAAATTCCCTTAAAAAAAATTAAAATCTCTAAAACCCATAAAACCCCTAAAAACATTTAAACTCTAAAAACCCTTAAAACTCTATAAACATTAATAAAATCTAAAAAATATTAAAAATCCTAAAAGTCACAAAAAAAAACCTAAAATCCTAAAAATGCCCCAAATACCATAAGAACCCCCGAAAACCTCAAAATTCCTAAAAACCCATAAAAATACATTAAAACCTAAAAACCTAAAAACCCTAAAACCCCCTGAAAACCATAAAAACCCTAAAAAACATAAAAACACTAAAACCCCATAAAACCCCTAAAACCCACTAAAAACTATAAAAACCATTAAAACCCAACAAAAGTTAAAATACTCAAAAAACCATAAAAACTTAAATACTCAAAAAAAACTAAAAACCCTAAAACCCATAAATATCATAAACCCCTAAAAACCCAAAAAACCCTAAAAGTCCCTAAAAACCCTCAAAAACCCTAAAAACCATAAAAATCCTAAAAACCCCTAAAAATCCATTAATACATAAAAAACCATGAAAACCACTAAAAACCATAAAAACCCCTAAAAAATTTAATAACCCTAAAAAGGCATAAAAACCATAAAACACTAAAAACTCCAAAAACCCTTAAAATCACTAAAATTTTTAAAAAACTCTAAAAAATATTAAAAACCCTAAAAATTAAAAAAAACCTAAAAACTGAAAATACCCTAAGTACCATTAAAACACCTAAAACCTCCTAAAAACCTTCAAAATCCTTAAATACCTAAAAACCCTAAAAACCATAAAAACCATAAAAACCATAAAAATCCTAAAAAACTCTTAAAAATCCATGAAAATGTAAAAAACCCTAAACCTTTGAAAAACTCCTAAAAAACCCTAAAACCCATAATACCCAAAACCCATTAAATACTCTAAAACCCCTTAAAACCCCTAAAAAATTAAAAAAATTAAAAGCCTTTAAACCCCTAAAAACTAAAAAAACCCTTTAAACACAAAAAGACCCCAAAGACCCAGAAATACCGTAATGCCCTAAAACCCCTAAAAACACTAAAAACACTCAAAATCCCTACAAACCATAGAAACCATAAAAATAAAAAAACAACCAAAATTCCAAGAAAATGTAAAAAACCCTAAAAAAACCCTTAAAACCATTTAAACCCATAAAACCTTAAAAAAACCTAAAAACCTATAAAAACCCCAAAACAACTAAAAAATAAAAAAACCCATCTAACCCCAAAATACTCTTAAAAACCTTAAAAACCCAAAAACTCTATGAAAACCCTAAAACCTCTGAAAAACCCTAAAAATCCTAAAACCCTAAAAATCTGTAAAACCCCTAAAAATCCCTAGAAACCTTAAAAAAACCCTAAAAGCCATAAAAATCCTAAAAATCCCCAAAAATACAAGAAAGAGTAAAAAAACTAAAAGCCCTGAAAAAACCCTAAAAACCAAAAACACCCCTAAAACCTTAATAAAATCTAAAAACCAATAAAAAACCTTAAAACCCACAAAAACGCTAAAAACCCTTAAACCCCAAAAAACACTAAAAACCTTAAAAACCTCAAAAAACTCAAAAAAACCACTAAAACCGTGAAAAACCCTAAAAATCCCTAAAAATCCTCAAAATACCTAGAAACCTTAATAAACCCTAAAACCCATAAAAATCCTAAAAAAACCATAAAAATCCATGAATACATAAAAAACCTAAAAACCTTTAGAAACTCTAAAAACCCATTAAACCACTAAAAACATTAAACAACTCTAAAAACCTTAAAAACCATAAAAAACTCAAAAAAACCTAAAAACCCAAAATGACAATAAAAACCATTAAAACCCCTTAAAACCCTAAAAACCCATGAAAAACCCTAAACCCCTCAAAAGTCCTAAAAACCATAAAATCCACAAAACTCCAAAAAATCCATGAAATTGTAAAAAACCCTAAAAACCTTGAAAAACCCATGAAAACCATAAAAACCCTAAAAAACTCAAAAACCATAAAACCCCTAAAACCCTAAAACGACCAAAAACTCTAAAAACCCATTAAACCCCGAAAAACTCTAAAAAACATTGAAAAACCTAAAAATATCAAAACAACCCTTGAAACACCAAAAGACCCAAAAAACACTGAAAACCAATAAAAACCCCTGAAACCCCTAAAAAGCCTAAAATTACCTAAAAACCCTAAAACCCTAAAAACCATAAAAATCCTAAAAATCCCTAAAAACCATCAAAATGTAAAAAACCCTAAAAACCATTAAAAACCCTGTAAACCAAAAAAATGCAAAAAACCTAAAAAAACCATAAAACACTAAAAACCCTAAAAACTCATAGAACCCCTAAAAACATTAAAAACTCTAAAACCCTTAAAAACACTAAAAAACTCAAAAAACCCTAAAAACCCAAAAGACATAAAAAACCCTTACACCCCCTTGAAAACCCCTAAAAACCGTAAAAATCCATTGAAAACTGTTAAAATCACTTTAAACCCCTAAAAATGTTAAAAATAAAAATCCTTAAAAACCCAAAAATAATTAAAAAACACTAAAAACACCAAAAACCCCTAAAATCCCATGAAAAACATTAAAAATCCTCAATGCCCCTAAAACCACTAAAAACCATAAAAAACCTAAAAAAACACTAAAAATCAATGAATAAATAAAAAACCTAAAAACCCTTGTAAACCCCTGAAAACCATAAAAACCTTTAAAAACCATACAAAACCTTAAAACCCCATAAAAACCCTAAAACACACTAAAAATCTAAAAATCCTTATAACCCATAAAACATTAAAAAAATCTAAAAAAATTAAAACTATAAAAATTAATAAAACTCTAAAACCAAAAAATATCCTAAAACCCTTGAAAAACCATAAAAATCATAAAAACACCTGAAAACCCTAATGACCTTAAAAAACCCAAAAAATAATGAAAAACATAAAAATCCCCTAACAACCCATGAAAAAGTAAAAAGCCCTAAAAGCCCTAAAAAAACTCAAAAAATATTGGGGGAGCTAGGAATAGCCTCGTTCTAGCATTTGCCTTGGCTCTAAAAATATTTAAAACCATAAAAAAAAATAAAAACCATTAAAACCCCAAAAAACATTAATAACTAAAAAAATCCTTAAAACAGATGAAAACTCAAAAAAAACATAAAAACCTAAAAGTCCTGAAAAACTCTTAAAATCCCTAAAAATCCTTGAAAAAAACAGTAAAAACCCTCAAAATCCCTAAAAACATGAAAAACAATAAAAATCCTAAAAAACGTGAAAACCCTCTGAAAACCATAAAAAACCCAAAAAAACCTTTCAAAACCCTTAAAACCCCTAAAAAAAATAAAAAAACCACTAAAACACTAAACACCCTTAAAATCCATAAAAATGTTCAAAAACTCTAAAGAATATTAAAACACTAAAAACTCAAAAAAACCCTAAAACCCAAAAGACACTAAAAACCCTAAAAAACCAAAAAAACCCTAAAAACCCCTAAAAATTAATAAACCCCCCAAATCCCTAAAATCCCTAAAAACCACTAAAATCCATTAAAATCCTAAAAAATCCCTAAAAATCCCATAAAACATAAAAAATCCTAAAAACCATGAAAAACCCTAAAAACCCTAAAACCCCTACAAACATTTAAAAACTCAAAAAACAACTAAAACAATTAAAACCTCTAAAAACCCATAAATCCCTAAAAATGTAAAAATACTCTAAAAATCTTTAAAACCCTAAAAAACTCAAACCGCCCAAGAAATCCAAAAACACTAAAAACCCTAAAAACCACTAAAAACCCGAAAACCCCCCAAACCCCCTCAAAATCCTTCTCAACTTTAAAAACCCCATAAGCCATAAAAATAAAAAAAAACCCTAAAAATCTATGAAAACATGAAAACCCCTGAAAACATAAAATCCCACAAAAACCTTTAGAAACCCGGAAACCCATAAAAACCCTAAAATACCACTAAAAACTCTAAAACCCCTTAGAACCCCAAAAAACATAAAAAACTCTAAAAACCTTAAAAACCCTAAACAAAACTCAAAAAGACCCTAAAACCCCAAAAAGACCCAAGAACCGTTAAAAACCCTAAAACTCCTAAAACCCCCTAAAAACCCTCAAAATCTATAAAACCTCATAAATACAAAAAAAACCTATAAATCCATGAAAACCCTAAAAACCCTGAAAAGTCCCTAAAAACCCTAAAAACCCTAAATACCAATAAAACCATTAAAAACCATTAAAATCTATAAAATCCATTAAAACCCATAAAAACTTTAAAATCTCAAAAAAACCATAAAAACCTAACAAACTAAAAAAACCCTAAAACTCAAAAGACCTTAAAAACCCAAAAAAACCCATACAAACCCTAAAACCCCTAAAAACCCATAAAATCCCGAAACACCCTTAAATCCCTAAAATAATAAAAATCCTAAAAAACACCTAAAAATCCATGAAAACAATAAAAAACCCTAAAAACTCTAAAAAACCCTAAAAACCTTAAAACACCCTAAAAATTCATAAAAACCCTACACCACTAAAAACTCTAAAAAATATTTAAAGCCTCTGAAAACGTTAAAAAACACTAAAAACCTTTAAAACCTCAAAACCTCAAAAAAAACCCTAAATACTAAAAAACCCTAAAACACCTAAAAACACTAAAAAGCCTCAAAATCACAAAAACCCTCAAAATCACAAAAACCCCTAAAAATATAACAATAATAAAAATATGAAAATCCCTAAAAATCCATGAAAGCATAAAAACCCTAAAAACCCTAAAAACCCTAAAAACCTGCTGAAAACCATAAAAAACCTTAAAACCTTAAAAACCTAAAAACCCTAAAAACCACTAAAAACACTTAAACCCTCTAAAATCGTTAAAAAACTCTAAAATACCTTTAAACCCCTAAAAAGTAAAAAAATCCTAAATCCCAAAATACCCTAAAAATAATAGAAAACCATAAAAATAATAGAAAACCCTAAAAACCCATGAAAAATACCAAAAAAAGCAAAAAAACCTTTTAAATCCATAAAATCCATAAAAATCCCTAAAAACCTTAAAACTCCCTAGAAACTCATAAAACCCTAAAACCCCTAAAAACCCTAAAAACCCTAAAAACACTAAAAACCCTTTAAACCCCTAAAATTATAAAAAACTCAAAAAACCAAAAAATACCCTAAACCCCAGAAAAACACTAAAACCCTCAAAACCCCTAAAACCCTGAAAACCCCCTAAAAACCATAAAAATTATAAACCCCCTAAAAATCCAGGAAAAGATAAAAAAACCCTAAAAACCAAGAAAACCCCATTAAAGGCACAAAAACCAAAAAAACTTAAAAGCCCAAAAAACACAGAAAAACCAAAAAACCCACCAAAAACTCCAAAACCACTGTAAAACCCTAAAAAGGTTTAAAAACTATAAAATATATTGGAAACCATAAAAAACAAAAAAAAACACCTAAAAACACAAAAGACCGTAAAAACCCTTAAAACCCCTAAAAACCCTAAAAACCCTCAAAATCCCTCAAAACCCTGAATACCCATAAAAACCATAAAAATATTAAAAATCCCATAAAATCCATGAAAACGTAAAGAACCCTAAAATCCTTAAAAACACCTAAAAGACATAAAAAACCATTAAAACATTTAAAAACCTAAAATCCCATAAATACCCTAAAACTGCTAAAAATCTAAAAACCCTTTAAACCCCAAAAAATGTTAAAAAACTCTAAAAAACCTTATCTGTCAAAAAAACTCTAAAAACCCTAAAAAACTAAAAAAAACCCCTAAAAATCAAAAATGGCCTTAAAAACCTAAAAAATACTAAAAACCCCTAAAAAACCCTAAAAACCTTCAAATCCATAAAAACCTTAAAAAACCCTAAAAGCCATAAAAATCCTAAAAAGCCCCTAAAAATCCATGAAAACGTAAAAAAACCCCTAAAATGATGAAAAACGCCAGAAAACCATAAAAACCCTTAAACTCGTTTAAAAACCCTAGAAAACCATAAAAATCCTAAAAAATAACTAAAAAAATCTAAAACCCATACAAACCCTAAAAATAAAAAAAAAACTCTAAAAACCTTTAAATCCCTAAAATATTAAAAAAACCCTAAAACCCAAAAAGACCCTAAAAAGCCTAAAAATTCCAAAAAACCCAAAAATCCTAGAAAAATCCTAAAGCCTCTCAAAATCCATAAAAAAAATAAACCCTCTAGAAGTCCATGAAAATATAAAAAACCCTAAAAACCTAAAAACCCTTGAAAATAATAAAAACTACTAAAACCCATAAAAACATAAAAAACCCAAATAACTACTAAAAACTATAAAAACCGTTTAAACCCCTAAAAACGTTAAAAACTCAAAAAACCTTAAAACCTGTAAAAAAAATAAAAAAATCCCTAAAAACAAAAAATGACCCTAAAAACCCAAAAAACCCCTGAAAACCCATGAAAACCCCCAAAACTCCCTAAAACCCCTAAAACACCAAAAAACCTATAAAACTTCTAAAAACCACTTAAAAACATGAAAACTTCAAAAGCCCTAAAAAGCCTGAAAACCCCCAGAAAACCATAAAACCCCCTAAAAAGCTTAGAGAAACCTAAAACCCTAAAAACCAACTAAAAACTCTTAAAACCCTTAAAACCCCTAAAAACATTCAAAACTATAAAATGACCTTAAAACCACTAAAAACTCAAAAAACCATAAAAAAACCAAAAAGAACCTAAAAACCCTAAAAACACAAAAAACCTTAATACCTCTCTAAATCCCTAAAAACCCTAAAACACCATTAAAACCGTAAAAAACCTAAAAAACCCCTAAAAATCAATGAAATTGTAAAAAACGCAAAAAACTCCAAAAACCCCGAAAAACCATTAAGCCCCTAAAACCATAAAAAAACCCTGAAAACCCATAATACCCCTAAAAACCATTTTAAATCCCTGAAAACATTAAGAAACTCTAAAAACCCTTAAAACCACTAAAGAACTTAAAAACCCCCAAAAATAAAAAAGATCCTAAAAACTTTAAAAAACCCTAAAAGCATCTTAAAAACCCTAACCCCCCCATCCTTAAAAATACTAAAAACCACAAAAAATCATAAATATCCAAAGAAATCCCCTAAAAATCCATGAAAACGTAAAAAAATCAAAAAAGCTGAAATAATCCCTGAAAACCATAAAAAACCCATAAAACCCATAAAACCACTAAAACTCAAAAATTATTTAAAACCCCAATTTTTTTAAAAAACTAAGAAAACATTAAAACCCTAAACACTCAAAAACCATAAAAACACAAAGATCATAAAACCCTAAAACACCCTAAAACCCTCCAAATCCCTAAAAACCATAAAAAACTTGAGAAACCCAAAAAAAATCTAAAAAACCCCTAAAAACCCATGAAAATATAAAAATTCCTAAAAATCTTGAAAGCCCCTTAAAAACCACAAACCCATAAGAACCTTAAAATATCCTAAAACCCGTAAAAACCCACTAAAAACCCTAAAAACAAATAAAAAACCCTAAACACATTATAAAACCCTAAAAACATTAAAAACCCTAAAAAACTCAAAAGAACTCTAAAAACACAAAAGAACTTAAAAACCCATAAAACCCATGAAAAACCCTAAAAAACCACCAAATCCCTAAAAATCCAAAAAACCACAAAAATCATAAAAAAAACCCATAAAAATTCATGAAAATTTAAAAAACCCTAAAATCCTTAAAAAAACCACGAAAACCATAAAGTCCCTAAAAACCATGAAAACCCCTAAAAATAACTAAAAACTCAAAAAACCCTTAAACCCCTAAAAAAGTTAAAACTCTAAAAAACCTTAAAAACCCTAAAAGGATAAAAAAACCCTAAAAACCCAAAATACCCTAAAAACATTGAAAAACACTAAAACCCCTAAAACCACTGAAAAACCCTAAAAACCCTCAAAATCCCAAAAAAACCTAAAAACCCTTAAAAACCATAAAAATCATAAAAAACCCCAAAAAACCCATAAATAACCCTAAAAACCACTAAAAACTCAAAAACCCTTAAAACCCCAAAAAACATTAAAAAACTCTAGAAAACATTACAAACTCTAAAAAACTAAAAAAACCCTATAAACCCAAAAGACCCTAAAAATATGAAAACCCCTAAAAACCTTAAAACCCCTAGAAACCCTAAACCCCCCCAAAAATCCCTAAAAACCTAAAAAACCCGAAATCCAAAAAAATCCTAAAAACCCATCAAATTCCAAGAAATTGTAAAAATACCTAAAAACCCTAAAAAACTCATGAAAACCATAAAACCCCTAAACCATGAAAATTATAAAAACCCATAAAAACAAATAAAAACAACTAAAAACCATAAGACCCCTTTAAATCCCTAAAAACGTTATAAAACTCTAAGAGCCCATAAAAATTCAAAAAAACCCTAAAAACCAAAAATGAACCTAAACACCCTAAAAATCCTAAAAATTAAAAACCTCTTAAAATCTCACAGAAACATCAAAATCTATAAAAACCCTAAAAACCATAAAAATCCTAAAAAACCCATAAAAATCAATGAAAACATACAAAACCCTAAAACCCCCTGAAAACCTTAAAACCCACTAAAAACATAACCCCCCTAACAACTCAAAAAAATATTAATAAACCACCAAAAACTATAAAAACCCATTAAACCCCTAAAAATGTTATAAAACTCAAAAAACAATAAAACCCCCTAAAAACTAAAAAAAGGCCAAAAAACTGAAGAAGATCCTAAAAACCCAGAAAAACCCTAAAACCCCTAAAACCCTAAAAATCCTAAAAATATTAAAAACAAAAAAATCCTAAAAAACCATAAAAATCCCTGAAAATGTAAAAAACCCTAAAACCCTTAAAAACTCCTTAAAACTATAAAAACTCCTAAAAACCATAAAAACCCTAAAAACCCACTAAAAACTATAAAACCACTTTAAACCCCTAAAAATGTTTAAAAACTCTAAAAACCTTTATAACCCTAAAAAACTCAAAAAAACCCTAAAACCCAAAAGGACCTTAAAAACACTGAAAGAACTTAAAAAATCATAAAACCCTAAAAACCCTTGAAAAACCCCAAAAACTATCAAATTCCTTAAAACACCTAAAAAATATTAAAAACCATAAAACCCAAAAAACCCCTAAAAATCCAGGAAAACATAAACAACCCTAAAAACCTAAAAACCCCTAAAAGCAATAAAACCCACCCAAAACGTTGAAAGCCCCTACAACCCATAAAAATCGTAAAACCCACTAAATGTCTAAAAATTGTCAAAACCCCTAAAATTGTTAAAAAATTCTAAAACCCGTAAACCCCTAAAAAACTCAACAAAAACCCCTAAAACCCAAAAGAGATCCTAAAAACTCTAAAACCCCTAAAAACTCTTAAAACCACCTAAAACCCCTCAAAATTTCTAAAAACCCTAAAAATCATAAAAATCCTAAAGCTAATTAAAAATCGGTGAAAACATAAAATCCCCTAAAAACCTTGAAAACCCCCTGAAAACCATAAAACCCCTAAAACCAAAAAGAACCCTAAAACACCATAAAAACCCAAAAAAAACTAAAAACTATAAAAGCCCTTAAAACTCAAGAAAAAACTGTAAAATCCCAAAAGATCCTAAAACCCCTAAACCACTCAAAATCCCTAAAAACCATATAAACCATAAAATCCTAAAAACACCCTAAAAATACAAGAAAACATTAAAATCCTAAAGATTATGAAAAACCCTAAAAACCATACACACCCATAAAAACCATAAAATACCCTAAAAACCCATAAAACCCTGAAAACAAAAAAAAACTATAAAAACCCTTAAAACCCCAAAAAACGTTAAAAAAATCTAAGAACCTTAAAACCCTAAAAAACTCAAAAAAATCCTAAAACCCCAGAAGACCCTAAAACCCCATAAAAACACTAAACACCTTCAAAATCCCAAAAAACGCAAAAAATCCATAAAAATCTAAAAATCCCCTAAAATTTATGAAAACGTAAAAAAACCCTAAACCCCTAAAAAACCCAAAAAACCAAAAAACCCTAAAAACCTTAAAAAACGCACAAAAACCCTAAAAACTCTAAAACCCCTTAAAACGACTAAAAACGTTAAAAATTCTAAAAAACTTTAAAAAACATAAAAAACTAAAAAAACCTAAAAACTGAAAAATACCCTTAAAATCTTGAAAAACCCTAACACCCATGAAGAACCCAAAAACCCATCAAAATCCCTAATACCATAAAAACCATAAAAATATTTAAAAACCCCTAAAAATCATTAAAAAACCCTAAAAATCCATGAAAATGTAAAAATACCCTAAAAACCCTAAAAAAGCCTTGAAAACCATAAAATCCCAAAAAAAACCATAAAAACACTGAAAACCATAAAAACCATAAAACCCAATAAAAACACTAAAAGCCCTTAAAACGTTAAAAAAATCTAAAAACCTTAAAAACTCTAAAAAACTCATAAAACCCTAAAAACCCAGAAAGACCCTAAAACCCCTAAAAACCCATGAAAAACAACAAAATCCCTCAAAATTCCTAAAGCCCTAAAAAACCCAAAAAAACCCAAAAAACCCTTAAAAATGCATGAAAATGTAAAAAACCCTAAAAACCCACAAAACCCCTGAAAACCATTAAAAACTTGAAAAAACTTAAAAAATACTAAAAACATTTAACAACCATAAAAACCAATAAAAACTCTAAAAACCATTAAAATCCTAAAAATTCTAAAGAACGTTAAAAAACTGAAAAAACCCTAAAAACCCAAAAGACCCTCAAAAATCTTGAAATCCCCTAAAAACCCTAAAACCCCATAAAAACCCAAAAAAATATCAAAATCCCTAAAATCCTTAAAAATCCCTAAAACCCATAAAAAACTAAAAACACTTAAAATTCAACGAAAATGTAAAAAATGCTAAAAAACATGAAATCTCCTAAAACCATAAAACCCCCTAGAAACATCAAAAATTTCTAGAATCCCTAAAAACAACTAAAAACTCAAAAACCCCTTCAAAACCCTAAAAACGTCAAGAAGAGGAGAAGGATCTCTCCCTTCCCCTTTTGTAGACCCATGAAGGTGATGACAATTGTGCCTCTCCCTTCCCCCTCCAGGGGAGGATCTTCACTACTTCTTGATGGAAATCGGTATGCCTTCATCCCAATATCTATTCCCAATTTTATACACTTGTTTCCTCAGATTGAGATTTTACCTAAAGTCCCTGATCTATATGAGGGTCATCCACAGCTCCCCCTCTATAGTGGTATTGCTTAACGATCTCCATATAATTATATGATTCACAGTGAAGGAGGATCTGATTCATGATTTATCCACAGCTACTCAAAGCTTCAATGGAGTCAGGTTCTTCTTCTTGAGGTGGAGCTTTGATATTTATATGGATCAGGATTCACCATTGGTTGCTACATGGGTGAGATTTCTGGAGCCACCTCTTCCATTCCAAAATTTGTCTATAATTTGTTTTCTTGGTAATTTTGTGTGGTGAAATCTTTGTTCAGATAGCAGGAAATTGGCAGTTTTTCATCCTGTTTCTCCTCGTGTTTGTATTGAGGTTGATGAATCTAGGGAACCAGTTGAGTTTGTGTGGATTACTTTTGGTGAGGAGTTTCTCTACAAGAAACCAGAGATCTTTGAATCGTGGGTTGATTTTTTTTTCTTGTAAGAAGTTGGGTCACTTTAGATTGGTTTGTAGGTGCGGGAGCAGGAGCTCTAGAGGTGCAAGGCTGGCTTATGGGGTGTATGATGTTAGTGGCAAGTCTTTAGTTGAGGGGAGGGTTGTTTCTATGACAGGGGATCTTTTACCCCCGGCGATGAAGGTTGATTCATTTTTTGTGAGTTGAAATCCATAATTGGGCTTTGGGCATGATAAGGTGGTGGTAGAATCTGAAGAATGCAATATGAACTGGGATGTTGTACTGATTTGTGGTGAGGGTGTTGTGGATGGTGTAGAGGATGTGCGGGCCTCTATAGGAGTATTGGATACAGCTCTTTATGTGGAGTAGAGGTAGATTGGATGGAATCCAATCTTGGAAACCTCTCTTGGGTCATTGGGGGAGGGTGTAATGCAGGCACAAGTTAGCATCCCTTTGTGCAATAATTTTTCTTATTTGGAATATGAGGAGTTGGGTTTTGAGTTGTAGGGGATGAATGTTGTGGAGGGGATTGGGTTGAATGGGAGTGTTGAAGGGCATGAGGAAGGTCTTTTTGACATGATTGTCTGCTCTGGGAATGAGGAAAGATATCTATGTTCTGGACATGAGGGGAAGTGGTTGGAATATAGAAATTCATATCAGGTTTTTGCTGGGCATTTATTGAAACCTGGGATGGTTAAATCTTCTAACCCTTTGGTGTCTAATGTTTTTAGTAGATTAAAATATGACTTGAAAATTGTTGTTCCTAGAGAGGCTGAGTTAAAGTTGGGGAATCCTATGCTTTTGTGTGGTTCTGTCCCTATTTTATGCTCTAGATGTGCGAAGTGCGACTTTGTTGAGTAGGAGAAGAGTGAGAAGTCCTTGTGCAGAATGAGATGCATGTTCTGTCTCTTGTTGAGGATTTGAGTGAGGTGAATATGATGATTTTAGATGCTTTTGATGGGCTTGAGTGGACTGCCTATGATGGGAACCAAGATACTCAATCTAGTCAAAATGAAAATGCTGAGCATGTAGAAGTCAAGTGGATCAGTCTGATTGTTATGGGAGTGAGAGCAGGCAGCTTGTGGGGGAAGTTCAGTGCTTTCAGATGATCCTTTACACTGGGCAGGATGGACAACTACTGAGCTAGAACACCTTTGATGGGTATGAAGAAAGGAACTGTCTGGTTCTAAGGGAAATGACCTCGGAGGACACCCACATGCAACCCCAGTTCATGGGATGCAGTTTTGTGCAGTCTAGTGCCCCAGGTGACGGGGTTCTAAGAAAAGAAGGACAAATTGTGAATCTATAGCAAAGAAGTTGGGAAGATATTGTTTCTAATGATGATAGAAAATATGGTGGTGGAAAAACTAAGGTTGTGATCATAGTCAGTGATGGATTGTTTCATGGAAAAGAGAATGTGCCTATGGGCTTCATCTCTGCTCCCCTGAAGAGGAGGCCAAGGAGGGATTACTCCAATTTTCCAATTCCCATGGCTACTAGGGCATCTTCTATGGCCACTAAAAAGAATGTGAATGATACCAAGAGAGGGAGGGATGAAAAGTCCTCTCAATCCTAGTGTTCTTTAGAGAAGCAAAGACTCAGGGAAATGTATTTGGTTCTCTTCAAGCAATAAGAAGACCTGGAGTCTGGTTTGTTTGACCAATCCCCTCTCTTGTTTGCTTTTATTTTTTCTTATAAATTTTGGGGGTTCAGGAATATCCTAGTCATGTTCCTTCATTTCCCTAAAAACGTTAAACAACTCTAAAAAACAATAAAAACACTAAAAACTAAAAAAACCCTAAAAGATCATAAAAAACTAAAAACCCTAAAACCACTAAAAAACCCTAGAAACCCTAAAAATCACTAAAATCCATAAAAATCCTAAAACCCCCCTAAAAATTAATGAAAATGTAAAAACCCCTAAAAACCCTCTAAAAACCATAAAACCCCTAAAAACCATTAAAAACACTAAAAACCCATAAAACCCCTAAAAACCTATAAAAATCTAAAAACCCTTAAACCACTAAAAACTCTAAAAAACTATTAAAACCTATAAAACTAAAAAGACCCAAAATACTCTGAAAACCCCTAAAACCCCACAAACTCCTAAAAACCCAAAAAACCATAAAAATCCTTAAAACCCCTAAAAATCCATGAAAACAAAAAAAATCCTAAAACCCCTTAAAACCCCCTGATGAAGAAGATGGAGGCTCTGGTGACAATGGCGATTCATCTCTCTTGCGATGTTGGTTTCCTTCCAGGTTGAAGATGATGGAAAACGATGCACCTTCCCCCCTCGCTGCAGGGGAGGATCCTCCCTCGGAGGACTGTTCTTTTTCGTCACTCTCTTCCCCTAATTTAATACACTCATTTATACGAATGGTGCTTTTCACAAAGGTTTCAGTTTCCTTTGAAGGCCGTCTGTAGCTTCCCCTTTCGATTCGGGAGTTCATGGAAGCTTCGAATCTACACATCCTGACTCTGGTTACAATCTTCCCGATGCAGCGACCCACAGTGGCCACTTTTGATAGGTTTGTCTCAGCTTTCTAGAATCTTAGGGCTCGTGCGATAGTGGGTCTACTCGATAGATTCCACATCATGATTCGGTTTGCTTCCGAGGAGGACCTACTCCTTGGCTGGTCGATGGTTCCTTGGTCATGCAATGGCAATCGTTTCTCTTTTTTTGGTGGAGCTTTTATTTTCATCTAAAGCGGAGCTCCCCGATGGTTGCTACCTGGGTTAGATATCCTGAACTTGCCCTTACCTTTCAAAATTTCTCTATCATGTTGATGCTTTGGAATTTTGTGGGGAGGTTCCTCTAGTGGATAGTAGGACTAGGGCACTTTTCCATCCATTTTCCCCAAGTGCCTTCGTTGAAGTTGATGCTTCAAAGGCTCCAGTGGATGTTGTCTGGATTGCAGTGGGGGAGGAGCTCAGGTGGCGAAAACCTGTTATATATGAACCAAGGCCGGTGTTTTTCTCTTCTTGTTGGAGATTTGGGCACAATGCTCAATCTGGAGGATGTTTCTGTCTTGGAAGGGGTGGTGCTAATCTGGTTTGCATGTCTTCTGATGAGAGCCTCCTTTTTCGGGTGGCAGTTGACGGGACAACATGGATGACTGAGCCCTCATTCTCCCAGCCTTTAGCTACTGATGTTCCCTTCTCATCTAACCTGGTGGTTGTTAGTGATCTGGAGGTTGCCCTGATGGATTAGGGGGGCTTTAGAATAAGTCTGTTTGGAGGTGTTTCTGCTTCGGGAGATGATCTTGAGGAGGCAGTGCTACTGGCTGATGGGGATAATTGGGTTCGTGCTGAAGGTGTGCACGGATGTGGTGACTTTTCAGGGAGGAAGTCAGGTTTATGGAAGGATGCTGTGATGGGAATCTGGCAAGGTTAGATGGAGGTTCCCAGTGCGCTGTTCCTGGAAGGAGAAAACTTATATTGCAAGAAGGATAACGGTGGAACCTCTTCACCGGTTAAGATTACTGCGCATGTCCAAAATAGTTTATAGGTTTCTATTCTCGTTAAGCCCACATATGTGGACATGTTGGTGGAAGAAGTTGTGCAGGAGTCTATAGTTTTCCAAGGAACGAGGGCTGGAGAAGAGTGTCTTATGTCATCGGATGAGAAGGAGAGGTCTGCGATAGAAGGGGAGCCCTTGATTCCCATGGTGCAATTCATTGATTGGCGTGACTCCCCCTAGTGTTATCCGGGAGTGATGACGTGGGGAGACCTGGCATGGAGACTGGTCCTCTTGCGGACAGCACTAGCGATGCTGAGGATCTTCCTAGTGCTCCTTCTCTAACTCCGAATGTCTCCCCTCTATCGGGGATTGTTTGTGAAAATGGTGACCAGTCTCCGAACCTGCAGAGGGCCATGGTTATCCATGGTATTCTCTCTGCCGAAGCTCATTGTGTTTAGTTGCATGAGATGGTTCTGGTTGAATGGGAATGATACCCACTTGAGGGTTAGGCAAAGAGTCTTGGGGAGAGGTTTGCGGAGGATTATCGGTGGATAAACACTACTATGGCCAGGTCTAAGGAGGAAAGGAACAAAAGAGGTGCTGAAACTCCTGGGTCCGCAGGTAAGAAAGGGAAGGTCCCATCTACTGCCAGTGATGGAGTCACTTGTGAGAAACTAGGTCATGAAGCTGGATCCACCTCTGCCCCCCCCCCCCCCGAGGTGAAGACGGTGGGAGGATTATTCTGCCCTCGCACAACCTATGGCAACCCGGGCCACTTCAAGGGTGGTCAGGCTAAAGCTAAAAGTTAATAAGCAAGAGCAGCCCCCAGGATCTGCTGAGCAAGAGAGAGCTAGAATGAAGCTTCTATCCAGGCTTGGAATGTAGGAGGAGTCTGAGTCATGATGGGATCTATGGACACGGGTGCTGAGTCAGATTACAACTTTGCTGAGGTGGGTGATGGCTTTAGTGTGGGATTTGGTTGTCATGGTGTGGAGCTGGATGATTTCGGTGATGACATTGACTGATTTTCCATTTTTTGCACTTTTATTTTTTGATTTTCTCTTTTTCGCGTGGGTTGTAAGGGGATTGCGGGTGTGGGTCATTTGACCCCTCCCCTCCCTTGTCTGTTGTGTCTCTTTTTTCTTTCTAATAAATTTGGGGGGGGGGGGCAAGGAATAGCCCGACCCTCGCATCTTCCTTGCCCTTAAAACCCCCTGAAAACCATAAAATTCCTTAAAACCTTAAAAACTCTAAAAACTCTTAAAACCCCTAAAAATGTTCAAAAACTCTTAAAACACTAAACAACACTAAAAACTGAAAAAAAAACCCCTAAAATCCCAAAAAACCTAAAACCCCTTAAAAACCTAAAAACCCTCAAAATCCCTAAAACCCTAAAAACATTAAAAGCATAAAAATCCTAAAAACCATTAAAAATCCATGAAAACCTAAAAACCCTAAAAAGCCTCAAAAATATAAAAACTCCTCAAAACCCTAAAACCCATTAAAACCCTAAAACACTAAAAACTCTAAAAACCCTTAAAACCCCTAAAAACATTAAAAGACTCTAAAACCATTAAAACCCTAAAAAACACAAAAAACCCCAAAACCCCAAAAGACCCTAAAAACCCCACAGACCCTCAAAATCCCTAAAAATCCTAAAAACCATAAAAATCCATAAAACCCATAAAAATCAAAGAAAATGTGAAAACCCTAAAAATGGTAAAAAAATTCCTAAAACCCATAAAAACCCCCACAACCATTAAAAGAACATAAAAACCCACTAAAAACTCTAAGACCCTAAAAAAATCTAATAACTTTTAAAAACTATAAAAAATATTTAAAACCCTAAAAATCTAAAAAAACTCAAAGAAACCCTAAAAACCTGAAAGGCCCAAAAAATCCTGAAAACCCTTAAAATCCAAAAAACCCCTAAAAACCCTAAAACCCCTCAAAATTCCAAAAAACCCAAAAAACCATAAAAATCATAAAAACCCCCTAAAAATCCGTGAAAATGTAAAAAACCCTGAAAAACCCTTGAAAATCATAAAAAATCCTAAAAACCTTAAAACCCCAAAAAAACCAATAAAATTCTTAAAAACCACTAAAAACTTGAAAACCCCTTTAAACATAAAAAACATTAAAAACTCTAAAAATAATTAAAATCGTTTAAAAACTCCAAAAAACAAACTCTGAAAACCCAAATTGATCCTAAAAATCTGGAAAACCCCTAAAAACCCAAAAAACCCCAAAACACCCTCAGAATCCCTAAAACCCAAAAAAACCATAAAAATACTAAAAACCTTTAAAATACCGAAAAACATAAAAAACCCTAAAAGCATAAAACCCATAAAAACATTAAAACACAAACACTCTAACACTAAAACCATCAAAACCCCCCAAAAAATGTTTAAATACTCTTAACAAACTTTAAAAATCCTAAAAAACTCAAAAAAACCCTAAAAACCCAAAAAACCCAAAAAACCCAAAAAAAACCTAAAGCCCCTAAAAACCATAAAATCCACTGAAAAATCCCAAAAAACCCCAAAAAATACATGAAAACTTAAAAAAACCCTAAAAACCCATAAAAACCCATAAAAACACAAAAAGCGTTAAAAATCTAAAGAACCTTAAAACCCCTAAAAACATAAAATACCCCCAAAAAACCCCAAAAGACCAAAAAAACCCTGAAAACCCTAAAAACCCTAAAACTGCTAAAAACCATTTAAACCCTTAAATCCCTAAAAAACCCAAGAAAAAATCTAAAATTCTAAAAAACCTAAAAACCCCTTTAAATCCATGTAAATGGGAAAATTCCAAAAGCACAAAACACCCCATGAAAACTATAAAAAACTGTAAAAAACCCAAAAAAATCCATAAAAACTCTAAAAACCAAAAAAACCCAAAAACATTAAAAAACCTTTAAACCCCTAAAAATGTTAAAAACTCAAAAAATACATTTAAAACCCTAAAAAACTCAAGGAATCCCAAAAAACTAAAAAGGCACTAAAAAATTTAAGAACCCTAAAAACTTTCAAAACCCCTAAACAACCTAAAAACAATAAAAATCCTTAAAACCCCCTAAAATTCCATGAAAAATAAAAAATCTAAAAAACCATGAATAGCACCTGAAAACTATAAAACCCACAAAAAATTTAAAAAACCCTAAAAACCCTAAAAATCCACTAAAAACTCCAAAAACCCTTAAAAACCTAAAAATGTCAAAAAAACATAAAACCCCTTAAAACCAAAAAAGACCATAAAAACCCAAAAAACGCTAGAAACCACTGAAAAACCATAAAATCCATCAACTTTCCTAAACACCCTAAAAACTATAAAAATCATAAAAAACCCCTAAAAACTAGGAAAATGTAAAAAACCCAAAAACCCCCAAAACCATAAACCCCCCCCAAAACCTTAAAAATCCCTAAAATCCAAAAACACCAAAAAAAATCTAAAAACCCTATAAACACCTAAAAATGTTAAAAAATCTAGGAGACCTTAAAAACCCTAAAAACTCAACAAAAAAAAAACTAAGCCCCAAAAGAACCTAAAAACCCTAAAAAACCATCAAAACTCTAAAACCCCCCCTCAAAACCCAAAAACCCCTTAAAATCTCTAAAAACCCTAAAAGCCCTAAAAATGATAAACCCCTCTAAAAATCCATGAAAACATAAAAAATCCTAAAACCCTAAAAAAACCCTAAAAACCCTAAAACCCATAAACACCATAAGAACCATAAAATGCCAAAAAAACCCTAAAAACCTTGAAAACTCTAAAAACCTCTTAAACCCCTAAAAATATTTAAAAAATTCTAAAAACTAAAAAAGAACCCCTAAAACCCCTTAAAACCTCACAAAATCCCAAAAAACACTAAAAACATAAAAAAATCTAAAAGCCCTAAAATATCAATGAAAATGAAAAAAAACCCTAAAAAACTTGAAAACCCTTAAACACCATAAATACCCCTAAAACCCTTAAAATCCCTAAAACCCATAAAAAACTAAAAACCACTAAAAACTTAAAAAACCCTTAATCCCGTAAAAACCCTAAAAACCTATAAAAACCCTTAAAATCCCAAAAAACTTTAAAAACTCTAAAACCCCAAAAACCCAAAACGCCCTAAAAACCCCTGAAAACCCTAAAAACCATCAAAATTTCTAAAACCCCAAAACCCCCTAAAAACTGCCAAAGTCCTGAAAACCACCTAAAGTTCCCTGAAAATGTAAAAAACCCTGAAAACCCCAAGAATGATATAAAAACCCTTAAAACCCTTAAAAAATCCTAAAAATTCATAACAATAATAAAAATAACTAAAAACTATAAAACCTTTAAAACCCCTAAAAGGTTTAAAAACTCTAAAATACCTTAAAACTATAAAAACCCTCAAAATCCCTAAAAACACTAAAAACCCTAAAACCCATAAAAATCCTAAAAAATCCACAAAAATCAATGAAAATGTAAAAATCCCTAAAAACCATGAAAAACAATAAAAAATATAAAAAACCCTACAAACTTTAAAATACCCAAAACTCCCTAAAAACCATCAAACCCACTAAACACTCCAAAAACTATTAAGACCCTAAAAATATTAAAAAGAAACTCTAAAAAACCTTTAATCCACAATAGACCTTAGAAACCCTGAAAACCCTAAAAACCACTTAAAACACATAAAGACCCTTAAAATCCCTGAAAAACATAAAACACCATAAAAACCATAAAAATCAATTAAACCACTAAAAGTACAGGATGACATAAAAACCATAAAAACCATAAAAGAACTAAAAAACCTAAAAACCCTAAAACCCCCAAAAAAATCTCTAAAACCGCTAAAAACCATAAAAATAATAAAACCCCCCTTAAAATCTATGAATATGTTAAAAAAAATAGAAACCATGAACCCCCCCCAGAAAACCGTACTCTAAAAAACCTTTAAAACCCTAAAAATGTTGAAAAACTCTAAAAAACCTTAAAACCCTAAAAAACTCAAGAAAACATAGAAACCTAAAATGACCCTAAAAACCCTAAAAGCCCTCAAAATCCCTAAAAACCCTTCAAAACCCTAAAACCTATAAAAATCATATAAATCCCCAAAAAAATACATGAAAATGTTAAAACCCCTACAAACTCTAAAAACACCCTGAAAACCATAAAAACCTTTAAAAAAAATTAAAAAACCCATAAAGCTGTAAAAATTTACAAAAAACTCTAAAAACCCTTCAAATCCATAAAAACGTTAAAAAACTCTAAAAACCCTAAAAGACTCAAAAAACCAAAAAAAATCTAAAAAGACCCAAAAAATTATTGAAAAAACCTTTAAACCACTAAAAATTCCTAAAAAAACACTCAAAATCCTAAAAACCCATAAAAACCATAAAGACCCAAAAAACCTAAAAAACCCCTAGAAACCATAAAAACCAATAAAAATCCTAAAAACCAATGAAAACCATAAAAATCTAATAAAACTAAAAAACCCCTGAAAACGTTAAAAAATATAGAAAACATAAAAAACCTAAAAAACTCAAAAAAAACCCTTAAAACCCCAAAATGTCTCTAAAAACCTGATAATCCCTAAAAACCTAAAAAAACCCTAACCCCCCCCCCCCGAAAACCTTAAAACCCCTAAAAACCAATAAAAACCCTACAAACCAATAAAAACTCTATAAACCCTTTAAACACTAAATACGTTAAAAAAAATCTAAAAAACCATTAAAACCCTAAAAACTCAAAAAAAACACTAAAACCCTAAAAAGACACTAAAACCCTCAAAATCCTTTAAAACCATAAAAACCCCCAAAAAATAAAAATCTTAAAAATCCCTTAAAAATCCATGAAAACATAAAAAATCCAAAAAACCCAAGAGACCCCTAAAAAGGCTAAAAGCCTCTAAAAACCCTAAAACCCTATAAAAACCCTAAAACCCACTAAAAATTCTAAAACCTTTAAAACCCCTAAAAATTTTATAAAACTCTATAAACATTAAAAACTCTAAAAATCTAAAAAAACCCTGAAAACCCCCAAAAAAGACCCTAAAAGCCTTGAAAACCCCTAAAATCCCTAAAACAATTGAAAACCACTAAAAACCCTCAAATACCTAAAAATCCTAAAACCCCCTAAAACCATAAAATCCTAAAAATCCCCTAAAAATTCATGAAAAACTAAAAACCACAAAACAACCCTGAAAACCCCCTAAAAACATTGAAAATCGCTAAAAACCCATAAAAATTCTAAAAACCCACTAAAAATTCTAAAAACCCTAAAATCCTTCAAAAACCCCCAAAACCCTAAAAGTGCATAAAATATCATAAAACCCCTCAAAATAACTAAAAACCATAAAAATTCTAAAAAAACCCATAAAAGTAATTGAAAACGTAAAAAACCCTGAAAACTCCTGAAAACCATAAAACCCCTAAAAACCTTACAAAACCCTAAAATCCCATAAAATTCCTAAAAAAACCAATAAAAACTCTAAAAATCCTCAAAACCCAAAAAAAATTTAAAAACTCTAAAAAACCATAAAACCCCTAAAAAATAAAAAAAACTAAAAAACCAAAAAAGACCCTAAAAACCTGGAAAACCCCTAAAACACTAAAAACCCCTTATAACCCCTAAAAACCCTCAAAATCCCTAAAAACCTAAAAGACACTAAAAAACATAAAAATCCATTAAAATGTAATAAACCCTAAAAACCCCTGAAAACCATAAAACCCCTTAAAACATTAAAAACCCCTAAAACCCAAAAAAATCCTAAAAATACACTAAAAACTCTATAAACTATTAAAACCCTAAAATATTAAAAATCTTAAAAAAACATTAAAACACTATAAAACTCAAAAAAACCCATAAAAACTGAAAGGACCTAAAATCCCTAAAAAACCTAAAAACCTAAAAAACCCTAAAAACACTCAAAATCTCTAAAAACCCTCAAAACCCTAAAAACCATAAAAATTCTAAAAACCCCCTAAAAATTTATGAAAACCTAAACAACCCTAAATACCTAGATAACCCCCTAAAACCATAAAAACCTCTAAAACCCACTTAAAATCCTAAAAACTCATAAAAACCCATAAAACCCCAAAAAATTACTAAGAAATCTAAAATACTTTAAACCCTATAAACGTTAAAAACTCCAAAAAACACAAAGAACCACAAAAAAACTTCCAAAAACCCTAGAAACCCTCAAAATACCTAAAACCCCTAAAAACAATAAAAACCATAAAAAACCTAAACCCCCTAAAAATCGATGCAAACATAAACACCCCTAAAACCCCTAAAAACCATTGAAAGCCAAAAAACCCTTAAAAACATTAAAACCCCCTAAAAACCCATACAAACCCTTAAAATAACTAAAACTCAAAAAACCCTTAAACCCCTAAGAACGTTTAAAAACACTAAAAATAGTAAAAACCCAAAAAACTCAAAAAACCCCTAAAACCCCAAAATGACCAAAAAAACCCAACCCCCCCCCCCCCCAAAAAACCCTAGAAACCCCCCAACCCCTCAAAAATACCTAAAACCCATAAAACCCCAAAACACCCAAAAAACCAAAAAAACCACTAAAAATCCATGAAAACATAAAAAACACAAAAACCCCTCAAAAACCATGAAAACCATACAAACCCCTAAAACCTTAAAACACCATAAAAGCCCATGAAAACCCAAAAAATCACTAAAAACTCTAAAAACCTTTAAGACCCTTAAAAATGTTAAAAAAACTCAAAAAACCCTAGAATCCTAAAAAAACCCTAAAAGTTCATGAAAAGGTAAAAAACCCTGAAAATCATAAAAACTCTTCAAAACCTTAAAACCTATAAAAATCCTTAAAACCCATAAAAACCGCTAAAAACTCTAAAAACCCTTAAAACCCCTAAAAACGTAAAAAACTCTAAAAACCTTAAAAATCCAATAAAACTAAAAAACCCCAAAATTCCAAAAAAAAAGACCCTAAAAACTGTGAAAGACCCTAAAAACCCTTTTAATCCCTAAATAACCATAAAACCCATAGAAATCCTAAAAAACCCCAAAAATACAAGAAACCCTAAAAACCCCTAAAACCCTTGAAACCCCCCCAGAAAACACGAAAACCCCTAAGACCATAAAAACCCAAAAAAACATAAAACCCCTAAAAACCCACTAAAAACTCAAAAAAACCCTTTAAAACCATAACAATGTTAAAGAACTCTAAAAACCATTAAAAAAACTAAAAAATTAAAGAAACTTTAACCCCACACCCCAAAAATGTTAAAGAACCATAAAACCCCACTAAAAACTCTAAGAACCTTGAAACCCCTAAAAATCTTAGAAAGACCCTAAAACCCCAAAAGACCCTAAAAACCCTTAAAATCTATAGAAACCCTGAAATCCCACGAATACCCCCCAAACCCCTCAAATCCTGAAAAATTCTAAAAGTCCCTAAAACCATAAAAATCCTAAAGAACCCCTAATTATCCATCAAAATGTAAAAAACCCTAAAAACTCAAAACAAAACCCGAAAACCATAAAACACCTAAAATCCTAAAATCCCAAAAAACACCTAAAATATGTAAAAATCACTAAAAACTATAAAAACCCTTAAAACCCTTGAAAACGATAAAAATCTATAAAAATACATAAAACCCCTAAAAATTCAAAAAAAAACCACAAAACCCCAAAATTCCCTAAAAACCCTTTAAACCCCTGAAAACCCCAAAAAACCCTCAAAATCCCTAAAAACCATAAAAACCATAAAAAACCTAAAAAATCCTAAAAATACATGAAAACGTAAAAAACCCTAAAATCCATAAAAAAACCCCTCAAACCCGTAAGATACCCTAAAAACCTAAATATCCCTAAACCCCCATAAAATCCTAAAACCACTAAAAACTCTAAAATCGTTAAAATCCCTAAAAACGTTAAAAACTCTAAATACCTTAAAACCCAAAAAAAAACTAAAACAATATTAAATACCCAAAAAGACCCTTAAAACCCTAAAAAATCCCTAAAAACCCTAAAAACCCTAAAACCCTCAAAATCTCTAAAAACAATAGAAAACACAAAAATCAAAAAAATCATAAATATCATAAAAATCATAAAAATCATAAAAACCCCTAAAAATCCAGAAAAATGTAAAAAACTGGAAAAACCTTGAAAAACCTCCTAAAGACCATAACAACCCCAAAAACCTTAAAATACCATAAAACTCAAAAAACCACTAAAAACTCTAAAAATAGTTAAAAACTCAAAAAACCTTAAAACCCTAACAAACTCAAAAAAACCCTAAAAACCGAAAGACACAAAAAACCTTAAAAAACAAAAAAAAACCCTAAAAACACCTGATAAACCCCTAAAAACCCCAAAGACCATAAAAATCATAAAAAACCCTTAAAAATCTATGAAAATGTAAAAAACCCAAAGCCCAAACCCCCCCCCCCCCTACAAACCATAAAACACCTAAAAACGTTAAAAAACCCTAAAAACCCATAAAAACAAAAAAACAATAAAAACCCTTAAAACCCCTAAGAATTTACAAATATCTAAGAAAACCTTAAAAATCATAAAAAACATAAAAAAACACTAAAGACCCAAAAGACCCTAAAAAGCCTCAAAATACCTAAAATACCTAAAATACCCAAAACACAATGAAAAACCTAAAACACCTAAAAATCCTTGAAAACATAAAAAACCCTAAAAACCCTGAAAGACCCCTAAAAACCATAAAACACCTAAATACCTTAAAAACCCTAAAAACCCAAAAAAATCATTAATGCCACTAAAATCTATAAAAACCCTCAAGACTTTTAAAAACATTAAAAAACTCTAAAAACCTTAAAAAACATAAAAAAAACTAAAAAAACCCTAAAAACCCAGAAAGACCTAAAAACCCTAAGTGTGGCGTGGCAATCACCAATACCTCATTACCCACAACTCGTTTCTTCCCTAGTGCTTCCTCTCGCCCATCGTGGCTACTAGGGTTTCTGATTCCTCCCGATGGCCGCGACATCAGATCTACGCTCCTGGTGACTTGCATTCTTCTGCGGCTTCAGGTTCTCCAAACGGTGACGCAACTTCCAGTTTTCTCCATGATGGATTCTTTGCAGCGTGGGCCCCTAGAGCGGTCAAGGCAGAGTCGGTTGGAGTATTGTCTCAACGGATCTGGATGTTGGTTTTTCTCTACTTGTAAGTCTTCCTTCTCACGGATGGTGCCGGTGTGCAGAGTGACATTGCTTTGGTTGTGGTGGCGGCAAGACTTGGATCTGGTCGTGTCGGTGTGGTTTGATGATTATGGATCTCTGGTGGTGTCTATGATGCAAACAGTTCGACATCATCGAGGGAAAAGATGGAGAGGATTGCCGTGGTGGGATACGATCTAGTCTCCTCGACGATATTTCGTCCCTTCCAGTTTGCTGCTGCTGCGGGTTTCTTTTCCTCTGAAGACGTTCTGGTACGTTGACTCTTCTGCAATATTGATCACTTCTAGTGCACCGGTGACTCGTGGATTCCAATTCTTCCTTCTTAGAGGAGGTTTTCATTTTTTTTTCTGGTTGTGATGACTCTGGTTCATCGGATTCTTTATGGTTGTTGCGAAATTTGGCATGTGTTGATGAGAGACTTTGGTTTTGTGCTACTGGTTGTCCTCAAGGCGTGGATGGGTTGTTGCGAAATTTGGCATGTGTTGATGAGAGACTTTGGTTTTGTGCTACTGGTTGTCCTCAAGGCGTGGATGGATTTGTTGTTTCTAAGAAACTATGGTGATGGATTCTTCTTGCTACTAGGCTGGGATGTAATGAAGTTGTTGGTTCTGTCTCTGCTGGTTTATGAGGTGCAGAAGGAGAGGTTGGCTCCGTGAAATGGTGCCTTTAGTTGCTGCTTGTTGTCGGGATGGGTTGTGGTGAAGCTTAGGTTTACAAGTTTGGTGCTGGTGACTATGTTATTCTGAGTAGCTGGAGGGGCCGTCTTGTTTTGGGTTTGGACAAGGAGGCTTGGGTGCTGCGAGTTGGTTCTGTGCGTGGGTGCTGGTGGTCCTGGGTGGCTGAAAATGATGTTGGATGTGGAATGCTAGAAGTTCACTTACAAGGAGGTGTTCTTGGCTTGATGCGGTTGAAGAGGGTGGTTGTTGGCTAGGTTTGGACTCTCTGTTGATACTGGATGATGATGGTGATGCTTATGCTTCTGGTGTTGGTGGATGTGTGTTTTTGGTGGTGAAATTGCTTGGAAAGAATGCATTGGATGCTGGAAATTGTGATGCTGGATGCTCATTGTTGCTGAGTTGGGAGGTGTTGAAGATGCAGTTTATGGTCGTGTTGCTGC
The DNA here is from genome assembly GCA_963277665.1 of Viscum album. Classification (NCBI taxonomy): domain Eukaryota; kingdom Viridiplantae; phylum Streptophyta; class Magnoliopsida; order Santalales; family Viscaceae; genus Viscum; species Viscum album. Next base: position 1,882,951,180 of record OY728141.1, on the reverse strand, counting down.
TGAATGTTGACTACTATTTGAGTTTGAATGCTGGTAGTTGGTTAGTTGTGATCTGTTGGATTCTATTCGATGCTGGTTGATGGTGGTGGCTACTTGGCTTTGTGTGCATTTCTTTTTTCTTTTTTGATTTTTCTTTTTTTTGGGTCTTTTGGGTCTTGGGTTGTAAGGGTTTTTGGGTATGGGTCGTTTGACCCCTCTCCTCCCTTGTCTGTTGTGTCTCTTTTTACTTTCTAATAAATTGGGGGGGGGGGGGGGTCTGAGAATAGCCCGACCCTCTCATCTTCCTTGCCTAAAAACCCCCAAAACCCCTAAAATCCCCTGCAAACCCATAAAACCTCTAAAAATCCCTAAAAATCCCTAAAAACCATAAAATCCTAAAAAACCCTAAAAATACATGAAAACACAAAAAACCATTAAACCCCCTAAAAAGCATAAAAACAGTTAAAAATCTAAAAACCCTAAAAACCCATAAAACCCTAAAACTACTAAAAACTCTAAAACCCCTAAAAAAACTCAAAAAACTCTCAAACCTATAAGGACCCCCAAAACTCTGAAAAACCCCAAAAACCTGAACACCCCTAAAACAATCTAAAATCCATCAAAATACCAAGAATCCCTAAAAAACCTAATCCCCCCGAAAAACTCCAAAAAACCATAAAAACCCTAAAAATCTTAAAAATCCTAAATCCCCATAAAAACCCTAAAAACCACTAAAAACTCTAAAAAACCCTAAAACCCATAAAATGTTAAAAATGTCTAAAAACCCTTTAATCCCCTAAAAACACAAAGAAACCCCTAAAACCCCAAAAATATCCTAAAAACCCTAAAAAACCTAAAAACCCCTAAAACCAATTAAAATCCAAAAAACCCCCCAAAACCAAAATTTCTTAAAAAACCCTAAAAATCTATGAAGAAGAAAAAAAATCCTTAAATCCCCTAAAACCTTTAAAAACACATAAAAACCCTAAAAAACTACTAAAAACTATAAAAACCCTTTAAACCACTAAAAACGTTAAAAAACTCTAAAAAACCTTAAAAAACCTAAAAAAAACCTAAAAAAACCTAAAAACCCATGAAAATGTAAAACACCCTAAAAACACCTAGAACCCTTATAAAAACCTAAAAACCAATAAAAAAATTTAAAAAACAAAAAACCCATAACCAATTAAACCCCTAAAATGTTAAAAAAAACATTAAAAACCTTGAAACCCCTAAAAACCCAAAAAATCAAAAACACCCTAAAAACCTTAAATCCCCCTAAAAACCCCAAAAAACCCATGAAGACCCCAAAAAACCATCAAAATCACTAAAAACCCTAAAAAACCAAAAAAACCCCAAAAATCATAAAAATACCATAAAAATTTATGGAAATGTAAAAAAACCCAAAAACCCTGAAATCCCCATTAAACCATAAAAAAACCTAGATACCTTACAAACCCTAAAACCCCATAAAAACCCAAAAACCACTAAAATTCTAAAAACCCTTAAAACCCCTATTTTTTTTAAAACTCTACAAAAACCTTAAAAACCCTAAAACTCAAAAACACCCTAAAAACCCAAAAGACCCAAAGAACTTTAGAAACCCTCAAACCCCCAGAAACCCTCAAAATACATTAAAAACCTCAAAATCCCTAAAAATAATAAAAAACCCAAAAAATCACCTAAAATCCAGGAAAACATAAAAACCACTAAAACCTTGAAAAATACTTGAAAACCATAAAAACAAATAAAAACCTTAAAAAAGACAAAAAACCCCATAAAATCCTAAAACGCTAAAAATTCTAAAAACCCCTAAGACCCCTAAAAACATTATAAAACACTAAAAAACCTTAAAACCCCTTAAATACTCAAAAAAACCACTAGAAACCCGAAAATATCTTAAAAACCCTGAAAACCACAAATAATCATAAAATCCCTGAAATACCCAAATACCCCTAAAAATCTATAAAAATCATAAAAAACCATAGAAATCCATGAAAGCATAAAAAAACCCTAAAAAACCCTGAAAACCCCCTAAAAACCATAAAACCCCGAAAAACCATAAAAACATAAAAACCCTAAAAACCCATAAAACCATAAAACCCACTATAAACTAAAAAACACTTAAAAACCCCTAAAAATGTTTAAAAACTATAAAAACCCATAAAGCCTTAAAAAATCAAAAAACCCTAAAACCCCAAAAGACCCTAAAAACCCTGAAAAACCCTAAAAACGCAAAAACCCATAAAACCCCCTAAAACTCCTCAAAATTCCTAAAATCTATAAAAATCATAAATACCATAAAACCATAAAAATCAGGAAAAACCCCTAAAATTCCATGAAAATGTAAAAAAAAACCTAAAAACTTTGAAAACCCCTTGAAAACCGTAAAATCTTAAAACACCATAAATAGATTAAAAACCCTAAAACACCATAAAACCCCTAAAATCCACTAAAAACTCTAAAAACCCTTCAAACCCCTAAAAATGTTAGAAAACGCTAAAAACCCTCACAAACCCTAAAAAACACTAAAAAACCCCAATAACCCAAGACCCTAAAAACCCCGAAAAACCCCAAAAACCTAAAAAACCCAGAAAACCCCTAAAAACCATCAAAATCTAAAAAAACCCTAAAAATCATAAAAATATTTAAAAACCCCTACAAATCCATGAAAGGGAAAAGAACTCTAAAAACCCTGACAACCCCCTGAAAACCATAAAACCCTTAAAACCTTTAGAAACACTAAACACCCATAAAACCCTAAAAACACTAAGAATTCTAAAAACCCTTAAAATCACAAAAAAACGATAAAAAAACTCTAAAAACCTTAAAATCCCCAAAAAACCCTAAAAATACAAAGACCCTAAAACCCCTGAAAAACCGTAAAATAGAAAAACCCCATAAAAACATTAAAAACCCTCAAAATCCTTGAAAACCCTAAAAACCTAAAAAACATAAAAAATCTAAAAAATCCTAAAAATCCATCAAAACATAAAAAACCCAAAAAAACTATGAAAACCCCCTGAAATCCATAAATACCCCCAAAAAACCCATAAAAATACTTAAAAATAACTAAAAACTCTAAAACCCCTTAAAACCCTTAAATCATTAAAAAACTCTAAAAAACCATAAAAACCCTAAAAAACTATAAAAACCCTATAAACCCAAAAGACCCTAAAAACCCTAAAACCCCCTGAAACCCCTAAAACCATTGGAAATTCTTAAAAACCCTAAAACCCTAAAAACCATAAAAATCATAAAAAAACCCTGAAAAATCCATGATAATATAAAAAACCATGAAAACCTTGAAAATCCCCGATACCCATAAAACCCCCTAAAAACCACAAAAACCCCTAAAAATCCATAAATCCCTAAAAACCCACTAAAAACTATAAAAAAACCTTTAAACCCCTAAATAAGTTAAAAACACTAAAAAACCATAAACACCCAAAAACTCAAAAAGCCCCTTAAAAGCCAGAAAGACCTTAAAAACCATGAAAACCCTAAAAACATTAAAACCCCCTGAAAACCCATAAAGACCCTCAAAATCCATAAAACCCTAAAAATCAATTAAAACCATAAAAATCCTTAAAACCCCTAAACTCAATGAAAAGATAAAAACAAGAAATCCCTAAAAAACCCATAAAAACCATAAAACCCCTTGTTGACGCTCCTTTCCATCACAATGTCTAAAAACATAAAAATGGAAATACCTATGAGCTCAAAGTGATTCAACCTTTGGAAAAATATCAAAAATTGACAAAGGAATGAATAAGTAGAACATTGCACAAGGGTCGTGTAAGTTCAACAATGGTCGTGAAAGTACATTTGCACGCTGCAATGGTCGTGCAAGTACACATGCGCACCGAATTTGGTCGTGCAAATCACTTGCGCGCCCTAGGTGATAACCGCCCGGGGTCTTCTCCAACCTATAAATACCCCTGGTGGGCCCCCCATTTGGGAGGAAGTTTTCCAGAATTCACAGACGGAGCTCTGAACACCCAAGTCTCTTCTTCAGGTCTTCCAAACTCTTCTAAGGTAATTCGTTACCTAGAATGGAAGGTCTAAGAAAGAGGAGTAAGGTATAAGTGTTATAATTCACTAACACTTGCGTGCCTAAGTGGTTTTTACCCTTAAGGGAAATGAACACACTTGCGCGCTTCCCTACTTCTTCATCATAACTTGCGCACCATCTTATGGAAAGCCTCTAGGGATAATACCAAGGGTTTGAGCCATGTATCACCCAAATATTACCCTAAGGGGTGAAAATCGCACAAGTACCCATGTGTCGCGCAGGTAAACCTGCGCGACCCGAACTTGCGCGCTTGCCAGGACTTGTGCGCCCCTAACTTTTTGGGTGCCTTTCTTCCCATTTTAACCCCTATTATATCATTAAACCTCTCCTATTCAAGATTCAGTCTTTAATACATCCTTCAAATCCATTTATGGCATGTTTTCTTGATTAAAATTCCTTATCTAAAATGAATTTTGTGGAATATCTCTCAAAATATAGTGATTTACACATCTTTATATCACAAAAGATTGAGATTTCATTCATTCAACCTCATCCTTTAAGATGAGAGAATCCTTAACCTGGGCCTCCTTTTCAGGAGTAAGCCCCAGTCTCAAATATGGGCATCCTCCTCAAGAGTAAGCCCCAACCATAATTCTCTTAACCTGGGCCTCCTTTTCAGGAGTAAGCCCAAGTCTCAAATATGGGAATCCTCCTCAGGAGTAAGCCCCAACCATAATTCTCTTAACTTGGGACTCATTTTCAGGAGTAAGCCCCAGTCTCAAATATGGGCATCCTCCTCAGGAGTAAACCCCAACCATAATTCTCTTAACCTGGGCCTCCTTTTCAGGAGTAAGCCCTAGTCTCAAATATGTGCATCCTCCTCAAGAGTAAGCCCTAGCCATAATTCTCTTAACATGGGACTCCTTTTCAGGAGTAAGCCCCTGTCTCAAATATGGGCATCCTCCTCAGGAGTAAGCCCCAACCATAATTCTCTTAACCTGGGCCTCATTTTTAGGAGTAAGCCCTAGTCTCAAATATGGGAATCCTCCTCAGGAGTAAGCCCCAACCATAATTCTCTTAACCTGGGCCTCCTTTTTAGGAGTAAGCCCCAGTCTCAAATATGGGCATCCTCCTTAGGAGTAAGCACCAAGTCCCTTAATTTTCAAATCCATTTAATCTGGGCCTCCTCCTTAGGAATAAGCCCCAGCCTTAATTTCTCTTAACCAGTCATAATTCCTTTTGATCTGGGCTTCCTTCTCAGGAGTAAAACCCAATCATAAGTCCCCTAACGTGGGAATCTTCCTTAGGAGTAAGCCCCAAGATTAGAGTATCCAAATCTCCATGAAGCACATATACCTTTATGGACCATGTTCATGGATTTATTCCCTGAAGTAAATCTTAATACTCATCTATTTTGGGCAGTCATAAACACATAAGCCCCACATCATTGCATCTTTCATGGCACAATTGTCTGGTTTCACCAATACCTCTTGTTTCTCACACCGAGCATTACTCACGTGAGCTTAGAGTATAAAAGTAATCATGACTTCTTTCTTTGAGCCATCAATCATGCATAAGAATCATACTCCCTTATTCTAACTACATGGGTTCTGATTCCTTTTCCAAAAAAAAGGATATGTAGGTAGCCCATCAACAGGTACGATCCCAATTCTGAAATAATCGATGTCCTCCTGAATGACAATAAACTTCAAGTTCCCCACTGAGTGGCTTTAAAACCAGTATGGTCATCATAATGTCCAAGATAATTTTATGTATTTTAAGGATACCATCAACTAAGAATATCTAACAAATACAGATGATTCTTCATCGATGAAGAAACTTGAATACATTTAAAAGATTTTCTGAATTTCTTACATATAAATCATTGATTTTCAGACTAAAGGAAAGCTCATTTTATACTTGGTAATGTAATAAGGATTCACGAACATAACTTAAATCTATAAAGAGAGTCCTGGAGTAGATAATAATTCCCCTCAAAAAGGTGTGATGAGTCCGACCTCCCATCCTCTCGACCAATGAAAATTACTAAGCCTCATCAGTCCACAACTAATGAGCACCTACCATTGGAAAGTAGGTCCAAATGGATATGGAATCATTGGATGTTTCTGGTTCTACAAACAAACCTGTTAGAAACCGATTCGAATGTTTGAACCTTCAATCAATGAGGTCATCCCCTATTCTAGAGGGAAACAAAAAATGGTGAACCCAACATGAATCCTTAACCAAGTTAAAATAATGTTTTGCTTATTTGTTAGGCCCCTATTTAAAACTCAATGAGAGGGCCAAAAAAACAATCATTGACATGTGTACTCATCCAAAATATGTAGTGGTTGAATTTATCTTGATTACGTCTGTTACATCAAACACGCACTTCTTTTCAAGATTTTATGCATTCTAAGAAATGGCTGCTCTCAAGGTCACACCTATGAATACCACTATTGTGAATAACGCTGTTGAAAATACCACTACTGCTACTCCTGTGGGATCATCATCCGCTCTGAGGATGACATCACCTACTCAGCATCTTCAATGCTGGGTATCAAATGTGCTGGTTAAGGATTACTGTCAACACGGTACTATTCTAACTCTGGAGGCTGCTCGACAAGCCCTCCAAGTGAACAATTCAACCTGGTCATCTAGATAATGAAGTTCAGCGATCAAGAAACAGGTGGTGCTAACTACCGTCTCTAATCCTTTCGGGTCGTTATCCTCGGAACGCAATCACCATTCACTCCCATATTCTGGGGAGGTGAATGAGCAGGTCCCTCAGGGCCTTAATTAAAAGAAGAAGGAGTCCTTCCTGAGGGCTCCTATCAACAATCGCCGCCAGACTCGTGCGGAAGTACGCCCTCAACATGATGGGTTACTGACTCCAGGCATTCGGCTCAGGTTCCTCAAACTCGAGCAGGCAAGACGAACCGCCAGAGGCGGAATCCGGTCAACAATGAGTAGGTTCTCATCTCTTCCATCTCCGAAGAAGTCCACCAACCTAACTTGGTGGAAAGCAACGAGCAGGCACATACACCTGCCTGTTTTAATTCCACTGTCCAGCAGACTCGTCTAGCAGCATCACATCAATCCCGCCAGGAAATTCTGGCAGAGTACTATAGGTAGGAACATACACCTGTTTATACATCATCAGCTAGTCAGCAGGCTCGTCTGACTACATATGATGGAGCTCGTCAACCATGTTCGGAGAAGTTCAATTAGCAGGCACCTACACCTTATATTATTAATCACGCCTACCAACAGTCTCGCTTGGTAGCACACAGAGAAGTCAGTCGGAAATATCCGGCGACAAACTGGAGGAAGACTCAACTCTCTACCCCCACACTTGAGTACTGTCAGGATTCACTGATAGGAAAAGGAGGACAAGAGCAGGCACATACACCTACTCCAAACAGGGAATGGACGTATATCCTCATTCCGGTAGCTGAAGTCACCATGCATATTTAATCAATGGTGAAAGAGCAGAAGCAAATCCCTGATCATATTCTGGATGCTTGCCAGGATATTATAACAGCTTTAGCAGCATCTCAGGGAAAGACACATAAATCTATCCCTACCAGTGGAGTGACACATCAACAGTTCACTCCGGAATAGACACACACATCTGTTCCAGTCTAAGAGGGTTGTGGGGAATACTCCCCCATATCATACGGACAACCAAGTCAGGCATATACACCTGATTTGAGTGGAGATCGTTAGCCTAACCTAGCCATCTTTCCTGATCATGCACATACACCTACTCAGAGAAGCCACTTTCATCAAAAAGTGATTTCCAAGGCGAGTAAGAAGGCGTCTAAGAAGAAGACCCACCCAGCATAGTCAAGAGATCAAGATCCAATCTGTAACAAGGCCTTGCTCGGTTCTGGAGTTCTTAAACCCCTCAGACAGTTATCTGTTGGAATTCAAGATTCTACTCCCTCATTTCCCAATAGTGGGAACATTAATTCTGAAGGTCTTCAACAAACACTTCCTCATGAAGGCTTTCTTCATGACAATTTGGTCAATCTTGAAGTTTTATCTTCAGATGAGAGCCATAGGAACCCTCTGTGTGGTCAGAAGACCAAGGAGCAAGAGATCTCATCTTTTGTTGTAACCCATCATGGTGTTCCTCCCCATGATGATGAATTTTGCTGTGAAAGTCCTCTCTGTATTAGTGATACACATTGCCCGGAAAATGATCCAGTAGACAATGTAGTTCCGAGAAATCCCCCTTATCTTGAGGCACTTGCAAATGCGAAATCAGTCATGTCTGATGCTTCATCGCTAGCAGGTGAAATAATTTCTCAATCAGAAGATAGCCCAGGGTGTAGGTCATTCTCCGAACCACCCCTAGGTCATGCATCTTCTAGTTTGATCAGTGATTTCTCAACCAATCTTGTTGAATCCGATGAATAAACAAGAAAGCACCAACTCTGGTCAAATCAGGTAGAAGAATCTTCATTGAATGATAAAGAGGAAATACTGAACATGAGAAAACAACTAGCGAAAGGTGAAGTGCCAGTTATGTTTTGGCCTATGGCTGACTCTCAGTATGACATTCCAGAGATGTTAACAGAAGATGGGATTCATGATATTCATATCAACATATTGAAAACTCTTTGTCAATTGAAAAATAATGTATTATCTTATGATGAATATGAAAATCATCTTAAGATAATAGAAGGGTTACAACGTCCGATTGATTTGGAATCTCTATCAGTCTCTTGGTATCCGAAGGCTAAAAAGCAGCAGAGAGCCCTTTAGTGTTCATGACTTGGGGCACTAAGAAGATTGCACCCGTTAATTACCAATGCCCCATCTGTTATTCATGTCAGAGGATGGGGTGTTCATGGAGTACTACATTTCACAGTGCTCTCCAATCAGCAAATCCCACAGAAAATGGTCTCATGCAATGTTATTACCCATGGCCGGCCACAGTCAATGGGATTTGTTTGTAATCAAAAGCTTGCCCAAGAACATGCATCAACTAGTTCCTCTCAAAATAAAGAATACAGAGAACGATTTGTTGAATTAATCCTGCCTCAAGAAAACAAGAATATTGAATAGGCCTCTCGTATGGAGCAAGCACATCATCATGTGACATAAGTGTCAGAAATCATCCAACGGTCTTTCGAACCGGGTGATAAAAGTGGATACAGGTTGATGCATCCAGCTTATTTCCGGACTAAGGTCCGCAAGATCAGGAGAGATTTTAAGAAAGTCTCAGACATAGCATGCCAAGAGCCACCCCAGCTCGCCAGACTGGGGACTCTTTTAAAACAACCCTCGGAATCAACAAATAAGATTCGAGGAGTTGAGAAAAGACAGTAGGAACAGCCCAGTCCACCAGACTGGGGACTTTTTCAAATCATCAATCCCCTCCTCAGAGAAAGTCGGTCTTTTCTCGATTGGGGAAGAAGCCTCAAGAGGAACAAAGAGCCAAAATATCAGGAGATTCCTTCCAAATTACGGTTCATCAAGAAGTTCCTGAGGGATTGAGTCAACAAAAGGAAACGTCTCATCAAAGACATGGACGAAGACAATATCACATAAATGCTGATACAAGGGATGTGATGCATTATGCATCAATGAATGTCATCAATGTCATTGTTTCTATTCCACCAGATGAGGCTCACTCAGGGGACTCAGATGAAGAGGTTCCTGCTCAGGAAGTTGTACGCAAAGACACAAATGAAGAAGGTGTGCGTACACAAAATCAAAGGTTTACCCAGAATCTAGGTGTTCCTTCAAATAACTCACTTCCCCCTCTCCAAAAGGGATCAAAAAAGGGTAAGGGAAAGAATCAGGTTACATATCATTCCTCTGGAGAAGGCCAATCGCTCTCACTAGAGAAAAGATTTGCGCAACAGGAGGAAGAAATGAAAGAATTGAGGAGGTTGTACACAGAACTAATTCAAGGTAGTCTTCCTCTTAAGCATGCTGGAGTCAGTCAACCAAGGGAGTTTGTTGAAAATCCATGAAAATGTAAATAACCATAAAATCCCTAAAAAAACCCTGAAAAACCCCCTGAAAACCATAAAACCCCTAAAAACCATTCAAAACCCAAAAAATCATAAAACCCCTAAAAACAAAAAAATACTATAAAAACCATTAAAACCACTAAAAATGTTAAGAATCTCTAAAAAACATAAAAGCCCTAAAAAACTCAAAAAACCCACTAAAACCCCAAAAGATCCAAAAAAACCCTAAAAACCCTAAAACCCCTAAAACCCTAAAACCCTAAAAACAATAAAATATCATAAACACCCCTAAAATCCAAGAAAATGTAAAAAATCCTAAAAATCCTGAAAAACCCTTAAAAATCATAAAACCCCTAAAAACCATAAAACCCCCTAAAAACCCATAAAAACCCGAAAACCCACTAAAAACATTCAAAACTATTTAAACCCTAACAATGTTAAAAAACTCTAAAAATCCTTAAAAACCCAAAAAAAAATAAATAAAAACCCTAAAACCCCTAATAACCCTTGAAGCCCTAAAAACCCTCAAAATCCCTAAAACCCAAAAAAACCATAAAAATCCTAAAAAATCCCTAAAAATCCCTAAAAACATAAAAAACCCTAAAATACATGAAAAAAACCCTAAAAACCATTAAAACCCATAAAAACCTTAAAAACCCAAAAAACCTGTAAAAATCCCAAAAAACCACTAAAAAGGATGAAAACACTTAAAACTCTAAAAACTCTAAAAAACCTAAAACCCCCCTAAAAACTCAAAAAAAAACCCCAAAACCCAAAATGACCCTCAAAAACCTAAAAACCCTAAAACCCCTGAAAAACCAAAAAAACCCTAAAAATCCATAAAAATCATCAAAACCCTAAAAATCCTAAAAAACCCAAAAAACCCAAGAAAACATAAAAACCCTACAAACCCTAAAAATCATAATGACCCCTAAAAACATTAAAAACTCTAAAAACCCATAATAGCCCTACGAAACCATTAAAAACTCTAAAAACTTTTGAAACCCCTAAAACGTTAAACAACTCCCCATAAAAACTCAAAAAAACCCTAAAAACCCAAAATGACCCCAAAAACCCAAAAACCCATAAAAACCCTAAAACCCCTGAAAAACCCTAAAACCCTTCAAAATACCTACAAACCCTAAAAACAATTGAAATCCTAAAAAACCTCTAAAAATCCACAAAAATGAAAAATAGACAAAAAAACCTTTAAAAACACCTAAAACCCATAAAACACCCTCAAACCACTAAAAAACCATAAAACCACTAAAAACCCTCTTAAAACTCTAAAAACCCTAAAAACCCGCAAAAACTCTAAAAACCCTTACAAACCCAAAAAAACTAAATTAAAATCCCAAAAAACTCAAAAGACCCTAAAACTCCAAAAAACCCAAAAAACACTCAAAATCCCTAAAAACCCTACAAAACCCCCAAAAACATAAGAATCCTAAAAAAACCCTAAAAATCCATGAAAACATAACAAACTCCAAAACAATAAAAAACACCTGAAAACCATAAAACCCCTAAAATCGTAAAAACCATAAAAACCCCATAAAAACCCTAATACTCTAAAAACCCTTTAAACCCCTAAAAACGTAAAAAACTCTAAAAATATCAAAAACCCTAAAAAATCATAAAAATATTAAAAACTCAAAAGATTGTAAAAACCCTACAACCTCCTAAAAATCATTGAAAACCACTAAAAACCCCTAAAAACCATTAAAACCCTAAAACCCCCTAAAAATCCATGAATTCCTAAAAAATCATGAAAACCCTTAATACCCCTTAAAACCAAAAAAAACCCTTTAAACCCCTAAAACCACCAAAAACAATTCAAACCCCAAAAAACATTAAAAAAACTCTAAAAAACCTTTAAAACCTTAAAAAACTAAAAAACCGTAAAATCTGAAAAGACCCAAAACCCCAACCCCCGCCCCCCCCGAAAAATCCTACAAACCCTAAAAATCCCAAAAAATCCTAAAAAAACTAAAAACAAAAAAAATTACTAAAAAACCCATAAAAATCCATGAAATGTAAAAAAACACTAAAAACCCTAAAATCCCTAAAACCCCCCTGAAGACTATAAATTCCTTTAAAAACCATTATAAACTCTAAAACCCATAAAAACCCTAAAAACATTAAAACTCTAAAAACCCTTAAAACCCTATAAACGTTAAAAAACTCTAAAAACTATTAAAAATCCTAAAAGTCGCAAAAAAACCCTAAAAACCTAAAAATGCCCTAAATACCCTAAAAACCCTAAAAACCATAAAAACACCAAAACCCCCCCAAGACCCTCAAAATCCCTAAAAACCCCTAAAAATCCATTAAAACATAAAAACCTTAAAACCTTGAAAAACATCTAAAAACCATAAAAACCCTAAAAACCTTAAGGAACCCTAAAACCCTCTAAAAACCCTAAAACCCACTAAAAATTTGAAAAACCATTAAAACCCAAAAAACGTTAAAATACTCTAAATCCATAAAACCCTTAAAAACTCAAAAAACACTAAAAACCCTAAAAAAGCATAAATACCCTAAACCCCTAAAAACCCAAAAAACCCCTCAAAGACCCTAAAATCCCTAAAAACCCCTAAAAACCGTAAAATTCCTAAAACCCCCTAAAAATCCATTAAAACATAAAAAAACCAGGAAAACTATGAAAACCACTAAAAACCACAAAACCCCTAAAAACATTAATAACCCTAAAAATGCATAAAAACCATCAAAACACGAAAAACTCCAACAACCCTTAAAATCCCTAAAAATTTTAAAAACTCTAAAAACCATTAAAAGGCCTAAAAACATAAAAAAACATAAAAACTGAAAACACCCTAAGAACCTTTAAAACCCCTAAAACCTCCTAAAACCCCTCAAAATCCTTAAAAACCTAAAAACCCTAAAAACCATAAAAACCATAAAATTCCTAAAAAACCCCTACAAATCCATGAAAGTGTAAAAAACCCTAATCCTCTAAAAAACCCTAAAAAACCCTCAAAACCTTAAAACCCCAAAACCATTAAATACTCTAAAACACCTCAAAACCCCTAAAAATATTAAAAAAAATTAAAATCCTTAAAACCCCTAAAAAATAAAAAAACCCTTAAAACCCAAAAAGACCCTAAAGACCTAGAAATACCATAATAACCCCAAAACCCCTAAAAACAATAAAAACCCTCAAAATCCCTACAAACCCAAGAAACCATAAAAATAAAAAAAAACTAAAATTCCAAGAAAATGTTAAAAAACCCCTATAAACCCAAAACCCCCTTAATACCATTAAAACCCCTAAAAAACTTAAAAAATCATAAAAACCCATAAAACCCCCCAAAAACACTAAAAACTCAAAAAAAAACCCCATCAAACCCCAAAAAACTCAAAAAACCCCTAAAACCTCTGAAAACCCCTAAAAATCCTAAAACCCTAAAAATCCGTAGAACCTCTAAAAATCATTAGAAATCTTAAAAACACATTAAAAGGGTTAAAAATCTCAAAAAAATTCGAAAAATCCTAAAACCCTAAAAATCCGTAGAACCCCTGAAAATCTCTAGAAACCTTAAAAAACCCTAAAAGCCATAAAAATCTCAAAAAACCCCTAAAAATCCATGAAAACGTAAAAAAAACTGAAGACCCTAAAAAACCCCTAAAAACCATAAACACCCCTAAAACCGTAATGAAATCTAAAAACCCATAAAAACATTAAAACCCACAAAAAACGCGGAAAACCCTTAAACCCCAAAAAACACTAAAAAACTTATAAACCCTAAAAAACTCTAAAAACCCCTAAAACCCCTAAAAATCCCTAAAAATCCTTAAAACCCTAAAAATACCTAGAAACCTTAATAAAACCTAAAACCCATAAAAAACCTAAAAAATCCATAAAAATCCATGAATACCTAAAAAACCTAAAAACCATTAGAAACTCTAAAAACCCTTTAAACCACTAAAAATATTAAACAACTCCAAAAACCTAAAAAACCATAAAAAACTCAAAAAAGCTAAAAACCCAAAATGACCCTAAAACCAATAAAACCCTTGAAAATCCCTAAAACCCTCAAAAGTCCAAAAAACCATAAAATCCTAAAAAACTCCAAAAAATAAATGAAAACGTAAAAAACCCTAAAAACCTTGAAAAACCAATGAAAACCATAAAAACCTTGAAATACCTTAAAAACCATAAAACCCCCTAAAACCCTAAAACCACTAAAAACTCTAAAAACCATTTAAACCCCTAAAACTCAAGGAAGGTTTCTTCCTCAGTGGATTGAATTCCTTAGCCTATCCAAGAACCTGACTCTCAGGATTTCTCATGCATACAGGGAAGTCAATATGGTGGCTGATGCTCTCTCCAAGATGGCTATTGAAGAATGCTTCTCACGGTGGTCATTCATTGCTCCTTCCTTTTGCGCGTCTCATGTAGCCGATGACATGATGGGTGATACCCGCACACGAATGTACAAGCCCCCCCTGTAATGTTTTGTACCTTTTCTTTTTATTAATTGAGGCGCCAAGCTTTCTGCTTGGCACGCGCCTTCGTTGCCCGAAAAATCAAAAAAAAATTAAAAACCTAAAAATATTAAAACAACCCTTGAAACCCCAAAAGACCCTAAAAACACTGAAAACCAATAAAAACCCCTGAAACCCATAAAAATCCAAAAAATAACTAAAAAAACTAAAACCCTAAAAACCCTAAAAATCCCAAAAAACCCTAAAAATCCATCAAAATGTAAAAACCCTAAAAACCATTAAAAACCCTGTAACCCATAAAAAAGCTAAAAATCTCAAAAAACCATAAAAAACTAAAAACCACTAAAAACCTTAAAAACTCATAGGACCCCTAAAAACATTAAAAACTCTACAAAACCTTAAAAACACTAAAAAAACTCAAAAAACCCTAAAAACCCAAAAGACCTTAAAACCCTTTAAACCACCTTGAAAACCCATAAAACACTCAAAATCCCTAAAATCAGTAAAAAAATATCAAAATCCTTAAAAACCCCAAAAAATCCATGAAAACGAAAAAACCCCTGAAAATTACTAAAAACCATAAAAACCCCTAAAAATTGTAAAAGCCCCTAAAAACCCATAAAAAACCTAAAAACCACTAAAAAATCTAAAACCCATATAGCCTATAAAAACATTAATAAACTCGAAAAAACCTTTAAACCCTTTAAAAACACAAAAAAATCCTAAAAACCCTAAAAACCCCTAAAAACCCCTAAAACCCCTCAAAACCATAAAAATCCTAAAAACCCCTTAAAAACCCAAGAAAGATTTAAAACCCCTAAAAACCTTGAAAAAATCCTAAAAACCATAAAACCCCTACAACCATAAAAACCCTAAAACCCCACAAAAACCCTAAAAACAATGAAAACTCTAAAAACCCTTAAAACCCCAAAAGGCGTTAAAAAACCTTAAAACACCAAAAAATAAAAAAAACAAAACCCCAAAAGGACATTAAAACCCTGAAAACCCCTAAAAAACCCTAAAACCCCCTTAAAAACCTAAAAACCCTCAAAATCCCTAAAAACACTAAAAGCCATAAAAATCCTAAAAAACCCCTAAAAATCCATGAAAACATAAAAAATATTAAAAAACCTTAAAAACACCAAAAACCCGAAAAACCTTAAAAAACCCTAAAACCCCATAAAAACCAAAAAAACCACTAAACTCTAAAAAACCTTTAAACGTATGAAAACGTTAAAAACTCTAAAATAGATTAAACCCCCAAAAAACTCAAAAAACCCCCCAAAACCCAAAAGACCCCAGAAACCCTAAAACCCCTCCAAAACCCATGAAAACCCCTAAAACCCTCAACATCCGTAAAAACCCAAAAAAAAATCCCTAAAAACCATAAAAACCCATAAAAAATCCATGAAAGCATAAAAACCCTAAAAACTATAAAAATCCCCTAAAACCCGTAAAAGCCCCTAAAACCCATAAAACCCTAAAAAACAACCAAAAACTCTAAAGCCCCTTAAAAACCCTAAAAATATTTAAAAACTCTATAAAGCTTTAAAAATCCTAAAAAAATCAAAAAAACCATAAAAACTCAAAATGACCCTAAAAACCTTAAAATCCCCTAAAAATATTAAAAACACATAATAAAACCTAAAACCCTCAAAACCACTAAAACCCCTAAAAACCTTTAAATCATTAAAAACTACTAATACTATAAAAAATCAAAAAACCCTAAAAAACTCAAAAACCCTAAAAATCTAAAAAAGACAGTAGGAATTCTAAAAACACTAAAAACCATAAAAATCCTAAAAACCATTAAACAACCATGAAAACGTAAAAAATATTAATAACCCTAAAATCTACAAAAAAACCCTATAAACCTTGAAAACCCCTAAAAACCCATAAAACCAAAAAACATGACTAAAAACTCTCAAAAACACTTAAAACCCCCAAAAATGTTAAAATACACTAAAAACCTTTAAACCCCTAAAAACTAAAAAATCCCTAAATCCCAAGAAAACCCTAAAAACCCTAAAAAGCCATAAAAACTCTAAAACCCCCTAAAAACCATAAAAACCCTCAAAATCCCAAAAAACCCTAAAAACAATAAAAACCATAAGAATCCTAAAAATTCTAAAAAACCCTAAAAACCATGAAACTATAAAACACTTAAAAACATTAAAAACCCCAAAACGCATAAAAACCATAAAAACTCTAAAAACCCATTGAACTACAAAAAATGTTAAAAAAAACTCTAAAAAACATTAAAACCACTAAAAACTCAAAAAAACCCCTAAAACCCCTTAAAAATCCTCAAAACCCAAAAGACCATCAAAATCCCTAAAAACCACTAAAAAAGTTAAAAACCATAAGAAACTTAAAAAACCCCTAAATATCGATGAAAACTTAAATAACCCTAGAAACACTAAAAAAACCCCTAAAAATCATAAAAACCCTATAAACCTAAAAAGAACCCTAAAAAGAAAAAAACCCTAAAAACTCGAAAAAACCTGGAACCCCTGAAAATATTTAAAAACTCAAAAAACCCTAAAAACCTAAAAAGACCCTAAAACCCTGAAAATCCTGAAAAAAATTAAAATCCCTATAGACCCTAAAAACCATAAATTTTTTTAAAAACCCCTAAAAATACATGGAAACATAAAAAACCCTAAAAAACTGAATAACACCTGAAAACCTTAAGAACCCTAAAAAACCATAAAAACTCTAAAAACCACTAAAAACTCTAAAACCCTTAAAACCCCTAAAACGTTAAAAAATATAAAAAATATAAAAAATATAAAAAACCTTAAAAACCATAAAAACTCAAAAGAAACCGTAAACATTCAAAAGACCCCAGAAACACAGAAAACCCCTAAAACCCCTAAACCTCCCATTAAAACCCTTAAAGCCTCAAAATCCCTAAAAACCTAAAAATCCCTAAAAACTATAAAAATACTAAAAACCCCTTAAAAACCCTAAAAACCCATAAAAACCCCTTAAAACCATAAACCCCCCCGAAAAACCTTAAAACTTCTAAAAATTCATAAAAAAACTAAAAACTCTAGAAACCCTTTAAAACACTAAACACGTTAAAAAACTCTAAAAACTTTAAACACCCTAGAAAAGTCAAACAAAAAAACCCTAAAACCCCACAAAAGGCCCTAAAACCCTGAAAACCCCTAAAAATACTCTAAATGCATAAAACCTGAAAAGAACACTAAAAACCATAAAAAATCCTAAAAACCCTTTAAATCCATAAAAACATAAAAAAATACAAATTACCCTGAAAACCCTAAAACCCCTAAAAACCTTAAAAATCTCTAAAACCCAATAAAACCCAAATACCCACAAAAAAATATAAAAATCCTTAAACCCCCAAAAAAACGTTAAAAACTCCAAAAAAACTTTAAACCCTACAAACACAAAAAAACCATAAAAACCCAAAAGTCCCTAAAAACTGTGAAAACCCATAAAAACACTAAAACCCCTAAAAAACCCTAAAATCCCCTGAAAACCCCTCAAATCCCTAAAACCCCAAAAAATTCGTAAAACCCCCTAAAAGTCCATGAAAATGTAAAAACCACTAAAACCCCTGGAAAACTCTTGAAAACCATAAAAACCGTAAAAATCATAAAAACTAAAAAAACCATAAAACTCTAAGAACCCATAAAAAACTCTAAAAACCCTTAAAACCCCAAAAATGTTTAAAATCTCTAAAAACCATAAAACCCAGAAAAACACAAATAAACTCAAAAACCCAAAACCCCAAAAGACAGTAAAAACCCTAAAAAAACTAAAAACCCTAAAAACCCAAAAAACCATAAAAATCTTTAAAAAACCCCTAAAAAATCCATGAAAACGTAAAAAACCTTAAAAAACCCGATAACCCATAAAAACCCAAAAACCACGAAAAACTCTAGAACCCTTAAAACCTTAAATCGTTAAAATGCTCTAAAAACCTTTAAACCCATAAAAACACAAAAAAAACCCTAAAATATAAAAAGGATCTAATAACCCTTCAAATGTTAAAAACAACCAAAAACCCAAAAAACCCCCTCAAAATCCAAAAAAAACCCTAAAAACCATAAATATCCTAAATAACCCCTAAAATCCATGAAAACATAGAAAACCCTTAAAACATTGAAAACCTCTTAAAACCATAAAACCCCCTGAACCTTAATAACCTAAAACCCCATAAAACCCTAAAAACCAATAAAAAAATTAAAAACCCTTAAAACCGCTAAATTTTTTTAAAAAACTCTAAAAAGCATTAAAAAACCTAAAAAACTAAAAACCCATAAGACCCACCCATAAAAGACCCTAAAACCCCTCAAAATCCCTAAAACTCAAAAAATTCCTAAAAACCATAAAAAAACCCTCCAAAATCCACGAAAACCATAAAACCCCCTAAAAATCATAAAGACCCCCCTAGAAACTCATAAAAACCACTAAAAATCAAAAAACCCTTTAAACCCATAAAATGTTAAAAAACTCTAAAGAACCTTAAAAACCCTAAAAAACTCAAAAAAAACCCTAAAAAACCCAAAGAGATCCTAAAACCCTTGAAAACCAAAAAACCCTCAAAATCCCTGAAAATGTGAAAATCTCTAAAAACCTAGAAAAACTCCTGAAAACCATAAATCACCTAAAAACCTTAAAAAACAATAAAAACCCATAAAAACCTTAAAACCCACTAAAAACTCTTAAAACCCCTAAAAATGTTAAAAACGCTCTAAAAATCTTAAAAACCATAAAAAACTCAAAAAACCCTAAAACCCCAAAACCCCCCTTAAACCCCCAAAAATCTCTAAATACCCTAAAAACTCTGTAAACCCTAAAAAACCTCAAAATCCCTAAAAATCCAAAAAACCCAAAAAACCCAAAAACTATAAAAATCCTAAAAGACACCTAAAATTCCATGAAAACATAAAAACCCTAAAACCCCTAAAAAATAATAAAATAATAAAAACCCTAAAAACCTCAAAAAATCGATAAAAACACTTAGAAACTCTTGAAACCATTTAAACCCTAAAACGTTACAAAACTCTAAAAACCCTTAAAAACCCAAAAAAACTCAAAAAACCTAAAATGACTCTAAAAAACCCTGAAAACCCATAAAAACCTAAAAATCGCTGAAAAACCCTAAAACCTCTCAAAATCCAAAAAAAACCCTAAAAACCCTAAAAACCCATAAAAACCATAAATATATTTAAAAACCCATAAAAACCCATGAAAACGTAAAAAACCATAAAAAACCTGAAAAACACATGAAAACCATAAAACCACCAAAAACCTTAAAAACCCTAAAAACCTCAAACCCCCCCCCCCCTAAAAACCCCAAAAGACCCTAAAACCTTGAAAAACCATAAAATCCCTAAACACCCCTAATAAACACTAGAAACACTAAAAATCCCTAAAAACCCTGAAAAACCCTAAAAACTATAAAATCCTATAAAACCCCTAAATATCCTGAAAACATGAAAAAACCTAAAAACACTAAAAAACCCTTAAAAACCATAAAAACCCTTAAAAACCCTTAAAACTGTAAAATACTTATAAAAAGGTTTAAAACCCACTAAAACTCTAAAAACCCATTAAACTACCAAAATGTTAAAAACACTAAAAAAGCAAAAAAAACACTAAGAAAATCAAAAAAACCATAAAAACCCTAAAAACCCTGGAAAAACCTTGTAAAACCAAAAAACCATCAAAATCACTTAAAACCCTAAAAACCCTAAAAACCCCAAAAGCCACGAAAAACCCTGAACACCACAAAAACCCCAAAAAACATAAAAAACCCTAAAAACTAACAGAGAACCCTAAAACCCACTAAAAACTCTAAAAACACTTAAGACCCAAAAACAGTAAAAAACATTAAAAAAAAATAATACCCTAAAAAACTCAAAAAAAATCCTAAGACCCCAAAATAACCAAAAAAACCCTTGGAAGACCCTAAAAATCCTAAAACCCCTAAATATCAATGATAATGTTAAATACCCTAAAAACCCTGGAAAACCACTAAGATTCAAAAAAACCCCATAAAACCATAAAAAACCCAAAACCCTAAAAACGCTAAAAACCACTAAAAAATCTAAAAAAACACTTAAAACCCAAAAAAAAATTAAATACTGAAAACCCCCATAAAATCCCAATAAGACCATAGAAACCCTGAAAATCCATAAAAACCCTAAAAACCACTAAAAACCTCAAAATTCCTAAGAACCCTAAAATTTGTAAAAACCATAAAAATCCTAAAAAACCACTAAAAATCTATGAAAACGTAAAAAACCCTATACGCTAAAAAATCCCAAAAAACCTTAAAAATCTTAAAAACCCATAAAATGAATATATACCAAATAAAAACTCTAAAACCCCTAAAAACATTAAAAAAATCTAAAGAACATTAAAACTCCTAAAAACCTAAAAAAACCACCAAAAACCAAAAGACCCTAAAATCCCTAAAAAACACTAAAACCCCTAAAAACCCCCAAAAAACCCAAAAATCCTCAAAAATCCCTAAAAATCACAAAAACCCCTAAAAACCATAAAATAACTAAAAACCCCTAAAAATCCATGAAAACGTAAAAACCCTAAAAAACCTAAAATCCCCCTAAAAACCATAAAAACCACTAAAAACCTTAAAAACCCTAAAATCCCATAAAATCCCTAAAAACCACTAAGAACTTTAAAAATCCTTAAAACCCCAAAAAAACATTCAAAAACTCTAAAAACCTTTAAAAACCTTAAAAAACCTAAAAACCCAAAAGAGCCGAAAAACCATGGAACACCCTAAAAATGCTTGAAACCCCCTTAAACCACTGAAAATCCCTAAAAACTCTAAGACCCAAAAAAACCATAAAATTCCTCAAGCACCCTTAAAAATCCAAGAAAAAAATAAAAAAACATAAAAACCCCGAGAAACCCCTAAAACTATAAAAACCCCTAACAACTGTTAAAACCCAAAAAAACCAAAAAAACCCCATAAAAACATTAAAAAACCAATAAAACCCCTAAAAACCCCTAAAAAACGTTAAAAAAACTCTAAGAACATTAAAAACAATAAAACCCATAAAAACCCTAATAAAATTAAAAAACCCTAAAAAATCAGAGGACCCGAAAAACCGTGAAAAAAACATAAAAACCCTGGAAAAACCCTAAAAACCCTAAAAATTCCTAAAAACATTAAAAACCCCTAAAAACTATAAAAATCCTAAAAATATCTAAAACTCCATGAAAAAAATCAAAATCCCTAAAAAAACCCAGAAAAAACCCTTGAAAACCTTAGAAACCTAAAAAACTATAAATTCCTAAAACCCATGGAAGACTCTAAAAACCTATAAAGACCCTAAAAAGTTAAAGACTCCAAAAAACCTTAAAACTCCTAAAAAAACAAAAAATACTAAAAACATACAAAGACCCTAAAACCACTAAAAATCATAAAACCCCAAAAAATCCTCTGAAAACCCTAAAAATACCTAAAACCCCTAAAACCATAAAAATCATTAAAAACCTCTAAAAATCCAAGTAAACATAAAAAACCCTAAAACCCTAAAAACCCCCTAAAAACCATAAAAGCTCCTAAAAACATTAAAACCCGTAAAACCCCCTAAAATCCATAAAACAACTAAAAAGTCTAAAAAACATTAAAACACATAAAAATGAAAAAAAACACTAAAAAACCATAGAAAAGCTAAAAAACACAAAAAAACCTAAAAAACCCAAAAGGACTATAAAAACCCCCAAAACCCAAAAAAACCCCTGAAAACCCTCAAAATTTATAAAAATAAAAAAGAAACCTAAAATCCATAAAAATCTTTAAAAACCCCAAAAAATCTATGAATATATAAAAAAAAAACTAAAAACCCTGAAAACCCCCGAAAAACAAAAAAAAATCATAAAAACTATAAAAACCTATAAAATCCTTACAGCCACTAAAAACTCTAAAAATCCTCAAAACCCCTAAAATGTTAAAAAACTCTAAAAACCCTAAAAACTCAAAAAAAAACCCTAAAACCACCAAAAGAATCAAAAAAAATCCTAAAAACTGCTAAAACCCATAAAAACACTTGAAAAACCCTAAAACCCCTCAAAATACCTAAAAACCTTAAAAATTGTAAACGCCATAAAAATCCTAAAAAACCCCTAAAAATCCATGAGAATGTAAAAAACCCCTAAAAACCCTATAAACCCCCTTAAAACCATAAAACCCTAAAAAACATAAAAGATCCTAAAAACCCATAAAAACCATAAAATAACTAGAAAATACAAAAACACTCAAAACACCTAAAAATGATAGAGAACTCTATAAAACCTTGAAACATTAAAAAACTCAAAAAAAACCATAACAACCCAAAATGACCCTAAAAACCATGAAAAACTTGAACTCTCCCTAAAAAAACTAAACCCTCCAATAATCCTTAAAAAACCTTAGAACCATAAGAACCATAAAAATCCTAAAAGACCCCTAAAAATCCTTGAAAATTTAAAAAATCCTAAAACCCTTCAAAACCATAAAAACCCATAAAAACCTTAAAAAATCCTAAAAATCCATAAAAACATAAAAACAACTAAAACTCTAAAAACTCCTAAACACATGAAAATGTTAAAATCTCTTAAAGACTTCAAACCCCCTAAAAACACTAAAACTCCCCTAAAAACCCAAAATACCTAAAAAAACCCTGAAAACCCCTAAAAACACTAGAAAATCTTAAATCCCCACAAAATCCGTAAAATCATTGAAAACCCATATAAATCATAAAAATCCAAAAAAACCCAAAAAATATATGAAAACTAAAAAAACCCCTTAAAACCCTAAATGTCACTCACGCCTATAGGGAGAAGAACATGGTGGAGATGAACTGTCCAAAAGAGCAATTGTGGACAAAAGATTGATGTGGTCCTCTGTCACTCCACATTTCTGCTCATCCCTTATGGACTTAGATATGAAGGGTGATCTTCACACCCCTATTTGTAAACCTCCCATATAACACTTTTCTATTATTTTAATTTATCTTTGTGAGACCAGGATTGCTTGGTCCTGCACCCTTCTTACCGTAAAAACCCATAAATACCCTAAAACCCCTAAAAACTCTAAAAACCATAAATACCATAAAAACTAAAAAAACCTTAAAAACAGAAAAGGAACCTAAAAACCCTAAAAACACTAAAAACCCCAAACCCCTGAAAACCCCTCAAAATCCCTAAAACACTAAAAACAATAAAAATCCAAAAAACCCTAAAAATCAACGAAGACTTAAAAACCCCTAAAAACCATGAAAACCCCATGAAAAACATAAAAAACCTAAAAAAAATTAAAAACCCATAAAACCCCATAAAAACCCTAAAAACTACTAAAAGCTCTAAAAACCCTTAAAGCCCCTAAAACGTTAAAAACTCTAAAAATCCATAAAAACCTAAAAAACTCAAAAAACAACAAAACTCAAAAAAGACTCTAAAAAACATCAGAAAACGCCTAAAACCATAAAACACCTTAAAATATCTAAAAACCCTAAAATACCTAAAAACCATAAAAATCACAAACAAGTTAAAAAGTCCATGAAAACATAAAAAACACTAAAAACACTAAAGAACTTCTGGAAACTATAAAATCTCTTAAAAACCTTTAAAAACCTTTAAAAACCCTAAAAATACATAAAACCCACCAAAAAATCTAAAAACCCATAAATCCCCTAAAATGTTAAAAAAACTCTAAAAAACCATTAAACCCCTAAAAATTTAAAAAAACCATCAAATTCAGAAAGATCTTAAAACCCTAAAAACCCCTAAAAACCCCTAAAACCCCAAAACCCCCCCTAATAACCCAAACCCCCCCCCCCAAAACCCCTTAGAATCACTAAAAACCAATAAAATTCCTAAAAACCATAAAACCCCTAAAAATACATCAAAATGTAAAAAACCACAAAATCCTAAAAAATCCCTGAAAACACTAAAAACTTCTAAAAACCTTTAAAAACCCATAAAAACACTAGAAAAAACTAAAAACTCTAAAAACACTTTAAACCCCTCGAAACGTTAACAAGAATTATAACCATAAAAAACTCAAAAAACCCATAAAAAACCCATAAAACACAAAAGATCCTAAAAACCCTGAAAACCCCTAAGAACCCTAAGAACCGTTGAAAAGCCCTAACAAACCTCAAAATTCCTAAAAACCATAAAAAAACCTAAAAACCTAAAAACCATAAAATCCTAACAAACTCCAAAAAATCTTTGAAAATATAAAATACCCTGAATACCCTAGAAACCATAAAAACTCCTAAATTCCTTATAAACCACTAAAAACAATAAAAACCCTTAAAATCCCTAAAAATGTTAGAAAACTCTAAAAAACATTAAAAACAAAAAAAAAACTCAAAAAAACACTAAATCCCCAATATGACCCCGAAAAACCTGAAAACCCCTAAAAACCCCGAAAACCCTAAAAACCCCCTGAAAACCAACAAAATCTCTCAAAATACCTAAAAACCCTAAAAACGCTTAAAACCCCTAAAAATGTTAAAAACTCTAAAAGCCCTTAAAAATCGTAAAAAAAATCAAAAAAATCCTAAAACCCCAAAATACCTTAAAAACCTTGAAAACCCCTAAAATCCATAAAACCCCTCAAAATTCCAAAAAAACAAAAAAAATCCCCTAGAAACCATAAAAATCCTAAAAATATATGAAAACATAAAAAACCTTAAAACCCTAGAAAAACCCATGGAAACCATAAAACCCCAAAAAACCTTAAAACCCAATAAAAACCCTAAAACCCCAAAAAACTCTAAAAACCCCTAAAACGATAAAAAACACTAAAAACCTTAAAAACCCTAAAAATATAAAAGAAACTCTAAAAACCCAAAAAGAACAAAAAAAAAGAAAAAACCCGTAAAAACCCCCAAAACACATGAAAACCCATAAAACCACTCAAAACCACTAAAACCATAAAACCCCATAAATCCCATAAAAATCCTAAAACCCCCTCTAAAAATCCATGAAATTTTAAAAAACGCTAAAAAACCTAAAAATCATAAAACCCCTAATAACCTTAAAAAACCCAAAAAACCCATAAAAAACCCTCAAAACCACTAAAATTTCTAAAAACCATCAAAACACCTAAAAATGTTAAAAACACTAAAAAACCTGAAAAATCCTAAAAACTCAAAAAAAAATCAAAAACTCAAAAAAACCATAAAAACCCAAAAGACCCTAAAAACCCCTAAAACCCATAAAAATATTAAAAAACCCCTAAAAATTCGTAAAAACATAAAAAAACCATAAAACCCATAAAAATAATAAAAATCCCCTAAAAATCCATAAAAACATAAAAAACCATAAAAACTCTAAAAACCCTAAAAAAATTAAAAACACAAAGAAACCCATAAAACCCCATAAAACCCACTAAAAACTCAAAAAACCTTTAAAACCCCTAAATATTTTAAAAACTCTAAAGAACCTTTAAAACCCTAAAAAACCCAGAAAACCACCTAAAACCCCAAAAGACCCTAAAAACTCTAAAACCCCCTAAAAATCCATAAAACCCCTTAGAATCCCAAAAAACCCTAAAAACCCTAAAAACAAAATAAACCAACAAATTCCCAAAAATTCCCTAAAAACCATGAAAAACCCCTAAAAACCATTTAAACCCATAAAATCATTAAAAACCCATAAAACCCATAAAACCCCCAAAAAACTCAAAAATCCCTAGAAACATTAAGAAACTCTAAAAACCCTTAAAAACCATAAAAAATCAATAATCCCTAAAGATCCCAAAAGACCCTAAAACCCTTGAAAACCCCTAAAAACTTAAAAACCTCTGAAAACCCCTAAAAACCCTCAAAATCTCTAAAAAAACCAGAAAAACCAGAAAAACCATAAAAATCCCAAAAACCTTTAAAAGTCCATGAAAACATAAAAACTCCTAAAACCTCTGAAAACCCCTTGAAAACCGTGAAAAAACCCTAAAAACCTTGAAAACCCATAAAACCCAATAAAAACACTAAAAATCTTTAAAACCCCTAAAAACGTTTAAAAACTCTAAAAATCCATAAAAACCCTAAAAAACAAAAAAAACCCCTAAAAAAACAAAATTTCCCGAAAAAACCTTGAAAACCCAAAAAACCCTCAAAATCCTTTAAACCCATAAAAAACCCTAAAAACCATAAAAATTCTCTAAGACCCCTAAAAATATATGAAAAAACGTAAAAAACCCTAAAAACCATGAAAAACCATGAAAATCATAAAACTAATAAAAGCCCATAAAAACACTAAAAACCATAAAAACCCATAAAAACATTTAAAAACTCTGAAAATCCAAAAAACCTAAAAACAAAAAAAAACCATAAAACCCCAAAAGACCTTAAAAACATTGAAAACTCATGAAAAAACTAAAATCTAATAAAAACCCTAAATGCCCTAGAAATACCTAAATCCCCTAAAAAACATGAAAAACTTAAAACCCCATAAAAATATATGAAAATATAAAAATCATTAAAATTATGAAAAACCCCTCCAAAACAAAAAAACCCCTACAACCTTTAAAAACTCTAAAACCCATGAAAACCCTAAAAAACCGCTCAAAACTCTGAAAACAACTAAAAATGTTAAAAAATTTAAATATTTTAAAAACCTTAAAAAGATGAAAAAACCATAAAAACCCAAAATGACCCTAAAAACCCTAAAAATTCTAAAAACCCTAAAACACCTAAAACCCCCTCAAAATCCCTAAAAACCATAAAACATCCATTAACCATAAAAATTATAAAGAACCCTAAAAATCTATGAATAAAAAAAGAACCTTAAAATCCCTAAAAACCATAACAACCCCTAAAAACCTCTAAAACCCTAAAACCCATAAAAACCCTAAAATCGCTCTAAAACTCCAAAAACCATTAAACCCCTAAAAACATTAAAAAAATCTAAAAACATTAGAAACCCTAACAAACTCAAAAAAAACCCTAAAACCCAAAAAGATCCTAAAAACCCTCAAACCCCTAAAATCCCCCCAAAGCCCTCAAAATCCATAAAACTGCTAGAAAAAAATAAAATCCATAAAAATAAAAAAACTCTAAAAATCCATGAAAATGTAAAAAACACTAAAAACCCTGTAAGGCCCCTCAAAACCCTAATAACCCTTAAGAAACATAAAAAACCCTAAAACCCATAAAAACCTAAAAACCACTAAAAACTCTTAAAATAGTTTAAACCAACAAAAATGTAAAAAATACAGTAAAAAACTTTAAAACCCCAAAAAATTAAAGACCATAAAAACCCAAAGGACCCTAAAAACCCTGAAAACACCTAAAAATCCATTAACCCCTTGAAAAAACCTAAAAACCCTCAAAATCTTTAAAAACTTTTAAAAACACTAAAAATTCATAAAAACCCTAAAAACCAATAAAAACTATAAAAACACTAAATTTTTTTAAAACCATTAAAAACCTCCATAAACTTAAAAAACCTAAAAAACTAAGAAAAACCATAAACCCCCAAAAATGCCCTAAAAATCATGAAAACCCTTAAAACCCAAAAAAATCATAAAAAACCCTAAAAATCAATGAAAACAAAAAATCCCTAAAAATCCTTAAAAACCCCTAAAAATAATAAAACCCCTTTAAACCTTGAAAAACATTAAAAATAATTTAAAACATTAAAAACCCTTAAACCCTCTAAAAATGTTTAAAAAAATCTAAAAACCATAAAACCCCAATAAAACTCAAAATAATCCTAAAAATCCAAAAGACCCTAAAAACCATAAAACCATAAAAACCCTAAAACCTCTAAAAAACCCAAAAAATCCTCAGAATCCCTAAAAATCCAAAAAACTGTAAAAATCCTAAAACCCTCCTAAAAGTCCATGAAAACGTAAAAACCCTAAAGGGAGAACTCAATATTTTTCTGAGGATGCTTGTGGAAGTGGTAATTTGTTAGGGAGAGAGCGGGACAAGGGGAAGGTCGCTGTGCAGGAAACTGGGAACGCACATTTGGAGGTCCCCCTAATGCCTGGAAGGCGCGTCTATGGGATTCAAGAAGAGCAGCATGGGTGCTATAGTAGCCTACTGCAGATGAAAATGTGGTGACTCTGCAAAACAGGTTCTAGGATCTAGCCTTGGCTAAGAAGCCTGGGGATGCTGAGGTGTTAGCGAGTGAGATTTTGTAGGGGGATTTAGATGAGCTAGATATGAGAGCAGGGGATGAGAGGCAACTGTCTTCGGCTGAGAAAGAGATGATCAAGGTTGAGGAGTAGACTCGGAGTCCTGGAGTACCTGGTGTCAATGTGAAGAATCTAGTTGGGTTTCCTCTACCGGCCACCAACATTGATGAAAGGGAGCTGGTTCCGAATCTGCAGAGTTCCATGGTTGTTTATGGGGTTCCATCTGCTGAAGACCATTGTGTGATATTTCATGAAATGATTATGGTAGAATGGGAAAGGTTTTCCCTAGAGGATGAGGCTAAGAGACTTAGGGAGAGGTTTGCTGAAGATGACCACAGGATAAATGCTGCTATGGCCAGGTCCAAGGAAGAAAAGAATAATCTAAAAAAGGGGTGTCGAAACTCTTGGGTCAAGAAACAAGAAAGGGAACAAAAAGGCCTCAATTGCGGCCAATGATGGAGTAATTCATTAGAAAGTAGTACATGAAGATGGTTCCACCTCCCCCCCCCCCTAAAGCGAAGGCTGCAGAAAGATTACTCTGCCCTCCCATGACCTATGGAAACCCAGGCCACCTCCAGGGCGGTCAATTTGAATCTCAAAGTCAATAAGCGGAAGCGGACTTCACAAAATGATGAGCAAGAGAGGTCCAGAGAGAATCCTTTGTTGATGCTCAGAATGCAGGAGGACTACGCGTCGGGCTGGGACTCTATGGATACGGGTGCTGAATCAGACTATTGCTTTACTGGTGTGGGCGCTGGCCTTGGTGTGAGCTTCGGTTACCATGGTGTGGAGCTGGATGACCTTGGTTGTGATATTGATTGACTTTCTTTTTTGTGTGTCTTTTCTTTTGGACTTGTTTTGTGTGACTTTTTTTGTCTTTCTTTTTTTGGGGTCTCTGGGTTTGGGGTTGTAAAGGGTTTTTAGGTGTGGGTCGTTTGACCCCTCACCTCCCATGTCTACTACGTCTTTTTTCTCTAATAAAATTTGTGGGGGTCGGGAATAGTCTGGCCTCACACCGCTTCTGCCATAAAAACCATAAAACCCCATTAAAAGCATAAAAACCAGTTAAAACTCTAAAAACCATTAAAACCTCTAAAACGTTAAAAACACTAATAATCCTTAAAACATCTAAAAAACTCAAAAAAACCTAAAAACCATACAAACCCTAAAACCCCCTAAAACCCTAAAAATCCTTAAAAACCCTAAAAACTATAAAATTCCAAAAATACCCTAAAAATCCTTTAAAAGGTAAAAAACCATAAAACCTAGAAAAACCACAAAAAAGTATAAAAACCCCTAAAACCTTAAAAACCTGGAAAACATATAAAAATCATAAAAAATAACTAAAAACTCAAAAAAATCCTCAAAATCCAAAAGACCCTAAAAACCCTGAAAAACCCTAAAAACAATAAAAAACCATGAAAACCCTCAAAATCTCTAATACCATAAAAAATGCTAAGAGACATAAAAATCCTAGAAAACCCCTAAAAATCCATGAAAACATAAAAAACCCTAAAAACCTAGAAAAGCCTCTAAAAACAATAAAAACCCTTAAAAACCACAAAAGACCATAAAACCCATAAAAACTCTAAAAACACTTAAAACTCTAAAAACCCTTTATACCCCTATAAATGTTAAAAAACCCAAAAAACATAAAAACCCCTAAAAACAAGAAAAACCCCCTAAAAACACGAAAAAACCCCTAAAAACCAAATAAGACTCTAAAAACCCATAAAACCCCTAAAATCCACAAAAACCCATGAAACACCCTAAAAGACGCCTGGAAATCCTAAAAACAGCTAAAAACCTTTATAAACTCAAAAAATCCATAAACCCCCTAAAAACCACTAAAAACCCTAAAATTCTATTTAACTCCTAAAAATGTTAAAAAATTATAAAAACCTTTAAAACCCTAGGAAAATCAAAAATACCCCTAAAAACCAAAAAATCCTAAAACCCCTAAAAAATATAAAAACCCCTAAAAAACCTAAGACCCTCAAAATCACTAAAAACTCTAAACAAAAAAACCATAAAAATCCTAAAAAAACACTAAAATCCATGAAAATATAAAAAACCCTACACACTCAGAAAACCCCCGAAAACTATAAAATCCCCCAAAACATAAACATCCCTAAAAACCCATAAAAACCTTAAAACCACTAAGAACTCTAAAAACATTTTAAAACCCTATAAATGTTAAAATAATCTAAACAAACTTTAAAACGCATAAAAAGTATAAAAAATCCTAAAAACCCAAAAAGAACTTAACCCCCCCCCTAAAAACCCTAAAACCCCTTAAAATCCCTAAAAATCCAAAAAAACATAAAAATCGTAAAAAAACCAAGAAAATCCATGAAAATGTAAAAAACCCTAAAACCCAAAAACCACAAAATACTCTAAAATCCCTTTAAAACTACTAAAAATATTAAAAAACTCTGAAAACCCTTAAGAACCCTAAAAAACTAAAAAAATAGAAAAATACCCTTTAACCCTGAAAACCCCTAAAAACAGTAAAAACCCATTAAAAACACTAAAAACCTTCAAAATCCCTAAAAAAACTAAAAACCCCTAAAAACAATAAATTTTTTACAAATGCCCTAAAAATTCATGAAGAGGTAAAAAACCCTAAAAATTCCAAAAATAATAAAAACCCCTAAGTACCTTAAAAAATCCATAAAACTGATAAAAACCCATAAAACCCCTAAAACCTACAAAAAACACTAAAAACCCATAAAACCCTTAAAAAACTCTGAAAAACATAAAAACCATAAAAAACTCAAAAAACCCTAAAAATCCAAAAAGACCCTAAAAAACCCTGAAAAACCCAAAATACCCCAAAACCACTAAAAACTCTAAAAACAGTCAATATCCCGAAAAACCCTAAAAACATTAAAAAAACATAAAAATAAAAAAAACCTCTAAAAATCCATGAAAATGTAAAAAAACCCTAAAAACACTAAAAACCCTTAAAACCCCCTAAAACCCATAAAAAACCCATAAAAACCCTAAAAACCACTTAAAACTCTAAAAAACCATAAAACCCCAAAAAATGCTAAAAAAACTCTAAAAAACCTTAAAACCCTAAAAAACTAAAAAAAATCTCAGAACGCAAAAGACCCTAAACACCCTAAAAACCCTAAAAACATTAAAACCCCCCTGAAAAACATCAAAGAAGCTTCAAAATCCCAAAAAACTCTAAAACCACCTAAAACGATAAAATTCCTAAAAAATACCTAAAAATCCATGAAAATGTTTCTTTGTAAAAAAAATCCTTGAAAATTTAAAAATCCTTAAAATCCCTAAAAATCCCATGGAAACCATAAAATATATGAAAACCATAAAAAACCTAAAAGCCCAACAAAATTAAAAAAATGCTAAAAACCCTTAAAACCCTTAAAAAGGTTAAAAGCTCTAAAAAATCTTAAAAAACCTAAAAAAACTTAGAAAAACTCGAAAAACTCTAAAAAACCTAAAAACCCTAAAAACCATAAAAATCCTAAAAACCAATAAAAATCCATGAAAAGGTAAAAAAAACCTAAAACCCCTAAATACCCCTTTAAAATCATAAAAACCCTTAAGACCCCTAAAGCCCATAAACCACTAAAGATCACTAAAAACTCTAAAAACCCTTAAAATCTCTAAAAACGTTAAAAACTCACCAAAAACTTGAGAACCCTAAAAAACACAAAAAACCCTTTAAAAACCCAAAAGGACCTTAAAATCTCAAAAAACCTTTGAAAAAACCTAAAACCCCTCAAAATCTCTAAAACACTAAAAAACCCTAAAAACCATAAAAAACCTAAAAATCCCCTAAAATCCATGAAAACGTAAAAAACCCTAATAACCCTGAAAACCCCTGGAAAATCACAAAAACACCTAAAAAAATTAAAAAACCATAAAACCCTCTAAACCACTAAAAACTCAAAAAACCCATTAAACCCCTAAAAATGTCAAAAAAACACTAAAAACCCTTAAAAACCATAAAACTAAGAAACCCCAAAAACCCAAAACACCCAAAAAACCCTAAAAACCTAAAAAACTGAAGCCCCTTGAAAAACCATTAAAACCCCTAAAATTTTAAAAAACCCTAAAATCCTTAAAATCCCTAAAAACTAAAAAAGAAACCATAAAAACCCCAAAATACCCTAATGCTCTAAAAACATCTAAAAACCTCAAAACCCCTGAAAAAAACCTAAAAACTCACAAAATCCCTAAAAAATCTAAAATACCCCAAAACCATAAAAATCCTAAAACCCATAAAAATTTGTGGAAACCTAAAAACCCTGAAAAACCATGGAAAAACATTCAACCCCTAAAAACCATAAAAACCCCTAAAATCCCTAAAAACACTAAAAACTATAAAATCTCTTAAAACCCCTGAAAATGTTAAAAACCTCTAAAAACCATAAAACCCCTAAAAATCCAAAAAAATACCCCTAAAATACCAAAAGACCCTAAAAACCCCTGAAAGACCCTAAGAACCATAAAAAACCTAAAAATCCCATAAAAATCAATGAAAACATAAAAACCCTAAAAACCCATGAAAACCAAAAAAACCCCTAAAAACCTTAAAAGGCCCTAAAACCCAGAAAAGGCCTAAAAACCCTCTAAAAACTCTTAAAACACTCAAAACCCCTAAACATTTTTAAAAAATTTAAAAACCATAAAAACCCTAAAAACTCAAAAAAACCCATTAAATCCCCAAAAGACCCTGAAAAAAACTGAAAAAACTCTGAAAACCATGAAAGACCCTAAAAACCCTAAAAATCTCTAAAAACCCCTAACCCATGAAAATCCTAACAAACCCCTAAAATCCCTAAAAACATAAAAAACCCTAATAACCTTGAAAACCCCAGAAAACCATCCAAACCCCCCCAAAAACCTTAAAAACCCAAAAAACCAATAAAAACCCTAAAAACCACTAAAAAAATCTAAAAACACTTAAATCACCTAAAAACGTAAAAACGCTCTAAAATACCCTAAAACCGTAAAAAAAAACTCAAAAAAACCCCTGAGACCCAAAAAAAACCCTAAAAACATGAAAACCCCTAAAACCCTAAAAAACCATGGAAAATGATAAAAACCCTAAAAATCCCTAAAACCCTAAAAACCATATAAATCTTAAAAAACCCTAAAAACCATAAAAACACAAAAAACCATAAAACCCCTAAAAACCCCTAAAAACCATAAAAACATTAAAAAGACCCTAAAACCCATAAAAACACTAGAAACCCATTAAAAACTCTAAAAACCCTTAAAGAACATAAAATTATTTAAAACTCTAAAAAACCTTAAAAACTCAAAAAAACCCCTAGAAACCCAGAAAAACTCAAAAGCACTAAAAACCCAAAAATCCTTAAAACACATGAAAACCCCTAAAAATTACCAAAATCCCTAAAAAAAGTTAAAAACCCCTAAAAATACATGAAAATTTAAGAAAAACCTAAGAACACAAGAAAACCCCTAAAAACTATAAAAACCCCTAAAAACCAAAAAAACACTAAAACCCCATAAAAACGCTAAAAATCCACTAAAAACTGATAAAACCTTTAAACCCCTAAAAAATTAAAAAACACTAAAAATATTAAAACCCCAAAAAAAACTCCAAAAACCCCAAAAACCCCAAAAGACCCGCAAATAAATGAAAAACCATAAAAACACTAAAAACCCCTAAAAACCCTAAAAGCACTAAAAACCCTAAAAACCCTAAAAAACCCTAAAAACCATAAAATTCCTAAAAACCCTTTAAAATCCATGAAAAAAATAAAAAACCCTTAAAACCCTTAGAACCTCGAAAATTAAGAAAAACCTCTAAAAAATATAAAACCCCTAAAAACCCATGAAAACCATAAAAACCCCTAAAATCTCAAAAAACCCTTAAAACCCCTAAATACTGTAAAAACACTAAAAAACCCTAAAAACTAAATAAATCCCTAAACCCCCAAAAAAAGAGCCTAAAAACCACGAAAACCCTTGAAAACCCGAAAAATAACTCAAAATCCCTAAAAGGCCTAAAAATTATAAAAAAAAACCTAAAAACCCACTAAAAATCCATGAAAACGTAAAAAACCCTAAAAGCCCTGAAAAATCCATAAAAACATAAAACCCCCTAAAAATCATTAAAAACCCTAAAACACATAAAAACCCTGAAAACCCACTAAAAACTCAAAAAAAGTCTAAAACCCCTAAAAATGTCAAAAATTATAAAAAGCATTAAAACCTTTAAAAAACTCAAAAAAACCCCTAATACTCTAAAAAGACCCTAAAAATCCAGAAAACCCATAAAAACCCTAAAACCTGTAAAAACCCTAAAACCCATAAAAACCCTAAAACCCTCAAAATCCCTAAAAACCCTAAAAACCATAAAACCAATAAAAATACCAAAAATCCCTTAAAATCCATGAAAATGTAAAAACCGAAAAAAAATCTTAAGAACCTCTAGATAACCATAAAACCCCCGAAAAACTTAAAAACTGTAAAACCCATAAAAATCATAAAAACCCAATAAAAACTCTAAAAATATTTAAACTCCTACAAACATTACAAAAATCTAAAATTTTTAAAACCCCAAAAAACCCCAAAAGAGCCTAAAAACCCTAAAAAACTCTAAAAACCCTTAAAATTCAAAAAATATCCCTAAAAACCATGAAAAACCCTAGAAACCATAAAATTCCAAAAAAACCTAAAAGTCCACGAAAACATAAAAAACATAAAAAAACCCCTAAAAACCATAAAACCCCTAAAATATTTAAAAACCCAAAAAACCGATAAAAACAGAAAATAAACTAAAGACTCTAAAAACCCTTGACACCCCCCTAAAACTCTAAAAAGACCCTAAAAATCCAGAAAACCCTAAAAACCCTAAAACCCGTAAAAACCCTAAAACCCATAAAAACCTAAAACCATCAAAATTCCTAAAAACACTAAAAACCATAAAACCAATAAAAATACAAAAAATCCCTTAAAATCCATGAAAATGTAAAAACCCAAAAAAAATCTGAAAAACCTCCAGAAAACCATAAAACCCCCAAAAAACGTAAAAACTGTAAAACCTATAAAAATCATAAAAAAGCAATAAAAATCTTTAAAAATCTTTAAACCCCTACAAACATTACAAAAATCTAATAATTTTAAAAACCCAAAAAACCCCAAAAGACCCAAAAAACCCTAAAAAACACTAAAATCCTTAAAAACCCTTAAAATCCAAAAAAAATCCCTAAAAACCATGAAAAACCCTAGAAACCATAAAAATCTTAAAAAACCTAAAAGTCCATGAAAACATAAAAAACATAAAAAACCCCTGAAAGCCATAAAACCCCTAAAATCTTTAAAAACCCAAAATACCGATAAAAAACATAAAATAAACTAATGACTCTAAAAACCCTTGACACCCCTAAAAATCATAAAAAAATTAAAAACCTTTAAAACCCTAAAAACTCAAAAAACCAAAAAATACCGTAAAAAACTAGAAAACTCAAAAAACCTTGAAAATACTAAAAACACCCCGAAAAAAACAAAATCCCTAAAAAACCCAAAATCCCAAAAAAACTATAAACCAAAAAAAAACTAGAAAAAAACCAAAAATTCCATGAAAAGATAAAAATCCCTAAAAAGCCTACCCCCCCTAAAGACCATAAAAAGCCCTAAAATTCTTAAAAACCCATAAAAACCCTAAAAATCACCAAAAACTCAAAAAACCCTAAAAACCACAAAAAAGTTGAAAACTTTAAAAACCTACTAAAACCTTAAAAATTCATAAAAACCCATAAAACCTTAAAAATCCCTAAAAACACATAAAACCCTAAAAACCTACTAAAAGCTCCAAAAACCCTTTAAATCCCCAAAAAATTAAAAAGCTATAAAAAAAATCTAAACCCTAAAAACTCAAAAAAACCTAAAAACACAAAAAACACCCTAAAAACCCAGAAAAAATAAAAAAAAACTAAAAATACCCTGAAAACCCTAAAACCCCTCAAAATCCATAAAAACTCCCAAAAACTATAAAAATAAAAAAATCACCTACAAATTAAATATAAGGTAAAAACCCCAAAAAACCTAAAAAACTCTTGAAAACCATAAAAAACCATAAAAAAATTAAAAAAAACCCTAAAAACCCATAAATACCCTAAAAACCACTTAAAACTCTAAAAATACTTTAAAACCCTAAAAAATATTAAAAAATTGTAAATTTTTTTAAACCAATAAAGATCCAAAAATCTTTAGAAACCCAAAAAGTCCATAAAAAACTTGAAAAACCCTCAAAACCCCAGGAAAATCCTAAAAACTTAAAAACCCTCAAAATCCCTAAAAAAACTGAACAATATAAATATCCCTTCAAAATCTAGGAAAATTTAAAAAAAACTAAAGGCCTTCAAAAACCACTGAAAACCATAAAACCCCAGAAAACCATGAAACTCCCTAAAAACCTGTAAAACCCCTAAAACCTACTAAAACTCTAAAAACCCTTAAAACCCCTAAAAATGTTAAAATACTATAAAAACATTAGAAACCATAAAAAACAAAAAAACCCTTAAAAACCAAAAAAGACCTTAAAAACCCTAAAAACCACTAAAAAGACTAAAAACCCCGAAAACTCATGAAAACCATAAAACCCCTAAAAACCTTTAAAATTGCTAAAAACCATAGAATAACACTTAAAACTCTAAAAACCCTTAAAACCCCTAAAAATGATAAAAATCTAAAAGGTCTTAAAACCCCTAAAAACTCAAAAAACCCTAAAAACCCAAAAGACCTTACAAACCCTGAAAAACTCTAAAGACCTTGAAAACCCCTAAAAACCCAAAAAAATCCCTAAAAAACATAAAACCCTAAAAATCCCTGAAAATGTAAAAAACCCTGAAAAAACCCTTGAAAATCATAAAAATATAAAAACATAGAAAACCCAAACCCATAAAAACCCTCAAAACCACTAAAAACTCTAAAAACCCTTAAAACCACTAAAAATGTTAACATAATCTAAAAACCTATAAACCCCTAAAAAACTCAAAAAAACTATAAAAACCCAAAAGACCCTAAAAATACTGAAACCCCTTAAAACTCTAAAAACCCCCAAAACCCCCTAAAATCCCTCAAAATCTCTAAAGACCCTAAAAAAACATAAAAACAATAAAAAATCTAAAAAAACCCTGGAGACCATAAGAACCCCTAAAACCTTACAAACCCTAAAAACCCACAAAAACCTAAAAAGTCACTTAAAACTCTAAAAACCCATAAAATCACAAAAAAGGTTAAAAACACTGAAAAAACTTTAAACCCCAAAAAACTAAAAAAAAAACTTTAAAAACCCAGAAGACCCTAAAAACCCTAAAAAAACATAAAACTATAAAATCCCCTGAAATTTACTAAAAACTCTCAAAATCCCTAAAAATCCTAAAAATACCTAAAAACCATAAAAATCCTAAAATCCCTAAAAATATATGAAAATGTAAAAATCCCTAAAAACCCTAAAAAAATCCTTGAAAGCCATAAAAACCTCAAAAAAACATTAAAAACCATAAAACCACATAAAAACCACTAAAAACTCTAAAAACCCTTGAAACCAATAAAAACGTTAAAAAAAACTAAAATCCTTAAAACCCCCAAGAAAATAAAAAAACCCAAAAAACTAAAAAGACCCAAAAATACTTTGAAAAATCTGAAAAATGGTAAAATGGTAGAAACCCTGAAAACCCTAACAACCCTAAACCCTCTAAAAACCTTAAAAACCCTAAAAACCATAAAAAATCCTAAAAACCCAAAAATCCATGAAAATGTAAAAACCCCTGAACACCAAAAAAACCCACAAAACTTTAGCAAACCCAAAAAACACATAAAACCCCAAGAAAACTGCTAAAACCTCTAAGACCCCTAAAAATGTTAAAAACTCTAAAAAACCTTAAAAACCCAAAAATCTCAAAAAAACCCCCTAAAACCCCAAAAGGACCTTAAGATCCTGAAAGAAACCAAAACCCTAGAAAACCCATAAAACCACTCAAAATCCATAAAAACCATAAAAATCCTAACCCCCCCCCCCAAAAAAAAATTCAGGAAAACATAAAAAAACTAGAAACCCTAAAAAACCCCTAAAAACCTTAAAAACCTTAAAATAACTAGAAACTCAAAAAACCCTTAAAACCACTAAATTGTTAAAAAAATAAAAAAAACCCTTTTAAACCCTAAAAAGTAGAAAACCCCTAAAAACCCTAAAAACCTTGAAAGACCCGAAAATTCCCCGGATAACTATAAAACATGTAAAAACCTTAAAAAAACCTAAAACCCCATAAAAATAAAAAAACAAAAACTAGTAAAAACTCTAAAAGCCTTAAAACCCCTAAAAATGTTAGAAAACTCTAAAACACCTTTAAAACCCAAAAAAACTTAAAAAAGGATAAAACCAAAAACACCCTAAAAACCTTGAAAATCTTTAAAAACCCCAAAAAACCCTAAAATTTCTTAAAAACCCTTAGAACATCTTTAAACCCTAAAACCCCTAAAAATCATAAAAATCTAAAAATACCCTAAAGTTCCATGAAAATGTAAAATACCCTAAAACCACTAAAAACTATAAAAACCCTTAAAACCCCTAAAAATGTTAAAAAACTATAAAAACACTAAAAACCCTAAAAACCCAAAAAACAATAAAAACCCCTAAAACCCTCAAAATACCTAAAAACCATAAAAACCCTAAAAAATCAATGAAAACATAAAAAAAAACATAATGACTCTGAAAAACACCTGAAAACCATAAAAAAATCAAAAAACCTTTAAAAACCCTAAAAACCCATAAAAACCCTAAAACCCACTAAAAACTCTTAAAACTGTTAAAACACCTAAAACGTTAAAAAAATCTAAAAAACCATAAAAACACTAAAATGTTAAAATAACCAAAAAACTCGAAGAAGACCCTAAAAACCATAAAAACATTAAAAACCCCTAAGAAATCGTAAAAACCCAAAAATCACTAAAACCCTAAAAACCTAAAAACCATAAAAAACCTAAAACTGCTAAAAATCAAAGAAAACATAAAAAATATTAAAAATTCCCTGAAAACCATAAAACCACTAAAACAATTAAAACCCTAAAAACCCACAAAAATTATAAAAAACCCTTAAAGCCCTAAAAATGTTAAGAACTCAGAAAACCCTTTAATATGCTAAAAATTCAAAAAATCTTAAAAACCCAAAGACCATAAAAACCCAAAAACCCTAAAGTTTCCTAAGAACCCTCAAAATTCCTAAAAACCTAAAAAACCCTAAAACCATAAAAATCCCAAAAACCCTAAGAAATCCATGAAATTGAAAAAACCCCAAAAAAACCCCTAAAAACCATAAAAACCATTAAAAACATTAAAAAACCCAAAAAACGAATAAAAAATCTAAAAACCACTAAAAACTCTAAAAAACCTTAAAACCATTAAAAATGCTAAAATAATTACAGAAACCTTAAAAATCTTAAAAAACTGAAGAAAAAAACACTAAAACCCAAAAAAGACCATAACAACACTGAAAAATTATAAAAACCCTAAAACACCTTAAAACACTAAAAACCCTTAAAATCCCTAAAAACCATAAAAACCATAAAAAAAATAATCCCCATAAAAATCCATAGAAATGTAAAAAACCTTAAAAACCCTGAAAACCCCCTGAAAACCATAAAAAACCTTAAAAGTCTTTAAAACCCCAAAAAAATCATAAAAACACTAAAAACTCACTAAAAAATCTAAAAACCCTTAAAACACTTAAAAGCATAAAAAATTCTTAAAAATCCTTAAACCCCTAAAAAACCCAAAAGACCCTAAAAACCCCAAAAGACCCTAAAAACCCTAAAAACACTAAAAACCTCTAAAAACCCTAAAAACCCTAAAATTCCCTAAAAACCCCTAAAATCATCAAAATTATAGAAACACCTAAAAATTAATGAAAATTTAAAAAAACCTAAAAACTATGAAAATCATAAAAACCCATACACATTAAAATCCCAAAAAACTCATAAAAACTATAAAAACCACTAAAAATCAAAAAACCCTTACAAATCCTAAAAATGATAAAAACTCTAGGAAACCATAAAAATCAGAAAAATAAACTCAAAAAAACACTAAAACCCCAAAAAGTCCCTAAAAACTCTGAAACCTCCTAAACCCCCACAATCTCTAAAATCCTAAAACCCTAAAAAACCCCAAAAAATCCGTGAAAATGTAAAAAATCCCGAAAACCCTAAAAAACCCATGAAAACCATAAAACTCGCAAAAGCCTTAAAGAACCCCTAAAAACCCATAAAACCCTAAAACCACTAAGAACTCTAAAACCCCTAAAAATGTTAAAAACCCCCCAAAACTGTAAAACCCTAAAATAATCAAAAAAACCCGACAAAATGAAAATACCGTAAAATCCCCAAAAACTCTAAAAACCCTTCAAAACACCAAATACTTTCAAATTCCCTAAAAACCCTAAAACCCATCAAATATCCTAAAGCCCCCTAAAAATCCATGAAAACATAAAAAACCTAAACCCCCCTAAAAACCTTTAAACCCCAAAAAATAATAAAATTCTTAAAAATCCATAAAAACCTAAAAAACCCACTAAAAACTCTAAAAACCTTTTAAACCCCTAAAAAGGTTTAAAAAATCAAAAAAACTTAAAACCCCTAAAAACCACTAAAAACCCAAAAAATCCCGGAGAACCATAAAAATATTAAAACCCCGTAAAATCTATAAAAATGTAAAAACTCTGAAAAAAACCCTAAAACCATAAAAATCCTAAGAACACCTAAAAATCCATGAAAATGTAAAAAACACCTAAAACCTTAAAAGACCCTAAAAACCAATAAAACCCCAAAAACTCTAAAACCCTTAAAAAATTTAAAAAACTCTAAGAAATCTTAAAACCCCTAAAAAAATCAAAAAACTCCTAAAAACCCTAAAATACCCTAAAAACATTAAAAAACTCTAAGAAACCTTAAAACCCTAAAAACTCAAAAAAAACCCCTAAAAACCCAAAAAGACCCTAAAAACCTTGAAAACACAAAAATCCTTGGAAAACCCATAAAACCCCTCAAAATCCCTAAAAACCCTAAAACCCATAAAAATATGAAAAAAAAACTCTAAAAAACCATGAAAACATAAAACCCATTAATCTTTAAAAAACCCCAAAAACCATAAAAACCCCTAAAAACCATAAGAAACCCTAAAACCCCATAAAAACCCTAAACCACTAAAAACTCTAAAACCCCTTAAAACCCTAAAAATTGTTAAAAACTCTAAAAAAACCTTAAAACCCAAAAAAACTAAAAAACCCACTAAAAACCTAAAAAGACCTCAAAACGCCTAAAAACCCTCAAAATCGCCAAAAATCCAAAAAATCGTAAAAAACTGAAAAAACCCTAAAAATCCATGGAAACATAAAAAATCCTAAAACCCCCAATTAATCATTAAGAAACTTAAAAACCTTACAAATCCATAAAACCCGTAAAACCCACTAAAAACTCAAAACTCCCTTAAAACCCCTAAAATTGTTAAAAACTCTAAAAACCCTTTAAAAACCTAAAAACTCTAAAAACTGTAAAAACCCAAAAAGTCCTTGAAAACTTTGAAATAATCTGAAAAACCCTCAAAACCTTAAAAACCTTAAAAACCCTCAAAAACCCAAAAACCCTAAAAATCCTAAAAACCATAAAAATCCTACCCCCCAAAATAAATCCATGAAAACTTAAAACCCCTAAAAATCATAAAAAACCCTTGACAACCATAAAAACCCCTAAATTTTTTAAAAAACCCTAAAAACTCATAAAAAGCTCTTAAAACTCTAAAAACCCATAAAACCCCCCAAAAGGTAAAAATTATAAAATACCTTACAAACTTAAAAAAAGCCCTAAAAACCCAAAAAAAAATCCTTACAACCCTGAAAAAATTTATAAACCCCAAAAATGCCTGAAA
Source organism: Viscum album (assembly GCA_963277665.1). NCBI lineage: Eukaryota > Viridiplantae > Streptophyta > Magnoliopsida > Santalales > Viscaceae > Viscum > Viscum album. The sequence goes on along the minus strand of OY728141.1, from coordinate 1,882,908,656 downwards.
AATGCTAAAAGCCCTCAAAATCTCCAAAAACCCTGAAAACCCTAAAACCATAAAAATCTTAAAAGTCCTTGAAAAAGTAAAAAACCCAAAAAACCACGAAAACCCCATAAAAACCACGAGAACCACTAAAAACCTTAAAAACCCCTAAAAACCCAAAAAAACCTTTAAAACACTAAAACCCCCTAAAAACACTAAAAAACCTCCAAAACATAAAAACTCAAAAAAAACCTCGAAACCTAAAAAAGAGATTGAAAACCCTGAAAAACACTAAAACCCAAAATATCCCCAGAAAACCCATAAAAACCAACAAAATCCCAAGAAACTTAAAAAACTAACAACTATAAAAAATAAAAAAAAACCCTAAAAATCCATGAAAAAGTAAAAAACCCTAAAACCTGAGAAAATATCTTAAAACCATAACACCCATAAAAACCCTAAAAACCCATAAAACCCTTAAAACAACTAAAAACTCTAAAAACTCATAGAACCCCTAAAACCGTTAAAAAACTCTAAAATACATTAAAACCCCTAAAACTCCAAAAAACCCTAAAAATCTTGAAAACCCATAAAACCCCTGAAAACCCTAAAATCCATCAAAATCCTTAAAAACCATAAAAAACCCTAAAAAACATAAAAATTATAAAAACCCCCATTAATCAATAAAAATGTAAAAAACCCTAAAAACCCTAAAAACCCTAAAAATCCCATTAAAACCATAAAAACCCCTAAAAACTCTAAAACCCCTTAAAACCATTAAAATGTTAAAAAAACTCTAAAATACATTAAAAATACTAAAAAACTCATAAAAATTGTAAGACACAAAAATGACTTAAAAACCATGAACACCCCTAAGAACACCCAAAACCCTCAAAATCCCAAAAATCCCTAAAAACCATAAAATCTATAAAATCCTAAACCCCCCCTAAAAATCCATGAAATTTAAAAACCCATAAAAACCCTGAAAATCCCCAAAAAACCATAAAAACCCATAAAAACGCTAAAAATCACTAAAAACTCTAAAAACCCTTTGAACCCCTCAAAACTCTAAAAACCTAAAAACCCCCTAAAAACCCTAAAAGCCCCTAAAAATCCCTAAAAACCCCTAAAAACCCTAAAAACCAAAAAAATCCTAAAATCCCCCCTAAAATCCATGAAAATGTAAAAAACCCTAAAAACCCTGAAAACCCCCCTAAAAACCATAAAAAAACATAAAAATCCTAAAAAACTAAAACCCCATAAAAATCCTAAAAACCACTAAAATAATGAAAACCATCAAAACCAATAATTAAAACCCTTAAAACCCCTAAAAACGTTAATAAACTCAAAAAAATCTTAAAAATCTTAAAAAACTAGAAAAAACACTAAAAACCAAGAAGGACCCTAAAACCTCTGAACACCCCTAAAAACCATAGAAGACCCCAAAAAACCCCTAAAACTCCTCAAAATCCCTAAAACCCCTAAAAACTTAAAAACCATAAAAACACAAAAAAAACTAGAAATCCATGAAAATTTAGAAACCCCTAAAATCCCTGATATAGATCAGATTCAACCAAAAGAGAATAATTTTGGGCTTGATAAAAATTTTAACCCCAATTTTTATTCAAATTGAACCAGCTGACACTTTGTGATATCCAACACCATGGTGGGTCACAAAAAACTTATTTGGGGCACAAAATGACTTATCCACTTTGAAAAGGAAGGAAATTCGTAGCAGCACATTAAAGAGGAGAGAGAATGTGGAGAATTTTGAAATCTTGTTGTGCAACCTTCTTGATTTAGCCTTTTCCCTTTTCTTGAAATTGGTGGTGTAACTCCATTGTTGGTGACTTTTTATTTAAGTGTGAAGAAAGCTTGGTGGGTGGAATTGCCTTTAATCCTTGGTTAATGGGCTATATTTTTTCACTCATCTTTACTTACTCATTTTGAGATTCCAGCAATGCATCAATTTGGTATCAGAGTAGTAGGTTCCAATGAGTAAGTTCTATTACATTCTTCTTATTACTCTCCACCTTGTCTCAAGAGTGGATCTTCTACTCCTCCTACTCCACTAGGAATTGCCAATGAACGGTTGCAATCACAAATTACTCAAATCAGTGATAAACTTTCTCAACTATTGATAGTGCAACGACGCGATTCCCCTCCACCACAGTGGAATCCGCATCCATATCGACATAATAGGTGCAATCCAACACCATTTTATGAATATTGTGAAAATAAAGATGATTCCAGTGATCCAAATGTGGATATGAAAATAATAAGAGACAATAAAGATATTAAAATAGGGATGAAGATAGACATTCTAGGTTTTGATGGGAGCATGAATCTAGAAGATTTTATGAATTTGATGCTGGAAATTGAACAATTCTTTGAATTTAAGAATTATTCTGCTGAAATGAAGTGTAAGGTATCCATTCTAAAATTTAAATATTTTCATCTTTTTAGTGGGAAAATTTGAAGAAATATCGGTAAGATGATGGGAAAAACAAAATATTTTCATGGGATAAGTTGAAAATGATTTTGAGGAGATGATTTTGTCCTGAGAATTATAAGCAAGAGCTTTATTTATGAATACATATCCTGGAACAAGAAGATAAATCTTTTAAAGAGTGCATTCAGGAGTTTGATTGATTATTGATTTGAAGTGATGTTCCAGAGTAAAAAATAGAAAACAATTGCAAGGTCTTTGGGTGGATTTAATGAATAAATTGCACATTTGGTAAAGTTATAACCATTATCCTCACTTGATAATGTTTTCAAGATGTCTATCAAGGTCGAAAAGGAAAATTGTACCTCAAATTCACTGTAGCTCATGAACTATAATAGAGGTACAAATTTTTATGAAGGTATTTCTTTTAATAAATCTAGTTTTGGTGAGAAGAATTTTGAAGGAACAAGATACTGTATAAAATTAAATTGAAGGCTATAGAACAACAAAAAGGGAATCCAACTCCTTTGAATGAGGGAATCAAAAGTGTTTCAAATGTCATGGGTGTGGTCATTTTTAGTCCAATTTCCCTAAAAATTGAATTATTACTATAAATTAGATTGAAGATATTGAAAAGTATATTAAATAGGATGAACATGATGATGAGGAATTTGAAAATGAGGATCATGTTGTGGAATAAGGTGATATGGGTAACATTCTTTTGCTTCGAAGAGTTTTACAAAAACAAATATTATCGAAAGAAGATGAAAGAGAAAACTTGTTCTAAACTAATTGCACCATTAATCAATGGGTGTGCATGATGATTATTGATAGTCAGAGTTTTATAAATGTTTATTCAACAACACTAGTGGAGAAATCAAATCTTCCTACCCAAAATCATCTTCAGTTATACAAATTGCAATGTTTGAATAATGGGAGCACACTCCAAGTCAACAAACAGGTTCTGATTTCATTTTCCATTGATAAGAACTATGTTGATGAGGTATTGTGTGATGTTATTCCTATGGATGCTTGTAACTTTTTGTTAGGAAGTCCTTGTCAGTTTGATAGGGAAGTGAAATATGATGGTAAAAAGAATACAGATTCTTTCTGATCTAGGGAAAATAATATCACACTTGCTCCTTTGAATTCATCCCAACCCATTCAAGAAAAATCTATTCTAGAAGTTTCCAAAGATATACTCTTTATCAATAAAGTTCAAGTGGAGAAATAAGAAAATAAGAAAAAATCACTTTTTTCTTTATTGATGATGGAAAATACATGCCCTGAGGAGAATATTCATCACCATCCATCAACTCATTCCTTGGTTGGGAAATATCATGATGTTTTTTCTAATGATCTTATATTAGGATTACCACCCTTTAGAGGCATTGAATTCCATATTAATCTTTTAATCAATGAACAAGTGATTAATAAACCATCATATTGATGTAATATTGGGGAAATAAAGGAATTGCATAAGAAAGTAGATTCATTGATGGATCTAGTCTTTATAAGGCCAAGCCTGATCCCATGTTCTGTACCAGTATTATTAGTGTTAAAGAAAGATGGTACATATCGCATTTGTATTGATAATAGAGGTATCAATAATATTACCATCAAATATAGTTATCCCATTCCATGACTCGATTATATGCTTGAGGAATTACATGGGTCATCAATTGTTTCGAATGTTGGACTTCATAAAAGATTTGAATAAAGGAAGGGGAAGTGGAAAATGGATTTCAAAACCAAAGGTGGATTGTTTGTGTGGCTGGTCATGCCATTTAGCCTCTCAAATGCTCCTAGCACATTCATGTGACTCATGAATGAGGATCTAAAACCTTTTATTGGAAAAAAGTTCTTTATTTGGGTGATATTTTGATTTACATCAAGGATGTGGAGAGCTATGCAGGTCATATTTGGTGGGTATTTAAAATTTTGAGAAAACAAAAGGTATATGGAAATATGAAAAAATATTAGTTCTTTTCAACACAATTGGTGTTTTAGGGATATGTTGTAACCAAAGAAGGCATCGTGGTGTATCAATCAAATGTGGAAGCAGTCAAGTCATGGCCACAACCAGAATCCATCACAGAAGTAAGAAGTTTCCATGGTTTGAAGTATTTTTATCATCGTTTTGTTTCTAATTTTAGCACTATCATGGAACCCATCACTGAATGCTTAAAAAATGGGAAATTTAGGTCAAAGGAAGAAAATGAATCCTTTTAAATCATTAAGAAGAATTTGTGTGAAGCACCAATTTTGGCGTTACTATATTTTGATCATGTCTTTGATGTTGAATGTGATGCAAGTGGAGTTGGGATAGGTGTTGTTATCATCCAAAAAAAGTATCCTATTGCATATTTTAGTGATAAATTGAATGATTCAAGGAGGAATTACAACACCTGTGATAAGGAATTTTATGTGATTATGATAGCCCTAGATCATTGGTCTCATTATTTGAGACCAAAACATTTTTTTCTTCATTATGAACATCATGAATTGAGGTTTATCAATGGTCAACACAAGCTAAGTTCATCGCATGAAAAGTGGGTGTAATTATTACAATCATTCTCATTTGTGTCAAAATACAAGAAGGGTCGAGATAACCTGGTGGTGGGTTCTTTGTCTTGAATCAATGCATTACTTACCATTCCATATGCCCGAATTTTTGGATTTCATCTTATGAAAGAATATTATCCGGATGATATAGAGTTAAATTATATTTTAATCCAATGTAAATATGAATTTATGGAAGATAATTCTGTACATGATGGGTTTATCTTTAAGAGAAACAGGTTTTGTATTCCGAAGGGTAAATATAGGGACTTTCTCATTCAGGATGCACATGAAGGGGGACTTGCTGGTCATTTTGGCATCAATAAAAATTTAGAGATACTAAAGGAGCATTTATACTGACCAAAGATGCAATCAGATGTCCAATAAATTCTTTCAAGATGTGGAACATGTCAAAGAGAAAAGATTGATTTAAGTAGGTAGTGTTGTGACATTTTTTCTATAATTATTTTACTCAAGGTAATGGTAGGTTCTTCTAAATTTTATCATGTTAAATAATACCATATATTGTCAGATCAGATAAATTTTCATGCTAGTTCAATATCCTTGATGTTCCAAAAAAATATTTATGTAAAAATTGAGGTTAGTTTACTGATTTGGATTGATCCTGGTTATCTGTTTACTCATTGACTTCTCTTTCTTTTTTAATGGGTTTAAGAAGTCAAAATGATTATATAATCCACTACTGGTCCTGGGGAATGGATGGATGGGTGTCTAGAGCTCGCTGGCCCCTGTGTGGAAAGGATGGGCTACTCTTGGATTGCTGGCATCCTGAAGCATTGATGGGCGGATGGTGCTTGTTGGTCCCTAGTGTGGCATGGATTGAATGCTCTGTTGGAATGGGGGGATTCAGGTTGGTGGGGTTGTTTGATGGATACTGTTGGGGAATGGTTTTTTTATTGATTCATTTTGTATTAAATTTCATTATTAATATATTTATTTTTGTTTCTAATTTTAAACATGTGTAAAAAACATATTCTTTTTAATTATTAAAACATATGTATTATATATGATAAATTAATAATTATAATATTAAATTTTACTATAAATAAAAATTTATAATTATTATTTAATTGTAATTTATAAACAAATATTATATGTTGGTAATATTATTACCAATAGAAAAATGTGTCATTAGAACCTATTACTAAACATTTTAACCAACATATATATTATATGTTGGTATTATTATAATTTCAATAGAATTATTTTATCCATCTCAAAAACATTTAGCAACAGAGTTTTTACCAATAGTTTAGTAGTAGGGACATATATGTTGGTAAAATGCTTTACCAACATAAATTGTACCTTCACCAAAAGATATGCCCCCGTTGAAAAAATTAATTTTTTTAGTGTTGTCACATGATGTTAAACTACATGGTATCTCCACAACTACATACAGATTGATTCCTGCTTTCTCAGGATTCGTAGTGACGTCTAGACCCCACGTCCTGGGATCAACTGCAAGATACTATAAGAAAATGTCTCCCCTGCATACAAATCAGACCTATGCGGGAAAGTTTTCTTCAAAACTACATTTGTCCTGATTCTTATATATGAAAGATATGTAGGAACACCAAAATTTCCATTTTGGGCCCAACCACCAAAAACTCCAAATCCTATATCTTGTGTCCAGTCACCTCTATGTGGTAGAATGAATCCTTTCCACCCATTGTTTCTCACATCGAGCATAGCTCATGTGGTATTAGGAGGTTAAGCAATGAATCCCTCACATAACCAAGGTATATCAATCCATATCAAGGTTGTCTTGGTCCTAGTAGAAAGACCTTAAATGTTACACCATGGTCCTTATCGCATGACATTAAACTGCAGGGTAGATTAAGAAATACGTGTGGTTTGATTCTCATTTTGATGAGATATGTAGTGATGCCTAGGCCTTGAATCCTAATCACAATCGCAGAGTAAAGAAAACAAAAAAGAGAGAGAAGAAATGTCCCCATATTCTGTATGTAAATACATATCTATGCAGGAGGTTTCAAGTTTGGATTCCACATTAGAGATCTATCAAGGAATCCAAATCCTCCCTATGTATGAGTCAGATCTATGTAGGGAGTTTCCAAATCCACAGACAATCACGGTCTAAGTGTTTCTTATATTCCCAGACACATCCTTTCCATTAACCAAACTATGTGCCTCAGAAAATTTTGAATCCTCATAAATCTTCCCAGCCAACGGAGATGGAGGTTAGTGTCTTGAGGACACATTTGTTTGACTATGCATAATATGCCTCGGTGATTTGGAATAAGTTTCCCATAAAAAACCTTTCAAAAAAGACAAATACATCCTTAGGAGAGGATTTTCCTACCTCTGTACACCCCAATGTCTTTCGTTCCCTATATCATTCCTCCTAATCCAAGAATCTCCAAAATCATGGTTTACACTTTCCTTCCCCTCATGTATGGGACATGTCAGAACATCGCGAACCGATTATCCTCTAGTTAATCATGGATTCTATAACAACTGGTCCTTTTCGTATGAATTTAAACTGCAAGACACCAAAGTCCTTACTTCATGACCTTAAACTACATGACCTATGTTCTAATCACAGGACATTAAAACTGCATGATGATAATAACTATGTACAGCCTGATTCCTATCCACACAGGATACGTAGCGACACCTAGATTTTTACATCCTAGTCCAACCACCCCAAAATTAAAAAAAGAACCTTTTCAGTGTATGGGACATAACTATATGGGAAACATCAAGAACTATGTGTGTCTTGATTCCCTCCCTTGTAGGATACATAGTGACACCCGATAATCATATTTTAGGTCTAGCCATGGGACATATGTGTTCCCTTTTTTACTATGTATAGGTCTGACCTAGACAAAAAAATTCTAGACACAACAAGGAGTGTTTTCCCCCATGTTACTATGTATAAAATAGATCAGCATAGTGGAGTCCAATGTGAGATTTTCCCCACTAGTGATCTCTTATTAAAAAAAACAATTCCCCACTCCCATACGTGAGCTAGATATACATGTGATAATGTAATATAAGTATGTCCTTACCATAATATGTTAAATTGCACAAACAATGTATTTTCCCAGTAAATGGGTTGGTTCTGTGTAGGGAACCTACTTACACCTATGTAGGGAAGATGTATCTATCCTTTTCTTGGAAAATTGTGAGTTGTAATTCCCCTTTCTTATTTAGGAACCCTCCTTTCACAAACCAAACTGTGTTCTCAGAAAGGTATGAATCCCCATAACATTCCATGACCAATGGAGATAGAGGTTTAGTTTCCTGGGGACACCACTATTTGACTATGAAAAATATTCCATGATGTCTCTTCATAAGTTTCCCAAAAAAAGGTCTTTCAACCAAAGACAAATTCATCCTCAATAGAGGCTTTTCCTACCTCTATATTCCCTAAGACGTTTATGTCCCATATCACTCCTTGGATTAAAAAACCCCTAGATTATAGTTTACATTATTTCCCCCTTCATGTCTAAATATGATAAAACATTCCTATCAGATTATCACAAAATGGGTGAATATTTTACCCCTTTCTTCAGAACATAGTGTTAAATACCAAACATCCTGACAGTAAGACATTAAACTAAACCACACATATCCTGGTTGCATGATGTTAAACTACACCATGCCTCAACCCTCATCTACAAAAGACAAAAACATATAAGAGTGGTATCCCATTCATTATAAATATTTATACATATGCCCTCATATTTTTCAGATATCATTCCCTTTAAAAAAATTGATCTACCTCTTGTGGTCTTAAGAAATCTGAATTTCCATAAAATTACCCAGCCATCAGAGATGGAGGGTCAGTTTCCTAAAGAAAACTATGTTTGACTATGCACAATATTCCCCGATGTCTCTGCATAATTTTCCCACAAAAAAGGTTTGTTAACTAGAGACAAATTCATTCTTAGGAGAGGCTTATCCAACCTCCATACACCCCATGACTTCCATTCCCCATATCATATTCTACACCTAGAAATCAAAAACCAGGGTCAAGAAAAATCCATCAGTCATGTATGAAAACTATTGGGACATTCTCATCAAATAAACCCTATTAGGGACCTCGTTCTGCAAATCTAGGTCAAAGCTGTTTGACTTAAAACCTCAGTAATGTTAGTCCGGTGTGCAAGACTTTAAACTACCCATGAAAAGAGACACAAAACTCGCCATAATAAAAAACTGCAAAGGGAACTCTAGGAAAAGGTTGAGTATCTGCTTACTAAACCTACACTTAATTTGGTTTAGAAAAAATATCACTCAACTAAGAGAGATACACAAATCTTATTAGGTTTAAAACCCACAAAGGGATACCTAATAAAAAGTCAAGTTGTAATCGCTAAGACCGTATCTCTGTGGACTTAGGAAAAAATTAGGGTAATACTAGAAAAGACAAAAAGTTTTAGAGTTTTCCATGTAACCCTAGAAATAGTTAAAACACACTCGCTAAGCCCGTCATATTTGGAAAAAATTAGAGCATCACATGATCATGTCAACTGGATTATCCCCGAAGATAGTTGAAATTGATATCCAATAATTGAAAATTCAAGTCATTGGAAGGAAATTTATCTTTTGAAGCATGGAAAATTGTGATCAACGAATATTGAAGGAAAATATAAAGGAGAAGAACTAGAGATAAAAATTATTCATTCCATTAAATGAAAGATGAAGGAGCATACAGATCCTAAAGTCTATCCCCGATTCTATTAAGAAAAAAAGGAAAAGAAACTTAGGGAAGAAAAAATGGTTACAACGGATCTCAGCTCACTTTGGCCAGCAAATTAACCACTGCTTGATGTGAACCATCAAAGCTCGTTTCCAAAGTTTTCCTCTGCTTAGCCTTGCTCTTGTCTATTGGATGTATTTGTCTGATAGTGGCCCTGAGATCTCAACTTATCTATCTAATAGCTTCAAGATTTTCCATTGTTGATGAAATATGTACCTTTAATATTTCAATGTGACCTTCGCATTCCCACATTTCCTTAGTTTGCGCAACCACTTGATCATGAGCACTTTCTTCCTCATTAGATAAATGGTATAGTTCAATGGAAATGTCTCGTAGAGTTTTTGTTTGATGATGGGAAGTATTAAACCAACCAAGGTCACCTTTAAGGGCATCTAAATCTTCTTGGGTGATGAAAATCTAGTGGATAAGAAGGTACATGGGTCAATAATTGAACCCACTTGAACCCAAGTCAAGGAAAAGTCAGTGAAGGCTATTTGATTGGTTAGCCATATCTGCCAATGAGGCCTCTGTAATGATGGTACAAGTCTGGATCTAGGCCTATCTTCACATGACATGGTGTTTGGCCGCGATATGGGGATTCTGATCTCAATCACCCACCGCTACTAGTATATAATATGGCAGTGAAACCAAAGAGAACATGTTTGGATCAAATAATGACTCCAAAAAGGGAAAATATTCCATCCCAACCACCCATATAGCTTTAGGAACCGGGATTATGGGATTAACATTAGCTGGTTGGGTCCCCAAGGTTTCCTCACTAGGACAAGAATTAGTAGGGATGTTGTTAGTATCGATCAAAAGGATCAGATCTTCACCACCTTAAGCAAGGTGAGGGTAGGAAGAGGATTCTCCCCTAATATGATTATATTGTTGGAGTAAAATTTGTTCTTCCATCGAAACTGGAAAGGAAGGTATCTCAAACGCAGATATAGTAGAGTTTAGCGACTTTGGTACCCTCCAAACAGCCTTTCCCAGTATCCCATCATGATAGTATTCAATCCACATTCTAGAATAATCCCAGGAAATATTAGCATAATCTCTCATGAAAGGTAAGAGAATTTAAATGCCATAATCTTCATAGGTCATCATCAGCCACAGCTATCATAATATGACTGGATTCAACTCTTGAATCTGAGGAAGGGGCAAAGGGGAAACCCATTGCATACACCCTAATTTTCGAGCAAATTTATAAGGAGCATATAATTCACAAATGGTTACTCTCTCTACTATAACAACCAAAAATCTATATAATAGAGAGGTGATATAAGAAAGCTCCTCCATGGTCCCTTCACTATTATCAACCACTATGTCGGAGGGTGTAAAGTAAGGAATAAAGTTGAAATTAGAAGAGTAACTCAAACGTTCGACAATTCCATTGATACCAAGGGATCTCAAGTGGATGTCATAAATATTAAGTAATGTTGGATGAAAGGTGGAGAGAGGAATTATAGTAGTATGCTGGTATTCATAACATAGCAGTGTTTTTCCACCCAACTATACAAGAATTAGAATGGTCTGTAGAGACGATGTAGAGGCCTTCCTTCCTACAAGTGGATCGATAGTTCATAAATATGGGCCAGATGGGGTATGGATAGGTTGATGGGGAATTATTCTACCATTACGGCCACCATTATCATAGTAAAAACCTTGACACTAGTATAAAAATATATGATGGAAAGAGTTATCTGCTAAAAACATGGAAAAGAAACCTTCCAACCTAAAATAACAGGATTCACATGGAGAAATTTTGTAACCCAATGTGGTGTATTGAACCAACTCAAGGGTAGACCAATATGAAAAATAAATTCTCCATGTTTTTTGGGTATAGTGAGTCCTACTATGGAGAACATTCAGCCTTGGACCACTGATTTGAAGAAAAAAACCATATCTAATCATCAAAAGGAATGAGCAAGCTTGAATGGAGAGGCTGACTAAGAAATATCTCTACTGTGGTTAGCAGATTCCTCACCTATGGAGATACATGTTCAATGGTTTCCCAATTATTTACAGAAGGTAGAAATTCATTATACATATTTTTTTAGGATGGGAAGTCCCCCTAATTGATACATATCCCACAAACTGATCCCGAATTCACTATGTGATAGATGGAAGGTGTTGGTGCTCGAGAACCAATGACTAATTTGTTCGGGTGGCACCTCAATCAACAAATAAATCAAAAATTAAGAAACCCATGTCTCCTGGTATAATCCAATAGCCTCCAATAATTTAGGAAATTCCATACAGTTCTGGTGCACCTATAATGCCTAAGCCCATTCATCTGAGAAGATCCCTCCAGATTACAAATCCCACATAGAGCCCCACCCACCATTGGGATTGACTCATGAGAGATTAAAAATGGGTGAATAATCTTTAATAGATGATTGAGAAGCTATATCACTACTGTTCTAGTTTCTTTGTGTGGACAGAGAACCATTCAGAATGAATACATTCTCTAAATCAGAACTATGCATAATTTTCCTTATGGAAGAAATTTTCACTTGAACGCAGTCCTAAGACGTCTTGAACCAGGAATATGAGATATTTTTGATCAAACAGTGGAAAGGGGCCTCATATTGAAGTACAAAATTATAAATTGGTAGTCTAGTTGACAAAGGGTATCATAGAAGTTCTAGAGAATGTAGGCTCCTTAGAATACTTTCCTGAAGATGATGTGGTGTCAAAGACCCTACTCAATGTTCTCAACAATGATAGTGCATCTTATGGTCACAGTTGTCAACAATATAATCATTTTATCCCTGAGATAAATCCAGTGAGTCATTTGAGATTCATCACATAATTAACAAGTATCCCATGAATCATTAGTTTGTGGAAATATTCCAATCGTGGACCGACAGTTTGTGAAACCCATTAGCCCGCGAACCATCGGTTTGTGAAGGTTCTGGCCCACAAAGCATTGGCCAGTGTAGAGATGGTTCATGTAATAATCAATCCATAAAGAATCTACCACTATCAAGAAATTAGAACTCGTCTTTTTCTGACTAAAAAATCAATTTGCGGATGTAGGAATTCAGTTTGAGGATGAGGTGGTCCGCAAAGGAGTTCAATTCGTAGAAGCCGTATGTGGTTGAAGATATGCGGGAGTGCTGAGTTCCCTAAGAAAATTGGTAAAGGAAAAACGATCTAGGCCCACTATATATAGGCATGGTACCCTCTCCCAGGTCCACCCGCATACCACAAACCAATTCAATTAGTATCACTTCCTACATTGGACTAACCTCCTCTTCATTCTGATCGGAACCCATTCTGATCGGTACCCATTTTGATGGGGGGAATTTATTGAGTCCTGAAAATTCCTCACAGAAGCATATTATATTTCCATCAATTCAGAAAAGGATGAAAAAACCCAAGGAGAAGATTTAAGGAAAATTATTCAAAGGCTGTGAAGCAAGAAGACCTCCACAAACTGCCACTCCACAAGGCATTCCACCGCTCCACGAAGCACCCACAAATGGTAATGGTGTTGGAAAAGGGTCGATCTAGAGACTCAAACAAATGAAACAAGGTCATTTTCGGAAAGAGGGGTAATTTCCACTCTGCAAATGAACTATCTCCGTGAATGAAATTGTTCACGGGGAAAGGTGGTACCATCGGTTCCCGCAAACTAAATGAAGTTGTTTTTGGGGCTAGGAGGGATTTTCATGCCCAAAAAGGGTGCCCCACTGACCAAGTTCTTTGTGGGATCCCACAAAAGATGTTCTGCAGCCCACCGTGGGGAGAGAGATTGATGCATGGAAGGAGGACCACAATTGGATGAATGAAGGAACCATGAAGACCATACCCCTTTGACCATTCCTCACAGGTATAACCCACAGCAAGGCATGAAGTAGGAACAATAATTCATTTGGTGGTCCGCGAACCAAAAACCCACTACTGATGCAATTCCCACAAAACAAAAATTAATGACCCCTTTGTGCATAGGTATCCCTCATAGAAAAATGTTGTGCAAGAAGAATGCTACCTCATGTAGCAAGATACTATGTGAGAGGAACTTGGCCCCATGTAGCAGCACACTATGCGATCTGACCCCCGGTCTGCATATCAAAATTATTTATGGATAGTCCCCCTACCTATATAGCAACACATTATGTGGAGGGAACCCTATCCCACATAAGAACATGCTATGCATAATGGGGTATGCTAGGGTGTTCTGCTCTCTAGCTCTGATCAATCCCTTCTGTAATATTGTTAGTCCCTTTGTTGGTTCCTCCACAAACCAGTCTAACAAAATCTAACCAAGGCCCCTTCCAAAGCCACTAGACATGTATGATAGGATCATTGGGCCCATCAGTGTTCCCTTTTAATTTTACATACCCATGGTAAGCAGAGTCACGTGGGTAATTCCTTCTGTAAGGTGGACCCTTGGAATGTTCCAAAGTTTACATTCCCAAGGTAACTCGGGTTTCGATCTTGGGGTACTGATGTGAACCACCTCATTCTAGGGATTGAGAGAAACCCCTGGACATTCCCATTGATGAGGACTAGTGTCGAATACTCCCTACTCTCTCAGAACCAATTTTAGTGCACTCATTCTGAGGTAAGCCCCTAACCTTTCTTGTGGGAGGTAAAACTTCTTGATCCTCTTTTCCTCAACATGGGATGTAGCTAGATAGATAATTGAACGTGACTATCCTAGTTACCAAAATATAAGTAGAGATAGGCACACTAAAAGCCATATTTCTCTTTCCCTTTGAGATCCATCACCATCTGTCAGTGGGTAGGGTAAGATCGTGCGATCATCAGATCCATTGCTTCCTCTTGTTTCTCACAAAGATCATGACTCGCGTGGGCTTAGGGGTTAGTGGAGATCATGAAATCTGCACGATCTCAGACCTCAAAAGGGCATTCTACACAGTATAAGCCCCAAAACTATACTTCAACCTTAAAAGGGCCATATTTACAATGAAGTAGCACCAAGTGGGAAGTTCCTACATGTAGGCCCTCAATCATGCCCCCTTCTGGCCCTCCTCTAAAGTGTAAGTCTCAATTTTACCGAACTACGTGGGCTTTGATTCCCAACTAACTAGGATACATAGGAAACCTCCTGAGGTCCAAATGCAATACCAAATACACCCTGATGTTCTCCAAGCCATATTCTAGGTAGGGTCACATCCATCTTAAGAGACCACCTCTCTTCCAGGTCCCCCGGTCTGCCTCAACATAAGTCCCACACCATCCTTGACCAGACACCTTTTGCCTGGACGTCATTTTTGCTTGAAGTTAAACTGCACCCTCGAGTCCTCATCGCACGACCTTAAAAGGTGATGTGTCCAGTTAAGAGAGACTAAACTATATGGGTTCTGATTCCTCTCATGAGAATACATAGGAAGCTTATACTATGGGTTAGATACTAACATCACAATAGCTCCCGTCCCCCCTGGATGATGATAAACTCCAAAGCACAATCACATGTGGCATAAAACCAACATTGTCCTAGTGAATGACCAAATAATACATGATATATCCATAAAAGGGTAACATTGATGGAGAACCTCAGATACATACAGACCCCTCTATCGATGGAGAACCTCATATACATATAGGAGATTCTAAACCCATGCATATTCATGATCAATCGTGACCTATGGGTAATTTGCGGACACATGCTTGGGAATGAACCAAAGATTTGTGAACAAATGAAAATGAGTTAAATCTATAAGAGAATCCCGAAACAGGAAATAGTTCCCCCCAAAAGGGTGTGATGAGCCCGAATTTCCATCCTCTCAACCAATGTGAGTTTTTAAGTGTCATTGGCCAAGTTACCCAATGATCTCCTACCTTTGGAAAGTAGGTCCATGAATCATGGATATAAGAGTCGTTGGACGTTTTTTGATCCAAAAAAACCCATTGAAGACCATCTGAAATTTTTTATCCAATGTTAGCGATTGCACACCATTCAACCCCATAAAATCAACTATTAAGGCCACAAAAACACCTTCGCTGAAATTAAAATGGTAATCCGATGTAAGCAATTTGATTACGAAACCTCCTTCATAATATAAAAAAGGATATACTACCCAATTCCCATAGGACCATTTCACTCCGGACCTGAGGCCAAAAAGAACCCAAAAAACCCTAAAACCCCCTAAAAACCCTAAAGACCCTAGAAAACCCCTAAAAACCCTAAAAATCCTTAAAAACCCAAAACACCAAAAAAATCATAAAAAACCCTAAAACTCAACAAAAACGTAAACAAACTCTAAAAATCATGAAAACCATAAAACCTCCTAAAAACCATAAAAACACAAAAAAAAACCCAAAAAAACCTTAAAAACGACTAAAAACTCTAAAAACCCTTAAAACCCTAAAAATGCTAAAAAAATTAAGAAACCTTAAAAACACTAAAAATATAAAAAAAATCCCTAGACCCAAAAAAAGATCCTAAAAACCGCAAAAACCCATGAAAACCCATAAAACCTTAAAAATCCATAAATTCCCTAAAAAACAGTAAAAACCATAAAAATCCTAAAAATCTACGAGAATATAAAAAAACCCTAAAAACCCTGAAAAAACTGTGAAAAGCATACAAACCCATACAACCCCTAAAACCCATTAAAACCCCTAAAAAATGAGAAAAACTGTAAACCCCCTTTAAATCCTTAAAAATGTTTAAAAAATCTAAAAAATCTTTAAAACCCTAAAAACCAAAAAAAAACCCTAAGAACAAAAAAACACAAAAACCCCTGGAAAACCCTAAAACCCCTATTAACACCTAAAAACCCTAAAAACCTACAAAATCCCTAAAACCATAAATTTTTTTAAAACCTCATAAAAACAGAAAAAACCAAAAAAAACCAAAAAACCCACTAAAAACTCTGGAAACCCTTAAAATCCATAAAACATTAAAAAAATCTAAAAAACTTTAAAAACCCTACAAAAATCCAAAAACCCCAAAAATACCATAAAAACCCTAAAGACCCCTAAAACACCTAAAACCCACTAAAAACCCTTCAAAATCTCTAAAACCCCTAAAAACACTAAAAACATAAAACCACTAAAAATCCATGAAAACTTTAAAACTCTAAAACCCCCCAAAAAACCCCTAAAAACATTAAAAACACTAAAAACCCAAAAAAAACCCCTAAAAACTAATAAAAACTCTAAAAACAATTAAAACCCCTAAAATCATTAAAAAACTCAAAAAAACCATAAAACCCATGAAAACTAAAAAAACCCTAAAAACCCAAAAGGACCCTCAAAACCATGAAAACCCCTAAAACCTTAAAAACTCTAGAAAAACCCAAAAAACCCTCAAAATCCCTCAAAACCCTAAAAACCATAAAAATCCTACAAACTCCTAAAAAACCCCTGAAAAAATAAAAAAAATAAAAAACCCTAAAAAACCCCTCAAAACCATTAAAAACACCTAAAAATCATAAAAACCCTAAAACCCATAAAAACCCTAAAAACCACTTAAAACTTTAAAACCCATTAAAACTCATAAAAAAGTTAAAATGCTCTAAAAAACGTAAAAATAATAAAATACTCAAAAAAACCCTAAAAACCCTCAAAATCACTAAAAACCCTAAAAAACCCTAAAACCCAAAAAAAATCCAAAACCCCCCCAAAAATCCATGAAAACATAAAAAATACTTAAACCTTTGAAAACCATAAAACCCCTAAATTTTTTAACAACCCATAAAAATAATAAAAAACATCCAAAAACTCTAAAAACTCTTAAAACCCCAAAAAACTGTAAAAAACTTTTAAAAACCTTAAAACCCCTGAAAATTCAAAAATACCATAAAACACAAAAACATGCTAAAAACACTGAAAACTTCTAAAACCCCAAAAATACTAAAAGTCCCTAAAAACCTTAAAAACCTAAAAACCATAAAAATCCTTAAAACCCCTAAAAATCCATGAAAACGTGAAAACCCCTGAAAAACCCCCGAAAACCATAAAATCTCTAAAAACCATAAAAACCCATATAAACCCTACTCCCACCCTAAAAACCTAAAAACCCTTTAAAACCCAAAAAAATGTTAAAAAATCCAAAAAAAACTTTAAACCCCTAAAAAACTCAAAAAACAATAAAAACACAAAATGACCATAAAACCCTGAAAATCCCTAAAAACCCCTAAACACGTCGAAATCCATAAAATCCCTAAAAACCTGAAAAACCACAAAAATATTTAAAAACCCCTAAAATTATATGAAAACGTAAAAAACCCTAAAAACCAAGAAAACCCCTAAAAACCATAGATATAAAAAACCCCCTAAAAATCCATGAAAATTTAAAAAACCATAAAAATCCTAAAAAGCCCCTAAAGACATAAAAACCAGTAAGGCACTTAAAACCCCATAAAAACCTAAAAAACCCAAAAAAAACTCTAAAACCCCTTTAAACCCATAAAAACGTTAAAAACTCTAAAAAACAATAAACACCTTAAAAAACTCAAAAAAACCCGAAGACCCAGAAAGACCCTAAAAAGCATGAAAACACCTAAAAACCCTAAAAACTCATAATACCCCTAAAATCCCTAAAAACCATAAAACCCTAAAAATTCCTATAAAACCCCCTAAAATTCCATCAAAACGTAAAAAACCCTAAAAAACCTGAAAAATCCCATAAAACCATAAAAACCCCTAAAAAACATAAAAACCCCCAAAACCCATAAAAACCTTATAACCCACTAAAAACTCTAAAAACATTAGAGCCCCTAAAAATGTTAACAAACTCTGAAAAACCTCAAAACCCCTAAAAAACTCAAAAAAACTATTAAAACTCAAAAAGACCATTAAAAACCTAAGAAAACCTGAAAAACCCTAAATACCCTAAAAATCCCCAAATACCCTAAAAAACCTGAAACCCATAAAATACTAAAAACCCCTAAAAATCCATAAAAATGATAAAAACCTTATGAACCCTTAAAATCCCATAAAAACCTTTAAAAACCTTAAAAATCCATACAAAACCCTAAAAAACAATTGTAAAATCTAAAACCCTTAAAACCCCAAAAATGTTAGAAAAACATTAAAAACCCATAAAAACTCAGAAAAACTCAAAAAAACCCTGAAACCCCAAAGAGTTTCTAAAAAACATAAAAATCCAACCCTCCCCAGAAAAACAGTCAAAGCCCTCAAATTCTCTAAAAACCCTAAAAACCCATAAAACCCATAAAAATCTTTAAAAACCCCTAAAATCAATGAAAATGTAAAAAACTCGAAAAACCAAAAATCCTTATGAAAACAATAAAACCCCCTATAATCCCAGAAAAACCCTAAAAATCCTAAAAATCACTAAAAACCCCAAAACCCATAAAACCCCTAAAATAGTTAAAAGATTATAAAAACGTTAAAACCCCTAAAAACTCAAAAACAAACCTAAAACCCCAAATGACCCTAAAACCCCGAAAAACCCCTAAAACCCCAAAATCCCTAAAAACCTAAACACCCCTAAAAACCATAAAATCAAAAAAAATCCATTAAATCCATGAAAATGTAAAAAACTATAAAACCCTGAAAACCATAAAATCATTTAAAAACCTAAAAACCCTTAAAAACTGTAAAACCCAACTAAAAACTCTAAAAACCGTAAAATCCCTGAAAATGTTAAAAACTCTAAAAAACCTTAAAAACCTAAAACCTCAAAAGAACCTAAGAAGATCCTAAAACCTAAATAGACCCTAAAAACCCCTGAAACCCCTAAAAACCATAACAATCCTAAAAAAACATCTAAAAACCATGAGAACATAAAAAACCCTAAAAACCCTAAAAACCCCCTGAAAACCATAGAAGCCCCGAAAAACCTTAAATATCCTAAAAACCAATAAAAATCAAAAAAAAATTAAAAACTATAAAGACCCTTAAAACCCCTAAAATTTTAAAAAACTTTGAAAAGCCTTAAAACCCCTAAAAACTCAAAAGAAAACCCTAAAAACCAAAAAGACCCTAAAAATCCTAAAAATCCAAAAAACTCCTAAAAACCCTAAAATCCATAAAAATCCTAAAGACCCTTAAAAATTGATGAAATCTTAAAACCCCTTAAAACCCTGAAACCCCCCTGAAAATCATAAAAACACCTAAAAACTTTAAAAACCTTAAAACCCCTAAAAACCCACTAAAAACACTAAAAACCCTTAACCCCCTAAAATTGTTAGAAAACTCTAAAAAACCATAAAACACTAAAAAACTCACCCGCCCCCCTAAAATCCCCAAAAGAGATTCGACAATCCAGTCTGGAAAAGGCTATCCTCGATTTGGTCGAGATCTTGCGGAGATTTGGCTCTTCCTTGGAAGATCTGGATTTTTCTCTTCGTCATGGCATCCGTGGTCAATGCTCTGGGAGGCGGTTCTGGTGGAGTCAAAATGGGTCAAGCTTTCACCACTGTGTCTTGGGTTTGCAGGTTCATTTTCAACTTGCTTCTTTTCATGCTGCTGTCGAACTTATGGATTTCTGCTAGTTGCTGGATGTTATGTTGGACTTTGGAGGTGCCTTATGTGCTCTTGTTGTACATTGTGGTGATGATTCTTGGTTTGGTTGTGAGTTACTGTTGATGTTGGATCATGAGCTTGCTGCAAGACTGGACCCTCCTGGGGAGAAGATGATGGTTGCTGGAAAGGGTGTGAATGGAGGCTGGTTGGGGAAAGGCTGCACTATTTACTGGTTGTTGAATTATATTTGGGAGATACTGCTTGTGGTTGTTTGGTTATTTGTTTGGTTATTTGTTGCTTCTGTGGATGAGTTAGCTATTGTGCTGCTAGTTGCTGGTTGCTGTTTTCTGGGAGGTGTTGATGGCTGCTTTTGGTTCTAGTGCTTGTGCTGTGGTTTGATGTTGTTGGGTGTGATTGGCTGTGATGTCGGATTTGGTGCTGTTGGTAGTTGGGGCTGGTTGTTTTGGACGTGTTGCTGCTGGTGTGTTGCTGTGATGGTTGGATGTGGTGATGCTGGATGCTGGTACAAGCTAGATGTTACGTGATGATGCTGCTATTGTGTCTGGTCCTTAAGCCTTTTCATTCTTGGTTTTTCTTTTTTTGGCATGGATTGTAAGGGGTTTTTGGGCATAGGTCGTTTGACCCCTCCTCTCCCTTGTCTGTTGTGTCCTCTTTTTTTCTTTCTAATAAATTGGGGGGAGGGGGGAGGCGGGAATAGCTCAACCCTCGCATCTTCCTTTCCCTTAAAACCCCTAAAAACCTATAAAAACCCTAAAAACCCACCAATAACTCTGAAAACCCCTTAAACCCTTAAAACATTAAAAAATATATATAAAACCTTCAAAACAATTATAAACTCAATAAACCCCTAAAACCCCAAAAAATAGACTAAATCCTCGAAAAATACCTAAAAACTCTAAAGACCTCTAAAAAAACCTTAAAAACCCACTAACAACTTTAAAAACCCTTTGAACCACTAAACACTCTAAAAAACCTTACAGTCCCTAAAAAAACTCTAGATGGTCCTCGATCGTGGAGGTAAGGTTTGTGTATGGCCTTTCCTTGTCATTGATCTTTCGGCCCCCCCAAATCTATGCCTGGGAGGCTTGTGGCGGCTGCTCTAGTTTTTCTGGCTCAGCGGTTGTCTCTGGCGGATGATAGGAGGGACATGGTGGCTTGGCATCTGGATTCTCACGGCTGATACAAAGATACAGGTTCACTTTCAACTCAAATATTTTTATGTCGCTGTCGAGCTTCTAGATTTTTGTTGCTTGCTGGATGATATGTTGGTATTTGGAGGTGTTGTATGTGTTCTTGTTGGCTGATGTGGTGATGTTTCTTGGTTTGGTTGTGAGCTTCTGTTGCTAGTGGATCATGAGCTTGTTGCAAGACATGATTTCTGGATAATCATGTGGTATTGCATGCGCTTGTCTTGTTCTGCTGTGGATTGGTTCTTCTCTTGGCTGTTGGTGATTTATTTCCTCTGGTTTTGCTGCTGGGTGCAATTTGATGGACTGTTGGATGTTTTATGTCTGAGATGTGATGGATTTTTTGTTCTTGTTTCTACTGGCGGTGGTTCTGGAAATGGGTGTGCTAGAAAATACTGGTGCTTTATGTTTTCTGGCTTTGGTTCTGTGTTGTTGGATATGGATCTGAATGGTGTAGAGATGCTCGCTGCTGTGGAGGCTGGTGTTTTTGGTGCTAGTGTTTTGTTGTGGTTGGTTGTGAGTCTCCTTTGTGGGAAGTTGTCGGGTGCTAGAAGGTGTACTGCTGGTCTCTGGTTACTGTTTAGCTGGAAAGTGTGGAAGGGATGTGGCTCTATGACTCTGCTTGCTGTTTTCTGGTTGTTGTTTGGCAGGGAGGTGCTGGATACTGGTTTTTCTGAGTTTTGATGCTGGTCGTTGGTTAGCTGTGAGCTGTTGGATGCTGGTTGATGTCGGATGATGGTGGTGGCTGCTTGGTTGTGTGTGTTTTTTCTTTTTTTGCTTTTCTTTTTTGATTTTTTTTTGCGTGAGTGGTAAGGGGTTTTCGAGTGTGGGTTGTTTGACCCCTCCCCTCCCTTGTCTGCTGTGTCTCTTTTTTCTTGCTAATAAATTTGGGGGGGGGGGGGGCGGGAATAGCCCGATCCTCGCATCTTCCTTGCCCCTAAACAACTCTAAAAACTCTAAAAACCCAAAAAATAACCTAAAAACCGTAAAACCTATGAAAAATCCTAAAAATAATTAAATTTTCAAAAACCCTAAAAACACTAAAAACTATAAAATTCCGAAAAAATCCCAAAAAAATCCATGAAAACGTAAAAAATCCTAAAAACCTTAAAAAACCCAGAAAACCATAAAAAACTCTAAAAACCATAAAATCCCTAAATATCCATAAAACCCCAAAACACTAAAAGAACCTAAAAACCCTAAAAAACTTAAAAAACCCCTAAAATCCCCAAAATCCCTATAAAACCCTAAAAATAATAAAATTCATAAAACCCCCCTAAAAATCCATGAATGTATAAAAAACCCTAAAAACCCTAATTGAAAACCACAAAAACTCCTAAAAACTTAAAAAACCCAAAAAACCCATAAAAACCCTAAAAACTCATGAAAAAATCTAAAAACATTAAAACCCCAAAAAATATTAAAAACCTTAAAACCCCTAAAAAACTCAAAAAAACCTAAAAACCTAGAAATACTCTAAATACACTAAAAACCCATGAAAAAACAAAAATCCTAAAAATCCATAAATCCCCTAAAACTTATAAAAAAATAAAAACCCCCTACAAATACATGAAAATGTAAAAAAAACTAAGAACCCTTGAAAATCATAAAAACCCTTAAAAACAAGAAAAAACCTAAAGCCCCATAAAAACCTAAACTCCCACAAAAACCCTAAAACCCTTTAAACCCCTAAAATGATAAAAACTCTAAAAACACTAAAAATCCTAAAAAAACCTAAAAACCTGAAAGACCCAAAAAACCCAAAAACCCTGAAAAACCTTAAAAACCCTAAACACCTAGAAAAACTCTAAAAACCCTAAAAATCCATAAAACCCTAAAAACCCTAAATAACATAAAAATAATAAAAAACCTATAAAAATCCATGAAAATGTAAATAACCAAAAAAATACTAAAAAACCTGAAAACCCCCTGAAAACCATAAAACCTCTAAAAACCTTTGAAAACCCTAAAAATCCATAAAAACCCCTAAAAACAAACAAATACTCTGAAAACCATTAAAACCACTAAAAATGATTAAAAACTCTAAAAAAATCTTAAAAGCCCTCAAAAACTCAAAAAAAACTCCATAAAACCCCAAAAGATCCAAAAAAACCCAAAAAACCCGTAAAACACCAAAACCCCAAAACCCTAAAATTCCACTAATTCCATAAAAACCCTAAAAACAATAAAATATCCTAAACACCCCTTAAATCTGTGAAAATGTAAAAAATCCTAAAAAACCTAAAAAACCTCTAAAAACCATATAACCCCCTAAAAACATAAAAATCCCTAAACACCCATAAAACACCTAAAACCCACAAAAAACATTCAAAACTATTTAAACCACTAAAAACGTTAAATACTCTAAAAATCCTTAAAAACCCAAAAAAAACCCCTAAAACCCATGGATTTTGGGGTCTTTTGGGTTTTTGGTGTGTTAGGGGGGGGGGGGGGGTCCAGGGTTTTTTTTGTGTGGGTTGTTTGGCCTCACCCCCTCCGTGTCTGCTTTCTTTTCTTTTAATAAATTTTGGGGGGCCAGGAATAGCCTGGTCTCACACCTTCCTTGCCCTATTAACCCCTGAAGCACTAAAGACCCTCAACATCCCTAAAAACCCCAAAAAACCATAAA
This sequence comes from Viscum album, assembly GCA_963277665.1. Taxonomy (NCBI): domain Eukaryota; kingdom Viridiplantae; phylum Streptophyta; class Magnoliopsida; order Santalales; family Viscaceae; genus Viscum; species Viscum album. Next base: position 1,882,884,666 of record OY728141.1, on the reverse strand, counting down.
ATCCTAAAAAAACCCTAAAAATCCCTGAATACATAAAAAAACCCTAAAAAACATGAAAAATCCCTAAAGCCCATTAAAACCCTTAAAAACCTTAAAAACCCTAAAAACCTGTAAAAATCCAAAAAAACCAGTACAAAACCATAAAAACACTTAAAACTCTAAAAAATCTAAAAAACCTAAAAACCCTAAAAATACAAAAAAAAACCCTAAAACCCAAAATGAACCTAAAAAACCTAAAAACAATAAAACCCTGAAACCCCTGAAAAACCCAAAAACCCTAAAAATACCTAAAAATCCTAAAAACTCGAAAAATCCTAAAAAACCCCTAAAAACCATGAAAACATAAAAACCCTAAAAACCCTAAAAAGCATAATAACCCTTAAAAACATTAAAAAATATAAAAAACTATAATAGCCCTAAGAAACCACTAAAAACTCTAAAAACCTTTCAAACCCTAAAAACGTTAAACAACACCCCATAAAAAACTCAAAAAAAACCCTAAAATCCCAAAATGACCCTAAAACCTCTGAAAACCCCTAAAAACCCTAAAACCCTTGAAAAACCCTAAATCCCCTCAAAATACCTAAAAACCCTAAAAACAATTGAAATCCTAAAAACCCCTAAAAACCCTTTAAAACCCCCAAAAAACTAAATAAAAATCCCAAAAAACTCAAAAGACCCTGAAACCCCTAAAAACCCTAAAAACCCTAAAAACCCACAAAATCTCTAAAAACCCTAAAAAACCCCAAAAATTATATGAATCCTAAAAAAAACCTAAAAATCCCCAAAAACCCTAGAAACCACATGAAAACCATAAAACCCCCTAAAACCTTAAAAAATCATAAAACCCCATAAAAACCCTAAAAGCCACTAAAACTCTAAAAACCCTTTAAACCCCTAAAAACATTAAAAAACACAAAAACCTCAAAAACCCTAAAAAATCATAAAAATCATAAAAACTCAAAAGACCCTAAAAACCCCAAAAACCCCCTAAAGATCCTTGAAAACCACTAAAAAACCCTTAAACCCCTAAAAAACAATGATTTCGTAAAAAACCATGAAAACCCTAAATACCTCTTAAAACCCAAAAAAAATCCTAATGACCGTAAAACACCATAAAACCCTTTAAATCCCTAAACCACCAAGAACTCAAAAAACCCTTCAAACCCCAACAAACATTAAAAACTCTAAAAAACCTTTAAAACCTTAAAGAACTCAAAAACCCTAAAACCTAAAAAAGACCCAAAAACCCATCCCCCCCCCCCTGAAAAACCCCACAAACCCTCAAAATCCCTAAAAACCCAAAAAACACTAAAAAAATTACTAAAAACCCTAAAAATGCATGAAAATGTAAAAAACACTAAAAACCCTAAAATTCCCTGAAAACTAAAAATTCCCTTAAAAACCTTACAAACTCTAAAACCCATAAAAACACTAATAAACATTGAAACTATAAAAACCCTTAAAATCCTATAAATGTTAAAAAACTCAAAAAATCTTAAAAATCATAAAAGTCGCAAAAAAACCCTAAAAATCTAAAAATGACCTAAGTACCCTAAAAACCATAAAAACACCAAAACCCCCTGAAAACCCTCAAAATCATTAAAAACCACTAAAATCCATTAAAACTAAAAAACCCTAAAACCCTGAAAACCCCTGAAAACCATAAAAACCCTAAAAACCTTAAAAAACCCTAAAGCCCAATAAAAAACCCTAGTACCCCCACTAAAAACTCTAAAAACCATTAAAACACAAAAAACGTTAAAATACTCAAAAACCATAAAACCCATAAAAACTCAAAAAAAAAACACTAAAAACCCTAAAAACCATAAATACCCTAAACCCCTATAAAACCCAAAACCCCTCAAAGTCCCTAAAAACCCTAAAAAACCCTAAAAATCATAAAAATCCTAAAAACCCCTAAAAATCCATTAAAACATAAAAACCATAAAAACCATGAAAACCACTAAAAACAATAAAAACCCTTACAACATTAATAACCCTAAAAACACATAAAACCCATAAAATCACTGAAAACTCCAACAACCCTTAAAATTGCCAAAAATTTAAAAAACTCTAAAAACCATTAAAAAACCTAAAAATTCCAAAAAAACCCTAAAAACCCAAAATACCCTAAGAACCATTAAAACCCCTAAAACCTCCTAAAAACCCTCAAAATCTTTAAAAACCTAAAAACCCTAAAAAACATAAAATACCTAAAAACCCCTAAAATCCATGAAAATGTAAAAAACCCTAAACCTATGAAAAACCCTTAAAAACCCAAAAAACCTTAATACCCAAAAACCATTAAATACTCTAAAACCCCTTAAACCACTAAAAGCATTAAAAAATTTAAAAACCTTAAAACCCCTAAGAACTAAAAAACCCTAAAACCCCAAAGAGAACCTAAAGACCCAGAAATACACTAATAACCCTAAAACCCCTAAAAACACTAAAAAACGTCAAAATCCCTACAAACCATAAAAATCATAAAAATACAAAAAAGAACTAAAATTCCAAGAAAATGTAAAAAACCCTAAAAACCCAAAAAACACCCTTAAAAACATTAAAACCCCTAAAACCTTAAAAAATCCTAAAAACCCATAAATAAACCCCAAAACCACTAAACACTAAAAAAACGATCACACCCCAAAAAACTCTAAAAACACTTAAAAACCCAAAAGAACTCAAAAAAACCCTAAAACCTCTGAAAACCCTAAAAATACTAAAACCCTAAAAATCCACAGAACCCCTAAAAATCCTTTGAAACCTCAAAAAACCCTAAAAGCCCAAAAAATTCTAAAACCCCCTAAAAATCCATGAAAAAGTAAAAAAAACTAAAAACCTAGAAAAAACCCTAAAAACCATAAACACCCCTAAAACCTTAATGAAATCTAAAAACCCATAAAAAACCATAAAACCCATAAAAATGATGAAAACCCTTAAACCCAAAAAAAACTCTAAAAACCTTAAAAACCATAAAAAACTCAAAAACCCCCCTAAAACCCTAAAAAACCTTAAAAATCCCAAAAAATCAAAAAAACCCTCAAAATACCTAGAAACCTTAAAAAACCCTAAAACCTATAAAAAACTTAAATAATCCATAAAAATCCATGAAAATGTAAAAAACCCAAAAACCATTAGAAACTATAAAATCCTTTTAAACCACTAAAAACATTAAACAACTCTAAAAACCATAAAAACCATAAAAATATCAAAAAAACTTAAAAACCCAAAATGACCCAAAAAACCCTTAAAACCCTAAAAACCCTTGAAAAAAACTTAAAACCCTCAAAAGTCCTAAAAACCATAAAATCCTAAAAAACTCCAAAAAAATCCATGAAAACATAAAAAACCCTAAAAACCTTGAAAAACCCATGAAAACCAAAAAACCCTGAAAACCCTTAAAAACCATAAAACCCCTAAAACCACTAGAAACTCTATAAACCCTTTAAACCCTTAAATACTCTAAAAAACATTAAAAAACCAGAAATATCAAAACAACCCTTGAAACCCCAAAAGAGCCTAAAAAAACTAAAAACCCATAAAAACCCCTGAAAACCCCTAAAAAGCCTAAAAGTACCTAAAAACCCTAAAACCCTAAAAACCAAAAAAAATCCTGAAAACCCCTAAAAATCCATCAAAATACAAAAAACCCTAAAAACCATTAAAAACCCTAGAAAACCATAAAAAACTAAAAACCTCAAAGAACCATAAAAAACTAAAACCCCCTAAAAAACCTAAAAACTCATAGAACCCCTAAAAACATTAAAAACTCTAAAAAACTTTAAAAACACTAAAAAACTCAAAAAACCCTAAAAACCCAAAAGACTTTAAACCCCCTTAATCCCCCTTGAAAACCCATAAAAACACTAAAATCCCTAAAAACCGTAAAAAACATAAAAATCCTTAAAAACCCCTAAAAATCCATGAAAATGTAAAAAACCCTAAAAAATTTCTGAAAACCATAAAAACCCCTAAAACTCTAAAAGCCCCTAAAAACCCATAAAAACCCTAAAAAACCACTAAAAAAATCTGAAAACCCATAAGCCTCTAAAAACGTTAATAAAACTCTAAAAAACCTTTAAAACCTCTAAAAACACAAAAAATTCCAAAAAAACCCTAAAACCCCTGAAAACCCATAAAACCCCTCAAAATCCCTTAAATCCCTAAAAACAATAAAAATCCCAAAAAACCCTTAAAAATCCAAGAAACTTAAAACCCCTAAAAACCTTTAAAAACTCGTGAAAACCATAAACACCCCTAAAAACCATAAAAAACCCTAAAACCCCACAAAAACCCTAAAAACCACTAAAAACTCTAAAAACCCCAAAAAGCGTTAAAAAACCTTTAAACCCACAAAAATCAAAAAACCTAAACACCAAAAAGGACATAAAAACACTGAAAAACCGTGAAAACCCCTACAACCATTGAAAAACCTAAAACCCTCAAAATCCCTAAAACCCCTAAAAACACTAAAAACCATAAAAATTAGAAAAAAACCCCTAAAAATCCAGGAAAACATAAAAAATCTTAAAAACCTTAAACCCGCCCTGTAAAACACCAAAAATCCCAAAAACCATAAAAAACCCTAAAACTCCATAAAAACCAACTAAACACTAAAAACTCTAAAAACTCTTAAAACCTCTAAAAACGATAAAAAACTCTAAAAAACCATAAACACCTAAAAATATCAAATAAAACACCAAAACCCAAAAAGATCCTAGAAACCTTGAAAACCACTAAAAACACATGAAAACCCCTAAAACCCTGAACATCCCTAAAAACCCGAAAAAATCCCTGAAAACCATAAAACCCCATAAAAATCAATGAATGCATAAAAAACCCTAAAAACCCTGAAAAACCCCTAAAACCCATAGAACCCTAAAAAACCACCAAAAACTCTAAAGCCCCTTAAAAACACTAAAAATATTAAAAAACTCTATAAAACCTTAAAAATCGTAAAAAATTCAAAAAAACCCTAAAACCCCAAAATGACCCTAAAAATCTCAAAATCTCCTAAAAATATTAAAAACACCTAAAAACCCCAAAACCCCTCAAAAACCCCTAAAACCCCTAAAAACCATAAAACCATTAAAAACTACTAATAATCTAAAAAACCAAAAAACCCTAAAAAACTCAAAAAACCTAAAAATCTAAAAAAGACCTTACGAATTCTGAAAACACTAAAAACCATAAATATCCAAAAAACCCCTAAACATCCATGAAAATGTAAAAAATCTTAATAACCCTGAAATCAATAAAAAACTCTATAAACCTTAAAAACCCCTAAAAACCCATAAAAAACCATAAAACACGACTAAAAACTCTCAAAAACACTTAAAACCCCAAAAATGTTAAAATACTCTAAAAACCTTAAAACCCCTAAAAACTAAAAAATCCTTAAAACCCAAGAAAACCCTTAAAAACCCTAAAAAATCTAAAACCCCCTTAAAACCATAAAAACCCTCAAAATCCCTAAAAACCCTAAAAACAATAAAAACCATAAAAATCCAAAAAAATCTAAAAAACCCTAAAAACCATGAAAACCATAAAACCCTTAAAAATTTTGAAAAACCACTAAAAACTCTAAAACCCCTTTAAACTCATAATTTTTTTAAAAAAACTCTAAAAAACCATAAAACCCCTAAAAACTCAAAAAAACTCTAAAACCTAACACACCCCTAAAAACCCTGAAAAATCCTCAAAACCCAAAAACCATCAAAATCCCTAAAACCCCAAAAAAGTTAAAAACTATAAAAATCCCAAAACCCCTAAAAATTGATGAAAATGTAAATAACCCTAGAAACATTGAAAAAACCCTAAAAATCATAAAAACCATTAAAACCTAAAAAGAACCCAAAAAACCCAAAAAACTCTAAAAACTTGAAAAACCGTTAAAACCCCTAAAAATATTTAAAACTCTAAAAACCTTCAAAACCCTAAAAAACTCAAAAAAAACCCAAAAACCAAAAAGACCCTAAAATCCCTAAAAACCCTAAAAACACTTAAAAACCCGAAAAAACCATCAAAATCCATATAAACCCTAAAAATCATAAATTTTTTTAAAAACCCCTAAAAATACATGAAAACATAAAAAAAACCCTAAAAACTGAATAACTCCTAAAAACCTTAAGAACCCTAAAAAACCTTAAAACCCCTAAAAACCCTAAAAACCACTAAAACTCTAAAACCCTTAAAACCCCTAAAAACGTTAAAAAAATATAAAAAATCCTAAAAACTCAAAAAACCCTAAACATCTAAAAGACACTAAAAAAACAGAAAACCCCTAAAAACCCTAAACCTCCCATTAAAACCCTAAAAGCCTCAAAATCCCTAAATACCTGAAAATTCCTAAAAACCATAAAACCCCCCAAAAACCTTAAAACCCATAAAAATGCATAAAACAACTAAAAACTCTAAAAACCCTTTCTAACACTAAAAATGTTAAAAATCTCTAAAAATATTAAAAACCCTAGAAAACTTTGAATACTCTTAAAACCCACAAAAGTTCCTAAAATCTTGAAAATCCCTAAAGATCCTAAAATTCTAAAAATACTCTAAATCCATAAAACCCAAAAAAACTCTAAAAACCATAAAAATCTTAAAAACCACTAAAATCCATAAAAACATAAAAATCCAAAATACCCTGAAACCCTAAAAGCCATAAACCTAAAAAATCCCTAAAACCCCATAAAACCCCAAAACCCACAAAAAAATAAAAAAAAATCCTTAAACCCCCAAAAAACATTAAAAACACTCAAAAACCTTAAAACCATAAAAAAACCATAAAAACCCAAAATCCCTAAAAATTGTGAAAATCCCTAAAAACACTAAAACCCCTAAAAAACTCTAAAGTCCCCTGAAAACCACTCAAATCCATAAAACCCCAAAAAAACATAAAAATCATAAACCCCCTAAAAGTCCATGAACATGTAAAAACCACTAAACCCCCTGAAAAACTCTTGAAATCCATAAGACACATAAAAACCATAAAAACTAAAAAACGCATAAAACACGAAGAACCCATAAAAAACTCTAAAACACATAAAACCCATAAAAACACAAAGAAAACCCAAAACCCCAAAAAACCCAAAAAACCTCTGCAAAACCGTAAAAACCGTAAAAACCCATAAAAAACCTAAAAAACCTAAAAACCCAAAAAACCATAAAAATCCAAAAAAACACCTAAAAATCCATGAAAACATAAAAAACCTTAAAAACCCTACAACCCATAAAAACCCAAAACCACGAAAAACTCTAAAAACCCTTAAAACCCTAAATACGTTAAAAAGCTCTAAAAACATAAAAACCCATAAAAACACAAAAAAAACCCCCCTAAAAACTAAAAAGGGCCCAAAACCCCCTTAAAATGTTAAAAACAACCAAAAACCCAAAAAACCCAAAAACCCCTCAAAACCCGAAAAACCCCTAAAAACCATAAAAATCCTAAATAACCCCTAAAATCTTAGAAAACATAGAAAACCCTTAAACCCTTGAACTCCCCTTAAAACCTTACAAACCCAAAAACCCCATAAAACCCTAAAAACCAATAAAAAAACTAAAAACCCTAAAAGCCCCTAAAAATGTTAAAAAACTCTAAAAAACCCAAAAAACCATAAGACCCATAAAAGACCCTAAAAACCCTCAAAATCCCTAAAACTCGAAAAAATCCTAAAAACTAAAAAAAAGACCCCTGAAAAACCCATGAAAACCATAAAAGCCTTTAAAGAGATTAAAGAACCCCTAGAAACTCATAAAAACCACTAAAAATCAAAAAACCATTTAAACCCATAAAACGTTAAAAAACTCTAAAAAAACCTTAAAACCCCTAAAAAACTCAAAAAACCCTAAAAACTCGAAGAGATCCTAAAAACCTTGAAAACCCAAAAAAACCCTCAAAATTCTAAAAAACACTAAAATACCCTAAAAAACATAAAAATCTTAAAATATCCCAAAAATCCATGAAAATGTAAAAAAACCCAGAAAAACTCCGGAAAACTATAAAACACCTAAAAACATTAAAAAACAATAAAAACCCATAAAAACCATAAAAACCTTAAAAAACCACTGAAAACTCTTAAAACCCCAAAAAATGTTAAAACGCTCTAAAAAATCTTAAAAACCACAAAAAAACTGCAAAAACCCTAAAAACCCCTGAAAACCCCTAAAGACCCTAAAAAACTCTGAAAACCCCTAAAAAACCTCAAAATCTCTAAAAACCCAAAAAACACAAAAAACCCAAAAAAACATAAAAATCCTAAAAGACTCCTAAAATTCCATGAAAACATAAAAAACCCTAAAACCCCTGAAAAAACAATGAAAAACAAAAAAGCCCTAAAAACATTAAAAAACCTAAATATCCAAAAAACGCCTAAAAACTCTAAAAACATTTAAACCCCTAAAACGTTAAAAAACTCTAAAAAACCATAAAACCCAAAAAACCCAAAATGACCCCAAAAACCCTGAAAACCCATAAAAACCTAAAACCCACTGAAAAAAACCCTAAAACCCCTCAAAATCCATAAAAACACAAAAAACCCATAAAAACCATAAAAATATTAAAAAACCATAAAAACCCATGAAAACGTAAAAAACCATAAAAAACCTAAAATACACCTGAAAGCCATAAAACCCCCGAAAAACCATAAAAACTCTAAAAACACAAAAAACCCTAAACACCCAAAAGACCCTAAAGCCTTGAAAAACCATTAAATCCCTAAAAACCCCTAATAAACCCTAGAAACCCTCGAAATCCCTAAAAACCCTGAAAACCCCTAAAAATTATAAAATCCTGAAAACTTGAAAAACCCAAAAAACACTAAAAAACCCTTGAAAACCATAAAAACCCTTAAAAGCCCTTAAAACTATAAAAACTTATAAAAAGGCTAAAAACCCACTAAAACTCTAAAAACCCATTAAAATACCAAAATGTTAAAAACACTAAAAAAGTTAAAAACCATAAAAAATCAAAAAAAACCCTAAAATCCCTAAAATCCCTAAAATCCCTAAAACCCTAAAAACCCTAAAAACCATAAAACCATAAAATCCTAAAAAAAACCTAAAAATCCATGAAAAAGTAAAAAACCCTAAAAACCCTGAAAACCCCTGAAAACCATAAAAACCCCAAAAAACATTTAAAACCCTAAAAACTAAAAAAAACCCTAAAACCCACTAAAAATTCTAAAAACACTTAAGACCCAAAAAAACATTAAAAAACTCTTAAAAACCATAATACCCTAAAAAACTCAAAAAAAATCCTAAAACCCCAAAATAACCTAAAACCCCCCAAAACCTCTAAAAATCCTAAAACCTCTAAATATACATGAGAATGTAAAATACCCTAAAAACCCTTAAAAACCACTAAAAACAAAAAAACCCCATAAAACCTTAAAAACCCTTAAAAACCTAAAAACGCTAAAAACCACTAAACACTCTAAAAACACTTAAAACGCTAAAAAATTAAAAAACTGAAGAAAACCCCCTAAAAACCCAATAAGACCCTAAAACCCTAAAAATCCATAAAACCCCTTAAGACCTCGAAAATAACCAAAAAACCTCAAAATTCGTAAAAACCCTAAAATCTGTAAAAACCATAAAAATCCTAAAAAACCACTAAGAATCCATGAAAACGTAAGAAAACCTAAAACCCTAAAAAATTCCTAAAAACATTAAAAATTTTAAAAACCCATAAAACTCATTAAACCAAATAAAACTCTAAAACCCTTTAAACCTCTAAAAACGTTAAAAAACCCTAAAGAAACTCCTAAAAACCTAAAAAAACCCCTCAAAACCCAAAAGACCCTAAAACCCCTAAAAAACACTAAAACCTCTAAAACCCCCCCAAACCCCAAAAAACACTCAAAATCCCTAAAAACCAAAACAAACCATAAAAACCATAAAATTCCTAAAACCCCCTAAAAATCCATTAAAACGTAAAAAACCCTAAAGAACCTAAAATCCCCCTAAAAACCATAAAAACCACTAAAACCGTTTAAAAACCCTAAAAACACATAAAATCCATAAAAACCACTAAAAACTCTAAAAATCCGTAAAACCCCTAAAAACATTCAAAAACTCTAAAAACCCTTTTAAAACTTTAAAAAACCTAAAACCCCAAAAGACCCGAAAAACTTGGGAACACCCTACAAACGTTTGAAAACCCCTTAAACCTCTCAAAATCCCTAAAAACCCAAAGACTCCAAAAACCAAAAAAAATCTTAGAGCACCCTTAAAAATCCAAGAAAACATAAAAAAACCTAAAATCCATGAGAAACCACTAAAAACTATAAAAACCCATAACAACCGTAAAAACCCTAAAAACCTCAAAAATCCATAAAAACATTTAAAAACCTATAAAAACCCTAAAAACACTAAAAATGATAAAAGACTCTATGAATGTTAAAAAAAATAAAAACCCTAAAATACCCTAAAAAAATTAAAAAAACCCTAAAGACCCAAAAGACCCCAAAAACCCTGAAAAAAATATAAAAACCCTCAAACACTAAAAACCCTAAAATCCCTAAAAAGCCTGGAAAACCCCTAAAATCCCTAAAAATCCCAAAAATCATTAAAAACCCTAAAAACCCTAAAAATCCTAAAAACTCCTAAAAATCCATGAAAAAATAAAAAACCCAAATAACTCTAAAAAACCCTTGAAAACCATAAAACCTGGAAAACACTAAAAAACCATAAAAAAACCTAAAAAAAACCTAAAACCCACCAAAGACTCTAAAAACCTACAAATCCCCTAAAATGTTAAAAAATTCCCAAAAACCTTAAAACCCCTAAAAACACAAAAAAAAAATACTAAAAACTTAAAAAGGCCCCAAAAGCCCTAAAAAACCAAAAAAACCCAAAACCCATAAAAATACCTAAAACCCCTAAAAACCATAAAAATCATTAAAACCCTCTAAAAATTCAAGAAAATGTGAAAAGTCCTAAAAACCATAAAATCTCCTAAAAACTTTTAAACCCCCCAAACCCCATAAATCCATAAAAACAACCAAAAAATCTAAAAAACCTTAAAACACATAAAAATGATAAAAAAACTCTTAAAACCCCTAGAAAATCTAAAAAGATCATAAAAACCCCCAAAACCAAAAAGACTCAAAAAAATACAAAAACCCAAAAAACCCTTGAAAACCCCTAAAAATCCTCAAAATTCCTAAAAAACAAAAAGAAAACTAAATGCCATAAAATTCTTTAAAAACCCCAAAATAATCCTTGAAAATGTAAAAGACACTAGAAACCTTGAAATACCCTAATAAGCAAAAAAACCCTAAAACACATAAAAAACCTTTAAAACCTTAAAAATCCATAAAAATCTATAAAACCGTAAAACCTACTAAAAATTATAAAAACCCTTAAAACCCCTAAAACATTAAAAAACTTTAAAAACCCTAAAAACTCAAAAAAACGCTGAAAACCCCAAAAGAATAAAAAACCCTAACAACCTCTAAAACCCTAAAAACACTTGAAAACCCCTAAAACCCCTAAAAATACCAAAAAACCTTAAAAACTGTAAATTCCATAAAAATCCTAAAAACCCCTAAAAATCCATGAAAATGTAAAAAACCCATAAAACCCCTATAAAATCCCAAAAACCCATAAAAACCCTAAAATCCATAAAAGAACCTAAAAAACCATAAAAATAACTAGAAAAATCCAAAAACAGTCAAAAAACCTAAAAATGTTAAAAAACTCTAAAAACCTTAAAACATTAAAAAACTCAAAAAAAACCTGACAACCAAAAATGACCCTAAAAACCATGAAAAACCCTAACACTCCCTAAAAAAACCTAAACCCTCCCAAAATCCTTAAAAACCCTTAAAACCATAAAAATCCTAAAAGACCCCTAAAATCCTTGAAAATTTGAAAAATCCTAAAAACCTTGAAACCCATAAAAACCCATAAATACCTTAAAAAAATCCTAAAAAAATTTAAAAACATACAAAACAACTAAAAACTCTAAAAACTCTTAAACACATGAAAATGTTAAAAACTATAAGACTTCAAACCCCCTAAAAACACTAAAACCCCCCCTAAAAACCCAAAATACCAAAAAAACCTTGAAAACCCCTAAAACCCCTAAAAACCCATGGAAAACCATAAAACCCCCCAAAAACACAAAAATCAATAAAAACCCCTATAAACCATAAAAATCCAAAAAAACACTAAAATGATATAAAAACATAAAAACCCCTTAAAACCCTAAATGTCACTCACACCTATAGGGAGGAGAACATGGTGGAAGTGAGCTGTCCAAAAGAGCAATTGTGGACAAAAGCTCGATGTGGTCCTTTGTCACCCCACATTTCTACTCATCCCATGTGGACTCATATATGAAGGGTGATCTTTACACCCCTATTTGTAAACCTCCCATATAATGCTTTGTTATTATTTTAATGTATCTTTGGGGGACCAGGATTGTTTGGTCCTGCACCCTTCTTACCCTAAAAAATCCATAAATACCCTAAAACCCCTAAAAACTCTAAAAAACTATAAATACCATAAAAACTAAAAAACCCCTAAAAACCGAAAAAGAACCTAAAAATCCTAAAACCCCATAAAAACCCAAAACCCATGAAAACCCCTAAACCCCCTCAAAATCCCTTAAACACTAGAAACTATAAAAATCCAAAAAACCCTAAAAATCAATAAAGACTTAAAAACCCCTAAGAAACCATGAAAAGACCATGAAAAACATAAAACACCTAAAAACCTTAAAAATCCATAAAACCCCATAAAAACCTTAAAAACTACTAAAAACTCTAAAAACCCTTAAAGCCCCTAAAAACGTTAAAAACTCTGAAAAACCATAAAAACCTAAAAAACTCAAAAAACCCCCAAAACCCAAAAAGAATAAAAAACATCAGAAAACACCTAAAACCCGTAAAACCCTCAAAATACCTAAAAATCCTAAAAGACGTAAGACCATAAAAATCGTAAACAAGTTAAAAAGACCATGAAAAAATAAAAAATCCTAGAAACACTAAAGAACTCCTGGAAACTATAAAATCCCTTAAAAACCTTTTAAAACCCTAAAATACATAAAACCCACTAAAAACTCAAAAAACCCATAAAACCCCCAAAATGTTAAAAAACTCTAAAAAACCTTCAAACCCCTAAAAAATAAAAAAAACCTTGAAAACCACTAAAAACCTTGAAACCCCCTAAAAACCCTAAAACCCCTCAAAATCACTAAAAACCATAAAAATACCTAAAAACCATTTAAACCCTAAAAATACATCAAAATGTAGAAAAACCACAAATCTTAAAAAATCCCTGAAAACCCTAAAAATTCCTAAAAACCTTTAAAAACCCATAAAAACACTAGAAAACCACTAAAAAAAATCTAAAAACCCTTTAAACCCCTAGAAAAGAGAGAAAACCTTATAACCATAAAAAACTCAAAAAACCCATAAAAACAAGAAAGACCCTAAAAAACCTAAAAACCCCTAAGAACCCTAAAAACCCTTGAAAATCCCTAATCACCCTCAAAATCCCTAAAAACATAAAAACCCTAATAACCTAAAAAACATGAAGTCCTAACAAACCCCTAAAAATCCTTGAAAACATAAAATACCCTGAAAACCAAAAAAAACATAAAAACTCCTAAATTCCTCATAAACCACTAAAAATAATAAAAACCCTAAAAAAATCTAAAAACCCTTAAAACCCCTAAAAATGTTAGAAAAATCTAAAAACCCTTAAAAACAAAAAAACCCAAAAAAACACTAAAACCCCAATATGACCTTGAAAACCCTAAAAAACCCCTAAAAACCCTGAAAAAACCTGAAAAACAAAAAAACCCACAAAATACCTAAAAACCCTAAAAACCCAAAAAATCCTAAAAAGCCCCTAAAAATCCATGAAAATATAAAAAACCCTAAAAACCTAAAAAACCCCTAAAACATTAAAAAACCCATAAAACCCCAAAAATTAGAAAAACCCATAAAATAATTAAAAAAATATAAAAAACAATAAAAACCCTAAAACCTCAAAAAATCCTAAAAACACAAAAGTCCCTAAAATCCCTAAAACCCTAAAACCCCCAGAAAACCCTCAAAATCCCTAAAATCCCTAAAAACCATAAAAATCCTAAAAAACCCATAAAAATCCATGAAAACATAAAGAACCCTAAAACCCTCTAGAACCCATAAAACCCCTAAAAATATAAAAAACCCTAAAAACCCATATAACCCCTTAAAACCTCAAAAAACTATAAAACCCATTAAAACCCAAAAAATTAAAAACCCTAAAACCCTAAAAAAATCAATAAATCCCTAAAAACTCAAAAAACCCCTAAAACCCATAAAAATTACTAAAAACCATAAAAATTATCCAAATCACTAAAATCCATAAAAACACTAGAAACCATAAAAATCCTAAAACCCCAAAAAATCCATCAAAATGTAATAATCCCTAAAATTCCTAAAAACCCCTGAAAACCATAAAACCCCTGAAAGCATTAAAACCCCCTAAAAACCCATAAAATCCCAATAAAACCACTAAAAATTCTAAAATCCCTTTAAAAATCTAAAAACGTTAAGAAACTCAAAAAAACCTTAAAAACCTAAAATCTAAAAAAACCTAAAACCACTAAAAATCCTAAAAACACATGAAAACCCCTTAAAATCCTCAAAATCTTGAAAACCCCTAAAAACCATAAAAATCCTAAAAAACCCCTAAAAATCAATGAAAAAGTAAAAAAACCTGAAAACCTAAAAATATTAAAAAACCCTCAAAACCCATAAAAACCAAGGAAACCCCAAAAAACCACTAAAAACTCTAAAAACACTTAAAACCCAAAAAAATGTTAAAAAATCTAAAAACCCTTATAAATCATAAAAAAAACCCTAAAACCCCAAAATTCCTTAAAAACCCTGAAAACCCCTAAAATCCCTAAAATCCCCCAAAATCCAAAACCCCCCCCCAGAAACCATAAAAATCCTAAAAATATATGAAAACATAGAAAACCCTAAAACCCTATAAAAACCCCTAGAAACCATAAAATCCTCCGAAAAACCTAAAAACCATATAAAAACCATAAACCCCAAAAAACTCTAAAAACCCTGAAACGATAAAAAATGCTGAAAACCTTAAAAACCCTAAAAATCCAAAAGAAACCCTAAAAACCCAAAAAGAACCAAAAAACCCAAAAAAACCTATAAAAACACCAAAAACTACTAAAAACTCATAAAACCACTCAAAATCCCTAAAACCCTAAAACCCCATAAATCCATAAAAATCCTAGAACCCCCCTAAAAATCCCCAAAAATTTTAAAAACCCTAAAAAACCCAGAAACCATAAAACCCCTAAAAACGTAAAAAACCCATAAAAAACTCAAAACCACTAAGATTTATAAAAACATCAAAACACCTAAAAATGTTAAAAAAATATAAAAAACCTGAAAAATCCTAAAAAACTCAAAAAAACACCAAAAAACTCAAAAAAACCCATAAAAACCCAAAGGACCCTAAAACCACCCTAAAAATCCCTAAAAACGTAAATACCCTAAAAACCATGAAAAATCCCTGAAAATCCAAAAAACCCTTAAAATCCTTAAAAAACCTTATAACCCATAAAAACCCTAAACCACCAAAAACTATAAAAATCCCTTAAAACCCCCAAAAAATGTTAAAAAACTATAACAAACCAAAAAAACCCCTAAAAACTCAAAAAAACCCAAAAAATCTCAAAAAGACCCTAAAAACCCAAAACACATAAAAAGACCCTAAAACCCGCCAAAATCTCTAAAAACCCTAAAAATCACTAAAAACCCTAAAAATCACTAAAAACAAAAAAATCCTAAAAATTCACAAAAAGGTAAAAAACCCTAAAAACACTGAAAATCCCATGAAAACCAAAAAAACCTTAAAACCCATAAAAAACCCTAACAAATCATAAAAATTCTAAAACCCACTAAAATCTCTAAAAACCATTAAACCCCCTAAAAATGTTAAAAAAGTCTAAAACCCCTAAAAACTCAAAAAAAACCCTAAAAACTCAAAAAAAACCCTAAAAATTCAAAAAAACCCCTAAAAACTCAAAAAGGCCCTGATACCCTGAAGAAAACTAAAAACACCTGAAAAGACATAAAAACCCTCAAAATCCCTAAAAACCCTAAAATGTGCTAAAAACCATAAAAATCAAAAAAAAACCCACTAAAATCCTTGAAAACATAAAAAACCCTAAAAACCCTGAAAACCTCATAAAAAATAAAAAACCCCTAAAAACTCCCAAAACACCCTAAAAACTATGAAAAACCCTAAAAACCCCTAAAACCCCTCAAAATCCCTAAAAACCCTAAAAACCCTAAAACCCAAAAAATCTTAATCAACCCTCAAAATCCATGAAAATGTAAAAAACCCTAAAAACTGTTAAAAACCACTGAAATCCATAAAACCCCCAAAACCAAGAAAACCCCATAAAGACCCAAAAATACTAAAAAGTGTAAAAACACTTAAAATCACTAAAAACATTAAAAAACCTTAAAACCCCTAAACTCTCAAAAAAATCATAAAAACCCAAAGAGACCCTAAAAACCCTAGAAGCCCCAAAACCCCCAAAAAACACCCCGAAAACCCCGAAAACCCCTCAAAATGCCTAAAAACCCTAAAAACCCTAAAAACCATAAAAATCCTAAAAAACCCCTAAAAATCTATGAAAATGTAAAAAACCATTAAAACCTTAAAAACCAATGAAAGCTATAAAAACCCCTAAAAACATAAAAACCCATAAAAATCCAAAAAACCCACTGAAAATTCTAAAATCCCTTAAAACCCCAAAAAACTTTAAAAAACTCTAAAAACCTTTAAACTTTAAAAAACTTATAAATAACCCCTAAAACCCCCAAAAGACCCCACATACCCTGAAAACCCTGAAAACCCCCTAAAAATCCACAAAATCCCTAAAAACCTAAGAAAACCCTAAAAACAATAAAAATCCTCAAACCCCCCTAAAAATCCATGAAAACATAAAAAACCTAAACACACTAAAAAAACCGTGAAAACCATAAACCCCCCCAAAACCATAAAATCCTTAAAAACGCATAAAAACCCAAAAAACCACTAAAACCCCGTAAAACCCGAAAAAGTTAAAAACTCTAAAAATCATTAAAACCCTAAACACTAAAAAACCCATAAAATCTCAAAAAAAACTCTAAAAAATCTTTAAAACCCTAAAGACTAAAAAACCCCTAAAAACACAAAAAAACCCAAAAACACTGAAAAAACCTAAAAACCATGAAAACCACTAAAAAACATAAAAACACTAAAGCCCCTAAAAACACCAATAACCATAAAAATCCAAAAAACACCTAAAAATCCATGAAAATGTAAAAACCTTGAAAAAACCCTGAAAATCATAAAACCCATGAAAAACCTTAAAAATCAAAAAAAACCCATAAACCCCCCAAAACCACTAAAAACTATAAAAACAACTAAAAACTCTAAAAACCCTTTAAACCCCTAAAATGTTAAAAAAACTCTAAAAACTCTAAAAACCCTTAAAAAATTCGAAAACACCATAAAACCCCAAAAGACCCTAAAACCCCTAAAATACCAAGAAACTCTAAAACCCCTCTAAATCCTGAAAAACCCAAAAACCCATAAAAACCATAAAATCCTAAAACCCCCTAAAAATACATGAAAACGTAAAAAACCCTTAAAACCCCTAAAAACCTTAAAACCCCTAAAAAAATTAAAAAAACTCTAAAACCACTCTAAAAACAATAAAAACCCTTGAAACCCATAAAAATGATAAAAAAACTCTAAAAACACTTTAAACCCTAAAAAATCAAAAAAATAATGCTAAAAACAAAAAATGATCCTAAAACCCCTAAAACCCCTCAAAATCCCAAGAAACCCCCAAAATCTCTAAATCCCTAAAACCCTAAAACCCTAAAAACCATAAAAATCCTAAAAAACCCCTAAAAATCCATGAAAACATAAAAAAACCCTCAAAACCCTTAAAACCCTTAAAACCACTAAAAACCCTAAAAACCCATAAAAACCGTAAAAACCCTAAAACACTAAAAATCACTAAAAACTCTCAAAACCCTTAAAACTCCAAAAAACCTTAAAACTGCTAAAATCTTTAAAAAACTCTAAAAAACTCTAAAAAACTTAAAAACCCTAAAAAACTAAAATAAAACCCTAAAAACCAAAAAAGAAAATAAAAATCTTGAAAAATACTAATAAAATAAAAAACTCCAAAAAAATCCAAAAACCATTAAAATCCCTAAAAACCCTAAAAATAAGAAAACAATAAAAAATCCTAAACCCCCCTAAAAATCAATGAAAATGTAAAAAACCCTAAAAACCATGAAAACCCCCCTAAAAACCATAAAACCCCTAAAATCCTTAAAAACACTAAAAATCCTTAAAAACATTAAAAACCACTAAAAACTCTAAAAACCCATCAAACCTCAAAAAACGTTAAAAATTATAAAACATTAAAAACACTAAAAAATCAAAAAAACCTACAACTACAAGACACCTTAAAAGTCATGAAAACCCCTAAAAACACTAAAAACCTTGAAACAACCCTAAAACCCCTTAAAATACCAAAAAACCCTAAAAAACATAAAAAACCTAAAAATCACTAAAAATCCATGAAAACGTAAAATCTCTAAAAGCCCCTGAAAACTATTAAAACCCCTAAAAAGCCTAAAAGGCCACTAAAAACTCAATTAACCCTTAAAACCCCAAAAAACATAAAAAAACTCAAAAAACCCATAAAAATCCTAAAAACTCAAAAAACCCCTAAAAATCCAAAGACACCCTAAATTCTTTAAAAAACCCTAAAAAGCCTAAAACCCCTAAAACCCTTCAAAATCCCTAAAAACCCTTAAATCCTAAAAATCCTAAAAATCCTAAAAACCCTAAACCCCCCTAAAACTCCAGCAAAATATAAAAAATCCTAAAAACCCTGAAAACACCCTAAAAACCATAAAAAACTTTAAAAACCCTAAATCACCATAAAAACACTAAAACCACAAAAAACTAAAGACCCTTTAAATCCTTAAAAACGTTAAAAACTATAAACACCCTTAAACCCCTAAAAAACTCAAAAAACCATAAAAACCCTAAAATGCCCTAAATAACATAAAAATCCTAAAAACCCCCCAAAATCCATGAAAACATAAAAAACCCGAGAAACACAAAAAACACATGAAAACCATAAGAACTCCTAAAAACCTTAAAAACCCTAAAAGCCCATAAAAACCCTAAAAACCTGCTAAAAAATCTAAAAAAACATAAAACCCCTAAAAATGTTAAAAACTCTAAAAATCCTTAAAAACCCTGAAACTTAAAAAAAACCCTAAAAGCTCAAAAATACCATAAAAACCTTGGAAAACCCTAAAAACACTTAAAAACCCTAAACCTTCCAAATATATTTAAAAACCCTACAAAATCTAAAAATCATAAAAGTAATAAAAAACCCCTAAAATCAATGAAAACATAAAAAATTCTAAAAAGCCTGAAGAACCCATGAAAACCATAAAAACCCCAAAAACCATAAAAAACCCTAAAACCCTAGAAACCCAAACCCCTAAAAACTATAAAAACTCAAACAAGACCCTAAAAACCCTAAAAATCCTAAAAATCCCTGAAAACCATAAAAATCCTCAAAACCCATAAAAATCTATGAAATAGTAAAAAACCCTAAAACCGTAAAAACCATAAAAACCCTAAAAACCTTAAAAACCAAAAAACCCTTAAAAACCACTAAAAACTCTAAAACCCTTAAACCACTAAAACGTTAAAAACTCTAAAAAAACTTAAAACCCTAATGAACTAAAAAAAACCTTTAAACCCAAAAGGCAGTTAAAACCACGACAACCCCTAAAAATCCTGAGAACCCCTAAAACTATAAAAACCCTCAAAATCCCTAAAAATAGTAAAACCCCCAAGAAAAAGGAAAATTCTAAAAATCCCTAAAAATCCATTAAAACGTTAAAAACCCTAAAAACTCTTTAAACCCCTTGGAAATCATAAAACCCCAAAACTATAAAAAACCCTAAAAACCACTAATAATTATAAAAATCCATTTAAACCCATAAAAACGTTAAAAAATCCTAAAACCCTAAAATACTAAAAAAAATCCCAAAAACCCAAAAAGAACCAAAACACCCTGAAAACCCCTAAAAACCCAAAAAACCCAAAAAACCCTAAAAACCAATAAAAACATAAAAAACCCAAAACCCCTAAAATTCCAAAAATACCCCTGAAAATTAATGAAAATGTGAAAAACCTTAAAAACCCTGAAAACCCCCTAAAAACCCCTAAATAGCAATAAATTTCTAAAAAACCAGTAAAAATATAAAAACCCTTAAAATCCCTGAAATGTTAAAAAACTCTAAAAAACCTTCAAAACCCTAAAAACACAAAAAAATCCTAAAAAATCCAAAAAGAACCTAAAACCCTAAAAACATAAAAACCTGTGAAAAACCCAAAAAACCCTCAGCATCCCTAAAAACCTTAAAAGATGCTAAAAACCATAAAAATCCTAAAAACCCCATAAAAATCCACAAAACTTAAAAAACCATAAAACCATGAAAAACCTGTAAAAACAAAAAACACTAAAAACCTTAAAAAATCATAAAACACATTAAAACCAGTAAAAATCGTGAAAACGCCTAAAAAGGTTAAAAAACTCTTAAAAACCTTACAACCCCTAAAAACTCTAAAAACCATAAAAACCCAAAAAACCCCTAAAACCCTAAAAACCCTGAAAACCCACAAAACCCTCAAAATCCTTAAAAACATAAATAATACTAAAAACCATTAAAATTATAGAAAACCCATAAAAATCCAAGAAAATGTTAAAACCCTTAAAATCCCTGAAAACCCCCTAAAAACCATAAAACCCCGAAAAACCATAGAAAACCCTAAAATCCATAAAAATCTAAATAACCATTAAAAACTCTAAAAACCCTTAAAGCCCTTAAAAACTATAAAAAACCTTAAATCCCTAAAAACTCAAGAAAACCCCTTAAAACCCCCCAAAACCATGAAAACCACTAAAAACCTAAAACAACCCTAAAACAACCCTAAAACCCTTAAAATTACCAAAAAAATCTAAAACCCCCCTAAAAATCCATGAAGATGTAAAAACCCCTAAAAACCATGAAAAACCCTTAAAACCAATAAAAACCACTAAAAACCCTAAAAACAATAAAATCCATAAAAACCCATAAAAACCCTAAAAAACCACGAAAAAGTCTAAAAACCTTTAAAACCCCTAAAACATTAAAAACTCTAAAAAAACCTTAAAACCTCTAAACAACTCAAAAAAAACATAGAGACCTAGAAAGACCCTAAAACCCCCTAAAAATCCCTAAAAACCCTATAAACCCCTCAAAACCCCTAAAATCCTCAAAATCACTAAAAACTCTAAAAATCCTAAAACCATAAAAATCCAAAAAACCCCTGAAAATCTGGAAAACCCCTAAAACCATAAAAATATTTAAAAACCCTAAAAACCCTAAAAACCCTAATAGCCACAAAAAAAACTCTAAAATTCCTTAGAATCCATAAAAATGTTAAAAACTATAAAACCTTAAAACACTAAAAAAAACCCCAAAAAACCCTGAAGACACAAGAAAACCTTTAAAACCCTAAAAATATCTATAAACCCTAAAATCCCTAAAAACCCTGAAAAAACCCAAAAAATCATAAAAATCCTAGAAACCACATAAAAATCTATGAAAATCTAAAGAACCCTAAAAATCATTTGAAAATCATAAAAAATCCTAAAGACCTTGAAAACCCAAAACCCCCATAAATGCCCAAAAAACAATAAAAAAAATTAAAAAATCCTTAAACCCTCTAAAAATGTTAAAAACTCTAAAAAAGCTTAAAAATCCTAAAAAACTCAAAAAAAAACCCAGAAAACCCAAAAAGACACTAAAAACCCTTAAAACCCCTAAAAACCCACAAAAAAACCCTCAGAATCCCTAAAAACCTAGAAATCATAAATATCTTAAAAAACCCCTAAAATTACCTGAAACATAAAAAACCCTAAAAACCCTTGAAAACCGTAAAACCCC
The DNA here is from genome assembly GCA_963277665.1 of Viscum album. Taxonomy (NCBI): domain Eukaryota; kingdom Viridiplantae; phylum Streptophyta; class Magnoliopsida; order Santalales; family Viscaceae; genus Viscum; species Viscum album. The sequence continues at coordinate 1,882,862,605 of OY728141.1, read as the reverse complement.
TGAAAACCATAAAAACCCCAAAACCCATAAAAACTAAAAATAATCAATAAAATTATAAAAAGCTTTTAAACCCCTAAAGAGAATAAAAAAACTCTAGCCTCGCAAAAAAATAATAAAAAAAATCTAAAAAAATTTAAAAACTCTAAAAAACTAAAAAAACCCTAAAACCCTGGAAACCCTAAAAACCATAAAAACCATAAAAAACAAAAAAACCTAAAAACCCCTAAAAACCATGAAAGTGTAAAAAACCCTAAAAACCTGAAAAAACCCCTAAAAACCATAAAACCCCTAAAACCCTTGAAAAACCTTAAAACCCCATAAAACCCCTAAAAACACTAAAAACTATAAAAACCATTAAAAACCCTAATTTTTTTTAAAAACTCTAAAAAACCTCTAAAACCCTAAAAAACTCAAAAACCCAAAAGACCCTACAAACCCTAAAAAAACCCTAAAACCCCTTGAAAAACCCTAAAATTTCAAAAATATCTAAAACCCAAATAACCAAAAAAATCATAAAAATACTAAAAACCCCTAAAATCAAAGAAAACATAAAAAACCCTAAAAACCTGAAAATACTAACACCCCTAAAAACCTTAAAAGCCCCAAAACCCCATAAAAATCAACTAAAGATTATAAAAACCCTCAAAACCCCAAAAACATGTTAAAAACTCTAGAAAACCTTAGAAATCCCTAAAAACTCAAAAGGAGCCCAAAAAACCCAGAAATACCCTTAAAACCCTAAAAAAACTAAAAACCCATGAAAATAATAAAACCCCTCAAAATACCTAAAAACTCTAAAAGCCATAAAAATCCTAAAAACCCTTAAAAATCCATAAAACGTAAAAAACCCTAAAAACCCCTAAAACCCATAAAAACCCCAAAAAACCTTAAAAATCCTAAAACTAATGAAAACCATAAAAACCCACTAAGAAGTCCGAAAACCCTTATAAACCATAATAATCTTAAAAACTATAAAAAACCTTAAAACCCCTAAAAAATAACCCCTCCAACCCAGAAAGAAAATAAAAACCCTAAAAACATATAAAAACCCTAAAACCACTAAAACCCCTACAACACCTAAAATTGTTAAAAGACTCTAAAAAAACCTTAAAACCCCTAACAAACTCAAAAAAACCCTAAAAATGAAAAATTACATAAAAATGCTGAAAAAACCTTAAAATCCTAAAAAACCTTGAAAACGATAAAAACACTCAAAATCCCTAAAAACCTAAAAAACCCCTAATAATCATAAAAAACCTAAAACCCCCTAAAAAGTCAAGAATACGTAAAAACCAAAAAATTCCCTAAGAACATTGAAAACCCTAAAAACCCCTAAACCCTCTAAAAACCCTAAAACCCCAAAAAAAGTCTAAAAAACCCTAAAACCCATAAAATTCCTAAAAAACCCCTAAAAATACTTGAAAACATAAAAAAACCTAAAACCCTAAAAACCCCATGAAAACCATAAAAACCCTTAAACGTCATTGTTTCTCTTGGAAATGGGAATTCGTTAAGAAACTGAATGGTCTGATGGAGACTGACCAATACATATTTTTTATCTTGTGAAAGAGATGCCAGAGTTGAGTCCTTCACATCAACTTCACCATTTTTTGTTTCCCTTGGAATCATGTGTTCGAGTTTGGAATCATCTTTTCTGAACAGTTTCCAATAGGTTTGTTTGTGGAACCGAAAACACCCAACAACTCTGTATCCAAGGGGACCTGCTTTCCAAAGTTAGGCGCCTATGAGGAGAGTTGGCAGATGATGTTTGAGAAATCACATTGGTCGATAGGTTCTTTAGTCATTATTACAATGATGTTGGTTTTTTATCCATGTAGTGGGGCACTCTGGAGTTTATTATCATCCAGGGAGACTGAGGTTACTCTAAATTTATCATCATCCAAGAATACAGGAGTTTTTTTGATGCTAGGATTGAACCCATAGATGGGATTCCTATGTATCCTTGTGAAAGTAATAAGAACCCACATAGTTCGAAGCCACTTAATGGGGAACATCATATCTTTTAATATATGCATACTCAGAACCAGAGGGACACCCTGAATCTGGGTGTTCCCACAATCAATCCTCTACCACCTCAGAAAATACCTAACAAAGGGAAGAATAAGAGAAAGGTTTCACTTGAACCACTAACTCCACTCAATGAAAATGAGTTTCTTATGATCGGTGAAAGATTCACTTAGCAAGAGGAATAAATGAAAGATTTGAGGCAAATAAATGTTGAATTACTATGAGGTGAACATCGACCACAAGGGTTTATCCCACCAAATGAAGTAAGGTCTGGATAACTTCCCAACATGGAGATGGGGCCATTGACCTACCTCAAACTGGTCATGTAAATATATCAATATTTTCCCAATTAAAAAAATAAATGAGATGGGTTCTGGAAAATCCTCTAAAAATTCCCTCGGTGGAACATCCGCCTCAAGTACAAGTAGAATTGGCATGTCAGATTTAGCCCCTACTATTCCCTCCTATACTCAGGTTCAATAGGACATGTATCAAGGGCTCATAAATACCATTGATTCATTAGCATCTTGATTTGAATAAATAGAGGAGCGGCATGCACCAGTAGAGCCGAAACAAAAACCATACCCTGATTGGGTGAGCAACACCCCACCTCCACCAAATTTTGGGAGTCCCATGTTCCCAATTTTTAATGGATAAGGTGACCTAGAACAACATATGATGCACTATGCATCATATTTTGATCCCATGATAGGATCCCTCAAGAAACAAGAAGTAGTGAAACTCAGATTCCTCATGAAAACTCTGCAACGTTCACTCTTTATATGATACATTGGTTTACCAGCTTGTTCGATATCAGGATGGAAGGATCTTTGTTTGTAGTTCCTTTTCCAGTTTTGCTCAATGCTACCAAAGAAAAAAGTCATTAAAATCTCAAACTTCAAATAGTGTGAGAATGAAAGAGTCTTATACTTCATTTCCATATGGAAATGGATAACATACTCTCTGAACTGGTCACTCCACTAGGATGAGATTCTTGATATGTGCATCGATCACATTCATGATGAGTTTTGAACGCCGCTAATCCCAGTGAAATATAAAAGTGGGTTTTGGGATTTATCGGTCATTTCCCAATGGATATAAGACTATGTACAATGGACTAAGATCAAGACTCAGGTAAACCTGCTGGTCCTAAAAAAGGGGTAGGAAGAACTGAAGCGACCTCTGTCATGCTTAAGCCAACCCTTGAACTATCTCTAGCTCCAAGTCCTACACCAAATCATATAGGCCCCCTGGATGTCAACAACAACCTACTCCTCAACAATATAAGCAGATAGAACCCATGAATAACCAATTTGAGGAATAGAGGATTAAATTTTACTCATTTCCAGATGACCAAGTCAGTGGCAATTTTATAGCCGCTATGAACTGCAATTTACTCCATCTACCAGAGCCTAAAAGATCCAAAGAGTTTCGTCTTGATTATTTTCCAGATCATTGTCCCTTTCATTGAATATTGGGACACACCATACATGAGTGTTTCATCTTCAAATACCTCTTACAAAGAATAATAGATTCTGGGCAATTCAAACCAGGACCACCACTGACACACATGGCGTATGTTTACACTACCGACCCTGATAAAGGAGGGGAGTGGAAAAAAGTTTCTATTAGAAGGGAGCATAAGTTTGATAGTTAGATGACTCATAAAACAATCAATCGAGCTCATGAAATACTCCCAGTACAATTGAAGCAATCGACTATTCCCCCTAGAAACTCTTGTTGCAATGCATTTGACATCCTCAACCGCACAACCCTCCAAGAGTCGACCATCAAAGAAGCAGTTTGATTAGAAAGGTAGAAAGACTATGCAAGAATATGATATTGTGTTAAATCCAAAGTCATCCTTGACCCTCTCAGATTTTATGCCATTGGATCTGAAAGCATGGGCATCGGCCCGCCAAATAGCACCATCAGAAGTAATCGGTCAGGTAGAGCAATCTTCATATGAGGAGTTGATCTTCAACTCCATTAATGTCATCCACTTAATGGATCCCTTCTCCGACAAAGAGTATTACTATGAGCCTGAGTTCCTCGTACCCAAATAGGGTACCAGAGGAAGAGGATTCATGAACCAAGAATATCATGGAAGATGTAACTGCGACAGAATCCAAATCTCTGGCCGCACTCCTTCCCAAATTGTCATTATTATAGAAACTCACAGAAGGTCCCTTCAATCGACTCAATATAAATAGAGAAATACCCATTCACCTACCATAATCCACTTTGGAACGATCATTCTAGAATAACCATCAGAAGAGAAACAAGTGTCTAACTGCCCTCGGTGTGTAGACAGACCTTCTTGACCCAACCTACAAAGAAATGAAGCACCTCCAGCTCTTGTCTCAAGGGCTGTTCCATCTTTCATCTAATGCTCAATATGCTAAACTGTCTGTGAAAGAGAATCGACACATTGGGAAGTGCTGAGATTTAGATTAGAAGTATGATATTCCGAAGTAATTTTCTTCTGTACTAGAAAAACTATCAATCCTAGATTCCCTGAGTTTTTTAAATAACCTCAGGGAAGCACTCATAGAATCTCTGCTGAGCCCCCAAGAGTTTGAAGCTGAAGCGGTAGCCATAAAATTCTATCGGATAGATACTGATCCCACATAATTTCATACAGTTATATCCTTAAGAAATCAAGATGAATATGTCATTATACAGGGGTACATTAGACCCCTATACATGTCTGACATGATAAATAGTGTCAATGTCTAAAAAGTATTCATTAATAATGGATTTGGATTAAATATCATCCCTGTGTGAATGATTCATTGACTGAGCTACAATGAGGATAACCTAAAACCATATACCACAACCCTACTGGGTTATAAAAAAGTGAATAGAAGCTGTTAGTCTAAATCAAGCTCAAAACTAGATTAGTAGACCTTATAGCCGACTCATAATTTCTGGTGGTTTGAAAAAACACGGCCATTAACATCCCACTGGGAAGTCCTTGGTTTCATCAACATGTGAAAATTACCTAATCATGTCATCAGTGCAACAAATATTATATTAATGAAAAAATGTGATGTTTCATGTCGATAAGGCCTCATTCGAGTCCTGAGAGTCACATTATATCGACATATGATTCTATGAGTAGAAAGGGAAGTGACCCCCAATCGATGGTATTGATTGGGTCACCTCCCCAAATGGTTTGGAGATGATCCTAGTGGACCATTCAAACATATTGGAAAAGAATATTTATTACCCATAAATCAGGTTGGGTGTATGAGTCCAAGTTTAGACACATATTCAGCAGTCCTCATGATCTCAACCATGACCGTTGAGTCTAACAGTGGTGAAAAATCCACTAACACTCAAGATAATGGTAAATGATTGAATAGAAATGATTTCAATCAATCCTCAGATCTCCAAGAAGCCTCTTCTTCACCCACTGAGTCAGAAGAGGAAGAACATACTCCTCTATCCCTCACTCCATCATCTATAGTAAATCCCCCAATGAAATCTAGGCTAGAAGGAGCCGCTTCATCTTCTAAATACAATGATCTCAAATCTTCTCCCAACTATGAAGATCTAGTCTCAAGAATTATTTTTCCATCAGAAGAAGATGGAGAAGAGGAAGGTAAAAAAGATGAATAAGAGAAAATATAAGAGGAATAAGATCTTAGGCATTCCCCTCCAGCATTCAAGGGAGGTGTCTTTACCACTATTGATGAACTCATGGAAAAAAACCTAAGTACAAAATACAATCCATGACCCACCCTGATTAGTGAGGCCATTATTTTCTGAAGATAAAGTGTTTTACACCTCCTTTCTAAGGCATAATCGGTATTTTTCACCTATAACTACACAGAAATTCTAGGCCTTGATCCTGTGGTGGATACTCACCATTTTGGTCAGTCATAAGATCATCAAGGCTATAAAAAAGCATCCAAAAGGATACACCCATCACGTGATTCCAAGATAGAGGCTGAGGTTGATAAGATCATTAGATCTAACTTCATTCGGGAGGTCCAATATCCTATCTAGATGGACAATATTGTCCCCATAAAAAATAAGAATGGGTAAAATAGAGTTTGCCTCAATTTTAGAGATCTCAACTAGCACAGTCTGAAAGTTGATTTCTTGGTCCCATTCATAGAACTATTAATCAATATAAAATCCATATATCATGCTCTCTCTTTCATGGAAGACTATTCAGGATACAACCAAATCTGAATGGTCTGAGAATATGAAGAATACACCACCTTCAGGTCCCCCAAGGAGTATTTTTCTATAAGGTAATTCCCTTTCAATTCAAGAATGTCAATGCCACATATCAATATGCCATGCATCGCATCTTCAATCCATTTCTAGGAAATTTTGTTGAATGTTATGTTGATGACCTGGTGGTTAAATCATGACAATGCATGGACCACCTGACAGATCTTGAAATTGTGTTCAACAAATTGAGACAACATAGTCTGAAAATGAACCTCCTAAAATGTTCCTTTGAAATTACCTCAATGAAATTTCTCTGTTTCATCATATACCATTATGGAGTCAAATTCGACCCTAAAAAGAAAAAGGATATCCTTGGAATTTCACCTCTTCAAAACCTCACAGAGTTGAGAGGGCTTCAAGGACACATAGCATATATTCGGCACTTCATAGCCAACCTTATAGGAAAATGTTTTCTTTTCACCAAGTTGATGAAAAGGGGGGTTGAATATCAATGGAATAATAGTTTTTAGGAAGCATTCGACAATATCAAGAAATATCTCTTAAGTACACTTGTGCTAATACCACCTGTCGAAATAATACCACTCATTTTTTATGTGACCACCCTCAAGCTATCACTAGAAGCATTCCTTACATAGAAGAACAATGCTGGCAACAAAAAAAACCTATACTATCTCATCCAAACCACAATTCATGTAGAGACATGTTAATCAAATATTGAAAAGGGATGTATAGAATTAATATTTTCATTTCAAAAAATTTAGGCACTACCTATAGCATCAGAGGTCCATTTGGTTTCTCATAGCAATCCACTCAAGTATATTATCAGTCGTCCGATGTTGACCGGATGCCTGTCAAGGTGGGTAGCCATTTTTTAGTAGTTTGACATCTATTTCATACCTTAGATATCAATCAAAGGCAATCATATTTCATTTAAGAACACCCCTCGAAAGAAAAAACTTCATTGGATACTGAACTGCCCGATTATGAGGTTTTCTCTATTAAGTAATACCCTCAAATCTAGGAGATGAATTTCGATGGTGCATCTAGAATATCAATAGGGAAGAGGATGGAAGACCCCAAGTTCAATAAAGTGGGGTTGGGGGTCATACTCATATCTCCAGCAAAGGTGGTCCTACCTTACTCATTCCTGCTGTTAGAAGGGTGCACAAACAATGAAGCAGAATACTAGGTTCTCATTGTAGGGTTATAGATGACACTTTAGATACAAGTAAAACACTTGAAGATAAAAGGTGATTCGAAACTGGTCATCAATAAGGTTAAAAATGACTATTCTATCAAAAAATAAGAGTTAATCCCCTTATTATACCACAATAAAGGACTAATGATGGAATTCTATTCAGAACTAACATTGACTCGTGTCCCCTGATCACAAAATGCACAAGATGATGTGTTGGAAAATGTAGCCACATCCCTAGCCAATCCAGATTGGGATGAAATAGTCATCAGCTTTGCGAAATGCCAGATGATCTCACCATTTGTTTAGGCTTACATAGAATAAATCGATGAGATTATTCCCATCCTTGAGATGTATATTCCTACCACCAGTTGGATGACACCCATTATGGACTACCTTCAAAAAGTAGATCTCCCTCTAGAAAAAGTCAATAGAGAGATAATCCAAAGGATATCAATTAAATTATTTCTATATAATGAAACTAACCGTAAAAAATAAATCTATAAATGGGGCCTTAATGGGGTCCTTCTCAGATGTATTAATAGAGAAGAGGTCGTTGCATTCATTAATGAAGTGCATGTCAGAGCTCATGGATATCACCAATCAGGATCCCATAGTTCCTATAAAACATGAAGTCTTGGATACTACTAGCCCACTCTAACATATTACTACACTATCTTCACCAAAAATTGACATTCCTGACAAGTTTATATCAATTTCATCTACCAACCCCCAGAGTCAGTCCATAGAGCCAAGTACTCCTGGCCATTTTCTGTATGGGGAATGGATGTTGTGGGACCACATCCTCCTACCATGGCCAAACAGTTCAAATATATTCTCACAGCAACCAACTTATTTTCCAATTAGGTAGAATCCATACCCCTTAAAGAGGCTCAGGAAAGAAACATTTCCAGATTTATGAAATCCATCATCGTAGATAGATTTAGTGTTCTGCATACAATATTATTGGACAAAGAAACAAATTTCTATTCTTCTGAATTGAAGAAACTATATTAGGAGTATGGTATCAAGACCAAACTTTCATCCCACAATCATGAAATAGTTAACAGATAGATAGAGGCCTTAAAAAAGACCCTATACAATATACTCCAAAAAATAGTAGATAAGGATAAGAAATTTTAGCCAGAAAACTCCCCCGTGACCAATAGGCCTACCAGACCATAACCTGCACTACCACCCAGGAAACCCCATACTCATTATTATATGGGATAGAGGCAGTCATGCCCATCAAATCTCAAATTACCTCACTCCATGTCACCATATGTGATCAACTATCCACGGATTAGTAATCCTAGAAATGGTTGGATGAACTGGAGCGACTAAATAAAAAAATATTTCATACCTTGCATCATTTGTATATTTATCAAAACCAAATTGCACAAGCCTTTAACAAAAAGTTTTTCCACCGGTATTTCCTCAAAGGAGAAATGGTGTTGGTTCTTAGGAAACTGATGATACTCAGAAAGAAACCTCCAAAGTTGGAGCCAAAATGGAAGGGACTGTATGCCATACATAAGGTCTACTCCAACAGAGTTTATTCCTTGATTGTAATGGATGGGAAGATTTCCACAACTCCCACCAACGCAAGGTTCAAAAATAAATATTTTTTGTAATGTAACCATCATCCTAGCTACACAAATATAAAATTTATGTCACATGTCATCCTAGATGCATGACGATAAACTGCATGGAACATGTCAACCTAACTATATAACGATAAACTTCATGGAACATGTTGTCCTAGTTTCATGAAGATAAACTATATAGCACATGTTGTCCTAGCTACACCATAATAAACTACATGGAAAATTTTGTCCTAATTGCATGATGATAAACTACGTGGAACATGTATTCCTAGCTACATGATGATAAACTTCATAGCACATGTCATCCTAGCTACACGATGATAAACTGCCTGACACATGTCATCCTAGATGTATGATGATAAAATGCATGGAATCTTTTTCCTAATCGCAAGATGCTAAACTGCAAGATACAATATTCCCATTCTCTTTACATCAGGTGATTAATGTATTTACCACAAGATGTTAAACTGCACAGCTAAAGCCCTCAATATATGACATTAAACTGTATTTCACATATCATCCTTACCACATGATGTTAAATTGTATGGAAATCATCATTTCAATCAGCATCTCACCATACATGAGAAAGATCTGTGCAGGAAAAATATAAGAATGCCCATTTTCCTACATGAGATCCATATCCACATGGGAAATGTCTTTCTCCATAACTACATATTTCTTGATTCTATTCCACACATGATTTTAGTGATGCCCAAATCTTTAATATTGGTCCCAGCCACAAATAATGGGGAAAATTCCTCCCATGCAAGGGTTATAACTTCATGGATAATTTCCAATTAAAAATATGTATGGATTAATTCTCATTTACATGGGATACATAGTGACACCTAGACATTCCATCCTCAGGACTAACCAAGAATCCATTCAACCATATGGCCTCTTGGTTTGAGTTCCCCTTGGGAATGTATGGTGTTTGGCCTTTTAGGCCCCCATTCACATCAATTCATAGAAACCATGCCAGGAACCTCCCATTGGAGCACTTTTCACTTCATCCTCATAACATGACATTAAATTGTTCTCCCATCATCCTAGATGCACGATGATAAACTGAATAGTACCATTAAAATGACCTCTCCTGAAAGGAAATTTCCCTCAGCATTAGTCACCCACTATGTCATGTTCAAAAATGACCTCCTCCTTGTGTACGAGCCAAACCTGCACAAGGAGACCCCTTTCCCAAGAACTATATATGGATTGATTCTCACTCTAATGACATACATAGTGATGCCTAGATCTCCAATATCATTTCCAACCACAACATTTCCCCTTTTCACATTGGTTCATCTATGTCCTTACACTACAAAGAAACTGGATTATACCAATAGAAATTTATTAACAAATAATATATTTATTGGTAAAAATGACCAATTCCAGTAGATATTAAGTACTATTGGTATTAATTTTTAATACCAACACTTCATTTTACTAACAGATATATCGGTTGATATTTATCATTCCATACCAACATATCATTTACCTACAATTGAATCTATTTCTTTATTATACTAATACCAACATTTTTTGCTAACATGTGAATATATTATTAATAATTCTATTACCAAAAATATTTTTCCACCAATAAATTTTTTTACAATAAACCATTCAATAAAAAAAATAGTTTTCAATAATCAGTTAAGGAAAATATAGTATATACATATATACATATATATTATTTTTATGACCAATGTAAAATTTTATTTCATGGTTTTTTGTAAAAAAATATATCATAATTGATTTTAATTTTCAATTTTCTTGATATATTAAAGGTTTTTTATATTTTTCAATATTTTTTATTCAGTTTTCTTAAAATATTAACCATTTTTATATTTTTCATTATTATTTATTTAATAAAAATTTAAATACTTTAAAAAAACTAACACCACTAAACCCTAATTAATATCACTACCCCCTGTTCTATGTTCGACCTCTCATCCTATAGCCCCACCTCACACCCCATTACCCTACTCCAGCCTCACCACCCACCACCCCACCTTGAATCTCATCACCCCTATCTCACTTTTCATCCAACTCCATCATTATTTCTATCTTCACTCACATTCAGTGACATTTTTTTCTTCTTTCTTATGATGTTATGTGGGGTCGGCCACATATAGTGATTTCGGGGCTGTTTAGGTTTCTTATGGTCTTTTCTCTTTAGCTTTTGTTGCCCAACATTTCGGATTGAACCTTGACTGAATTTTATCTTCCCTTTATCTATTTGTCTTTGGGGTATTTTGATTTATACTTTAGCTGGTTTTGATTTCCCTATTTCATATACTATTTCTATGGAAAGATCTCAAAGATGAACTTTGTTAAGAGTGGATGCTATTTTCATCTCCGACAGCCCTGCTAGGTCTTGAAGGCAGTCCCTCCATCCCAGAGTGAGATTGGTCTATCCATATTGATGTGATGGGTTACCAGATCTTTGGAATTCTCATGCTCCTTGATTCATGATTCATGAATTTATCAAAAAATTCTTCGTTCTCTTCTCCATGTGAATTTATTCTTCAAAACCAGATCCTTCTACTAGTTAATTTTTCATGTCACACACCCATTTAGTTATAGCTACACAAATTGTTAATGGTGTTTAGAATGTTGTAAGAAAAGAAGAAGCTTTTGATTATTATCATGGGATATTAATGGAAGTATCAACAACATAAAATTGTCAATGATTGTTTGATATTTTATCCATTATTACATGCATTATATATATATGAAATAATGTATGGAATCCTAAATTACAGGTGGCTATCCGAGAAAAGGGGCTTCAAGATAGCATGAATTGTATTGTGATAGTTATAATAACTCCAGTGAAGGAAATCTCTCCTCTTCTATAGCCAAAGAAACATGGAAAGTATGTCACCAAATTTATGTTCCACAAAAAAATACTTTGAAACATTTTCTAATGGTGAGAAAGTGTACTGTGATCTAGTTGTTCTCAAGGAAATATTTTATGAAGGATCATTCATGGTTTCCGAAAGGTCTGTATTTGCTGAATATTTATGGCTTTAAATAATGTTTTAACCCGGAATGGGTGGACTTTAGGCTGGATATTAAGTACCCATTCGGTTTTATGCTCAATCTGTTCATCTGTGTTTTTTTTCATGTGGAGATCTACTATGGTGAAGGCACTACAGTGCACACTAACTCCACTAGCTTGGGGAAGGTCCATATCTGGGATGGTCCATTTATTGGCTCAAGACTCCAGGATATTAAGGGTACATGGATGGATAGAGGATACCAGGTGGGCCTGCTTCACTCCCTCACCACCTTCCAATATTTCTTCTTTGTCTTATCTTGTGTTGTTTTTTCATTCGAAACATCATGATATGCCTAATTACGTTGGTTATTTATATAAATATACATGAGGTAAATAGATATATTAATGGGGTTGGGTTGTAATGTTTTTATAAAATTTTATATATTAAATATATTTAATTAGATTTTAGTTGTTTTTAAGCTTTTCATTGTATGTTTATCTACAACGAAATGATCATTTTTTAGGGAACATTCATGGAAATTACCTTATTGTGCATTGATTCTGAGCTTATTTCTCCTGTTTATATATTTTTGGTATGATTTTTATAATACATTTGTAATATTATGTATGCATGTTGGTGATATTAATGCTTTAAAATATTGTTTGTGTTATAAAACAGTTACAGGCCAAATTTGAATAATGCACCACTTTCAAGATTGAGTGTCCCTTTATGATCTCACTCAAGGATGAGATATTATCTTAGGAGTAGTGGGTAGCTTACTAAAGTTTATTAGGTTGGAATGTGAGAGTACTATTTCTTTCTCTTTTTAATGTTTTGTTGGACTACATTTTTTATTTTTTTAGTAAAATCTTCTGGTGTATATGATTAATTTTTTAATCATATTTATTTGTTTTTTGTTTGGAAAAACCACATAAATTAATTGTACCAATTTCTTATTTACATGTTTTCATATGTTCTTTTTCATATTCTTCATAATGATATGCTTGTAAAAAATATCAAATATAGTGTTGTCTTATTATTATTATTAATCTTTTTGTAGGAATTCCTCTCATTTTTTATAAGTTCTTTGAAAAAATAAAAAAAATAAGTTGGTTAAATATTGAGTTTGTTTATTTATCATTAAGTCATTATGATGATCAAATCATGTGGACTAATGATTTTAAAATGTTTATAAAATGAACATTGAGAATTTAGATTGACAATGGAATTGATCCTGTAAAAGGTTTTTCTTATTTACGTTGCATATTTGAAAATTCTAATATGTGACTATTCTACTATGTGAGTAGAAGTACACGTGGAAAGGGGGAAGGATTTATCATAAACTGTGTGAGAAACCCTTACATAATTCTAGAGTGGAGTTCTAGTAGTTGGATTTATCCTTTTTAAATAAGTAGGGTCTTCTAAATTGTATCATTTTATTCCTTTTCATGTCATGAGATGAAAGTGGAAGTCTAATTGATATTCAGTGCTATGATAGGTATGCACAAAATTGATAAAGTGGATTTAAGTACTCATCTGGTCGGGACCATAAACCCAAAAGACTAGTTTCATAGGTACCATAACATTTTTTAGATAAATCATTTATTCCCAGGATCTTTTCTATTGTGTGTGAACTCATATTTTTGGGTTTACTACTTTTGATTCCAGACATGTTTCTGCAATTATAAATCATATCATCAAGATATATTGGACCACATGAGTAGGTAGTGTTATGAAATCTTCTCTATAATTATTTAACTTAAGGTAATGGTAGGGTCTTCTAAATTGTATCATGTTAAATAATACCATATGTTGTTAGATCAGATCAATTTTCAAGTTAGTTCAATATCCTTAATCTTCCTGAAAAATATTTATGTAAAAATTGAGGTTTGTTTACTAATTTGGATTGCTCCAGGTTATCTGTTTACTAATTGACTTATCTTGCTTTTTTTAATGGGTTTCAGAAGTCAAAATGATTATGTAATATTTATTGGTTTTTTAGGTAGAGTGGAAGCATGGTGATGGATGGAGAGTACAAGCATTTCATAGTAAAATTTCATATACTTATTCCTTGATTTCTATGCTCTGACTATAAAAGATCTTGTAAGGAATAATCCACTACTGGTCTTGGGGAATGGATGGATGGGTGTCTAGAGTTTACTGGCCCCAGTGTGGAATGAATGGGATACTCCTAGATCACTGGCATCCTAAGGCATTGATGGGCGGCTGGTGCTTGCTGGTCCCTAGTGTGGCATGAATGGACTGCTCTGATGGCATAGGGGGCTTTAGATTGGTGGGGGTGAGTGATGGATCCTATTGGAGAATGGATTTTTTTATTGATTCATTTGGTATTAAATTTCATTATTAATATAATTAATTTTTTTCTAATTTTAAACATGTGTGAAAATCATGTTCTCTTTAATTATTAAAACATATGTATTATATGTGATAAATTAATAATTATAATATTAAATTTTACTATAAATAAAAATTTATAAATATTATTAAATTGTAATTTATAAAAAGATATAATTTGTTGGTAATATTGTTACCAACAGAAAAATGTGTCATTAGAACCTATTGCTAAACATTTTAACCAACATATATATTATATGTTGGTATTATTATAATTTAAATAGAATTATTTTATCTATCAAAAAAACATTTAGCAAGAGAGTTTTTAATGACAGTTTAGTAACAGGGACATATATGTTGGTAAAATGTTTTACCAACATAAATTGTAATTTCACTAACAGATATGCCCCCTTTGAAAAAAGTGAAATATTTTGTAGTGTTATCACATGATGTTAAACTGCATGGTATCTCAACAATTACATATGGATTGATTTCTGCTTTCACAGGATACTTAGTGATCTCTAGACCCCATTTCCTGGGCTCAACCACAAGATACTACAAGAAAATTTCTCCCCTATGTACAGATCAGAACTGTGTAGGAAAGTTTTCTTCAAAACTACATTTGGAATGATTCCTATATATAAAAGATATTTAGTGATGCCTAGATTTCCTTTTTTGGGCCCAACCACCAAAAATTCCAAATTCCCATATCTTGCGTCCCATCACCTCTATGTGGTAGAATAAATCATTTACTCCCCTTGTTTCTCACATCGAGCATAGATCATGTGGTATTAAGAGGTTAGACAACGAATCCCCCATATAATTGAGGTATATCAATCCATATCGAGGTTGTCTTGGTCCTAGTAACAAGACCTTAAAAGGTAGATCATGGTCTTTACCACATGATATTAAACTGTAGAGTAGATTAAGAACTACGTGTGGCTTGATTCTCATTTTGATGAGATACGTAGTAATGCCTAGGCCTTAAATCCTAATCATAGTCGTAGAGTAAAGAAATAAAAAAGGGGCAATAAGAAATGTCCCCATATTCTGTATGTAAATACATATCTTTTTAGGAGGTTTCAAGTTTGGATTCCACATTAGAGATCTATCAAGGAATCCAAATCCTCCCTACGTATGAGTTAGATCTATGTAGGGAGTTTTCAACTCCATGGAAAATCATAGTCTATGTGTTTCTTATATTCCTAGACACATCCTTTCCATTAACCAATGTATGTGCCTCGGCAAATTTTGAATCCTCATAAATCTCCCCAGCCAATGGAGATAGAGGTTAGTGTCTTGAGGATACCTTTGTTTGACTATACGTAATATGCCTTTGTGGTTCAGCATAAGTTTCCCACAAAAAACCTATTAAAAAGTGACTAATACATCCTTAGGAGAGGATTTTCCAACCTCTATACACCCCAATGGCTTCTGTTCCCTATATCATTCCTCCTGATCCGAGAATCCCCAGAATCATGGTTTACACTTTCCTTCCCCTCATGTATGGGACATGTCAGAACATCATGACCTAATTATCCTCCAGATAATCATGGATTATATAACAACCGATCCTTCTCGTACGACCTTAAACTGCAAGACACCAAAGTCCTTACTGCATGACATTAAACTGCATGACCAATGTTCTAATCACACGACATTAAAACTGCATGATGATAAGAACTATGTACGGATTGATTCCTATCCACACAGGATACGTAGCGACACCTAGATTTTTTACATCCTGGTCTAGTCACCCCAGAATTAAAAAAATGTCATTTTTGGTGTAAAGGCCAAACCTACATGGGAAAACTTCAAAGAACTATGTGTGGCTTGATTCCCTCCCTCATAGGATACATAGTGACACTCGAACATCATATTTTAGGTCTATCTATGAGACATAAGTGTTCCCTTTTTTACTATGTATAGGTCAGACCAAGAAAAAAAATTTCTAGACCCAACAAAGAGTGTTTCCCCCCATGTTCCTATGTATGAAATAGATCAGCATAGAGGAGTCAAATGTGAGATTATCCCAACTAGTGAGCTCTTATTCAAAAAAAAAACAATACACCACTCCCATACATGAGGTAGATCTGCATGTGAGAATATAATATCAGTATGTCCTTATCGCAAGATGTTAAACTACATGACGAATGTATTTTCCTTGTACATGGGATGGCCCAGCATAGGGAACCTCCTTACACATATTTAAGGGGATGTCTATATCCTTTTCTTGGAAAATTGCGAGTTGTAATGCCCCTTTCATGTTCAGGAACCCTCCTTTCGCAAACCAAACTGTGTTCTCAGAAAGGTATAAATCCACATAACATTTTTCAACCATCATTGATAGAGGGTTAGTTTCCTGGGGAAACCACTATTTGACTATGAAAAATATTCCCTGATGTCTCTTCATAAGTTTCCCAAAAAAAGGTCTTTCAACCAAAGACAAATTTGTCCTCAAGAGAGTCTTTTCCTACCTCTGTATGCCCTATGACGTTTATGTCCCATATCAATCCTTGGATTCAAAAACCCATGGATTATAGTTTACATTATTTCCACCTTCATGTATGAATATGATAAAACATTCCTCTCAGATTATCATGAAATGGGTGAATATTTTACCCTTTTCTTCAGAACATAGTGCTAAATACTGAACATCCTGGCAGTATGACATTAAACTGCACCACCCATGTCCTGGTTACATGATGTTAAAATACACCATGCCTCACCCTCCTCTACAATAGACAAATAAATATAGTAGTGGCGTCCCATTCATTGGAGATCCAATATGAAAGGTGCCCGAAATTTTTTTCCTATTAAAGTATATTTGAAGATCTGGTTTCTGAATACAGAAGGTTGCTTTCCTGTTCGACCTGCCTTTTAACGGGGCATGACGTATCCCACTGCAAGAGGAACTGTGGGCCGGCTAAATCTCCAACTGTTGTAAGGGAATAATCCATTGAGGCTAAGCCTGAGGGTGGTGTTCAGATGGCTACTGAGTTTGGGTAGGCTGATGGTGATTCCCCTGACCCCCCTATGGAAAGTAATCACGTACGCACCCCGATGGATTCGGAGGGCTCTTGTGGGGGTCCGTAAGTTGCAACCCCTCTGCCTGTGTTCCAGCAGGCTCCCCCTTCTCCTTTGGGTGTGGAAATGATGGCTGATGTAAGTGGATCAGAAGGAGTCTCAGGTGAGGTGGGATCCTTAGGGGCCGAGCCTGACACTGTTCCGAATTCTCCGGTTGTGGCCTGCTTGGATAAGGGTGAATCTAGTTACCCCACAGCCCCTGAAGTGGAGCCAGTCTTTTCAGTTGTTGCTTTAGAAAAGGCTGTGAGGAAGGGGCATAAGGTCCCCAGGAGGAGGCCATCTGCACCCTGAAAATATTCAACCCTCATAGTGGAGTCTTCTAGAGTGACGTGATGGAATAGGAGCAAGCTGATGAAGAGCCCACCGATGCTTCATTGAGCCTCACACAGTTGATGTCCAGAATTTGGCGGTGAAATATTTCTTGCCAGCAACTGAGAAGCAAGTTTGAACCAAAAAGGAAAGGGAAGAAATGAAGGGAAAGGGAAAGATCAATACCCCCTCTCCTATCACCCCAAGCCCCAATGAAGACCATGTTTTGGAATTGCCAGGGGCTGGGGAACACTCCCACGGCTGCAGCCCTTAGGCACTTTCTTGCACAGAAGCCAATGCTTATTGGGTTAGCTGAACCCATGATCAAGTTTGACAGCAGGAAAGTCTTTAATTGGGCTTCTCTTGGCTACTCACTCATTGTAACAAATGATGATGGAAATGGTATGGGAACCTTATGGGTTCTGGTGCATTTTAGTGTCCAGATCATCTCGTTCTTTTCAAGCCTACAAATGATCTCTGTTACCATCCAAGGGACTAATGGGGTCCTCACCATCTCCTTTGTTTACAATTATTTCTCGTACACTATCCGCATGCACCTTTGGAGAAGGCTTGTGCAGATAAGTGAGGAAATTGATCACAATAGGATGGTTATTGGTGATTTCAACACGGTCCTAGGGCCTGAAGAAAAGTTAGGTCTGAATTTTTCTCGCACTGCAGCAGATGATTTTGCATCTTGCCTTAAAAAATGTGACCTTTTTGAGGTATCCATTGTGAGGGCAGAATTAACTTGGGGGCGATACACAATTAATGGTAGGCAGGCTAGCAAACTGGACAAGTGTTTCTCATACATGGGAGGAGGTGGTTCGCTAGTGGTTCTATCTGGCTTCACCCTCCCAAAACTCAACTCGGATCACAACCCAATTGTTGTTGAACTAAGGGAGGGAGTCCCAAGATCTTCTCCCCTGCCATTTAGATTCAGCAACGCCTAGCTCACAGTTTCAGGGTGCAGGGAAGAGGTGTTGGGGGCGTGGAGAAGCACTTTCTTTGGTAGCCCCTAGTTTATTGTGATTTACAGGCTGAGAGAAGTTAAGCGTCGACTGAAAGATTGGAGCATACGGTCCTTTTCAGTGCTGGATGATGTGATTAATATAGCTGAATCCCAGCTTGATGCATGTCAAATTATGCACCAGAGGCAAAATGTACCTTCGGGGGAAGAAGGATAATGTCATTGTGATTAGTGAAGTCAGGTCCATATGGTTTTAGCATTAAGTTATTCATGTCATACTGGGATATCCTCCATGAGTATGTCACAAACGCGATCAGGGAGTTTTTTTACTCGGGCTCCATTCCCTATGGTGCCAATGCCAACTTCATCTCGTTGATCCCGAAGAAGGATAATGCCGTTGTGATTAGTGACTTCTGACCTGTTTCCATTGGAAACACAATTCCAAAGATTATTAGTAAGATTATAGTCCTAAGGTTGGGTAAACTCTTGGGTGACATTGCGACTTCAAATCAGTTTGGATTCATCCCTGGGCGATGTATCCAATCCTTCCTATTCACTGCCTTGGAAGAGATTAATATTATGAGGATGAAATTGAAAGCAGGTAGCTTTGCGCTTAATCTTGACATCTCAAAGGATTTTGATACTATGAAATGGAGCTTTATCTTTAAGGTCCTCGAAAGATATGGATTTTCCAGTAGTTTCATCAAGACGATCTCTACAATTTTCCACAGTGCCAGAGTCCCGGTCCTAATCAATGGCACCCCCATGGCTTTTTCCATTGCTCCCATGGAGTGCAACAAGGTGACCCAATGTCAGGTTTTATCTTTTCAATCGTGGAGGATTACATGATTCTATGCCTCCTTGATCTTATACAAGTAGGGATGCATTCACCAATTAAGGAAAGCAGGGACCTGTGTGTCCCCTCTCACCTTCTCTACGCGGATGACATCCTCCTGTTTGGGCAGGCTGATAAGCAAAATTTTTCCACAGTCAAGCAGATCTTCCGTCATTATGAAAGTGTGGCTGGAAAATCTATAAGTTGGACAAAATCATCGATTTTCTTTGGCAATGGGACTCTCTGGCTAGACATCTCCGCATCGCTAATAGGCTTGGAGTTAAGCGTGACTATTTGTCCTGTACTTACCTTGGTGTGCCCCTCTTCGGGGGGAAATCCAAATGCGGATACTTTGAGAACATTTCTTCCAATATTATGCTTCAAATGTCGAAATGGAAGGGCAGGTGTCTCTCCCAAGATGGAAGGGTCTTCCTGGTTGACTCGGTAATAACCTCTATGCTTGTGCATGCTTTCTCCATTTATAGATGGCTGAATGCTCTCCTCAAAATCCTAAATGCCAAGATAAGGAATTTTGTCTAGATTGGTTCTACCAGTGAGAGGAAATTGGTCTCGGTGGCCTAGAAACATTGCACAAAGCCGCTTGTGTTGGGTGGTCTTGGTATCAAGGATTTACGGCATTTCAATGATGCTATGATTGGGAAGTTTACCTGGAGTCTGCTTCGGCCTCAGAGTGGTGGCCTAGATTTCCTTGGGGAAAGATTCGTAAACAGGTTATGTGATGGTTTTACTGGGTACATTTCATCATCCATCTGGCCGGCTCTGTGATCCTCCTATAAGGATATTATGTCTCAATCAAAATGCATCGTGTCATGGTCCTCCACCCTAAACTGCTGGTCTACCCCTTGGCAAGAGCAGATCATCTCGGAGGTGATGACGCCTCCTCAAGAAATGCATAATTTAACCATTGATAGCCTCATTCAGTAGCAGAATGACCTAAGGACCTTGCTACCAAGAAATATTGCTATGAAAATTCAGATATATTCCTTTGCTGACACTGACACCCTTATATGGCGGCCCAGCATGGTGGGTAATTTCAATACCTGTGATTTTTACCGTCTGAAGTGCCAGCATGAGACGACTCCCCCATCGTGGCTGGGAAAATCAGGGCTCCTTTCATTCCCCCTTCACACTTTGTTCTGATTTCGAAAATCTAGTGGAATCAGCTTCCAACTCATGCTCAGTTGAAAGTGGCTGGCTGGAACCTTGCTTCTGCTTGTTTTTTATGTAGGACGGTGGAAGAACACTGTGATCACATCTTCCTGAATTGTACCTTTGCCTCAGACCTCTGGAGATATCTACTGCAATGCTTCTGCATAAACTGCTATCGATAAGGACCGATTTGTGATTTTTTGAATGGCTTGGTGGAGATAAAACGAAGTGATCATGTTCATAACAAGCTTCTTGCTAGTGCGGCGGAAATTATCCATTATGTATGGGCTGCTCGCAATGCTTCCGCCTTCAATCGGCAACCCCTTACGCTGCATAGAGGCATGGTCACCATTCACAAGATGATTCATACTGCCTCACGAATTCAAATAGGTTCGATGTGGAATGATGTTAATGATCTAACGATACTTCACTCTCTTGGGGTTGATGGCCGAAGCAGGAAACCAATGGTCCTGAGGATGGTCAGATGGATTCCCCCAATTCCAACATGGTTGAAAGTCAATGTTGATGGTGCGACACTAGGAGCTCTGGGACCCTCGGGGTGTGGCAGTGTCTTTTGTACTTCCAGAGGGTTCATCAAGGGCTATTTCTTTCAATTTGTTGGGGGATGGATGTGCCTATGAAGCGGAGCATTGGGCCATTATTAAGGCTGTGAAATATGCAATCCATTTTGGGTGGCAGAGGATTTGGATTGAGTCGGACTCGATTCTTACAGTTGCGGCTCTTAAGAATTTTTTCAAGGATGTCTCATGGCGACTACTCCCACATTGAATCGAGTGGCTTGCTACCTCCCAGTCCATGAGCTTCAGTTTGAATCATGTTTACAGGGAGGCCAACTCAGTGGCGGATGCTCTCTCCAAAAGGTCGATTGATGAAAGATGCTTGATGTGGTCTTTTGTATCCCTATCTTTTTGTTCTCCCTTGGTTGACTCAGATATGAGGGGTGAGATCCACTCTCTCCCTTGCCGACCCATATTCTAATTGTCTCTTTATGTTTTATTGATTCTGGGGGGGCTAGTCTTTCCTAGACCTGATTCTCTTCCGCCCTAAAAACCCTATGAACCCTCAAAATCTCTAAAAACCGTAAAACCCCTAAAAACCATAAAAATCCTAAAAAATCCAAAAAAAACCATAGAGACATAAAAAACCCCAAAACCCAAAAAACACCTAAAAACCATAAAACCCACTAAAACCCATAAAAACCTTAAAACCCCATAAAAACCCTAAAAACTATTAAAAACAATAAAAACCCTTTAAATCCTTAAAAATGGTAAAAAACACAAAAACCCTTGAAAACTCTTAAAAACTCAAAAAAACCCTAAACCCCCCAAAAACCCTAAAAAAACCAAAAAACCAAAAAACCCCTAAAACCCTCAAAATCCCTAATAACCCTAAAAAACCGTAAAACCATAAAAATAAAAAATAAAAAAAATCCTTGAAGACATAAAAAACCTGAAAAATCCTGAAAACACCTAAAACCCATAAAAACCCCAAAAACATTAAAAACCCCTAAAATCCCATAACACCCTAAAACCCACAAAAAACTTGAAAAAACCTTAAAATCCAAAAAAAATGTTAAAAAACTATATAAACATTTAAAACCCCAAAAAACTCAAAAAAACCCTAAAACCCCAAAACGTCCATAAAAACCCTAAAAACTAAAAACCATGAAAACACCTGAAAACCCCTATAAACCCTCAAATCCCTAAAAATTCTAAGAAACCTAAAAAACCATAAAAATCCTACAAACTACTAAAAATCCATGAAAACGTAAAAAAACCCCTAAAAACCTTGAAAACCCCAAGAAAACCATAAAAACTCCTAAAACCATAAAAACCCATAAAAACCATAAAAACCAATAAAAACTCTAAAACCCATAAAAATGTTAAAAAACTCAAAAAAATCATAAAACCCCTAAAAACATAGAAAAAACCCTAAAACCCATGATGACCCTAAAAACCTGAATACCCCTAAAAACCCTCAAAATTACTAAATAGCCTAAAACCCTAAAAATCCTAAAAACCTGTAAAAATCCATGAAAACATAAAAAACCTAAAAATCGTGGAAACCCCTTGAAAACTATAGAAACCCCTAAAACCTTGAAAACCCCTAAAACCTCATAAAACCCCAATAAACCACTAAAAAATCTAAAAAACAAAAAAACTCCTAAAACATTAAAAAGCTAAAAAACCTTAAAAACTCAAAAAACCCTAAAAACTAAAAAAGACCCTAAAACCCCAAAAAACACTAAAAACACTAAAAACACCTCAAACCCCCTAAAAATCTTCAAAATCCATAAAAACCCAAAAAATCATAAAAACTATATAAATCCTAAAAAACCCCTAAAAATCCATTAAAATGTAAAAAACCCAAAAAACCCAGAAATACATATGAAAACCATAAAAACCATAAAAACACTAAAAACCCATAAAACCCATAAACCCATAAAAACTTTAAAAAACACAACATAACCTTAAAAACCCTAAAAACTTAAAAAACCTCTAAAACACCAAAAAGACCCTAAAAACATTGAAAAATACAAAAACCCTAAAACCCGTGAAAAAACTGCACAACCCCTCAAAATATCTAAAAACCCTAAAAACCATAAAAATTATAAAACCCCTAAAAAACCCTGAAAATGTAAAAAATCCAAAAAACTTAGAAATCCATAAAAAACCCCTAAGAACCTTAAAAAACCATAAAACCCATAAAAATGCTAAAAACATACTTAAACTCTAAAAACCCTTAAAACTCATAAAATGATAAAAACTCTGCAAAAACTGAAAAAACCCAAAAAAACAAAAAAAACATAAAAACTTGAAATGACCCTAAAAACCAAGAAGAACCCTAAAAACCCCTACAAAACCCTAAAATCCTAAAAAACCCCAAACCCTAAAAACTATTAAAATAAAAAAACCACTAAAAATACATAAAAATGTAAAAAACCCTAAAAATCCTGAAACCCCCTAGAAAACCATAAAACCCCTAAAAACCATAAAAACCCTAAAAAGTCATAAAAACCCTAAAACCCACTAAAAACTATAAAAACCCTTAAAAATCCTAAAAATCATTGGGTTTTTTTGGTTTCTAGGGCTGTTAGGGGTTTTTGGGTGTGGTTCATCTGACTCTACCCCTCCCTTGTTTGCTTTGCCTTTTTTATAATAAATTTTGGGGGGCTAAGGATGGACTGGTCCTGTGCCTTCCTTGCCTTAAAACCCTTATAAAACCCTAAAACAAATAAAATCCCTAAAAACCAAAAAAACTCCAAAAACCCACAAAACCTCGAAAACATTAAAAAACTATAAAAAACCTTAAACCCATAAAACCTCCATAAAACCCCTAAATCCCTAAAAAAATTAATAACCTTAGAAAACCCTAAAAACCCTAAAATTTTGTGAAAAACATAAAAACACTAAATACCAAAAATATCATAAAAAACCCCTTTAAATCCATGAAAATGTAAAAAATCCTAAAACCCCAAGAAACCCCTAAAAACCATAAAACCCCTAAAAATATTTAAAAACCCTGAAAACCTAAAAAAACTCTAAAACTCCATAAAACCCAAAAATTGTTAAAAAATTTGAAAAAAAACCTTAAACCCACTAAGAAACTCAAAATGACCCTAAAAACCCAAAAGACCATAAAACCCCAAAAAACCATTGAAAACCATAAAACCCATCAAAATCCATAAAAACCCTAAAACATTAAAAACCATAAAATTTTTAAAAAACCCTCAAAATTCTAGGAAAATGAAAAAAACCATTAAACCCCCAGAAAACCATTAAAAGCCATTAAAACCTTAAAAACCCTAAAACTCAATAGAATTCCTAAAAACCCACTAAAACTATTAAAACCCTTAAAACCCCTAAAAATGTTAAAAAAACTCTCAAAAACCTTAAAAACACTAAAAAACTCAAAAAAACCCAGCAAATCAAAAATACCCTTAAAACCCTGAAAACCCCCAAAAACCATGAAAATCCCTAAAACCCCAAAAAATCCATGAAAATGAAAAAAACCACAAAAAACCTTAAAACCTTTAAAACCCTAAAAATACATAGAATCCCAAAAACCCACTTAAAATGTTAAAAAAATCTAAAAAGCCTTAAAACCCCTAAAAAACTAAAAAAACCCTAAAAACCAAAAAATACTCTAAAACCCACACAAAAAACTAAGACCCATCAAAATCTTTAAAATCCCTAAAAATCATAAAAACCATAAAAATATTAAAAAACCCTAAAAATCCATAATAGCATAAAAAGCCTAAAACCCCTGAAAACCTCCTAAAAACAATAAAAACCCCTAACAACCTTAAAAACCCATAATACCATAAAAGTCCACAAAAACCCCTTAAAACCCCTGTAAACATTAAAAACTATAAAAAACATAAAAAATTCCAAAAAACTAAAAAAACCCTAAAACCCAAAAATACCCTAAAAACCATGAAAACCCCTAAAAACCCTTGAAAGCCCCTAAATACCCATAAATTCACTAAAAACCCTAAAAACCCTCAAAACCATAAAAACATTAAAAACCAAAGAAATCCATGAAAACATAAAAAACCCCTTAAATACCCTAAAACCATAAAAACCCCTAAAAAATTAAAAATAACCTAAAAACCCAGAAAAATCCAAAAACCCACTAAATACTCTAAAAACCCTTTAAAAATATAAAAACGTTAAAAAAATTAAAACCCTAAAAAGCCAACAAAACCCTAAAAACCCAAAAAGACCCTAAAAACCCTAAAAACCTTAAAACCCATAAAAATACTAAAAAACCCCTAAACTCCATGAAAATGTAAAAAACTCTAAAAACCCTGAAAACCCCCTCAAATCCATAAAAACACCATAAAAACCCAAAAAACACTAAAAACTAAAAAACCCTTAAAACCCTAATAACTTTTAAAAAATATAAAAAACATTAAAAACCTTAAAAAACTCACCCCCCCCCCCCAATTACAAAAGACCCTAAAAGGACTAAAAAGCCCTAAAACCCCCTTTAAAACCCTAAAAACTCTCAAAATCTCAAAAAACCCTAAAAACCCTAAGAACACAAAAATACTACAGAAACCCCAAAAATCCATGAAAATGTAAAAACTCTAGAAACCTGAAAAACCCCAAACCACTAATAAACTTAAAAACCCCTAAAAACCCATAAAATACTTAAAACCACTAAAAACTCTAAAACCCTTAAAACCCCTAAAACATTAAAAAATCTAAAAACCCTAAAAACCCATAAAAAGACATTAAAACCCCTAAAATACCCTTTATACCCTAAAAATAACAGGAAACCCCTAAAACCCCTAAAACCCCTAAAAACCCTAAAAACCCTAAATACCCTAAAAGGCATAAAAATACTAAAAAATCCCTAAAAAATCATGAAAAACTAAAAAACTCCTAAAAACCATAAAAATTGCTAAAAACATTAATGAGATCCTTCCTGCTGAAATCACACTGCTAGTCCAAAGGTACATGTTTACTGACTTTAACATCTTAATATAGAATCCAACCCTCATTGGGCAGTTTAATGCGATGGATTTCTCCCTACATAAATGTTCAAGGTGTTGTAATCCTCCTTCATGGCTACAAAAATTCCAGCGACTGTTCATTCCACCAAAAAATCATTAGTTGCTATGGAAATTATGGAAGACCAGGCTGCCCATCCAAGAGCTGCTGCAGAAGGCTGGTCTCAGTCTAGCCTCGATATGTTATCTCTGTGTGGGAGTTATAGAGACTATTCAACACACCTTTCTTCAATGTAAATTTGCACCATATTTATGGGCTTACTTGCAGAATTTATTCAGGCTTAAAATTAACCTGAACTATCCAATATTTGACATGATTATCAGCCTTGCCGAGAAAAATTTTAGTCAATAGGTTTTATGTTTTCTGCTTACTATTGTTGATGTTGTTTTCTTCTATATTTGGGCAGCTAGAAATGTTGTGGCTTTCAACAGGAAGCATCTCTCATTTCATATTAGTGTTGTTTCTATCCACAATGTGGTCCATGCAGCATCTCAAATTCAAATAGATGTGATGGATAATGATGTCAATGATCTAATTACCTTGCATTTTATTGGAGTTTCGAGTGGGACAAAAAAACCACCAGTTTTAAAGTTTATTCGTTAGATTCCCCTGATCATATCATGGATTAAATTCAATGTGGATGGGGCAACATTGGGTACACCTGGTCCCTCAAGGTGTGGAGGGGTTTTTTGGAAACAGAGAGGCTTTGTGAAAGGCTTCTTCTATCATTTTATCAGAGGTGGATGTGCTTACGAAGTAGATCTTTGGGGAATGATAAAGGAGATCGAATTTGCGGTTCATTTCAGGCGGAAGTTGCTTTGGCTTGAATCTGACTTGATACTTGCGGTGGATGCACTCAAGAAAAAGTACCAGCGAGTTACTTGGAGGCTTATCCCACAATGGATTGAATGTCTCGGCTTTTGTGAGGCTCTCACTCTCAATGTTCAACATGCCTATAGGGAGGTGAACTCTCTTGCAGTTGCTCTCTCCAAGAAGGAAACTTTGGAAAGGAGCTCGATGTGGTCTTTTATCTCCCCGTCTTTTTTCTCACCCTTCATGGGCTTTGACATGAAGGGTGATTTACACACCTTTGTTTGTAAAACCACCTTATAACGCTCTATTGTTTACTTTTATAATAAAATTTAGGGGACTAGGCATGCCTGGTCTCGATTCTTATTTTCCCTAAAAACCTTAAAAAACCCTAAAACCCAATAAAACCCCTAAACCAAATAAAAATATAAAACATTAAAACCCCAAAAAACATTAAAAACATTAAAAACCATAAAAACCCTAAAAACTAAAAAAACATTAAAGCCCCAAAAAACCCAAAAAACCCTAAAACCCAAAAAAACCCAAAAAAACCCAAAAAACCCACAAAATCCCTAAAAACCCTAAAAACCCTAATAACCAAAAAAATCCTAAAAACCCATAAAAATACATGAAAACATAAAAAACCCTAAAAAACCTGAAAACCCCCTAAAAACCATAAAACCCCTAAAAAAATTTAAATCCGTAAAAAACCACTTTAAACCCTAAAAATCCTTTAAACCCCTAAAAATGTTAAAAAACAATAAAAAACCTTCAAAACACTAAAACTCTAAAAAAACCCTAAAATCGAAAAAATGTCCGTAAGAACCCTTAAAACACCTAAAATCCATAAAAATAGATGAAAACCCTAAAACCCTAAAAATCTTTAAAAACTTTAGAAAACCATAAAAACATTAAAAACCCATAAAATCCCTAAAATCATTAAAAACCCTAAAAACCCCTGAAAACCAAAAAAACTATAAAACTTTAAAAAATATAAAAACCACTAAAAATGCAAAAAAACCCCTTAAAACCCTAAAAATGATAAAAAAAGCTCTAAAAGACTTAAAATCCGTAAAAACTCAAAAAAACCTAAAAATCCAAAAAGACCTTAAAAACCTTGAACAACCCTAAAAACCCCTGAAAATCCCCAAAAACTCACTAAAATATTTAAAAAACTATAAAAAACCTTGAAAATGATAAACAACTAAAAAAACCCCTAAAACCCAAAGAAGAATGCAAAGACCCCAAGAAACAATAAAAACCCTAAATGCCCTCAAAATTCTTAAAAACACTAAAAAACCCTAAAACCCATAAAAATTATCAAAACCCCTTAAAACCCATTAAAACATAAAAACCCTAAAAACACTAAAAGAAACACTAAAAACAATAAAAACCCACAAAATACTAAAAAACCATAAAAACCCTAAAACAACTAAAACTCGAAAAATTGTTAAAACCCATATAAACGTTAAAAAAAATCTAAAAAACCATAAAAACTCAAAAGAACTCCAAAAAATCCTAAATTCCCAAAAAGATCCTAAAAATCTGGAATAACCTGGAACCTTAGAAAACCCCTAAAAACCCTCAAAATCCCTAAAATCCCTAAAAACCCCTAAAACCCATAAAAACAAAAAATATATATATTAAAAACCCCCTAAATTCCATGAAAATGTAAAAACCCTTAAAAGCAATGCAAAACCCCTAAAAACCTTAAAAACACCTAAAAATATTACAAAACACTAAAAACCCATAAAAATCCTAAAACCTACTAAATACTCTAAAAACTCTTTAAACCACTAAATATGTAAAAAAACTCTAAAAAACCATCAAACCCTAAAAACCCTGAAAAACAATTAAAACCATAAAACCCTTAAAACTAGTAAAAAACTCTCAAAACCCATTAAAACCCTAAAAATCCTAAAAACCAAAAAAAAATCCTAAAAAACCCCTAAAAATACATGGAACTGTTAAAACCCTTAAAACCCTGAAAACCCACTAGAAACCATAAAACCCTTAAAAACCTTAAAAACCCATAAAAACCCAAAAAACCACTAGAAAATGTAAAAAATATTTAACCCCCTAAAATGTTAAAAAAAACTCAAAAACATTAAACCCTTTATAAACACAAAAAAACCCTAAAACCCAAAAAGACACTAAAACCCTTAAAAACCTTAAAAACCCTAAAATCATAAAAAACCCAAAAAATCCATGAAAATGTAAAAATCCTTAAAAACCCTAAAATACCCCTAGAAACCCCTAGAAACATTCAAAATAGATAAAAACCCAAAACCACTAAAAACTATAAAAAACCTTAAAACCCTAAAAAACAAAAAAAAACAAAAAAACCTAAAAGACCCTAAAAACATGGAAAACCCTAAAACCCTAAAACCCTAGAAAACCACTAAAACCCTCAAATCCATAAAAACTTAAACACCCCCTCAAAACCATAAAAATCCAAAAAAAACCCTAAAAACCCTAAAAACCCATAAAAACCCTAAAACTTCTAAAACCCAAAAGGCACTAAAAACTCGAAAAACCCAAAAAACCCCTAAAAACATTAAAAAACAATAAAAACCCTTAAAACACTAAAAAACTAAAAATACCCCAAAAGACCCTATAACCCTGAAAACCCATAAAACCCTCAAAATACCTAAAAACTTGAATAAACCCTAAAACCCATAAACATCCTTAAAAACCTCTAAAAATACATGAAAACAAAAAAAACCGAAAAAATCAGAAAAACCCTTGAAAACAAAAAAAACCCCTAAAAACATTAAAAACCCCAAAACCCCATAAAAACCATAAACACCACTAAAAAAATTAAAAACCCTTTAAACAAATAAAAATGTTAAAATTTATAAAAAAACCTTTAAACCACTAAAAACTCAAAAAAACATAAAATCAAAAAGACCCTAAAACCCGTGAAAACCCATAAAACCCTAAAAACCCTAAAACCATAAAAATCCTAACCACCCCCCCCCCCCAAATCCATGAAAATGTAAAAACCCTAAAAAACCCAAAAATCCCCTTAAAACACTAAAAATTCTTAAAACCCATAAAACCCTGAAAATGTTAAGAAACTCTAAAAACCTTAAAAACCCTAAATAACAAAAAAAACCCTAAACACAAAAAAAAAACTTAAAAACCCCGAAAACATTTACAAATCCTAAACCCCCTTGAAAAACCACTAAAACCCCTTATAATCCATAAAACCATAAATATCCTATAAAACCACTAAAAATCCATGAAAATGTAAAAATCCCTGAAAAAAACCTAAAAACCCTAAAAACCACTAAAAATAATAAAAATCCTAAAACCCCATAAAATCCCTAGAAAATATGAAACACCTCTAAAAGCCCTCTAAACCCCTAAAAATGTTTAAAACTCTAATAAACCTTAAAATCAGAAAAAACTCAAAAAAACCCTAAAACCCAAAAGGAAACTAAAAACCCAAAAAACCAATAAAAAATCAAAAACCCCTAAAAAACCCATAAAACCTAAAAATCCCTAAAAGCCATAAAAATCCTAAAAACGCACTAAAAATGTAAAAAACTATAAAAATTTAAAAAACCTATGAAAACCTTAAAACAACTAAAAACCTTAAAAAAACCTACCCCAAACCCCCCCAAAAACCCCACTAAAATCTCTAGAAACACTTTAAACCCCTAAAATGCTAAAAACTCTAAAAACCCTTAAAAACCTGAGAAAATCCAAAAAACATAAAAGACCCTAAAACCCTAAAAATCCTTAAAAACCTTAAAAACCGTTGAAAAACCCTAAAACCCTCAAAATCTCTAAAAACCCTAAACCCCCTAAAAAGCATAAAAATCCTAAAACTGCTCAAAATCCATAAAAACATAAAAATCTCTAAAAACCCTTGAAAACCTTAAAAAACTCAAAAAACCTGTGAAACCCCAAAAATCCCCTAAACCCCCTATAAAACCCTATAAACCTTTAAAATCCTAAAAACACTAAAAACACTCAAAATCACTAAAATTCCTAAAAAACTCAAAAAACCATAAAAAATCTAAAAAACCTTAAAAATCCATGAAAACTTAAAAAATCCTTACAACCCTAAAAACCACTAAAACAAAGAAATACCTTAAAAACTTATAAAAACCTCAAAAAACCCTCTAAAAACTCTAAATCCCTAAAAACCCCTAAAAAGTTAAAAAAATATGAAAAACGTAAAACCCCTAAAAACTCAAAATAAAACCCTAAAAACACAAAAAATACTAAAAACTCTAAAAACCCCTAAAAACCCTAAAATCCCCTAAAAATCCTAAAAACTCTCAAAATCCCTAAAAACCCCAAAAAACCCTATAGACCATAAAAATATGAAAAAACCCCTATAAATCCATGAAAATGTAAACCCCCCACCCCCCCCCCCCCGAAAACATAAAAACCCCTTAAAATATTAAAAACCTTAAAAACCCATAGTAATGCTAAAAACCACTAAAACTTCTAAAAAAAACTAAAACCCCCTAAAAACCTTAAAAAACACTAAAAAACCTTGCCTTATAAAAAAACTCTAAAAACCCCTAAAAACTCAAAAAACCCTAAAAACCCTGAAAACCCATAAAAACCCATAAATAACCCTAAACCTCTCAAAATCCCTAAAAACCCTAAAAACACTAAAAACCATAAAATTCATAAAAATCCACTAAAAATCTAGGGAAACCTAAAAAAACCAAAAAACCATGAAAACCCCCTTAAAACCATAAACCCCCAAAAAACCTTAAAAACCCAAAAAACCATAAAAACCAAAAAACCACTAAAAACTCTAAAATTATTAAATTCCCTCAAGACGTTAAGAAACAATAAAAACCTTAAAACCCTAGAAAACTAAAAAAATAATAATACTAAAATAGAAAAAAGACCCTAAAAACCCAGAAAACCCTAAAACCCAAAAAACACCTGAAAAATACTAAAAACCCTCAAAATCCCTAAAAACCATACAATCTTTAAAAACAAAAAAAATCTAACCCCCCCTAAAAATCCATGAAAACATAAAAACCCTAAAAACCTAAAAAACCCTGAAAACCATAAAACCCCTAAAAACCATTAAATTCCCTAAAAACTCATAAAACACAAAAAAGTAAATAAAACTATAAAAACCCTTAAAACCCCTAAAAACATTAAAAAAACTCTAAAAACCTTAAAAACACTAAAAACTCAAAAAAAAAACCCTAAAACCCCAAAAAGACACTAAAAGACCTATAAAACCATAAACACTCTAGAAACCCATTAAAACCCCTAAACCCCTCAAAATTCTTATATACCCTAAAAACCATAAAAATTCTAAAAAACCCCTAAAAATCCATTAAAACTTAAAAAACCTTGAAAACCATAAAACCTATAAAAACCTTAAAAATCCTAAAAACACAAAAAAAAACCCTATAAACCCACTAAAAAAAATATAAAAACACATAAACCCCTAAAAACATTAAAAAAACTAAAAAAACGTTAAATCCCATAAAGAAATCAAAAAAATCCAAAAAACTCATCAAGAAATAAAAAAAATCCTAAAAATCCAAAAGACCCTAAACACCCCAAAAACCCAAAAAACTTAAAACCCACTAAAAACCACTAAAACCATCAAAATCCATGAAAACCCTTAAAAAACTAAAAATAAATAAATATCCTAAAAACCCCTCAAATCCATGAAAATGTAAAAAACCCTAAAAACCTCCAAAACCACTATAAACCCAAAAACCCCTACAAACCCAAAACCCCTTAAAACTATAAAAAACCATAAAACCCTATAAAACACCTAAAAACCACTAAAAACTCTAAAAACCCTTAAAATCCTTAAAAATGTTAAAAACTCCAAAAAACCTTAAAAACTCAATAAACCCCTAAAAACCTAAAAAGATCCTAAAAACTTTGAAAACCCCTAAACACACTCAAAATCCCTAAAAACCATAATAACACTAAAAACCATAAAAAACATAAAATCCCCCTAAAAATCCAGGAAAACGTAAAAAAACATTAAAAAACCTAAAGACCCCATAAAACCCCTAAAACCATTAGAAAATCCTAAAACCCAAAAAACCACTAAAAACATTAAAACCCCTTACAACCTGAAAAACTATAAAAAAAATATAAATAGATTTTAAAACCCTAAAAAACTCAGAAAAACCAAAAAAAATACCCTAAACATGCTGAAAAATACAAAAACCCATAAATAACTTAAGAAACCCTAAATTCCCTAAAAACCCTAAAAATACCTAAAAAACCTAAAGACCTAAAATTCCTTACGACCCCCTAAAAATCCATGAAAACATAAAAACCCCTAGGAACCTTGAAAAACCCCTGAAAACCATAAAAACCTATAAAAACCATAAAACCCTTAAACCCATAAAACCCATAAAACCCACTAAAAACTCTAAAACCCCATAAAATACCTAAAAATGTTTAAAAAATCTAAAAAACCTTAAAAACTCAAAAAAAAACTAAAATCCCCAAAAGACCCTAAAAACCCTAAAAATCCAAAACTCACCTAAAAACCCTACAAGCACTCAAAATCCCTAAAACCCTTAAAAACCCTAAAACCGATAAAAATCCTAAAAAACCACAAAAAATACTTGAAAATGTAAAAACTGTAAAAACCATAAAACACCCTTAAACCCATAAAAACCCATATACCACATAAAACCATAAAAACCCACTAAAAATTCAAAAAACCCTCAAAACACCAAAAAATGTTAAAAACTCTAAAAAACTTTAAAAACTCTAATAAATTCAAAAAACTCTAAAAACCAAAAAAGACCAGAAAAAACCCTGAAAAACACTTAAAATATTAAAAAACCTCTAAAAAACCATGAAATCATAAAAAACACTAAAAAACCTGAAAACCATAAAATCCCCTAAAAACCTTTAAAAACCGAAAAAACCGAAAAAACCCCTAAAACAACCAAAACTTTAAAAACCCTTTAAACCCCTAAAAACATTAAAAAACTCAAAAAAACCCATAAAACCCTAAGAAATCCAAAAAAACCCTAAAACCCGAAAGACCTTAAAATCCCTAAAAACCCATGAAAAACCCTAAAACCCCTCAAAATCCCTAGAAACTTTAAAAAATCCATAAAACCATAATATTCTTTAAACCCCCTAAAAATTCATGAAAACATAAAAAACCCATAAAAACCCTAAAAACTCCTAAAAATAATAAAAACCGTTAAAAACATTAAAAACCCTAAAACCCCATAAAAACCCTAAAACACTAAAAACTCTTAAAACCCCTAAAATTTTAAAAATATCTAAAAAACCTTACCATGTAGAAAAACTCTAAAAAACCTAAAAAACTCAAAAAACCCCAAAAAAAACCCAGAAATATGATAAAAACCCTAAAAAACCCTAAAACCCAATGAAAAACCATAAAACACTCAAAAAACCTAAAAATACTAAAAAACTAAAAACCATAAAAAATATAAAAACCCCTAAAAATCCATGAAAACATAAAAAATCCCTAAAAACATTGAAAACCACATTAAAACCATAAAGAACCCAAAAAAACTTAAAACCCAAAAAACACCTAAAAACCTAAAACCACTAAAAACTCTAAAAACCCTTGATCACATTGCTCATTGTTCTTTTCTGTTGTGATTTGGAACTAGGATATCATGGTGTTTGTTTGGCAAGGTTCTTGGTCATTGAAGCTTTTTTATTGGTGGTTTTTGGGTTGGTGTCTATTTGTTTGGTGATGGCATAGAATACTTGTTGGATGAAAGGTTTCTTCCTTTTCTTTTTTTATGTGGTTTTGGCTTAGAGTTGCTCATAGCTGGTTGTGGCACTCAAGGTTATCAGTTCGTGGTTT
This sequence comes from Viscum album, assembly GCA_963277665.1. Taxonomy (NCBI): domain Eukaryota; kingdom Viridiplantae; phylum Streptophyta; class Magnoliopsida; order Santalales; family Viscaceae; genus Viscum; species Viscum album. The sequence goes on along the minus strand of OY728141.1, from coordinate 1,882,827,672 downwards.
TCGGCGTGGAGGTGTGGTTGCTCAGTAATGTGTGATGGCACCCATGGATTCTTTCTTGTATTGGGTATGTTTGGTCTGTCATCGACGATCATTAGACAACATTGCTTGTTTCATAGAATGGGCAGAGGGAGGGTTCTACATCTCATTTTTCTAGTCTTTGACAATGGTCTTGAGTTCACTGGCCATTGATGGCCATTGAAGTGGATTTTATGGTGTTGGTTCTCATGTTTGATGGTGGTAGGTCTTGGGACAGGTCAGATTTTTTGTGAAAGGTTCACATGGTTGATGGATTTCATGCTTGTTATAGGTGTACATGGGTTGTCAGCTTTGTGGTTCGTAGTTGGTTGTGGTGGCTTCATCGGATGACGGGTTTTTGTGCGGCAGCATCTGTTCGTTGCTGGTTGTTTTATTGTATCTCTATTGCATGATATTTCATTAGTTTACTTCATAATTATGTTCTCCTTCGGTCTATTATGTGGTTTTTTTGTTGATGGTAGGATTCTAGACTGAGGACAATTGGTCTTAATCATCGGCGTTCCATGTTCTTGGCTAGCGTCGCTGTTTTTTGTCTTTACTATTGTGGTGCTGAGTTTGGTTTCAGGGCCTTTTTCTTTAGGCCTTCTTCAGCGGTCTTCATTACTGGAAATGTTTGGGGTTTCTTGACCAGTGGATCACCAGTTTCTTTCAATGTTGGGTGGTTCAACGGTTGGTGGGCCTTCACCGTCACCATTCTAGTTCATGTTGGCGCTTTGGTTTTTCGGATTTCAAGTTGTGGGTTTGTTAGATGGTGGGCCTTGTTGATGTCGTTTCTATATTAGGTCGGAGTTCTTGGTTCGTTGGTTGGGGTAAGTAGGTCCATTGACCAATGATGTTGCTTTCATTGGTTTCTAGTGGCATTCTTCTCGTTTTCTATCTTTATTCTGGGAGGGTGCCTCGTTGGGTCTCCTTGAGGGGTTGTTAGTAGATGTTGTTTGGAGCATTGAGGGATGGTTCTATGATATTCCTCCTGGAATGGATGTTTTTCCATGGTCGTGGTTCATTGCTGGTGATGGGATGGACTTCTTCTGCATGTGCTGAAGGCAGGCTGCTTGTGCTGAGGTGTAGGGTCTGGTTATTTTTTTACTGGAAAATGGTTGGGTATGGTGTTGGAGACTTGAGTTGGTGTTGGAGATAATTTCTTGGATGAGTTGGAATGTTTTATTGGATGTGGAGTGGGTTCTACTAGTTGATGGACCTGTTTTGGGAGTTGGGAGGTGGATATCTTGCTGTTATTGCTGGAGTTGGGTGGTTAGGGCCCATGTGGTATTACAGAAGATAGATTTATTCTGTTGGAGCTAGATGCTTGAATGTTGAGGCTGTGTAGGGGCTAAGTTCTTGAACTAGGAGCTGAAGAATGAAGCTTCTTGGTTGGATGGGTGTTGGAGCACAGGATGAAGTTTTTTGGTTTTTTGGTGTTACTGCTGGAGCTGGTGGTGTTGTGTCATGGATTGGCTAGTTGGTGAGAATGTGGATCGGATGGTTGTTGCTGCTGGGAGTGGGATTTTGGATCTAGGTTTGGTTCCTGCTAGGTGTTGCGGGCAGATGATGTGGGGTGATGGGAGCTATTTTGGATTGTTTGGTGTTGTGCTGGGAGATTCTGGCTATGTACTAAGAGCTGCTACGAGGTGCTGGGAACTGGTCTGAATGCTATTGGAGAGTACTATTAGAGTAGAGAGGGATGGTGATGGTTTTGTTGCTACTGGATCTTCTGTTTGATTTGTGAGTTGGGTGTTGGGTGCTATGTGATGGGTGATGGGTGCTGGGTGCTGGGAGGTGGTGTTTGGAGTCGTTTGTTGCTTAGTGGGGTTTTCTTCTAGAGTGGAGAGGCATGATGTTGGTGTTGCTGCTGGAACTGCTGATGGACTAGGGAGAGGGGAGTTGGTCGCTGGGTGTTGGGTGCTCGGTGTTCGGTGCTAGGTGCGGGCATTGGGTATTGGGTGATGTGTGCTGGGTGTGGGCACTTGGTGATGGGTACTGGGTGATGGGAGTTGGGGGTCAAGAGATGGTGTTGGGGTTCTTTTATTGGTTGGTGTTGGTGATGCGACTGCTGAGTGTTGGTCTCTTTTCCAGGCTTTCGTTTGGTTGGTCTTCTTTCCAAGAAATGGTTTGGAGGGGGATTCGTGAGGTTCCCATGACCTTTTTCTAGATATGGTCTTGATTGGCTTCATGTGGGTTCTTGAGCCCTTTTTTGGGAAATGTTTGGATGGGATTCACAAGGTTTCTTGGGCCTTTCTACTAATTGTTCACTTGAGGCTGCTTGGATTTGGTTTCGTTATCATGTTGATGTTGCTCTTGGACTTTGGGCCATTGGTTCACCCATGGATGAATGTGTTGCATTCAATTCCTTTTCATTTTGATATATACTCAGTTCTATTTTCAAAGAAAAAAATACATAAAAAACCCTAAAATCATAAAAACCATAAAAACACTTAAAAATGTTAAAAAACAATCAAATACCTTAAAACCCTAAAAAACTAAAAAAAACATAAAAACCCCAAAAGACCCTAAAAACCCCTAAAATCCCTAAAAATCCTAAAAGACGCTGAATAACCCTAAAAACCACAAAATCTCAAAAAAATCCTTAAAAACCCTAAAAACAATGAAATTCCTAAAACCCCCTAAAAATTTCTAAAAACATAAAAACCCTAGAAAACACCTTAAAACCAAAACCCTTAAAACCCCATAAAAACTCTAAAAAACACTAAAAACTCTTAAATCCCTTTAAACCCCTAAAAACATCAAAATACCCTAAAAATATATAAAATCCTAAAAACCATAAAAACCTCTAAAAAACCTTAAAATCCTCGAAATCCCAAAAACCATAAAAACAATAAAAATCCAAAAAACCCCCTAAAAATCCATAAAAAAGGTAAAAAACCATAAAAACCATAAAAACTCCCAAAACCCCCCTTAAAACATTAAAAACTTCTAAAAACCCTCAAAAACCTTAAAAAACTCAAAAAAAACTTGAAAAACTAGAAAGACACTAAAAACCCTGAAAACCCTAAAAGCCCAAAAAATCCCTGAAAACCCCTAAAATCTCTCTAAATCTCTAAAAACCCTAAAAACCACAAAATCCTAAAACCCCAAAAAATCCAAGAACATGTAAAAACGATAAAACTATAAAACTATAAAAACCCCCTTAAAACCATAAAAAACACTAAAAACCATTAAAACCTTAAAATCCCATAAAAACCTAAAAAACCACTAAAAAAATTAAAAACCCTTAAAACACTAAAAATGTTAAAAAAACTCAAAAGAATCTAACAAACCCTAAAAAACCACTGAAAACCATAAAAACCCTTAAAACCTTAAAAACCCCTCAAAACCCATAAAACCCCTTAAAACCATTAAAAACTCAAAAAACCCTTAAAACCCCTAAAAGCATTGAAAAACACTAAAAAAATTTGAACCCAAAAAACTCAAAAAAAAAAACTAGAAACCCAAAAGACACTAAGACTTTGAAAACCCCTAAAAATACTAAAAACCTTTGAAACACCATAAAAACACAAAAAAAAACCATAATAATACTAAAAAATCCGTGAAAACAAAAAAAACCCTAAAAACCCAGAAAAAACCTTGAAAACCATAAAAACCCATAAAACCCAAAAAAACCCCATAAAACACACTAAAAACTAAAAAACCATTAAAACCACCAAATACTAAAAAACTCTAAAAACACTCAAAAACACTAAAGAACTCAAAAAACCACCTAAAAATCCAAAAAAGTCCCTAAAAACCTCGAAAATCCTAAAACCCATTAAAAACCCTAAAATCTCTTGAAAACCCTAAAACCCCTCGAAATCCATAACAAACCAAAAACCATAAAAACCAAAAAAAACCAAAAAAAACCTAATAATCCATGAAGACTTAAAATACCCTAAACACCCTAAAACCCCCTGAAAACTATAGAAACACCTAAAAACCATAAAAACTCTAAAAAACACAAAATACCATAAAAACCCAAAAACACCCTAAAATCCCTAAAAACCCTAAAAACCATAAAAAACATAAAAACCATAAAAACCATAAAAATACAAACAAAAACCCTAACAATCCATGAAAATGTAAAAACCCCTAAAAACCTTGAAAACAATAAAAACAGCTAAAAACCATAACAACTCTAGAAACCTATAAAAACCCTAAAAACCCACTAAAATTTCTAAAAACCCTTAAGACCGCTATAAATGTTAAAAAAAATTAAAAACCCTTAAAACCATAAAAAAGAAAAAACCCCATAAAAACCCAAAAAACCCTTAAAACCCTCAAAATCTATAAAACCCAAAAAACCCAAAATACCCTAAAAATCTTAAAAATCCATGAAAAGGTACAAAACCATAAAACCTTGAAAAACATTGAAACCTATAATAAACCCTAAAAACTTTAAGAAACCTAAAAACCTATAAAAACCCAAAAACCTCTAAGGACTCGAAATACCCTTTCTAAGAAGGAGATTGTGGCAAGGGGCTCGATGTGGTCTTCTGTTGCTCCATCCTCCTTGTAAAATTTTGTTCGTTCTTTATATTTTTTTAATAAATTTTGGGGGGACCAGGTTCACCTGGTCTAGAGCCTTCTTTTCCCTAAAAATCTCAAAAAAACCCAAAAAATCTCAAAAAAACCATAAAAACCCTAAAAACCCTAAAACCCAAAAGACCCGAAAAAACCCTGAAAACCCCTAAAAACCCTAAAACCATTGAAAAAATCTAAAACCTATCAAAATTTCTAAGAACCATAAAAACCCCTAAAACTATAAAATCTTTAGAAACACCTAAAATCCATGAAAACATAAAAAACCCTAAAAACCCTAAAAATGCCTGGAAAATTATAAAAACCCCTAAAAACCTTTAAAACCCTTAAAATCCAAAAAAACCATAAAATCCCACTAAAAACTACAAACAAACAAAAAAACCCCTAAAAATATTAAAAACCTCGACAGAAATTTTTAAACCCTTAAAAACTGAAAAAAAACCTATAAACCCAAAAATACAAAAAAACCCGTAAAACCCCTCAAAATACAAAAAAAAAACCTTAGAATCACAAAAAAACATAAAATCATAAAAATCATAAAAAACCCCTAAAAATCAATGAAAACGTAAAAGACCCTAAAACCCCATAAAAACCATAAAAACCACTAAAAAATCCAACAACCTTTAAAACTGCTAAAAATGATAAAAAAACTCTAGAAACCTTAAAAAACCTAAGAAATTAAAAAAAAAACCCTAAAAAAATAAAGAGTCCATATGACCTTGAAAAATCCTATAAACCTATAAAAACCCCTAAAAATCTAAAACACCACAAAATCCCTAAAACCCCCCAAAAACCATAAAAACCCTAAAACCCCTTAAAATCCATGAAGATGTAAAAAACCCTAAAAATCCTAAAAATATGATAACCATAAAACCCATAAAAACTCTTAGATAACCCTAAAACCACTTAAAACCCCAAAAAATACACTAAAAACTCTAAAAACCTTTTAACCCCTAAAACACTAACAAAAACTTAAAAACCCTACAAACTTCAAAAAACCCAAAGAACCTAAAAAACCCTAAAAACTCTCAAAATATAAAAATTGTAAAAAATGTAAAAACCTGAAAACTATAAAAACCAATAAAACAATAAAACCCCTAAAAACCATAAAAATTAAAAAATCCCTAAAAATCCATGAAAACCATAAAATCCCCTTAAACCTTAAAAAACAATAAAATCACAAAAATACCCTAAAAACCCACTAAAAACTCTAAAACCCCTTAATCCCCTAAAAATGTTAAAATACACTGAAAAAACTTCGAAACTCTGAAAATAAAAAAACCTTTAGAAAACAAAAAGAATCTAAGAGCCCCTAAAAACCCCTGAAAACCCCTAAAAACCCTCAAAATCCCTAAAAACATTAAAAACCCTAAAAACCCATGAAACAGTAAAAAACCCTAAAAACCACAAGAAACCCCTAAAACCCCATAAAACCCAGTAGAAACATAAAAACCCCTAAAACTCATAAAAACCCTAAAAACCACTAAAACTCTAAAACCCTTAAAAGCACTAAAAACATTAAAAAAACTCTAAGAACCCTTAAAACAAGAAAAACTTCTAAAAAAACCATAAAACCCCCAAAAAAGTCCCTAAAAACCCTAAATAATCCTAAAACCCCATAAAAATCCTAAAAACACTCAAAATTCATAAAAACCCTAAAAACCCTAAAATCCCTAAAAATCTATGAAAACGTAAAAACCCTAAAAAACATAAAACCCTTAAAAACAATAAAAAACCTAAAAACATAGAAAAACCCTAAACACCCACTAAAATATCTAAAATCACTTTAAACCCCTAAAAATGTTAAAAAAAACTAATAAACCTTAAAAACATTAAAAAATAAAAAAAAAACATAAAAAATAAAATCCCCCCAAAACCCTAAACAACCCTAAAAACCCCTAAAGACCATCAAAATCCTAAAAAAACAAAAAAATACATGAAAACATAAAAAACCCTAAAAACCCTGAAAAAACCCCTAAAAACCGAAAAATCCCTAAATCCTTAAAAACATTAAAACCCTAAAAAATCACTAAAACCACTAAAAATCTAAAAAATCTTAAAACACATAAAAATGTTAAAAACTCTAAAAAACCTTAAACCCTAAAAAGCTCAAGAAAACCCTAAAAACCCAAAAATACTCTAAAAACCATAAAAATATATAAAACTACTCTAAACCCTTGAAAAACCATAAAACCCCCTCAAAATCACTAAAAACCCTAAAAACCATAAAAATCCTAAAAAATACCTAAAAATCCAAAAAACGTATAAAGCCCTGAAAATCCCTTAAAAGCCAAAAAAACCCTAAGAACCATAAAAACTCCTAAAACCCATAAAAAACCCAAAAAACCATCAACGTCTATAAAAACACAAAAAACTCTATAAACCATAAAAATCCTTAAAAACCCTAAAAATACATGAAAATGTAAAAACCCCTAAGAACTCTGAAAAACCCCTAGAATCCATAAAAACCCCTAAAACCTTACAAACCATAAAACCCATAAAAACCCTTAAAACCATTAAAAACTCTAAAACCCCATTAAACCATTAAAAATGTTAAAAACTCTAAAAACCCTTAAAAATCCTAAAAACTAAAAAAAAACTAAAAACTAAAAATAGCATAAAAACCCTAAACCCCCCCCCCCCCCAAGAAACCCTGGAAAACCATAAAACCCCTATAATCCCTTAAAAACCTAAAAAAAATCCTAAAAAAGAACTAAAAATCCATGAGAATGTAAAAACCCTTAAAACCCTAAAAAACCCATGAAAACAATAAAACCCCTAAAACCCTTAAAACCCATTAAAAACCCCTAAATACTCATAAAACCCTTGAAAACCACTAAAAATTCAAAACCCCCTTAAAACACCTAAAGAGGATTAAAAACTATAAAAACCTTACCAGTCATGTTTTGGCCTTTATCCACCTCTCAATATAGCATTCCAGAGGTGTTGATAGAAGATTTTATGCATGAAATCCACCTAAACATATTGAAAACTCTTCATCACTTAAAAGAAAAGGTATTACCATATGATGAGTATGAAACTCACAGCAAGATAATAGAAGGGTTGCAACACCAAATTAACTTGGCATCTCTCCTAGCTTCCTGGCATCCAAATATTGAGAAGTAGAAAGGTTCCCTTCAATGTGCATGCCTCAATACATTAATGAGGTTTTAAAATACGATCACAGATACCCCATCTGGTGTTCATATCATAGGATGAGGTGTACATAGAGCATTTCATTTTACTGAACTCACAAGCCAGCAAATCCCATCAAAGGGGGTATCATGCAATTTTATTGCATGAGGCCGACTAAAACAAATGGAATTTATTCATGACCAACGATATTCTCAACCAGTAAAATCCTTGTTCAACTCTCACCGATTTTGGGCTAGAAGAGAGCTATCTGTTGAGATAATTTTATGTCAAGCATCTTAGAACATTTACCAGGCATCCCACTTAGATGATGTCAGCCATCAAATTGATAATATGTTAGAAATAACACAACAGTCTTCTTAAATGGAAGATTTAAATGAGTTTTTAATATTGCACCCAACCCACATTCAGAACAAAGTCCATAAAATCAAAAGAGCAGCTACATTAATATCCGCCACAATAGTTCAGGAACAACCCTAGCCCATAGGGCTGGTGGCTCTTTTAACCCAACCCTTAGGATCAGCCAACCAGGCTCAAAGGGTTTTGAAGGCAGAGTATGAACAACCCCAGCCCCCAGGGCTATGGGATTTTTCACTACGACAATCCCCTCCTCAATGAGAATCAGTTTTATCCTAATTAGAGAAGGTTCAACTGAGTGAATCCTATCAATTAGTCTTGTCTTGTGATCTGGTACATTCACTTGGAAAATGTATGAATGAGATATTTGGGAATTTCCTTTGGGTCACTATCCATAAAATAGTTCACGGGGAACCAATAAAGAAGAGGACATGGTCTCGTGGAGGGCACAAAATAAGGTGATCTCACAAAGATTCCAATAGAATTCATGCAATGCATTATGCTTCTGTAAATGTCATCAACGCCATCATTGAATACCCTCTAGTACATAAGACTCATTCAGAGGATTATAAAGAAGAATTTCTTGATCATGAGATTGTCCACACCGAGATGAATGTAGGAGGTGTGCGTACCTGAAACCATAGGCTCACCCAAAATTTGGCTATCCCCTCGAATAATCAACCTCTACCACTTCAAAATTCACCTAATAGGGGAAATATAAGGGTCATACCATGTCTGGCCTTTACCTCGGAGAAGGCCAATCCCTTTCTCTAGAGTAATGATTTTCATAGCAAGAGGAGGAAATGAGAGAGTTAAGAAAAATAAATGTAGAATTATGCTGAGATAGTCTTTCTACTAGATACGCTATGCAAGAAGACCCTCAACTATCACTTCCAGTTAGCGCACCTCAGCAAATAGGATTTTCCGTAATAACTAAAGTAGATAGATAACATCCTCTCAATGTGGGATATCAACCACCAATATTTTGGGATCCTACAATAGGAGATCAAGAATTCCTTTCATTGGGTACATAACCAAAGCATGGTCAAGAACATCCTTACAAGCATGCCCCTATTGGTTACGTATAGTATATACTAGTGATGCCGCCACTAGTAGTCTTAATAGTTTCCATACCCGTTTAGGCTCCAATAGCTGCACATATTCCGGTTCTTGCTCAACCAGACATTCCTCGAATTCTTATGAACACCATTGGGTCATTTATGACTCAATTGGAAGCTATTGAAGGATGACATGCGCCCGTACAGCCAGAAAAGAACCTTCTCCCTTTTGGTCATATGTTGTACCCAATAGTTCATATTGTTTGGCAGACAGTAACCTGAGGGGAATCCTTGGATAGTTTAGTTGTGCGTTCACATTTTGGATTCTTCCCTAATCAGGAAAAAACAGACTTTCATTGAGGAGGGGATTGTAGATGTAAAAAATCCACCAACCCAATAATCTAGGGATATTCTTGTTATTATTCCTCAAATATTCAAACTTTGTTTATTTAATTCAAACCTTGAGTTAAAAAATCCCTCATCCCTGCAGAATAGGGTGGCTCTTCAAGTGTTATAGCTGAGATTGATGCAGCTGCTCTTCTGGTTTTGAAAATTTTGGTTCGGAAATTGGCTGGATGCATCATTTAGAAACATTAAAATCAAATGTTTCAGAAGATTTCTGTGTTATTTCAGACATTTGCACCATCTGATGACTGGCATCCTCTAAGCAGGAGGCCTACTTAATGTTCTCAGATGCTTAATGAAAAAAGTATCTCAATAACTCACTCTCTTTGGTTTTGACTCTGATGAGAGCTAGTTGAGGCCCTCTCTTGATAGTATCTTTGATTACACACAAAATCTATTGATTGTAGTCAGCCATGGGCAATAACATTGCATGATACGACTTTTGGTGGGATTTTATAATTTTAGATCATAGTGAAATGTAATGATCCATGGACACTTATCGATTGTTTTATTACAAACAATGGAATCAATTGTTTTTTCCTCTACTATATTAGAAGATAAATGACCCATGGGAGGTTCAGAGAATGACCGTCACCTTAGGATGTCTTCTGGTTGAGAAATTATTTCCCGATCTGGTTGTCCATATTATATGGGGAATTATGCTCCATAACCCTCCTGGACTAGAACAGAGGTGTGTATCTATTCTGGGATGGCATGCCAATGAGTCATCCTAGGTGTGGGGATAGAATTATGTGTCTATTCCCCTAGTACTACTAAAGTTGCAGTTATGATATTCTGGCATGCTTCTAGAATATGGGTAGAAATTTGTGTAAACCCTCTCACCATTGCTAAAATATGTTTAGTGACTTCAGCGGTCAGAACAAGAATATACGTCCATTTGGTATCTAGATTAGGTGTATATTCCTGCTCTTGTATTCCTTTTCATGTTAGTGGGTATTGACAATATTCATGTATGGGGGCAGAGAGTTGAGTCTGCCCCAGGTTTGTCATCAGATATTTATGACTGACTACTCTTGGTACTGCCAAACGAGACTATTGGCATACTTGATGAATGGTGGTAGATGTATGTGCCTGCTGGTTATTTTCTACCAAACATGGTTGAAAAACTTATTTCAATGCTGATATACGAGATTGTAGTAAGGATTGATGAGTGTATGCAAGTGTATGTTTCTGCTTACCAATTTCCACCACATTTGATTGGAGGGCTTCCTTGAATGCAGTCAGATGAGCCTGCTGACTGGATGATATTTTTTAAATAGGTGTATGTTCTTGTTCACGGTACTCCACCAGATTTAACTGGCATGATTGGTGGGTTGCTGCCAGACGAGTCTGTTGGCCAGCAGAATTGGGACGGACGGGTGTATGTGCTCGTTTTTTGTTTTACATCATGTTAGGTTGATGGACTTATCTGTAAGGGGAAACAGTAAGAACCTTCTCCCTTTTGGTCATATGTTGTCCCCAATAGTTCATATTGCATTCCTAGTCTGAGGGACCTGAGCTGAACAACTGAAGGCAACACCCCCATCATATTGGGGGTTCACTACCGCACGATTATTCTGATGACGATTGTTGGTAGGATCCCTCAGGAAGGACCCCTACATCTTTGAGTTGAGGTTGTGAGTTACCTCTTGATCCACCTACCTATAGTATAGGAGGGGCTAGTTATTTCATTTTGGGGATAAGGACATAAAATAGTTGAAGACGGTGGTTGGCACCGTCTGATTCTTGACCACTGGTCATCACTGACTGAACGATCGAGAGTTGTTGTTAACTTAGAGATCATTTCAGGTATCTTTTGGGGTTGGGATAGTACCATGTTGATGGTATTCCCATACCAGAATATTGGATACCCAGCATTGAAGATGATGAGTTGGTTATGACATCCTTCCAGTGGATGAGGATCCAGCTTGAGTGGCGACCGGGGCATTCATGGGTGCAAACTTTAAGGAATCTATTTTGAGTGAAGGAAGTTTAGGGAAAACTGAGAAAAATAATGAACTATATTAAAGAAACATCTTTTTGATGGATTCATGCATGATTTATTCCTTTTTCTAGTCTTCCTTTATCAATTGATAGGGGAATGACAAATGGGTAACACTATTAACTTGGTTAAGGATTCACATTGAGTTCACCATTTTTGTTTTTCTTCCCTCAGAATGTGTGTTCTGGTTAGGAATCACTACTTCAAGGTGGTTTCTATTGGATTTATTTATGGAATAGGAAACATACAATGATTCTTTATCCAAAGGGACCTACTTTCTAAAGGTAGGCGTTTGTTAAGTTTGAACTTATGATACTTAAAAACATGCATTGTCGAGAAGATGGTAGGTCGAACTCATCACACCCTTTTGGGGGGAATTATTTCCTACTCTGAGACTCTATTAGATATTTGAGATATTTTCATGAATCCTTATTAATTAACCAAGTATAACATAGGTTACCCTTGTAATTTGCAATCAATTATTATCATGGGTGAAATTTAGAATCATTAGTATGTATTCGAGGTTCTTCATTGATGGAAACATCCATATGGATTTGAGGTTCTCCATCAATGGTATCCTCTCATATACTATTTAGAGATTATTTTAACCATCGTTATGATGATACTGGTTTTTAAGCCACTCAGCGGGGAACTCTGGAATTTATTGTCATCCAAGGAGACAAAAGTTTATTTTGATGTTGGGATCATACCCATAAATGGGCTACCTACATGTCCTTGTGAATGGAATCAGAACCCTCATAGTTCTTTGCCAGTTAGTGGGACACATCATACCTTTTAAGGTCATAATAAAGACCTAACCATACAGTTTAATGTCATGTGGTAATAACATCTAAGTGAAAGGTTATTATTCAAGGTTTGGTGTGGGACTTATGCCTAAGTAGCCCAAAGAACTTGGAAACAATATGTGTTTCCAAGTTATATTAGACCTTGTTGGGAATATAGACTAGGATGAATAGGGTTGATTTTTAGTGTTGGGTTTGAACCTTAGAGAGGCTTTCTACATATCCCATTTGGATGGTAATCAAATCCCACTTAGTTTAATGAGTCTCATAGGATAGTATAGTCCTTTGAGAGAAATAAGTTTGGGATTACTTTCTAAAAAGTATGTCTTGGTGATTTGGGGGTTTAATTTGGGGCTTACTCCAAAGGAGGATGCCCATTTATGGATGAAATAAGATAGATATTGGTCATTAGGAAGGATTTCTACGCATCCCAATTATGGTGAGAATCAGAGTTCTCGTAGTTCAAGAGTTTGAGTTGTTTTTTCAAATGTTGTGATCACAATAAATCTCTAATCCCACATGATTCATGCTCGGTGTGAGAAACAAGAGGATGTCAAAGATTGAACAAAGTAACCCACACATTTCCTCCTCTGCTGGTGGAAGAGGCTGATGTGAGCGTGGAAGAGGGAGAGGTGACGATCCTTCCATCTGTTCTCTTTACATTAGATAAGGGTCCAATGTAAATAACAAGTGAAGGTGAAGGAAGTGTAGAGGAGAAAGACTGCAACCTTCTACTTGAAAGGTTAGGGGCTTACACTAGGATGGATTCCCCAACATTGGTCCTGATAGGGGAGGGAGAATTTTCATTTGTTCAAAAGGAAAAGTTGGTGTGGACCATACCATCCCTACTAGAGACCCAAGGTTCTGGGTTTTAGAGGTGAAAAGGGGAGGAAAGAATCCAAACCTTAATCCTCCAAACCGAGAACTCCACAAAACTATTCCTAGGAGAAAGGTCCATGTGACTGTAGATATACAAACCCACAGACACTCCATGAATCCTAACCCCATTGCAAAAACGGTGTGGAAAACCTCTGACTACGGATATACAAACCCAAATGAGAGACACACTGATGTGTCTTTCCCAAATGTTTGATAAGTCAGGAGGTTTTGGTGGAGAATTCAACTTAGTCCCTTTCTGATAAGGAAACCAAGGAAGGAAGTACCCTTCCATGAGTGGCTTTAAAGAGGGTTTAAAAGATGATGTGTAGGCCTTGTGCACAACTATATAGCTTAGATATGACTGAGTAAAATTATTACCATAGGGGAACCAATCCTATGAATGCTTAAAACTGTAAAAGGACATCAAGACGGGCTTATCTCATGTAATTTTCTCTTCTCTCGCGGTTTTAGAGAGCTACCTGAGAAAATTTGAGGGATGTGGGTGAAAGAGCTATGCAATGGGAGATTCAAGAAGTCTTTAAATTTTGTTTAGTCATAAAATGAGGAGCCCAAGGGTCCTATTTATAGGCAAAGAGGGGGCTGGTCAAAAGAAATTTTTTGGTGTAGGTCGGTCGTGCAGCCCTCCTGCATAGTTTCTATGCATAGGTGTACATAAAGTATCTTGACGAGTAGGCCAACCGCGTAGGTCTTCCGCGTAGGTCTTCTGCATAGGTCCTCTAAAATTTGTTATGCCTTTTAGTTCTTTGAGCTTCATCTCGAGATTTTGAAATATTCAGGGGGGCGCCTTCATATTATTTTTGTCTTACTAAGAAGTGTCAACACCATAAAAACCCTAAAAACAATAAAAATCTTAAAAAGCCCCTAAAAATTCTTGAAAGTGTAAAAAAAACCCCAAACACCCTAAAAAAACCTAAAAACCATAAAAATCCCTAAAAATCTTAAAAACCCATAAAAAACCCATAAAAACCCAAAAATCTACTAGAAAATATAAAAACCATTAAAAGCTGTAAAAACGTTAAAAACTCAAAGAAACCTTAAAAGACTAAAAAAACTAAAAAAAACCTAGAAAACCCAAAAGACCCTAAAAACCCTGAAAACACATAAAAAACCCAAGAAACTCTAAAAACCCTCAGAATCCCTACAAATCCTAAAAAACCCAAAAAACCATAAAAATCAAAAAATACCCTAAGAAATATATGAAAACGTAAAAAACACTAAAAACCCTAAAACCCCCTAAAAACCATAAAAAACCCAAAATCCCATAAAAATCCTAAAAAACATTAAAAAATCTAAAAAACCTTAATACCCCTAAAAACATTAAAAACTCTAAAAAACCTTTAAAACCCTAAAAAACTAAACCCCCCTAAATATCCAAAAAGACACTAAAACCAACTGAAAACCCCACAAACTTCTGAAAAACCCTAAATACCCTCAAAGTCCCTAAAATCCCAAAAAGCCCAAAAAACCCAAAAAACCATAAAAACCAAAATACACTTAAAAATCCAAGAAAATGTAAAAAACTATAAAATTCCGGAAACCCCCCTTAAAACCATAAAAACCCTAAAGACACATAAAAACCTAAAAAAACCACAAAAAATTTAAAAAACATAAAATCCCTAAAAATGTTAAAAACTCATAAAAAACCTTCAAATGCTAAAAACTCAAAAAAAGCCCTAAAAACCCAAAAGACCCTAAAAACCATAAACACCTAAAAACACTAAAACCCCTAAAAACTCCTAAAAGCCTAAAATATCTCTAAAAAACATAAAAACCCATAAAATCCAAAAAAATCCTAAACCGCCCCTAAAAATCCACGAAAATGTAAAAACCCTAAAATCATGAAAAACCCCTGAAAACCACAAAAACCCCTGAAAACCACAAAAACCCCTAAAGACCTTATAAAACTATAAAAACCCAGAAAAACCCTAAAAAACTCTAAAAATCCTAAAAACATGAAAAAACACTAAAAAACTTTTAAATCCATAAAAATAATTAAAAAAACCCCAAAACCCCAAAAGACCCTGAAAACCCTAAAACCCCCGAAAAACCCCAAAAACCCCCAAAAACCCTAAAAACCCTAAAAAACCTAAAAACAATAAAATCCTAAACCCCCCATCCATGATAACTTAAAATACCTTAAAACCCCTGAAAAGCATATGAAAACCATAAAAACCCCTAAAAACCATGAAAAACCAAGAAGCCCATTAAAACCTTAAAACCACTAAAAACTCTAAAAACCATTAAAACTCCAAAAAACGTTAGAAACTCTAAAAACCCTTAAATCCCTTAAAAACTCAAAAAACCCAAAATCCCCCAAAAAGACCATAAATACATTGAAACCCGCTAAAACCCCCTAAAACCCATAAAAACTCTAAAACCCCTCAAAATCTATAAAAAACATAAAAAACACTAAAATCCTAAAAAATCCTAAAAAATCCATAAAAATCCACAAATACATAAAAAACCCTAAGAACATTGAAAGACCCCTAAAAACCATAAAACACCTAAAAACATTAAAAAACCCTAAAAACCAATAAAACCCCTAAATAACCACTAAAAACAAAAAAAATGCTTAAAATCCCTAAAAAAGTTTAAAAACCTTAAAAACACATAAAAACACTAAAAAATTCAAAAAAACCTTAAAAATCCAAAAGACCCTAAAAACCCTGAAAAACCCTAAAAACCCTAAAAACCCCTAAAACCCTCAAAATCCCTAAAAAACCTAAAAACCATGAAAACCATAATAATCCAACCCCCCCTAAAAATAAATTAAAAAGTAAAAAATCCTAAAAAACCTCTGAAAGCCATACAAACCCCAAAAAACCTTAAAATCCATAAAAACTCATAAAAACCCTAAAAATCATTTAAAAACTCCAACAAATCTTTAAAACCCTAAAAATATTAAAAAAATCTAAAAGATATTAAAACCCCTCAAAGGATAAAAAAACCTAAAAAATCAAAAAGATCGTAAAACCCCTAAACCCCCAAAAACCCCTTAAAACACCTTAAAACCCCTAAAATACCCTTAAAACCCAAAAATCCCAAAATACCCCAAAAATAATAAAATCCCTAAAAATTCTAAAAGACCCCTAAAAACCACGAAAATGTAAAAAACCCTAAAAGCCATGAAAAAACCCTAAAGACCAGAAAATCCCATAAAAACCTTAAGTTCCCCTAAAACCCCATTAAAATCCTAAAAATGATTAAAAACTATAAAAACCCTTCAGACCCCTAAATACGTTAAAAAAGTCTAAAAACCTTAAAACCCCTAGAAAATAAAAAAACCCCAAAATCCGAAAAATACCCTAAAAACCATAAAATACCTGAAAACCCCCAAAAGCCCTCAAAATCCCTAGAAACCTTAAAAACGATAAAATTCCTACCCCCCCCCCCCTAAAAACCTGTAAAAACCTTGAAAAAAATAAAATCCCTAAAAACCTGAAAGCCCCTACAACCGAAAAAACCCACTAAAAACAATAAAAACCCTTTAAACCCCTAAAATTGTTAAATTCTCTAAAAAACATTAAAAACCCTAAAAAATAAAAAAAAAACCCTAAAACCCCAAAAGGTTCATAAAAACCCCAACTCCCACCCCAAATCCCTAAAACCCCAAAAAACCTCACAATCCCTAAAAACCCTAAAAAACCTAAAAACCCATAAAATTCCTAAATAAACTCAAAAAATCCATGAAAATGTAAAAAAACCCTAAAAACCATGATAACGCCTAAAGACCATAAAACCCCTTAAAAACCTCTAAAACCCATAAACCCCCTAAAAATAACGAAAATCTATAGAAACCCTTAAAACCCATAAAAATGATAAATGAACTCTAAAAAACCTTAAAACCCATAAAAACTCAAAAAACTCCTTAAAACCCAATAAACCTTAAAAACCCAAGAAAAACATAAAAACCCAAAAATACCCTGAAAACCCCAAAAAAACAATCAAACTCTCTAAAAACCATAAAAATCATAAAAAACCACAAAAAATCCATAAAAAAGTGGAAAACCCTAAAACCCCTAAAAAGACCCTCAAAACCATAAAAACCCTTGAAAAGCTTAAAAACCATAAAAACCCTAAAAAACACTAAAAAATCTAAAAACCCATAAAACCCCAAAAATGTTAAAAAACCATTAAAACTCTAAAAAACCATCAAACCCTGAAAAACTCAAAAAATCCCTAAAAGCCCAAAAGACCCTAAAAACTTTGAAAACCCCTAAAAACCTCTAAAAAACTCTAAACCCCTCAAAATCCCTAAAAACCCTAAAAAACCCTAAAAAACCCTAAAACCCAAAAAACCCTAAAAATTCCCTAAAAATTCATGAAAACATACAAAATTCTTAAAAACCTGAAAACACTCGAAAACTATAAAACCCCTAAAAACCTTTAAAAACTATAAAAACCCGTAAAAATCCTAAAACCACTAAAAAAAATCCAAAAATCCTTTTAAACCCCTAAAAACGTTTAAAAAAATTAAAAGCCCTATATAACTCAAAAAAACCCCTAAAACCCACCAAAAGACCCTAAAATATCTGAAAACCCTTAAAAGCCCTAAAACCCCCTGAAAACCATAAACCCTAAAAATCCTAAAAAACCTAAAAAACCCCTGAAAACCATAAAACCCCTAAAAACCTTAAAGAACCCTAAAAACCAATAAAAACCCTAAAAACCATTGAAACTATAAAAACCCTTAAAACCCTTAAAACCTTTAAAAACACAAAAAAATTTAAAAAATATTGTAAAAACCCAAAAAGTACCTAAAAACCCTAAAAACCCCTAAAAACCCTAAAAACCCCCAAAAAACCAAAAACCCATCAGAATCCCAAGAAACCCTATAAAACCCTAAAAACCATAAAATCCTAAAACCCCCTAAAAATCCATGAAAATATAAAAAACCTTAAAACCCGGAAAAACCCCTGAAAACCATAAAAACCCATAAAAACCTTAAAAACCCTAAAATAAAATAAAATCCCTAAAACCCCCTAAAAACTCTAAAAACCCATAGAACCCCTAAAAACAATAAAAACTATATAAACCTTAAAAATCCTAAAAAACTCAAATAACTCAAAAAACCCAAAAAGACCCTAAAAGCCCTAAAAACCCATAAAACCCGTAAACACACCAGAAAAACCTTAAAACCCCACAAAATCCATAAAAAAAATCAATAAAAACCTAAAAAAACATTGAGCAGTCGAGTGACCTAGTTACCGACATGTCGAACAGAAAAAAAACCAGGAATTGAAACAAACCTGTTGATGCCACAGAAGTTCCCCTTCAACTTCAATGCAAAATGAATCAATAGGGTCTTTGGAGACATCAACCGCCACACAAATCCTTGTGGCGATGTGGTGATAAACCACCTGAGTGTGGGAGTCCGAGCAAAGGAACCTACCAATTAGATTACCAATGATGCGAAGGAAAGCAGGATTCTGGAAATGGAGGTCCATCCCAGGAAGGGTGACCCAAATTGCCATGACAGAAAGATCGCGCTGCAGATGGAAATCAAAGAACCAACGAAACAAGGAAAAGCGAAACCCATCCACATTCCTTGGAGCGAACGCCCAAGCCATGATCAAGTCTTCCTCATTCATAAAACGGATCTGAAAATTCCGAGGATCGAGAAGACCAATGACTGCCTTTTCATGAAGCATCCACGCATAAGAAACAAACCTGTCAAAGACGTCAACCGGAGGTCGAGACTTCCCAAATCAAACCACCAGTGTAAGATCAAGAAGTGTAGAAGCCGAGAAGAACCCGCGATTGGAAATTGTAACCGACAACACTCCCTTGACTCAGCATGGAACTTTAGGGAAAAAATACTCCTCTGGAAAACCTAGAAGGAGTGTGGGGTCAGTAAACAGAGAGAAAGAGCGTCGCGAAGGAACACCATCCATCGTCCCTTGGCTGCGACCCAGGTAGGAGCAGTAACGCCAGCGCCATCAGCTACGCCAGTGGCCTACTCTATGGTTTTTATGGTTTCTAAGGTTTTTTAAGGGTTTTTAGGGCTTTTTTAGCTTTAAGGGTGTTTACGGTTTTCAGGGGTTTTTCAGGTTTTATAGGGTTTTATATGTTTGCATGGATTTTTAGGGGGTTTTAGGATTTTTATTACTTTTAATTTTTTTGGTATTTTGAGGGTTTTTAGAGTTTTTCAGGTTTCAGAGTTTTTAGGGTCTTTTGGCGTTTTAGAGATTTTTTTGAGTTTTTTATGGTTTTTAAGGTTTCATAGAGTTATATAACATTTTTAGGGGTTTTAAGGATTTTTAGAGTGTTTAGTGGTTTTAGGGTTTTACGGGTATTAGGGGTTTTAGGTGTTTTATTGTTTTTAGTGGGTTATTTATATTTTATACATTTTCATGTATTTTTGGAATTTTTTAGGGTTTTATGGATCTTAGAGGGGGTTAGGGTTTTATGATATTTAGGGGGGTTTTGGGGGTTTTGGGATTTTTCGGGGTTTTAGGGTTTTCAGTGGTTTTTAAGGTTTTAGGGGTTTTTAGGGTCTTTTGACTTTTAGTTTTTTTAGGGTTTTTAAGGTTTTTTGAGTTTTTAACATTTTTTATGGGTTTTAATGGTTTTTAATGTTTTAGTGGTTTTAGGGATTTTATGGTTTTTATGGGTTTTTAAGGTTTTTAGGGGTTTTTATGGTTTTCATGGGGGTTTTAGGGCTTCTTTTTGTGTTTTTTATGTTTTAATTGTTTTTAGGTGTTTATATGAGTTTTTTAGGATTTTTATGGGTTTAATTTTTTTAGGTATTTTGAGGGTTTTAGGGGTTTTCAGGGGTTTTTAGGGTTTTTAGGGTTTTTTCAAGGGTTTTAGTGTCCTTTTGGGTTGTTATAGTTTTTAAAGTTTTTTTTGAGTTTTCAAGGTTTTTTAAAAAATTAGAGTTTTAAAGGGTTTTTTTTCATTTTTAGTGGGTTTTAAGGTTTTGATATCTTTTTTGGGGTTTTAAGGTTTTTTTGGGGTTTTTATGTTTGTGGGGGGGGGGGGGGTTAGGGTTTTTAAGGTTTTTATGTCTTCATTGTTTTTAGGGGTTTTTTAGGATTCTTATTGTTTTTTGGTGTTTAAAAGGTTTTATGGATTTTGAGGGATTTTAGTGGTTTTTAGAGGGTTGTTAGGGTTTTTAGGGGTTTTAGGTGCTATTGGTATTTTGTTTTTTAGGGTCTTTTGAGTTTTTAGGGTTTTTAAGGATTTCGAGAGTTTTTAAGAATTTTATGGGTTTAAAGGGTTTTTAGGGTTTTTAGTGGTTTTAGGGTTTTTATGAGTTTTTAGGGATTTTTATGGTTTTTAGGGGGTTTTATGGTTTTCAAGGGGTTTTAAGGGTTTTTAGAGTTTTTTACGTTTTCATTTATTTTTATGGGTTTTTTAGATTTTTTATGGTTTTTAGGGTTTTGGGGATCATGAAGATTTTTAGGGTTTTTCGGGGTTTTAGGGTTTTTAGAGTTTTTCAAGGTCTTTAGGGTATTTTGGTGGTATTAGGGGTTTTTAAAGTTTTTTAAGGTTTTTATTGTTATTTATATATTTTTAACATTTTTGAGGCTTTAGGTGTTTTAAGAGTTTTTAGTGGTATTTTAGGGTTTTTATAGGTTTTAAGGGTTTTAGTGTTTTTAGGGGTTTTCAAGGTTTTTTAAGTTTTCAAAGATATTTAAGGGCAAGGAAGGCTCGGGTCCAGGCTATTCCTGGGACCCCCCAAATTTTATTAAAAGAAAAGACATAGACACTACAGACAATGGAGGGGAGAGATCCACCAATCCGCACCCAAATTTTTTAGTGATTTTTAGGGTTTTTATGGGTTTTAAGACTTTTTAAAGGTTTTTATGGGTTTTAAAGGTTTTATGGGGGTTTTTGGGTTTTTTCGGTTGTTTATGTTTTCATTGATTTTTAATTTTTTTTTATGGATTTCAATTATCTTTACTGTTTTAGGGGTTTAATGTATTTTGAGGGGTTTTAGGGGTTTTGAGTGGTTTTTGAGGTCTTTATGGTATTTTGTGGGTTTCAAGGTTATTTTTGAGTTTTTAAGGGTTTTTAATGTTTTTAGAGGTTTTTAATGTTTTTTGGGGTTTTAAGGGGTTTTAGAGTTTTTAGTGGATTTTTATAGTTTTTATGGATTTTTAGGGTTTTTTAAATTTTTAGGGGTTTTTATGGTTTTTAGGGTTTTTTACATTTTTATGGAATTTTTAAAAATTTCTGGGGTTTTGGGGGGTTTTAGGGTTTTTAGGGATTTTGATAGTTTTTAGGGGTTTTGAGTATATTTTTGTGATATTTGGGTTTTTTTAAATTTTTAGGGTTTTTAGGTTTTTAGAGTTTTTAATGTTTTTAGGGGTTTTAAGGGTTTATAGAGTTTTTAGTGGATTATTAGGGTTTTTATTGACTTTTAGTGATTTTAAGGTTTTTAGGATTTTAAATGGTTTTCCAGGGGTTTTCATGGTTTTTAGGGTTTTTTGTGTTTTTATGGAATTTTTGGAGGTTTTAGGATTTTTATCGGTTTTCGCGTTTTTATGTTTTTTAGTGATTTTGAGGGTTTTTAGGGGTTTTGAAGGTTTTTTTGGTTTTTTGGGCCTTTTCAATTTTTTTAGGGTTTTTTGAGTTTTTAGAGGTTTCAAGGTATTTTATATTTTTTAACGTTTTTAGGTGTTTTATGGTTTTTTGTGTTTTTAGTGGTTTTTAGGGTTTCTATGGGTTTTTATTAATTTTTAATCATTTTAGGGGTTTTATGGTTTTTAGGGGGGTTTTAGGGTTTTTATGGATTTTTACATTTTCAGGGATTTTTAGGGGTTTTTAGGATTTTTATGGTTGTTTGGGTTTTTATTCCTTTTAGGTATTTTATGGTTTTTAGTGGGTTTCAGGGGTTTTATGGGTTTCAATATTTATAGGGCCTTCTATGGGTTTTAGGGATTATTTAGAGTTTTTTAATGTTTTTAGGGGTTTAAGGGTTTTAGAGTTCTTAGTGGTTGTTTGGGGGTTTTTTGTTTTTATTTTTTTGAAGGTTTTCAGGTTTTTTTAATAGTTTTCAGGGGGTTTTCATGGTTTTTAGGGGTTTTTACATTTTCATTGACTTTTGGGGGGTTTTAGGTTTGTTATGATTTTTAGGGTTTTTAGGGTTCTTAGGGTTTTTAGGGATTTTAGGGTTTTAGGGGGTTTAAGGGTTTTTAGGGATTTTCATGGGTTTTTAAGGTTTTTTTGGGGTTTTCTAGGTTTTAGTGTCTTTCGGGGTTTTAGGGTTTTTTTTGAGTTTTTAAGGGTTTTTATGGTGTTTAGGGTTTTTTAATGTTTTTAGGGGTTAAATGGTTTTTAGATTTTTTATTGGTTTTGTGGGTTTTGGGGGTTTTTAATATTTTTTAATGTTTTTTGGGGTTTTATGGTTTTCATAGGTTTTTAGGGGTTTTAGGTGTTTTTACGTTTTCAGGGATTTTTAGGGATTTTTTATGATTTTTATGGTTTTTAATATTTTAAGGGGTTTTGTGTATTTTGATGGTTTTTAGAGGGTTTTTTGGTTTTTCAGGGGTTTTGGGGTCATTTGGGTTTTTAGGGTTTTTTTTTGAGTTTTTTTGAGTTTTTTAGGGTTTTATGTTCTTTTAGAGTTTTTAAATTTTTTAGGGGTGTTGAGGGTTTCAAGTGTTTTTAGTTTTTTTTGGATTTTTATGGGTTTTAGGGTTTTTAAGGTTTTTAGGGTTTTTTATTATTTTCAGGGTTTTTAGGGTTTTTTATGGTTTTTGGGATTTTTAGGGGTTTGTTGGATTCTTGTGATTTTTATGGGTTTTTAGGGTTTTTAGGGACTTTGAGGGTTTTTAGGTCTTTTGGGATTTTTAGGGGTTTTAGGTTTTTCAGGGGTGTTAGGGTATTTTTGGGTTTTTAGTGTTTTTTTGAGTTTTTATGGGTTTTTATAGTTTATTTAGAATTTTAGGGGTTTTGAGGGTTTTTAGAGTTTTAAATGGTTTTTAGGGTTTTAGGATTTTTAATGTTTTGAGAGGATTTATGGTTTTTAGGGGTTTTTCGGTGTTTTTATGGGTTCTTTAGTTTTCATGGATTTTTAGAGGTTTTTTAGGATGTTTATGGTTTTTGGGATTTGTAGGGTTATTTAAGGTTATTAGGGTTTTTTTTGAGTTTTTTAGGGTTTTTAGAGTTTTTAGAGTTTTTATCATTTTTAGATGTTTTAGGGTTTTTATATGTTTTTACAGTTTTTATGGGTCTTAAGTGTTTTTTAAGGTTTTAGGGGTTTTATGGTTTTTAGGGGTTTTTATGTTTTCAAATATTTTTAGTGTTTTTTTGGATTTTTAGGGTTTTTAGGGTTTTTAATGTTTTTTAGGGTTTTAGGTAATTTTTTGGTTTTTGTGGGGGGGGGGGATACGGGTTTTAGGGTTTTTAGGGTTTTTAGTGTCTTTGGGGATTTTAGTTTTTTTTTAGTTTTTAGGGTTTTAATGGTTTTTTAATGTATTGAACGTTTTTAAGGGTTTTAGAGTTTTAATTTGTTTTTTAGTGCTTTCATGGATTTAGGGTTTTTAAGGATTTTAGGGGTTCTCATGGTTTTCTGGGGGTTTTGGGGGTTTTAGGTTTTTTACCTTTTCATGGAATTTTATGCGTTTTTTATGATTTTTTTGGTTTTTAGTGTTTTTTATTATTTTTAGGTATTTTGAAGGATTTTAGGGTTTTTAGGGGTTTTTGGGTTTTTGGGGGTTTAGGGTCTTTTTGGGGTTTTAGGGTTTTTTTAGGGATTTTAATGTTTTTAGAGTTTTTAACATTTTTTTGGGTTTTTAATGGTTTTTAGAGTTTTTTGTGGGTTTTATAGTTTTTTTGCAGTTTTAGGGTATTTTGACAATTTAAGGGTCTTTATGGTTTTCAAGGGATTTTCAGGGTTTTTTGGGTTTTTTACATTTTCATGGATTTTTAATGGGTTTTTAGGATTTTTATAGTTTTTAGAGTTTCTTGGGTTTGGGAGGATTTTGATTATTTTTAGTGGTTTTAAGGGGATGTTAGTATTTTTAGGGGTTTTCATGGTTTTTATGATCTTTTTGAGGCTTTTAGGCTTTTTTTATTTTTTTAGAGGTTTTAAGATTTTTTAGAGTTTTAATCATTTTTAATGGTTTTAAGGGTATTTTGAGTTTTTAGTGGTTTTTAGGGTTTTTATGGGTTTTTAGAGGGTTTTCAGGTTTTTACTGGTTTTCATCTTTTTAGGGGTTTTAGGTGTTTTTATGATATCATGGATTTTTAGGGAATTTTTGGGATTTTTATGACTTTTATGGTTTTTAGGGTTTTTAGGGGTTTTTCAGGTTTTTATTGGTTTTCAGGTTTTTCAGGGGGACTTCAGGGTTTTATTGGTTTTTATGTTTTTATGGATTTTAGAGAATTTTTAGGATTTTTATAATTTTTAGGGTTTTTACGACTTTATGGATGATGAGGGTTTTTGTGGGTTTTTAGTGTTTTTAGAGTTTTTTCAGGTTTTTCAAGGTCTTGTTGGGGTTTATGAATTTTTGAGTTTTTAGGGGTTTTATGTTTTTTAGAGTTTTTTAATGTTTTAAAGGGTTTAAAGGGTATTTTGTGTTTTTATGGGTTTGTATAGTTTTAGGGTCTTTTAAGTTTTTTAGGGGTTTTCATGGTTTTTAAGAGTTTTTTAGGGTTTTTAGGGTTTTTTACATTTTCATGGATTTTTAGGGGTTTTTATAATTTTTATTGTTGTTCATGGTTTTTTCAGGTTTTTATTTATTTTGAGGGTTTTTAGGGTTTTTAGGGGGTTTGGAGGGGTTAGGGATTTTTAGGGGTTTTAGGGACTTATTGGGTTTTTAGGGTTTTTTAGTTTTTTAGGGGTTTTAAGGTTGTTTATATTTTCTTTACGTTTTTAGGGGTTTAGGGTTTTTTCGGTTTTTAGTGGGTTTTTAGTGTTTTTATTGGTTTTTAGGGGTTTTAAGGCCTTTAGTGGTTTTTATGGTTTTTTAGGGTTATTTATGGTTTCCTAGATTTTTAGGGGTTTTTAGGATTTTTATGGGTTTTTAGGCTTTTAGGGATTTTTAGGGTTTTTAGAGCTTTTCAGAGTTTTTAGAATCATTTTGGGTTTTGGGGGGTGAGGTTTTTAGGGTTTTAAGGGTTTTTACAGTTTTTAACCTTTTAGGGGCTTAAGAGTTTTTAGTGTTTTTGTGGTTTTTTTGGTTTTTATGGGTTTTATGATTTTTATGGGTTTTAGGATTTTTAAGGTTTTTAAAGGTTATTATGGTTTTCAGGGGGTGTTCAGGGTTTTTAGGGTTTTTATCTTTTCATGGATCTTTTGAGGTTTTTTAGGATATTTATGGTTTTTAGGGGTTTTAGGGATTTTAGGGATTTTGAGTGTTTTTCAGTTTTTAGGGGTTTTCAGGGTTTTTAGGGGTTTTAAAAAAATTAGTCTTTTTTTAATATTTTTAGAGGATTTAAGGGTTTTTTGAGTTTTTAGTGGGTTTTAGGGTTTTTATGTGTTTTAAGGTTTTTTTAGGTTTTTATGGGTTTTAATAATTTTCTAGGGTTTTTACGGTTTTTATGTTTTCACAGATTTGTAGGGGGTTATTATGATTTTTAGCGTTTTTAAGGTTTTTAGGGTTTTTAGGGTTTTAGAGGTTTTAGGTTTCTAGGGATTTTGAGGGTATATAGGGGGTTTCAAGGATTTTTTGGGTTTTTAGAGGTTTGCAGGGTTTTTAGGGTCTTTTGGGTTTTTAGTGTTTTTTTAGTTTTTTAGGGTTTAAAAGGGATTTTAGAGTCTTAATATTTTTATAGGTTTTAAAGGTTTTTAGAGTTTTTGTGGTTTTTATGGGTATGGATTTTAGGGGGTTTATGGTTTTAGAGGATTTTTCTAGGGTTTTGGGGTTTTTTCATTTTCATGGATTTTTAGGGGGTTTAGGATTTTTATGGTTTTTAGGGGTTTTTTTTGGGTTTTTATGGATTTTGATGGTTTTCAGGGTTTTTTAGGGGTTTATGGTTTTCTATATTTTTCAGTGTTTTAGGGTCTTTTGTGTTTTTAGGTTTGTTTTTATGTTTTTAGGGGTTTTAAGCCTTTTTAGTGCTTTTTAACATTTTTGTGTTTTTAAGGGTTTCTATAGTTTTTAGTGGGATTTTAGGGTTTTTGTGGGTTTTTAATGGTTTTTAGAGGTTTCATAGTTTTTAGTGTTTTCTAGGTTCTTGTGGATTTATTGGGGTTTTAAAGCTTTTTTTATGATTTTTTTGGGTTTTTTAGAGTTTTTAGGGGTTCTTAGGGTCTTTAGGGATTTTTATGGTTTTTAGAGATTTAAGGGGTCTTCGGGGGTTTAGGGTTTTTAGGCTCCTACTGGGTTTTTAGTGTTTTTTTAGTTTTTAGTGTTGTTAAGGATTTTAGACTTTTTTGGCATTTTTAGGTTTTTTGGGTTATTAGAGTTTTTAGTGGGTTTTAGGGTTTTTATGTGTTTTTTTGGTTATTTAGGTTTTTAGGGGTTTTTTAGGTTTTTAGGGGATTTTAGGTTTTTTTGGGGTTTTTACGTTTTTATGGATTTTAAGGGGTTTTTTATGATTTTTATGTTTTTTAAGATTTTTCAGGGTTTTTAGGGATTTTGAGGGTTTTTGGGTATTTTTTGGGTTTTTAGGTGTTTTCAGAATTTTAGGGTCCTTTTAGGTTTTAGGGTTTTTTTTTGAATTTTATAGGATTCTCAAGGTTTTTTGGAGTTTTTTAACATTTTTTGGGTTTAAAAGGGTTTTTAGAGTTTTTTGTTGTTTTTACGGTTATCCAGGATTTTTCAAGGTTTTTAGGATTTTTTACGTATTCATATATTTTTAGTGATTTTTTAGGATTTTTATGTTTTTAAAGTATTTTAGGGTTTTTAGAGATTTTGAGGGGTTTTAGGGGGTTTCTGTGGTTTTTACCGTTTTTAGGGGGTTTAGGGGGTGGTTGGGGTTTAGGTGTTTTTTAGCCTTTTATGGTTTTTAGGGTTTATTGACCTTTTTAGGGTTTTAAGGGTTCTATGGTTTTTTTAATGTTTGAGCGGTTTAAGGGTTTTTAGAGTTTTAGTGGGTTTTAGGGTTTTATACATTTTTTTGTTTTTATGTTTTTTAAGGTTTTTTCAAGGGTTTTTCATGTTTTTTATTTTTTTTAGAATTTTTATGGTTTTTAGAGTTTTAGGGATTTTGATGGGGTTTTAGGGGTTTTCATGTGTTTTTTGGATTTTTGTGGGGTTTCATGGTTTTTAGGCTCATTTTGGATTTTGGGGGTTTTATTTTGAGTTTTTTAGGTTTTTTAATGTTTTTAGATTTTTTTTAAGTTTTTAGGGGTTTTAAGTGTTTTTAGAGTTTTTACTGGTTTTTAGGTTTTTTATTGGTTTTTAGGGTTTTTGGTTTTTGGAGGTTTTATGGATTTTATGGGCTTTTCAGGGTTTTTTGTTGTTTTTATGATTTCATAGATTTTTTTATATTTTTTGGGTTTTTTATGGATTTTTGGGTTTTTTGGGATTTTGAGGGGTTTTAGGGTTTTATGGCATATTTAATATTTTAAGGTTTTTTAGGGTTTCTAGGGTCTTTTGGGGCATTTAATGTTTTTTGAGTTTTTTAGGGTTTTTATGGTTTTTATAGTTTTTAACATTTTTAGGGTTTTAAGGGGTTTTAGTGGGTTTTAGGGGTTTATGGGTTTTTAGGGTTTTTATGGTTTTTAAGGGTTTGTATGGTTTTCAATGGGTTTTTAGGGATTTTAAGGTTTTTTACATTTTTAGGTATTTTTAGTAATTTTTTAGGATTTTTATGGTTTTTAAGGGTTTTTAGAGTTTCTTGGGATTTTTATGGGTTTGGGGGGGGGGGGGGGTTGGAAGTTTTAATGGTTTTTAGCGTCTTTTTGGGTTTTTTTGGTTTTTAGAATTTTTAAAAAAATTAGTGCCTTTAAGGATTTTTAGATGTTTTTAGATTTTTATTGTTTTTAGTGTTTTTAAGGTTTTTAAGGTTTTATGGGTTTCAAAGGATTTTTAATGTTTTTCATGTTTTTTATGTTTTCATGGATTTTTAGGGGTTTTTAGGTTTTTTATGGTTTTTAGGGATTTTTAGGGTTTTTAAAGTATTTGATGGTTTTTTGGATTATTTAGGTTTTTTAGGTATTTTTAGGGGTTTTCAGGGTCTTTTAAGGTTTTAGGATTCTTTTAGTTTGATAGGGTTTTTACGGTTTTTTAGAGTTTTTATCATTTTTAGGGGTCTAAATGGTTTTCATGGTTTTTATTGGGATTTTAGGGTTTTTATGGGGTGTTTTATTTTTTTTATGGTTTTGAGGGGTTCTTAGGGTTTTCATGTGTTTTTCAAGATTTTTAGGATTTTTTACATTTTCATGGATTTTTGGGGTTTCTAGGATTTTTATGGTTTTTTGGGTTTTTCAGGGGTCTTTTAGGTTTTTAGGGTTTTTTTGGGTCTTTTGAGCTTTTAGGGTTTTTTGAGGTTTTTAGGGTTTTTTAAGGGTTTATAGAATTTTTTTAATGTTTCTAGAGGGTTTTTAGAGTTTTTAGTGGGTTTTTAGAGGTTTTTAAAGTTTTTATGATTTTCATGGTTTTTTCAAGGTTTTTACTGTTTTTTATGTTTTCATGGATTTTTAGGGGGGGTTTTAGATTTTTATTTTTGTAGGGTTTTTAAGGTTTTTAGGAATTTATATGATTTTACGGATTTCATGGGGTTTCAAGGGTTTTAGGTTCTTTTTGGGTTTTAGGATTTTTTTGATTTTTAGGATTCTTTTGATTTTTAGGATTTTTTTGATTTTTTAGTGTTTTTATAGCTTTTAACGTTTTTAGGGGGTTGATGGTTTTTTAGTGTTTTTTAGTTTTTACGGTTTTTATGGGTTTTATAGTTTTTAATGTTTTGTCGGGTTTTTATGCTTTTTAGGGGTTTTTTCAAGGCTTTTAGGTTTGTTTATGTTTTCATTGATTTTTAGGGGTTTTTAGGATTTTTATAGTTTTTAGGGTTTTATTGATTTTAGGGATTTGGAGGTTTTTTGGGGTTTTCATGGGATTTTAATGGTTTTAGTGTATTTCAGGGTTTTTTTGTTCTTTTTTGGATTGGGTGGGGGTTGATTTTTTTAGGGTTTTAAGGTTTTTTAGATTTTTTTATGTTTTAAGGTTTTTAGGGGTTTTTAGAGTATTTAGTGGTATTTTAGGGTTTTTAGTTTTTTAAGGTTTTAGGAAATTTTATAGTTTTTAGGGGGGTTTTAGGGTTTTTAGTGTTTTTAGGGTTTTTAAGGTTTTTAACATTTTCATCGATTTTTAGGGTTTCTTAGGATTTTTATGGATTTTTTTTGTTTTTAGGGTTTTTAGTGATTTTGAGGGGTTTTAGGGTTTTTAGTGTATTTAGGGTTTTTATGTTTTTTTGGGGTTTTAGGGGTCTTTTGGGTTTGTTTGGGTTTTTAGGGTTTTTATAATTTTTTAACATTTTTAGGGGTTTAAAAGGTTTTCAGAGTTTTTAGTGGGTTTTTATGGTTTTATGGGTTTTCGTGGTTTTTAAAAAATTTAGTGGTTTTTGTGGGTTTGAGGGGGGTTTTCATGGTTTTACGATATTTTACATTTTCATGGATTTTTAGGGGTTTTAGGATTTTTATCCTTTTTTGGGTTTTTTAACTTTTTTAGGGGTTTTATGGATTTTAGAGTTTTTCTTAAGTTTTTAGGATTTTTATGGATTTTAGGGGATTTTAAGGTTTTTAGGGGTTTTTTTGGTTTTCAGTATTTTTTAGGGGTTTAGGGTAATTTCAATGTTCTTGGATTTTAGTGGTTCTTTAGGATTTTTAGGGTCTTTATTGCTTTTTGGGTTTTTATGGATTTTGAGGGATTTTTGGGTTTTTTCAGGGGTTTTTAATGTTTTTCAGGGTTTTTTAGGTCATTTAGGTTTTTAGGGTTTTTTGAGGTTTATAAGGTTTTAAAGGGTTTTTAGAATTTTATATCGTTTTAGAGGGTTTTTAGAGTTTTTAGTGGTTTTAGGGTTTTTAAGGTTTTTATGGTTTTCATGGTTTTTTCAGGTTTTTACAGGTTTTTATGTTTTCATAGATTTTTAGTGAATTTTTATGATTTTTAGGGTTTTTTTCCAGTTTTTAAGGATTTTGAGGGTTTTTACAGTTTTCAATTTTTTTAATGTTTTTAGCTTCTTTTGGGTGTTTTAGGGTATTTTGAGTTTTTTAGGGGTGTAAAGGGTTTGTATAGTTTTTTAATGTTTTTAGGGGTTTAAAGGTGTTTTAGAGTTTTTTTGTGGTTTTTAGGCTTTTTATGGGATTTATAACTTTTGATGTTTTTAGTTTTTTAGTTTTTTAAGGTATTTTAGATTTTTTAACTTTTTTATGGATTTTATTGGTATTTATAGATTTTAGTGGTTTTTAGGGTTTTGAAGGTTTTGGGGGGTTTTATGGTTTTCAAGGGGGGTTTAGGGTATTTCACATTTTCATGGAATTTTCAGGGCTTTTGAGAATTTTTATGGTTTTTATGGTTTTTAAGGATTTTGAGAAGTTTTAGGGTTTTCCATGGGTTTTTTGTGTTTTTTAGGTTTTTAGGGTTTTTATGGTCTTTTTGGGTTTTTAGTGTTTTTTTAGTTTTTAGAGTTTTTAATGTTTTTTAGAGTTTCTAATGTTTTTAGGGGGTTTAAAGGGTTTTTTGAATTTTTTGTGCCTTTTTATTATTTTTATGGGGTTTTTAATGTTTTTAGGTATTTTATGATTTTCAGGTGTTTTTAAGGTTTTTAGGGTTTTTTACGTTTTTAAGGATTTTAGGGTTTTTAGCAGTTTTAGGGTTTTTTAGGATTTTTATGGTTTTTAGGGGTTTTAAGCTTTTTACAGATTTTGAGGGGTTTTTAGATGTTTTAAGATTTTTCTGGGTTTTAAGGGTCTTTTTGGGTTTTTAGGTTTTTTTATATTTTTAGTGTTTTTATGGTTTTTTAGAATTTTTGAACATTTTATGAGTTTTAAGTGTTTTTAGAGTTTTTATTGGGTTTTTAGTGTTTTTATAATTTAAAGTGGGGTTTTATGGTTTTTATGGGGTTTTTATGGTTTTTATGTGGTTTTTAGGATTTTTAGGGTTTTTTACATTTTCATGGATTTTAGGGGTTTTTTTGGGATTTTTATGGTATTTACGTTTTTAGAGGTTTTAATGATTTGGAGGGTTTTCTTGGTTTTTCCGAGGGTTTAGGGTTTTTTGGGGTTTTAAGGGTTTCTAATGTCTTTTTTGGTTTTTAGGTTTTTATTTTATTTTTTAGGTTTTTAAGGTTTTCTAGATATTTTTAATTTTTTAGGGATTTTAATGGTTGTAAGAGTATTTAGTGGGTTTTTAGGGGTTTTATGTGTTTTTAGGGTTTTTTAAGGTTTTTAGGGGAATCATGGTTTTCATGGGTTTTTCAATGTTTTTAGGGTTTTTTTACATTTTCATCTATTTTTAGGGGGTTTTTATGATTTTTAGGGGTTTTAGGGTTTTTAGAGATTTTGAAGGTTTTTTAGGGTTTTTACGGTTTATGGGTTTTCAGGGTTTTTAGGGTCTTTTGGGTTTTTAGGGTTTTTTTGACTTTTTTGGGTTTTAATGTTTTTTAGTGCTTTTAAAAAATTTAGTCATTTAAAGTGTTTTTATAGTTTTTAGTGGGTTTTAACTTTTTTTGTAGGGTTTTAGGATTTTTTAAGTTTCTTAGGGGATTTATGGTTTTCGGGGGTATTCTAGGGTTTTTTATGTTTTTTTGGATTTTTAATGATTTTTTAAGAATTTATGTTTCTTAGGGATTTTATAGTTTTTAGGAATTTTTAGGGTTTTAGAGTTTTCATGGGTTTTTAGGTTTTTTAGGGTCTTTTTTGGTTTTTAGAGTTTTATTTAAGTTTTTAGGGTTTTCAAGGTTTTTTGTTGTTTTAATGTTTTTAATGGTAGTAAGGGTTTTCGAGTTTTTAGTGGTTTTTAGGTTTTTATGGATTTTTATAGGTTTTCAAGGGTTTTTAAGGGTTTTTAAGGTTTTTAGGTTTTTTTACATTTTCATGAATTTTTAGGGAATTTTTAAGCTTTTAGGGTTTTTAGGGTTTTTTAGGGTTTTATGAATTATGAGGGGTTTTCAGGGTTTTTAAGGGTTTTTAAGTTTTGGGGGTTTTTAGGGTCTTTTGGGTTATTGGTTTTTTTTTGAGTTTTAATGGTTTTTATAGTTTGTTAACATTTTAGGGTCTTAATGGGGTTTTAGGGTTTTTAGTGGTTTGAAGGGTTTTTATTGGTTTTTAGGGTTTTTAATGGTTTTAGGGGTTTTTATGGTTTTAAGGGGGTTTTCAAGGTTTATAAGATTTTTTTTTCATTTTAATAGATTTTTTGGGGTCTTATTATTATTATATTTTTAGGGTTTTTAGGGTTTTGTGGATATTGAGGGGGTTTTAGGGTTTTCAAGGTTTTTTTGGGTTTTTAGGGTTTTTAGGGGTTTTATCAACTTTTTGGGTTTTTAGGTATTTTTTTTAGTTTTTTATGGGTTTTAAGGTTTTTTAGAGATTTCTCATATTTTTAGGGTTTAAAGGTTTTTTATAGTTTTAAGTGGGGTTTTAAGGTTTTTATGTGTTTTTTGGGTTTTTAAGGATTTTAAGTGGTTTTTATGGGTTTCACGGGTTTTAGAGTTTTTTACGTTTTCATGGAATTTTAGCGGGTTTTTTGGGATATTTATGGTTTTTTGTTTTTTACGAGTTTTTAAGGATTTTTAGGGGTTTTAAGTTTTTTAGGGTTTTTGGATTTTTTTTAGTTTTTTAAAGTTTTTAGATTTTTAATGTTTTTTAGAGTTTTTAACGTTTTTAGGGATTTTTAGGGTTTTCAGAGTTTTTAGTGGGGTTTTAGAGTTTTTATGGGGTTTTAGGGTTTTTTGAGGTTTTAAGGGGTTATTATGGTTTTCAGGGGATTTTAAGGGTTTATAGGGTTTTTTAAACTTTTCATGGATTTTTAGGGGTTTTGATGTTTTAAGGAGTTTCAGGGTTTTTTTGGTTTTTTTGGTCTTTTTAGGTTTTTAGGGGTTTTTTGAGTTTTTAGAGGTTTTAAGGTTTTTTCCTTGAGTTTTTATGATCTTTTTAGGTTTTTAGGATTTTTATGGTTTTAGGTGTTTTCTTGGGTTTTTAGGGATTTGGAGGATTTTTAGGGGTTTAGTGTTATTAGGGTTTTTAGGGTCTTTTTGGATTTTTTGGGTTCTTTAGTTTTTTTGGGTTTTTAAGATTTTTATAGTTTTTTACATTTTAAGGGGTTTTAGAGCGTGTAGTAGTATTTTAGATTTTTTATGGGTTTGTAGGGGTTTTTAAGGTTTTTATGGGTTTAAGTGGATTTTCTGTGTTTCTAGAGTTTTCTACTTTTTCATGGATTTTTAGGTGTTTTTTAGGATTTTATTGTTTTTTGAATTTTTAGGGATTTTAGGGGGGTTTTAGGGTTTTTAAGGGTTTTCAAGGGTTTTCAGGGTTTTTAAGGTCTCTTGGGCTTTTAGGGTTTTTTTTAGTTTTTTAAGGTTGTTAGGATTTTTAAAAAAAAATTTAGGGGTTTTAAGGGTTTTTTGATTTTTTAGTGTTTTTTTACGATTTTTTGGATTTTTAGGGATTTTGAGGGTTTTATGAGTTTTTAGTGGTTTTAGGGTTTTTAGTAAGGAAGTTATTGGTGATGGAGGGTCGGATGGCACCCTAGGTGGCAGCTGCAACAAGGAGGTTCTGAAATCTTGTACTAGGAGAGATAAGGAGGTGGCAGAGGTGGAGTGTCTGGATACTGATCTTGATGTTATTGGGAGGGACAGTAGGGTCTTAACGCCTACAGAAGGGGTGTCCTTTGGGACCCTAGGTTAAAATGGGAGCACTGCTGATGACTTCCCTGAGTTTTCTGGAAGAAAATTGAATGTCACCTATAGGATATCCCTACGTAACCAGTTTGAGGGCCTGGGTATTTGGAAAGTCAGGGAGATGATGGTTGCAATGATGGGCATCATGATACTCAGCCTGGTACTGCACCTCTAGGTATTGGTGGTGATCCTGTCCTTTGTCTTGAGCAGTTGCAAGCCACACCGGTGGCCTTTGAGAGTCTCGAGGTGGATGGCCATGTTGACTACGGAAGGTAGAACGCTGGATCTCTTGAAGGGGATCATGCTGCCCAGCCCGCTTCTGATAGAGCTATTGGGACGTACCCCCTCTTACTTGAAGCCATCCCCCTAGATGAGAGGCATCTGATCCCGGCTGTGGGGGATGTTTCAGATGTGTGTGTGCATGATGGGGTTCTCTATATTAAGATTGATGAGGCCAGTATAGGGGATGATGATACCGTTGTACCCAGTGCCAGTGCTGTAGTGGATGAATCTGATGGGCTTGATGGTGTTCATGGTACTTGGTCTGCTTGTGCTGAGGATCTGACATGTGTTGTTGTGGCGTGCTCTGATTTTCATGAAGCAGGTTATGCTAATAATGGGCATATGGTCACAGTCACAGTGGATTTTTCAAACGTGCATGTGCCCAAAGGGATACTCAATGCCCAAATTGATGAAGCTGGACAAACGGGAGCTGCTCTCCCAACCAAGATACTAAAGGACATGACTTTGGAGGTCTCCAATGGGATGCCAATAGCAGTGCATAAACCCATCTCACAAGATGAAATGGAGCTACATGGCACAATGCCTTGGGGGGAGGGTTCTGATGACGAATCAAGAATGAACTTCAACATGGCACATATAATGAAGGAGAGGGCTATGCTTGGGAATGAATTACCTCTCGGGAAATAGAATATCACAGGTGGTTCATCTGGGGAGGGGCTATTGAGGGGTCATTCCCCGTTGTTTGCTCTCTGAATAAAGAGGACACTATTATCCCCATTCAGGATAAATTTTCTGCTAATGTCACATCTAACCCATGAAAGAGGAAGTTGAGGAAGGACTATTCCTCCCTACCAAAGGCAGTGTCTACTAGGGCATGCAGTAAAGCTGTGAAGAATAAACCCTCAGGCAATGGTGGGAGGTCGGTCAAGACTTAGTTGAATGCGGAGCAGCGAAGGCTAAGAAAATATTACACTAAATTCCTAAGTGAATCATCTGAGTGGGAGTTGGTGGATACTGATGCCACTGACAACTATGGTGCGGATGTAGACCCATGTGGTGCCGACATTGACTAGACTTCGAGACATGCTAACACATGTTTCTACTTCGTTGGAACTACTGCTGGATCTTTCTTTCTTGGCGTTGTGTGTTTTTTCTTTCTTGATTTTTCTTTTTTGGGGTCTTTTGCGTCTTGGTTTTGTAAAGGGTTTTTGGGTGCGGGTCGTTTGACCCCTCTCCTCCCTTGTCTGTTGCATCTTTTTTTCTTAATAAAATTTGGAGGGGGGGGGGTCGGGAATAGCCCAATCCCCGCATCTTCCTTTCCCTAAAAACCTTAAAAACCCATAAAACCAAAAAATATTAAAAAACCTATAAATGTCCATGAAGAATTAAAAACACTAAAAACCGTGAAAAAAATCCCTGAAAACTATAAAACCCCTTAAAAAATAAAAAACCCTAAAAACCCATAAAAAAATAAAAATCCACTAAAAATCTAAAAACCCTTAAAATCACTAAAAATGTTAAAAAACACCAAAAACCCATAAAAACCCTAAAAAAATCAAAAAAACCCCAAAAAACCCCCAAGACCGTAAAAATCCTAAAAACCTCTGAAAATCCTAAAACCCCAAAAGACCCTAAAAACCCCTAAAAACCTTAAAACCCTTAAAATCCTAAAAACCATCGAAAACCCAAAAAATCCAAAAAATCTTTAAAAACCCTAAAAAATCCTAAAAAACCCCTAAAAATCAATGGAAACAAATAAAACACTAAAACCCTAAAACCCTAAAAACCATAAAACCCCCAAAAAGATTGAAAAACAATAAAACCCATAATAACCCACTAAAAATTCTAAAAACCCTAAAAAATGTTTAAAAACTTAAAATACCCTAAAAACCCTAAAAAAATATAAAAATATAAAATCCTAAAAAGTACTTAAAAACTCAGAAAACCCCTACAACCCCCTAAAAAACCAAAACCATCAAAATACCTTAAAACCCTAAAAACACCAAACACCATAAAAATACTAAAACCCCCCTAAAAATCCATGAAAAATGTAAAAAACACTAAAAATACTCAAACCCCCTGAAAACCCTGAAATCCCCATAAAACCTTAAAAACCATAAAAACCCTCTAAAAGTCCCTGAAAATGTAAAAAATCCCTAAACACCCCTTAAATCCCTAAAAACACTAAAAACTCTAAAATCTCTTGAAATCCCTAAAAGCGTTAAAAAACTCTAAAAACCTTTTAACCCCTAAACCCACCAAAAGACCCTAAAAACCCTAAATAAGCCTAAAACTCCTTGAAAACTCAAAACCCCTCAAAATCCCTAAAACCCCTAAAAAACTTTTAAAACAATGAAATTCTTAAAAAACCCCTAAAAATCCATGAAAATGTAAAAGACCCTAAAAACCATGAAAACCCCTTGGAAACCATAAAACCCCTAAAAACCCTAAAAAACATAAAAAACCTAAAAAACCACTAAAAACACAAAAAACCCTTAAAGTACTAAAAAACTCAAAAAACACTAAAATCCCAAAAGACCCCATAAACCCGGAAAACCCCTAAAAACACTAAAAACCTTAGAAAACCCCTAAAAACCATCCAAATCCCAAAAAATATTAAAACCCCTAAAAACCCTAAAAACAATAAAAAAACTTAAAACTCATAAAAGTACATGAAAATGTAAATAACCCTAAAAACCCTAAATACCCCTGAAAACTATAAGAATATCTAAAATCCTTAAAAACTCTAAAACCCATAAAAACCCTAAACACCCACTAAAAACTCTAAAAGTCCATAGAACCCCTAAAATGAAAAAAATACCCTAAAACCTTAAAAAAACCCTAAAATCCCATAAAACCCTTAAAAATGACTAAAACTCTAAGACCCCTTAAAACCCTTGAAGACGTTAAATAACTCTCCAAAACCTTAAAAACCATAAAAAACTCAACAAACCCCCTAAAACCCAAAAGACCCTAAAAACATTGAAAAATTGTAAAAACCCTAAAAACCCCTTTAAACCCTCAAACCCCTAAAAAACCTAAAAATTATAAAAATCCCGAAAAATCCCTAAAAATCCATGAAAATGTAAAAATCCCTAAAAACTATGTTTTTTTAAACCAAAAAAACTCTTAAAAACCTTAAAACCCCTAAAATGCCATAAAACCCCTAAAAACCACTAGAAACTCTAAAAACCATTAAAACCTCTAAAAAATTAAAAAACTAAAAACCTTTAAACCCCTAAAAACTTAAAAAACTGCTAAAATCCCAAAACACACTAAAAATCCAGAAAACCCCCCCAAAACCCTAAAAACTGAGAAAATCTGTAAAAACCCTAAAATCCTAAATAACCATAAAAATCACTAAAAATAATAAAATCCTAAATAAAACACTAAAAATACCTAAAATACCCAAAAAATGATGAAAAACCTCTGAAAACAATAAAAACCCCTAAAAACCTTAAAAACCCATAAAACCATAAAAACCACTAAAAATTCTAAAAGCCCTCAAAACTCCTAAAAATATTAAAACCCCTAAAAAAAATAAAAAAATCCCTAAAAACCCAAAAGACCCTAAAAACACTAAAAACCCCTAATAACCCTAAGAAACACTAAATAACCCTAACACCCCTCAAAATCCCTATATACCCTTAAAACCCTAAGAAAATAAAAATCCTAAAAACCCCAAAAAATTCTTGAAAATGTAAAACCCCCTGAAAACCTTGAAAAAGCCTTGAAATCCTTAAATACCCCTTACAACCTTAAAAACCCTAAAAACCCATAAAATCTCTAAATCCATTAAAAGCATTAAAACACTTAAAACCCCTAAAAGTGTCAAAAAACTCCAAATTTTTTTGAAACCCTAAAAACTCAAAAATAACCAAAAAACACTAAATGACCATAGAAACC
This sequence comes from Viscum album, assembly GCA_963277665.1. Classification (NCBI taxonomy): domain Eukaryota; kingdom Viridiplantae; phylum Streptophyta; class Magnoliopsida; order Santalales; family Viscaceae; genus Viscum; species Viscum album. The sequence goes on along the minus strand of OY728141.1, from coordinate 1,882,789,546 downwards.
CTGAAAACCCCTAAAAAATATGGAAAATACCAAAACCCCCAAACCATAAAATCCTAAAAAATCCCTAAAATGTAAAAAAACCTAAAAACCTTGAAAATCACCTCAAAAGGAAAAAACCTCTAGAAACATTAAAAAGCCTAAAAACCCCTAAAAAACCTAAAACCACACTTAAATAATTAAAAACCATTTAAACCCCTAAAATGTTAAAAAACACTAAAAATACATTAAAACCCCAAAAAACTCAAAAAACCCCTAAAAACCCAAAAATACCATAAAATCCCCCAAAACCCTAAAGATCATGAAAAACCTAAAATCCCCTTAAAACCTTCCAAATAATTAAAAACCCTAAAAACCATAAATATATCCTAAAATAGCCCTAAAAAACGTTGAAAATGTAAAAACCTCCAAAATCCATGAAAACCCCCTGAAAAGCATAAACCCCCCCTAAAAACCTTAATAACACAAAAAACCCAAAAAACCCCTAAAACCCACTAAAACAATCTAAAACCCTTTAAATCCCTAAAAAATTTAAAAAAAATCCATCAACCTAAAAACCCATGAAAACCCTAAAAATGCTAAAAACCTTGAAAAACCTAAAACCCCTCAAAATTTGTAAAAACCCAAAAAATACTTAAAAACCATAAAATCCTATTAAATTCCCTAAATATCTCTAAAAACAAAAAAAACCTCAAAAACCATTAAAAACCCATAAAAAACATAAAAACAACTAAAAACATTAAAAACCATAACAACCCATAAAACCCAAAAAAACACTAAAACTCTAAAAACCCTTAAAATTCATAGAAGTGTTAAGAATCTATAAAAAACTTAAAACCCGTAAAAAACTCAAAAAACCCAAAAAACAAAAAAGTCCCCAAAAAAACTTAAAACCTAAAACCCCTCAAAAATCCCTGAAACCCTAAAAAGCCATAAAAACCATAAAAATCCTTAAAAAAACCTAAAAATACCTAAAAACATAAAAAACCCTAAAAACCCTAAAATACCCCTGAAAACCATAAAAATCCCTAAAAATCCTAAAAACCCAAAAAACCACGAAAACTCTAAAACTCTTTTAACCCCATAAAGATGTAAGAAACTCTAAAAAACCTTAAAATCCCTAAAAACTAAAAAAACCCTTGAAAAATAGTAAAAAAACCTAAAAAACCCAGAAAAGTCCTAAAAACCCTTAAAATACCTAAAACTATAAAAATTCTAAAAAAACCCTAAAAATCCCTGAAAACGTAAAAATCCCTAAAAAACATAAAAAACATGAAAATCATAAAAAAAAATTCAAAACCTAAAAACCCATAAAAACCCAAAAAACCACTAAAAACTCTAAAAACCCAAAATCCCCCTCAAAACATTAAAAAATCTAAAAACCTGAAAACCCCTAAAATACTAAAAAAAAACCTAAAACCCCAATAACCCTAAAAACCTTGAGAAAACCTAAAACCCTGAAAAAACCTGAAAAAAATGAAAAAAATCCAAAAATCCAAAAATAAAACCCTAAAAATAATAAAAAAACATAAAAATCCTAATAAAATAATAAAAATCCTTGAAAATGTAAAATAACCTAAAACCCCCTAAAAATAATAAAAACCCTGAAAACCCATAAAAACAATAAAAACTACTAAAAACCCTAAAACCCTAAAACCTCTACAAACCCAAAAAACCCAGAAACCCCAAAAAGACACTAAAACCCTAAAAAACCCTAAAAACCCTAAAAAATGCCAAAAAAAAACACGAAAAACCCTAAAAACCTAAAAATCCTAAAAACCCCTAAAAAGTACTAAAAACATAAAAACCACTCAAAACCCTTAAAATTCCTTGAAATCTATAACCCCCCCCCCCAAACATTAAAAACCTAAAGAACACATAAAACCCTAAAAACTCTAAAAACCATCAAAACACCTAGAAACTTTAAAAAACACTAAAAAACCATAAAACCCCTAAAAACTCAAAAATAACCAAAAAGAACTAAGACCCTGAAAACACTAAAACCCCATAAAAACCTTAAGAACCATTTGAAATCCTAAAACTCGTAATAACATAAAAAAATAAAAAACATAAAAAATCCCAAAAAATCCCTAAAAACGTAAAAAACCCTAAAAACCTAAAAAAACCCTAAAACCATAAAACCCCTAAAAACCATAAAATGCCTAACAAATACTAAACCCCCCTAAACCCCACTAAATTCTTTAAAATTCCATTAAACCCCAAAATATGTTAAATAACTCTAAAAAACCTTAAAATGCTAAAAAAACTCTAGAAAAGCCCTAAAATCCCAAAAGACAATAAAACCCCGAAAAAATCTAAAAACCCTAACCCCCTGAAAATCCCTTAAAACCCTAAAAATCCCTAAAAAACATAAAAAACCTTGAGAACCATAAAAGTCCTAAAAAAGATCTAAAATCCATAAAAACTTAAAAAACCACAAAAACCCTGAAAACCCCCCTAAAAACCATAAACCCATAAAAACCTTAAAAACCATAAAAAGTACAAAAACCACTAAAAAATATAAAAACCCTTAAAACCCCAAAAAACATTAAAAACTCTATCAACCATAAAACCACTAAAAAATAAAAAAATATCTAAAAACCCCAAAAAACCCTAAAGCCCTAAAAAACACTAAAACACTCAAAAAACTAAAAAACCCTTAAAACCCCTAAAAGATTTAAAAAACCTAAAAAACATAAAACCCCCAAAAAACTAAAAAAACACTAAAACTCAAAAAGACTCTAAAATCCCTGAAAAAACCTAAAAACCCTAAAAAAACCCCGGAAAATCCCAAAAACCCATAAAAATCCAAAAAATTCCAGGAAAATACCTAAAAACATAAAGAACCCTAAAAACCCTTAACACCTGCTGAAAAACATAAAAAACCAAAAAAACCTTAAAAACAGTAAACACCTATAAAAGCCCTAAAAATCACTAAAAACTCTAAAAGTCCTCAACCCTAAAAAAATATAAAAATCCCTAAAACCACAAAATGACCATAAAAATTTCTAAAACCCGAAAACCATATTTACCCTCAAAACCCCCAAAACCCCCAAAACCCCAAAAAACCCAAAAAACCCTAAAAAACAAAAAAAAAATCATTAAAAACCCTAAAAATCTCTAAAAAAGTAAAAAACCCTAAAAACCCAAGAAAACCATAAAACCCCCTAAAACCATAAAACCCTAAAATACCATAAAAACCCTAAAAGACTACTAAAATGGGTAAAAAATATAAAAACCCTAAAAATATGGAAAAAAATGTAAAAACGAAACAAACCCTAAAATCCCTGAAAAACCTAAAAAACCCAAAAAACCTTGAAAACCCTAAAAACCCTGAAAACCCCCGGAAATCCATAAAGCCCCTAAAAATCTTAAAATCCCTAGAAATCTATATAATCCCTTAAAAACCCTAAAACGTAAAAAATGTTAAAAATTCTAAAAAACCATAAAAACCCTAAATAACTCAAAAAAACTCTAAAAACCCAAAAGGACCCAAAAACCCTGAAAACCCCAAAAAAACCCAAAAAACCCTAAATTCCATAAAAAATAGAAAAGAACTAAAAATCCATGAAAAATTAAAAAACCCTAAACCCCTAAAAAACCCTAAAAACCATACAAAACACCCAAAACCTTAAAAATCCTAAAAACCCCTAAATACCCTAAAAATCAATAAAAACTATAATAACTATTAAAACCCCTAAAAACGTTGAAAACTTATAAAAACCTTAAAAACTTAAAAAACCCCTAAAAACCCAAAAATAGCCTAAAAATCCTAAAAACCATAAAAACGCTAAAAATCCTAAAAACCCTAAAAATCCCTAAAAAAATAAAACCCTACAAAAAGCATAAAAATCCTAAAAACACCCCAAAAAACATTGAAAACGTAAAAACCCCTAAAAACCTAGGAAAATCATAAAAAGGCCTAAAAACACCTAAAAATCCTAAAACTCCATAAAACCCTAAAAGTCACTAAAAACTATAAAACCCCCTAAAAACATAGAATTGCTCTAAAAACATAAAAGCCCTAAAAAACTCGAAAATCCCTGAAAACCCCAAAATAACATAAAAACCCTGAAAAAACCTAAAAACCCTAAAACCCTAAAAAACCCTAAAAATAATAAAATAGAAAGAAGCCCTAAAAATCCATGAAAACCAAAAAATCACTAAAAACTCTAAAACTGCTTAAAATCATAAAAAAAGCTTAAAAACTTAAAAAACCCTAAAACCCCAAAAAACCATAAAAACCACGAATAACCATTAAAACCCCCCAAAAACCATGAAAAAGCCCAAAAACCCTCAAAATTCACAAAAACCTAAAAACCCTAAAAACCATAAAAATCCTAAAATCCCTAAAATCCCCTGAAAATATGAAAACCCTAAAAACCGTAAGACCCCCCCCCCCCCCCCCGAAAACCCATAAAAACCATGAAAAACCATTAAATCCCCAAAAAACCTTGAAAAAACCTAAAACCCCTCAAAATCTACAAAAACTCAAAAACCCTAAAAACAATAAAATCCTAAAATCCCTAAAACCCCCTGAAAATATGAAAACCCTAAAAACCGTAAAAACCCATGAAAACAAAAAACCCCAAAAACCTTAAAACCCCCTAAACCACATAAAACCCCTATAATCCCATTAAAAACTTTTAGAACCCAAAAAAATCCCTAAAAATGTTAAAGAACACTAAAAACCCTATAAAACTCTCAAAATCCCTAAAAAACCTAAAAACCCCTAAAAAACATAGGAAACCTAAAAAATCACTAAAAATCCCCAAAAACATAAAAAATCTTAAAAACCCTGAAAAAACCCTAAATACAGCAAAAACCCATAAGAACCATAAGAACCCAAAAAACCCATAAAAACCCTAAAAACTACAAAACCCTCTAAAAACCCTTAAAACTCCTAATAATTATAAAAAAACTCTAAAAAAGCTTAACAACCCTAAAAAATAAAAACCCCCCTAAAATCCTGAAAAACCATAAAAACACTTAAATCCCTAAAAACACTAAAAAAACCTTGAAAAACCCTGAAACACAAAGTCCCAAAAAACCCAAAAAAACCCCTAAAAACCATAAAATTCATATAAAATCCCTAAAAATCCATGAAAACATTAAAAAACCCTAAAAAACATGAAAAAACACTGAGAACCAAAAAAAACCCATAAAAACCATGAAAACCCTGCAAAACTGTAAAACCTTAATAAACATTAAAAAATATAAAACCCTTAAAACCCCTAAAAATTTCAAAAAACTCTAAAAATCCTTAAAAATATTTAAAAACTTAAAAACTCAAAAACTCCTAAAACCCAAAAATACAATAAAAACCCTGAAAATCATAAATCCCCTAAAAACCCTAAAAACCCATAAAAATTATAAAAATTCTAAAAAAAGAACTAAAAATACCTAAAAATGTAAAAAACCATGAAAAACCCATGAAATCCATAAAACCCATAAAAACCATAAAAACACAAAAAAAACCCTAATACAAACTAAAAACTCTAAGACCCATTAAACCTATAAAAATGTTAAAAACCACGAAAAAACCTTAAAAACCATAAAACTATAAAAAATTCAAAAAAACCCAAAAAACCCAAAAAACCCAAAAAACCCCGAAAAACCCGAGAAAACCCTAAAAACACTAAAGATCCATAAAAACCCAAAAAACCCTAAATACCATAAAAGGCATAAAAAATACAAAAAAAATATCAGAAAACCTTAAAAACCATAAAACCGTGAAAAATCCTGAAAAACCCCTAAAAATCATTAAAACGCATAAAAACTTTAAAAACCCTAAAAACCCATAAAAACCCTATAAACCAACTAAAAACTCTAAAAACTCTTAAATCCCTTAAAAACATTAAAAATTCTAAAAAAACATAAAACCCTAAAAAAATAAAAAAACCTTAAAAACCCAAAAGACCCCAAAACCATAAAACCCTAAAAATAAAAAAACCTTAAAAAACCCTAAAAAACCCCAAAATCCCTGAAACCCCCCAAAAAATAAAAACCATGAAAATATTATAAAATACCTAAAAATAAGTAAAAATGTAGAAAACCTTAAAAACCCTGAAAAGTCATGAAATCCATAAAATCCCTAGAAACCTTAAAACCCTAAAATCCATAATCCACCTAAAAAAAACTAATAACTCTAAAAACCATTAAAACCCCTAAAAAATAACAACAATAAAAATCCTTAAAACCCCTAAAAACCCCAAAAGGGCCTAAAAACCTCAAAAACCAAAAAAACCAAAAAAAGCCTTAAACCACTCAAAATCGATAAAAACCCTAAAAACATAAAAATCCTAAAAAATACCTAAAAATCATTGAAAGCATAAATAACACTAAAAACCCTAAAAACTATAAAACCTCCAAAAAACCTTTAAAATCCTATAAGCCCACAAAACCCCTAAAACCCTGTAAGAACACTAAAAAAATTAAAACACTTAGATTTTTTTAAAAACTCTAAAACCCCCTAAATATATCAAAATAATCCCAGAAACCAAAATAAACCCTAAAACCCCTAAAAATCGGAAAAACCCTAAAAACCCTCAAAATCCCCCAAAACCCTAAAAACCATAAATTTCCTAAAGAAGCCATAAAAATCCCTGAAAATATAAAAACCCTAAAACCCAGAAAACTCGTGAAAACTATAAAATCCATAAAAAACATAAAAACACAAAAAACCCACAAAACCCCTAAAAATGACTCAAAACTCTTAAAACCCTAAAAAACCCAAAAAAACATTAAAAAACTCCAAAAAACCTAAAACTCCTTAAAAATATAAAAAAACCCTAAAAACCAAAAAATGGTTCTAAAACCCTTGAAAATCCTAAAAACACTAAAAACCATAAAAACCGCTAAAAACCCTAAAAATCTATAAAACCATTAAAAACCATAAAAATCCTAAAACAGCCCTAAAAATCCTTGAAAATGTAAAAATCTCTCAAAAACCCTAAAAAATCCTAGAAAAACATAAAAAACCCCTAAAAACCTTTAAAACCCCGAAAACCCCATAAAAAGCACTAAAACTTTAAAAACCCTTAATACCCCCAAAAAAGTTTTAAAACTCTAAAAACCCTTAAAACTCTAAAAAAACTCAAAAAACTAAAAAAATCAAACACATCATAAAAACTCTAAAAACCCCTAAAAATGCATCAAAACCCATCAAAATCTCAAAAACCCTAAAAAACCTAAAAAATCATAAAAGTCCTAAAGAATCCCTAAAAATCCATTAAAACGTTAAAGCCACCAAAACCTTGAAAAACTCTTGAAAACCAAAAAAAATCCCTATAAACCATAAAAAATGTTGAAAACCTGAAAACACTAAAAACTCTAAAACCTCTTTAAACCACTCAAAATGTTCAAAAACTCTAAAATTATTAAAACCTATAAAAACTAAAAAAACCCTAAAACCCCAAAAAGACGCTTAAAACTATGAATGACCCCAAAAACTAAATAACCGCTAAAAACCCTTGAAATCCCTAAAAACCCTAAAAACCCTTAAAACCATGAAAATCCAAAATAATCCCTAAAAACATAAAAATGAGTGATGTCATCGTGAAACAGGTGAATTACTATGAATCTTGTGTGAATTACTACGAATTATAGTGAATCCTGTCTGACTCTTGGTCACATGAAATGGGTGTGTCATCGTGGGGGTAGTGATCACTTGGTTTCTAAGAGTGATGTATGTGCCACCCGTCCAAGGATGGTCCTGGCTTCTGACCGTGGGGATGGACTATTCCCTGATAAAAATGAGGGGGAGATTCACCTAGAGGTCTTGGTAAAGGACTGTTTCAAGTGATTGAAGGCTGATTTAGGGCGGGCAGCCCCTTCCTCTAGTGGGGTGGTGGAGGTGGTTCCTAAGAAAGATATGGCTGCTGATGACTGTTGCAGATGGTTCTGAATGGGGTGTGCAGTGAAATTCCCATCCTAGGTTCTGAGGGGATGAGGATGGAGGGGTTGCTGACGAATGCTGCTTCTACCGAGGAAAATGGACAGGAGTTATAATAGGACCTGGTTCTCACTTCGAATCCATTTGCAGTGCTTGAACTAGAGGAAGGGGAGTGTCCGGAGTCACTGGTTGATGCTTAGGCTGATGAGGAGCGACATGTCTTTGACATCCACATAGAATAGACGACCTTAAATACCCCGGGTGATGATTTAGGTGGTGCCAAGGCCACCCCATCTGATCATTTACTGGAACAGGAGCTGCGTGATGCAGCCCCTTCTACTGCTGGGTGGAATGTGGTGCAACCGAGTTCTGGAATGGATCTTGTGGCCTTTTAAAAGCTACATCCCTATGTTGAACTCGTAGATATGATCATGCTGGACGGTTTTGAAATCCCCTTTGAGCAACACTGACGAGAGATTATGCAGTAGCCTATACTGAGGATGATGTTTGACTGGGATAACATTGATGAAGATGTCAAATATGATTTTGTCATTGGGGACTGTAATGACTTCATTGATGCAAACACGCACAAGAATTGGAGGAGGAGGACCTTGATGGATGGCTCGGTCCATCCTAACTCGGACCCCCCGGAATCCAAGAGGAGGGTCAGAGCCCACGACTGTTTGTTCCAGGCAGGTGGGGAGCCCCAAAGTGGTGAGTGCTGATGATGTTCTTCACAGCAGGAGGAGGGGGAGTGCTTCCCCTGCCAAGAGGAGGTCAAGGAGAGACTATACCTCCCTTCCAAATCCAATGGCTACAAGGGCCTCCTCGAAGGCTTCCAACGCTGTGGAGGATTCTCTTTCCATGGATCGATCAGATAGGAAGCTGGAGAAGAAGAGACTCAGGAGGTATTGTACTGACATCCTCAAGAAGTATGAGTCTTCTGAATGGGAGTCAGTGGACTTAGATGCCTCCTCTGGGTATGGTGTAGATGGGGATCCCTGTTTATGTGAAGACACGTGATGCTGTGCTGGGTTGTTCGGTCTGCTGTGTCTTTTTTATATTCCTTTGTTTTCTTTTTTTGTTTTCCTTTTGGGGATTGTTTTTGGGTATAGGTCGATTGACCTGGCCCCTCCCCTGGTCTTGTTATTATTTTACATTGATATTTTGGGGGCTAGGCTTGCCTAGTCCTGAACCTCTGCTGCCCTAAAAATGTTAAAAAATCTAAAAAACCATTAAAACCCTAACAAACTCAAAAAATCCCAAAAAGACCCTTAAAACCCTGAAAACACCTAAAAACCCTTAAAACACCTAAAAAACATGAAAACCCCTTAAAATCTCTAAAATCCCTAAAAACCCTGAAAACCTTAAAAAATTCCTAAAAATTTTAAAATCTCTAAGAACATTAAAACCCCCCATGAAAACCATAAAACCCCTAAAAACCTAAAAACACCCAAAAATCCATAAAAACCCTCAAACCCACTAAAAATTTTAAAACCCTTAAAAACCCAAAAAACGTTCAATGATTTAAGAAACTCTAAAATACCTTAAAAACCCAAAAAAAACTCAAAAAACCCCTAAAAACCCAAAAATACCCTAAAACCACTAAAAACCTTGAAAACCCATAAAAACCCACAAAACCTTTAAAACCCCTAAAACCCCTAAAACCATAAAAAATCTAAAAAAGTGATAAAAATCCATGAAAACGTAAAGAACCCTAAAAACCCTAAAAACCCATGAAAAACATAAAAACCCCTAAAAACATTAAATACCCTAAAACCCCTAAAACCCCTAAACCCCCTAAAACCAAAAAAAACCCCTAAAAACCATAAAAATCCTAAAAACCCTAAACATTCCAGAAAATAAAAATACTCTAAAGCCCCTAAAAAATATTAAAACCCCTAAAACCTTAAAAAACCTAAAAACCCATAAAAACACCAAAAACCTCTAAGAACTCTAAAAACCCTAAAATCCATTTAAACCCTTAAAACGTTAAAAAAATATAAAATCCTTAAAACCCAAAAATCAAAAAAAACCCTAGAAACCCCAAAAGACCCCAAAACCCTAAAAAATACTAAAAACCCTTAAAAACCCTAAATACTATCAATATCCCTAAAAACCATAATAAACCCAAAAAACCATAAAAATCCTAAAAAAGTCAAAAAAATCTATGGAAACGTAAAAAAACCTAAAAAACATTGAAAACCCCATTAAAACAATAAAAACCCCTAAAAACCATAAAAACCAAAAAAACCCATAAAAACACTAAAACCCCATTAAAATATATATAAAATATTAAACCCCTAAACATTAAAAATGTTAAAGAACTATATCAAACATTAAAAACTAGAAAAACTCAAAAAAACCCTAAAAACCCTGAAAACTTTTAAAAACTATAAAAAAACCTTAATAACCATAAAAAACTCAAAAACAAAACCCTAAAAATCCCAAAATACCCAACCCCCCCCCCCCCAAAAAAAACCCTAAAATCCCTGAAAATCACTAAAAATCCCTAGAAATCCAAATATAAAAAAAATGAAAAAACAGAAAAAATACCTAAAAACAAAAAAACCCTAAAACCCCTAAAAACTCCAAAAATCTATAAAAACCCTAAAACCATTAAAAGCCCATAAAAACCCTAAACCCAACAGAAAACTCAAAAACCCTTATATCCCCTAAAAAGGTTAAAATACTTTAAAAAACATTAAAAACCCTAAAAACTAAAAAAACTCTAAAACCCCGAAAGACCATAAAAACCCTAAAAGACCCTAAAAACCCCGAAAAACTCAAAAAATCCATAAAACCCATAAAAAACTCTAAAATCCATAAAAATCTTAAAAAAGCTCTAAAAATCCTAAAAAACATAAAAAACATAAAAACCCCTAAAAACCCTAAAATTCCCCTAAAAACCATAAGAACCCTAAAAACCATAAAAACCTAAAAGGCCTAAAAACCCACTAAAAACTCAAAGATCCCTTAAAAACCCTAAATATGTTAAAAACTCCAAAGACCTTTAAAATCTTAAAAAACAAAAAAATAACCCAAAACCCCCAAAAGATGCTGAAAAAACCCAGAAAGCCATAAAACCCTAAAAAATATAAAATACCTAAAAACCAATAAAAACCCTAAAACTTCTACTTAAAACTCTAAAAACCCTTAATGACCATAAAAATGTTAAAAACTCAAAAAAAAAACATTAAAAATCTTTAAAAAATCAAAAAACCCTAATACCCCAAAAAGACCCTAAAAACCCTAAAAACCCAAAAATAACCATGAAAAATCCAAAAAACCATCCAAATCCCTACCCCCCCCCAAAAAAAACCAAAGAACAATAAAAAACCTAAAAAATGTCAAAACCCCTAAGAAACCTAAAAAACTACAAAACCCCCAAAAAAAACCCTAAAAATAAAAATAAAAATCCAAAAATACCCTCAAAACAATAAAAATCCTAAAAAATTTCTAAAAATACCTTAAAAAGTAAAAAACAATAAAAAACCTGAAAACCCCCTAAAACCCCAAAACCCCTCCATTTTCCCAAAAACCTAATAAACCCCCCAAAACCACTAAAAACTCTAAAAAACCATAAAACATCTAAAAAACTCAAAAACACTAAATCCCAAAAAGTCCCTAACCCCCCACCCCCCAAATCCTAAAAATCCTAAAACCCTAAAAGCCCACGAAATCGTTAAAAATCATAAAATTCCCTAAAACCCATAAAAATCCTAAAAAATTCATAAACATCATTGAAATGTAAGAAACCACAAAACCTCCAAAAACCCTCAAAACCAAAAAAACCAATGAAAACCTTAAAAACCCGTAAAACCCGTAAAATCCCTAAAAAATCACTAAAGACTCTAAAAACCCTAAAAACCCTCAAATGTTAAAAAACTGTAAATAACGTTAAAAATCTTATAAAACTCAAAAAAACCCTAAAAACCCTAAAGATATTAAAACCTTAAAACCCTTAAAAACTTAAAAAGCCTAGAAACCCCACAAAATCCTTACAAACCCTAAAAACCATTAAAAAATAAAAAACCTAAATATCCTTAAAACCCCTAAAATTATAAAAACCCTAAAATCCATGAAACACCCCAAAAAAATGAAAAACCAATAAAAACTCTAAGAAATTTGTACACCCTTAAAAACGTTAAAAACTATAGAAACCCATAAAACCCTAGAAAACTCAAAATACCCCTAAAAACCGAAAAGAACCTAAAAATCCTGAAAACCCCTAAAAACACATGAAAAAACCTAAAAACCCAAAAAATCTCTAAAAATCCTAAAATTACCTAACCCCCCTAAAATCCATGAATACGTAAAAAACCTTGAAACCCCTATAAAACCCATGAAAAACATAAAACCCCCTAAAACCATTAAAACCCATTAAAAACTAAGTAACCACTAAAAACATTAAAAACCCTTCAAATCCCTAAAAATGTTAAAAAACTCTAAAAACCCATAAAAATCTAAAAATACCCTAAAACCCCAAAAAATAACCTAAAAACCCTAAAAACTCTAAAACTTCCTTGTTTTTTCCCTCAGAATGTGTGTTTTGGTTAGGAATCACCACTTTTATATGGTTTCCATCAGATTTATTTATGAAACCAGTAAAATCCAACGGTTCTATGTCCAAAGGAAACTAGTTTACAAAGGAAGGCATTCGTTAGGTTTTTTGACCTATGATGCTTAAGAAATAACATTGATCAAGAGGATAGGAGTTTGGGCTCATCACACCCTTTTGGGAGGAATTATTTCCTACTCTGGGACTCTCTTATAGATTTAAGATATGTTCGTGAATCCTTATTAATTTACCAAGTATAATGTAGGTTTACTTTGAGATTTTCAATCAATTATTTAACATGTATGAAATTCAAAATCATCCATATGTATTCAAGGTTCTTCATCAATGGATATATCCACATTTGTTTTGGTTCTCCATCAATTGTATCCTCTTATATACTACTAAAATATTTTCTACCCATTGTTACAATGATACTATTTTTTAAACCACTCATTGGGGCACTCTGGAATTTGGGGTCATCTAGGTAGAAAAAAGTTATTTTGATGTATGGGTCATACCCATAAATGGGATACCTAAGTATCATCATGAAAGGAATTAGAACCCACATAGTTTGGTGCTGCTTAATTTGACACATCATACCTTTTAATTTCATGTGATAAATACCTAAGGGTATAGTTTTATATCATGTGGTAAGGACATCTTAGATGGAAGATGCCTATTCAAAGATTGGTGTGGGAATTAATCCTAAGTAGTAGATGGAACATGGAAATTATATAGGTTTCCAAGTTAGATTAGACCCTATTAGGAATGTATCCTAGAAAGAACTGGGTTGATTTGGAGTGTTGGGTTTGAACCTCAGGGAGACTTCCTACATATCTCACATGGATGGGAATCAAAGACCACATAGTTCAGTATGTCTTACAGGAAAATATGGCCCTTTGAGAGAAACATTTTGCGGTTTACTCCTAAATTATATTCCCTTGTAACAAGGTCCATGTGAGATGTCTTAACTCATGGAGATTTAGGGGGGCTTAATTTGGGGTTTACTTCCAAGGAGGATGCCCAGATTAAGGAAGTTAGGGTTGGACTCCTGAGGAGGATGTCTAGTGAGGTGGATTGTGTGGATGTGTGATCATCACAAATATATAAGACCACGTAAGTTATTATCGGTGTGAGAAACAAGAGTATGTTAAATATTCAACAAACCACACACTTTCTCCTCTGCGGATTGAAGAGGCTAGGCCTATGGAGAAATAAGCCAAGGTGATAGTGGATGAGGGCATGGAGGGATGAACCTTTCAATGTGAAATGAAAGTAAAGGTCATTGGATATGGATTAAAAGTCTAGGGGATTACTAATGTAGGGATTCCATAAAATTGATCCCGATAGATGAGGGAGACTTTTCATTTGTCAAAAATAAGAGAAGGTGTGAACCATACCTTCCCTACCAGGTAACTGAGGATCTATGTTTTAGAAACAAGGGAAAGACATGGGCCGAACCCTAAACCTCCAAACTGGGAACTCCTCAACACTATTCCTAGGAGAATATACCTCGCGATCATGGAGATACAACTCCACATACATTTCAAGAACCCTAGATTCCCCATAGGACAAGTATGGGAAACCTCTCACCGTAGAGATACAAATCCAAATAAAATACATACTAGTGTGTGCCTTTACCTAAGGTTTTGTAAATCAATAGGACATGGTAGAGGTTTCAACATGATCCCTTTCAGAAGATGGAGCTAATGAAGAAGAATATCTACCATGAATGGATTTGAAGGAGACTTCATGAAAGGCTTGAAGAGGCGGAAAAAGTGAGGTGAACCAAAAAGGGTCACTCAAGTCTCTAGTGCTAAGGTATTGGGTGCACAAGTAGGCTTGGGTGACCTGATGTCACCTTAAGTAACGAACAACCTAGAGGATAAGACTTGGGCGAAACTTGGTTCAAGCCTTCAAGAGACTTCACAGGTATTCTGAGAAGCTGGGTGCTCAAGTTCCTATATAAGTAATTAAGGGCACAGAAGTGTTCTTGATTTAGGTATGTTGGGCACTTTGGGCGTTCAAGTGTTATGGATTTCAAACATTTAATGGACTTAATTCCTATTATCCTCCTTTAATCCCCTCACCTCAGGTGTTAAAGAACTACCTTGGAGGTTTCAAACGACTTGGGAGAAGCACTAGGGTGACCAGAGCAACAATTGGGCATCAGGGAAATTTTTCCCTCTAAATGAAGACCCCATGGGTCTATTTATAAGAAAAATAGGACCCTAGGTAAAGGATGGTTGGGTGTCCAAGTGGATTACACACTGATGGTGTTTTTTCTAAGCTAGGGCGATTTCAATTTGGACACTTCACAAATCTTGAAATCCTCCATGTATTTTATCCTATTTTCTCTAAGGTATTTATCTTTGTCATATTCAACCATAAAATGGAATGAAGTGTAACCCCCCCCCCCTCAAGATTGGATCTGAATGAAAAGAAGGTATTATGCTGTGGTAAAGTGTTGAAGAAAAAGGACAATAAGTAACTCTTGATCTTCCGCATAAGGCCACCTAAGGGTACGCATTTCATAGTCAAATAAAGTATCTCTCAAAAATTCAACATTCTATTGCTAAAAGTCAATGAATGTTTATGGAAATTCATATTTTTCTAAGAAAAAAAGTTTGGTTTATAGAGAAAATTACCTGAATATAGAGGGGATATTTCCAGTATTATTTTCAAATAATTTGTGGAATATGATCTCTATGAAGGTTTGATCCAAATATAGGAAATATGGTGTTTGTAGTTTTAGGTCATATGACTAGGAACATAATATCATGGAAAAAATGGATGATATGTGGTCAAATGATCACTGTTATTTCAATATGATTTGAAAACATGGAGAGGGAAAATGTGTAAACCATGGTCTTGGAGGATTTTAGGTCGAGAGAAAGGATATGGGACAAATATACAATAGATGAACACTTTAAAAGATAGGTTCTTATATATCTTCATCAAAGTTTGAAGGGGATAAAATATGATTCTACTAAGAATGAAGTTTTCACTATTTGAAAAATCCATTATGGGGGCTATATTATGCAGGTCCAGCTAAGGAATATGCTGCATATCCAAAAAGTGGCATCCTTTGGATGATAGGCCTGTTATATAGGAAAATTATATGCAAGGCCACCTAGGTGGATGTACTGCATAGTCAGGCAAAATATTTCTCAGGTATTAGAAAATCTACCACCAAAAACTGAAGAAATATTATGAATATTTTAAAGTATTCAAGATTAATAGTGAGAAATGAAAAAGGGGTGATGTTCAATGCATAGGAGAAATATTTGAATCATTATTTTCCATGAGTTTGGAGTCCCTTACATAGATCTGACTCATTTGTATAATGGGAATATCTTTTTCTACCTTAGTGGGATCTCTAAGGAGAGAACCCAAAGCAAAGAGATCCTACATGGATTTTTAATTGTATGCAGGAGATGGAGAATTTTATTTTATCCCATAGCTAGAACTAAGATTTAAGTCCTAGTTTTTACTATGTATCTCAATATAATGAGAATCAAGTCAAACATAGTTCCTTGGGTACCATGTAGTTTAAAGTCATGAGGAAAGGACATTAGGGGATTTGATATAAATATAATTTGAATCTCCTTATGTAGATCTAACTTGTACATGGCAGAGAAGAGGATTTTTCACATCATGCTGCAGTTGGTCCCAGGATTGAAAATCTGGACATCACTACATATCTCATATAACCGAGAATCAAGCCACACGTAGTTCTTGTGGGTCCATTTAGTTTATCATCATGTGGTAAGGACGTTAAGTGATTCTGATGTGAAAAAGAATATTATGGATGGACTAGAGAATAGGACTTAGGTGTCACTATGTATCTTGCTGAAGCAAGAATCAAGCAACACATAGTTCTTAAATAAAGGTTCTCTCACTCTAATCGAACTCAAAAGTGAGAGATAATAGGGGTTTTCTTAATACAGGTTCATACATAAGATGGAAATTCATATTTAATATCCTCATGTTGATCTGATTCATACATGGGAGAAGAAATGGATTAATAGAATGATATTGTGGCTAGGTCCAAGATTTGAAAGTTTGGATGTAACTATGTATCTCATATGGTTGATAATCAATCCAATTCCCATATAGTTTAATGTATTTCGGTGAGGAAAAAGGTTAAATGATATGAAATGACTACATATCTCATAAAAATGAGAATCAAAATGCACATAGTTTTTTAAGGAGATCATGCATTTTATTATCATGTGATGAGGACATATAACCCAAAATAGGAATTGAAATACCTTATTTATGCGGATAAGTTCTTTACACAATTCCTAAGACTACGTGAGCTGTGATCGGTGTGAGAAACAAAGAGTGGTAAAAGGTCTCATCTTCAATACAAAGGTATAACAAGTGAAGGATAAGGGTATGATAATTATATAGTGGCTGAGCCAAGTTATAGGACCCGAGCATCACTATGTATCTTAATGAAGAAAGAATCATGCCACGTGTAGTTATTGAGATTGTTCCCCATATCAATCATGTTTTGATTTGGGAATAGGGATTTTTATAATTTCCAAGATGATGGTTGGGCCTAAATTATAAATTCTAGACATTACCATGTATCTCATTAAAACAAGAATCAACTTACAAGTCTTGAAGAAGTCCCTATGAAAATTTGATTTGTGCATAGGTAAAATAAAGATGGTTTTCTTTCATGAAATTGCATCTGGACCCAATATTAGAGATCTGGGTGTCATTAGTACCTCACATGAATGAGAATCAAGCCACACGTAGTTCTTGAAACATTACCTTTGTAGGTTTGATTCATACATACATGGAATAAAGGGGATTTTTTTATTTCTTTTATCACTATTGCGCCCAAGATTGGAGATCTAGGCATCTCTATGTATCCCATGAAAATGAGAATCAAACCAAACATAGTTCTTGAAAAGATTGTCCCCCGCACCAATTGAGTTTGATGTGAGAGATGGGGGATTTTAATACATTCTAGAATAATGGTTAAACTTAAGACACAAGATGGTATGAAGATAAAACAATGTATTCTAGGAGAGTACTCTATATAGATTTGGTTCATATACAGGAGAAAAATAGGAAATAAAATTCTTTATGGTTATGGATGGGCCCAAGATTATATATATGGGCGTCACTACATATCCCATTGGAATGAGAATCAATCCACACATAGTTCTTGAAAATAGTATTCTCTGTGCAGATCTTACTCATAAACACAAGGAATGGGGGGATTTTTATTTTGTTGTGGTTGGGCCCAATATTGGAGATCTAGGAATCTCTATGTATCTCATTGGAATGATAATAAATCCATACATAGTTCTTGAAAAGGGGTCTCTATACATATCTGATTTAAACATAGGGAGAAATGAGACTCATAGACCTCTAAGGAGTAGCAATAATGTGAGTAACGATTGCACATGAAAGCAACTCATTTTTTACCAAACCACAAGGAATGCCAATTTTTGGTATTTTGAGGGATTTCTTAACATAAAATGAAGGAGAGGCTAACTATACAATTTAATGTCATGTAGTGAGGACAAATGATGTCATTCAGTTTAACTTCATGTGACAAGGACAAATATGCTATGAATTTTGACATCATGCATTATGGATGCATTTGGTTGTTATGTAGTTTAATGTCTTTCAACTAGGACATTACTTTTTGTGGTTATACAAATTACATATTCAAGAATCTTTCATTGGTTGTAGTTGTAATAAGTTCTCCATCCATTGAGATTAGGGAATAAGCTCCTTTAGAGTTGACCTTATGTGTGAAATAAAGTCCTTTCCACTTTGGCTCAAACTTTAGAGTCTTCTTTCCTTATATCATCAATTTATTGAGGACTAATACCAAGGGATGGAGAACTTATTACAACTCATAAAATCGTTTCTGTTCTGATAAACTTCCAAATGATTTAAATTATGAAATATCTTTTCATCTAATCGTTCCAACTCATCAAATCGCTTCTAATACTATTCATCTATAGATAACTGATCACATATGGAAAATCAGAGTGAAGGTAATTGAATTTCAATAGGCAGAATTGTTTTTGTCCCATACACCAATGAATATGGGGTTGATCGTGTTGTAGTACGAGAAGTATTACGATAAGACCACAAGGCGTGCAAGATCTTATCAGGACAAGACTTTTTATCTTTATCCACCATCTTTTAGAGTATATTTGACAGGGTCTTGTTGAAAGCCTCTATCTATCCATTGGTCATTGCATGGTAGGGAGATGAATGGTTGGATTTGATATTGTGCTCATGATATAGCTTCTTTAACTCAGTGGAACAAAAATTAGTGTCGTTGTCCATCAATATGGTATGAGGGACACCAAATATAGTTATGATATTAGCTTTAAAAAATTAACAATGCTTTTGGACCCGAATTCTTTGAGAGGTATTGCCTCAACCCATTTGGAGAAGAAATAAATAGCAGTAAAAATAAACTTGAATTTCTTAGTCATAGCTGAAGGATAGGGTCCTACTACACCCATTCTTCATATAGAAAATGGCCAAGAGTATTTAGCTGTATGTAGAAATTTCAGGGGTTGATGAATGAAGTTGGCATGCATTGGGTATGGATGATAATTGTTAGTGAAATCTAGGAAATCTTGTGTCATTGAAGACCAAAAGTATCCAAGAATTCATATTTGATTACAAATCCTAGGCCCATACTGGTGAGAACCACAGGCTCCTACATGTACTTATTTCATGATAACCATGGTTTCGTCCCCATCAATGCATCTGAGAAGAATTTCATTGAAGCCTTGCCTATAAAGGATCTTCTAATGATCTAGGCCATTATAAAGAGTGAAATTAACTGCTCATTGCCAGATCTGTTCTCTTTTAATTCTGTCCGATGGAAGTACCCCATTTTGGAGATATTCCATGATGGGTGTTATCCATCCTGTGGTATGATGATATGGATCAGAAATGAGATGGATTTCATTGATTTCCTCTATTTTGATTTGAAAAAAAGGTGAAACCACTCAAAGATGAGCAATGTTAATGACTATTTCGTCTTGATTTGGATCTGTCATGACTGTGGCTATATTTACTAATGCATCATTTTGGGCATTTTGTGACCGTGGTCTATAAGACAATGTTGTATTTGAGGGGAATTATTCCATTAAACCTCGAACATAATCACATATGGGGATTATTTCTTATTTTCTAATGGCGTAATCCCCATTGATTTGTTTGATTACCAATTCTAAATCACCTTTAGCCTTTGGTAATCCATTTGTACTTGGAGTGCTAATTCCAGGCCTAAAATGAGAGCTTGATATTCTAATTCATTTTTGGTACCACCTTCTGATAACAAAAATGAATATGGAAACACTGCCTTCTTTGGGAATATAATCATAATTCCTAACCCAACTTTGTTAAGTTTACGTATTTCTATTCCCTTCCCCGTGGGATTTCTAGAA
The DNA here is from genome assembly GCA_963277665.1 of Viscum album. NCBI lineage: Eukaryota > Viridiplantae > Streptophyta > Magnoliopsida > Santalales > Viscaceae > Viscum > Viscum album. Next base: position 1,882,769,649 of record OY728141.1, on the reverse strand, counting down.
GCACCATCAAAGTACATTTCCTATATTCAGGGACTTTTTTTAATAGGGAATATGTATTCATCAAGAAATTCAATATTCAATTATGTCTCTTTTTCATATGGGTGCTCAGTAAGGAAATATGCTAAAGCTTAACCTTTTATTGATTTTTTAGGCATAAACTATATATCAAACTATTGCAGAATAACATCACATTGTGCCAGACTTCCTGTAAGAATAGGATGACTGAGGATAAATTTGAGTGGGTTATTGCGAGATACCAAGTGGACCTCGTGATGCTGCAAATAGTTTCTCAATTTATAAACTACAAATATTAATGCTAGGCAGCTTTTCTCAATATCTAAATATCGAGTCTCTGTGTCGAGCATGGTTCGATTGAGATAGTAAAGGCTATTTTCATTCTCAACATCATTCTTTTGTGCAAGTAAGGCACCCAATGATCTCTCCAGGACTATCACATAAAGAATGAGTAGTTTTCTTTCAACGGGTGACATTAATACTAGTGGGATCAAGAGGTATTTATAGAGGATATCAAATTCCTCTTAGAAGTCATTGGTCTACTGATATGTGACCTCTTTCTTTATCAATTTGGTGAAGGGAAAACACTTGCCTGCCAAAGTGGCTATGAAGCGCTGAATATAGACCTAGTTTCCTTGAAGTCCTCTTAATTATTTCAAGTTTCGAGGAGGTGACATTCCAAGGATAGACTTAGTTTTCTCAAGGTCTACTTCTTTTCCATGATGGCGTACAAGAAAACTGATAAATTTTCCCAAGGTTACCATGAAACCACATTTCATGGGGTTCATCTTCAAATTATTTTGTAGAAGCTTGCTGAATATGGTCCCTAGATCATCCAAGTGATCATAATTTCGTCTGGAATTAAACACTAGATCATACACATAGTATTCCATGAATTTCCCTAAAAAATGTTTGAAAATTTAGTGCATTACATGTTGATATGTCGCACCAGCATTCTCCATGCCAAAGGGAATTACCCAATAGAAAAATATATCTTAAGGTTCTCTAAAAGTTGTAGATTCCTCATCTTTTAGGGAAATTCATATTCTTTTATACCCAATGTATCCATCCATTAAGGATAGAGCTTTGTATCCTACTTTTGAATCAATCAAGAGTTATTTGATTGGAAATGGAAAGTCATATTTTGGACAACGCCAGTTAAGATCACTAAAATCAATAAAAACTATAATTTTCCCATTATTCTTTTTCACTGGGACAATATTTTCCATCCATTTTGGATATTTCACTTCCATGGTAAAGTTATATTTTATAATCTTGTCGAATTCAGCCTCAATTTTGGAGGCATGATTTGGGTGTGTTCTTCTTGTTGTCTGCTTAAATCCCTGATAGTCTTCTGGAAAACCCAAATTATGAGTGGGAACATTGGGGTCAAAGATGAGCATTTATGTATAGCTACAAGAAAATAAATCTCAATTTTTCTTTAGAAATAAAGTATACACCTCTTTCTCTTCGAAAGTTATGGCCTCACTAATTAGAGTGGGGTGTGGATCTTCCTCTGTACCCAAATTTATTTCTCTAAGCTCATCCAAAGTTGTGGAGATGCCTTCATCAAATAATGGAGGGGTGTCCTTGAGGTCTTCCTCTTCTTCCTCTTCTTCATGCTTTTCTTCTTCTATCTCTATTAGAAGGGTAGGTGATGAAGTAGAGAATCACTGATGTTCAGTAGATGGAATGAAGACATCTCCATTTAGGCTTCCATCACTGTTTGGTAAATCAATAATTTCTCCTGTGCTTTCAATCTCAATTACCACAACTGAAATTATGTAATCCACTAAACAAGTGTTTGGATTTGGGTCCACCCTTTCAATTTTATTGATAGGAAACACATAATCTTCACTAATATTCTTGGATGGGTTGGCTGGGATCTTTTCTAGACCATTTAGAGTATCGATTCTTATTATATCTTTTGCCATGGATTGTGTTCCATACATGTGATATAACTCTGACTCAATATATTGAGATTCAAAAGTTTTTAATGGGGCCTTATCACCATGAAATTTTCTAATTTTACCATTGAAGCAATACTTGAGACATTGGTGGTATGATGATGGAATAGACACATACTAATGTAACCAAGGCCTTCCAAGTAGAATGTTGAAAGTTGTGTCCTATCGAACAACCATGAAATCTGAATTAGATACAAGATCCCCAAAATATGTTCTTAGTGTAATCTCTTCCAGAGGTTCTTGTTTATTCTTTTCATAACCTTGTAACATTAAAGTAGAGGGAGATAAGTTGGATTCATTGGGACCTAACCGACGAAGTGTACAGATGGGAATGAGGTTGAATTCTGAGCCATTATTAATGAAGGCTCACTGAATGTATGTATCATTAACCTTTCCAAATAAATACAAGGGCCTGATGTGTCAATGTTCAACATCATCCTCATCTTGATCCATGAAAGATATAACTACATGAAATTTTACTAGATCGTTCTCTATACAGTATACCTAATTAGTAGCAACCTTAGTTTCAAACTCTTAAGGACTTGACAAAACCTCAATAAGTGCTTCCTGATGGTCTTTTGATAGATTCAGATCATCCATGACTGATAACTTGGCCTGTAATTGGGTTAGTTGTTTCAAAACATCTTACTTCTGGTCTAAAGGCATGTGTTTTCCAGCATGAAGATGCAGTTTTGTAGGTTTCTTAGAAGTTGATTCTCCTAATGTAGATGTACCATGTGTCGTGGCAGAGGCTGTAAATACTTCTGCTCTTGATGGGTTAGGTTGACTGGGTCTTCCCACCTACCAAGAAAGTGGTGTTATATCCTTTAATCAATATTCCAAAATGATCATGTTGGGGTCAATACTATCATGTGTGGGAGAATTCCCTTGTTCTAGCTGATCTCATTGAAGGGCTCACCCATGAATTTATGCCGCATAAATGGTTAGATCAGGAGTGTAATTAAAATAGTGGCTTCTAGAAAACCCATGTCTTCCATTATATCATCGACCTTGAATTATCCCCCAAGTTCCCCAACCAAGTCCATGGAATTTAGGTTCATAGTCAGAATCATTATTTTCATAGGGGTCCATTAAGTGGATAGCGTTAATGGAACCAAAGATCAACTCCTCATTTGATGAATATTCTGCCTGATAGGTCGATTCTTGTTGGGTCGTTTGGTGGGACAGTGCCTATGCTTTTGAGATATATGGCATGAAATCTACCAAATTCAAGGATAAATTTGGTTTTAACATGAGATTATCTTCTTCTAAATTCTCTTTACCTTTCTGATCATGTTTATTCTCTGAGGATTGACCTTTGGAGGACTGATATTTTGATGAAGATGGCTTGGTTGCAGCAGAAGTGGAAAGAGGCACAATTTTTTGCTTCAACTATGTTCATAGAATGGAATGAGTTTGATTGATCATATTACTGAAAATCCAATCATCAAACTTTTGCACATTGTTTCTTTTTAATTTATGGCATTCGACTTCTTCCTCTGGATCGGTAATAGTAACACATTCTACCAGGGATGATGTAATTTTTAGTTTCAGTTGTCCAGAGTCCACCATTTTTTTCAAGAGATATTTGAAAACAAAACACTCCTATATGGGTTGACCCAACATTTTATGGAAGGAAAATAGTTTGGGAGGTCCTCATCTCCTTCTTTGTTTGGTTTTTTTTGGTCCTAGCAGTTGGACTAAATTGTTTTCCAAAGTTGAAATGAAGTAACTGGGAACCTATTCATTTTGAAATTAATAGATTTTTTTCTTTAACACATCAAATTGTCTTCACCTCTAATATTTTTGATCATTTTGATGTGGCAGTAATTATTGATGATGCTCAAGAGGATCCCTACAGTATGATGAGAGTTTTAAAGTATAATCCGGTACAGGTGCTTGCTTGAGTGTAACCATAGCAGCATCTTCCTTTCATGTTCTCCTTCCCAGAGTTGATGGGATTACATGATACTTATCTTTGGTTTCATCAATGGTATTATTTACTTTTTGGGCAATCAAATAAAGGTCTCAAAACCCTCCTATGTATTTCATAGGGATCAGTGGTGTGTGCAACTCATCATAGATATTTTTTCACACAGATTGGTAAAAAATATTCTTAAGGGAGTGATATATTTAAGGAGTATGTTAATCCTTTCTACCGAGAAATGAAATCTAAAAATCTTTCATTATCCCTTTGTTTATAGTTTGTAAGATCAAAGATTGTTGTCTTCAACAACATTGAGCTAAATTAGAAAAGGAATTTCTGACGGAGGTCTTCCCATCTAGTGATCGATCAAGACTGTAAACTTGTATACCAGACAAAGGTCATCCCCTGTAGTGATTTTACAAAACACATGAGATTTACTAATTCTTATTATTGAGGGGTTCCCATAATGGGATCATATTGAGAGACGAAATGATTCTTGTGCTGATCTGGATCTTTTGAATCATTAAAGATTGGAAATTTGGTATTCAAAAAGTTTAGTGGGGGAGGAAAAAGATATCCCCACTCAAGTTAAGCCTTCAATTATGGTTGTACTGGTGTTCTCTATTCTTCCACAGATTTCAATCGAGTTGTTAATGACTCAATGTTATTCATAATAATTTGAGGAATATCCAGCTGATATGGGACCTGTATAGTTATATTAGCTAGAGCCTGAACTGGTGCGGCAACTAAAAAGACTACCAATGGTGGTGCTACTAGTATTTGTCTTGGATAACCCATGGGGACAGGCCTATAAATATGTGTTTGACCCTGTTATGGTTGTGTACCCAATGGATGGAATTAATTATCCACATATGCAGTAACAACAAACCCTCTTTTCTGGGGAGCTCCTACTGGAGGATCTTCCATAATGGCATTAATGACATTCATCGACGCATAATGAATTAATGACATTCTATTAGCATATTTGTAAGATCTACTTCTTATTCTTCCTCCATGAGACTTTGTTCTTATATTTTTTGGTTCCCCAAGAACTATTTAATTGAAAATAATCTAAAGGGAATCCTTAGATATCTTAGTTGTATGTTCACTTTGTGGCTTCTTCCCTAATCAGGAGAAAACTGACTTTCACTGATGTGGGGATTGTGGATGTGAACCCCCCCCAGTCCTGTGGACTGGTTTGTTCATTTTATTCTTCATCAACCCTTCAGGAATTGTTTTTTACTTTGAATTTTGCGTTAAAGAATCCCCCAAACCAAAAGGATGGGGTGTTTTTTGAACTTCTATGGTTGATATCAGTGCATCTACTCTTTGGATTTTATGAATTTTGGTCTAAACATTGGTTGGGTGCATCATCTAACACCCACTTAAATTTCCTATTTCGGAAGACTATTGTGATATTTCAAACATTTGTGTGATTTGATGGATGACATCCTCTAAGAGGGATGCCTGCTCAATGTTCTCAGATGTTTGATGCAAAAGTATCTCAACAGTTTTCTCTCTTTGACCCAAATGAGGTTCAAAGAATGACTGTCACATTGGGTTGTATTATGGATAAGAAAGTATTTCACCTATTAGTAATAAGGCATCAGACATGACTGACCTTACGTTTGAAAGTGCCTCAAGATAATAGGGGTTTCTCATAACTACATTATCAGATGAAGAATTTTCTTAACAATGCGAAACACTATAGTGGAGAGAACATTCACAGAAAATTTCATCATATGGAGGACCAACATGGTGGATTACAACGAGGGATAAATCCTCTTACTCCTTGGTCTTCTGGCCACACAGATGGTTGTCGTGACTCTCATATAGAGATAGGTTCTCTAAATTGAACTAATTGGCCTGAAGAAAACCTTTATGATGAAGTATCTAATGTGGAACTTCATAATTACTACTACTACTCCCATAATTTGGTAATGATATTGAAGGATCTTGAGCAGAAATAGATAAATATCTGAGGGATTCAATAATTCCAGCATTAAGAGGAACCATATCGCATATTAAATCTTGATTATCTAACTGTGCTGGGTGAGACTTATTCTTATATGTTCTATTACATGTATTTGGGTCCCCTTATTGGGAAAAGTGGTTATCATGAGCATGTATATGTGCCTACATTGAAGTGGTTGTTAGAACAGACTGATTATCTCCAATTGGAATAGGTGTATGTGCCTGATTTGGTTTTTCGTATAATATGGGGGAGTATAACCCATAACCATGTGGACTGGAATAGAGGTATGTATCTTCTCTAGGATAGAATGTAGATGAGTTATCCTAGGTGTGGGGATAAGATTAGTAGCATGTTCCTCTGGTACTGCTGAAGTTTCCGTTATGATATTCTGGAAAGCTTCCAGGATATGAGCAGAAATTTGTGTCTTCCCTTTCACCATTTCAAAAATGTGTTTGGTAACTTTAGCAGACAGAATGGGAATATACATCCATTTTGTATTTAAATTAGGTTTATGTACCTTCTCTTGTCCTCCTTTCCTATCAATGGATACTGACAGTACTCATGTATGGGGTAGATATTTGATTCTGCCCTAGGTTTGTCGTCGTATCTTTCCGACTGACTTCTTTGAGTGCTTTAAAATGAGACTATTAAAAAAATTGATGGATACTAGCAGGTGTATCCACCTACTGGCTATTTTCTACCAAGCATGGTCGATGGTCTTCTTTCAATACTAACAAAAGAGACTGATGGTAGGCTTGGTGTGTGCAGATAGGTGTATGTTCCTACTTATAAGTTGCTGCTACACTTGGTTGGCGGGATTTCTTGAATGCAGCCAGACAAATCTGTTGACTGGCATCAATATTGTAAGAAGGTTTTTGTGTATGCTCATGGTACTCCACTATATTTGAACGACAGGATTGGTTGAGTTCCACCAGACGAGTTTGTTGGCTGGAGGAATTAAGGCAGATGGGTGTGTGTGCCAGTTCATTGTTTTCCATCATACTGGGTTGATGGAATTGTTCTAAGGGAGAAAAGGTAGGAACCTGCTTCTTTTTGGATGGTTTTTGTCCCTGATGGTTCTTCTTTCATGACTAGGTCTAAGGGACCTGGTCTGGATAGTCGAAGATAACACCCTCATCATGTTGAGGGTTTGCTACTGTGTGGTGTTGGTAGTGGTGATTATTGGCAGGAGCCCTCGGGAACGACCCATGTGTCTTTGGAATGGGGTCATAGATGGCCTCTTGGTCGACCTCCATGGAATAAGGGATGGATTGGTGATTACGTTCAAAGGATAAAATCCTCAAATGGTTGAAGACGGTTGTTGGAACCATGTGCTTCTGAACTATTGGTCATCGTTGACCAGACGACCGAGGGGTTATTCTTGATTTGGATGTCATGTCAGGAATCCTCCAAGGTTGGGATAATACCATGTTGATGGTACTCTCAGACCAATGCATTGGATACCTATCATTGAATATGCTAAGTTGGTGATGACGTCCTTCAAGCGGACAAGGATCCAAATTGAGTAGTAGTCGAGGCATTTACGGGTGAAAACTTGAAGGAAGCCATTTGGAATAAAGGGTGTTCTCAGAAAGAAAGTGCCTAGATATATGACAAATACAAATAATGAACTCTATAAAAGAAACATATTTTATATGAACACATGCATGATAGATTCCCTTGTATGTCCCTCTTTTATTAATTGATAGGGGACTAACAAATGGGTAACACTATCATCTTGGTCAAATATTCACATCGGGATCACCATTTTATTGTTTCCCTTGAAACATATGTTCTGATTAAGAATAACTAATTCCGAACAATTTCCATTATATTTATTTATGAAACCGAAAACATCCAACGGTTCTATATGTAAAGGGACCTACTTTCCAAAGGCAGACGTTCATTAGGTTTGTTGACCTACGATACTTAAGAACTCACATTGGTCGAGAGGATGGGAGGTCGGGATCATCACACCCCTTTAAGGGGAATTATTTCCTACTCCAGGACTCTCTTATAGATTTGAGATACATTCAGAAATCCTTATTAATTTACCAAGTATAATGTAGGTTTCCATTGAGATTTGCAATCAATTATTTAGCATGTATGAAATTCAGAATCATCTGTATGCATTCGAGGTTCTTCATCAATGGATATATCCGTATGTATTGAAGGTTCTCCATCAATGGTATCCTCTCATACACTACTTAGAAATTATTTTCCAATTACTATGATGATGCTGGGTTTTTAGGCCACGTAGTGGAGCATTCTGGAATTTATGGTCATCCAAGTAGACAAATGTTGTTTTATTTTTGGCATCATACCCATAAATAGGATACCTATGTATCATCATGAAAGGAATCATAACCCTCATAGTTTGATTTCACTTAATGGGACACATCATTCCTTTTAAGGTTGTGTGATAAGGACCCAACTGTACAGTTTAATGTCATCTGGTAAGGAAATATTAGATAGAAGATGCCTATTCAATGCTTGGTATGGGAATTAAGCCTAAGTAGCTTATGGAACTTGTAAATGATATAGGTTTCTAAGTTGGATTAGACGCTACTAGGAATGTAGCCCAAAAAGAACATGTTTGATTTGGAGTGTTGGGTTTGAACCTCAGGGAGGCTTCCTACGTATCCCACTTGGATGGGAATCAAATCCCACATAGTTCGGTAAGTTTTGTAGGGCAATATGGCCCTTTGAGAGAAATAGTTTGGGGATTACTCCTAAAGAGGATTCCCTTGTAATAGGGTCCATGAGAGATGTATTAACTCACGGAGATTTAGGGGGGCTTAATTAAACTTCTGAGGAGGATGGATGGATTAAGAAATTTAGGGTTGGACTCCTCTGGAGGATATCTATTGAGGTGGATTGTGTGGATGTTTGATCATTAAAAATATCTAAGACCACGCAATTCATGCTCAATGTGAGAAACAATAGGATGTTAATGATTTAACAAACCACACAATTTGTCCTCCACTGATGTAAGAGGTCGGGCCTACGTTGAAAGAAGCTAAGACGACAGTGGATGAGGGTGCAAAGAAATGAACATTTCAATGTAAAATGATGGTAAAGGTCATTGGATCTGGAATGAAAGGGTAGAGGCTTACTTTAGGAAGGATTCCCTAAAATTGATGCTGGTAGAGGAGGGAGACTTTTCATTTTTCAAAAATAAAAGCATGTGTGAATCGTTCCTTCCCTACCAGGGAACTGAGGCTCTGGGTTTTAGAGATATGGGACATACATGGCCAGAACCCTAATCCTCCAAACCAAGAACTTCTTAACACTGTTCCTAGGAGAATATCCCTTATGACCGTGGAGATACAACTCTATAGACATTGCAAGAACCCTAGATTCCCAATAGGACATGTATGGGAAACCTCTGATTGTAGAGATACAAATCCAAATAGGTGACATGTTGGTGTGACTTTCCCTAAGGTTTTGTAAATCGGAAGATCTTGGTGGAGGTTTCAACATGATCCCATTTAGATAAGGGAGCCAATGAAGTATAATATCTTCCACGAATGGATTTGAAGCAGGCTTAATAAAAGGCTTGAAGAGGCTAAAAAGGTGAGGTGAACCAAATAGGGGTGCTCGAGTCTCTCGCACACAGATATTGGGTGCGTAAGTAGGCTTGGGCGACCTGATATCACCTTAAGTAACGAACAACCTAGAGGACAATACTTGGGCGAAACAAGGTTCAAGCGTTCAAGAGTCTTCACAGTTATTCTCAGAAGTTGGGTGCTCAAGTTCCTGTATAAGGAATGGAGGGTGCACATGTGTTCTTGATTTAGGGAGGTAGGGTGCTTTGGGCATGCAAGTGTTATAATTTCAAACACTGAATGGACTTAATTCCTATGATCCTCTTTTAATCCCCTCGCCTTAGATGTTAAAGAACTACCTAAGAGATTTTGGAAGACTTGGGTGAAGCACAAAGGCGACCATAGGAGCAATTAGGCTCCGGGGAAAATTTTCACTCTGCATAAAGACCCCATGGGTCTATTTATAGGAAGAAATAGGACCTTGGGTGAAGGATGGTTGATAGCGCATGTGGCTTACGTGCCAAAATGGCAGTTTGCAAGTACCTTGTGCTCCGATGGTGTTTTGGCTAAAATGGGGCAATTTCAATTTAGACGCTTTGCAAATCTGGAAATCCTCCATGTATTTTATCCTCCATGTATTTTATCCTCTTTTTTCTAAGATATTTTCCATTGTTAGTTTTTCATCCATGAAATAGAACAAAGTGTCACCACCCCCGAAAACTCCTAAAACCCCTCAAAATAACTAAAAACCCTAAAAAATAATAAAAACCATAAAAATCCTAAACCCCCCTAAAAATCCATGAAAAAATCCCTAAAAACCCCGGAAACACCATGAAAACCTTCAAAATCCATAAAAACCCATAAAACTCCTAAAACCCACTATAAACATTAAAACCCATTAAAACCCATAAAAATGTTAAAATTCACTTAAAACCTTAAAAAACCTAAAATACTCAAGAAACCCCCTAAAAATCCAAAAAGACCCTAAATACTCTAAAACCCTAAACTCCCTAAAATCCCTCGAAAAAACCTAAAACCCCTCAAAATCCATAAAAAACGTAAAAACCCTAATAACAATGAAATACTAAAAACCCGCAAAAATCCATGAAAACATTAAAACCCCAAAAACCATAGAAACCAATAAAAACCTTAAAAACCACTAAAAATCTTAAAAACACTAAAAATACATAAAATCCCTAAATAACATAAAAACTCTGAAAACCCTTAAAACCCCTAAAAATGATAAAAGTCTCTAAAAATCCTTAAAAAGCCAAAAAATCTCAAAAAAATCCTAAAACCCCAAAAAGACACTAAAAACATAGAAACCCCATAAAATCCTAACCCCTCCCCCCCCCAAACACCCCCTAAGAATCCTAAAAAACCCTAAAAATGAGAAAAATTCTAAAACACCCCAAAAAATCCATGAAAACAAAAAAAAAGTAAAAAACCCTGAACAACTCTTGAAAACTATAATAACCTTAAAAACCCTAAAAACCCAAAAAAACCCTACAAGATAATAAAAACTCTAAAAACCCTTTAAACCCCTAAAAACGTTAAAAACTATTAAAAAACTTAAAAACCCAAAAAATCTAAAAAAACACAAAAGACCGTAAAAAACAAGACAACCCTTAAAACCCCCAAAATATCCCCAAAAACAATAAAAATCTTTGAAAACCTTAAAAAACCATAAAAACCATAAAAACCATAAAAATCCTAAAAACCCCTATAAATCCATAAAAACATAAAAACCCCTAAAACCCTGAAAAACACATGAAAACCACAAAAGCCCTAAAAACCTTATAAAACTGTAAAAACCCATAAAAACATAAACACCCATTAAAAACTCTAAAAATCTTTAAAACGCCTAAAAATATTTAAAAACTCTAAAAAACCTTAAAAACTCTATAAATCCCCGAAAAAACCAAAAAATTGCATAAAACCCTAAAAACCCCTTCAAATCCATAAAAACTATAAAATACTATAAAAATCATAAAAAAACTAAAACCCCCCTAAAATAATGAAAATTTAAAAAGCCCTAAAACCCTGAAAACCCCCTTAAAACCATGAAATCCCTAAAAACATTAAAAAACCTTAAAACCCCATAAAAACTCTAAAAACAACTAAAATTTTTAAATACCCTAAAACCCCCTAAAAGCGTTAAAAACACAAACAACCTTAAAATTCTTAAAAATCTCAAAAAACCCCTAAAACCCTCAAAATCCATAAAAACCTAAAAACCCCTAAAAACCATAAAAATCCTAAAAAACCCTAAAAAATCCATGATAATTTAAAACAAACATAATACAACTAAAAACCATAAAACCCTTAAAAATCTTAAAAACCCTACAACCCCATAAAACCATAAAATACCGCTAAAATTATAAAATCTCTTTAAACCCCTAAAAATGATTAAAAACTCTAAAAAATTAATAACTCTAAAAAACAAAAAAAAAACCGCCTAAAACCCAAAAAGACCCTAAAAACCCTGAAAACCCCTAAAAACTCACAAAATCCCTAAAAATCCTAAAAGAACAAAAAACCTATAAAAATCCTAAAAACCCCCTAAAAATCCAAGAAAATGAAAAAAATTTAAAAACCTTGAAAAGTATATAAAAACCATAAAACCCCCTGAAAACCTTAAAACCCCTAAAAACCTATAAATACCCTAAAACCACTAAAAACACTAAAAAACCCTAAAACGTTAAAAAACTATAAAAACACTAAAACTCTAAAAAACTAACAAAACACTAAAAACCCCTAAAAATAAAAAAAATCCTAAAAAACCCCTAAAAATCCTTGAAAATGTAAAAACCCAAAAAACTCTAAAAACCATCAAAAACCCATAAAGCCCAAAATACTCTAAAAACCCATAAAATACCTAACCATGTTAAAAACACTAAAACCCTTAAAACCCCTAAAGAACTCAAAAAACACCTACAAATCGAAAAACCAAAAAAACCCTAAAAACCCATGAAAACCCCTAAAATCCATACCACTAAATCCCTAAAAACCCATAAAAACCATAAAAATCCTAAAAACCATATAAAAATCCATGAAAATGTAAAAAATGTTAAAAACTCAAAATCCCCCTAAAAACCACAAAAACCCTTGAAAACCATAGAAAACCCTAAAACCACTTAAAACCCACTAAAAACTCCAAAAACATTTTAAACCCCTAAAAATATTTAAAAAAATCTAAAAAACCAGGAAAAACCTAAAAAACTGAAAAAACCCACTAAAAACACAAATGGCCCTAAAAACTGTAAAACCCCTTAAAACCCTAAAACCATAAAAATTATAAAAACCTCTAAACATCCATGAAAACGTAAAAACCCCTGAAAATCCTCTGAAAAAACCCATGAAAATTAAAAACCCCTAAAAACCTTAAACCCTAAAAATCCAAAAAACTCCAAAACCCTTAAATCCAATAGGAACATTAAAAACTCTAAAAAACGTTAAAACCATAAAAAATCAAAAAAAATCCCAAAAACCCTGAAAACCCCAAAAACCCTGAAAACCCCAAACACCCCTGAAAAACCCTGAAAACCCTCAAAATCCCTAAAAACCCTAAAATCCATAAAAATAATACAAAACCACAAAAAATACATGAGAACATAATAAAACCAAAAAAATTTGAAAACCATAAAACCCAAAACACCCTTTAAAAACCCTAAAAACCCATAAAATCACAAAAAACCACTAAAAACTCTAGAAACCCTTATGCCACTAAAAATTTTAAAAAATATATATAACCTTAAAACACTAAAAAACCCTAAAACAACAAAACCCTAAAAACCCTAAAAACCCTAAAAAATCCTAAAACCCCTAAAAACCCAAAAAACCTAATTCCCCTCAAAAAACTGAAAATCCTAAAAAACCCTAAAAATCAAAAAAAAAATCACAAAACCCCCTAAAAATCCATGAAAATGTAAAGAACCCTAAAACACTAAAAAACCATTGAAAAACACTAAAAACCATAAAAAACCCTTAAATCTTAAAAAACCCTAAAAGCCATAAAAATCCTAAAAAACACTTAAAACTCTAAAAACCCTTAAAACCCCTACAAACTTTAAAAGACCTTAAAAACCTTAAAAACCCTAACAACTCAATAAAAACCCTAAAACCCCAAAAAATCCCTAAAAATCCTAATAATCCATAGAAAAACTAAAAACCATAAAATTCCTAAAAAACCCCTCATAATCCATGAAAATGTAAAAAACCCTCAAAACATTAAAAACCCCCTGAAACCTATAAAATCTTCTAAAAACCATAAAAACCCTAAAAACTCAAAAAACCCCTAAAAACCACAAAAAATATATAAAAACCCTTAAACCCCCTAAAAATGTTAAAAAACTCTAAAAACATTTAAAATACTAAAAAACTCAAAAAACCTTAAAAACCCAAAACGACCCTATAACCTTGAAAAACCCTATAAACCCTAAAAACCATGAAAAACCCTAAAAACACTCAAAATCCTTAAACCCCCTAAAAGACCCTAAAAACCATAAAAATCATAAAAAACCCTAAAATCCATGAAAACCTAAAAAACTTTTAAAAACCCTGAAAATCATCAAAACCCTGAAAACCATAAAAACCCCTAAAATCCTTAAAAAACCCTAAAATCGATAAAACCATAAAACCCAAAAAAAATACCCAAAAAAAATACTAAAAACACCTAAAAATACATGAAAACGAAAAAAAATCTAAAAACAATGAAAAACCTTGAAAATCACAAAAACCCCTAAAAACATTAAAAGTCCTAAAAACACATAAAACCCCTAAAACAACTAAAAACTCTAAAAACCCTTAAATTTTTTAAAAACCTTAAAAAACTCTAAAAAACCTTAAAAATTGTAAAAAAACTCAAAAAAACCCCAGAAACCCAAAAGACCCTAAAAACCCTGAAAACCCTAAAAACCCCTTAAACCCCTTGAAAACCCCTCAAAATCCATAAAAACCCTAAAACACCAAAATAGCATAAAAATCCTAAAAAACCGCTAAAAACATGAAAACATAAAAAAGCCTAAGAACCCTAAAAACACCTGAAACTGTTGAAAATAATAAAACCCCATAAAACCTTAAAAACCCTAAAACCCATAAAAACCCTAAAAACCACTAAGGACACAAAAAACAATTAAGACCCCTAAAAATGTTAAAAAACTCTAAAAGACCTTAAAACTCCTAAATATTTAAAATAAACCCTAAACTCAAAAAGACCCTAAAAACCCAAAAAAACCATAGAAACGCTAAAAACCCAAAAAAACCCTTAAAACTCTCTATATCTACAAAAACCCTAAAAACCCTAAAAAACATAAAAATCTTAAAAAACTCCTAAAATCCAGGAAAACCTAAAAAACCCTAAAAAACCTAGAAGACCATAAAAACCTCTAAAAACCTTAAAAACCATAAAAACCCATAAAAAATCTAAATAAAAACTCTAAAAACCATAAAAACCAGAAAAATCCTAAAAACCCCAAAAACTAAATGAAAACGTAAAAAACTGTAAGAATTAGGAAAACCCCAAAAAAACCAAAAAACCCCCTAAAACCCCACGAAACCCTTAAAACCCACTAAAAATGATAAAAACTTTAAAAACATTAAAAACCTTAAAAACCCTTAAAAACTCAAAAAAAACCCTAAAACCCCCAAAAGATCCTAAAAAACCTAAAACCCCTAAAAAACCCTAAAAAACCTCAAAATCCCTAAAAACAAAAAATAACCCTAAAAGCCATAAAAACCCCATAAAAATCAATGAAAATGAAAAAAACCCAAGAAACATCAAATACCTCAGGAAAACCACAAAATCCCTAAAAACCATAAATATCATAAAAATCTATAAAAAACTTAAAACCCCTGAAGAGATCTAAAAATTCTAAAACCCATAAAACCCCTAAAAAAGTTAAAAAACTCTAAAAACCTAAAAAGACCCTAAAATCCCTAAAAACCCCTAAAAACCCATGAAAACACTTAAATCCATCAAAATCCCTAAAAACCATAAAAAACCAAAAAAACTATAAACATCCAAAAAAACCCTAAGAATACATGAAAACAAAAAACCCTAAAACCCTAAAACCACCCTAAAAACCATAAAACCCCCTAAAATACTTTAAAAACCCAAAAAATTGATAAAAACCCTAAAAATCTAATAAAAAATCTAAAAACTCTTAAACCAATAAAAATGTTAAAAACTCCAAAAATCTCTAAAAACCACAAAAAACTAAAAAAACCCTAAACCCCCCAAAAGACCCAAACCCCCCTAAAAACCCCTAAAAACCCTAAAAAACCCCTCAAAACCCTCAAAATTCCTAGAACCCTAAAAAATCCGTAAAAACCATAAAAATCCAAAACCCCCTAAAAATCCATGAAAACGTTAAAAACCCAAAACCCCCTAAAAATCCATGAAATGGTTAAAAAACCCCCTTAAACACTTAAAACCCTGAAAATCCTCTCAAATCCCTAAAAAAATCCTAAAAACCATAAAAAATCTAAAACCCCGCTAAAACTATAAAAACCCCTAAAACCCATAAAGACGTTAAAATATTCTAAGAACCCTTAAAAACCTAAAAAACTCAAAAAAAAATTAAAACCCCAAAAGATCCTAAAAATCCTAAAAACCTTAAAAACCATAAAAACAAAAAAACCCTAAAAATATATGAAAATGTAAAAAACCTAAAAAAACCATGAAAACCCACTAAAAACCGTAAAACCCCTAAAACATAAAAAATCCTAAAAACACATAAAACCCTATAAAACATTTAAAATCCCTAAAAACCCACAAAAAATTCTAAAAAATTTTCAACCCTCTAAAAATGTTAAAAAAACTCTAAATACCGATAATAAACTCAAAAAACCTTAAAAACTGAAAATGTCCTAAAAGCGTAAAAACCCATACAACCCCTAAACACCCTTAAAACCCATAAAAATCCCTAAAAATCCTAAAAAATCCCTAAAAAATCCTAAAAAAACATTAAAAACCCCAAAAAATCAATGAAAATGTAAAAAAACTGAAAACCTTGAAAACCCCTTGAAAACCATAAAGACCCCTAATATCCTAAAAAACTATTACAACCCATACAAACCCTAAAAGACCACTAAAAACTCAAAATCCCCAAAAAACATTAAAAACTCTAAAAAATCATACAAAACCCTAATAGACCAAAAAAACCTAAAAAAGACAAAAGAAAACCAGAAAAACCGCCTAAAACCCATGAAAAAAACCTAAAACCCTCATAACCCCTAAAAACCCCAAAAAACCCTAAAAACAACAAAAATGTCAAAAACCCCTAAAAATACATGAGAACATCAAGAACCCTAAAAAACTTGAGAAACCCCTAAAACCCATAAAAACCCATAAAATGTTAAAAAAACCCTTAAAAACCCATGAAAACTCTAAAACCCACTTAAACTTTAAAACACCTTTAAACCCCAAAAAACTCAATAAAACCTTAAAAACCCAAAAGGCCCTAAAACCCTGAAACCCCCCAAAAAACCCTAAAAGACCAAAAACATTAAAACCCTGAATACCTTAAAAACATTAAAAATTCGTAAAAATTCTTAAAAAGTTCAAAAATTTCTAAAAACCTTAAAACCCCTAAAAACGTTAAAAAACATATTAAAACATAAAAACCCTAAAACCTCAAAAAACCCAAAAACCCTAAAAGACCCTAAAACCTTGAAAAACTTTAAAACCCTAAATACCCTCAAAATTAGTAAAATCCTTAAAAACCCTAAGAAAACCCCAAAATTCATAAAAATCGTGAAAACCCCTTAAAAACCTTAAAAACCCAAAACCCATAAAAATCCCTAAAACCCACTAAAAACTCTAAAAACACTTGAAACCCCTAAAAAGGATAAAAACCTATTTTTGATTTTGGTGGTGATGTTGACTGACTTGTTTTTCTTTTGGGTCTTTTCTTTTTCTTTCTTTTTTGGTTATGGAGTACTTAAGGGTTTTGGGAGTTGGTCAATTAGCCCCTCCCCACCCTTTTATGTTGTGTCTTATTTTCAAATAATTTTTTTTGGGGGGGGGGGTCAGGATTAGCCTGGCCCCGCACCATCCTTGCCTAAGAATCCAGAAAACTCCAAAAAACATTAAAAATCCCTAAAGACCATAAAAACCCATTAAATCTCCAAAACCCTAAAATACATACAAATCCTAGAACCCCCAAATATCCATGAAAACTTAAAAACCCTAAAAAACCATGCCAGAAAACCATAAAAACCCCTAAAACATTAAAAACCCTAAAACCCATAAAAATAGTAAAAACTAATAAATACCCTAAGAACCCTTAAAAGAACTAAAAATGATAAAAAAAACTCTAAAATTCTAACAGACCCTGAAAACTCAAAGAAACCCTAAAACCCTCAAAAGACCCTAAAAACCTTAAAACCCATTGAAAAACCCTAAAACCCCTCAAAATACCTAAAAACCCTAAAACTATAAAAATCATAAAAACCACTTAAAATCAATGAAATGTAAAAAGCCTGAAAAACCCCTTAAAACCATAAAACCCCCTAAAAACCTAAAAACCTTAAAAACCCTTAAAACCCCTTAAAAACCACTAAAGACTATAAATCCATTAAAATCCAAAAAACCATAAAAATCATAAAAACCACATAAAATCAATGAAATGTAAAAATCCTGAAAAACTCCTTAAAACCATAAAACCCCCTAAAAACCTTAAAAACCCTTAAAACCCCTTAAAAACCACTAAAGACTATAAATCCATTAAAATCCAAAAAACCATAAAAATCCTAAAATACTCCTAAAAATTCATGAAATCATAAAAAAATCCTAAAAACTCTAAAAACCATCTAAAACCCATAAAATCCTCAAACCCCTAAAAAATCCAGAAAACCCATAACAAAACTAAAAAACCACTAAAAACTCAAAAAACCTTTAAAAAATCTAAACACCTTAAAAACTCTAAAAATTTGAAAACCCATAAAAACTCAAAAAACCCCCAAAACACTGAAAAGAAACTAAAAAACTAGAAAAAATTTTAAAAACTCTAAAACCCCTTAAAAACACTAAAAACATTCCAAATCTCTAAAATCCTTAAAAATCATAAAAATCATAAAAAACCCCTAAAAATCCATGAAAGCACAAAAAACCCTAAAACCCTAGAAAGCCATAAAAACCCTAAAAACCTTTAAAAACCCCAAAGACCCAAAAAAACCAAAAACCCCAAAAAAACCACTAAAAACTGTAAAAACCATCCAAACCCTTAGAAAAGAAAAACTCAAAACAACCTTTAAACCCCTAAAAAACTCAAAAAATGCTAAAAATACAAAAAACCCTAAAAACCATGAAAAACCTTAAAAACCCAAAAAAAATCCATAAAAACCTAACAACCTTAAAAAACCCTAAAGACACTAAAAGCCATAAAAATCCAAAAAACTACTAAAAATTTATGAAAATGTAAAAACATCTAAAAACCCAAAAAAAACCCATGAAAACCATAAAAACCCTTAAAATCTTAAAAACCCCGAAAACCCCATAAAAACATTAAAACCCCACTAAAAACTCTAAAAATCCTAAAACCCCTAAAAACATTAAAGAACTCTAAAAAACCTTAAAACCCCCAAAAAACTCAAAAATATCCTAAAAAGAAAAAAAGACCTAAATACCCCCTAAAACCCCCTAAAATACCCTGAAATCCCCCACAACCCCTCAAAATTTCCATGAAAATGTAAAAAACCCTAAAAACCCTAAAACCCCCCAGGAAACCATAAAAACACGTAAAAAACTTAATAAATGCTAAAAGTTTATAACAACCCACTAAAAACGTGAAAAAACCTTAAAACCCTAAAAATGTTAAAATCCATAAAAACCCTAAAAACCCTAAAAACCCTAAAACCCTGAAAAACCCTAAAAAACATAAAAACACTAAAAACCCTAAAAACCCTAAAAATCCTGAAAATCCTTAAAACCCTAAAAAACCCTAAAAACCATAAAATATCCTAAAACCCCTTTAAAAATCCATGAAAACGAATAAAACCCTAAAAACCCTAATAAAACATTGAAAACCATAAACCCCTTAGGAACCTTAAAAACCCTAAAAAACTAGCAAAAACTCTAAAACCCCTTTAAAACCCTAAAAACATTAAAAAACTCCAACAAAAACCATAAAACCCTAAAAAATACAAAAAACCCCTAAAAACCAAAAGACCCTAAAAACTATTAAAACCCCCTGAAAACCCCCAAATCCCTAGAAACCCAAAAATATCCTAAAAACCATAAAAGTCCTAAAAACCCCATAAAAATCCAGGAAAATATAAAAAAACCCATAAAAACCATGAAAACCTCTAAAAACCCAAAAAATCCATAAAAACCCTTAAATCCCCTAAAAACATTAAAAAACTCTAAGAACCGTTAAAAGTTTAGAAAATCAATAAAAAATCCGAAAACACCAAAAGACCCTAAAAACCCTAGTAAACCATAAAAACCCCTAAAACCCAAAAAACCCTCAAAATCACTTAAAAACCTAAAAAATCCTAAAGACCGTAAAAATCCTAAAAACCTCTAAAAATCCATGAAAACCTAAAAACCTAAAATTACCGTAAAAATATATTGAAAACCATAAAACACCTAAAAATATTAAAAACCCTAAAAACACAAAAAGGAAAGAAAACCACCAAAATCTCTAAAAGTTCCTGAAAAAAGATAAAAATGTCAAAAACTCAAAATGATTAAAAAGTATAAAAAACTCAAAAAACCCCTAAAAATAAAAAAAGAACCTAAAAACCCTAAAACCCCTAATAACCCTAAAAAACCATGAAAAACGCTAAAGACCACAAAATCCATAAAAACCCCAAAAATCATAAAAATCATTAAAAAACCCCTAAAAATTAATGAAAACGTAAGAAATCTTAAAAACTCTGAAAAATCCCTAAAACCAAAAAACCTCTAAGAACCATAAAAACCACTAAAAGCTCTAAAAACCCTTAAAACCCCAAAAAATTGATAAAAAACTTTAAAACCCCATAAAACCATAAAAAACTCAAAAAACCAATAAATCCCCAAAAAGATCCTAAAAAGATGAAAATCTTTAAAACCCTAAAAGCCCTCAAAATCCATAAGAACCCTAAAAACCATAAAAATCCAAAACACCTTAAAATCCATGAAAAGGTATGAAAACCTAAAAACATTGAAAAACCCCTCAAAACCATAAAGACCCCTAAAAACCTAAAAAAACCCATAAAAACCCTAAAAACCCACTAAAATGGTAAAAACCTTTAGAACCAATAAAAACCTTACAAAAACTATAGAAACCATTAAAACCCCCAAAAAAAATCAACAAAACCCTAAAATCCTAAAAAGACCCTAAAACCCCTTAAAAACCATAAAATCCCCTACATCCCCTCAAAATCATAAAAACCATAAAAATCTGAAAAAACTTCAAAAAATCCATGAAAACGTAAAAACCCTAAAAACATTGAAAACCAAAAAACCCCCTAAATACCTTAAAAACACTAAAAACCCATAAAAACTATAAATAACCCAATAAAAACTCTAAAAACCCTAAAATCATTAAAAAACACTAAAGACACTAAAAAACTGAAAAACACATTAAAATCCCAAAAGACCCTGAAAACCCTAAAAACTATAAAAATGGATGAAAGTACCTAAAAACCCTCAAAATTCCTAAAAACACTAAAAATCCTAAAAATCCTAAAACCCCCAAAAAATACTTGAAAACATAAAAAAAACTAAAAGAACTGAACCCCCCTGAAAATCATACCCCCAAACCTAAGAAAACCCTAAAACCCCATAAAAACCCTAAACTAACTAAAACACTAAAACCATTAAAATTCCTAAAAATGTTAAAAACACTAAAAAAACCTTGAAACCCATAAAAAATAGAAGAAAACCTAAGAATCCAAGGACCCCTAAAAACCCAAAAACCCCTAAAAACAACTAAAAACCTCTAAAAATTCAAGAAAATGAAAAAAACCTAAAAATGAAGAAAAACCCCTGAAAGCCATAAAAACCTCTAGAATTTTAAAAAAAGCATAAAACACAAAAAACCCTAAAACCCACTAAAAAATCTAAAACCCCTTAAACCCCTTAAAATTTTAAAAACTATAAAAATATTAAAAACCCTAAAAAACTCAAAAAAAAACCTAAAATCCCAAAAAGACCCTAAAAACCCAGAAAATCCCAAAAAACCCTCAAACCCACTAACAACCCTAAAACCCCTCAAAATACTTAAAACCCCTAAAAACTACAAAAATCCAAAAAATCCTAAAATCACCCTAAGAATCGATGAAAATTTAAAAAACCCTAAAACCATAAAATATCTCTAAAAATCATAAAACCAATTAAAACCTTGTAAACCCTAAAAACCAATAAAAATCCTAAAAGACCATTAAAAACTCTAAAAACCCTTAAAACCCTTCAATTGATAAAAACCCCTAAAAAACCTTAAAACCCTTAAAAACTCAAAAAAACCATAAAAAATCAAAAGATCCTAAAACCCTGAAAAACATAAAAACCCTTAAAAACCCCTAAAAACCTTGAAAACCCCTAAAAACCTTAAAAAATCTAAAGATCCTAAAAACACAAAAAACCCTAAAAATTGATGAAATCCTAAGAAACCCAAAAAATCCTAAAAAAACCTTGAAAACCGTAAAAATCCCTAAAAACCATAAAAACCCATAAAACCCCATAAAATCCTAAAAAGCACAATGGAAACTCCAAAGACCCTTTAAACCCCTAAATATGTTAAAAACTCTAAAAACCATTAAACCCCAAAAGGTAAAAGACCTGAAAAACCCTAAAGACCCTAAAAACCCATAAAACCCCAAGAAATCCCCTCAAAATCCCTAAAACCCCTAAAAACCCTAAATATTATAAAAAATCTAAAACCTCACTAAAAATCCAGGAAAACATTAAAAAAATCTAAAAACCCTAAAAAATCATAAAAATAATATAAACCCCTAGAAATCTTAAAAAACCCCAAAATCCATAAAAGAGCCTAAAAACTCTAAAAACCCATGAAACCACAAAAAACGTTAAAAAATATAAAAAACCTTAAAACCCTAAAAACTCAAAAAACCCTACAAACCCAAATGCCCATAAAAACCCGGAAAAACCCCTAAAATCCCTAAAACCCCTGAAAAATCCAAAACAATACAAATCCCTAAAAACACTAAAAAACACTAAAAATAATAAAAATCTTAAAAAGTCACTATAAATAAATGAAAGAATAAAAAACTCTAAAATCCCTGAAAAAACCCTCTAAAAACCATAAAACCCAAAAAACCAAAAAACAGCTAATAACACTAAAAACCCAAAAAACACATAAAACCCCTAAAAACATTAAAAACCTCTAAAAACAATAAAAAATATAGAAAAAGTAAAAAAACTAAAAACACAAAAGACACTAAAAACACTGAAAACTCCGCAAACCCTAAATAACCTTGAAAACCCCTAAAACCCTCAAAATCTATTGGAACCGTAAAAAACACTAAAACCAATAAAATACCTAAAAAACTAAAAAAAATCCATGAAAATGTAAAAAATCATGAAAACCCTGAAAGACCCTCTAAAACCCACTAATAACCATAAAAACCCATGAAAACCAATAAAAATTTAAAAACCCACTAAAAACTCTAAAATCCCATTAAACCCTAAAAACGTTAAAAACTCTAAAATCCATAAACCCCTAAAAAAATCATAAAAGCCATAAAAACCCAAAAAAGACCCTAAAACCTCTGAAAACCCCTTAAAAACATTAAAAACTCTAAAACCCCAGAAAATCCCTCAAAACCCTGAAAATCATTAAAAACCCTAAAAAACATTAAACACCATAAAAATCAGAAAAACCCAGAATATCAATGAAAACATAAAAAACCCTAAAACCCTTGAAAAACCCTTGAAAAACCCTTGAAAAACATAAAAACCTCTAAAAAACATAAAATCCCTAAAACCCCATAAAAACCCTAAAAAGCACTAAAAACTAAAAACCCTTAAAAATGGTAAAAAAATCTAAAAAACCTTGAAACCCTAGAAAACTAAAAAACCCTAAAAACCCAAAAGACCCTGAAAACCCAAATTAAACACTAAAAACCTCTGAAAAAACCCTGAAAACCCTGAAAACCCCTAAAAATCTAAAATCTAAAAAAAATTAAAAATGTTTAAGAACCCCTAAAAAACCATGAAAACATAAAAAAGCCAAAAACCATGAAAAACCTATAAAAAAATAAAATCCCTAAAAACCGTAAAAAACCATAAAAACCATAAAGACCATAAAAACCTACTAAAAACTCTGAACACCCTTTAAACCCCTAAAATATTAAAAATTCTAAAAAAATATTGAAAATCCTAAAAACTCAAAAAAAAAACCTAAAAACCCAAAAAAACCTAATTAACCTGAAAAACCCTAAAAACTCTAAAACCCATTCAAAACCCCCCAAAACCCTTAAAATCACTAAAATCCCTAAAAACCATAAACTCGAAAAACCATAAAAAACATAAAAAACCCACAATAATTCATGAAATTGTAAAAAACCCAAAAAACCCTGAAAACAAAAAAAACCTTAAAAACCATAAAAGACCCCAAACCTCATAGAAACCCTAAAACAAAAAAATACTCTAAAAATCCCAAAACATGTTATAAAAAACCTTAAAAGCCTAAAAATCTCTAAAAAAACTCTAAAAACCCAAAATGACCCTAAAAACCCTAGAACCCCTAGAACCCCTAAAAACCCTAAAAACCCCTAAAACCCCAAAAAATCTCTAAATCCTATAAAAATCCTAAAAACAATTCAATAAAAAACCCTAAAATTACATGAAAACATAAAAAAACCTGAAAACCCTGATAAACCCCTAAAAACCATAAACCCCCTAAAACCTTAAAAACCTTATAAACCTTAAAAACCTTAAAACCCCTAAAAACCCTAAAACCCCACTAAAATCTCTAGATTCAATTAAAACCCCTAAAAATTCCAAAAACTCTAGAAAATCTACAAAACCCTAAAAAACTAAAATAATCAATAAATCCCACAAAAAAAGACCCTAAAGACCCTGAAAACCCTGAAAACCCCCTAAAACCTCTCAAAATCCTTAAACCTCTAAAACCACTTAAAACCATAAAAAACCTAAAAAACCACTAAAATCCATGAAAACATAAAAAATTCTAAAAAACATGAAAACCCCTTGAAAACTATAAAATCCCCCTAGAAACCTTAAAAACCCTAAAAACTAATAAATATCCTAAAAATAACTAAGAGCTATAATAACCCTTATAACCTAGAAAAACATTAAAAAGCTCTAAAAAATCTTAAAAATCATAAAAAACTATGAAACCCCCCAAAACCCAAAACCCCAAAAGACCCATAAGACCCTGAAAACCCTAAAAATATGTAAAAACCCCAAACCACCTAAAAATTCTAAAACCCCCAAAAATTCCGTGAAAATGTAAAAACCCCCCAAAACCCGGAAAACCACATGAAATCTATAAAAATACCCAAAAACTTTAAAAACCTTAAAAACTCATAAAAAACCACAAATGTTCTAAAACCCCTTACAACCCCTAAAATATTTTAAAACTCTAAAAAACCTTAAAGCCTGAAAATGTTCTTAAAAATCCTAAAAACCCACTGAAAACCCCTAAAACCCCTGAAAACCCATAAAATCACTCAAAATACATAAATTCCCTAAAAACATAAAAACTATTAAAATCATAAGAAAACCCCTAAAACCATTGAAATTTTAAAAAACCCAAAAAACCTTGAAAACTTATAAACCCCAAACCCCTAAAAACCCCTGACCCCCCTGAAAACCATAAAAACATTAAAAAACCTTAAAACCCCTAAAAACCATTAAAAATCTAAATCCCCTAAAAACATTAGAAAACTAGAAAAATCCTTAAAAACCATAAAAAATAAAAGAAAACCAAAAAACCCCCTAAAACCCATCAAAATACCTAAACCAGCTTAAAACCATAAAAATCACAAAAAACACCTAAAAATCCATGAAAACATAAAAAACCTTGAAAATTCTAAAAAACCCCTGAAAACCAAAAAAAATCATAAGTACCTTAAAACCCTAAAAACCCATAAAAACCTATAAAACTCTAAAACCCTTAAAACCTATAAAACATTAAAAAACTGTCAAAAACCTTAAGACCCTAACAAATAAAAAAACCTAAAATCCCAAAAAGACCCTAAAAACCCTGGAA
This sequence comes from Viscum album, assembly GCA_963277665.1. Taxonomy (NCBI): domain Eukaryota; kingdom Viridiplantae; phylum Streptophyta; class Magnoliopsida; order Santalales; family Viscaceae; genus Viscum; species Viscum album. The sequence continues at coordinate 1,882,744,030 of OY728141.1, read as the reverse complement.
AACTCTAAAAACCAAAGAAACCCTCAAAATAGTTAAAAAACCTAAAAACCATAAAAATAATAAAAACCCCTAAAAATCAATGAAATTGGGAAAACCCCTAAGAACCCATAAAAACCCTAAAAACACCTAAAAATGTTACAAAACACTAAAAACTATAAAATCCCTAAAAAATATAAAAACCCTAAAAACTAAAAAACCATAATAGCCCAAAAGACCCCAAAACCCCTAAAACCCCTAAAACCCCCGTGAAACCCCCTAAACACCCTCAAAATCATTAAAAACCCTAAAATTCCTAAAATCCATAAAAATCATAAAAAACCCTAAATATCCTTGAAAATGTAAAAAACCTAAAAACCATGAAACCCCCTAAAAACCATGAAAACCCCTAAAAACCATGAAAACCACTAAAAACCTTATAAAACCCTAAACCCCCTAAAAACCAATACAAAACCACTAAAAACACTAAAACCCCTTAAATCACTAAAAATGTTAAAAACACTAAAAAACCTTAAAACCCTAAAAATTATAAAAACTAAAACCCCAAAAAGACCCTAAAACCCTTAGAAACCCATGAAAGCCCTAAAAACCCCTGGAAACCTTAAAAACTTCCAAAACCCTAAAAACCCAATAAATCTTAAAAATGCAAAAAAAACCAAAAAATCAATGAAAACGTAAAAAACCTAAGACCCTGTAAAACCTCTAAAAACAAAAAAAAACCCTAAAGACATTAAGAATCCCTAAAACAACATAAAAAACCCTAAATAACCACTAAAATATCTAAAAACGCATTAAACCCATAAAAATGAAAAAAGCTCTAAAAAGCTTAAATGCCCTAAAAACTCAAAAAACCCCTAAAAATCCAAAAGGACCTTAAAAACACTAAAAATCATAAAAATCCTAAAAACCCATAAAAATATCTAAAAACATAAAAAACCATGAAAACTCCCTAAAAACCATAAAATCCTAAAAACCCCTAAACACCAGTAAAAACTCTAAAAACCCTTAAAACCCTAAAATATTAATCAGAGAAAACCCCCGAGCCTTGAGAAGAGATGGAAGCTCTGGCGATTCTAGCAATTCGGCTCCCTCACGATGGCGGCTTCCTCCTAGGTTGAAGATGATGGAAAATGAAGCACCTATCCCCTCCCTATGGGGGAGGATCCTCTCTCAGAGGACATCTTGTCACTCTCCTCTGCTGACTTGTTACCCTCTTTCCCGAGAGCGGTGCTCTGCCCAAAGGTTCCAGAGTTTTTTGAAGGTTTTCCCTAGATTCCCCTCTTGATTCGGGAGTTCATTGAGGCTTCGGACCTGCACCGCCTGACTCTGGTTGCAAGCTTTCTGATGTGGTGACCCCCTATTGTCACTTTCCACAGGTTCGTTTCGGCTTTCTGGAATCTTAGGGCTCGGGCGACTGTGGGCCTGATCGATAGATCCCACATCATGATTTGCTTTTCCACGGAGGAAGACCTGGTCCTTGCCTGGTCAGCGGATCCTCGGTCTTGCAATGGCGCTCGCTTCCCCCTCTTTCGGTGGAGCTTCGATTTTCATCTGAAGCGGAGTTCCCCTATTACTGCTACCTAGGTTAGATTTCCTGACCTTCCCCTTCCCTTTCAAAATATCTCTATTATTTCGATGCAGGGGAATTTGGTGGGGAGGTTCCTTTGTGTGGATAGTAGGACTAGGGCCCTTTGTCATCCGGTTGCACCAAGGGATTTTGTTGAAATCGATGCTTTGAAGTCTCCTGTGGATGCTGTCTGGATTGTAGTGGGGGAAGAACTCAGGTGGAGACAACCTGTCATCTTTGAGCAATGGCCGGTTTTTTGCTCATATTGTTGGAGTTTTGGGCATAGTGATCACTCTGGAGGCTGCTCTGGCACTGTCAGGGGTGGTGGTTCTCTGGCTCGTATGTCTTCTGGCGAGATTATCCTCCCTTTAGTGGAGGTGAAGGGGACAAAGGGGGTGGCTTCCTCCCAACCTCTGAATGCTGATTTTCCCTGCTCGTCTGCTTTGCTGGCTAGAAGTGATTTAGAGGTTGCCCTGATGGATTTGGTTGGTTTTGTTGTGAGTATGGCTGAAGGTTCTGGTGTTTCAAGAAATGATGATGAGGAGGAAGTGCTGCTGGATGAGAGGGATAATCGGGTTTCTACTGAAGGTGTTCATGGGTGTGGTGACTCCCCTAGGAGGCAGAAAGACTTAGGGAAGGCTGTTGTATTGGGCGTCTGGAAAGAAAATGTGGAGGAGGCTTGTGCTCTGGATCTGGGACGAGATGATATAGCTGGATTGAAGGTTAATGAGATCACTGCTGGATCCCTTCCTGCAATTGAGGGTGTTGTGATTGCTCCAAACAATTATCAGGTTGCAGCCTTGGCTGAGCCTACCGTGGTGGATGTGCTGGTGGCAGATGTTGTGAAGGAGGCAGTGGTTGCTCAGGGCCCGAAGACTGGGGATGAGTGGAGCTTGTATTCAGGTGAGGAAAGGTCTATGGCGGATGAAGAGACCAGGATCCCCAAGGGGCCACACATGAACTGGCGTGATGCCCCTCTGGTCCTGCCCGGGTGTCCAGGCATGGGGGAACCTAACTTGGGGCCCGGGTTATCTCCTCCCTCTGACAGCACAAGCGGTGTTGAGGATCCTCCTAGTGGCCAGTTCTTTAGCCCTCTGTCGGGAAATGATGGCGATGCTGGTGGTCCGTCCATGGACCTGCAGAGGGATATGGTCCTTCATGGTGCCCCCTCTACTGAATATTTTTGTGTGCAGTTGCATGAGATGGTGTGGGTTGAACAGGAAAGGTTCCCACTTGAGGATGAAGCTGAGAGGCTCGGGGAGAGGTTTGTTGAGGCTGATCGTCGGATAAACGCTGCTATGGCCATGTCAAAAGAGAAAAGAAATGCAGGAGGTGCTGAAACTCCTGGGATAAAATGTAAGAAAGGGAAGGCACCATCGGCTGTCAGTGATCGGGTCACTTTTGCGAAGGCAGGTGTTGCGGCTGAATCCACTTCTGCCCCTCCAAGATGAAGATGGAGGAGGGATTACTCTGCCCTCCCACATCCCATGGCAACTAGGGCCTCTTCACGAGCTGTCATACTTAATCTAAAGGTGAATAAGCGAGAGTGGATTTCAATTTCCACAGAGCAAGAAAAGGTTAGGATGAAGCTGATATCCAGGCTTGGCATGCAAGAGGATTTTGAGTCTGGATGGGACTCAACGGAAATGGGTGCTGAGTCAGATTTTAGTTTTGATGATGTGGGCGATGACTTTGGTGTGGGCATGGGGTTTCGAGGTGTGGAGCTAGAGGATTTTGGTGGCGATGTTGACTGATCCTCCCCTTGTGTGCTCTTCCTTCTAGACATTTTGAATTGTTTTATTTTGCTTTTTGCTTTTCTTCCTTTCTTTCTGTGGCCTTCGGGTTGAGGTTGTAAGGGGTTTTGGGTGTGGATCGGTGGATCCCTCCCCTCCCTTGTCTGTAGTGTCTGTGTATTTTCTTTTAATAAATTTTGGGGTGTCCCAGGAATAGCCTGGACCCGAGCCTTCCTTGACCTAAAAGATTAAAAAACTCTAAAAACCTTGAATTCTCTAAAAAACTAAAAAAAACCCTAAAACACAAAAAAACCCTAAAAACCTGAAAAAACCCTAAAACCCCCTAAAAACTCCAAATACCCTAAAAATACCTAAAAACCCATAAAAATCCTAAAAATCCCTAAAAACGTAAAAAAACATAAAAACCATAAAAACCCCTAGGAACATCAAAATACTCTAAAATCCATAAAAACCATAAAACCCCACTAAAAACTCTAAAACCCCTTAAAACCCCAAAAACGTTAAAAAATATAAAAAAACGTAAAAACTCAAAAACCCTAAAAACCCCAAAAGTCCTAAAAAAAGCCTTAAAACCCCTAAACCCCCCGAAAACACATAAAACCCGCAAAATCCCTAAAAACGCTAAAAAACACTAAAACTATAAAAATACTAAAACCCCCAAAAATCCCTAGAAACGTAAAAAACCATAAAAATGCTAAAAATCATAAAAATCCATACAACATTAAACAACCATAAAAACCCATAAAAAAAATAAAAATCGTTATTAATTCTAAAAATCCTAAAAAACACTACAAACATTAAAAACTCTAAAAACCTTAAAAAATCTAAAAGAATCAAAAAAAACCTAAAACCCCAAACCCCCTCAAACCCCTGAAAACCCTATAATCCCGAAAAACATAAAAACCATAAAAATCCAAAAATAACCATAAAAATCTATGAAAATGTAAAAACTTCTACAAACTATGAAAACCCCATGAAATCCTTAAAATCCCTTAAAGACCTTAAAAATTCATAAAAAACCCTAAAGACCACTAAAAACCTTGAAAACCCCTTAAAACCTTAAAAACCCTAAAAATCTTTAAAACCCCTAAGAAACCCTAAAATCCATAACAATCCAAAAACCCCCTAAAATTCCATGAAAACCTCAAAAACCATTAAACCCTAAAAACCATAAAAACCCCTAGAACCCATTATTAATTCTAAAAACCCTCAAAACCCCTAAAAACGTTAGAAAACTCTAAAAACCATGAAAAACCAAAAAGGATAAAAAAAAACCCGAAAACCCAAATGACCCTAAAAACCCCTCAAAAGCTCTGAAAAACCCTAAAAACCCTCAAAATCTTTAAAAAACCCTAAAAATCTTTAAAACCATAAATATCATAAGAATCCATAAAAAATTAGGAAAATGTGAAAAGCCCTAAAAACTTGGAAAACCTAATGAAAACCTTAAAACCCACTAAAACCCCTAAAAACCGATAAAAACCCGAAAGACCACTAAAATAATCTATAAACCCTTAAACGCCCTAAATACTATAAAGAACTCAAAAAAAACTTAAAAAGCCCTAAAAACACTAAAAATCCCTTAAAACCCTAAGAAACCCTAAAATCCATAAAAATCCTAAAAAACCCAAAAAAATCCATGAAAACATAAAAAACCCCAAAACCTTGAAAACCCTTGAAAAACAATAAAACCCCTAAAAACCTTAAAAATACTAAAATCCCATAAAACCCCCAAAACCCACTAAAAATTTTAGAAACCCCTAAAAATGTTAAAAACTCTTAAAAACCTTAAAAACCCTAAAAAATCACAAAAAATATGAAATCCCCAAAACACCCTAAAAACCATGTAAAGCATGAAAACCCTAAAACCCCTTAAAACCCCTAAAACCCCTAAAAACATTAAAAAAACTAAAAATCATAAAAAGTACTAAAAACACTTAAAAATCCATGAAAATGTATAAAACACTAAAAACCCTAAAAAATACATGAAAATCATAAGAACCTCCAAAAACCATAAAAACCCAAAAAACCCCTAAAAGCCACTAAAAACTCTAAAAACCTTAAAATCCCATAAAATGTTAAAAACTATAAACACACTAAAATTATTTAAAAACTAAAAAAACCTAAAACCCCAAAAGACTATAAAACCCCTAAAAAAACCTAAAAACCATAACCCCCATAGAAAAACCCTAAAAACCCTAAAAATTCCTAAAAATCTTACAAATCCAAAAAATTATAAAAAACCTAAAAAAACCGTAAGAATCAATGAAAACATAGAAAGCCCTAAAAAATTGAAAAACCCCTAAACAACACAAAACTCCTAATAACTAAAAAAACCCATAAAACCCTAAAAACCACCAAAAACTCTAAAACCCCTTTAAACCCCTAAGAATGTTAGAAAACTCAAAAATTCTTAAAAACCATAATAAAAATAAAAAAAACCCAAAAAACCATGAAAACCCCTAAAACCCTCAAAATTGCTGAAAACCTTAAAAACCCTAAAAGGCATAAAATTTCAAAAATACCCCAATAAATCCATTAAAACATAAAAACCCTAAAAAACCATAAAAATCCCTAAAAACCTTTAAAACCCTAAATAACCAAACAAACACTAAAAACCTACTAAAAACAAATAAACCCCTTAAAACCCCTCAAAACATTAAAAAAACTCTAAATAACCTTAAAAACTTAAAAAACCCCGTAAAAAACCAAAAATACTATAAAAATATTGAAAAACCCTAAAAACCACAAAACCCCCTAAAACCCTAAACCCCCTAACAACCATAAAAATCATCAAAATCCCTAAAAACCTTAAAAACCATAAAAATCCTAAAAAACCCTAGAAAATAAATAAAAACATAAAAAACCCTAACAACCCCCAAATACCATTAAACGCTTAATAAACCTTATATACCCTAAAACCCCATAAAACTCTAAAATCAATAAAAACTCTAAAAATATTTAAAACCCTTAAAAACTTTAAAAAACTCTAAAAAATGTTAAAAACCCTAAAATACTAAAAAAACCCCTAAAACCCCTAAACCCCTCAAAATCCCTAAAAACATAAAAACCATAAAAATCCTAAAATACCCCTGAAATTCTATGAAAACATAAAACACCCTTAGAAGTTCGAAAAACCCCTGAAAAATAAAAAAAATTAACAAAACCATAAAAACCTTAAAATCCCATTAAAACCCTAAAAATCACTAAAAACACTAAAAACCCTTAAAACCACTAAAAACATTAAAAAACTCTAAAAACCTTAAAACCCTAAAAATTCAAAAATAAAACCCTAAAAACACAATAGGACCCATGAAAATCCCAAAAATATCTCAAAATTCTCAAAACCCTAAAACCCCTAGAAAAACTAAAAAACTCCTAAAAAATCCCTGAAAATGTAAAAAACCATGAAAACCCCCTAAAACCCATAAAAAACCCTAGAAACCATAAAAATACTAAAAAACCATAAAAACACTAAAACCACTAAAAACTCTAAAATTATTTAAAACCATTAAAAACATTTAAAACACTAAAAACACTTGAAAATCCCTAAAAACTCTAAAAAACCCTAAAAACCCAAAAGAACCTAAAACCCTAAAACCCCCCTAAAATTCCTTAAAAACATAAAAAAGGACTAAAAACATTATAAAACCCCTAAAATCCATTAAAATCGTGTTGCAGCTGGATGTTGATTGATGTTTGAGTTTGGATGCTGGTCATTGGTTAGATGTGAGCTGCTGGATGCTAGTTGATGCTGGATGATGGTGGTGGCTGCTTTGCTTTGTGTGTGTTTTCTTTTTTCGTTCTTGATTTTTCTTTTTTTTGGGGCCTTTTGTCTTGGGTTGTTAAGGGTTTTTGGGTGTTGGTCGTTTGACCCCTCCCCTCCCTTGTCTGTTGTGTCTCTTTTTTTCTTTCTAATAAATTGGGGGGGGGATGAGAATAGCCCGACCCTCGCATCTTCCTTGCCCTAAAATTCATTAAAACACTTAAAAACCTTTAAAACCCTAAAAATACATAAAAATCCTAAAATCCACTAAAAATTATAAAAACATTTAAAACCCCTAAAAATGTTTAAAAATTCTTAAAAGCCTTAAAACCCTAAAACCTAAAAAAACCTAGGAACCCAAAAAAACCTAAAAACCATGAAAGGCCCTAAAACTGTAAAACCATTAAAATCAAAAAACACCCTAAAAATCCATGAAAATGTAAAAAACCTAAAAACCCCTAAAAACCATAAAAACACCTAAAAGATTTTAAAACCCATAAAAATGACTAAAAATTATAAAATCCTTAAAACCTCTAAAAATGATAAAAAAAACTCTAAAGAACCTTAAAAAACTAAAAATTAAAGAAAACACTAAAATCCAAAAAGACCCTAAAACCCCTGAAAAATTGATGTGAGACGCATGGGGTGGCCCAATCTTCACGGTGTAGGGCGGTGGATGAAGAATGCGGTTTGAGGAAGAGTGGAGGAGGATGGGTATGAATAGCGGATGCAAGTAGTCAATCAACACTATAAGTAGCGTTACATACTACTTGGATAACACACTTAAGGGAGGGATGTGATAGCCCATCCACACAACAACGCACTTAGGTTGAGGCACAAAATTGGGGGCTTTGTGATCTTGGATTACCAATCTAACTTGTATATTGGCATGGAAATAATGCACAAGATCAAGGGGGAAAACTGAGACAATCCTCACACAATAGAGAGAAACAAAGAATAAGCTCTCAAATAAATCATGAATGCCATCCAAGTTCGATGGAGTGGCTTATTTATAGCCAAGGGGGTGGTACAATAGTCAAGGGTCCAATACCCTAAATTCATAAAGGCTAAAATACATAGTTCCCTTAAATTCAAAAAAATATAAAGTCTACCAAATTCTTTTTTGGAAACTTTCCACACAATTTTCCAACTATAGCCCACTGGATTTGACTTTGGTTTCCAAATATGCCATTTCTAGAATCCTCCATGTGGGCAAGGCTTCCAAATTCTTGCAACCATGTGTGCCAAGATTTAAACATCTTGTTTGGGCTTGAATAAGTGAGATAATAGGTCCATTTGCTCCATCTATGTAAGGAAAGATCCATTTGGCCTTTAATGAAGCGATATAGGTTCCCATTATTTTATTCAACCTCTTTTATCTCCCATGCATCATCAGACCTTGAAAATCCAAGTCCTCCACTTGGGAAATCAACTTGGTGCTTGCAACATGGTTTGAATTATCCCCACCCTATTAAAAAGGATTATTCTTCAAATCTTAAACCTCTACACCCAAAAAAAGATGAAAGATAATAAATTTTGAAAGTAGCATTTACACTATATTCACCTGGTAGAGCTATCTTGTATGCATTGTTGTTAATATTCTCGAGCACTTTGAATGGTCTTTCTCCTCAAGGCATGAGTTTTGATTTTCTCTTTTTGGGAAATCTTTCCTTCTGCATATTAACCCTGACTAAGTCACCAGGCTCAAACAATATTTTCTTGCAACCCTTGTTTGCATGATCAACATATTTTTGAGTCATCTAATCAATATTTATCCTTTCCTTTTCATTTATTTTCTTGATGAATTCTACACGCCATTTTTATCCATATTAGTTTCTTTCTTTAAAGGTAGAGGAACTAGATCAATATGGGAAAGGGGGTTAAATCTATAAAAAATTTCAAATGGAGAAAATTGAGTTCTGGAATGATTGGAACTATTATACGAAAATTCCACATGTGGAAAACACTCCTTCCAATTCTTGTTGTTCTTGACAATTGTTCGCAGAAGGCATGATAGTGTCTGATTCACCATTAATGTTTTTCCATTTTTTGCAGATGAAAAGTAGTGGAAAATAGTAACATCATTCCTAGTTTTCTCTATAATTTCTTCCAGAAGTAACTAAGAAATTTGGTTTCTTGATCCGACACAATCATTCTTGTAATTCCATGGAGTATGACTACTTCCTGAAATAAAAGAGATGTAATGTTAGTGACATCATTTATTTTGTGAAAAGGAATAAAATGTTCCATTTTTGAAAACTGATCCACCACATAAAAAATAGAATATCTCCCCTGCTTGGTCCATGGTAACCCCACAATAAAGTCCATTGATATTTCCTCCCAAGGGGTGTTGGGGATTGGGAGAGAAAGATATAGTCCATGTGGGTTTATATTTGATTTGGATTTATAGAAAACAGTGCACTTTCCTACAAATTTCTCAACATCCCTAGATATCCCAGTATAATAAAAATGCTCAATAAGAACACTTAGTGTTTTTGAAACACCAAAATGCCCCAGTAACCCACCCAAATGTGACTCCCTCAATAAAAGTAAATGGATAGAGAAACTAGGAATACAATGCATATCAACCGAGAATAAGAATACATCATGTAAATAGAACTTTTCCCAACTAACTCTAGGTTTAGAATGTTCATAAAGTTCTCTGAAATCACTATCAGTGGAATATAAATCCTTAATGCATTCAAAACCAAAGAGTTTGGAATCCAACAAGGATAAAAGATAATATCTACATGAAAGTTAATTGGCCATAATATTTTATTTACCCTTTTTATGCTTGATGACATATGGAAACAATTCAATGAATTCCAACCATCTATCATGTATCCTATTTAGTTTATGTTGGTTATTAAGGTATTTAAGAACCTCATAATTAGAATGGATCACAAATTCCTTAGGCCAAAGATAATGTTTCCATGTTTCTATAACTCTAAACAATTCATACAACTCTTTATCATATATAGCATAGTTTAGGGTTGGTCCATTAAACTCCTCACTAAAGAAAGAAAAATGATTACCTTCTTTCATGATTACTCCTCCTATTCCAATTAATCTTGTAACACATTCAATTTCATAGGTATTACTGAAGTCCAGATGTGAAAGTAGAGGGGTGTGGGTGAGTCTCTCCTTAAGTTCATGGAAGGCCTTCTCTTGAGCTATCTCTTATTTGAAAAGAACATTCTTCTTTGTTAACTCGTTAAACGGAGTTTCTAAAGTGGTGAAGTCCTTCACAAATCTCCTATAAAAATTAGCAATCCCATGAAAAATTCTTACCTGTCCAACGGAGGTTGGAGTTGTCCATTCTTGTATTTATTTGATCTTATCAGTGTCAACTTCATCTCCATTACTACTCAAAATAAATCCAAGGGAAAAAATCTTATCGAGAAAATATTCACACTTATTTATGTTTCCAAATAGGTTTTACATCCTTAACACCTCTAGGATTTTTCTTATGTGATCTACATGTTCAATCAAGGTTCTACTATAAACCAAAATGACATCAAAGTAAACTACCACAAATTTTCAAATATATGAACATAAGACAAGATTAATTAACGTCATAAAGGTGCTATGTGCATTGGTGAGACCAAAGGTTATGACTAACCATTCACAAAGTCCATTTTTTGTCTTAAATGTAGTTTTCCACTCATCTCCTTCTTTCATCTTAATTTGATGGTAGCCACTTCTTAAATCAATTTTTGAGAAAATAGTTGAACCATTTAATTCATCTAGCATATCATCTAACCTAGGGATATGATGATGATACCTGACTGTGATGTTATTGATAGCTCAATAGTCAATGCACATTCTCCATGTTCCATCCTTCTTTGGTACTATAAGCACCGGTACAACAAAAGGACTAAGGCTCTCTCTGACATATCCCACATCCAACAACTCTTGAACTTGCCTTTGAATTTCTTTTGCCACTTCTAGGTTGGTGCGATATGCAGGGCAGTTTGGTAGGGATGCTCCAGGTATGAGGTGAATTTTTTTCTCAATACCTCTAATGGACGGAAAACTAGGTGGCACCTCTTTGAGAAACACATCTTCAAATTCTTGCAACAAAGACTCAACAACATGTGGAAAAGGATATGTTAAGTCATTAGTGTTCAACATCACCACTTTGTACATAAGTACTAAGATATTTTTTCAAGAAATAAAAGATTCCTTAACCTCACTCTTGTTTTCCAACATCACACATTTCTATCCTCTCAAAGTCTTTTCCCCTCTTGATTTTTTTGTTCTATATTTCTTTTCTTCTCTCATTTTCTATTTTCCCCTCATTGTATCATTTTTTCATTTTCTATAATTTTTTCCTCATCACTCATTTTATATTTTCTCTCAAAATTTGATCTTCCAAAATTTGGTTGGGGGACAAGGGTTTCAGGTTTATAGGTTCTCCTTGGAGTAAAAAAGAGTGACAATTCAAGAAACCATCATGAGTCATACACTGATCGTACTGCCACGGTTTTCATAACAACAAATGACAGGCCTTCATAAGAAAAACATCACACAAAACCTCAACTTTTTACTTAATGATGGTGAAAAATACCTTCACTTTCTTGGAGACCTTCAGCTCCCCAAAATCATTTAACCACTGAAGCTAGTACGGATTTTGGTGCCTTATAGTCTAGAGTCCCAACTTTTCCACCAATTAGGTGCTCGCCACATTGCTACAGCTTCCCCCATAAATAATAACACTACATACCATCCCATTGATCTTGTATCATGTATGGAAAAGGTTATCTCACTTATTCTTCTCTCTAACAATCATTTTTGTACTTAAAACTCTCCTAGTGACAAGAATCACACCATTTTTCACAAATTCTCCATTATTAATTTCTATAAATTCTTCCTCCTCTTCCAAGCTCCCTCCATCATTCTCCCATTCTCCATACTTTTTGATCGTCATGGTGTGATGGTTTTCACACCCACTAGCAATGTGACCCATTCATTGACATTTGAAACAACAAATATCCCAATTCCTATTTTGATTAGCCTCAAAAGTAGGTTTCTTAGGTGGAAGAATTACCTTGTCATTTTTGCGATCAACCACCTCTTTTGGATTTGATGATTCTCCAATATCCTTCTGTGGGTTTCTCCATGGCATGAAATGGGTAGTGGGTTTCCTCGTGTTTCTCCTCTTTTTGATTTGTTGCTCAATCTTGATGGCTTGGTGAATCATATCTTGTATCTATACATGATGGTATATCTCCACTTGATCGACAATATTCTGATCGAGCCCATGTAAAAACCATGTCATGGTTGCCTCTGAATCCTCCTCAATGTTTTCCTGAATCATAGAAATTTTCATCTATTTGTAGTAATCTTCTACACTCTTACTCCCTTGGGTGATTCTCTGATGTTTTTTGTGGAGATATCTATGGTAGTGTGAGGGAACAAAATGATTCCTCATGCCAAAATTCATGTCTTCCCAAGTAAGCATAAGATTTCCTCCATATCGGGCTCTCTCCTTTTGAACATGATCCCACCATATTAATGGATAATCAATGAATTCAAGGTCTGCAAGTGTTACCTTTTTCTACTCAGAATAGTTATGACTAGAAAAGACTTGCTCGATCTGCATCTCCCACTCCAAGTATGCTTCTGGATCACTTTTCCCTTGAAATAAAGGAAACTTCACCTTGATCCCGCCAAGAAGGTCATCATCATATGATCTTCTTTGTCCATCTATAGGTTGTTGGTACAACCTTCTCCTTTGTGGGAAATCCCCGAAATATCCATCAAGGTTTTCCATATTCTATTCTATGATGTGGGGCGATGTGGTGCTAGAGCACACCATGGGATATCATGGATCATCCTCAGGCTTGATTGATTATCCATGTTTTCAATCCTCTCATGTAGCATCTTTAACTTCCTATCAAGAAGCTTCTAGAAATGGCTCACTAAATCTTGCATTTGGAGTTGAAAAGCTTCCGATGCGGGAGACCTACTCTGGATTCCTTCATCATTAGCATGATCAATTTTCTTTCCACGATCTTCAGTAATGATATATTGCACAAACACAAACACACATGAGGAGAAACTCACACAATGATACACACACACACGAACACACACACACACACACACACACACACACACAATAAGTACAGACACTAACACACACAAGATGTACACACTCACGCACATAAGGATACACACTTACACAAAAAATAAATACACACCCACACACACAAGCATACAAACTTACACATGCAAGAAATACACACTCACGCACACAAGCATACACACTCACGAGTATTTTTTTTCTTATTTATCTCCACTCTCAACAATCAATTTAAATCTCTGGATCTTATGAAATATAATACCTTGTTTATGGATATCACTTTCCACTAGTCCTTCCCCAATCAAGATTGTTTTGGGGGCTGGTTTAACACAACCCGCTTGAATGGTAAAGGGTAAAGGGTGAAAAGTGGATAGAAAATATGGGTAAAATGTGAAGGAAGGGGTAGAAAGGTGGTATGCAGGTTTTTTCCGATTATGCAAGATAAGACAAATTAATAATAATATGAGCCCAAAATGATAGGACGATGAGGAAAAAATGATGGAAAAAGTAATGTATGGAAATGGAAAGTGCTAATAATGTAAAGCACAATGATGATGTAATTATATCCAATTTTTTCTTTTTTTCCTTCAAATATCCCCAAAAAGTGTTGTTATTGTAGTTTTAAAGCACAAGATGATTAATGTAGAGTAAGACAATTTTTTTTTTGAAATCTCTAAAAGAAAGGATGTGTTTAATTTTGAAAAGAACAAAATGGTGAGTTGAGATTTTTTTTGTGTTTTTTTTCAGATACAAATCATATATAGTGAATTAAAGGCAAAAGGAAGATAGATGAATAATTGAATCAATGTAAAAATATTTCAATCTTGCAAAACAGAGGCCAATTCTGAAGGTTTTCAAAGAAAATGGGTTTTTTTGAATGGGTGGATAATAAGGAAAGATAATAAGGGTAATGGAGAAGGTAAAGTAAATGAAGTGATAGATGCCTACCGTGTCAGCCGAAGCTCTGATACCAACTGATGTGAGATGCACGGGGTGACCCGATCTTCACGGTGTAGGGAGGTGGATAAAGAATGCGGTTAGGGGCTAAGTCGTGAATGATGCGTATGGATAATGGATGCAAGTAGTCTATCTACGCTATAAGGAGCGCGACATACTACTTATAAAACAGACATAAAAGAAGGATGTGATATCCAATCCACACAAAAACACCCTTAGGTTGAAGAATAGAATTGAGAGATTTGTGATCTTGGATCACCAATCTAATTTTTAGATTGACAAGGCAAGAATGCATAAGAGTAAGGGAAAAATCGGGACAATCCTCACACAAAGGAGTGAAACATAGCATAAGCTCTCAAATTAATCATGAATGCCATCCAAGTGCTATGGGGGTGGCTTATTTATAGTCAAGGGTGTGGTAAAACAATCAAGGGTCCAATACCCTAAAGTCATAAAGGCTAAACTAATTTTTTCCCTTAAATTCAAAAAAGTAAAGTCTACTAAATACTTTTTGGAAAAGTGGCACACAACTTTCCAACTATAGCCCATCATATTTGAGTTTAGTTCATAGCCCACTATATTTGACTTTGGTGTCCAAATATGCCATTTCTATAATCTTCTATGTGGGAAAGGCTTCCAAATTCATGCAACCATGTGGTTCAAGCTTTAAACATCTTGTTTGGGCTTGAATAAGTGAGATAATTGTCCCATTTGCTCCATATATGTAAGGAAAGATTCATTGGGCCTTTAATGAAGTGAGATGGGCGTCCATTGTTGCATTCCACCATTTTAATCTCCCACGCATCATCGGGCCTTGCAAATCCAACTCATACACTCTGGTAATCGACTCGTTGCCTCTAACATGGTTCGCATCAAAAACCCTAAAACCCATAAAAACCCAAAAAACCCTAAAACCCATCAAAATCCCTAAAAACCCTAAAAACCATAAAAAACCCTAAAAACATAAAAGAATATAGAAAAACCCCAAAAATCCATGAAAACCTAAAAAATATTGAAAACCATGAAACCCCTTAAAACCATAAAAAGACTCTAAATACCTTAGAAAACCCTAAAAATCCCTAAAAACCCACTAAAAACTCTAAAACCCCTTAAAATCCCTAAAACATTAAAAAATACAAAAAACATTTAAACCCTTAAAAACTAAAAAACCCCAAAGACCCTAAAAACCCCTAAAAGCTCTAAAAGCCATGTAAAACCCTCAAAATCCCTAAACACCCTAAAAACCATAAAAATCCTAAAAAACCCCTAAAAATCCATGAAAACATAAAAAAACCCTAAAAATCATGAAAACCCCTAAAAACCCTAAGAAACCCTAAAAATATTTAAAAACCATAAAATCCATGAAAACCCTAAAAACCACTAAAAACACTAAAAACCCATAAAAACCCTAAAACATTAAAAACTCAAAAAAAACCTTAAAAAACACTAAACAACTAAAAAAACCTAAAGACCCAAAAGACCCTAAAAACCCTGAAAACCCCTAAAACGCCTAAAAACTCCTAAAACACTCAGAATCCTTAAAAACTCTTAAAAACCCTAAAAACCAAAAAATTCTTAAAAAACCCCTAAAACCATGAAAACGTAAAAAACCCTAAAAGTCCCTAAAAACTCTAAAAAATCCTAAAAATCATAAAATTCCTAAAATACCCCCTAAAACCATGAAAACGTAAAAAACACTAAAAATCCTTTAAAACCACTGAAACCCATAAAACCCCTAAAACCTTAAAACCCTAAAAATCCATAAAACCCTAAAACCCACTAAAAACTCTAAAAGCCCATAAATTCTTTAAAAATGTTAAAAATAATAATAAAACATTAAACCCATAAAAACTCAAATAAAACCCTAAAACCCCAAAAGGCCTTTAAAAATCGGAAATGCTTTAAAAACCCCTAAAAACCCTAAAAACCCTAAAAACTGTAAATATCATAAACCCCCCTTAAAATCCATGAAAATGTAAAAAATTATTAAAACCCATTAAAAACCATAAAAACCCTAAAATCCCCTAAAACCCAATAAAACCTCTACAAACCACTAAAAATCTAAAAACCCTTAAAACACCTAAAACATTAAAAAACTCTTAAAAACCTTAAAAATCCTAAAAAACTCAAAAAAATCCAACAACCCATAAAGTCCCTAAAAACCCTGAAAACCCCATAAAAACCCTTGAAAACCCCTTAAAACCCTCAAAATCCCTAAAAATCCCCTAATCCATTAAAATCATAAAAAACTATTACAAATCCATGAAAATTTAAAACACAAAAAAAATCCCGAAAACCACTAAAAACATAAAAACCCTTAAAACCTTTAAAAAACCATAAAACCATAAAAGAATCTAAAATCCCTTTAAACACTTGGAAATGATAAAAAAATCTAAAAACATTAAAAAACCATAAAAACTCACAAAAAAATTGAAAAAATCTAAAAGACCTTAAAAATCCTAAAAGACCCTAAAAACACCTCATAACCCCTAAAAACCCTGAAAATGTCTAAATCCCCTAAAAACATAAAAATCATAAAAACCCTAAATATCCATGAAAACGTAAAAACCTAAATTTTTTTGAAAACCCCCCGAATACCATAAAACCCCTAAAAACCTTAAAAACCCTAAAAACCCATAAAACCTTAAAAAATCACAAAAAACTATAAATCCCCTTAAACCCCAAAAAACATTTAAAAACTCTAAAAAACATTTAAACCCCTAAAAATGTAAATAAACCCTAAAAACCCCAAAAGACACTAAAACCCTAAAAACTGTAGAAACATTAAAACCCATGAAACCCTCTAAAACCCCTCAAATTCTCTAAAAACACAAAAAACCCCTAAAATCTATAAAAATCCTAAAACCCCCCTAAAAATCCCTAAAAACGCAAAAAACCCTAAAAACCCTAAAAAACACCTAAAATAGAAAAAACCCCTAAAACATTAAAAACACTTATAAGAAATAAAACCCACTAAAACTCTAAAAACCCTTAAAACCCCTAAAAACATTAAAAAACACTAAAAACCCCTAAAAACCTGAAAAACTATAAAACCCCTAAAAACTTAGAAAAACACCTAAAAACCCTGAAAAACATGAAAAACTCTAAAAACCCTTCGAAACCCCTAAAACCATCAAAATCCCTAAAACCCCAAAAAATACTAAAACCCATAAAAATCATAAAAAACTCCAAAAAATCAAAGAAAACATGAAAACCCTAAAAACACTCTAAAACCCATAAAAAACCATAAACCCTTAAAAACCCTAAAAACCCATAAAACCCTAAAACCCACTAAAAAATTCTATAAACCCTTAAAACCCCTAAATATTCTAAAAACATAAAAACCCTAAAAAACTCAAAAAATCCCTATAAAACCCAAAAATAACTAAATACCATGAAAAACATTCAAACCATAAAATCTCTTGAAAATCCCTAAAATCCATCAAAATCCCTAAAAACCCTAAAACTATAAAAATCTTTAAACCCCATAAAAATCCATGAAAACGTAAAAAAACCCTAAAAACCCTAAAAACCATAAAACCCCCTAAAAACCTTAAAAACCCTAAAAACCCTAAAACTTCTAAAAACTCTAAAAACCCTTAAAACCCCTAAAAACATTAAAAACTCTAAAACCCTTAAAAATACTGAAAAAATAAAAAAAACTAAAATCTCAGAAAGATACTAAAAACCCTGAAAACCCTAAAAACCCTCAAAATCCCTAAAAACTCTAAAAACCCCCAAAACCTTAGAAATCTTAAAAAACCCAAAAAATCCATGAAATCGTTAAAAACCCTAAAAACCCACGAAAACCATAAAAACCTTAAAAACCCAAAGAACCCATAAAAACCATAAATATCACTAAACACCCTAAACACCCTTAAAACCCCTATGAATGTTAAAAAACACTGAGAAAACCATAAACCCCCTAAAAACTAAAAAAACCCTAAAACCCCCAAAGACCCTAAAAACCCTTAAAATCCATAAAACCCCCCAAAACACTAAAAAATTCATAAAACACCTCAAAAACTCTAAACCCCTAAAAAATCTATAAAAGATAAATATCCTAAAAAACCTTGAAAATCCATGAAAACGTAAAATACCTAGAAATACTAAAAACCCCAAAAAACCAAAAAACCACTAAAACCCTTAAAACACCTAAAACCTATAAAAATACTAAAAACCACTAAAAAATATAAAAACCCTTTAACCCATTAAAACGTTAAAATCTATAAAAACCATAAAAACCTTAATAGACTCAAAAGACCCTTAAAACCCTAAAAATCATAGAAACACTAAAAATCCCTAAAAACCCTCAAAATCCCTAAAAACCCTAAAAACGAAAAAATATATAAAAAACCCCTAAAACCCATAAAAATGTAAAAACCCCTAAAAACCCTGAAAAACCCCTGAAAATCATAAAAACCCCTAAAAATGCATAAAACCCCTAATAACTAATAAAAACTCTAAAAACCCTTAAAATACTAAAGATACTAAAAAATATAAAAGCCATAAAAACCCAACAAAACTCCAAAAAATCCCTACAAACCTAGAAAGACAATAAATTTTTGAAAACCCATTAAAACCCTAAACAACCTTTAAACCCCTTTGAATCCCTAAAACCATTAAAATCCCTAAAACCCTTAAAAACCCTAAAAACCATAAAAATTCTAAAACCCCCTAAAAATCCCTGAAAAAGTAGATACTGCAAAAACCTTGACACCCCCCTGAAAATCATAAAAACCCTTAAAAACCTTTTAAAACCTTACCCATAAAAAATCTAAAATCACTAAAACTCAAAAATCCCTTAAAACACCAAAAAATGTTAAAAATCTATAACAAACCTTTAAAACCCTAAAAACTCAACCCCCCCCCCCCAGAAAAACTCAAAAAGACCGTAAAAACCCAGAAAAACCCTTAAAAGACCCTAAAACCCCTCAAAATCTGTAAAAACCCTAAAAATCACTAAAAATGAAAAAACTCCTAAACACTCACAAAAATGTAAAAAACCCTAAAAACACTAAAAATCCCATGAAAACAAAAAAACCCCTAAAAACCATAAAAAACCCTAACAACTCATAAAAATACTAAAAAAACACTAAAAGCTCTAAAAACCATTAAACCCCCTAAAAACATTAAAAAAGTCTAAAAACCCATTAAACCCCTAAAAACTCAAAAAAACCCTAAAAACTCAAAAAACCCCTAAAAACTCAATAAGGCCCTAATAGTCTGAAGAACCCTTAAAACACCTGAAAAACGTAAAACACCTCAAAATCCCTAAAACCCCAAAAAGGCCCTAAAAACCATAAAAATCCAAAAAAACACCAAAAATCATTGAAAAGATAAAAAACCTTAAAAACAATGAAAACCCCCTAAAAACAATAAAACCCCCAAAACCCCAAAAAGACCCTAAAAACTATGAAAACCCCTAAAACCCCTCAAAATTCCAAAAAACCTAAAACCCATAAAACCTAAAAAAATCCTAATCAACCCCTAAAATCTATGAAAACGTAAAAAAACCCTAAAAACCATTAAAAACCCCTGAAAACCATAAAACCCCCAAATACCTAGCAAACCCCATAAAGACCCAAAAAAAGAGCAAAAAGTGTAAAAAACCTTAAAACCCCTAAACTCTCAAAAAACCAAAAAAACCCAAAGAGACCCTAAAAAACCTAGAAACCCCAAAACCCCCCAAAACACCCTGAAACCCAAAAATCCCTCAAAATGCATAAACCCCTAAAAACCCTAAAAAGCATAAAAATACTAAGAAATCCCTAAAAATCTATGAAAATGTAAAAAACCATTAAAACCTTGAAAAACCCATGAAAGCCATAAAAACCCCTAAAAACATAAAAACCCATAAAAACCCTAAAAACCCCTAAAACATAAAAACCCATAAAACCCCTAAAACGCACTAAAATTTCTAAAATCCCATAAAACTCCTAAAAATGTTAAAAAACTCTAAAAACCCTTAAAACCCAAAATAACTCCTAAAAACCCCCTAAAAACCCAAAAGACCATACATACCCTGAAAACCTTAAAAACCCTAAAAACCCTAAAAACCCTTTAAAAATCCTCAAAATCCCTAAAAACCTGAGAAAACCCTAAAAACCATAAAAATCCTCAAAACCCCCTAAAAATCCATAAAAACATAAAAATTGTAAACACGCGAAAAAAACCACGAAAAATAGAAAACTCCCAAAAAACATAAAAACCTTAAAACCCCATAAAAACCCTAAAAACCACTAAAATCCCTTAAAACCCTAAAATGTTAAAAACTCTAAAAAATATTTAAAACCCTAAAGACTAAAAAACTCATAAAAACTCTAAAAAAACTCTAAAAAATCTTTAAATCCCGAAAGACTAAAACCCCCCTAAAAACTCAAAAAACCCTAAAACACTGAAAAACCCTAAAAACCATGAAAACCACTAAAAACCGAAAAAACACTAAATCCCCTAAAAACACAAATAACCATAAAAATACTAAAAACTCCTAAAAATCCATGAAAATGTAAAAAAACATAAAAATCCCCTAAAAATCATAACAACCCTGAAAAACCTTAAAAATCCAAAAAAACCATAAACCCCTAAAACAACTAAAAACTATAAAAACTCTATAAACCCATAAAATGTTAAAAAACCCTATAAACCCATAAAATGTTAAAAAAACCCTTAAAACTCAAAAACACCATAAAACCCCAAAGACTCTAAAAACCAACAAAAACCCAAAAAGAACCCAAGAAACTCTAAAACCCCTCTAAATCCCTAAAAACCATAAAACCAAACCATAAAATCCTAAAACCCCCCTAAAAATCCATGAAAATGTAAAAAATGCTTAAAACCCCTGAAAATCTTAAAAACCCTAAAAATATTAAAAAAACCTAAAACCCATAAAAACCCTAAAACCACACAAAAAAAGATAAAAACCCTTGAAACCCATAAAAATGATAAAAAACTCTAAAAACCCTTGAAAACCCAAAAAAATCAACAAAAAATGCTAAAAACAAAAAAAAAAGATCCTAAAAACCCAAAAAACTCTTTAAAAACCATAAACCCCTCAAAATCTCTAGAAGCCCAAAAAATCTCTAAAACCCTAAAACCATAAAACCATAAAAATCCTAAAAAACACCTAAAAATCCATTAAAACTTAAAAAAACACTAAAAACCTTGAAAACCCCTGAAAACCATAAAAACCCCTAAAAACATTAAAAACCCTAAAAATCACTAAAAACTCTCAAAACCTTAAAACTCCAAAACCCCTTAAAACTGCTAAAATATTTAAAAAACTCTAAAAAACTTAAAAACCTAAAAAACTAAAATAAAACACTAAAAACCAAAAAAGAAAAATAAAACTCCTGAAAAATACTAAAAAACTAAACCCCCCCCAAAATCCTAAAACCATTAAAATCCCTAAAAACCCTTAAAATCCAAAAAACAATAAAAAACCTAAACCCCCTAAAAATCATTGAAAATGTAAAAAATCCTAAAAACCATGAACACCCCCTAAAAACCATAAAACCCCTAAAATCCTTAAAAACACTAAAAATCCATAAAAACCCTAAAAACCACTAAAAACTCTAAAAACCCATAAAACCTCAAAAAATGTTAAAAAACTCTAAAACATTAAAAACACTAAAAAAATAAAATAAAAACCTAAATCCGAAAACACCCTAAAAATCATGAAAAACCCTAAAAACACTAAAAACCCCTAAACAACCCTGAAACCCCTCAAAATACCTAAAAACCATAAAAAACCCCTAAAAACCATAAAAATCCAAAAAATAACTAAAAATCCATGAAAATGTAAAAACCCTAGAAGCCCTTGAAAACCATTAAGACCCCTAAAAACCTTAAAACCCTATAAAAGCCTAAAAGACCACTAAAAACTCAATTAACCCTTAAAACCGCAAAAAACATCAAAAAACTCTAAAAACACCTAAAAAGCCTAAAAACTCAAAAACCCCCTAAAAATTAAAAAACACCCTAAATTCCCCAAAAAAATCCTAAAAACCCTAAAACCCTTCAAAATCCCTAAAAACCCAAAACCCCCTAAAAATCCTAAAAACCCTAAAACCCCCCTAAAAATCCAGGAAAACATAAAAAATCCTAAAAACCATTAAAACCTCCTAAAAACTATAAAACCATAAAAACCTTAAAAACCATAAAGACCCATAAAAACCTTAAAATCTCAAAAAACTAAAAACCCTTTAAATCCCTAAAAACGTTAAAAACTCTAAAAAAACATAAACCACTAAAAAACTCAAAAAAACCACAAATACCAAAAAATACCCTAAATAACCTAAAAATCATAAAAATCCCACATATCCAAAAACCCCTAAAAACCCAAAAAACCATAAAATTCCTAAAACCCACTAAAAATCCACGAAAATGTAAAAAGCCTTAAAAACCTTAAAAACCCCTGAAAACCAAAAAAACCCAGAAAAACCATAAAAAACCCTTTAAATCCATAAAAAACCCTAAAAATCACTAAAAAATCTTTAAACCCTTTAAACCCCTAAAAAAATTTAAATTTTCTAACAAACCATAAAACCCTAATAAAACAAAAAAACCTTAAAAACAAAAAAAACCCTAAAAACCCTACAAACATGAAAAACCCCTGAAAAAACCCTCAAAAACTCTAAAAACCCTAAAAACTATAAAAACCATAAAAATCCTAAAAAAACCCTAACAACCATGAAAATGTAAAAACCCCGAGAACCACTGAAAAACACCTGAAAACCGTAAAACCCCCAAAAAACCTTAAAAACCCAAAAATCCAATAAAAACCTTAAAACACGCTAAAAAAATCTAAAAACACTCAAAACCACTAAAATTTTTAAAAACTCTAAAAAACCTTAAAAACCCTAAAAAAGCCTAAAAACCCTAAAAATCATAATATTCATAAAAACCCCTAAAATCAAAGAAAACGTAAAAAATGCTAAAAACCCTGAAAAACACATGAAACCCATAAAAACCCCAAAAACCTTAAAAACCATAAAACCCAAAAAACAACAAAAAACTATAAATCCCCTTAAAACCACTATTAATGTTAAAAAAATCTAGAAACCATTAAAACCCTATAAATACTCAAAACAAGACCCTAAAACCCCTAAAAATCCTAAAAATCCCTAAAATCCCTAAAAACCATAAAAATCCTCAAAACCCATAAAAATCAATGAAATCGTAAAAAGCCATAAAACCATAAAAACCCTAAAAACCTTAAAAACTAAAAAACCCATAAAAACCACTAAAAACTCTAAAACCCTTAAACCCCTAAAAACGATAAAAAATCTAAAAAACTTAAAACCCTAATGAACTCAAAAAAAATATAAAACCCAAAAATACCGTTAAAACCTTGAAAACCCCTAAAAATCCTAAGAACCCCTAAAACTATAAAAAACCCTAAAATCCACTAAAAATTATAAAAACCATTTAAACCCCTAAAAAGTTAAAAACTCCTAAAACCCTAAAAAACTCAAAAAAACCCAAAAACCCAAAAAGAACCAAAACACCCTGAAAAACCCTAAAAATCCTAAAAATATATAAAAATATAAAAAACCCAAAACCCCTAAAATTCCAAATATACCCCTGAAAATTAATGAAAATGTGAAAAACCATTAAAACTCTAAAACCCCCCTAAAAACCATAAAACCCCTAAATACCTTAAAAACCCCTAAAACCAATAAATTTCCTAAAAACAAGTAAAAAATCTAAATACCCTTAATATCCATAAAATGGTAAAAAACTCTAAAAACCTTCAAAACCCTAAAAAACTCAAAAAAAACCCTAAAAATCCAAAAAGACCCTAAAAACACGGAAAACCATAAAAAACCTAAAAACCCGTGAAAAACCCAAAAAAACTCTCAACATCCCTAAAAAACTTAAATGATTTTAAAAACCATAAAAATTCTAAAAAACCCATAAAAATCCACGAAAATGTAAAAAACCATAAAACCCTTAAAAACCTCTAAAAACAAAAAACCCTAAAAACCTTTAAAAACCCTAAAAATCAAAACCCTTAATCCCATAAAAAACCCCCTAAAAACTCAAGAAAACTCCCTAAACCCCAAAAAACCATGAAAACAACTAAAAACCAAAAATAACCTTAAAAAACCCTAAAAACCTTTAAAATCCCAGAAAACCCAAAAAACCAAAAAAATCATAAAAAACCCCTAAAAATCCATAAAAATGTAAAAAAACCTAAAAACCCTAAAAAACCTTAAAAACCATAAAACCCATAAAACCCCTAAAAACCATAAAACCCTAAAAATCCATAAAAACCATAAAAACCACTAGAAAATCTAAATACCCTTTAAACCCTTAAAAACATTAAAAACTCTAAAAAAACCTTAAAAACTCTAAGCAAATCATGTAACACCCTAACCCTAGTTACCCAGAATCGATGCATTATTACATAGAATTGGCATGATACAAGGAATCATGTCCCAAAAGACTGATCAGTTTAGTATCCTTGGAAGTACTAGATACATACATAGGTTTTACATTACATCATGAAATAAAAAAACAACTTTGTGTCCTCTTTGAAGACTCTTATATCCCATAGCCTATTCTTGTAGGTTAATTGTAATATAATTCTTTACATCTTGGGAAAAATAAAACAAAAGAAAGGGGTGAGATGAGATGCTCAGTAAGGATAACAATATAGTGGAAACTGTCATAAATAAGAATAAACATTTAAGGCAATGTATAAGACTAGAACACAAGCTTTTTAAATTTAAACTTCATCATAATATGAAAAAGAAAAATCAAATAATGTCATTTAATTATTCACATGGATATTATACTAGACGAATAGTCACATGTGATGTCAATATCCAACTTCATAATGATGGAATTCATAATTCCATACTTCATAACCACATAGTCAAGGCCTCATGCCAAGACTACAAATAAGATTTTGTCAAGGCCTTATGCCAAGACACTAGTTTGTATCATGAGACCTACCGATGCATCGAGGATCTATAGAGGTCTCCACCCGTCAGTCACTAAGACCAATTCATTCCTCATATGAAAATTTTTAAACATAACATAAACATTTGTATTAAAACTAGCATAAGAAATGTCAATAATTTATCCAAAAACCATGAATGGTATACAAATAACACATCCATAGTCAAACATATCACAAAACCTTAAATATAGTATGAAAGATTTGTATCATGATAAATCAATCTCGATAAAGAATAATATCCCGTAAAGGAAGTTGACATAGTTGAAAATGATCAGTAAAAATCATTGAGAGAAATATACCATTTTCATGAAAAAATTTAAAAGTTTCACTATTTATCAAGAAGCTATTTAAAATAGATTTTTGAATCAAAGTGTCCCATACCACTTTAAAACTTTTAAAATTAATTTAAAATATTAATGTCCATATATATAAATAAAACCTTAAAACCATTTTTAAAACATGGACATTAATGAGAAAGATTTAGAAGAATAAAATTTTAAAACATTTAAAATGATATATAGTTAGAGTTCTTAACCAAATGAGAGATGCTTGAATACAAATAATTTAGTTAATCATTAATCAAAAAATTATAATATCATTAGAATAAAGTGATTAATGATATTATATGTCAAAGGATAGTATATACACCATATGAAAGTGAATTGGTGCATAATGACAAAGAGGTCTCAAAGGAATTTAAATTGGGAGGAAATACCTTATAAAGATAGTATCCTTAGATTAAGGATGAATAAATGAAAAAATTATGTTTGAAAAATATAAATACACTAAATATAATTGGATATTAGGTGTAAATAAACCATATTACATTCACACATATTCTTGTAAAAACAAAACTAATGACCTGGATGTCTAACTCAATGAATGGAAATTGAGTTAAGATTTCCCTTAAAAGGTTCATATCAATGGAATATGAATTTATCAATAGGGTGATTATGTGTATAAATGTTATATCCATAGAAAGGGGAGTTGAAATTACAACATAAATAATAAATAGTTATTCCACACATAATTTTTGAGTAAAATAATCAATGAAGTATGTGTAAAGCCCAATGAGTGGAAATTGAAATTTGAAATTCCCTTACTGATTTGGTAACCTACAAAACATACAACCCATGAAATAATTATCATACAATGAATATTTAAATACCCATAAATTAAATTATATTACACAAATAATACAATCATGGGCGGTAAATACACCACAAAAAAGGAAATATTGGAAATATAGCATGAATCTCACGGGAATAAGAAGTGAGATGAAAACCCCTTACCTTGTAATTTTCCTTAGTATAGGGTAGGTTAAACTCCTTTATAATGGTAAAATAATTGTTATTAAATTATAAAATAACCAAATACATAAATATGATATCATATATGATCTTCTAATATTGCTTTGTTAATGATATTTCTCTAGTATCATTGTTTTGGTTGTTAACTGATTCGGTTTCTTTTATATATTTTGTTATGTAAGTCATGTTTGTTATGTATATTATGTATTTGATTCATTTCCATAATTATATTAAGTTCTTAAAAATTATTTTTAATCATAAAATGAAAATTATTCTTGAATGATTACGATGGGGAATGAATCTTATCGCGTTCGTGGAGACGGTAAGTTGTACGTATGCATGAGTGACAATATCATTATATTAATGGTAAAATAATATGTAATTGAATGGTATATCATAAATAAAGAATCATTAAAATGTTTTATTTATTATTTATATCAGTTATACTCATTATTATACACATCCAAATAATGAACTGTTTGAATAAAAAACTACACCACGACGTGGAGACGGTAAGACGTACGTACACACGTATGGTGACTTTTTCATTTATAGGATGGATAGAATAAGGAAAATGGTTGTACCATATTTATAATAACATCACTGTATGTATAAGGTACTGTATTTATTATTTTGGTATGGAACCAAAAAAGAAAGAGGAAGTGGAAAAGAAAAGAACATGAAAGAGGGTGGTGAAATTATTACCTCTTCTTTGGGTGTTTCCCTTTGTGTTGATCAAAAGGTCTCCTTAGGAAGGCTTTCTGATCAAATGAATGACTCTAAGTTGAATTAATGGAACTTGGAAAGATATTTGGGAAGGTTTTGGCCGAGCCAAATGGCTTTTGAGGTGTGAAATTAAGATAAGGGGAAGTACCCTTTTATAAGAGCGGTGAGTGTCACTTTAGGAAAAGCTTGAAATATTATTTTATAATAAAATCATTTCCAGTTTATAATGGCTCCAAAAAGATTTATTTCGAATATAAGGTGGGAATGGGTCTAAAACCTCTCAAAAAATAGGTTTTAGACAAGTTTAGATTACCATTTTAATCTTATCTTTTAGATTTAACTCTTAGTTAAATAGTTTAACTTTTACCATGTCTTCTTGTATTCTTACACTATATGGTTAATAAACATACTCTAAACTCCCAAGATAACATCAAGTGGATCATTAATGAAATATATAATATTATTTAATCCCTTTGTCTGAACCTTATATTTTTAGAAATATTATATCAACCAATAATATAGTATTTGTTTTAAAAACTAATTTATGTAAACTTTGATACTATTTGGTATTTTGTTTTTGTGAAAGTCATAACAACCTTATCACTTCGAAAAAAAATTATCTAATCAACCATAACATGTCATATTAACCTATAAAATTCATGGATGGTATCAAAATTTTTAAATTATATTTATTTTAATATTTATAATATAAAATATTTTAATATTTCACTAAGAAGGTAATTAATACATCATCATTGTGTCATAAATAAATTTAATTATTTAATCTTTAAAAATTATAATTAAAATACCATTATGTAGGAAATACATTTATCTTTCTAATGAATATTTATAGTTGAATTTATCTTATGTATAACCCTATGTTAAAAATGATTTAGTTAATGAACTTTGAATTTAACACTTTTAACTCTTCTTTAAATAAAATAATAATAAATGTCCTAATCTAATACAAGTGGACCTAAAGGATCATATTTTATTCATAAGGTTGTTTTTGGTTGAATTACACTTATCAAATAGAATTAGGACATGTTTTAGGGTAATTATAATTTCATTTTTATCTTTAATTACCTTATTTACTTTTAACCGTTGTAAATAAAAGTCAAAAGTTACTATTCACTGAAAATTATTTTCATCTTATTGAACAACATTTTACTTACTGATATTAACCATGTATCTCAGATTTTTTAAATTCAATTGATATAAGTGGTAAAATTATGTTTTATGCAAATTTGCAAATGCTCCTAGAAGGTGGGTAAAAGACGGAAAAAAGTTAATAAAATTTTATACATCTAATTTTATTATAAAATGACTCCAATTAATTGCATTGAAATTATATAGTTATTATATATCAATTTTTACTTAAAATAAATTTAAATAAAATAAATAAATATTTAAATAAAAAGTTGGTTTTAAACTATAACGTAGTGTTTTTCACTATTCATAAAAAATTGAATGTTTTTAGAAAAATACCAAAAATTTAGCCTAAGCTAATTTTAATATTTCAAATTCAAAAATTAATTCTATTTTACCAAATTAAAAACATAAAAGTTTCATTAATTAATTTAAAATTAATTCCCATTGTCAAAATCGAAAATCTGGTTTTTAAAAAGTAAAAAATATCAAAAGATTAACATGTGTTTATGTCAAATTTAAATTTGAAATTACTTATAATGACCTAAATTGTATTAAATGATAAAAATATAATATAATTATACTTTAAAACCACTAAAATTCATAATTTATCCTTATAAATTATTTGAATTAAAAATGTTTTCTTCAATTAAAATTTAGTATTTTTCAGTATTCATCAAAATATGAAAGTTACCAGAAAAGTACCAAAAACTTATCCAAAATAAATTTTTATGTACAAATTATAAATAAGAATTTAATTTCATTAAATTGAATATATAAAAGTGTCAAATATTGGTTTTAAAAATGGTTTGTCATTAAAAGGTGGTAAAATTTCATTTTTGAAAAAATACTTCTTTTATCTGAAAAAATGAATTTGTTTTTATATTATGTCTAAGAAACACATAATATAGATTCTAAAATTATATGATGTATATAAAATTCAAAATTCAGTTAATACTATTCATAACCGCCTTTTGAACATCTAGTTAGGTAAGTCATGGTGCGCTCAAACTCTGTGTTGCGTGTAGCGCAATCTATTGAATTACTTTAAAGAAAATAACTTACTTTGAAATCATGGGGTGTTACATTATTCCCCCCTTTTGGAAATTGCATCCTCACAATTTTAAAATTGGGCTTGGGAACTTCATTGAAAGTTTCACATCAGAAAAAGAGTGAATAAAACTATCACTTTAAAAGAAAGAAAGTGAAGTACAAAGGTCACCCGAGATAACCCATACTAGGATTATATGTAAAAAAACATGGATATGGAAGATAAACCAAGTGTCAAGTTCTGATGGAGAGTGATAAAA
Source organism: Viscum album (assembly GCA_963277665.1). Taxonomy (NCBI): domain Eukaryota; kingdom Viridiplantae; phylum Streptophyta; class Magnoliopsida; order Santalales; family Viscaceae; genus Viscum; species Viscum album. Next base: position 1,882,714,437 of record OY728141.1, on the reverse strand, counting down.
AATATGATCAGGAGAAATTTAACAACAATAAAACCACAAACTTGTGATGGGATAAATGGTCATTAGTTTCCTAGTAGGAAAAGTAAACAAACAACATTTTTTTTTGTTTTAAGTTCTATTTCATAAAGTTGAGGAATTTATTTATGATATTGACTAAGAACATAAAGTGATATACTTAATTTTTATGTATAGTTTCATCCTTTAATAAATGTATACCACTAACTCATCTTTTTTTTCAAACGATGAGTATTCAATATGACTTGGTCACACCTGAAGCGCTAGAACCAACTTCTAGAGAATCACATGATCCCCAAAGGTTAAACTGTATATTTTACTTGTCTTTAGAGATTAACCAAAACCAAAATGGTTAGTATAATATCAGATGATCCCAGAAAAGCATAATACTTTAGAGAAAGAAACACTAATCTTAATTTCTAAAATTAATCCAAAAATTCCCAAAGTTCAATAAATACCATTCAATAAAAAATTTTCCTTAAAATCCTTCAATAAAATCCAAACTAATATTGAAACCCAAAACTTAGAAGAATTTGATTACATAGTATTCCACATTAAATTGTATATCCAAATAACATTGACTACTCTTAAAGTCACATATTTAAAAGTAATTAACCTAATCACATATTCTCTATGATCAGTTAATCATTTCCATAAACAACCCAAATAACTATAAATACACAATAAAAACATAGATAAAAATCCACCATTACTCCTCAAATGAAATCCCATAGTATTCTATTTTCCTTAGGCATATAGTCTTCCCAACAGAGAAAAAGTCTTCCAAAATAACATTTATCACTTAATCACCAAATCATTTTCCTGTACTAAGGATATCCATTTGATAAGACATAAGATCTCAAATCAAATTATTATTGATCAATAAAATCATTGAACTAAAATGAATTAGTCACACTAACCGGGGACTTCACATAGTCCAGTGGTAAGCGATAAATCCCAATCGCACTATGGTTGTGGGTTTGATTCCTATAGCTTTTTCCGACGCAGTGGGTTGTCACACGGTCTGTGTGTTGTCCTTTTTCAAAAAATATATTTTATAAAATTCCAAAAATGAGATAAATTACTCAAAATAACCATAACATGATTTCAGTACAAATGTTATCTCATACCTCACATTTTTCTTCCCAAAAATTAATAACTTGTAATTGCCTCAAATTCAAGGATCATATAAACCCAAATGGTTATTTATAACTATATCAACAATAGAAAATATAATTCTTCCTAAAATAGAATTTTCACATAACTAACTGTAGGGTTACACATACAAGAGAAAAGTCTTCCAAAGTAATCCCATCAACAAAGAACACTAATACTTTTAAACATTTCGCCATCCATTTATTTCTACATTGGTTCTTCCTTGACCATGAGGTTATCCTATATAATATAGAATTCACTCAGGTAATTCCCAGGTCCCCTAAATTTACAGAAAATTATTGTAAATGGATTCTTGGGATCATTTTTATTTTCTTCCATAGTACTTTTCATTTTTTCTCGGCCATTATTTACTTTATGTCCTTATTTCCCACACATAAGGAATTTCTTTGTTCCATTGAGAAACTTTCCTAGGTGTCTCCTTCCACATTTCCTGTGTTATGGAAATTGAGCTTTCTTTTCTCCATGGTATTTACTGCTGGAGCTCTTATCATTCACCACCTTTCTCTACTTTGTTGAGTCCGGGAGTTGGTTAATATATATGTTGTTGATCATATTTTTGGAAAAATGATTCGGAATGAACATGATATCTTTTACACCTATCAACATTCCATTTTTTCACTCATTTCCACTATTGTTCCCACCATGTACATCATGTTCAATGTTACTATGACTTCCTTAGAATCTAGCCATTGACTAACACAAGAAAGCATAGTGTGAGTCATAAAATCATTTAGAGAATACCATAACACCTTATTTTCAATCTAAAATACCTTAGTATTAACCAAGGTTATTTATTCTAATATTATATTAAAATCCTTCAAATCAATTTGTAATGAAAATGTGAATTACCCTAAGCATATCTCTCGGGAGTGTCGTAACCAAGAGTGCAGAAAGGTCTGTTGTCGTGAACAAGATACCCAGGGTCAAGCCTGAAACTCTTTGTTGGAGTTTCCACTCCTAGGTACATATGTTCTAGATCCACCTCTACCTACTAGTATCCTAGCAGGGATGTATTTCTTGGAAAACCTGCATAATATTTACATTAACAAATTTTTTGGATGTTCTTCTATACTAATCCTCAATGTCTATCTTAGGGTAGTGTTTCCTAATCAGAGTTTTTTCTAAATCTAACTTCCAGAGTTTGTACTAAACTTCCTCAGATAATAACTGTAATGCCCCGACCGCAGTTACCCAGAATCAGTGCATTATTACATTACATTGGAATAATACAAGGAATCATGTCCCCAAAAGACCGATCAATTTAGTAGCATTGGAAGTACAAGATACATACATAAGTTTTACATTGAATCATGAAATAAAAAAACAACAACATTGTGTCCTCTTTGAACACTCTTATATCCCATAGCCTACTCCTGCAAGTTAATCGTAATATACTTCTTGGCATCCTGGGAAAAATAAAATATAAGAAAGCGGTGAGATCAGATGCTCAATAAGGATGACAATATAACAGAAACTGTCATAAATAAGAATTAACATTTAAGGAAATGTATAAGACTAGAACACAAGACTTTAAAACATAAACTTCAACATAATATGGTAAAGAAAAATAAAATAATTCCATATAATTATTCACATGGATATTCTACTAGTCGAATAGTCACATGTAATATCAATATCCAATTTCATAATGTTGGAATGCATAATGCCAGACTTCATAACCACATAGTCAAGGCCTTGTTCCAAGACTACAATAATATTTTTTCAAGGCCTTGTGCCAAGACACTAGTTTGTCTCATGAGACCTACCGATGTATTGAGGAGCTATAGTGGGCTCCACCCATCACATAAAAAGTCCAATGCATTCCTCATATGAAATTTTTTAAACATAACATAAACATTCGTATTAAAACTAGCATACTAAATGTCAATGATTTATCCATAAACTATGAATTGTATAAAAATAACACATCCACAGTCAAATATATCACAAAACCTTCAATACAGAATGGAATATTTGTATCATAATAAATCAACCTCAATCAAGAATAATATCCCATAAAGGATGTTGACATAGTTGAAAATGATCAGTAAATTTTTTTGACAGAAATATCCCTTTTTCATGAAAGCATTTAAAAGTCTCACTATTTATCAAAAAGATATTTAAAATTGATTTTTGAATCAAAGTGTCCCATACCACTTTGAAACTTTTAAAAGGAATTTAAAACATTAATGTTCATATATATAAATAAAACCTTAAAACCATTTTTAAAACATGGACATAATGAGAATGATTTAGAAGAATAAAATTTTAAAACATTTCAAATGATATTTTAGTTAGAGTTACTAACCAAATGAGAGATACTTGAATAAAAATAATTGAGGTAATAATTAATAAAAACATTATAATATCATGAGAATAAAGGTATTCAAGATATAATATGTCAAAGGACAGTATATACCCAATATAAAACTGAATTGGTGCATAATGATAGAGAGGTCTCAAATGAATGTAAATTGAGACGAAATACCTTATAAAGACTATATCCTTAGATTAAGGATTAATCAATGAAATAATTATGTGTGAAAAATATAAATTCACTCAATATAATTGGATATTCAGTGTAAATCGATCAGATTACATTCACACATATTCTTGTAAAAACAAAACCAATGACTTGGATGTTTAACTCAATGAATGTTAATTGAGTTAAGATTTCCTTTAAAAGGTTCAAATCAATGGAATGTAAATTTATCAATGGAGTGATTATGTGTATCAAAGGTATATCCACAGAAAGGGGAGTGGAAATTACTAAATAAATAATAAATAGTGATTCCACACATAATCTTGGAGTAAAATAATCAATGAAGTATGCGTAAAGCCCAATGAGTGGAAATTAAAATTTTAAATTCCCTTACCGATTTGGTAACATACAAAACATACTCCCCATGAAAGAAGTATCATGAAATTAATATGTAAATATCCATAAATTAAATTATATTAAACAAAGAATACAATCATGGTCAGTACATACATCACACAAAAGGAAGTAATGGCAATATAGCATGAATCTCGCGAGAATAAGAAGTGAGAAGAAACCCCCTTACCTTGTACTTTTACTTAGTATAGGGTAGGTTAAACTCATTTATAATGGTGAAATAATTTTTATTAAATTATGAAAGAACCAAATACATAAATATTATATCATATATGATCTTATAATATTTCTTTGTTAATGATATTTCAGTAGTATCATTTTTTTGGTTGTTTACTGATTTGATTTCCTTATATGTTTTGTTATGTAAGTCATGTTTGTTATGTATAGTATATATTTGATTCATATCCATAATTATATTAAGTCCCTAAACATTATTTTTAATCATAAAATGAAAATTATTCTTGAATGATTACGATGGGGAATGAATCTCATCGCGTTTGTGGAGACGGTAAGTCGTACATACGTATAAGAAACAATATCATTATATTGATTGTAAAATTGTATATAATTGGATGGTATATCATATATATAGAATCATTAACATATTATATTTATTAATTACATCAGTTATACTCATTATTATACTCATTCAAATAATGAAGTGTTTGATAACAAACTACATTACAACGTGGAGACGGTAAGACGCACGTATGGTGACTTTGACATTTATAGGATGGAGAGAATAATGAATATGGTTGTACCATATTTATAATAACATAATAGTATGTATAAGGTACTGTATTTATTATTTTGGTATGGGAACACAAAATAAAGAGGAAGTGGAAGAAGAAAAGAACTTGAAAGAGGGTGGTAAAATTATTACCTCTTATTTGGGTGTTTCCTTTTGAGTTGATCAAAAGGGATCCTTAGGTTGGCTTTATGATCAAATTATGTCATATAGGTTGAATTAAGAGAAGTTGGAAATATATTTGGGAAGGGGTTTTCTGAGACAAATGGATTTGGAGGTGTGAAATTAAGAGAAGGGGAAGTACCCTTTTATAAGAGAGGTGAGGGTCATTTTAGGAAAAGCATGAAATATTATATTATAATAAAATCATTTACAGTTTCTAATAGATAAAAAATGATTTAATTATAATATAACGTGGGTATGGGTCGAAACCCTCTCATCAAATAGGTTTTAGACAAGTTTAGGTTACCATTTTAACCTTATCTTTTAGATTTAACTCTTAGTTAAATAGTTTAACTTTTACAGTGTCTTCTTGTATTCTTACAATATATGGTTAATAAATACAATATAAACTTATAAGAGAAACTAAAGTGGTTAATTAATGAAATATATAATATTATTTAATCCCTTTGTCTGAGCCTTAGATTTTTAGGAATATTATATCAACCCATAATATAGTATTTGTATCAAAAACTAATTTATGTCAATTTTGACACTATTTGGTATTTTGTTTTTGTGAAAGTCATAAAAACCTTATCACTTCTAATTTTTTTATCTAATCAATCCTAATATATCATATTAACCTATAAAATTCGTGTATGGCATCAAAAGTTTTAAATTATATTTATTTTAATATTTATAATATAAACAATTTTAATATTTAATTAAGAAGGTAATTACTTTATCATCATTGTATCATAAATAAATTTAATTATTTAATCTATAAAAATTAGAAATAAAATACCATTATGTATGAAATATTTTTAAATTTCTAATTAATATTTATAGTAAACTTTATCTTATGTACAACCCTTATTAAAAATGGTTTAGTTAATAAACTTTGAATTTAACACTTTTAACTCTTCTTTAAATAAAATAATAATAAATGTCCTAATATAATACAAGTGGACCTAAAGGATCATATTTTATTCCTAAGGATGTTTTTGGTCGAATTACATTTTATCCAATATAATTAGTACATGTGCTAGGATAATTATAATTTTATTTTTACCTTTAATTAGCCTATTTACTTTTGACCGTGGTAAATAAAAGTCAAAAGTTATCATTCACCAAAAATTATTTTCATCATATTGAACAAAATTTTACTTACTGATATTATCCATGTCTCATATATTTTTTAAATTCAATTCACAGAAGTGGTAAAATTAAGTTTTATGCAAATTTACAAATGCTTCTAGAAGGTGGGTAAAAGACGGTAAAAAGTTTAATAAAAGTTTATACCTCTAATTTTATTATAAAATGACTCCAATTAATTACATTGAACTTATATAGGTATTATATATATATATATATTTACTTAAAATAAATTTAAATAAAATAAATAATTACTTAAATAAAAATTTGGTTTTAAACTATAATGCAGCGTTTTTCACTATTCATCAAAAATTGAATGTTTTCAGAAAAAATTCCAAAAATTTACCATAAGATAATTTTGATATTCCGAATTTAAAAATGAATTCTATTTTACCAAATTCCAAATATTGAAGTTGAATTAATTAAATTAAAATTAATTCTTGTTGTCAAAACCGGAAAGGGGGTTTTTTAAAAATAAAAACTATCAAAAGATTGACATGTGTTTATGTTAAATTTAAATGTGAAATTACTTATAATAACCTACATTGTATTAAATGATAAAAAATATAATCTAATTATAATTCCAAACCATTAAAATTCATAATTTAACCCTATAAATTATTTCTATTAAAGTAGTTTTTTTCAATTAAAATTTATTATTTTTCAGTATTCATCAAAATATGAAAGTTAATATAAAGTTACCAAAAATTTATCAAAAATAAATTTTTATATCCCGATTCTAAAGAAGAATTTAATTTCATTAAATTGAATATATAAAACTATCAAATATTAGTTTTAAAAAGGGTTTTCCATTACAAGGTGGTAGAATTTCATTTTTTGGAAAATACTTCTTTTATCTGAAAAGATGAATTTGTTCTTATATTATGTCTAAGAAACACATAATATGGATTCTAAAATTATATAGAGTATATAAAATTCAAAATTCAGTTAATACTATTCATAACCACTTTTTGAACGGCTAGTTCGGTAAGTCGTAGTGCGCCCAAACTCGGTGTTGCGTGTAGCACAAGCTGTTGAATTACTTTAAAGAAAATAACTTACTATGAAATCTTGGGGTGTTACAACTCAAAAAATCCATAAAGACCTAGAAAGAACCTAAAAACCCTAAAAACCCCTAAACCCCCCTAAAATATTCAAAATCCTTATAAACTCAAAAAATCTTAAAACCATAAAAATCCTAAAAACCCCTGAAAAACCATGAAAAAATAAAAAACCCCAAAACCCTTTAAAACCGCAAAACCCCTAAAAATATTAAAAAACCCTAAAACCCCATAAAACCTTAATAACCACTAAAAACTGTAAAATCCCTCAAAATCCCTAAAAACGTTAAAAACTCTAAAAACTTAAAACCCCTAAAAACCCAAAAAACCCTAAAGACACAAGAAAACCTTAAAAAACCTTAAAATATCTAAAACCACTAAAATCCCTAAAAACCTTGAAAAACCCAAAAAACCATAAATATCCTAGAAACCACATAAACATATATGAAAATTTAAAGAACCCTAAAAACCCTAAAACCCCTTGAAAACCATAAAAACCACTAAAGACCTTAAAAACCCCAAACCGCCATAAATTCCCTAAAAACCAATAAAAAATTGAAAAATCCTTAAACCCCCAAAAAATGTGAAAAACTCTAAAAAAGATTAAAAACCCTAAAAACTCAAAAAAAACCCAAAATACCCAAAAGACACTAAAAATCCAAAAAACACCTAAAAACCCCAAAAAACCCCTCAAAATCCCTAAAAACCCGAAAATTATAAAAATCCTAAAAAAACTCTAAAATTCCATAAAAACCCTTGAAAACCATTAACCCCTAAAAACCATAAAAAACCTGAAAACCCATAAAAACTCTAAAAAATCGATAAATTTATAAAAACCCTTTAAACCCCAAAAGAAAATAAAAATTTACAACCTTGCAAAAATAATAATAAAAAAGCTCTAAAAACCTTTAAAAACTCTAAAAAAACTCAAAAAACCCCTAAAAACCAAAAAAGACCCTTATAAACACAAAAACCCCTAAAACCCCAAAAAAACATAAAAACCATAAAAACCGTAAAAACCATAAAATAATAAAAACACCAAAAAACCATGAAAGTGTAAAACACTCTAAAAACCTAAAAAAACCCCTAAAAACCATAAAAACCCTAAAACCCTTAACAAACCATAAAACCCCATAAAAACCCTAAAACACTCAAAACTATAAAAACCATTAAAACCCCTAAAAATGCTTAAAAACTCTAAAAAAACTTTAAAACCCTAAAAAACTCAAAAACCCCAAAACACCAAAAAGACACTAAAACCCCTGAAAACCCCACTAAACCCCCTTAAAACCCCTAAAAACGTCAAAAATCTCCAAAAATCAAATAACCAAAAAAACCATAAAAATCCTAAAAACCACTAAAGTCCAAGAAAACATAAAAAAATCCTAAAAACCTGAAAATCCTAAAACCCCTAAAAACCTTAAAATCCCTAAAACCGCATAAAAATCCACTAAATATTCTAAAAACCCTTAAAACCCCAAAAAACTGTTAAAAACTCTAGAAAACCATAGAAATCCCTAAAAACTCAAAAAGATCCCTAAAACCCAAAATGACCCTTAAAACCCTAAAAAACCCTAAAAACCCATGAAAACCCTAAAACCCCTGAAAATCCCTAAAAACCCTAAAAACTATAAAAATCCTAAAACCCCCCTAAAAATCCATGAAAACGTAAAATCCCCTAAAAACTCCTAAAAACCATAAACCCCCTAAAAACCTCTAAAACCCTAAAAACCAATGAAAACCATAAAAACCCACTAAGAAATCTGAAAACCCTTATAACCCATAAAAATGTTAAAAACTCTAAAAAACCTTTTAACCCCTAAAAATTTAACCCCTCCAACCCAAAAAGACAACAAAACCCTAAAAACCATTAAAACCCCGAAAATCCCTAAAACCCCACAACGTCCTTAAAAACCTTGAAAAACCTCAAAACCCCTCAAAACTATAAAAATCCTAAAAAATCCCTAAAAATCCATGAAAATGTAAAAAAACCCTAAAAACCCTAAAAAACCCTAAAAAACTACTGAAATCCAAAAAACCCCCCAAACACCTTAAAACCCCTCAAAAACTATAAAAACCCCAAAAACACTAAAAACCCGTACAACCCCTAAATTTTTTAAAAGACTCTAAAAAACCATAAAACCCCTAACACACTCAATAAAAACCTCAAATTGAAAAAGTACCTAAAAACCTGGAAAAAACCTAAAAATCCTAAAAACCCTTGAAAACCATAAAAACACTCAAAATCCCTAAAAACTTAAAAAACCCTAAAAAACATAGAAAACATAAAACCCCTTAAAAAATAAAAAAATACCTAAAAACAAAAAAAGTCTCTAAGAACCTTGAAAACCCTAAAAACCCCTAAACCCCCTAAAAACCCTCAAAACCCTAAAACCCCTAAAAAATATAAAAAAACCCTAAAACCCTTAAAATTTCTAAAAAACATCTAAAAGTACATGAAATCATAAAAACCCTAAAACCCTGAAAAACCCCTGAAAACCATAAAAAAACCCCCTAAAACGCCATTGTTTCCCATGGAAATGGGACTTCATTAGGAAACTGACTGGTCTAATGAAGTCTGTCTAGTACATCCCTTTTATCATGTGAAAGAGATTCCAGAGTTAAGTCATTCATGTCAACTTTGCCATTTTTTGTTTCCCTTGTAATCATGTGTTCGAGTTAGGAATCATCATTTTCAAACAGTTTCCAGCAGGTTTTTTTGTGGAACCAAAAACACCCAATAACTCTATATCCAAGGCGGCCTGCTTTTCAGAGGCAGGTACCCATGGGGAGAGTTGGCTGATGATGCTTGAGAAATCACATTGGTCAAGAGATGGGGCCATTGACCTACCTAGAAATTGTCATGTAAACATATCCAGATTTCCCCAATTAAAAAAATAAATGGGATGGGTGCTTGAAAATCCTCCAAAAATTCCCTAGATGGAACATCCGCCTCAAGTACCAGTAGAATTGGCATGTCAGATCTAGCCCCCTACTATGCCCTCCCAAGATCAGGTTCAACATGACATGTATCAAGGGATCATCAATACCATCGAGTCATTAACATCTTGATTTGAATCCATGGAGGAGTGGCGTGTGCCGGTACAGCTAGAACCGAAACCTTACCCTGATTGTGTGAGCAACACCCCACCTCCACCAAATTTTGGGAGTCCCGTGTTCCTAATTTTTCATGGATAAGGTGACCTAGAACAACATATGATGCACTATGAATCATATTTTTATCCCATGATGGGATCCCTCAAGCCACAAGATGTATTGAAACTCAGATTCTTCGTGAAAACTCTACAAGGGTCACTCTTCATATGATACACCGGTTTACCAGCTTGTTCGATATCAGGATGGTAGGATCTCTGTTTGTAGTTCCTTTTCTAATTTAGCTCAATGCTGCCAAAGACAACAGTCAGTGACCTCTCAAACGTCAAATAGTGGGAGAATGAAAGAGTCTCAGACATCATTTCCAAATGGAAAGGGATAACATACTCTTTGAACTGGTCACTCCACTAGGATGAGATGCTTGATATGTGCATTGATAACCTATATCATGCTTAAGCCATCCCTTGCACCATCTCTAGCTCTAAGTCAAGTACCGAATCGTATAGGCCCCTTGGACGTCAACAAAAACCTCCTCCTTGACAATATAAGCTGATAGGACCCAAGAAAAGCCAATTTGAGGAATGGAGGATTAAATTTTACTCATTCCGAGATGACCAAGTCAGTGGAAATTTTATAGCCACTATGAACTGCAATTTGCTCCATCTACCAGAGCCAAAGAGGTTGGTCTTGATTATTTTCCAGATTATTATCTCTTTCATTGAATATTGGGACACACCATACATGAGTGTTTCATCTTCAAATACCTCTTACAAAGAATTACAGATTCTAGGCATGTCAAACTAGGACCACCACCAACAAACGTGGTGTATGTTTCCACTACCGACCCTGATAAAGGAGGGGAGTGGAATGAAGTTTCTATTAGAAGGGAGAATAAGTTTGATAGATGGATGACTCAGAAAATAATCAACCGATCTCATGGAATACTCCAAGAACAATTGAAGCAATCTACTATTCCCCCCAGAAACTCTTGTTGCAACATGTTTGACGTCCTCAGCCCCACAACCCTCCAAGATTCGACCATCTAAGAAGAAGTTCGATCAGAATGGTAGAAAGAAATTTTCAGAATATGAACTTGTGTTAAATCCAAATTCATCCTTGACCCTCTCGGATTTTATGCCATTAGATTTGAAAGCATGGGCACCGGCCCGATAAATAGCACCATCAGAAGTAATCGGTCAGGCAAAGTCATCTTCATATGAGGAGTTGATCTTTAGCTCCATTAATTTCATCCACTTAATGGATCCCTTCTCCGATGAAGAGTATGACTTTGAGCTTGAGTTTCTCATACCCAACTAGGGAACCATAGGAAGAGGATTCATGAACCAATAATATCACGGAAGATGTAGCTGCGACAGAATACAAATCTCTGGCTGCACTCCTTCCCAAACCGTCAATATTGTAGAAACTCACAGAATAGACCTTCAACAGACCCAATAGAAATAGTAAAATACCCCTTCACCTACCAGAATCCACTTTGGAATAATAATTCTAGAATACCCATTAGAAGAGGAACAAGTTTCTAACTGCCCTTAGTGTGTAGGCAGACCTGCCTGGCCCAACCTACAAATAAAAGAAGCACCTCCAGCTCCTGTATCAAGGGTTGTTCCATCTTCATATAATTCTCAATCCCCTAAATTTTATGTGAAAGATAATCTCCACATTGGGAAGCGCCGACCTTTAGATTAGAAGTATGATATTCTGAAGTAATTTTCTTATGTACTGGAAAAACTATCAATCCTGGATTCCCTGAGTTTTTTAAATAATCTTAGGGAAGCACACATAGAATCTCTGTTGAGACCCCCATGAGTTTGAAGCCAAAGTGGCCACCATCAAAGTCTATCGGATAGATAATAATCTTTTGGAATTTCATACAGTTATCCCCTTCACGAATCAATATGAATATGTCATTATAAGGGGTACATTGAACCCCTATATGTGTCTGACTGGATAAACGGTGTCGATATCTAAAAATTATTCATTAATAATGGATTTGGAGTAAATATCATCCCTATGTGAATGCTTCATCGGCTATGATACAATGAGGATAACCTAACACCGTCTAACAGAACCCTACTAGCCTATAAAAAAGTGATTAGAAGTTGTTAGTCCAAATCAAGCTCAAAACTAGATTAGAAGACCTTATAGTCGACTCATAATTTCTGGTGGTTTGAAAAAACATGGCCTTTAACATCCCACTGGGAAGGACTTGGTTTCATTATCATGTGACAATTACCTCATCATACTATCAATGCATCAAATATTATATTAATGAAAAAAATGTGATGTTGCATGCCGATAAGGCCTCAGTCAAATCCTAAGAGTCACATTATATCGACATAGGATTCTATTAGGAGAAAGGGAAGTGACCCCCAATCAATGGTATTGATTGGGTCCCTCCCCAAATGGTTTAGAGATAATCCTAGTGGACCCCTTCAAACATCTTAGAAAAGAATATTTATTACCCATCAATCAGGATGGGTGTATGAGTCCAAGTTTAGACACATATTCAGTAGTCCTCATGATCTCAACCATGACCGCTGAGTATAACAGTGATGAAAAATCCACTAACCCTCAAGATAATGGTAAATGATCAAATGGAAATGCCTCCAATCCATCCTTAAAGCTCCAAGAAACCCCTAACTCACCCACTGAGTCATAAGAGGAAGAACATACTCCTCTATCCCTCACTCCATCCTCTCTAGTAAATCCCCCACTGATATCCAGGCTATAAGGAGCCACTTCATCTTCTAAATACCAAGATCTAGAATCTTCTCCTAATTATGAATATCTCATCTGAAGAATTATTTCTCCATCAGAAGAAGATGGAGAAGAGGAAGGTGAAAAAGATGAATAAGAGAAAATATAAGATGAAGAAGATCTTAGTCATTCCCCTCCAGCATTCGAGGGAGGTCTCTCTACCACTATTGATGAACTCAGAGAAATAAACCTTGGTACAAAATACAATCCATGACCCACCCTCATTAGTGAGGCCATTATTTTCTAGCAATAAAGTGTTCTACACCTTCTTTCTAAGGCATCATTGGTATTTTTTGCCTATAACTACACAGAAATTCTAGGCCTTGATCCCGAGGTGGCTACTCACCATCTTGGTCAGCCATAAGATCATCAGGGCTATAAAAAAAGTATCCAAAAGGACACACCCAACACGTGCTTCCAAGATAGAGGCTGAGGTTGATAAGATCATCAGATCCAACTTCATTCAGGAGGTCCAATATCCTATCTATATGGACAATATTGTTCCCATAAAAAATAAGAATGGGTAAAATAGAGTTTTCCTAAATTCTAGAGAACTCAACCAGCACAGTCTGAAAGATGATTTCTCAGTCCTGATCACAAAACTATTAATCAATACAAAATCCATATATTAGGATCTCTCTTTCATGGACGACTATTCAATATACAACCAAATATGAATGTTATGAGAAGATGAAGAAGCCACCACCTTTAGGGCCCCCAAGGAGTATTTTTCTATAAGGTAATTCCCTTTGGTTTGAAGAATGTCGATGCCACATATCAACGTGTCATGCATCACATCTTCTAACCCTTTCTAGGAATTTTTTTGAATGTTATGTTGATGACCTGGTGGTTAAATCATGACAAAGCTTGCACCACTTGATAGATCTTGAAACTGTCTTCAATAAATTGAGACAACATAGTCAGAAAATGAACCCCTTAAATTGTTCCTTTTTCTTTACCGCAAGGAAATTTCTCAGTGTCATCGTATACCATTTTGGAATCAAATCTGACCCTGAAAAGAAAAAATATATCCCTGGCATTTCACCTCTTCAAACCTCACAGAGTTGAGAGGGCTTCAAGGACACTTAGAATACATTCGACGCTTCATAACCAACCTCATAGGAAAATGTTTTCCTTTCACCAGGTTGATGAAAAAGGGGGTTGAATATCAATGGACTGACAATTTTCAGGAAGCATTTGACAATATCATGAAATTTCTCTTAAGTCCACCAGTGCTAATGCCACCTGTCGAAAGAAGACCACTCATTTTTTATGTGACCACCCTCAAGTTATCACTATGAGCATTCCTTGCATAGAATAATAATGCTGAAAGTGAAAACAACCTATACTATCTCATCCAAATCATAATTCATGTAGAGACACGTTAATCATATATTTAGAAGAGATGTATAGAATTAATATTTCCATTCCAAAAAATTAAGGCATACCTATAGCATCAGAGGTCCATTTGGTTTCTCATAGCAATCCACTAAAGTATATTATCAATCATCCGATCTTGATCAAATTCCTGTCAAGGTGGGTGATCATTATGTAGCAGTTTGACATCTAGTTCATACCTTATAAATCAATCAAAGGATAGAAATTAACATATTTCTTGGCAGAACACCCCTCAAAAGAAAAAACTTCATTGGATAACGAACTACCCGATTATGAGGGTTTCTTTATTAAGTAAGACACTCAAATCTAGAAGATGAATTTTGATGGTGCATTGAGAATCTCGATAGGGAAAAGGATGGAAGACCCCAAGTTCAAGAAAGTGGGGTTGGGGGTCATACTCATATCTATAGAAAAGGTGGTCCTACCTTACTCCTTCCCACTGTTAGAGGGGTGGACAAACAATGAAGCATAATACTAGGCTCTCATTGTAGGGTTAGAGATGACACTTTAGATACAAGTAAAACACTTGAAGAGAAAATGTGATTCAAAAATGGTCATCAAGAAGGTTATAAATGACTATTCTATCAAAAAATAAGAGTTAATCCCCTTATTATACCACAATTGAGGACTAATGATTGAATTCCATTCAGAACTAACATTGAATCATGTCCCTTGATCACAAAATTCACAAGACGATGTGTTGTAAAATGTAGCAACATCCCTAGACAATCCATATTGGGATGAAATAGTCATCAACATTGTGCATTGCTGGATGATCCCACTATTCATTTAGGCTGACATAGAAGAAATCGATGAGATTAGTCCCATCCTTGAGTTGTATGTTCCTACCACCCGTTGGATGACACCCTTTATAGACTACCTTCAAAAAGGATATATCCCTCCAAAAAAGTCAGGAGGTAGGGAGAGAATCCAAAGGATATAAATTAACATTGTTCTATACAATGACATTATCCGTCAAAAAGAACTCTATAAATGGGGCCTTAATGGGGTCCTCCTCAGATGTATTAATGGAGAAGAGACTGCTGTTTTCATGAAAGAAGTGCATGTCAGAGCACACAGATCTCATCAATTAGGATCCATGCATTCCTATAAAATATGAAGTCTTGGATACTATTGGCCCACTCTAACATAGTACTGCACTATCGTCACTAAAAATTGACATTCCTTCCAAGTTTATATCAATTTCATCCACCAACCCCCAGAGTCACTCCACACAGCCATGTACTCCTGGCCATTTTCTGTATGGGGAATGGATGTTGTGGGACCACATCCTCCTACCATGGCCAAACAGTTCAAATATATTCTCACAGCAACCAACTTCTTTTCTAATTAGGTAGAATCCATACCCCTTAAAGAGGTTGGGGAAATAAACATTTCCAACTTTGTGAAATCCAACATAATTGAAAGATTTAGTGTTCTCCATAAAATATTAATGGAAAACAACACAAATTTCTATTATTATGAATTGAAGAAACTATATTAGGAGTATGGTATCAAGACCAACCTTTAATCCTGCTATCATGCAATAGTTAAGGGATGGATAAAGGCCTTCAAAAAGACTTTATACAATATACTATAAAAAATAGTTGATAAGGATAATAAATTTTGGTCAGAAAACTCCCCCATGATCTATAGGCCTACTAGACCATGACCTGCACTACCACCCAGGAAACCCCATACTCATTAGTATATGGGACAGAGGCAGTCTTTCCCATCAAATCTCAAATTCCCTTACTCCATGTCACCATCTATGATCAACTATCCACAGATTAGTAATCCCAGAAATGGTTGGATGAACCCGAGTGAATCAATGAAAATATATTGCAAACCTTTCATCATTTGTATATTTATCAAAACCAAATTGCATGAGCCTTTAACAAAAAGGTTTTCCACCGGTATTTTCTCAAAGGAAAAATGGGGTTAGTTCTCAGGACACTGATGATACTTAGAAATAAACCTCCAAAGTTGGAGGCAAAATGGGAGGGACTGTATTCCATACATAAGGTCTACTCCAATAGAGATTATTCCTTGATTTTAATGGATGGGAATCTTACCATGACTCCCACCAACGCAAGGATCCAAAATAAATATTTTTTGTAATGTAACCATCATCCTAGATACATGAAGATAAAATGTATGGCACATTTCATCCTAGCTGCACGATGATAAACTGTATGGAACATGTCGTCCTAACTATATGACGATAAAATTCATTGAACATGTTGTCATGGATGCATGATGATAAACTATATCGTACATGTTTTCCTAACTGTACCACAATAAACTACATGGAACATGTTTTCCAAGCTGCATGATGATAAACTACATGGCACATGTCTTCCTAGCTACATGATGATAAACCGCATGGAACATGTCATCCTAGATGCATGATGATAAACTGCATGACACATGTCATCCTAGATGCATGATGATAAAATTCCTGGAATCTTTGTCCAAATCGCATGATGCTAAACTTAGGATACAATATCCCCCTTCTCTTTACATGAGGTGATCAATGTCTTTACCACAAGAGGTTAAATTGCACGGCTAAATCCCTCACTAAATGACATTAAACTTCATTCCACATATCATACTAACCACATGATGTTAAATTGTATGGAAATCATCATTTGAATCAGCATCTCACCATACATGAGAAATATTTGTGCAGAAAAATATAAGAATTCCAATCTTCTCGCATGAGAGCCATATCCATGTGGAAAATATCTCTCTCCATAACTATGTATTACTTAATTTTGTTCCACACATGATATGTAGTGATTCCCAAATCGTTAATATTGGTCCCAACCACAAATAATGGGGAAAATTCCCCCCCATGAAAGGGTTATACCTGTATGGATAATTCCAAAATAAAACTATGTATGGATTGATTCTAATTTACATGGGATACATAGTGACACCCAAACATTCCATCTTCAGGACTAACCAAAAATCAATTCAACCATATGGCCTCATGGTCTGAGTTCTACTTGGGAATGTATGGTATTGGGCCTTTTAGGCCCCCATTCACATCAATTCATAGAAACCATGCCATGATCCTCCCATTGGAGCACTTTTCACTTCATTCTCATAACATGATGTTAAACTGTGATCCCATCATCCTAGATGCATGATGATAAACTGCACAGTACCATCAAAATGACCTCACCAGAATGGACATTTTCCCCAGCATCAGTCTCCCACCATGTCTTGTTTAAAAATGCCCTCCTCCTTCTTTACGAGCCATACCTACACAGGGAGACCCCTTACCCAAGAACTATGTATGGATTGATTCTCACTCTAATGAGATACATAGTGATTCCTAGATCTCCAATATCATGTCTAACCACAACATTTCCCCTTTTTTACATCGGTTCATCTATGTCCTTACAATACAAATAAAATGGATTATACCAACAAAACTTTATTAACAAATAATATATTTATTGGTAAAAATGAGCAATTCTAATAGATATTAAGTTCTATTTGTATTGATTTTTAATACCAACACTTCATTTTACTAACAGATGTATCTATTGATATTTATCATTTCATACCTACATATCATTTACCAACAGTTGAATCTATTTCTTTATTATACTAATACCAACATTTTTTTACTAACACATGAATCTGTTATTAATAATTCTATTACCAAAAAATATTTTTCCACCAATAAAAATTGATACAATAAATCATTAAATAACAAAAAAATATTTATCATAACTAATCAAGTGAAACATAGTATATACATATATAAATATATATTATTTTTATGACCAATTTAAAGTTTTATTTCATGGATTTTTGTTAAAAATATATCATAATTGATTTTAATTTTCAATTTTCTTGATATATTAAATGTTTTTATTTTTTTCAATATTGTCTATTCAGTTTTCTTAAAATATTAACCATTTTTATATTTTACATTATTATTTATTTAATAAACATTTAAATACTTTAAAAAAATTAACACCATTAAACCCTAATTGTATCACTGCCCCCTGTTCTGTGTTCGACCTCTCATCCTACAGCCCCACCTCACATCCCACCGCCCTACTCCAACCTCACCACCCATCATCCCACCTTGAATCTCATAACCCCTATCTCACTTTTCATCCCACTCCATCATCAGTTCTATCTTCACTCACATTCATTGACATGTTTTTCTTGTTTCTTATGATTCTATGTGGGTTCAACCTTGTTTAGTGATTTCGGGGCTGTTTAGGTTTCTTATGGTGTTTTATCTTTAGAGTTTCTTGGACAATATTTCGGATTGAATCTTGACTTAATCTTATCTTCCCTTTATCTATTTGGATTTTGGGTATTTCGATTTACACTTCATCTTGTTTTGATTTCTCTATTTCGTATACTATTTCTATGGAAAGATCTTAAAGATGAATTTCGTTAAGTGTGGATGATATTTTCATCTCTGACATCCCCGCTATGTCTTGAAAGTTGTCCTCCCATCCCAGAGTGAGATTGGTCTATCCATATTGATGTGATGGGTACCTGAATCTTTGGAATTATCATTCTCCCTGATGAATGAATCCTGGATTTATTAAATTGGTCTTTGTTCTCTTCTCCATGTGAATTTATTTTTCAAAACCATACCCTTATACTTTTTAATTTTTCATATCACACACCTATTCAGTTGAAGCTACACAAACTATTAATGGTGTTTGGGACGTTGTAAGCCCAGAAGAAGCTTCTGATTATTATCATGGGATATCGGTGGAAGTATCAGAAACCCAAATTGTCAATGATCGTTCGATATTTTATCCATTAGTACATGCATTATATATATATGTGAAATAACACATGGAATCCTAAATTACAGGTGGCTATCCAAGAAAAGGGGCTTTGAGATAGCATGACTTGTATTGTGATAGTTATAATACCTCTAGTGAAGGAAATCTCTCCTATTCTATAGCCAAATAAACATGGGAAGTATGTCACCAAAGCCATGTTCCACAAAAAATACATTGAATCATTTTCTAATGTTGAGGAAGTGTACTGTGATCTAGATGTTCTCAAAGAAATATTTTAAGAAGGATATTTCATGGTTTCTGAAAGGTCTGTATTTTCTGAATATTAATGTCTTTAAATAATGTTTTAACCATGAATGGGTGGATTTAAGGTTAGATATTAAGTACCCATTGTGTTTTATGCTCAGTCTATTCATCTGTATTTTTTTTGCATGTGGAGATCTACCTTGGTGAAGGCACTACATTGCACACTAACTCCACTAGCTCGGGGAAGGTCCATCTCTGGGATGGTCCATTTATTGGCTCAAGCCTCCAGGATAAGAAGGGAATATGGATGGATAGAGGAGACCAGATGGTCCTGCTTCACTCCCTCACCACTTTCCAGTATTTCTTCATTGTCTTCTCTTGTGTTGTTTTTTCATACAAAACATCATGATATGGCTACTTATGTTGGTTATTTATATAAATATACATGACGCAAATAAATATATTGATGGGGTTGGGTTGCAATGTTTTTATAAATTTTTATATATTACTTATATTTAATTATATTTTAGTTATTTTTAAACTTTTCATTGTATGTTTATCTGCAATGATGAGAAGATGGCATGTAAAAATGATCCTTTTTCAGGGAATATTAATGGTAATTACCTTATGAGCTTATTTCTCAAGTTTATATATTTTTGGTATGATTTTTATAATACATTTGTAATATTATGTATGTAAGTTGGTGATATTAATGCTTTAAACTGTTGTTTGTGTTAGAAAATAGTTACAGGCCAAATTTGAACAATACACCAATTTCAAGATTGAGTTTCCCTTTAAGATCTCACTCAAGGATGAGCTATTCTCTGAGGAGAAGTGGGTAGTTTACTAAAGTTTATTAGGTTGGAATGTGATAGTATTATTTCTTTCTCTTTTGAATGTTTTTTACTACATTTTTTATTTTTATTTTTGTAAAATCTTCTGGTGTATATGATTAATTGTTTTTAATTCTATTTTTTTTGGGAAAACCACATAAATTACTTATTCTTATTTCTTATTTTCATTTTTTTATATTTTATTTTTCATATTTTTCATAATGATATGATTGTACAAAATATCAAAGATAATGTTGTCTTATTATTATTATTAATATTTTTTGTAGTAATTACACTCATTTTTTATAAGTGCTTTGAAAAAAAATAAGTTGGTTAAATGTTGAGTTTTTTTGTTTATAGGTAATCCATTATGATGATAAACTCATTTGGATGAAGGATTTTAAAATTTTTATAAAATGAACATTGATAATTTCTATTGATAATGGAATTGATCCTGTAAAAGTTTCTTCTTATTTACGTTGCATATTTGAAAACTCTAATATGTGACTATTCTACTATGTGAGTAGAAGTACATGTGGTAAGGGGGAAGGATTCATCATCAACTTCTTGAGCATCCCTTATGGAATTCTGGAGTGGAGTGCTAGTAGCTAGATTCATCCTTTTTCAATAAGTATGATCTTCTAAATTGTATCATTTTATTCCTTTTCATGTCATGGGATGAAAGTGTAAGTCTAATTGATATTCAGTGCTATGATAGGTATGCACAAAATTGATAAGGTGGATTGAAGTACTCATCTGGTCGTGACCACAATCCCAACAGACTAGTTTCATATGTACCATAATATCTTTTAGATAAATCATTTATTCCCAGGATATTTTATATTGTGCGTGAACTCATATTTTTGGGTTTACTACTTTTGATTCCAGACTTTTTGCTGCAATTATAGATCATATATTCAAGATATGTTGGACCACATGAGTAGGTGGTGTTACGATTTATTTTCTATAATTATTTAACTCAAGGTAATGGTAGGGTCTTCTAAATTTTATAATGTTAAATAATACCATCTGTTGTTAGATCAGATAAATTTTCAAGTTAGTTCAATATCTATGATGTTCCAGAAAAATATTTATGTAAAAATTGAGGTTAGTTTACTGATTTGGATTTATCTTGGTTATCTGTTTACTTGTTGACTTCTCTTTCTTTTTTAATGGGTTTTAGAATTCAAAATGATTATGTAATATTTATTGGTTTTTAGGTATTTTGGAAGCATGGTGATGGGTTGATCATACAAGAATTTCATAGTAACATTTCATATACTTCTTCCTTGATTTCTTATGCTCTGACTAAGAATTCTATTGTGAGGAATAATCCACTACTGGTCCTGGGGCATGGATGGATGGGTGTCTAGAGCTCGCTAGACCCTCTGTGGAATGGATGGGCTACTCCTGGATCACTGGAATCCTGAGGCACTGATGTGCAGCTGGTGCTCGTTGGTCCCTAGTGTAGCATGGATAGACTGCTCTACTAGCATGGGGGGCTTAAAGTTGGTGGGGGTTTGTGATGGATCATGTTGGGGAATGGATTTTGTATTAAATTTCATTATTAATATAATTATTTTTTTCTAATTTTAAACATGTGTGAAAATCATATTCTCTTTAATGATTATAACATATTTATTATATATGATAAATTAATAATTATAATATGAAATTTTACTGTAAATAAAAATTTATAATTATTATTCAATTGTAATTTATAAACAGATATTATATGTTGGTAATATTATTACCAATAGAAAAATGTGTCATTAGAACCTATTTCTAAACATTTTAACCAACATATATATTACATGTTGGTATTATTATAATTGCAATAGAATTATTTTATCTGTTGCAAAAACATTTAGCAATAGAGTTTTTACCGACAGTTTAGTAACATGGACATATATGTTGGTAAAATATTTTACCAACATAAATTGTACTTTCACCAATAGATATGCCCCTGTTGAAAAAATTGAAATATTTGGTAGTGCTTTCACATGATGCTAAACTGTATGGTATCTCCAAAACTATGTATAGATTGATTCCTTCTTGCATAAGATACGTAGTGAAGTCTAGACCCCGTGTTTTGGGCTCAGCTGCAAGATACTACAAGAAAATGTCTCCCATGCATACAGATCAGACCTGTGCGGGAATTTTTTCTTCAAAACTACATTTGGATTGATTTATATATAAGAAAGATATGTATCAGTGCCTAGATTTCCATTTTGGGCCCAACCACCAAAAATTACAAATGCTCATATCTTGCGTCCCATCACCTCTATCTGGTATAATGAATCCTTTCCACCCCTTGTTTCTCACATCGAGCATATCTCATGTGGGATTAGGAGGTTAGGAAACGAATCCCCCACATAACTGAGGTATATCAATCCATATCAAGGTTTTCTTGGTCCTAGTATCAAGACCTTAAAAGTTACACCATGGTCCTTACCGTACGACATTAAACTGCAAGGTAGATTAAGAACTATGTGTTGCTTGATTCTCATTTTTTTGTGATACATAGTGATTCCTAGGCCTTGAATCTTAATCACAATCACAGAGTAAAGAAAACAAAAAAGAGAGAGAAGAAATGTCCCCATCTACTATATGTAAATACATATCTATGCAAGAGGTTTCAAGTTTGGATTCCACATTAGAGATCTATCAAGGAATCCAAATCCTCTCTATGTATGAGTTAGATCTATATAGGGATTTTCCAACCCCATGGAAAATTTTGGTTTAAGTGTTTCTTATATTCCCAGACACATCGTTTCCATTAACAAACTATGTGCCTCAGGAAATTTTGAATCCTCATAAATCTCTCCAGCCAATGGAGATGGAGGTTAGTGTCTTCAGGAAACCTTTGTTTGACTATGCATAATATGCCTCGGTGGTTTGACATAAGTTTCCCACAAAAAACCTATCAAAAAGAGAAAAATACATCCTTAGTAGAGTATTTTCCTACCTCTGTACACCCTAATGGATTTCATTCCCTATATCATTCCTCATGATCCAAGAAACCCCAAAATCATGGTTTACACTTTCCTTCCCCTCATGTCTGGGACATGTCAGAACATCGCAGCCCGATTATCCTCTAGTTAATCATGGAGTATATAACAACTGGTCCTTCTCATATGACCTTAAACTATAAGACACCAATGTTCTTACTTCATGGAATTAAACTGCATGACCAATGTTCTAATCACATGACATTAAAACTACATGATGATAAGAACTACATATGGCTTGATTCCTGTCAAATAGGATATGTAGCGACACCTAGATTTTTACATCCAGGTCCAACCACCCCAAAATTAAAAAAATTCCCTTTTGATGTATGGGCTAGACCTATATGGGAAAACTTCAAAGAACTATGTGTGGATTGATTCCCTCCCTCGTAGGATACATAGTGACACCTGAACATCATATTTACGTCTACACATGGGATATAAGTGTTCCCTTTTTTATTTTTTATAGGTCAGACCTAGACAAAAAACTTATAGACACAATAAGGAGTGTTTTCCCCCATGTTCCTATGTATGAAATAGATCATCATAGAGGAGTCCAATGTGATATTTTCCCCACTAGTGAGATCTTATTCAAAAAAAACAATGACCCACTCCCATACGTGAGCTAGATCTATGTGGGATAATATAATATACGTATGTCCTTACCGCAAGATGTTAAACTGCACAACCAATGTATTTTACTTGTACATGGGTTGGTTATATGTAGGGAACCTCATTACACCTATGTAGGGGGGATGCATCTATCTTTTTCTTGGAAAATTGTGAGTTGTAATTCCCCTTTCATGTTCAGGAACCCTCCTTTCGCAAACCAAATTGTGTTCTCGGAAAGGTATGAATCCCCATAACATTCCCCAACCAATGGATATAGAGGGTTAGTTTCCTGGGGACACCACTATTTGACTATGAAAAATATTCACCGATGTCTCTTAATAAATTTCCCAAAAAAAGGTCTTTCAAACAAAGAAAAATTCTTCCTCAAGAGAGGCTTTTCCTACCTCTGTATGCCCTATGATGCTTATGTCCCATATCACTCCTTGGATTTAAAATCCCATAGATTATAGTTTACATTATTTCCCCATTCATTTCTGAATATGATAAAACATTCCTATCAGATTATCATGAAATGGGTGAATATTTTACCCCTTTCTTCAGAACATAGTGTTAAATACCGAACATCCTGACAGTAAGATATTAAACTGCACCACCCATGTCCTGGTTGCATGATGATATACTACACCATGCCTCGACCCTCCTCTAAAAAATAAAAATACATATAAGAGTGGTGTCCCATTCATGATCAATATTAATACATATTCCCTCATATTTTTTAGACATCTCCCTTTACAAAAAAATTGATCCACCTCTTGTGGTATTAAGAAATATGAATTTCCATAAAGTTACCTAGCCATCAGAGATGAAGGGTTAGTGTCTTGAGAAAACCTATGTTTGAATATGCACAATATTCTTTGATGGTTTTCATAATTTTCCCACAAAAAAGGTCTATTAACTAGAGACAAATTCGTCTTTAGTAGAGGCTTATCCAACCTCCGTATGCCCTATGGATTTCATGCCCCATATCTTGTTTCACACCTAGAAATTAAAAATGAGGGTCAAGAAAAATCCATCATTCATGTATGAAAGTTATTGGGACATTCTCATCCAATAAACCCTATTGGGGCCCTTGTCCTGCAAATCTAGGTCAAAGTTGTTCGACCTAAAACATCAGTAATGTTAGTTCAGTTTGCAAGACTTTAAATTGCCCATGGAAAGAGACACAAAACTCCCCATAATAAAAACTAAAAAGGGAACTCTAGTAAAAGGTTGATTATCTGCTTACTAAACCTATAATTAGTTTGGTTTAGAAAAAATATTGAGCAACTAATAAATATACACAAATCTTGTTAGGTTGAAAACCCGCAAAGGGAGACCTAAGAAAAAGTCAAGTTGTACCCACTAAGACCACATCCCTGTGGACTTAGGAAAAAATTATTGTAATAATATAAAAGAAACAAAGTTTTGGAGTTTTCCATGTAACCCTAGAAATAGTAGAAATGCACTCACTAAACCCCTCAGCTTAGGAAAAAATTAGAGCATCACATGATCATGTCAATTGTATTATCCCTGAAGATAGTTGAAATTGATATCCAATAATTGAAAATTCAAGTCATTGGAAGAAAATTCATATTTTGAAGCATGGTAAATTGTGATCAACGAATATTGAAGGAAAATATAAAGAAGAATCACCGGAGATAAAAATAATTCATTCCATTAAATGAAAGATGAAGGAGCATCCACATCCCAAAGTCTCTTCCCGATTCTATTAAGGGAAAAAGGAAAACAAACATAGGGAAGAAAATAGGGTTACAATGGATCTCAGCTCACTCTGGTCATAAAATTGACCACTGCTTTATGTGAACCATCAAAGGCCAGTTCCAAAGTTGTCCTCTACTTGGCTATTGGATGTATTTGTCTGATAGTGGCCCTGTGATCTCAACCAATCTATCTAATATCTTCAAGATTTTTCATTGTTGATGAAATATGTGCCTTCAATATTGCAATGCGATCTTCACATTCCCATAGTTCCATAGTTTGCATAACCACTTGATCATGAGCACTTTCTTCCTCGTTAGATAAATGGTATAGTTCAATGGAAACATCTGGTAGAGTTTCTTTTTGATGATGGGAAGTATTAAACTGAGCAAGGTAACCTTTAAGGGCATCTAAATATTCCCGGGTGATGGCAATCTAGTGGATAAGAAGGTACATGGGTGAATAATCGAACCCACTTGAACCCAGGTCAAGGAAAATTCAGTGTAGGATATCTGATTGGTTATCCATCTCTGCCAATGGGGTATCCGTAATGATGGTAAAAGTCTTAAGCTAGGCATGTCTTCACACAACCTGGTGTTTGGCCATGATATGGGGATCCTGATCTCAATCTCCCACAACTACTAGTATATAATATGGAAGTGAATCCAAAGAGGACATGTTTGGATCAAATAATGACTCAAGAAAGAGAAAATAATCCATCCCAACCACCCAACCATCTTTAGGAACTGGGATGATGGGCTTAACATTAGGTGGTAGGGTCCCCAAGGTTGCCTCACTGGGACAAGCATTAGTAGGGATGTCATTAGTGTCAGTCAAAAGGATCAGATCTTCATCACCTTATGCAAGGTGAGGTTTGGAAGAGGAGGCTCCCCTAATACAGTTAGATTTTTAGAGTGAAAGTCATTCTCCCCTTGAAACAAGCGAGGAGGGTATCTCAAACGCAGAGATAGTAGAGGTTAGCAAATTTGGTACCCTACAAACTGCCTTTCCCAATATCCCATAATAATAGTATTCAATCCACATTCTATCATAATCTCGGGAAAGATTAGTAAAAACTCTCATGCAAGGTAAGGAAATTTGAATGCTAGAATATTCACGGGTCATCATCAACCACAGCTAGCATAGTATGACTGGATTCGGCTCTTGAATCTGAGGAAGGGGCAAAGAGGAAACCCATTGCATACACCAGAATTTTCGAGAAAATTTGTAAGGAGCGTATAATTCAAAAATGGTTACTCTGTCTACTCACAGAACCAAAAATACATCTCATAGAGAGGTGATATAAGAACACTCCTCCATGGTCCCTTCACCTTTATCAACCACTATGTCGGAGGACGCAAAGTAAGGAATGAAGTTGAAATGGGAAGAGTCGCTCAAACTTTCGATGATACCATTGATACCAAGGGATATCAATTGGATGCCATAAATATTAAGTAATGTTGGATGAAAGGTAGAGCAAGGAATTATAGCGGTATGCTGGTATTCATAACACCAGCAGTGTTTCGCCACCCAACTATACAAGAATCAGAATGGCCTGCAGAGACGATGCAGAGGCCTTCCTTCTTAAAAGTGGCTTGATAGTTCATAAATATGGGCCAGATTGGGTGAGGCTAGGTTGAAGGGGAATTCTTCTACCAGTAAGACTGCCATTATCAGAGTACAGACCCTAACGCTAGTATAAAAATATGAGATGGAAAGATTTATTTTCTCAAAAACATGGTAAAGAAACCTTCCATCTTGAAATAATAGGATACACATGGACAAATTTTGTAACCCAATGTGGTGTATTGAACCACCTCAAGGGTAGATAAGTATGAACCCTAAATTATCCATGTTTGTTGGGTATAGTGATCCCTAATATGGAGAATATTCAGCCTTGGGAGACTGATTTGAAGAAAAAAACCCTATCCAATCATTAAAATGAATGAGCAAGCTGGCATGGAGGGGCTGACCAAGAAATATCTCTACTATGGTTATCAGATCCCTCACATGTGGAGACACATGTTCAATGTTTTCCCAAGTATTGGAAGAAGGTAGAAACTCATCATACATATTTTTGAGGATGGGAAGTCCCAAAAATTGAACCAGGAATATGAGATATTTTTTATCAAACAGTGGAAAGGGGCCTCATATTGAAATAAAAAATCATAAAGTGGTAGTATAGTAGACAAAGGCTATCTTAGAAGTTCTGTAGATTGGAGGCTCCTTATAATACTTTATTGAGGATGATGCGGTGTCAAAGACCCTCCTCAATGTTCTAAACAATTATAGTGCGTCTTCTAGTTGTAGTTGTCAACAACACAACCATTTTATCCTTGAGATAAATCTAGTAAGTCATTTTAGATTCATCACATAATTAACAAGTATCCCAAGAATCATTATTTTGTGGAAATATTCCAACCATGGACTGAGAGTTTGTGAAACCCATCAGCCTACGAATCATCAGTTCATGAAGGTTTTGGCCCACAAAGCATTGGCCAGTGAATTGATGGTTTGTGGAATAATCAATCCATAAATAATATACCACTATACAGAAATTAGAAATCATTGTTTTCTGACTAAAAATTTAATTCGTGGATGCATGAATTCTATTCAAGGATGAGTGGCCTGCAAAGGAGTTCAATTCATAGATGTCGTATGTGGTTGAGGATCTGCGGGAGTGCTGAGTTCCCTGAGAAAAATGGTAAAGGAAAAATGATCTAGGCCCACTATATTTAGGCATGGTCCCCTCTCTTGGGTCCACCCACATACCACAAACCAATTCAATTAGTATCACTTCCTACATTGGAATAACCTCCTCTTCATTTTGATCGGAACCCGTTCTAATATGTACCCATTTTGATGGGGGGAATTTATTGAGTCTTGAAAATTCCTCATAGAAGCAGATTGTGTTTCCATAAATTTGGAAAAGGAAGAAAAAACCCCAAGGATAAGATTCAAGGAAAAATATTCAAAGGTCGTGAAGCAAGAAGACCTCCACGGACCGCCGCTCTGCATGGCGTTCCACCACTCCATGAAGCACCCACAAATGGTAATGGTGTTGGAAAAGGGTGGATCTAGTGACTCCCACAAATGAAACAAGGTAATTTTCAAAAATCAGTGGTGATTTCTACTCCACAAATGACCCATCTCTATGAACGAAATGATTCATAGGGTAAGGTGGTACCGTCAGTTCCCACAAACAAATGAAAGTCATTTTTGGGGCTAGGAGGGATTTCCATGCCCACAAAGGGCACCCTTCTAACCAAGTCCTTTGTGGGATCTCGTAAATGATGCTTTGTATCCCACCGCGGATGACCAACTACTCGAGTATCTAGTTCCTATGCTCCTCTATATATAGAACCCAAGGGGATCGAAAGGAATGAGGATTTTGGGGAGAGAGATTGATTCATGGAAGAAGGACCACACTTGGATGAATAAAGGAACCATGAAGACCATACCCCTTAGACCATTCCTCTCAGGTATAACCCACTGCAAGGCATGAAGTAAGAACAATAAGTCATTTGGTGGTCCGCGAACCAAAAACCCACTACTGATGCATTTCCCAAAAAACAAAAGTCAATGGCCCCTTTGTGTACAAGCATCCCGCATAAAAAAATGTTGTACAGGAAGAACGCTACCTCATGTAGCAAGATATTATGTGGATGGTCCCCCTACCTATATAGAAACACAATATGTGGAGGGAACCCCATCCCACATAAGAACATGTTATGCATAATGGGGTATCCTAGGGTGTTCCACTCTCTATCTCCGATAAATCCCTTCTGTCGTATCGTCAGTCCCTATGTTGGTTCCTCTGCGAACTAGTCTAACGAAATCTGACCAAGGCCCCTTATAAAGCCACCAGAAATGTATGATAGGATCATTGGTCACATCAGTGTTCCCTTTTAATTTTACATACCCATGGTAAGCAGAGTCACATGGGTAATCTCCATTATAAGGCAACCCCTTGGAATGTTTCTAAGTTTACATTCCCATGGTAACTCATGTTTCGACATTGGGTTGCTGAAGTGAACCTCCTCGTTCTAGGGATTGAGATAAACCACCGGCCATTCCCTTTGATGAGGACTAGTGTCGAATACTCCCCCTCTCTCATAACCAATTTTAGGGCACTCATCCTGAGGTAAGCCCCTAACCTTTCTTGCGGGAGGTGAAACTTCTTGATCCTCTTTGCTTCATCCTGGGATTTAGCCGGATAGATCATTGAATGTGACTATCCCAATTACCAAAATAGAAGAGGAGAAATGCACACACAAAGCCATATTTCTCTTTCCCTTTGGTATCTATCACTATCCGTCAGCGGGTAGGGTAAGATCGTGCGATCATTAGATCGTTTTCTTCCTCTTGTTTTTCACACAGATCATGACTCACGTGGGCTTAGGGGTTAGTGGAGATCATGACATATGAATGATCTTAGAACTCAAAAGGGCCTCCTACATGGTATAAGCCCCAAAACTATACTTCAACCTTCAATGAGCCATATTTCCAATGAAGTAGCACAAAGTGGGAAGTTTCTACATGTAGGCCTCAATCATGCCCCCTTCTGGACCTCCTCTAAAGTGTAAGTCTCAATTTTATTGACCTATGTGGGATTTGATTCCCAACTAACTAGGATACATAGAAAACATCTTGAGGTCCAAACGCAACACCAAAATACACCCTAATGTTCTCTGAGCCATATTTTGGGTAGGGTCACATCCATATTAAGAGACCACCTCTCTTCCATGTCCCCTAGTCCACCTCAACATAAGTGCCACACCATCCTTGACCAGGAACCCTTTGCCTGAACGTCCTTTCTACTTGATGTTAAACAACACCGTGGAGTCCTCATCGCATGACCTTAAAAGGTGATGTGTCCAGTTAAGAGACACCGAACTACATGGGTTTTGATTTATCTCATGAGAATACATAGGAAGCTTATATTATGGGTTAGATACCGACATCACAATGGCTCATGTCCCCCTGGATGATGATAAACTTCAAAGCACCATCCCATGTGGCTTAAAACCAACATTGTCTTAGTGAATGACCAAATAATCCATGATATATCCATAAAAGGGTAACATTGATGGAGAAACTCAGATACATATAGACCCCTCTATCGATGGAGAACCTCAGATACATACATGTGATTCTAAACCCATGCATATTCATGATCTGTCGTGACCTATGGGTAATTCGCGGACACATGCTTGGGAATGAACCAAAGATTCATGAACATTTGAAAATGAGTTAAATCTATAAGAGAGTTCCGAAATAGGAAATATTTCCCCCCAAAAGGGTGTGATGGGATCGGCTTCCCATCCTCTCAACCAATGTGAGTTTTTAAGTGTCATTGGCCAAGTTACCCAACGAGCTCCTGCCTTTGGAAAGTAGGTCCAGGAATCAAGGATATAAGAGTCGTTGGACAATTTTGGATCTACAAAAAACCCATTAGAGACCATTTGAAGAATTTGTATCCAATATTAGCGATTTCACACCATTCAACCCCCTGCAACCAACTGTTAAGGCCACAAAAACACCTTCGGTGAAAATAAAATGGTAATCCAATGTAAGCAATTTGATTACGGAAGCTCTTTTATAATATAAAAAGGATATACTACCCAATTCCCATAGGACCATTTCACTCCTGACCTGAGGCCAAAAGACCCAAAATACCCCTAAAAACCCTAAAGACCCTCAAAAACCCCGAAACCCCTCAAAATCCCTAAAAACCCAAAAACAACAAAAAAATCATAAACAAACCCTAAAACTCAACAAAAATGTAAAAAAAACTCTAAAAATCCTAAAAACCATGAAACCTCCTAAAATCCTTAAAAACCCTAAAACCCCCAAAAAAACCTTAAAAACAACCAAAAACTATAAAACCCCTTAAAACCCTTAAAACCCTAAAAATGTTAAAAAATTTTGAAACCTTCAAGTCACTAAAAAAACTCCAAATAATCATTAGACCTAAAAAAGATCCTAAAAATCCCGAAAACCCCTGAAAATCCATAAAAACCCTCAAAATCCATAAATTCCCTAAAAACAGTAAAAACCATAAAAACCCTAAAAATCTATGAAAATATTAAAAACCCTGAAAAACTTGTGAAAAGCATAAAAACCCATAAAAACCCCTAAAAACTGATAAAAACTATAAACCACCTTAAAATCCCTAAAAACGTTAAAAAAATCTAAAAATATTTAAAACCCTAAAAACCAAAAAAACTCATAAGAACCCAAAAAACCCAAAAAACCAAAGAAAACCCTAAAACTCGTAATAACACCTAAAAACCCTAAAACCCCCAAAATCCCTAAAAACCATAAAAATCATTAAAACCCCCTAAAAATAGAAAAAACAAAGGAAACCTGAAAACCCACTAAAAAATCTAAAAACCCCTAAAATCCCCAAAACATTAAAAAACTCTAAAAAACGTTAAAATCGTAAAAAAATCCAAAAAACCCTAAAATATCATAAAAACCCTAAAGACCCTTAAAACACCTAAAACCCCCTAAAAACCCCTCAAAATCCCAAAAATCCCTAAAACCCTAGAAACCCTAAAAACCTAAAACCACTAAAAATCCAAGAAAACTTTAAAACCCTAAAACCCCCGAAAAAACCCCTTCAAACCACAAAACCCCTAAAAATATTAAAAACACTAAAAACCCCAAAAAACCCTAAAAATTAATAAAAACTCTAAAAACCTTTAAAACCCCTAAAATCATTATAAAACTCTAAAAAAACCCTAAAACGCATGAAAACTCAAAAAACCCTAAAAACCCCAAAGGACCCTCAAAACTATGAAAACCCCTAAAACCTTAAAAACTCTAGAAAAACCCAAAAAAAGCCTCAAAATCCCTAAAACCCTAAAAACCATAAAAATCCTATAAACCCCCTAAAAATCCATGAAAACATAAAAAATCATAAAAAACCCTAAAAACTCCTCAAAAGCATAAAAAAACCTAAAACCCTAAAAACTCATAAAACCCCTAAAAACCACTTAAAACTTCAAAACCCATTAAAACACCTAAAAATGTTAAAATGCTCTAAAAAACATAGTAATCCTAAAATACTCAAAAAAATCCTTAAACCTTTGAAATCCATAAAATCCCTAATTTTTTTAAAAACCCATAACAATAATAAAAAACCGCCAAAAACTATAAAAACTCTTAAAACCCCAAAAAATGTTAAAAAACTTTAAAAAACCTTAAAACCCCTGAAAACTCAAAAATACCATAAAACACAAAAAGATGCTAAAAACCCTGAAAATTATAAAACCCCAAAACCCCTGAAAACCCCAAAAAATACTCAAAATCCCTAAAAACCATAAAAAACCTAAAAACCATAAAAATCCTTTAAACCCTTAAAAATCCCTGAAAACGTGCAAAACCTTGAAAAACCCCCTAAAAACCATAAAATCTCAAAAAACCATAAAAAAACCCATATAAACTCTAACCCCCCCTAAAAATCCTAAAAACCCTTTAAAATAAAAAAAAGATAAAAAATCTAAAAAACCATAAAACCCCTAAAAACTCAAAAAACTATAAAAACCCAAAATGACCCTAAAACCCCGAAAACCCATAAAAACCCCTGAAAAACCCTAAACACCTCAAAATCCATAAAATTCCTAAAAACCTGAAAAACCACAAAAATCTTTAAAACCCCCTAAAAATCTATGAAAACTTAATAAACCCTAAAAACCAAGAAAACCCCTAAAAACCATAGATATCAAAAAAACCCTAAAAATCCATGAAAATGTAAAAAACCCTAAAAATCATGAAAATCCCCTAAAATACATAAAACCCCTAAAACACTTAAAACCCCATAAAAACCTAAAAACCCACAAAAACTCTAAAAAACCTTTAAACCCATAAAAATGTAAAAAACTCTAAAAAACAATAAACACCGTAAAAAACTCAAAAAACCCCCGAAGACCCAAAAAGACCCTAAAAACCATGAAAACACCTAAAAACCCTAAAAACATCTAAAACCCTACAAAATACCTAAAATACCATAAACCCTAAAAATTTCTAAAAACACCCCTAAAATTACATCAAAACATAAAAAACCCTAAAAAACCTGAAAAATCCATGAAAACCATAAAAACCCCTAAAAACCTTAAAAACCCCAAAAACCCATAAAAACCTTAAAACCCAATAAAAACTCTAAAAACCATTACAGCCCCTAAAAATGTTAACAAACTCTGAAAAATCTCAAAAACCCTAAAAACTAAAAAAAAACTCTTAAAATCCTAAAATACCATTAAAAACCTAAGAAAACCCTAAATACCCTCAAAATCCCCAAACACCCTAAAAAACCTAAAACCCATAAAAATAATAAAAAACCACTAAAAATCCATGAAAATGTTAAAAACATTAAGAACCCTTACAAGCCTTTAAAAACCATAAAAACCCTAAAAACCCATAAAAACCCTAAAGAACAATTATAAACTCTAAAACCCTTAAAACCCCCAAAACGTTCAAAAAAAATTAAAAACCCTGAAACCCTAAGAAGTTTCTAAAAACCATGAAAACCCAAACCCCCCTGAAAAACAGTCAAAGCCCTCAAATTCTTTAAAAACCCTAAAAACCCATAAAAATCTTTAAAAACCCCGACAAATCAATGAAAATGTAAAAAAAACTGGAAAAAAACAGAAAGCCTTATGAAAACAATAAAAACCCCAAAACCCTAGAAAACCCTAAAAACCCTAAAAACCCTAAAAACCACTAAAAACTCTAAAACCCTTAAACCCCATAAAAATGTTAAAAGATTATAAAAACCTTAAAACCCCTAAAAACTCAAAAAAAACCTAAAACCCCAAATGACCCTAAAACCCCGAAAACCCCCTAAAAACCAAAAATCCCTAAAAACCCTAAACACCCCTAAAAACCATAAAATCAAAATAAAAATCCATTTAAATTCATGAAAATGTAAAAAACTATAAAAACCCTGAAAACCGTAAAAACCCATAAAAACCTTTAAAAACCTAAAAACCCTTAAAACCTGTAAAAACCCATAAAAACCTTTAAAAACCTAAAAACCCTTAAAACCTGTAAAAACCCACTAAAAACTCTAAAAACCCTTAAAATCCTTGAAAATGTTAAAAACTCTAAAAACCTTAAAAACCCTAAAAAACTCCAAAGAACCTAAGAAATGCCTAAAAACCTGAAAAACTCTAAAAACCTTCAAAACCCTAAAAAACTCAAAAGATCCTCAGAAGTGCCTAAATACCTGAAAAACACTAAAAACCCATAAAAACCCCTAAATATCATAACAATCCGATAAAACATCTAAAAATCCAAGAGAACATAAAAAAACCTAAAATCACTAAAAAACCTTGAAAACCATAGAAACCCCTAAAACCCTTAAAAACACTAAAAACCAATAAAAATCCAAAATACATTAAAAACTCTAAAGAACCTTAAAACCCTTAAAATTTTAAAAAACTCTAAAAAGCCTTAAATACACTAAAAACCCAAAACAAAACCCTAAAAACTGAAGAGACCCTAAAAATCCTCAAAATCTCTAACACCCCTAAAAACCCTAAAATCCATAAAAATCCTAAAAAACCCTTAAAAATCCATGAAATCATAAAAAACCCTTAAAACCCTGAAAATCCAGTAAAAATCATAAAAAACCTTAAAAACCTTAAAAACCCTAAAAACCCCCAAAACAACTAAAAACACTAAAACCCATTAAAACCCCTAAAATTGTTAAAAAAAACTCTAAAAACCATAAAACACTAAAAAAACTCACCCCCCTAAAATCCCCAAAAGAGCCTAAAACCTCTGAAAACCCCTGAAAGCCCCAAAAACCACTAAAAACTCCTAAAATCCCTAAAAACCCCTAGAAACCCTAAAACCCCTCAAAATCCCTAAAAATCCTAAAAATTATAAAAATCCTAAAAAACCCCTAAAAATCTAAGAAAATTTAAAAAACATTAGAAATTCTTAAAAACCACTGAATGAAACCATAAAAATCCTAAAAACCATAAAAACCATTAAACCCCAGAAAAACCTAGAAATCACTAAAAAATTAAAAAACATATCAAAACTACAAAATTTCTAAAACTCTCTAAAAACAATAAAAACCCTAAGAAACTCAAAAAACCCTTAAAATCCAAAGACCTTAAAAACCTTGAAATACCCTTTAAACCCCTAAAAACCCTAAAACCCCTAAAAACCCTAAAACCCCTAAAAATCCCTAAAACCCCCTAAAAACTTAAAAATAATAAAAATCCAAAAAATCCATGAAAACATAAAAAACCCAAAACACCCAAAAAAAACCATGCAAAACGCCTAAAAACCATAAAATTCCCTAAAAATCATAAAAACCATAAAACCCCCCAAAAATCATAAAACCTCACTAAAACTATGAAAAACCTTAAAACCCCTAAAATCATTAAAAACTCTAATAAACCATTCAAACCGTAAAAAACTAAAAAAAACCCTAAAACCCAAAAGACCCTAAAAACCCTGAAAACCCCTAAAAACCTAAAACCCCCTAAAAACCTTAAATACCCATAAAACCATAAAAATTATAAAAAATCACTAAAAATTCATAAAAGCATAAAAAACCCTAAAAACTCCAAAAAACCTCTTAAAATATAAAAACTCCCCAAACCCTAAAAACCCATAAAAACCCTGAAACCCAGTTAAAAATATGAAACCCTTAAAACCCCTAATAATGTTAAAAAACTCTAAAAAACCACAAAACCCTAAAAAAACTCAAAAAACCCCTAAATCCCTAAAAGACCCTGAAACCCCCTAAAAACACCTCAAAATATCTAAAAACCCTAAAAACATAAAAAACCTAAAAACCCAAAAAAAAATCCATGAAAATATAAAAAACCCAAAAAACCCTAAGAAATCCTTGAAAACCATAAAACCCCTAAAAACCTTAAAACCCCCTAAAAACCCATACAAACCCTAAAACCCCACTAAAACTCTAAAAATCCTTAAAACCCCTGAAAACATTAAAAACTCTATAAACCCTAAAAACTCAAAAAAAAACCCCTAAAAATCTAAAAAGACCACAAACACATAAAAACACTAAAATTCAAAAAAAACTTTTGAAAACCCCCAAAACTCTCAGAATCACTAAAAACCCTTAAAAACATAAAAATCCTAAACCCTCTAAAAATCCATGTGAATAAAAAACCCTAAAAACCCTGAAATACCTCTTAAAATGGTAAATATCTTAAAAAAACCCATACGAACCGAAAAAACCACTAAAAACTCTAAAAACCCTTAAACCCCTTAAACATTAAAAACTCTAAAAACCTTAAAAACCCTAAAAACTCAAAAAAAACCCAAAAGACCAAAAGACCCTAAAAACCTTGGAAAGCCAAAAACCCCTTCAAAACACATAAAACCCCTCCCAATCACAAAAATCCTAAAATCCCAAAAAACCATAAAACTTCTAAAAATTTATGAGAACATAAAAAACCCTATAACCTTGAAGAACCTCTAAAAATCATAAAAACCCTTATTAACCTTAAAATACCCTTAAAACCCCTAGAAATGATAAAAAATTCTTAAAACCCTTAAAACCCCTAAAAAAACTCAAAAAAAAAACAAAAAAACCAAAAAAACCATAACAACCATAAAACCCATAATAACCCTAAAAACCCTAAAACCCCATATAAATCCCTACAAACCCGCAAAATTCCTAAAGACCATAAAACCCTAAAAGGAATAAAAATCATAAAAACCCCTAGAAATCAATGAAAATGTAAAAAACTATAATAACCTTGAAAAAACACTGAAAACCATAAATACCCATAAAACTATAAAAAAAACCCACAAAACCCTCAAACCGACTAAAAACTCTAAAACCCCTTTAAACTCTTCAAATATCTAAAAGACTCTAAAAAAATTTAAACCCTAAAAAGGTAAAAAAAACCCCAAAACCTTAATAAGTCCCTAAAAACCCATGAAAAACACTAAAAAACTCCAAAAATCCTTAAAAAACCCTAAAAATCCATGATAAAGTAAAAAACATTTAAAACCCTTGAAATCCCCTAGAAATCCATAAAAACTTTAAAAAATCAAAAACACCTTAAAACCCTAAAAAACTAAAAACCCCCCTCGAAACCCTAAACCCCCATAAAATCCCTAAAAAACCAATGAAAACCCCCAAAACCCTAAAAATCTCTAAAAACCGTAAAAACTCTAAAACCCATAAAATCCTAAAAAACTCCAAAAAACCATAAAAACGTAAAAAACCCTAAAAACACTGAAAAACCTTGAAAACCATAAAAATCCCTAAAAACATTAAAACAAGTAAAAACCCATAAAAACTCTAAAAACCAGTAAAAACTGAAAAAACCCATAAAAATCCTTAAAACATAAAAAAAACTCTAAAAACCGTTAAAAACCCTAAAAACTCAAAAAAACCCCAAAAAAATCCAAAAAGACCCTAAAAATCTCCAAATAGCCTAAAACCCTAAAAACCCCCTTAAAACCCCTTCAAACCCCAATAAACCCCTAAAACCAAAAAAAAACCTAAAATCTATAAAAATCCTAAAAACCCCTAAAAATCCATAAAAACAAAAAAAAACCTAAAAACCATGAAAACCACGTGAAAACCATAAAACACCTAAAAACATTAAAACCCCTAAAAACACATAAAAACCTAAAAACCACAAAAAACTCAAAAAACCCTTAAAACCCATAAAGACATTAAAAACTCTAAAAAACCAAAATAACCATAAAAAACTAAAAAACCCTAAAAATAAAGAAAAGAACCCTAAAAACCTTGAAAGACCTTAAAAACCCACGAAAACCCCTAAAAATCCTCAAAATCCCTAAAAACCCTAAACCCCTAAAAAACCCTAAAAACCATAAAAATCCTAAAACCCCCCTAAAATCAATGAAAACGTAAAAAATCCTAAAAACCCCTAAAAACAAAAAACCCCTTAAAAACCACAAAATCCATGAAAAACTCAAATAACCCTTGAAAAATCCAAAAATCTTCAATATCCAAAAAAACCTTAAAAATCCCAAAAAATACATAAAAACTATAAAAACCACTAAAAACCACTGAAAACCTTAAAACCCCCAAAACCCAAAAAAACCCTAAAACCCTAAAACCCCTAAGAACCCTTACAACCCCTAAAAATCTTAAAGAAATCTAAAAAACTAAAACAAAAAAAGGCCCCAAAAACCCTGAAACCCCCAAAAACCTAAGAACCCATAAAAAACCCTAAAAACCCTCAAAATCCATAAAAATATAAAAAACCATAAAAAACCATAAAAATACTAAAAAGGCTCAAAAAGTTCATGAAAATGTAAAACCCCCTAAAAATCGTAAAAACCCATGAAAACAATAAAACCCCATAAAAACCAAATACCCCACAAAAACCAAAAAAAAACATTAAAAACTCTAAAAATCATTTAACCCCCAAACCCTCAAATTCTCTAAAAACCCTAAAAAACCTTAAAACAAATTAAAAATACTAAAAAACCCTAAAAATTCATGAAAACATAAAAAACCTAAAAACTATGAAAAACTACTTAAAACCCTCAAAACCCATAAATCCATTAAAAATCTAAAAAAACAAAAAACACATAAAAAATTTAAATAAATATAAAAACTCTAAAAAACCAAAAGTACTCAAAAATACCCTAAAACCCAAAAAATCCATAGAATCCCTAAAAGCCCTTGAAAACCACAAAAACCTTTCAAAATCTCTAAAAACTCTAAAAAACCCCAAAAGTAATAACAATCCTAAAAAACCCCCCAAAAAATATATGAGAACCTAAAAAACACTAAACACCCTTAAAACCCCTTGAAGGACCTAAAAACCCCTAAAACCCTTAGTTATCCCTTAAATCCCATAAAACCCTAAAAATCACTAAAAACACAAAAAACCCATAAAACCCCTAAAAATGTTAAAAAAATCTTAAAAACATTAAAACCCCTAAAAACAAAAAGGATCCTAAAACCCCTAAAACCCTGAAAACCCTGAAAACCCCCTAAAAATTCTCAAAATACCTAAAACTATAAAAATCCTAAAAACCCCTAAAAATCCATGAAAACGTAAAAGACCATAAAAACCATGAAAACCTCCTAAAAATCATTAAAATACATAAATGACTTAAAAACCCTAAAACCGCATAAACGCCATAGAAAACAAATAAGAACTCTAAAAACCCTTAAAACCCCAAAAAACGTTCAAAAACTATAAAACCATAGAAACCCTAAAAAACTCAAAAAAACCTTAAAACCTAAAAATATCCTAAAAAACATGAAAACCCCTAAAAACCATGAATACACCTAAAACTCTCAACAACCCTAAAAAAAAAATAAAAAACCATAAAAACTATAAATATCCGAAAAATCCCTAAAATCATTGAAAACAAAAAACCGCTAAAAACCCTGGAAACTCCCTTAAAACCATAAAACCCCCTGAAAACTTAAAACAGCCTTAAAACCCCATAAAACCCCTAAAAACCACTAAAAACAACAAAAACCCTTAAAACCCCCAAAAACATTAATAAACTCTAAAAAACCTTAAAACCCCAAAATATCTCAGAAAAACCAAAAAACCCAACAGATCCTAAAATCCCTGAAGACCCAAAAAAACCCAAAAAACCCCCCAAACCCTCAAAATCCCTAAAAACCCAAAAAACCCTAAAGACGATAAAATTGTTAAAAAGAACTGTAACTCCATGAAAACATAAAAGACCCTAAAAACCATGAAAACCCTAGAATATCCCCTAAAAATCCCCTGAAAACCTTAAAACACTAAAAACCCATAAAAACTAAAAAACAAATTAAATGTAAAAACCCTTTAAACCCCTAAATATTTTAAGAGAAGAATATGGCGGCTGAGTATCCCAGATCCTCTCATGCTCGCCTAGGATGGCGCCTCCTCCTACAATGTTTCTTCCACGATGCGATGGTTCCTTCCTTGAGGCTTTGTCTTCTCAAGCGCCGACTTTCTCAGCACTGCAGCTCCCTCCTCTCGCGGTACATTTCTTT
Organism: Viscum album; assembly: GCA_963277665.1. Taxonomy (NCBI): domain Eukaryota; kingdom Viridiplantae; phylum Streptophyta; class Magnoliopsida; order Santalales; family Viscaceae; genus Viscum; species Viscum album. The sequence goes on along the minus strand of OY728141.1, from coordinate 1,882,673,737 downwards.
TGGATATATGGTGCCCTTTTAGATTACTTCTCTCTGGCATCATCCATAGACGAAGAAGTAAACCACAGAGGATCAGGTTAAATCCAGCCTCTCTGACATGTGTCTATGTAGTTTCATGGAGAAGTGGTCTGGTTTTGGTCTTCAGCATTGTAGATCCATGGTGGAGTTGCTCTGATCTGGATTGCTCGGAGTGTGGTGTTCCATGGAGGAGTGGGTCAGATCTGGTTAGATACTTTGGTGGATTTTTCTTCTCAGAGCAATGGATTTTATCGGGTCTTTAGTCTCTGTTTTCATCTCAGTTTGGCTCTTGTGGCAGTGTGGCTTAGCTTTGGCAGTTCTAGAAGCCGTGCGGAGAGCCGTGGCTTTGGTTTGGCCTGGTTCCTCAAGTGTGGCTTCAGAGAATATTGTTTCGGTAAGGGAGGATGTTGTCGTCACATTGCATTGGTGGAGGTGGATTCAACGACGACATGGGATATGGATTTTGCTTCAAATCTGCGGTTTTTGTAGATGGTGCGGCACGATGATCTGGAGGGCAGCTTCGCCGCTTCTTGAGCTACTAGGCTTCATGTGGCTTAGGAGATATAAAGGCGGGGTGAGGTCTTGCAGTAGTGACCTGAGGATGGATGAATCTTGGTGGTTTCCCCAGCTTTGTGATGGATTTGGGGAAATGGTGTTCCATGCTGTGATGCGGGATTCTGGATCTACTCAGGAGGTGCAGATGAGATCGGCTTTTCACTGATCTGTGGAGATAATGCAGGTTCATTTTTTCTGGTTTCTCACTTTTGGATCTATATCATGCCAATGCTGAAGGGATTTTTAAGTCTTGTTTCATTTGGGATGCTATGTTGGATGGTGGTTTTCTTTATGGTGGCTGTTTTGGTTGTGATTTGTTGTGGATGCTAGTTTTTGGTTCTGCTTAGTGGTGTTGGATGCTGATTTGGGTGCTGCGGTTGGGTTCTGGGCATGGGTGTTGGTTTCCCCCCATGTTGTTGATGAAGTGATGGTTAAGCAGTGTTGTGTTATGGATTCTATATTGGAATGTGGTCCTCTGTGGTGTAACAGGTTTAGTTGTGAATCAGTGTGGATGTTGGACTTTGTTTCTTTTGAGTGGTGATGGTTTCTGTCTTGCCTTTGGGTGCTGCGGATGTGTTCCCAAATGTGCTACTAGGTGTGAATTTCTGGAAGCTGACTGGAAGTTTCTACTTCACGATGAGGTAGAGAAGGTGAGACTAATGAATTTGATACTGGTGGTTCTATGATGCGGGCAGTGGATATGCATTGAAAAGAGGTGATGGCTGATGATAATGGTGATGTGTGATGCTGGTTGATGTATGGCTGGGCGATGCTGTTGGAGATGACTTTTATTTTCTGCCTTTTCTGGTTTTTTTTGTGTGTCTTTTGGGTTTTTTGGGGACTTCTGGGTTTTGTGGGGTTGTCCAGGGTTTTTGGGTGTGGGTTGATTGACCCCACCCTCCCTTGTCTGTTATGTCTTTTCTACGACGTCTTTTTAGCTAATAAATTGGGTTGGGGTCAGGAATAGCCTGACCTCGACATCATCCTTGCCCTAAAAATGTTAAAAAAATCTCAAAAACCATAAAAAACTTAAAAAACCCAAAAAGACATTAAAAACCTTTAAAACCCTAAAACCCCCTTGAAAATTCCTAAAACCCCTCAAAATCCCTAAGAACCCTAAAACCCATAAAAATCCGAAAACCCCCCTAAAAATCCAGGAAAATGTAAAAAGCCTTAAACCCCTGAAAACTATAAAAAATCCTAAAAACCATAAAACCCCTAAAAACCCAAAAAAACCTAAAAACCACTAACAACTATAAAAACCCTTAACCCTTCCCCCCCAATATTAAAAAACTCTAAAAACCAAAAAAACATAAAAAACTCAAAATATATACTAAAACCCCAAAAGACCCTAACACTCATAAAACCCCTCAAAATCCCTAAAACCCCTCAAAACCCTAAAATCCATAAAAATCCTAAAAAAACCCTAAAAATCTATGAAAAGGTAAAAAACCATGAAAACCCCCTAAAAACCATAAAACTCCATAAAAACCTTAAATACCCTAAAAACCCAAAAAATCACTAAAAACTATAAAAACCCTTAAAACTCCTAAAAACGTTAAAAACCACTAAAAACCTTAAAAACATTAAAAACTAGAAAATCCCTAGAAACACAAAAAGACACTAAAAATCAAAAAAGACACTAAAAACACTAAAAACACTAAACGTCTCGAAACCCCTAAAACCCCTAAAAATCCCAAAAATCTTTAAAACCGCTAAAAAACCCAAAAAACCATAAAAAACCCTAAAAATCGATAAAAATGCTAAAAACTACTAAAATATCTAAAACCCAAAAAATGATTAAAAAACTCTAAAAAACATTAAAAACCCTAAAATCCCTCAAAATCACTAAAAAAATAAAATACCCAAAAACCATTAAAATCTTAAAAAACCCCTAAAAATCGACAAAAACATAAAAAACCCTAAAACCTATGAATACCCTAAAAACCCATAATAACCATAGAAACCCACAAAAACCCTAAACATATCTAAAAACACTCAAAACCCTCAGAACCCTAAAAATATAAAAACTCTAAAAACCCTAAAAAATCTAAAAACCCACTAAAAACCAACCCCCCCCCCAAAAAAAAATTTCTAAAAACCCTAAAAAACTAAAAACCATAAAAATCCTAAGAAACCCATAAAAATCCATGAAAATGTAAAAATGGACAAACCCTGAAATCCCTACAAAACCATAAAAGCCCTTAAAAACCTTAAAATACCCTAAAACTCATAAATTCCTAGAAAATCACTAAATCCTATAAAAACCATTTAAATCCCTAAAATGTTAAAAATGTAAAAAACTCATAAAACCTAAGAACACAAAAACGACCCTAAAAACCCTAAAAATTCATAAAACCCTTAAAACCCATAAACTCCTAAAAATATCTAAAATCCCTAAAAACCCTAAAATCCATAAAATCCCTAAAAACCCTAAAACCCTAAAACCATAAAATCCCTAAAAACCATAAAAATCCTAACCCCCCTAAAAATCCATGAACACGTAAAAACCTTTAAAACACTAAAATCCTAAAAAAATTCTAAATACCACTAAAAACTATAAAAACCTATAAAACCCCTAAAATCATTAAAAGACTCTAAAAACATTAGAGACCCTAAATACTAGAAAAAACCCTAAAAACCCAAAAAACACCCGAAAAACCTGAAAAACCCATAATAACCCAGAAAAACCTCTAAAAACCCAAAACCCGCTCAAAATCTCTAAAAACACTAAAAATTTAAAAAAACAAGAAAAACCATAAAAATCCATGAAAACGTAAAAACCGCAAAAAACTCTAAAAAATCCATGAAAATCATAATAAACCCAAAATACATAAAAAACCAAAAAACCTTAAAACACCACTAAAACACTAAAAACCGTTAAAACCCCTAAAAACATTAAAAAAACTAAAAAAAAAATAAAAACCCTAAAACCCCTAAAAGACCCTAAAAAAGCTAAAAACCACTTAAAATCCCTCAAAATCCCTAAAAACCCTAAAACTATAAAAATCCTAAAAAATCTAAAAAGGAAATGAAAACATAAAAACCCGTAAAAACTCATAAAAACCCTTGAAAATAATAAAGACCCTAAAAACCATAAAAACCCATAAAAAATTAAAAATCCACTAAAAACTCTACAAACCCTGAAAACCCCTAAAATTGTTAAAAAATATATGAAACCATAAACTCCTAAAAATTGGAAAAAACTAAAAACCCAAAAGGACCCTCTAAAAACCCTGAAACAACCTAAAAACACCTGAAAAAACCGTAAATACTCTTAAAAACTCGAAAACACCTAAAAATCACTAAAAATCTCCAAAAATCCTTAAAACCCCTAAAAATCCATGAAAACATAAAAAACTCTAAAATCCCTAAAAAAACCCTTAAATCCATAAAAACTCCTAAAACCCTAAAAACCCATAAAAACCCAAAAACCCACTAAAAACTATAAAAACCCTTAAAACCCCTAAAAACATTCACAAACTCTAAATAACTTTAAAAAACAAAAAAAAACTCTACAAACTGAAAAAGACCCGACAAACCTTGAAAAACCATAAAAATCCTAAAAAACCATGAAATACCACGATACCACTCATAATCCCTAAAAACTATAAAAACCATAAAAATCTTAAAACCCCCTTAAGAGTCCAAGAAAACATAAAAAACCCTAAAAACCTTGAAACCCCCTTGAAAACAGAAACCCCTATAAAACCTTAAAAAACCCCTAAAACCACCAAAAACACAAAAAACCCTTTATACCCCTAAAAACGTTAAAAAACCTAAAAAACTCTAAAAACTCAAAAAAACCTTTAAACCCCCTAAAACCCCCTAAAGACCCTAAAAACCCTAAAAAACTCTAAAACCCTAGAAATCTTTGAAAAATCCAAAAAATAATCAAAATACCTAAAAACCCTAAAAACCCTAAAAATTCTAAAAAACCCCTCTATGAAAACTTAAAATGCCCCAAAAACCTTTAAAAATCACTAAAAATCATAAAACCCCCCTAAAACCTTAAAAGCCCTAAAACCCATAAAAATCCAAAAGCCCACTAAAAACTCTAAAAAACACAAAAAATCTAAAAAAATCAAAAACCCCTAAATACCAAAACACCCTAAAAACCATTAAAGACACAAAAAACCCTAACACTGAAAAATCCAAAAATCCCTCAAAATCCCTAAAAACCATTAAAATCCAAAAAACCACAAAAATTCTTTGAAAACATAAAAAACAAAAAAAACCTTGAAAACCCCCTGAAAACCATAAAAACCCTAGAAATCTTTAAAACCCTAAAACACATAAAAACCAATAAAAACTATAAAAACACTTAAAACCCAATTTTTTTTAAAAATTCTTAAAAAACCTAAAACCTAAAAGGACCTTAAAAACCATGAAAACCCCTAAAACCCTAAAATCCCCGGAAAACCCCTCAAAATCCATTAAAAATAAAAAAAATCCTAAAAACCCTGAAAAACTATTGAAACCCATAAACCACCAAAAAACCTTAAAAACACTAAAAATACATAAAATCCATAAAAACCCACTAAAACTCTAAAAGTAATTAAAACCCTAAATCATTTAAAAACAATAAGAAACCTTAAAACCCTAAAAAACAATAAAACCCATAAAAATCCTAAAAAACTCTAAAAATATCTAAAACCATAAAAAACCATAAAACCCTGAAAACCCCTCAAAATCATAAAAAACACTAAAATCCCATAAAAAACCCTAAAACCCGATAAAAACCTAAAAACCACTAAAAACTCTAAAAAATCTTTAAACCCCTAAAAACTTTCAAAAAAAATTAAAAACCTTAACGACAGTAAAAACTGAAAAAACCATAAAAACCCACAAAGACCTTTAAAACCCCTAAAACCCCATGAAAACCCTAAAAACCCACAAAAACCCTAAGCACCCTAATACCCCTAAAAACCATAAAAATCATAAAAATCCATGAAAACAAAAAACCATAAAAACCCTGAAAACCCACTAAAAACAATAAAACCCCTAAAAACCTTTAAAAAAAAATCCTAAAACCCCATAACACCCATAAAAACATCAAAACCCATAAAACCCCTAAAAATATTAAAAGGGCTAAAAATCCTTAAAACCACAAAAAACTCAAAAAACCCTAAAAATTGAAAGAGCCCTAAAACCCTGAAAAACTCTAAAAACCTTATAAAAATAAAACGAATAAAAAACCCCAAAAATCCTTGAAAACATAGAAAACACTAAAAAACAAAAAAACCCCTAAAAACCAAAAGAACCCTTAAAAACCTTAAAACCCCTAAATACTGCTAAATACCCTAAAAATCCACTAAAAACTCTGAAAGCCTATAAAACCCTGAAAAATGTTTAAAAACTCTTAAAAAAATAAAAAACTCAAAAAAACTCAAAAAAAGCACTAAAAACCCAAAAAGAACATAAAAACCCTAAAAAAACCCCTCAAACCCCTAAAAACCTTGAAAGCTCTAAATACCCTATAAATCCTTAAAACCCCCAAAACCCCAAAAACCCTAAAAAACCTAAAATCCATAAAACCACCAAAAACCATAAAATCCCCTAAAAACCCAACAAACTTCTAAAAACTCTAGAAAACCTTTAACCCCTAAAAACAATAAAAAACTCTAAAACCCCCAAAACCCTAAAAAGATCAAAAAAAACCTTAAAACCCAAAAGGCCCTAAATACCCAGAAAAACCCTAAAACCCCCAAAACACCTGAAAATCCTAAAACCTTCAAAATCCCTAAACAACCTAAAAACTCATAAAAACTACAATAATAAAAAAACCCTAAAAATCCCAAAAAACCTTAAAACCCTATAAAAACCATAAAAACCACTAAAAACTCTAAAAACACTTAAAACCCATAAAAATGATAAAAAACTATTAAAAACATTAAAAACCCTAAAAAATAAAAAAAATCTTAAAAACCCAAATGACACAAGAGTCCCTAAAAACCCCTAAAAACCCATGAAACCCTAAAACCCTAAAAACCATAAAAATCCAAAAATACCACTAAAAATCTAAGAAACATAAAAAATCCTAAAAACCCTAAAAACCCTAAACCCCCCCCTGAAAACTATAAAAACCCCTCAAAACCATAAAAACCCCTAAAAACCAAGAAAATCCCTAAAAATAATTAAAAACCGTTAAACCCCTAAAAATATTAAAAAATATAAAAACCATGAAACCTTAAAAAACTCAAAAATACCCTAAAACCCCAAAAGGCAATAAAAACCCTAAAAACTCCTAAAACCCCATAAAACCCCTTCAAAATCTCTATAGAACATAAAAATCCCTAAAAACCATAAAAATATTAAAAAACTTCTAAAAATTCGTGAAAATGTTAAAAACCCTAAGAACACTGAAACCCCCCTTAAACCCATAAAACCCCCAAAAATCGTAAAAACCCATAAAAACCCAAAAACCAACTAAAAACTCTAAAAACCATTAAACCCCCAATTTTTTTTAAAAACCTAAAAAAGCATAAAGCCCAATAAAAACAAGAAAAATCCTAAAAACCAAAAAAGAACCGAAAAACCTAGAAAACCCCTAAAAACCCCTTAAAACCCTAAACCCCCCCCCCAAATCTCTAAAAACCCTAAGAACCCAAAAAATGATAAAAAAACTTAAAAAAACACCTAAAAATCCATGAAAACGTAAAAAGAATTATAAACCAAAAAACCTCTAGAAACCATAAAAACCTCTAAAAACATTAAAAAACTAAAAGCAATAAAACCCTTTAAACCTATAAAAACATTAAAAACTCTAAAAAACCTTAAAAATCCAGAAATCTACAAAAAATCAAATAGAGCCTAAAATGCCTAAAAACCCTTGAAAAATCCTAAAAACCCTCAAAATCACTCAAAACCCTAAAACCCCCTAAAACAATATAAATCCTTAAAACACCTAAAATACATGAAAACATAAAAAACCTAAAGACCCTGAAAAAGCTCTGAAAACCCCAAAAATCCCTAAAAACCATAAAAACCCGAAAAACCATAAAAACCCAAAAAACCCCAAAAAACATTAAAAATCTATAAAAACCTATAAATCCATAAAAATTTAGAGAAAAAAAACTACAACACCAAAGACCATGGAACCCCTGAAAAACCCTAAAAACTCTAAAAACCCTTGGAAAACCATAAAACCCCTAAAAATCCCTAAAACCCCCTAAAAACCTCTAAAAACTAAAAAAAATCCCACCCCCCAAATGATGAAAATGTTAAAAACCATAAATACCTAAAAAACCATAAAAACTATAAATCCCCTAAAAACAATAAAAACCCTAAAAACCAATAAAAACGTAAAAAACAACTAAAAAATCTAAAATCCATTAAAACCACTAAAAAAGTTAAAAACACTAAGAAACCTTAAAAACTATAAAAAAACTCAAAATAACGTAAAATCCAAAAAAAACCCCAAAGAAACACTAAAACGAAAGCTAAGGAATATGGCAGCGCACTCTCCTCGCTCTCTCTCTCGCTCGATGCTTCCTTCAGGTTTTCCCCTGGTTTCTGCTCGGATTGTGGATGTTGGATCCTCGTTTTTTCCCAATTCTTGGTGTCAGAGTGCTCTGGCAGTGCTCTCCTTTCTGAAGAAGGTGGTTTCTTTCTGTCTTTAGCAACTCTGGATTCCTCGTGTGTTATGGATATTGGATTTAGATGGGGCTCTATCCCGATTTTGGCGCGTTCGAGATCTGATGGATATGTAGGTTTCGTGATCTTCAGATCATTCCAATTAGGATTACGAGGAAGCTGAAGACTCGTTGGCTGTGGTGATCCCTTCTGGAATTTATCCACGGAGAGGGGTTGAATTTTCAGATCTGGGGTTCCCACGGTTTGGTCAGTGGGATCGAGGGACTCAACAGCAGAGAAGGCTTTTTCAGTGACACCAGTTATGGTCTCTTCGATGATGCATCATGTTCTCTCTGTCGTCGGGGATGCGATCTAGATTTCCGCTCATAGAACTGAGCTTAAAAGAATTATGGTGGCTTTTTTGGCAAGGTGAAGGTTTTTCGTGGATGCATAAGGCTTGGTGTCAGCTTGGTGATGCCACGTTTGTTCTGGTTTTGTGGGTTCTCAGATCTGCTTGGTACCAGTCTGCGCAGAAGCTCCTGGTTCGTTTCTCTGCCATGACTTTGTTTCTTCTCGCTGATCCAGGTTTGGGTGAGTTTTGCTGGGATTTATTTCATTCTATGATTTTCGGTCGTGGTTGTGCGTCGATGCTGGTGTTTGGTTTGGATGTGTGTCGATGCTGGTGTTCTTTACTGGTTCTGAGATGAGGTGTTGCATTCTGGTTGTGTTGTACGGTTTCTAGGTTGCTGGAAGGGATGTTTGGGATGTACTGGAACGCGTCTAGTTAGGAAGAGATGGTTACTTGATTCTGAGTTGTTGTTTGATGATTATTGTTGGTTGTTGGTTTTTCCATAAGTTACTGTTGATTTTTGGCTGGATATTGAGTTTCTGGATGATGAGCTACTAGTCTTTGGTTGTCACTTCCATTGAGTGGAGGTGGTGGGTGCTGGAAATTTGTTATGGTGGTGTTGATTGGATTTGGTGCTTCTAGTTGCTGAGGCAGAAGCAGGATGCTGGGCGAGGTTTGGTGATTGAAAGAGGAGCTGGGTGTTTGGAAATGAGGTGCTGGATCCTGGTTTCTGTATGGCTAGGATGTGATGAAACTGTTGTTTATGGTTCTAGTGCTGGTGACTCTATGTTGTTTGCGGTTGTTCAGACAGGTGAGGAGGCGCTAGAGGCTGGAGATAGTGAAGTGGGATGCTGGTTTCTGGACGCTAGTTGTCTAAGAAGTGATGGTTGCTAGATGCTGGGCTACTGTATGGGCTGCCCCTCTCCTTGAAATTACTGCTGATGGTTTTGATGCTCTTGGATAATGTTTGCTATTTGGATGGGAGGTGATGTTGGGGACAATTTGGTTTTTATGATTTGTTTGGCTCTGGGTGTTTTTTCTTTTTTGATTTTTCTTTTTTTGGGGACTTTCGTGTCTTGGGTTGTAAAGGGTTTTTGGGTGTGGGTTGATTGACCACTCCCCTCCCTTGTCTGCAGCGTCTTTTTCTCATAATAAATTTTGAGGGGGTCAGGAATAGCCTAGCCTCACACCTCTTCTGCCTGAAGAAACACTAAAAAACCTAAAATCCCCTAAAACCCGCTAAAACCCCTAAAAAACCCCAAAACCCTAAAAATCATAAAAATCCAAAAAAATCCCCTAAAAATCCAAGAAAACGTAAACAACCCTAAAAACCCTAAAAACCCCCCAAAATCCATTAAAAACCATAAAAACCCCAAAAAAACCCAAAAAAACCCTAAAACCCCTAAAAACCCTAAAACCCACTAAAAAAATCTAAAAACCCGTAAAACCCCAAAAACGTTAAAAAAATATAAGAACCATAAAAACTAAAAAAACCCTAAAAACCCAAGTACCTAAAAAACTATAAAACCCCTCAAAATCCTTAACAACCCTAAAAACCATAAAAATTCTAAACCCCCCATAAAAATCCATGAAAATTTAAAAAACAAAAAAAACCCTAAAACCCATAAAAACCACTAAACCCATAAAAGCCCTTAAAACCCCAAAAAACGTTAAAAAAACAAAAAAACATTAAAAACCCTAAAAAACGCTAAAAACGCTAAAAAAGACCCTAAAAACAAAAAAACCCTAAAAACCTTAAACCCCTCTAAAAATCCTAAAAACCTCAAAATCCATAAAAAACCTAAAAACTATAAAAACCATAAAAATCCTAAAACCCCCCCTAAAATCCATAAAAACATAAAAACCCATAAAAACCCTAAAAACCCCTGAAAACAATAAAATCCATAAAAACCTTAAAATCCCTAAAAAGCCATAAAAACCCTAAAAAACCACAAAAAAACTCAAAAAAACCCTCTAAACCCCTAAAAATGTTTAAAAAAAATCTAAAAACCTTAAAAATTAAAAAATCCCAAAAGACCCTAAAAATAAAAAAAACCTTAAATACCCTAACACCCCCTAAAAATCCTAAAATCCAACAAAATCTATAAAAACCCAAAAAAATCCTAAAAACCAAAAAAATCCTAAAAAACCCCCAAAAACCTTGAAAACGTAAAAAACCCTAAAAACCCTGAAAATCTCTGAAAAATTTAAAAACCCCTAAAAATCTTTAAAAATGTGAAAACCCCATACAAACCCTAAAAAAATTAAAAACTCTAAAAACCCTTAAAACCCCTAAAAATGTTAAAAATCTCTAAAAATCCTTAAAACCCCTAAGAAACTCTAATAACCCTAAAAACCCAAAAGACCCAAAAAAACCCTAAGAACACTACAAACATATGAAAAACCCTCAAAATACCTAAAATCCCTAAAATCCCTAAAAAAATATAGAAATCCTAAAAAACACATAAAAATCCATGAAAATGTAAAAAACCCAAAAAACACAAAACCCCCCCTTAAAGCCATAAAAACCCTAAAATGTTAAAAACCATTAAAACTCTAAAAACCGATAAATATTGTAAAAACCATTTAAACCCCTAAAATTGTTAAAAAAATCTAGCAACCTATAAAATCCCTAAAAACTCAAAAAAATGATAAAAACTAAAAAAGACCCTTAAAATCTTGAAAACCACTAAAAACCCTAAAACTCTGAAAAATATCATAAAAACCCTCAAAATCCCAAAATCACTAAAAACTCTAAAACCCCATTAAACCATAAAAAAATTAAGAAACTACTAAATATGCATGAAAATATAAAACCCTAAAAACCCAGAAAAACCCCTTAAAACCATAAGAAACCCTGAAATCCTTAAAAACCCTAAAATCCCATTAAAACCTTAAAAACCAAATAAAGACTCTAAAAACACTTAAAACCTACAAATACATTAAAAAACACTAAAAACCCTTAAAACCATAAAAAACTCAAAAGAAAATCTTGAAATCCCAAAAGATCCTAAAAACCATGAAAACCCCTAAAAACCCTCAAAATCTCAAAAAACCCTAAGGAGCACAAAAAACATAAAAATCCAAAAAACCCTTGAAAATCCATGAAAATGTAAAAAAACAAAAAAAAACACTAAAAACCATAAAACCCCCTAAAAAAATTTAAAAACCTTAACCCCATAAAAACCCCTAAAACCCCAAAAAACTATTAAAACCCTTAAATCCCCTAAAAATGTTCAAAAACTCTAAATAATCATTAAACCCTAAAAAACTGGAAAAAACCCCTAAAACCCCAAAAGGACCCTAGAAACATAGAAAATACCTAAAAACCCCTCAAAACAACCAAAACCCCTAAAAATCATTGAAAACCCTATAAAACCATAAAAACCATAATAATCATAAAAAATCCATAACATCCATGAAAACATAAAACCCTAAAAATCATGAAAAAAACCCTAAAAACCATAAAACCCCCTAAAAGACCATAAAAACACTTAAAACCCCATAAAACCCTAGAAAACCATAAAACTCTAAAAACCATTAAAACCCCTAAAATTTTAAAAAACTCCAAGAAACCTTCAAAACCCTAGAAAACTAAAAAAACCCCTAAAAATCCAAAAGACACAAAAAACCCTAAAAACCATAAAAATGCAAAAAAATCCTTGAAATTCCCTAAAACCATCAAAATCACTAAAACCCCAAAAAACTCATAAAAACCATTAAAATCCTAAGCCAGCCCTAAAATCCATGAAAATTTAAAAACTCTAAAACCTCTGAAAAACCCCTAAAACCATAAAAATCCCTAAAAAACATAAAAATTCCTAAAAACCGATAAAAACTCCCCAAGCAGCTAAAAACAATAAAAACCCTTAAAACCCCTTAATTTTTTAAAATACTCAAAAAAAACCTTAAACCACAAAAAAACTTGAAAAAACCCTAAAACACCAAAAAGACCCTAAAACCCCAAAAAGACTCAAAAAACTCAAAAAACCCCAAAAACAATTAAAAATCGTAAAACCCCTCAAAATATCTAAAAACCCTAAAAAACTCTAGAAACCATAAAATCCTAAAAATATCTAAAAATCAATGAAAATACTAAATGCCTAAGAACCCTGAAAACCCCTTGAAAACCATAAAAACCATTAAAAACCTTCAAACTCCTAAAAACCGAGAAAAACCTAAAAACAGTAAAAACACTAAAAACATTGAAAAACCCATGAAAACCATAAAACGCCTAAAAACGTTAAAAATCCCTAAAACCAATAAAAACCCTAAAAACTATAAAAACCCCTAAAACCGTTAAAAATTTCTAAAAAACCGTAAACTCCTAAAAACTAAAAAAAAGATAAAAACCAAAAATAAACCCTAAAAACCCTAAAAACCCAAAACCCTAGAAAAATCCCATAAAACCATCAAAATCCTAAAAAACCCCAAAAAACCTAAAATCATTTCCTAAAAACCCGTAAAAATCCATGAAAATACAAAAAACCTTAAAAAACCTGAAAACACCTAAAAACCATAATCCCCTAAAAACATTAAAAACCCTAAAAACCGGTAAAAACAATCAAAACCACACAAAAACTCTAAAAAAACTTTTAATCCTTTAAAAAAGGTTAAAAAATCTTAAAACACTAAAATTCTCAAAAAAACCCAAAAAACCCAAAAAGACCCTAAAAACCCTGAAAACCCCTAAAAACTCTAAAACACCTAAAAACCCCTAAAATCCTAAAAATCCCTAAAAACCATAAAGAACCCTAAAAACCATAAAAATCCAAAAATCCCCTAAGAATCCATGAAAACGTAAGAAACCCCAAAACCCCTAAAAAGACCCTAAAAACTATAAAAACCACTAAAAACCTTAAAACCCCATAAAAATCCTAAAAACTCTAAAAAACCTCAAAAGCCTTTAAAATGATAAAATAATATTAATAAACATAAAAACCCGAAAAAACTCCAAAAAACCCTAATAACCCAAAAGACCCTAAAACCCAAAAAGACTCTAAAAACCCAAAAAAAACCTAAAAATGCCTAAAAACCCCTAATACCGCTAAAAATCCCTAAAAACCCTAAACCCCTAGAAACCATAAAAATCCTAAAAAAACTCAAAAAATCAATGAAAATGTAAAAAACCCTATAAACCCTGAAACCCCTTGAAAGCAATAAAACCCCTAAAAACCATAAAAACCCTAAAAACCCATAAAAACCCTAAAACACACTTAAATTATAAAAACCCTTCAAACCCCTAAAAACCTTAAAAATTGTAATAAACCTTTAAAACCCTAAAAACTCAAAAAATCCCTTTTAACCCCAAAGGACCCTAAACCCCTAAAAATCTAAAAAACCCTAAAAATCCCTAAAAACCATAAAAATAACTAAAAATAATAAAAATTCTAAAAATAAGTGAACACCTAAAAAACCCCAAAAACCCCCAAAAACCGTAAAACCCCCCAAAACCCTTTAAAAACCTAAAAACCCTAAAAACTCACTAAAAACTCTAAAACCCCTTAAAACCCTTAAATATATTAAAAAACCACTAAAAACCCCTAAAAATCCCAAAAGACCCTATAAATCCTTAACAAAACCTAAAAACCCTAAAAACCCTTAAAATCCCTAATAACCTAAAGAACTCTAAAAAACAAAAAAAATCCAAAATACCCACTAAAAATCCATGAAAAGGAAAAACTTCCTAAAAACATTTGAAAACCCTAAAAAACCCTAAAATTCCCAAGAGAACCTAAAAACCCCTAAAAACCATAAAATCATAAAAAACCGGTAAAAATCCATGGAAAAGTAAAGAACTATAAAAACCCTCTAAAAGCCATAAAACCCCTAAAAACCTTAGAAAACCAATAAAAACTCTAAATACACTAAAAACTGTAAAAACCCCTTAAAATCCTCAAAAATGTTAAAAAAACTCTAAAACCCATAAAAACCCTAAAAAACTCAATAAAAACTCTAAAACCCCAAACATACCATAAAAACCCTAAATGCCTCTAAAACCCCTCAAAATTCCTAAAAATCCTAAAAACCATAAAAATCCAAATAACCCCCTAAAAATCCATGAAAATGTAAAAAAAACTAAAAACACTGAAAACCCCCTTAAAACCATAAAACTCCCTAAAACCTTAAAAACCATAAACCATAAAAACCGTAAAAAAAACTAATTTTTTTGAAAATCCTTAACCCCGAAAACATTAAAAACTCTAAAAAAAACCGTAAAACCCTATAAAAATAAGAAAAACATTAAAAACCCAGAAAAACATTAAACACCCCTCAAAAACCCAAAAAACCCTCAAAATCCATAAAACCCCTAAGAACCATAAAAATCATAAAAATCATAAAAAAAATACCTAAGAATCCATGAAAATGAAAAAAAACCCTCAAAATCCTAAAAAAAATAAAAAACAATAGAAACCTCAAAAAACATTAAAAAAAACTAAAAAACACATAAAATCCATCAAAACGTAAAAAACCAAAAAAAACATGAAAAACCCCTAAAACCCCTAAAAAACCTAAACCATAAAAAAACCCAAAAAACACATAAATTCCGTAAAAAACACTAAAAAAATCTGAAAACCCTTTAAACCCCTAAAATGTTAAAAATCTCTAAAACCCGATAAAACACTAAAAAACTTAAAAAAACCCTAAAAACCCAAATAAACCCTAAAAACACTGAAAAAATCTATAAACACTATAAACACTTGAAAAAACATAAAAACCCTCTAAATCTATAAAAATACTAAAAAACCATAAAACCCATAAAAATCCTAAAAACCCTAAAAAATCCTCGAAAATGTGAAATACCCTAAATACCTAGAAAACCATAAAACCCCTAAAAACCTTCAAAAACCAACAAAACCTATAAAACATAAAATGCCAACTAAAATCTCTAAAAACCATTTAAACCCCTAAAATGTTAAAAAAAAACTAAGAAACCTAAAAAACTCTAAAAATTAAAAAAATCATAAAATCCAAAAAGGACCCTAAAAGCCCTAAAACCCCTGAAAACCCCTGAAAACCCCTAAAAACCTATAAAAAACATAATAACCATAAAAATCATAAAAACCATAAAAATAAAAAAAACCCCTAAAAATCCAAGAAAAACTAAAAAATAAAACCAAAAAATCCCTAAAGACCCTAGAAAACCCCAAAACCCATAAAAATTCAAAAAAAAATCACCTAAAAATCCATGAAAAGGAAAAAATCTCCAAAACCCCCAAAAACCATAAAACCCCCAAGAATCCATAAAAACCCCTTAAAACACAAAATCACATTTAAAAAACACTATAAAATCTAAACCCCCTCAAAACCCCTCAAAACCCCTAAAATGTTAAAAACTCTAAAAAACCTTTAAAACACAAAAAAACACAAAAAAAATCCAAAAAACCCAAAAGACCCAAAACCCCCAAAAAACCTAAAAACCATAAAAAACCTTAAATCCATTTAAACTCTCAAAATCCCTAAAAAACCAAAAAAACAATAAAAATCCTAAAATTCCTTAAAAACCATGAAAACGTAAAAAACCATAAAAACCCAAAAAACGCATGGAAACCATCTAATCCATAAAAACCTTAAAACCCCAAAAAACCTTAAAAATCCTAGCCAACCACTAAAAAAACTAAAACCCTGAAAACCCCTAAGAACATTAAAAACTCTAAAAAACTTAAAAACCCCTAGAAACTAAAAAAGACCCTAAAAATTATTAAAAACCCTAAAAACCTTAAAAAAACCCCTAAACCCCCATAAAAACGTTACAATCCACTAAAAGATATGAAAACCCCTTCAAATACCTAAAAACATTTAAAACACTAAAACACCATAAAATTCCTAAAAAAACTCAAAACAAACCTTAGAAATCTAAAAAGGTCCTCAAAACCCTGAAACCCCCTTAAAACCCAAAAAAACCCTAAAAAACTTTTAAAATCCATAAAAATCTATGAAAATGTAAAAAACCATAAAAACAATAAAAACCACTAAAACCCATAAAAACCATTAAAACACTAAAAACCATAAAAACCCTAAAACCACTTAAAACTCTAAAAACCCTTAAAATCCCTAAAACATTCAAAAGTCTAAAAAACATTAAACCCCATAAAAATTAAAAAAAACCCAAAAACCCCAAAAGACCCTAAAACCCTTGAAAAACTATAAAACCCTTAAATCCCTAAAAAAATCCTAAAAACCCTAAAATCCAAAAAATTCCTAAAAAACACTAAAAACCCATAAAAACGTAAAAGACCCTAAAACACGAAAAAACCCCTGAAAAAACTAATCATAAAAACCCATAAAAACCTAAAAACACTTAATAACCACAAAACCCACTAACACTATAAAAAACACTTTAAACCCCTGAAAATGTTTAAAACCCTAAGAAACCTTAAAATCCCTAAAAACTAAAAAACCTCTAAAACAAAAAATGTCCTAAATCAATATAAACCGCTAAAAATTCTTTAAAAATATTAAAAAACCATCAAAATCCCTGAAAACTAAAAACCAACGAAAACCATAAACCCCTAAAACTCAAAAAACCCCAAAACCCAAAATGACTCTAGAAACCCAAAAAAGACCCTTAAAACCCTAGAAACCCCTAACATCCTTAAAAACTCTAAAAAGGCCTAAAAATCCTAAAAATCCCAAAAAACCCTAAAAACCATAAAAATATTTTAAAAAACCCCTAAAAATCCATGAAAATGTAAAAGACCCGAAAAAACCTGAACACCCCTCAAAACCATAAAATCCCAAAAAACTTTAAAAATCCCTAAAAAGCAAGAAAAAACACAAATCCCCACAAAAAACCCCCAAAACTCCTCAAAATCCAAAAAAAATCCCTAACCCCCCCCCAAAACATAAAAAACCTAAAAAGCCCTAAATTCCAAGAAAAAGTAAAAAAACCTAAAAACCCTGAAAAACCCATAAAAACCAAAAAACCCCTAAAAAACATAAAAACATGAAAAATTTATAGAAACCCTAAAAAACCACTAAAAACTATAAAACCCCTTTAAACCCCTAAGAACGTAAAAACCTCTAAAAATCTTTGAAATCCTAAAAAACTCAAAAAAACCCCTAAAATCCCAAAATGGCACTAAAAACCTTGAAAACTGGAAAAACTCCTAAAAAACCCTAAAAAACTCAAATTCCCCAAAACCCTAAAAACCAAAAAAATCCAAAAAAACCCCCTAAAAATCCATGAAAACGTAAAAAACCCAAAAAACCCTAAAACCCTAAAAACCCTAAAAACCCTTAAAACCCCAAAAAATGTTAAAAAACTATAAAAACCTTAAAAATCCTAAAATACTAAACAAACCCTAAAATCACAAAATGACCCTAAAACCCCCAAAAAGTCAAATAACCCTAAAAACCCCTAAAACCCTCAAAATCCCTAAAATCCCTAAATTCCCTAAAAACCCAAAAAACCATAAAAATCAAAACCTCCCTAAAATCAATGAAAATGTAAAAAACCCTAAAAACCCTCAAAAAACCCTAAAAGAACCCCTAAAAACCATAAAGACCCCCATTAGCCTTAAAAACTAATAAAAACCATAAAAACTCATTAAAAACACTAAAAATCCATATAACACCTAAAAACATAAAATAATTCAAAAAAAATTAAACCCCTAAAAAATGAAAAAATTCCTAAAAACCGAAAAAGACTCTAAAAACCTTGAAACCCCCTAAAATCCGTAAAACCCTCGGAAAAACCATAAAAATCCATGAAAACGCTAAAAACCCATAAAACCATAAATATCCAAAAAACCCAAAAAAATAATGAAATAAAAAAACCCTAAATACCTCAAAACACCCCAAAAAACATAAAAACCCCTAAAACCTTAAAAACCATAAAAACCCATAAAAACCCTAAAAATCCATAAAAACCCAAAACACACAAAAACTGTAAAAAACCATATAACCCCAAACAATTTTAAAAAACACGGAAAAAACTTCAAAACACTAAAACTCAAAAAAAACCCTAAAACCCAAATGAACCTAAAAACCATCAAAATCCCTAAAACCTTAAAAACATGAAAAACCATAAATTTTTTTAAAAACCTCTAAAATCTATGAAAACATAAAAACCTTGAAAACACCTAAAACCCATAAAAACCCTAAAAACCATAAGAAACCCTAAAATGCCATAAAACCCAAAAAACCACTAAAAATTTAAAAACACTTAAAACCCCTTAAAACATTAAGAATCTCAAGAAACATTAAAAATACTAAATAACTAAAAAATCCTAAAACCCCAAAAGACCCTAAAAACCCAAAAAACCCCAAAAAACCTTTTAAACCCTAAAAACCTAAAAACCCCTGAAAACCCTAAAAACACTCAAAATATCTAAAAAACCCTAAAAACCCCTTAAAACTATAAAAATCCTAAAAACACCCTAAAAATCCAAGAAAACCCAAAAACACCTAAAAATCTTATAAAAACCCATGAAATCCATAAAACCCCCCAAAACCGTAAAACCCCCCCAAAACCTTAAAAACCCCTAAAATCCCATAAAACCATAAAAACCCAAAAAGATACTAAAACCATAAAAAACTTTAAAACCCTAAGGAAAAACCCTAAAAACCCCCCAAATCCCTAAAAACCATAAAAATCGTAAAAATTATAAAAACCCCCTAAAAATTATGAAAACGTAAAAAACCCTAAACCCTTAAAAAACCCCTGAAAGTCAAAAAAACCCCAAAAAAATTAAAACCCATAAAACCCCATAAAAACCCTAAAAACATTAAAAAACATTAAAAAAACTAAAAACCTTAAAACCCAAAAAAAACAAAAAAAAACTAAAAACCCAAAAGAACCTTAAAACCCGAAAAACCCTACAACCCTAAAAACCCTAGAAAAATCCTAAAAACCCTCAAGACCACTAAGAATTCTAAAACCATAAGACACCTAAAAACCCATAAAAAACCTAAAACCCATAAAAACCTTAAAAACCTACAAAAATGTAAAAAAATCTAAAAAACATGAAAACCCCTTGAATACCACAAAACCGCGAAAAACCTTAAAAATGCTAAAACCCATAAAACCCTGAAAAACTACTAAGAATTATAAAAACCCTTAAAACCCCTAAAAACATTAAAAAACTCTGAACAACCTTTAAAACCCTAAAAAAATCCAAAGAACCCTAAAAACCTAAAAAGGCCTAAAAAACTTGAAAACCCCAAAAAAACTCTTAAAAACCCATAAAACCCCTCAAATTACCTAGAAACACAAAAATCCATAAAAATAATAAATATCCAAAAAACAAAAAAAAATCCATGAAACAAAAACAATTTCTAAAAACCGCTGAAAACCATAAAAACCTCTAAAAACCTTTAAAAACCCTAAAACCCAATAAAAATACTTAAAACCCTAAAAAAATGTTAAAAAATATAAAAAAACGTAAAAATCCTAAAATACTCAAAAAAACCCCTAAAACCCCAAAAAATCCCTAAAAATGCTAAAACCCTAAAAACCATAAAAATCCAAAAATCCCTAAAATCCATGAAAATGTAAAACATCCTAAAAACTATGAAAACCCTCATAAAATTATAAAGACCCCAAAAACATTAAAAAACCCTAAAAACGCATAAGATCACTAAAAACCCATGAAATCTCAAAAAAAAAATCATAAAACCACTAAAAACATAAAAAAACTCTAAAAATATTAAAAGCCTAAAAAAACAAAAAAAACCCCTAAAAACCCCCAAAAAAACCTTGAAAACCCCTAAAAATCCTAAAACCCTTGAAAAAACTCAAAAACCCTAAAATCCCTAAAAACCCTTAAAACCATAAAATCCTAAAACCCCCTAAAATTTATGAAAACATAAAAACCCCTAAAACCCTGAAAAACCCCTAAAAAACCTAAAACCCAAAAACATAAAACACCCTAAAAGCCTTTAAAAACCATAAAAACTCAAAAAACACTAAAACTTCTAATAACTCAAAAAACCCTTAAAACCTATAAAAACGTTAAAAAACTCTAAATACCTTATAAAACCTGAAAACCTATAAACACTCTAAAGACCCTAAAAGAACCTAAAAACCATGAAAATCCTTAAAACCCCTAAAACACCATGAAAAAGAAAAAAACCCCTCAAAATACCAAAAACCCAAAAACCCTAAAAACCATATAAATCCTAAAAAAACCCTAAAAATCGATGAAAACATAAAAAACCATAAAAACCATAAAAACCATAAAACCTCTAAAAACTTTAAAAAACCACAAAAATGCATAAAAAACTTAATACCCACAAAAAACTCAAAAAACCCTTCAAAACCCTAAAAATGTAAAAAGATACTAAAAAACCTTAAAAACACTAAAAAACACAAAATGAAACCCTAAAAATCAAAAATAACCGAAAAGCACCCTAAAAACCCTAAAAATCCTAAAAACCCCTAAAAATAATAAAAACATAAAAATCCCTAAAAATCCAAGAAAACGTAAAAAACTTAGAAAACTATAAAAAACAATAAAAACAATAAAAAATATAAAAACCCCTAAAAACCCTAAAACCCCACTAAGAACTCTAAAAACCCTTAAAATCATAAAAATGTTAAAAAAATATAAAAAATCTAAAACCATAGAAAACTAAAAAATCTCTAAAACCCCTAAAAGACCCTAAAAACCCTAAAATCCCTAAAAACCATAAAAATATTAAAACCCCTCTAATAATCTGTGAAAATGTAAAAAGCATAAAAACCCTAAAAACCTTGGAAAACCATAAAAACCCCTAAAAACCCTAAAAACCACTAAAAAATCTAAAAAACCTTAAATCCCCCAAAAATATAAAAAAACTATAAAAACCATAAAAACCCCTAAAATCCATCCCAGTTCTCAGGATCGGTGTGCTCTGGTAGTGCTCTCTAGTCTCCAAACAGTGGTGGTTTCTGTTCTTCGATGACTTTATCTTCCCCGAGCGTTGCAGATTTTGGCTTTGGATGAGTCTTCAATCCATTTTTTGCATGTCCGGGCTTCGAGGGCTATAGAGGTTTCGCGGTCTTCAGATCTTTCCAATCTGGACTGTGATGAAACCGACGACTCCTTGGAGGCCAGGAACCCATTTGTATTTTAGCCATTTGGGGTTGACTGTTCAGATCTAGGGCTTCCACAGACAGGTCAGCAGGGTCAAGGGCTTCTACAGTAGAGAATGTTGTTCCAGCGTCGCAGGTTCTGGTCTCAACGGCGGTCTGTCTTCTACTCCGGGTTACTACTTCATTGTTCGTTTTCCTCTTTGATGGCGCTTCAAATTTGGATGGTGAATTTCATCAGGAGTGGTGATGACTCAGACTTTGTGTTCTTTTCTTTTCTTCGGTCTGCAAAGAAGATCTATGTTCGTTCCTTAGCTTAGTCTCTGATTCATGTTGTTGATCCTAGTTTGTTTGTGTTCTGTAGTGATCTTGTGTTGGTATATGATTTCCTGCAGTGCCAAAGCGGTCTATTTGGTCCTGCGTATCATGCTAAAGGGTTTTTTTGGTTCCTTTTTCTATTACGGATCTGCTATACTAGTGGACGATTTGGCTATAAGTTGATGATGGTGTTGTTTGCTGGTTCTAATATGAGGTGTTGTGTGCTGGTGGTGCTTTGCAATCTCTGGATTGCCGGAAAGGCTGTTTGGGCTGCGGATTGCCTCTTGTCCTGAATGTCGGTTGCTCTATTCCCCTGTCTGTTCTATTGGGTGCGATATGCTAGAATTTTGGTTGTTATTTTGATGAGATGTGATGAAGATGATGCTCTTATTTCTGGTGATGGTGGTTCTGTACTGATGGAGATGGACCTGCCTGGTGTGGTGGTGCTGCTGGAGGTGGGTACTGGTGATTCCGGGGTTGCTGATGGATTGATTATGAATCGGGGTGGCTGCTGATGTTGTCTTGATTTTGGGTGCTGTGGATGTGTTCTTGGTGGTGGGTGTGAAGAGAGATGTTGGTATTTCGTGCTGGTTGCTGCTTTGCCATGAGGTGGTGAAGGTGAGACTTATGACTTTGATCCTAGTGGCTCTGTGATGCTGGAGGTGGATGTGATTGGCAAGGGAGTGATGGTTGATGAAAATGGTTCTACGAGATGTTGGTTTCTTTTTGGTTGGGAGATGCTGGTGGAGATGCTTTTGTTTTTCTTCTTTTTCTGTCTTTGTGTACCTTTTGGTTTTTTGGGGACTTTTGGGTTTTGTGGGGGCGTTTAGGGTTTTTGGGTGTGGGTTGATTGACCCTGCCCCTCCCTTGTCTACAATGTCTTTTTTTCTAATAAACATTGGGGGGATAGGAATTTCCTAGCCTCAAACCTCTTCTTCCCAAAAAACCATTAAAACCATAAAAACCCATGAAGACCCTAAAAATGTTAAAAACCCTAAAAAACTAAAACAAAACCCTAAAAACCCCAAAAGTCCCTAAAAACCCTAAAACCCCTAAAAACCATTGAAAACCCCTAAAGACCCTCAAAATCCCTAAAAACCCTAAAAACCATAAAAATCCTAAAACCTCGTAAAGATCCATGAAAATGTAAAAATACTTAAAATCCATGACTGACCCCTGAAAACCATCAAAACCCTAAAAACATTAAAAACCCTAAAAACCCAAAAAAACCTAAAAATGACTAAAAACTCTAAAACCCCCTACAAACATTTAAAAACTCATAAAACTCATAAAACCCCTAAAAACTGTAAAAAGAATAAAAATCTTAAAAAAATCCCTAAAAATCCATCAAAATGTAAAAAATCATAAAATCCTTGAAAATCCCATGAAAACCATAAGAACCCCTAAAAACCTAAAAAACCCACAAAAACACGAAAAACTACCAAAGCCTCTAAAACCCCTTAAAATCCCAAAAAATGTTAAAAAACTATCAAAACCTTAAAAACACAAAAACTCAAAAAAAACCCTAAAACCCACAAAAGACCTTTAAACCCTAAAAATCCTTGAAAATCCCTAAAATCCCTAAAATACATAAAAATCATAAAAATCCTAAGATACATCTAAAAATCAATGAAAACGTAAAAAACCATAAAACCCTAAAACTCCCTGAAAACCATAAAATCCCCTAAAAATGATAAAAACATAAAAAACCCCTAAAAACCATAAAAATCCTAAAAACCCTCTAAAACTCCATGAAAACATAAAAACCATAAAAACCATAAAACCCCTAAAAACCATAAAACCCTAAAAACCCATAAAACCCCTAAAGATATCTAAAAATATGAAAAAACTCTAAAAAACCATAAAACCCCTAATAATCAAAAATACATAAAAAACCAAAAAAATAATAGAAACCATAAAAAACGATAAAAATCCATGAAAACGTAAAAAACATTTAAAGCCCTAAAGAACCCCTAGAGACTCTAAAAACCCTTAAAACCCCTAAAACTGTTAAAAAACTCTAAAAACCTTAAAAACCCAAAAAACTCAAAAACACCCTAAAAACCCCAAAAAACCCTAAAAACCCCTGACACCATAAAAACCCTCCAAATATCTAAAAACCCTAAAACACCCTAAAAACCACAAAAACACTAAAAACCCTCTAAAAATCCATGAAAACATAAAATTCATAAAAAACCTGAAAACCCATAAAACCCGCTAAAAACCTTAAAACCCTATAAACCCATAAAAACTCTAACAAACCACTAAAAACTCTAAAAACCTTTAAAACTAGTAAAAATGTTAAAAAAATATAAAAAACCTTAAAATCCATAATAACACCAATGACCCTAAAAACCCTGAAAAACTCAAAAAACACTAACACCCTTAAAAACCATAAACCCTTAAATCCCCCAAAACTCTAAAAACCCATAAAAACAATAAAAATCCTAAAAACCACCCTAAAAATCAATGTAAATGTAAAAAACCCTAAAAATCATGAAAACCATAAAAAACCTAAAAAAATAAAAAAAAATTAAAAACCCATAGAAACCCTAAAAAACAACTAAAATCTCTAAAAACAATTAAAATCCCAAAAAACATTAAAAACTATAAAAAACAAGAAAACCCCTTAAAAACACTAAAAAACCCTAAACCCCCTCAAAAGAGATTAAAAACCATGATAACCCCTAACCCCCTCCCCCCAAACCCCTCAAAATCCCTAAAACCCCAAAAAACCTAAAAACATTAAAAATCCTAAAAACCCTTAAAAATATATAAAAACATAAAAAACCCTAAAACCCCGAAAACCCCGAAAACCCCCTGAAAAGCATAAAAACCCACAAAATCTTAAAAACTAAAAAAAACCCAAAAAACCACTAAAAACTCTAAAAACCCTTAAAAACCCTAAAAACATAAAAAACTCTAACAAACCAAAAAAACCCTAAAAACTAAAAAAACTGTAAAAATTCAGAAGGCCACTAAAACATTAAGAAACCCTGGAAACCATAAAAACCTGGAAAGAACCTAAAACCCCTCAAAATTAGTAAAAAACCAAAAAAACATAAATACCATAAAAATCCTAAAAAAAACCCTACAAATCCAGGAAAACATAAAAAACCCTAAAAACCCATAAAACACTTTAGAACCATAAAACCCTTAAAAACCATAAAAAATCATAAAACCACTAAAAATGATTAAAAAAACTCTAAAAACCCATAAAAACCCTAAAAACACCCCCCCAAAAAAACCCAAGACCCTAAAACCCTAAAAACC
Source organism: Viscum album (assembly GCA_963277665.1). NCBI lineage: Eukaryota > Viridiplantae > Streptophyta > Magnoliopsida > Santalales > Viscaceae > Viscum > Viscum album. The sequence goes on along the minus strand of OY728141.1, from coordinate 1,882,648,634 downwards.
CCTAAAAACCTTAAAATCCTCTAAAAAGCCCTAAAACCCTCAAATCCTCTAAAACACTAAAAACACTAAAAAATATAAAATACCTAAAAACGCTTAAAATCAATGAAAATGTAAAAATTCCTGAAAACCTGAAATACCCCCCAAACCCATATAAAACCCTAAAATCCCTAAAATCCCTAGAAACCCAATAAAAATTCAAAAATCCCCTAAAACCCCTAAAAATGATTAAAAACTATAAAACCCCTTTAAGACCCTAAAAACAAAAAAATCTCGAAAAACAAAAAAATCCTAAAAACCCTTTAAAACCCTAAAAACCCCTAAAAACCCCAAAAAACACTAAAAATTGTCATAATCCCTAAAAACCCATCAAAAAAATAAAAATTAACTAAAAACTATAAAAACCCTTAAAACCCATAAAAATGTTAAAAAACTCAAAAAACCCTTCAAAACCCTAAAAAATAAATAAACCCTAAAAAACCAAAAAGACATTTAAAATCTTGAAAACCCCTAAATCCCCTAAAAGCGATTGAAAACCCATAAAATCCATCAAAATCCTGAAAAACCTCAAAAACCCTAGAAACCAAAAAAAGCCCTATAAAATCTCTAAAAATCCGTCCAAACATAAAAAACCCTAAAAATCCCTGAAATCCAAAAAAACGCTAAAAATCTTAAAAACCAATAAAACCCCTAAAAACCCGTAAAAACCTTAAAACCCCACTAAACACTCTAAAAACCATAAAATCCTTAAAAAACACAAAAAATCCTAAAAACCCAAAAGACACTAAAAACCCTAGAAATCCCCTAAAACCCCTAAAAATCCCTAAATACCCTAAAACCCCTAAAAACATAAAACCACTCTAAAAATCAATGAAAATGAAAAAAAACTTGAAAAATCACTCAAAACTATAAAAATCACAAAAAACCTTAAAAAACCCAAAAAACCCATAAAATAATAAAACCACTGAAAACTATGAAAACCTATTAAACCCCTAAAAACATTAAAAAAAATCAAAAAAAAACCTTAAAACCCTAAAAAACTCAGAAACCCCCCAAAACCCAAAAAACCCCTAAAACCAAAAAAACCCCTAAAACCCCATAAAAACATCTAAGAAACTCTAAAACCCCACAAAATTCCCTAAAAACCCTAAAAACATAAATTTTTTTAAAAAACCTAAAATCCATGAAAATATAAAAACCCTAAAATCCTTGAAATCCCCTAAAAAACATAAAAAACTTGAAATCCATAAAAACCAACGAAACCCTTAAAAATCACTAAAAACCTTTTAAACCCCTAAAAATGTTAAAAAACTCTAGAAACCTTATAACCCCTAGAAAATTCAAAACAAAACCCTAAAAACCAAAAGACCCTAAAAACCATGAAAACCCCCAAAACCTTTGAAAACCCCTAAAAAACCCCTCAAAATCCCTAAATCCCCTAAAAACCCTAACTACTGTAAAAATCCTAAAAACCCATAGAAATCTATGAAAATGAAAAAAAACCCTAAAAATTCATAAAAACGCTAAAACCCCACTAGAATCTTTAAAAAGCCTTAAAAATAAAAAAACATTAAAAAATCTAAAAAACTTAAAAGCCATAAAAAATGAAAAAAAACCCCTAAAAATGCAAAAGTACCTAAAAACCATGAAACCCCTAAAAACCCTAAAATCCCCCAAAACCCCTCATATTCCCAAAAAACCCTAAAAATCTTTAAAACGTAAAAAAGTTTCAAAACCCAAAACCATGAAAATGTAAAAAACCAAAAAACCCTGAAAACCCCTTCAAAACAAAAAAAAACACCTAAAACCCTAAAAACCCATAAAACCATAAACCCCCTAAAAAGACACTAAAAAATATAAAAAAAATCTTAAAACCCTAAAAATGTTAGAAATTCCAAAAAAAAACTTAAATACCCTAAAACACTCAAAAAAATACCATAGAAACCCAAAATAACCCTAAAAACTCTGAAAATCCCTAAAAACCCTAAAACACATTGAAAACCCATAAAACCGCACAAAATATCAAATAACTATAAAAAACTCTAAAAATCCTAAAAATCCTAAAATCACCTAAAAATACATGAAACATAAAAAACACTAAAAACTCTAAAAACCCCTAGAAAACCATAAACCCCTAAAAAGCTTAAAAACCCCTAATAATCTATAAGAACCTAAAACCACTAAAAAATATAAAAACACATTAAACCCCTAAAAACAATAAAAAAACTAAAAACCTTAAAAAACCAAAGAAACTCGAAATACCCTAAAACCCAAAACAAACAAAAAAACTTTGAAAACCCCTAAAAACCCTAAAAACCTTAAAACCCCTAAAAACCCTCAAAATTACTAAAACCCCCCCAAATCCCTAAAAATAATAAAAATATTAAAAACCCATAAAAATCTATGAAAACATAAAAAATTGTAAAAACCCAGAAAAACCCCTCAAAACCATAAAATTCTTTAAAAACCTTAAAAACCCAAAAAATAGTAAGAATGGTAAAAACTAAGTAAAAACTCTAAAATCACTTAAAACCCCTAAAAGGATAAAGACTCTATAAACCTTAATTCCCTAAAAACTCAAAAAAACCAAAAAAACATAAATACCCTAAAAACCCTAACAATTCGTAAAAATTTTAAAAACCCCTAAATCCCCTAAAAACCTAAGATAAGAAAAACCCTTAGGAGGATGCCGTCACTCTCTCCGGGTCTCTCCCGCTCGACATGGAGATCTCCAAGGTTCCCTCTCGGAACCCTTCTCTCCGGCTTTGTGGATCGCTTCAGACCAAGCTTTGTGATGCAGATAGAGTTCAGAGGCTTTCTTCCCTGGTGAGATGGTGGAAGACGAGGCGGATTCTTATTGGCAGAGGGATATGGTGGGTTGTGGCTGGGAAAGGCGATGACGGTTTGGTCTGGTTTAGAGTAGATCTGGTAAATCTGGACCTTCCTATTCCTCAGACGCGGTCTCTATTGCTCTGTGGTGGTGGCATTGATGGTTTCCTGGTGGTTTGGGTAAAGTCTGCAAGGTCGACGTCGAAGTATACCTTGGATCCAGATCTGAAATTCCAATGTATTTTCGTTGTCTTGCTGCTTTGCTACTTGGTTTCATCCCTGATGGCACTCCGATTCTGGTACGTTGCCTCCCCCAAGGTTTGGATTCTTCTTTTTTCTGGTGCACTGGTGCCTTGTGTTTTCCAGTGGATACAGCTTGGTGGGATTTTGCTTGTTCTGCAACTACGGTTTGTTCTGCTTGTGGAATGGCTTGATGGCTGGGCATGCCCATTGGTTTGGGGTCTGCTCAAGTCTCTGGTTATGATGGTTCTAGTTTTATCGATGCTTTTGTTATTGTTGGGGATTTCGATGTGTATTGGTGCGAGAGTTAGGGTGCTTGGCGTTGCTGTTTTGCGTGGTGCGGAAGGAGAGTTTGTTTTCCGGAACTGGCGATGTTGGCTACTGCTTGCTGCAGGGCAAGGGCGTTATAAAGCTACTGGTTTTAGGTTTGGTGCTGGTTGTTCTATGTTGATGTCAATGGATCTTCTTGGTGTGAAGGTGCTGGTTTCTATTTCTTGTGAGATTGGATGCTGGTTGTTGTTTGGTGGTGAGCCGCTGAATGTTGGTGAAGGTGAGGCTTGTGAATTTGATGCTGGTGGTTCAGTGGTGTTGGATGCTGGTGGTTCTGTGCTGCTGGATGCCAGTGGTTCTGGATGCTGGATACTACTGGGATAGGAGATGCTGAAGGTGATTTGTTTACATTATTGCTGGTTGCTGATTGGTTGGGAGATGCTGATGGATGTTGGTTGATGCTGGTGATGATGATGGTTGCTACTTGGTGTGGTGTGTTTTCTGTTTGGGTTGGTTTTTCTTCTTTTCTTTTTTGATTTTTCTTTTTTTTTTGCGTGGTTTGTAAGGGGTTTTTTGGGTGTGGGTCGTTTGACCCCACCACTCCCTTGTCTGTTGGGTCTCTTTTTTTCTTTCTAATAAATTTTGGGGGGCCGGGAATAGCCCGACCGTCGCATCATCCTTGCCCTTAAAAACCTAAAAACTCTCAAAATACCTTAAACCCCTAAAACCATGAAAATCTTTAAAAAATCATAAAATCCATGAAAACATAAAGAACCATAAAAAAATAAAAAACAATTCTTAAAACCATAAAGCCCCTAAAATATTAAAGCACCAATAGAAACCCTAAAACACTAAAATCACCATAAAACCCTAAAAACCCACTAAAAACTCTAAAAACCCTTTAAAGCCCTAAAAACGTTAAAAAACTCTAAAACCAATAGAAATCCTAGAAAACTAAAAAGTCCCTAAAAACACAAAAAGTCCCTAAAAATCATCAAAAACTCTAAAAACACTTTAAATTCCTCAAAACACTAAAAATTATAAAACCATAAAATCCCTAAAACCCCCTAAAAAATCTATGAAAATGTAAAAAACCCTAAAAACCTGAAAAGACCTTGAAAACCTCTAAAAACCTTAAAAACCCCTAAAAATCATAAAAACCTTAAAAACCCACTAAAAACTCTAAATACCATTTAAACTCCTAAAAATGTAATATAACTCTAAAACCCATTAAAAACGCAAAAAAACCCCAAAAAACCAAAAAAAATCACTAAAACCCCAAAAATCCATACAAATGTAAAAACCCAAAAAACCATGAAAAACCCATCAAAACCCCGAAACCCCTAAAACCCTTACAAAACTCTAAAAACCCATAAAAACCCTAAATATGTTAAAAATCTATAAAAAACCCAAAACCCTAAAAACACAAAAAACCCCTAAAAACCCCTAAAAACCAAAAAAAGATCCAAAAATCCCTAAAAACCCTCAATATTCCTAAAAACCCAATAAAACTCTAAAAACCATGAAAATCTTAAAAGACCCATAAAAATCCATGAAAACGTAAAAAACCCTAAAACCCTAAAAAACCCACAAAAACCATAAAACCCCTAATAACCTTAAAAAATCCTAAAAGCCGATAAAAACCCTAAAAACCAATAAAACTCTAAAAACCTGGAAAAATGTTAAAAAATCTAAATAACCTTAAAAACCCTAAAAACCAAAAAGACCCAAAACATTGAAAAAATCTAAAACCCATGAAAATCCCTAAAACCCCTCAAAATTCACAAAAACCCTAAACAACTATAAAAACTGTAAAAATATGAAAAACCACTAAAAATCCAGGAAAACATAAGAAACCCTAAAAACACTGAAAAACCCTTGAAAACAAAAAAACCCCTAAAACCTTAAAAACCATAAAACACGTAAAAACCCTAAAAACCCACTAAAAACACTAAAAACCCATCAAACCCCAAAAAACGTTAAAATTTTTAAAAACCCTTAAAAACTCAAAAAAAAACACTTAAACCCCAAAAGACCCAAAAACCCCTAGAAGCCCCTAAAAACCCTGAAAACCACTGAAAACCCCTAAAACCCTCAAAATCCACAAATACACTACAAACCCTAAAAACCATAAAAATCCTAAAAACCCCTAAAAATCCATGAATATTTAAAAACCCCTAAAAACCCTAAAACACCCTAAAAACAATAAAAACTCTAAAACCTTTAAAAACCCTACAAACTCATAAATACCCTAAAGCCACTAAAAACTCTAAAAAATCTGTGAATCACTAAAAATTTTAAAAAAACTCTAAAAAACCTTAAAAACCCTAAAAACGTGAAAAACCCCTAAAAACCCTCAAAGACCCTAAAAACCTTAAAACCCCTGAAAAATTCTAAATCCCTCAAAAATCCCAAAAATACCTAAAAAAACTAAAAATCATAAAATTCTAACAAACTTCTAAAAATCCATAACAATGTAAAAACCCTTAAAAACTTAAAAACCCCTAAAAACCATAAAAACACACCAAAACCATAAAACCCCACAAAACCCTAACAACAACTAAAAACTCAAAAAATACTTAAACTAAAAAAATGTTAACAAACTCTAAAAAACTTTTAAAACCCTAAAAAACTTAAATAAACCAAAAACCCTGATAACCCTCAAAATCCATAAGACCCTTAAAACTCTAAAAACCATAAAAGTCCTAAAAACCCCTAAAAATCCAAGCAAACATAAAAAACCAAAAAACCAATGAGAACCTTAAAAACACCTAAAAACCTTTAAATACCCTAAAAACTTAACAGAACCCTAAAACCCACTGAAAACTCTAAAAACCCATAAAAACTAAAAAAATCCTAATAATAAAAAAGACCCTAAAACCCCTGAAAAACCCTAAAATCCCCCAAATCACTGAAACCCCAGAAAACAATAAAAAGCCTAAAAACCCATGAAATCATAACAAACCCTAAAAACATGAATGATCCCTGAAAACCAAAAAATCCCTAAAAACCTTAAAAAATCTGAAAAACTCAAAAAACCCAAAAAACCTTTAAAAACAATCAAAACCCTTAAAACCCCTAAAAACATTAAAAACTCTAATAACATTAAAAACACTAAAAACCAAAAAAACCAAAGAACCCAAAAGACCATAAAATCTCTAAAAACCTGAAAACCCTTGAAAAACATTAAACACCCACAAAATCCCAAAAAACCATAAAAACCCTAAAAACAATAAAAACTCTAAAAATCCAAAAAATCAATGAAAAAAACTCTAAAACCCTGAAAACCACGAAAAACCCCTAAAAACCTTAAAAACATTAAAAACCAATAAAATCCAAAAAACTCTAAAAACCCTTACAACCCCTATAAATGTTAAAAATTATAAAAAGCTTTAAACCAGTAAAAAACTGAAAAAAACCATAAAAACCCAGAAATACCATAAAAACCATAAAAACCATAAAAACCATAAAACCCCCTAAAAATCCATGAAAATGAAAAAAACCACAAAAAACCCTGAAGAACCCCCAAAAACTATAAAAAGCCTAAAAATCCCTAAAAATCTATGAAAATATAGAAATATCTAAAAACACTCAAAACCATAACCCCTAAAAACCGTCAAAACAATTACCCCTAAAAAAATAAAAACTCTAAAAACCATAAAAACCAATAAAAATTCTAAAAAACCTTAAAACCTCTAAAAATGTTAAAAAAATATAAAAATGTAAAAAACCCTAAAAATTCAAAAAAACACTGAAATCCCAAAAATACATTAAAAACACTAAAACCCCCCTAACACCCTAAAAATCATAAAATCCCTAAAAATCCCCTAAAAACTCCTAAAAACGTAGAAAACCCTAAAAACCCTGAAAACCGTAAAAACCCCGAGAAACGTAAAAAATAATAAAAACCTATAAAACCCCTAAAACCCACTAAAAATCAAAAAACCCTAAAACCCTTAAAAATGTTAAAAAAACTCTAAAAACCTTAAAACCCATAAAAAATTCAAAAAAAAACTCAAAAACCCTCAAAAGACACTAAAAACCCCTAAAAACATATAAACCCTAAAAACCCACTAAAAACTCAAAAAACCCATAAACCCTAAAATGTTTAAAAACACTAAAAAACCATAAAAACCATAAAAATCTAAAAAAACCCAAAAAACACGAAAACATAAAAAATCTTAATTGACATCAAAAAAACCATGAAAACCATAAAAAAAACCCTAAAAAACTTAAAAAACTTATTAACCCATAAAATACCTAAAAACCCACAAAAAACTCTAAAACCTTTTAAAACGATAAAAAAACTCAAAAACTCTAAAAATCCTTAAAACCAATAAAAAAACTCAAAAAACCACTAAAAACCCAAAAGACCCTAAAAACCCTGGAAAACCCTAAAACCTATGAAAACCCTGAAAAGTCCATTAAAATCCAATAAACCCCTAAAAACCATAAAAATCCTACACCCCCCTAAAAATCCACGAAAAATTAAAAAACCCTAAAAACTCCTAAAAACCATTTAACCCCTATAAACCCTACAAACCATAAAACGTAAAAACCCATAAAAATCCTTAAAAACCACTAAAAACTCTAAAACCCCCATTAAACTCTTAAAAACATTAAAAATCTCTAAAACCCCTTTAAAAAACTAAAACAATCAAAAAAACCCCTAAAAACCCAAAATACCCTAAAAACCATGAAATACCCTAAAAACCCTAACAACCCCTGAAAAACTGTAATCCCTCAAAATCCTAAAACCCCTAAAACCCATGAAAACCATAAAAATCTTAAAACCCCCTAAAAATACACAAAAACATAAAAACCCTTAAAAACCCCTGAAAACCATAAAAACTACTAAAACCCTTTAAAACACCTAAAAATCCAAAACCCCCCTAAAACCCACTAAAACTCTAAAAACCCTTTAAACCACTAAAACGTTTAAAACTGTAAAAAACCTTAAAAACCATAAAAACCCTCAAAAAATCAAATCAACACCAGAAATCAAAAAACACCATAGAAACACTGAAAGGCCCTAAAACCCCTGAAAAGACCTAAAACCCCTCTTAATTTTAAAAAAACCCCAAAAACCATAAAAACCCTAAAAATCCCTAAAAATTCATAAAAATGTAAAAAACCCATAAAAACCGTAAAACCTAAAGAAAACTCTAAAAACCATTAAAAACCCTAAAAACTCAATACCACCCCTAAAACCCAAAAAGATCCTAAAAACCATGAAAAAACTTAAAAACTCCGACCCCCTGAAAAACCCTAAAAACCCTCAAAATCCATAAAAATCCTAAAAATCATAAAAACCATAAAAATCCTAAAAAACCCTAAAAATTAATGATAACATAAAAAACCCTAAAACCCCTAAAAAACCCTTGAAACCATAAAACCCCCAAATCCATAAAAATCCTAAAAACCCATGAAGGCCCTAAAAATGGTAAAAAACCTAAAAACCATAAAAATCATAAACCCCCTTAAAAACCCATGAAAATGTAAAAATCCTTAAAATCCATGATTGACCCCTGAAAACCATCAAAACCCGTAAAAAAAATTAAATACCTTAAAAACCCTTAAAAACCTAAAATATGACTAAAAACTCTAAAACCCCCTAAAAACATTTAAAAACTCTGAAAACCCTTAAAACCCCTAAAACCCCTAAAAAGAATAAAAATACTAAAAAATCCCTAAAAATCCATCAAAACGTAAAATATCCAAAAAACCTTGAAAATCCCCTGAAAATGTAACAGTGCTCGTTTTTCCCTCTCCCGGTGGAGCTTTGACATGCATCTGAACCGTGAATCACTGATGGTGGCATCTTGAGTTAGATTTCCTAAACTTCCCCTTCCCTTTCAGAATTTCTCCATCATCCTCATGTTGGGAAACCAGGTGGGAAGGTTCTTATGTGTTGACAGTAGAATGAGGGCCATCTATCACCCTGTAGCCCTAAGGGCCTTTATTGAGTTTGATGCATCGAAAGATCCGGTTGAATTTGTTTGGATTTCTATTGGCGAGGAGCTACAGTGGAAGCAACCTGTGATTTTTGAGTCGTGGACTAATTTTTTCCTCTCCTGTTGGCAACTAGGAAATAGTGATCGGCCTTATAGGTGCGACAATAGGAATTGTGGTGCTTTGAAGCAAGTTCATGAGGTGGATGGTGGAGAGAGGTAGGAGCGGGGTGAGGCGCAGGAGTCTATGCACACGGTTCCTCATCTCTTGAAGGTGGTTCAGGTTGTGTCTCGTGATGAGGGTCAGGCTCGGGTGGGGGGGCATGCTAAGGAGGTTGCGACGACTATTCCAAGTGGGAATGAAAGGAGTGGTGCTGAGCGGGTGGAGACTTCTTTTGGTCCTGGTTCTGGATCACTGGGCCATAATATTGTGTGGGATGATCTTTTAGTGGAGCTAGGGGTCATGGGTCTGCAATAAGTGATCATGGTTTTGGGAGGCTGGTCGTTCAGCGCCAGCCAGAGCCAAAGGTGAGTGATATCTTCAAGGGACTTAGGAGAGACTTGTAGCTTTTAGATGCCAAAAGTTCTGAAAACTGGGAGGGTTCTATTGGAAGGATGCATATCTCCTCTGATAACACAATGGTGAGGAGGTTGGAAGCCTTTCTAACCTTCAATAATTTTCAAGGACTGGATACTGAGGAGGAGGTACAAGGTCTCCACTTGCTAAATCAGGGAGTGCGAGGCCTTCTACTCAGGGCAGTGGGGTGAAGGTTGTTGATGCTAGGAATGACAGAGGGAGTTTGGATCAGCAGTTAGGATCTTCGGGCTAGGTCAGAGGGAATTCATTCTTGGTGTCTCATGAAGTAACTCGATCTGCTGGTGAGACGGAGGTGGTTGTTGCTACACCTAGAGACGTTGCTGAGCAGAGGGTGCTGGAAGAACATGAAGATGTCTTCCCTAGGGTGGTTCTTAGGGGGACTACTGGAGGTGACTATCAAGTGTTTGAGTATGAGAAGTCGGAGGAGCAGGGTAAAATGGACAAGTTGGAGGAGGCGGCTGAACTAGAGGGACCGTTGGCGACTAGGATGGCATGCAGGCAGGGGGAGAGATCTGAGAAGGGGGATGATCCCAAGCAGGGGGATTCCGTCGCCCAGGAGAAGGTGATGGGGCCAGTCCTAGAAGCACATGAGGAGACTCTTGTTGACAGGACTGGCTGTATGGGTTTGATTGAGTTGCAGGGGGATGAAAGCAAGTAGAATAGGGAGGTGGGACAATTGCAGTTGGCCCTGGCTGGTGTGGTGCCCCCTCCCTGTCTTGTTGTGGAGGATCCTACACTGGTGGTTCCTAGCATGCCCTAGGGTGGGATCCTTTTCTCCCTTAATCAGGAAGCCACCTTCATCCCTGACCAATATTATTTCCAGGAGGATCGTAGAAGGATGAATCATAATATGAATATGATCATCAAAGAGAGGGCCTTGCTCAAGGTGGTCATGCAATATGGGAAGGGAAACGAACCTAAAGGTGTCTCAAATCCCCAAAAGAGGAATCCCAGGAAGGACTATTTTACCTTACCTAATACACTTTCCATGAGAGCCTCTTGCAAATCTAAGGTGGTTTCCTCTTGCAGGGGAGGTCGTCCTGTCAAGGCACAGCTGAATTCAGAGCAGAAACGTCTCAGAGAGTATTACACTGCCTTCCTAAAGCAATATGATTCATCTGAATGGGATTCAATGGAGTCAGATTCTTCTTCTGGTTATGGTGTTGATTGGGAACCTTATGGGGATAAAGACATTGACTTATTGGATGAGAAGTGCTGAAGCTGCTGCGGTGTTTTTTCTTTTTTGAATTTTCTTTTTTTGGGGTCATTTGGGTCCTGGGTTGTAATGGTTTTTTGGGTGTGGATTGATTGACCCCGACCTCCTTATAATTTATTATGAAAAAAACCAACTAAGAACTCTAAATATGTTAAACAACTCTAAAAACCCTTTAAATCCTTAAAAATATAAAAAACACTAAAAACCCAAAAAGTCCCTAAAATATCTGAAAACTCCATTAAATCCCTAAAAAATACTAAAAACTCTAAAAACCCATGAAACACCTAAATACATAAAAAAAACTTTAAAAATCATAAAAAACCATAAAAAATAAAAAACCCTAAAAACCCAAAAGGACCCTAAAAACTCTGAAATCCCTAAAAACCTAAAAAAACCCCCCAAAAACCCTCAAAATCCCAAAATACCCTAAAAAACATAAAAATCCTAAAACCCTATAAAACTCCATGAAAACATAAAAAACCATAAAAATATTGAAAAACCCATAAAACCATAAAGCCTCTAAAAACCATAAAACCCTCAAAACCAATAAAACCTCTAAAGATCACAAAATATGGTAAAAAACTCTAAAAAACCTTAAAACCCCTAATACTCAAAAAATACCCAAAAAACAAAAAATAATAAAAACCATAAAAAACTCTAAAAATCCATGAAAATGTAAAAAACCTTAAAAACCCTAAAGAACCCCCAAAGACTCTAAAAACCCTTAAAACCCATAAACTATTAAAAAACTATAAAAACCTTAAAAACCCAAAAAAAACTCAAAACAACCCTAAAAACCCCGAAAAACCCTAAAACCCCTTAAAACCATAAAAACCCTCCAAATCACTAAAAACCCTAAAACCCCTAAAAACCAAAAAATACTAAAAAACCTCTAAAAATCCGTGAATAAATAAAAATCATCAAAAACCTGAAAAACCATAAAACCCGCTAAAAACATTAAAAACCCTATAAACCCATAAAACCCCTAACAAACCACTAAAAACTCTAAAAACCTTTAAAACCCATAAAAATTTTAAAAAACTCTAAAAAACCTTAAAATGACTAATAACCCCCAAGACCCTAAAAACGCTGAAAAACCCTAAAAGCACTAACACCGCAAAAAAACCATAAAACCATCAAATACCTAAAAACCCAAAAAAACCCATAAAAACAATAAAAATCCTAAAACCCCTACTAAAAATACATGAAAATGTGAAAAACCCTAAAAATCATGAAAACCATAAAAAACGTAAAAAACTAAAAAAATTAAAAAACCATCAAAACCCTAAAAACAACTAAAAACTCTAAAAACAATTAAAATCCCTAAAAACATTAAAAAACTCTAAAAAACATGAAACCCCCTTAAAAACTCAAAAAAACCCATACCCCCCCCCAAAGTTCCTTAAAACCCTGAAAACCCCTAGCCCCCCCCCCAAACCCCACAAAATCTACAAAACCCCAAAAAACCTAAAAACATTAAAAATCTAGAAAATCCTTAAAAATCCATGAAAACATAAAAAACTCTATAAACCCCAAAACCCACAAAATCTTAAAAACCCAAAAAACTAATAAAACACTAAAATCCCTTAAAACCCCTAAACACGTAAAAAACTCTAAAAAACCAAAAAAAACCCTAAAAAACTAAAAAAAGCGGTAAAAATTTGAAAAGGCACCTAAAACCTTAAAAAACACTAGAAACCATAAAAACATGGGAAAAACCTAAAACCCCTCAAAATTAGTAAAAACCCTAAAAAACCCAAATACCATAAAAATTCTAGAAAACCTACAAATCCATGAAAACATAAAAACCCTAAAAACCCAGAAAACACTTTAAAACCATAAAACCCCTAAAAACATTAAAATAATCATAAAACCACTTAAAACTCTAAAAACCATTTAAACCGCTAAAAATGTTAAAAAAACTCTAAAAATCCATAAAAACCCTAAAAACACTAAAACCCCAAAAAAACCCAGACCCTAAAAACCCTGAAAACCCTTTAAAACTTAAAATCCCTTGAAAATCCCTAAAAAAATCCTCAAATCCCCTAAAACCCTAAAAACACTAAAAATATAAAAAACCTAAAAAACTCTGAAAAATCAATGAAAATGTAAAAACCCTGAAAACCCTGAAAACCCCCCAAAAACCATATAAAACTCTAAAATCCCTAAAATCCCTAAAAAACCCAATAAAAACTCTAAAACCCCCCTAAAACCCTAAAAACGTTTAAAAACTCTAAAACCCCTTTAAAACCCTAAAAACCTAAAAACCCTTTAAAACCCTAAAAACCCTAAAACCCCTAAAATCCCCTAAAAATGCTAAAAATGGTCATAATCCCTAAAAACCTATAAAACCCTAAAAACCAAAAAAAATCTACAAAACCCATAAAAATCCATGAAAATGTAGAAAACCCTTTAAATTTGGAAAACCCCCTAAAATCCATAAAACCCCCCTAAAAACATTAAAAACCCTAAAAACCCATCAAAATAATAAAAATCCACTAAAAAATCTAAAAACCCTTAAAACCCATAGAAAAGTTAAAAAAACTCTAAAAAACCTTCAAAACCATAAAAAACATAAAAAACCCTAAAAAAAGACATTTAAAATTCTAAAAACCCCTAAATCCCCTAAAAGTGATTGAAAATATCATAAAATCTATCAAAATCCTGAAAAACCATTAAAACCCAAGAAACTATAAAAACCCTATAATATCTCTAAAAATCCATCAAAACATAAAAAACCCTAAAACCCCCAAAATCCATAACACCCGCTAAAAATCTTAAAACCCCCTAAAAACCCATGAAAACATTAAAACCCCACTAAAAACTCTAAAAACCTTAAAAAACCCAAAAAATCCTAAAAACCCTGAAGACCCTAAAAACCCTAGAAATCCCCTAAAAATGCTAAGAACCCCAAAATACCCTAAAATCCCTAAAAACATAAAAACCCCATAAAAATTAATGAAAATGTTAAAAACATTGAAAAATCACTCAAAAGCATACAAATCCCAAAAAACCTTAAAAAACCCAAAAAACCATAAAACCAATAAAAACTATGAAAACCCTTAAAACCCCTAAAAACATTAAAAATCTCAAAAACACCTTAAAACCCTAAAAAACTCAGAAAACCCCCCAAAATCCAAAAATCCCCTGAAACCCTAAAACCCCTAAAACCCCATAAAAACATCTAAAAAACTCTAAAACCCCACAAATTCCCTAAAAACCCTAAATACCCTTAAAGTCATAAAAAACCTAAAATCCATGAAAATATAGAAACCCCAAAATCCTTGAAATCCCCTAAAAATCATAAAAACCCTTAAAACCCAAAAAACCAATGAAACCCTTAAAAATCACTAAAAACCCTTTAAACCCCTAAAAATGTTAAAAAACTCTAGAAACCTTAGAACCCCTAGAAAATTCAAAATAAATCCCTAAAAACCAAAAGACCCTAAATCCTTGAAAACCCCCAAAACCGTTGAAAAACCCAAAAAACCCCTCAAATCCCTAAAACCCCTAAAAACCCTAAATACTGTAAAAATCCTAAAAACCCATAAAAATCTATGAAAACATAAAAAACCCTGAAAACACATAAAAACCCTAAAACCCAATAAAATCTCTAAAAAGCCTTAAAACCTGAAAAAACATTAAAAAACTTAAAAGCCCTAAAAATAAAAAAAAACCCCAAAAAACGAAAAAGACCCTAAAAACCTTGAAAACCCTAAAACCCTAAAAACCCTAAAAACCCCTCATAATCCCTAAAAACCCTAAAAAACCATAAAAACAAAAAAAATCTAAAAAACCCTTTAAATCCATGAAAATGTTAAAAACCCTAAAAACCTGAAAAACCCTTGAAAACCAAAAAAAACACCTAAAACCCTAAAAACCAAATAAAAACCCTAAAACCCCTAAAAACACACTAAAAATATAAAAAACCTAAAAACTCAAAAAATGTTAAAAATTCCAAAAAAAACTTAAATACCCTAAAAAAACTCAAAAAAATACCATAGAAACCCAAAAGACCCTAAAACCCCTTGAAAAACCATAAAACACCACAAAATATCAAATAACTCTGAAAAACTCTAAAAGCCATAAAAATCCTAAAATCTCCTAAAAATAAATGAAACATAAAAATAACTAAAAAACTTTAAAAACCCCTAGAAAACCATAAAACCTTTAAAATCCTTAAAACCCCTAATAATCCATAAAAACCTAAAAACCACTAAAAATATAAAAACAATTTAAACCCCTAAAAACATTAAAACACTAAAAAACCTTAAAACCTTGAAGGAACATAAAATACCCTAAAATACAAAACAAACATAAAAACCTTGAAAACCCCTAAAAACCCTCAAAGTCCCTAAAACCCTCCCAAATCCTGAAAAACCATAAAAATATTAAAACCCCCTAAAAATCCATGAAAACATAAAAAACCCTAAAAACCCAGAAAAATCCATGAAAATCATAAAATCATTTAAAAACCCCAAAAACCATAAGAATGCTACAAACCCAGTAAAAAATCTAAAATCCCTTAAACCCCCTAAAAAGGTTTAAAACTCTATAAACCTTAAAGTCCGAAAAACTCAAAAAAAACCTAAAAACCAAAAAAAAAAACCCAAAAAAATCCTAAATATTTTAAAAACCCCCTAAAAACCTAAAAACCCTCAAAATACATTAAATCCCTAAAAAACATAAAAATCTTTAAAAAACCCTAAAATCCATGAAAACATAAAGAACCTAACAACACTAAAAACCCTCTTAAAACCATAAACCCCTAAAACATCATAACACCATAGAAACCCTAAAACACTAAAAACACCATAAAACCCTAAAAACCCATTAAAAACTCTAAAAACCCTTTATAACTCTAAAAATGTTTAAAAAAAATCTAAAACCCATAGAAATCCTAGAAAACTCAACAATTCACTAAAAATAAAAAAAGTCTCTAAAAATCCTCAAAAACTCTAAATACACTTTAAACACCTAAAAACCCTAAAAACTCTAAAACCCTAAAAACCCTAAAAGCCCCTAAAAATCCATGAAAATGTAAAAATCCCTAAAAACCTGAAAAGGCCCTGAAAACTATAAAACCCAAAAAAACAATAAAAACCCCAAAAAATCATAAAATTCATATTTTGAAGGACACTTGCTATGAAATACATAGGGTCTATGAGGCAAATCAAATTGGTTGTGATTTTTAAATTTTAATCAAAATGCTTCCCTAAAAATCCTAAAAACTATAAAAACCCACTAAAAACTCTAAATACCCTTTAAACTCCTAAAAATATTAAATAGCTCTAAAAACCATTAAAAAACTCAAAACCCCCCTAAAACCCAAAAAACCCTAAAACCCCAAAAATCCTTTGAAAAACCCTAAAACCACTGAAAATCCGTAAAATCCCTAAAAAACCCTAAAAATCATAAAAATCCTAAAATCCCCTAAAAATTCATAAGAATGTAAAAAACCCAAAAAACCATGAAAAATCCCTGAAAACCCAAAAACCACTAAAACATTACAAAACTCTAAAAACCCATAAAAACCCCCAAAAATGTTGAAAATCTATAAAAAACATAAAAACCATAGAAACACAAAAAAACCCCTAAAAACCCAAAAAAAATCCTAAAATCCCTAATAACCCTATAAAACTTTAAAAACCATGAAAATCATAAAGAACCATAAAAATCCATGAAAACATAAAAAACCCTAAAACTCTAAAAACCCATAAAATCAATAAAACCTCTAAAACTCTAAAACCCATAAAAATGTAAAAAATTATAAAAAACCTTAAAAACCCTAAAAACTGAAAAGACCCTATTACTTTGAAAAAATCTAAAACCCATGAAAAACCATAAAACCCCTCAAAATCCATAAGAACCCTAAAAAACTCTAAAACCCATAAAAATATGAAAAACCATTAAAATCCATGAAAACATAAGAAACCCGAAAAACACTAAAAAACCCTAGAAAACAATAAAACCCCTTAAAAACCTTAAAAACTCTACAACACGTAAAAACCCTAAAAACCCACTAAAAACAATAAAAGCCCATAAATTCCTAAGAAACGTTAAAAATGTTAAAACCCCATAAAAAATAAAAAAAACTTAAAACCTAAAGACTCTAAAACCCCTAAAAACCCATAAAAACCCTGAAAACCATTGAAAAACCCTAAACCCTCAAAATCCACAAAAACCCTAAAAACCATAAAAACCATAAAATTCCAAAAAAAAACCCATAAAAATCCATGAAAATTTAAAAACCCCTAAAAACCCTAAAAACACCCTGAAACCCATAAAAACCCCTCAAAACCTTTAAAACCCCATAAAAACCCTAATGTCGGTAAAAATTCTAAAAAATATTTCAAACCCTTAAAATGTGAAAAAAAACTCTAAAAAACCTTAAAAACCCTAAAAATGTGAAAAACCCCTAAAAACCCAAAAAGGCCCTAAAAACCGAAAACCCTTGAAAATTCCTAAATCCCTCAAAAATCCCAAAAAATCCCTAAAAACACTAAAAACCATAAAATTATAAGTAACTTCTAAAAATACATAGTAATGTAAAAAACCCTAAAAACCCATAAAATACCCCAAACCCATAAAAGTTCTAAAACCCCTAATACCCAAATAACAACTAAAAACTCAAAAAATCCTTAAACCCAAAAAAATGTTAACAAACTCTAAAAAAACATTAAAACCCTAAAAAACATAAAAAAACATAAAACCCCCAAAACTCCCAAAAAACCCTCAAAACCATAATATCCCTCAAAATCCATAAGACCCTAAAAACTCTAAAAACCATAAAAGTCCTAAAACCCCCCTAAAAATCCAAGAAAACATAAAAAACCATAAAACCCTTGAGAACCATAAAAATCCTTAAAAACATTTAAAAACCCTATTAACATATAAAACCCTAAAACCCCAATGAAAATCCTAAAAACCATTAAAAACTAAAATAAAATCTAAAAATAAAAAAATCTCCTAAAAACCCAAGAAAAACACTAAAACCCTCCAAATCCCAGAAAACCATAAAAATCCAAAAAACCCATGAAAACATAAAAAACCCTAAAAACCCTGAAAGACCCCTGAAACCCTAAAAAACCCCTAGCAACCTTAAAAAATTCCAAAACCCCAAAACACCCAAAACACCTTTAAAAACACTCAAAACACTTAAAACCACTAAAAACATTAAAAACTCTAAAAATGTAAAAAAAAACCCTATAAATTCAAACAAAAACTCACTTAAAACCCAAAAAGACATTAAAACCCCTGAAACCCCCCTAAAACCATAAAATTCATAAAATTCCTAAAAATCCCCTAAAAATTCATGAAAACCTAAAAAACCCAAAAAAACTTGAAAACTGTAAAAACCCTTAAACAAATTAAAAAATAATAAAAACCTATAAAAACCCTAAAAACCTTAAAAATGTTAAAAAAAACTCTAAAAACCTTAAAAACCCTAAAAAATTCAAAAAAAACCCTGAAAACCCCAAAAGACAATAAAAACCCTAAAAGTCCCTAAAAACACATAAACCCTAAAACCCACTAAAAACTCTAAAACCCCATAAACCCTAAAACGGTAAAAAAACTCTAACAAACCATAAAACCCTTAAAATCCCATAAAAACACTAAAAATCAAAAATCCCCTAAAACCCATGAAAAACCCTACAACCCCAAAACCTCTGAAAACCCCTAAAAAACCTAAAAATCCCTAAAATCTCTAAAAACCCCTAAAAACAATAAAAATCCTAAAAAACCCAAAAAATCCAGGAAAACGTAAAGAATCCAAAAAGACATCAAAAAATCCTGGGAAGCATAAAACCCCTAAAAACCTTATTAACCCATAAAATTCCTAGAAATCCACTAAAAACTCTAAAAATCCACTAAAAACTCTAAAAATCTTTTAAACCGATAAAAATTCAAAAAACTCTAAAAATCCTTAAAATGCTAAAAAAACTCAAAAACCCCAAAAACACCCAAAAGACCCTAAAAACCCAGGAAAACCTATGAAAACCCTTCAAAGTCCCTAAAAATCCAATAATCCCCTAAAAACTATAAAAATCCTAAACCCCCCTAAAATTCCATGAAAATTTAAAAAACCCTAAACCCCCCCTAAAAACCCCTAAAAACCATAAAACCCCTACAAACCATAAAACCTAAAAACCCATAAAAATCCTAAAACTTAACTAAAAACTCTAAAACCCCTTTAAACTCCTAAAAACATTAAAAATCTCTAAAACCCCTTTCAAAAACTAAAAAACTCAAAAAACCCAAAAAGACCCTAAAAACCATAAAATACCCTAAAAACCCTAACAACCCCTGAAAAACTGTAAAACCCTCAAAATCCCTAAAATCCCTAAAACCCCTGAAAACCATGAAAGTCTTAAAACCCCCTAAAAATCCACAAAAACATAAAAAACCCTAAAATGCCCTGAAAACCATAAAAACCCTTAAAAACCTATAAAACACCTAAAAACCCAAAAAACCCACTAAAACTCTAAAAACCCTTTAAACCCCTAAAAACGTTTAAAAGATGTATAAAATCATAAAAACCCTAAAATGCTCAAATTAACACAAAAAAAATCCAAACAGACCCTAGAAACACTGAAAACCCCTAAAACTTCTGAAAAACCCTAAAACCCCTCTTAATTTTCAAAGAACCCCAAAAACCATAAAAATCCTAAAAATCATTAAAAATCCATAAAAATGTAAAAAACCATAAAAACCCATAAAAACCCTAAAACCCAACTAAAAACTTTAAAACCCCTTAAACCCACTAAAAACGTTAAAAACTATAAAAACATTAAAACCTTAAAAAAATTAAAAAAACTTGAAAATACAAAATGAATAAAAAACTTGAAAACCCCAACCCCCCCCCCCCCCAAACCCTAAACCCCCCCTAAAACCCCCAAAAAAACCCTAAAAATCATAAAAACCATAAAAATAAAAAAAACACTAACAATCCATGAAAATGTGAAAAACCCTAAAAACCCAAAAAATACCCTATTAACCATAAAAATTCCCAAAAACCATAAAAATCCTAAAACATATAAAACCATTAAATTCCACTAAAAACTCTAAAAAACTATAAAATCCATAAAAATGCAAAAAAACACTAAAAACCTGAAAACCACTAAAAAACTCAAAAAAACCCTAAAAACCAAAAGGACCCTAAAAACTCCTAAAAAATCATAAAAACCCTAAAAACCCTCAAAATTTCTAAAAATCATAAGACACACGAAAAACCATAAAAATCCTAAATACCCCTAAAAACCCATGAAAATGTAAAAACCCTAACAACCCGAAAACACCTGAAAACCATAAAACCTCTAAAAACCTTAAAAAACACTAAAACCCCATTAAACCCTAAAAACCACTAAAAACTTCAAAACCCCATAAAAACCCTTAAAAAGTAAAAATATTCTAAAACCTTAAAAACATTAAAAAACCCTAACAACCCAAAAAGCCCACAAAAAACCCGAAAAGACTCTAAAAGCCCCAGACAACCCTAAAAACACCTAAAAAACTTAAAAACCATAAATCCCTAAAAACCCTAAAAACCCATGAAAACTTCAAAAATCCTAAAAAAAATTTAAAAATCAATTTAAATGTAATAACCCACAAAACCCAGAAAAACCCCTGAAAACCATAAAAACCCCTCAAAACCGTAAAAATACCTATAAACCCTTAAGAACCCAAATAACCACCAAAACTCTAAAACCCCACAAAAACCACTAAATAGGTTTAAAAACCATAAAATACCATAAAACCCTCAAATACTAAAAAAGTACTAACAACCCAAAAGACCCAAAAACCAAAAAAACCATAAAACCCCTGAAAACCCTAAAACCCTGAAAATCTCTAAAAACCCTAAAAAACAGTAAAAACCATAAAAATCCTAAAAAAACCCCTAAAAATCCATGAAAATGTAAAAAACCTAAACACTCTGAAAACCCCACTAAAAACTCAAAAAAAATCCTAAAACACGAAAAGACCCAAAACCCTGAGAAAAAAACGAAAAACCCTAAAAACCCCTAGAAATACCTTAAAGACCTTCAAAATCTTTAAAAACATAAAAATATATAATATCATAAAAATCCATAAAAACCTGAAAAAATATGAAAAGGAAAAGAACCATAAAATACCCTCAAAATCATAAAAACCCTAAAAAACAACTAAAAACTATAAAAACCTTTAAACCCCTAAAAATGTTTAAAAACTCTAAAATACCTTAAAAAAACTCCAAAAAATCCTAATAAACCAAAAATCCCATAAAATCCCATAGAACCCTAAAACCCCTAAAACCCTGAGAACCCTCAAATTAACTAAAACCCTATAAAACCCAAAAAATGGTAAGAATGTCAAATCCCCCTAAAATCTATGAAAAAAATCCCTAAAACCACTAAAAAACCACCGAAAACCACAAAATCCCCGCATTAAAAAGCCCATAAAAAACCCTAAAACCACAAAAAAAACTCTAAAACCCTCAAGAACCCAAAAAGGGTAAAAACTCTAAAAAACTTTAAAAAACTATAAAAACCTAAAAAACTCAAAACAAAAACCCTAAAACCCACTGAAAACCCCCCAAACCTTCAAAATATATTAAACCCTAAAAATTACAAAATTACTAAAAATATAGGAAAGTGTAAAAAAATCCTAAAAACCATGAAAACCCCTTGAAAACCATAAAAACCTGTAAAATCCTCAAAAAAACCCTAACACCCCATAGAAAACATAAAACCACACTAAAAACTCTAAAACCCCCTAAAACCACTAAAAACATTAAAAACACTAGAAACATTTAAAAGCCCAAAAAACACTAAACCCTAAAACAATAAAAATCCCAACAAAACCTAAAAACCATAAAAATCCTAAAAAACCCTAAAAATTCAGGAAAAGGTAAAAACCCTAAAAACCACTTAATACCATAAAAACCACTGAAAAACTTAAAAAATCATAAAATTGAATAAAAACTATAAAATCCACTAAAAACTATAAAAACCCTTTAAACCCCTAAAAACGTTAAAAAAACTAAAAACCCAAAAAACCCTTAAAAACTAAAAAACCCTAAAAACTCTTAAAACCCCTAAAACCCATGAAAAAACACTAAAAATCAAAAAAATCACTAAAAACCATAAAAACCATAAAACTATTTATAAACCCTAAAATCCATGAAAAAGAAAAAATCCCTAAATTCCCTGAAAACCATAAAAACCCATAAAAAACTTAAAAACCCATCAAAACCCATAAAAATTCTAACAAACCACTAAAAATATTAAAAAATCTAAAATCCCTAAAAACCTTAAAAAAATCTAAAAAATCTTCAAACCCCTAAAAACTCAAAAACTCGTAAAAACCCAAAAGACCTCAAAAACCCTAAAAAATATGAAAACCCCTAAAACCCCAAAAAAACCCCTAAAAATCCGTAAAATCCCTAAAAACTATAAAAACCCTCAATACCATAGAAATCCTAAAAAACCCCTAAATACCAATAAAAATATAAAAAAGACTAAAAACCCAAAATACCATGAAATCCTTAAAACCCACAAAAAAAACCCAAAAAATGCATAAAAGCAAATAAAACCACTAAAAAGTCTAAAAATCCTTTAAACCCCTAAAAACTTTAAAAATATCTAAAAAACGTTAAAAACCTAAAAATTCAAAAAACCCCTAAAACCCTAAAAATACACTAAAAACCCAAATAACCCTAAAAACCCTAAAAGCCCTTGAAAACCGTAAAAACCCCCCCAAATCCCTACAAACCCTAAAAACCCTATATACTGTAAAAATCCAAAGAAACCCTAAAAATCCAAGAAAATGTAAAAAAAACCAACCCCCCCCCCCTAAAACCCTAAAAACTCCTAAAAATCATAAAAACCCTAAACACCACTAAAAACTCTAAATACCCCCAAAACCCCAAAAAATAATGAAAACACAGAAAAACATTAAAATCCCTAAAAAAATTTAAAAACCCTAAAACTCCAAAAGAGCCTAAAAACACTAAAACACCTAAAAACCCACAAAGATCCCTAAAACCCCTCAAAAACATTAAAACCCATTAAAATTGTAAAAAAACCCCAAAATCCATGAAAACGTTGAAAAACCTAAAATCCCAGAAATACCCATGAAAGCCATAAATTCTCCTGAAAACCTTAAAAATCCCAAAACCCCATAAAACCCTAAAAATCAACTAAAAACTCTAAAAACCCTTAGATCCCTAAAAATGATAAAAAAATCTAAAAAACCTTCAATAAAAAAAACTCAAAAAAACCTGAAAATTCAAAAAGACCCTAAAAACCCTAAAAACCCGAAAAAACCATAAAAACATCAAGAAACCTAAAAACACTCAAAATCCCTAAAACCCATAAAAAATTAAATAATCCAAAAAACCCCATAAATATCCATGAAAACGAAAAAAACCCTAAAAACCCAAAAAAAAACCCTGAAAACCATAAAAACCCTAAAAGCCTTACAACTCCTAAAAACCCATAAAACCCCTAAAAACCAATAAAAACTCTAAAAACCCTTAAAACACCTCAAAATGCTAAAAAACTTTAGAAAACCATAAAACCCCTAAAAACTCAAAGAAACCCTAAAAAGAAAAAAGACACAAAACTGTAAAAACTGTAAAAATCCTAAAAAATCCTTAAAAATCCATAAAAGTGAAAAAGACCCTAAAAACCATGAAATCTCTTAAAAATAATAAAAAACCCAAAAAAATTACAAAGAACTATAAAAACCCTTATAACCCCTATAAACATTAAAAATTATAAAAAACCTTAAAAACCCTAAAAACTCAAAAAAACCCTAAAAAACACAAAAAGACGTTTAAAAATCCTAAAAACCATAAAACCCTTGAAAACCCCTAAAAACCCTAAAATCTATACAAAACTAAAAACCCCTAAAAACCTTAATAACCCTTAAAAACTCAAAAACTAAAAAACTATAAAAAACCATAATAACCCTTAAAAAATTTAAAACCCCATAAAACCCCTAAAATCCACTAAAAACTCTAAAAACCCTTAAAACCCCTAAAAATGTTAAAAACACTAAAAAAACCCTAAAACCGTAAAATACTCAAAAAAAACTCTAAATCCCAACAAACCCTAAAAACTCTAAAAACCCATAAAAACCTTAAAACTATAAAATCCTAAAAGACCCCTAAAATTCCATGAAAACGTAAAAAACCCAAAAAATCCCAAAACACCCTTAAAACAATAAAACCCATTAAAAACATTAAAAACCCTTAAAACCCCCAAAACTGTAAAAAGCCTTAAAACCCCTAAAATGTTAAAAACTATAAAAAAACTTAAAAAGCATTAAAAACACACAAAAAAAACCCCAAAAACCCTAAAAAGACACCGAAAACTCGGAAAACATTTAAAACCCTAAAACCCCCTGAAAACCCCTACAACCCCTCAAAATACCTAAAATCCATAAAAACCCTAAAAATCAAAAAAAAATCCAAAAAATCACCTAAAACTCCATGAAAACATAGAAATCCCGAAAACAATAAAAGACCCCTGAAAACCATAAAAACCCTTAAAACACATAAAAACCCTAAAAATCCATATTAACCCTAAAAAACCACTATAAAATCTAAAAATCCTTAAAACCACTGAAAATATCAAAAGACTCTAAAAAACTTAAAACACCTAAAAACACATAAAAACACAAAAAAACCCTAAAAATGAAAAAAGACCTTGAAAAGACTCAAATGCCCTAAAACCCTAAAAATAAGTGAAAAAACACTAAAAACACTCAATGTCCTTAAAAATAATAAAAAATCCTAAAACCCAAAAAATCCAAAAAACCACGAAAAATCCATGAAAACATAAAAAACCTAAAAACACTGGAAAACCCTTGAAAACAATAAAAAACCTAAAATCTTTGAAAACCCTAAAAACAAATAAAAACTATAAAAAACCACTAAAAACACTAAAGACCCGTAAAACCCCTAAAACATTAAATACTATTAACAACATTAAAACCCCAAAAAACTAAAAGATACCCCTAAAAACAAAAAATGACCCTAAAACCCCTCAAAATCCCTAAAACCAAAAAGAACCCTAAAAACCATAAAATCCAAAAAAACATATCCAAATACATGAAAACATAAAAACCCCTAAAACCCTAAAAGACATCTAAACACTATAAGAGCCCTTAAAAACCGTAAAAAACCATAAAAACCCATAAAATCCATAAAATCCCATTAAAAACTCTAGAAACACATAAAACCTCTAAAAATATTAAAAAACCCTAAAATCCTTAAAAACACTAAAAAACTCAAAAAAACCTAAATACCTAAAAAGACACTAAAAACCCTATAACACTAAAATCCCTGTAAAACCCCTCAAAATACCTAACAACTGTAAAAAACCTTAAAACCCAAAAAAACCCTTAAAAACCCCTAAAAATCAAGGAAAAAAGAAAAAATCCTAAAAATCCATAAAAACCTCTGAAAACCATAAAACCCCATAAAAAATGTTAAAAAACCCCTCAACCCCCTAAAGGCCCTAAAACCGACTAAAAACTCTAAAAACCCTTAAATCACATAAAAATGTTAAAAAACTCTAAAAACCCTTAAAATCCCTAAAAACTAAAAAAAATACTAAAAACCCAAAAAGACCTTAAAAACCCTAAAACCCCCTAAAAACCCTAAGAACCCTAAAAACCCACGAAAACCCCTAAAATCCCAGAAAATCACTAAAAACCCAAAAAATACCTAAAAACATAAAAATCCTAAAAAACCACTAAAAATCCATGAAAATGTAAAAAACCCTAAAAACCCTAAAAACCCCATGAAAAGTAGAAAAACCCCTAAAAACCATAAAAACCCCTAAAAACCCCTAAAAACCATAAAAACCCTAAAACCTACTAAAATCTCTAAAAACAAGTAAAAAATTAAAAATGTTAAAAAATCTAAAAACCTTAAAAACCTAAAAAAATATAAAAAAAACGTAAAAACACAAAAGACCCTAAAACCCCCACAAAACCCATAAAATCCATAAAACCCCTCAAAATCCCTAGAATCCCTAAAACCCCTCAAAAACCTTAAAAACTATAAAAACCATAAAACCATAAAAATCCTAAAAAATCAAAAAAATCCATGAAAACATAAAAAATCCAAAATCCCTAAAAATCCTCTAAAACCCATAAATGCCTAAAAACCTAAAAACCACTAAAAAACCATAAAAACCCTAAAAACCCACTAAAAAACTTTAAAACTCCTAAAAATGTTAAAAATTATAAAAACCATAAAACCCCTAAAAACAAAGATGGCGGCTCACTCCCCCAGCTCTCTCTCATCAGTTTCCCCTTACAGGTTCTCTCCTGGATTCTTCTTGGAGCTTTGGTGATGATTCTCAGTGATGATAGGCTTTGGCCGTGCTATAATATCTCAAGGTGGTGGTGGATTTCATCTGGTGTCTCCATCTCCCTCACGCTCTATGGATCTTGTCCTTGGATGGGACCATGCGCTGTTGCGTATCTGGGTGTTGGTGGCTACGAAGGTTTCCTGATATGGTTTCTGTTGAAGCTGCTGGCCATGTGGAGGCCGGGAATCCTTCGGATCTGGGGTTTCCATGGATAGGTCAATGAGGTCATGGGATTCAGTGGCATAGAAGGTCGTTTCGGCTCCTCCAGCTCTGGTTTCCTCGACGATGCAGTGTGCTGGGTTGGCCAGTTTTGCGATCCTCCCTACTACCTGTAGATCTGGGCTTGGGTGGAGTATGGTGGCTACTATGGCAGTGCGTCAGCTCTTGGTGGATACAGATTGGTGGTTCCATGCCAGATCCAGCTTTGGGGGTTTACAGATCTGTTCGTTATTGGTCTGCGCTAAAGTTCCAAGTTTGTTCTCCGGCTCCTACTTTGATTCTTGCTGATATATCTGGCTGGTCTGTGCTTTACTGCGGTCTAGTTGTTTTCCTGCGGTGCCAAAGCAGTCTGTTTGGTCCCGTGATGCTGGTATTGTTTGCTGGTCTAGATGTGAGGTGCTGCATGCTGGTTGTGCTTTGCGTTTTCTGGGTTGCTAGAAGGGTGATTTGGACTGTGGAATGGTTGTTGCCGGCTTTTTTCCACCGGTTGTGCTGCTGGGTGCGCATGATTGTGAGCATTTCTGCTGAGATGACGTTGGCCGCTGGGAGGTGTGATGTGGTTTGGTTTGTGGTCCTTTGTGTTGTTGATGGTTAGGCTGTGTTTTGGCATGGATGTTGGTCATTGGTTCTGTTGAGTGGTGAGGGGTATTGTCTTGCTTTTGGGTGTGTTTCTTGTTGGAAGCTGGAGAGCTGGTGGCTGGTTACTGATTGGCTGGGACATGACGCTATGGTGATTGATGGCTTTGGTGATGGTGGTCTGATGCTAGTGGTGGTGAATCACCTTGGTGCGGAGTTGCTGGATATTGAATGGTGTGTTTCTAAACATTGGTTACTACTTAGGTGGGAGGTTTTGAAGGAATTCTATGGTCACGATGATTGGAAGTGGTGTTGGATGCTGGTGTTCGCTGGATGTGTTGTTATGATGCTGTTGTTGCGCCTGGTTTTTGAGTCATTTTTTTTGCTTTTCTTTTTGTGGGCTTATATTAGGATATGGGTCGATTGACCCTACCCCACCTAGTCTCAATTGCTACCTTTTTTCTTAATAAATTTGGGGGGGGGGGGGGGTCAGGAATAGCCAGATCCTACACCGACCTTCGCCCCTAAAAACAAAGAAAACCCCTAAAAACCCAAAAGACCCCAAAAACCTGGAAAACCCCAAGAAACACCCAAAAAATTTGAAAACCCTAAAATGCCCTTAGAATCCCTAAAATCCATAAAACCACTAAAAAAATCTCTGAAAACCATAAAAAACCCCTAAAACCCTTAAAAACCATAAAAAGTATAAAAACCCAACAAAAAAAATCTAAAAACCCTCAAAACCCCTAAAAGTATTAAAATACTATAAAAACCATTAAAGACCCGAAAGACCCTAAAAAAATGAAAAATACTAAAACCCCCTAAAAACCCTAAGAACCCTCAAAATCTCTAAAAACCTTAAAACCCCTAAAAACTATAAAAATCCTAAAAAAGCCCTAAAAATCCCTCAAAACATTAAAACAACACTAAAACCCAAAAAACCCCTAAAAACCATAAAAACCCTAAAACCCCTAAAAACTATTAAAAACTATAAAAACCCTTTAAAACACTAAAAATGTTTAAAAAACTCCAAAACCCCTTAAAAACTCAAAAAAACTATAAAACTCCCAAAGGACCCTATAAATCCTGAAAAAACCAAAAAAACCCCTCAAACCCTCAAAATCCCTAATAACAATAAAAAACCCTAAGACCATAAAAATAAAAAATAACCTTAAAAATCCATGAAGACATAAAAAACCTGAAAAGGCCTGAAAACTCCAAAAACCCATAAAAACCCTAAAAACATTAAAACCCCCTAAAATGCCATAAAACCCTAAAAACCCACAAAAAACATGAAAAACCCTTAAAATCCCAAAAAAATGTTAAAAAACTCTAAAAACCTTTAAAACCCAAAAAAACTCAAAAAAACCCCTAAAACCCCAAAACATCCCTAAAATCCCTAAAAAACTAAAAACCATGAAAACACCTGAAAACCCCTATAAACCCTCAAATCCCTAAAAATTCTAAAAAACCCAAAAAACCATAAAAATCCAAAAAAATACTAAAAATCTATGAAAACATAAAAAACCCTAAAAACCTTGAAACCCCCAAGAAAACCATAAAAACCCCCAAAAAACATAAAAACTATAAAAACCTTTAAAAACCTAAAATCCAATAAAAACACTAAAACCCATAAAAATGTTAAAAACTCAAAAAAATCATAAAACACCTAAAAACTTTGAAAAAAACCCTAAAAACCCACGATGACCCTAAAAACATGAAAACTCCTAAAAAAATTAAAAACCACTGAAAACCCCTAAAAAATCTCAAAATCTCTAAACAGCCAAAAAACCCAAAAAATCCTAAAAACCCGTAAAAATCCATGAAAACATAAAATGGTGGTGGTGGAAGCTATATTTAACTCCTCAAATTTTGTGCTCCTTTGAAGTGTGGATAGATTATTTATATCTCATTCTGGGGAGATCATTAGGGAGACTATCAGATTCTTTCAATCCATTTTTGGATCCCTTCCTGAGTTGGCTATTCTGGTAGGTCGTACTGGGAGCCCTATTTTCCATGTGTTATTGAACGAAACTCATGTGGTTTTTTGGATAAAATGGTGGTGGGGGAAGAGATTAATCAGGCCTTTTCTCTCTTTGTCCTAATAAATCCCTGCATCCCAATGGTTTTAATGACTACTTATTCCATAGATTTTGGTTCGTTGTTGGGTCAGACGTTTCCAAGCTTGTTCTTAAATTATCCAAATATAGGAAATTACTTTGTGAGGCTAATGGATCTATTATTTGTTTGATTCCTAAGGTGTCTAGTGTTAGTTTTATTTCTTATTTTAGGCCCATTTATTATTGAAATATAATTTATAAGTGAATTTACAGGATTCAACAGACATATTAAGGAAAATTC
The DNA here is from genome assembly GCA_963277665.1 of Viscum album. Taxonomy (NCBI): domain Eukaryota; kingdom Viridiplantae; phylum Streptophyta; class Magnoliopsida; order Santalales; family Viscaceae; genus Viscum; species Viscum album. The sequence goes on along the minus strand of OY728141.1, from coordinate 1,882,619,012 downwards.
TTCCTAAGTATATCAATAAGGTACAATCTTCTTTTATTCAAGGAAGAAGAATTTATGATAATATTTTCATTACTCAAGAAATCATGAGGGGTAATCACCTAGAATCTATAGATCCACATTGTGCATTAAAAATTGATTTATTTAAAGTCGTTGAATTGGTTTGTTGGGAGTTTCATTGGGATGTTATTGATCGACATGGATTCCCTATTAGGTTCTCTTCCTGGATTAGAAGGTTTGTTTCCTCCTCTATATATTCTGTTAGCATCAATGGCTCTCTGCATGGTTATTTCCCGAGTAGGAGAGGTCTGAGGAAAGGGGATAATCTTCCTCCTTTTCTTTTTTTGGTGTGCATATAGGTTTTTTCTCACATCCTAGATTCTCTTATTGCATCTTTTGTCTCTTTAAAGTTCCATTGGAGGTGTGGCAAGAATTCTATCTCCCACCTATGTTTTTCGGATGATCTTATAATTTTTTATTTTGAAAATATGGATTCTGTGTTAGTATTGAAGTAGGATTTGGATATATTTTCCTCTTCATCTTGTTTGTTAATTAATCGATCGAAGTCCCTTATTTTTTATTCATCCATTTCTAGTAGGGTTTGTGATAGCATTGAGGCATCCATGGAGATAAATGGAGGGTCTTAACCGTTTTGTTATCTCGGGGTTACTTTGATCACTACTAGGCTAAGGGTTGTTAATTGTGTTGTGTTGAAAGAGAATATTGTCATAAGAATCAAGGTTTGGACAAATAATTTTCTCTTCTTTCTTGGTAGGTTGCAACCAGTCTAGTCCATTCTTTTTAGTATGCAGGCTTATAGCTGAAACCATTTTATTTTGAAAAATAAAGTCACAAAGTCTATTGAATCCAAACATATATTTTTTCTTTGGAAGTGGGCTTCTATTGCTATTTTCAGGGATGAGGTGGAATGTGATTTTTTGGCTAAGACCAAAGATGAATGAGGTTTAGGGATCAAACAGGTTCAGGATTGGAATAAAGTCGCTATGGTATGGCATATCTTTAATTTATGAAACCTTTCTCATTATTTTATTTGGGTGGATTGGGATCATTTTTTCCTTCTAGTAAATTATCAATTATGAGTGTATAACGTTCAATGGAATTGTTATTAGACTTGGAGGAAGATTATGGGTCTATGTGACTTTCACAAGGATCATATTTCCTTCATGATTGGTGATGGTTTGTGCACTTCTCTTTGGATTGATACTTGGCTTCCCAGGGGACCCATTTTCTCTTCTAGGAGGATCATTCCATTTATGATTATGGACTCCCTACCCATGATTCAATTTCTGATATTATAAGCGATGGTGTTTGGAATCCACCCCTTGCTGCCTCATCTGATCTATGGGAGATGCATGAAGAAATTTCAATTCTTTCTGATCCGATAGGTGGTCAGGAAGTTTTCCATTGGAATGGGAAACTTGTGTTCTCTATTTTTTAGTTTGGGAGGATATCAGGACCAAATTTACCCCCATTTTTGGTATTCCCTTGTTTGGAATAGAACTACTCTTTCTATATTCTTCTGTGTTTTTTGGATTACAATTCTCAGTATATTACCTACTTAGGATAGGTTATAGAGGTGAGGATGGCTTTCCTTAAGCGGTGTTTCTTTTGTGAGAAGGATTTGGAAAATTTGGATCATATGTTCTTCAATTTTGAGGTGTCTCGAAAGCCTGGTCCTCATTTTTGAGTTTATTAAATACTGATTTCCTGACTTATTTCTTATCATCTATTATTGATTGGGGTGTTCGATGTTTTAGGGGGAATTCACTGCGGAGCATTCTATAAAGATTGTGGGTTTCTAGTTTGGTATATCTTATTTGGAAGGAAGCAATACCTACATGCATGGTGGTTCTCTTCTCACGGTTAGTATTTTTTGGTTCAAGTTAGAGGCTACCATTAGATATATAATTACATAATATAAATATTTTTCTAATTTCTAGCTCAATCAGAAGCTGGTTTGCAGTTGGAATTTTCTAAATTCCTTTCTTAGGGATGGGTGTTAATCTGTTGGTGTTCGGGCCTTGTGGGTGTTTTGGAAGGCTTCTGTAAATTTTGGTCCTTTCTTCTGGTTTTCTTTCTTTTAGGTGGTAGGTAAGATTGGGCTTGATGTTTTTTGGCTTGGCAGTGCAGGTTGGTTTTGTGGGGGTGTGATGGATCAGTTCAGGCTTGGGTTCCTTGGTGGATATGCGGTTTGCCTCTTGGCTGCTACTTGGATAGGGTTTCTAGTAGTATGCTTTCCAGTTGGAGGTGCTTTTGTTGGGATGGGTTGTTTGGTTGGTTTTTGGTCATTGTCGTAGTGCATGTGTTGAGTTACGCTAGGTTTTGTGCTGAGGGAGGCTCAGTGGTTCTACCTGATGTGCCCTTGGCAGGGTGTAGGTGTGTGATCTACTTGGGATATTTGATGCTTACCAAGATATTTAACTTCTTGGGGTGTGACTACTATTGACTAGGTCCACTGATGGTCTTATGGGATGCTTTGAGGCCTACAAGGGTTTTTTTGGATGAAGGATTGGAGTAGGGAGGATGGGTATTCAGGTGCTTCATCCTTGGTGTTCGGTTTTTGGGTCTGCTGGCTGTGGGTGTTTTTTGTGTTTGCTGCTTCGTGCTGCTAGTTTGGGTGTGTGTGGGCGTGGGGGTGTGCGTGTTTTCACTTGGGTGGGGTGAGTGCATGAGTGTGTGCATGGAATTGTGTGTTGGGTGGGGTGACTTTGTGAGTGCATGTGTGGTGGGAATTATGGTTTCACCTTATTGGGTGAAATGATGATGGCTTGTGGATGGTGCTTGGTCATATTGGTGCTGGACTCTTTCCCTCAGGGCTATTTCCTTGTGGTGGAAGCGTTTGTTTGGCAGTTTTGTTGGTGGTGACCACGTTTGTATCAAATTGGTTGTAGTTTATGGTGTCATTGGCTTCCCTTTGGTGTGTATCATGTTTTTCTGATGGCTTAGGGTTTCGTCTATTGGCTGCTGGTTGGGGATATTCTTTCTCTTTCTTAGCCTTGGTTGTGCTACCTTCATCTTGGGGTGTTGTTGCTTCATTCCTCATGGTTGGTGCTTCTTTTCTTCTAGACTCTATAATGTTGGTGTACTGGAGTTTTCCTGGTGCTAGTCTGGTTAGGCTTCATGAGGCTCCTCAGGACTTTTGGCTAGCTGCTTATATGTGTTGATCCTCTTCGCCTCAACTCGGGACATAGCGAGATAGATCACTGAACATGACTATCCCGATTACCAAAATAGAAGAGGAGATGGGAACACTCAAAGAAATGTTTCTATTTCAATTTGGGCTCCAACACCATCCATCAGTGGATAGGGTAAGATAATGTGATCATTAGATCCATTGCTTCATCTTGTTTCTCACACCGAGCATGACTCACGTGGGCTTAGAGGTTAGTGACAATCATGACATCAGCACAATCCCAAACATCAAAAGGGAATCCTACATGGTATAATCCCCAAAACAATAATTAAACCTTCAAAGGACATCTTCCTAATTAGGTAGCACCAAGTGGGATGTTTCTACACATAAACCCTAATCATGCCCCCCTTTTGGACCTCCTCTAAAGCATAGGTCCCAATTTACCGAATAAAGTGGGATTTGATTCCCAACTAATTGGGATAAGTAGGAAAACTATTGAGGTCCAAACCCAACACCCAAATCCACTGTAAAGTTCTCCAGGCCATATTTCTGGTTGGGTTATATCCATCTTAGGAGGCAAAATCTCTTCTGGGTCCCCCGATCCACCTTAGCATAAGTCCCACACCATTATTGACCAGACACCTTTTGCCTAGATGTCCTTGTTGCATGATGTTAAACAACATGGTCGAGTCCTCATTGCACAACCTTAAAATGTGATGTGTCCTGTTAAGAGACACTAAACTATGTGGGTTCTGATTCCTCTCACGGGGATACATAGGAAGCCCATCTTATGGGAATGATCCCGACATCACAATAGCTCTCGTCCCACCTGGATGAAGATAAACTCTAGAGCGCCATCCCATGTGGCTTAAAACCAACGCTTTCTTAGTGAACAACAAAATAATACTTGATCTATCCATAATAGGGTAACATTAATGGAGAACCTTAGATACATATATATCCCTCTATCAATGGATAACCTCAGATTCATATATATGATTCTGATCCCATGTGTATTCATGATTAATCGTGAACTATGGATAATCCGTAGACACATGCTTGACAATGAACCAAGGATTCATGAACATGAAATAGTTCTACCCAAAAGGGTGTGATGAGTTCAACTTCCTATCCTCTCAACCAATGTGAGTTCTTAAGTGTCGTTGGCCAAGTTACCTAACAAGCACCTACCTTTGGAAAGTAGGACCATGAATCATGGATATAAGAGTCATTGGATGTTTCTGGCTCCATAAACAAAACCTGTTGGAGACCATATGAAGACTTTGTATCCAATGTTAGTGATTTCAGACCATTCAATCCCCTACAATCAACCATTCAGGCCACAAAAACGCCTTTGTTGAAAACAAAAATTGTAATCTGATATAAGCAATTTGACTGTGGCACCTCCTTCACAATATAAAAAGGATATACTGCCCAATCCTCATCGGACCATTTCAATCCTGACCTCAAACAAATTCTTTCAGTAGAAACAAAAATGGTGAACCTGACATGAATCTTTAACCATGGTGGTAGTGTTACCCCACTTCAGACCCCTTTCGCATCCAAAGTGAAAGTGGGATAAACAAGACCATCAACTACGCATGTGGTCATGAGATGCTGCTTTGAAAAGGTTTTTTTGTTTTTATTTATCACATAAATTATAGGAAATATTCATAACTCCCTTTAATTATATAGAATCTAGATTGTTTTTTCAGACACGCATGTCATCTACTACACATGTGGCTGAGTCCTTTACAATGTAGAGGGCTCCATCACCCACCAAACATGGTCTCGAATGCACTTGTTAGAGAGTACCATAAAAGCGATACTCTCCCCACCTTGGAGGTAGATAAGAAGTCTCTCCAAGACATGAATCCCCACCAACCGTCCATCCAGCAATGGTCGGCGGCCCATAACATGGTGACTCCACTAGCTATCTCCAATCGTTTCAGGAGCCTATCCCTGAAACACGACAATGAGTTCCTCCCTTATCTTAGGAAGGTTGGTGAAGTCATCACCAATGATTTCATACCGACAACACAGCAGTCCCACCTAAGGGACCCTTTTAGAAGTCATCATCGCTAGTGCCATGTAGCCCAGTATCCTCACCATGAAGAGGATATCACTATAAGAGCTCCTTCTGAAGTCCAATGGACCCAGGTCCCTCAAGCGACCCACCTAGGGTGATGATCAGAATATTTCACCCTCGTTCCTGAGGAAGAAATATATTGTGCAAATATAGTAGAAAATTACAATCATATGTATATTCCTACTCCCTATTATGAATCCCACCATGAAAATATAGTGGCACATTACGAGCAAGCACAAATTCCTGGCAATGTTTTCCAGAACCATCGTGCAAATAGGGCATCAAATTATAGGCAGATGAAAATATTTTCCAATGCATATGAAACCCATCAATCAAATAGGACGACAACCAGCTATGTGTAGATGAAAATTCGTATAGATACATTCCAAGATCGTCATCCAAAAAGGGAAGAAAACTATGGGCATGAAAGAATCCTTATCAACAAATATAAATCCCATTAGTCAAATACGATGGCACCCAAATAAAAGTAGATCCAAATTCATATGGATTCATATCAAGCCCGCCAGACAAATACAACGATAAATGAGAAGATAACCAAAAACCAACTAAAAACTCTAAAACCCCATTAAACCCCTAAAACGTTAAAAAAATATAAAAACCTTAAAACACCTAAAAAACTCAAAAAACAAAAACAAATACCCAAAAATTTCCAAAAATCCCTGAAAAACCCTAAAACCCCTAAACCCCCCGAAAAAACTCAAAATCCCTATAAAACCTTAAAACCATAAAAATCCTAAAACTCACTTAAAATCCCATGAAAATGTAAAAAACCCTGAAAGCCCTTAAAAACTTATAAGAACCCTAAAAACCCCTAAAAACCCAAAGAACCCCTAAAACCCACTAAAAACTATAAAAACCCTTAAAACCCTAAAAATGCTAAAAAATTCTAAAAAACCATAAAACCCCTAAAAACATAAAACCCCCTAAAAACCCAAATCACCCTAAAAACCCTAAAAACCCCTAAAACCCCTGAAAACCCTCAAAATCCCAATGAATCTTAAAAACCCTAAAAATATATGAAAACATAAAAAACCATGAAAACCCCATGAAATAATAAAAACCGTTAAAAATATTAAAATTAATCTAAAAGCCCATAAAAAACACTAAAAAACGCTAAAACCCTAAAAAACCCTTTAAACCCTGAAAAACGTCAAAACTCTAAAATACCTTAAAAATGCTAAAAATGGTCAAAAAAACCCCCAACAACCTAAAAAGACCAAAGAACCCCAAAAACCCCTAAAAATGCTAAAAACCCCTTAAAACCCTAAAAACCCTAAAAATCCATAAAAACCCTAATAAAACCTAAAAACCATAAAAATATTAAACCCACCCTAAAAATCCATGAAAATCTAAACACTCTAAAAACACTGAAAACCCCATGAAAAACAAAAAACATAAAAAACCCTAAAGCCCAAAAACCCCAAAAACTCTAAAAACCAACTAAAAACTCTAAAACCCCTTTAAACCCTAAAAACGTTAGAAAAATCTAAAATACCTTTAAAACCAAAAAAATTCAAAAAACCCTAAAAACCCAAAACACCCTGAAAACCCCTAAAAACACCTAAACCCCCTCAAAATCCCTAAAATCCCTAAAATCCATAAAATCCCTAAAATCCCTAAAAACCATAAAAATCCTAAAAACCCTAAAAATCCATGGAAACATAAAAACCCATGGGAAACCCCTGAAACCATAAAACCAATTAAAAATATTAAAAATACCTTAAAAACCCATAAAAACCCTAAAATTCACTAAAAACTATAAAACACATTATATCCCTAAAAATGTTAAAAAATATATGTGTCGTTGTACGTCGGAGGTTGCTGCTTGTTTCCTGGGAAAATGAGATTGGCTTGGCTTTGGTCTGTGTAGAAGACATAGGTTCGTTTTTCTAGTTTGAATTTGCTTTATGTTGTTGAAGATGTGATCATTAAGCTATGTTGTGTTTTGGCTGCTATGTTGGACTTTGGTTTTCTGTGTTGCGGCTGGTTTGGTTGTGAATTGTTGAGGGTGCTGGATTTTGGTTATGTTGTGTGGCGATGGATGTTGTATGTTTTTGGATGTGATACTTGGTTTGAATTTCTAGAAGTTGACTGGCTTGGAGGTGATGATTCCTGGTTTTTATGTTGCTGGGTGATAGCTGCTACTTGGCTGGGATGTGATAAATGTTGCTGGTTCTTGGTGATGGTTGCTGATTTTCTATGAGGTGGCAAACGTGAGATCCATGTTTTTGATGCTGGTGGTTCTGTGATGCTGGTGGTGAATTTTTTTGGCATAGAGGAGATGGATGATGAAAATGGTGCTATGCGAAGCTGGTCACTGTTTGGCCGAGAGACACTGTTCGAGATGCTTCTGATTTTCTATTTTTTCTGGTTTTGTGTGTCTTTTGGGGTTTTTGGGGACTCTTGGGTTTTGTGGGGCTGTCTAGGGTTTTTGGGTGTGGGTTGATTGACCCCGCCCCTCCGTTGGCTGTTGTGTCTTTTATGTTGCGTCTTTTTTCTAATAAATTTGGGGGGGTAGGGAATAGCCTGAACTCTGCATCTTCCTTTCCCCAAAAGACCCTAAAAAACCGAAAACCCAAAAAACACTAAAAACCCCAAAACCCATAAAAACCCTCAAATACCTTAAAATGCTAAAAAACCCTAAAACCAATAAATATCTTTAAAAACCCCTAAAATTCCATGAAAAATGTAAAAACTATAGAAACCCTGAAAAATCCCCCAAAACCATAAAAACCCTTGTAAACCATAAAAAACACTAAAAACCAATAAAACCCCTAAAACCCACTAAAAACTCTAAAACCCTAAAAACCCATAAAAACGTTGAACAACTCTAAAAAGCCTTAAAACCTCAAAAAAACTTAAAAAAACCCTAAAACCCAAAAAGGACACTAAAAAACCTAAAACCCCATAAAACCCCTCAAAATCTCTAAAAACCCTAAAAACCTAAAAAACATAAAAATCCTAAAAAACGCTAAAAATCCATGAAATCATAAAAAAACATAAAATGCTAAAACCCCCTAAAAACATAAGAATCGCTAAAAACATTAAAATCCCTAAAACCCATAAAAACCACTAAAAACCCTAAAAACCCTAAAAACCCTAAAAACCACTAAAACATTAAAATACTCTAAAAACCGTAAAAACCCTAAATAACTCAAGAAAACCCTAAAAACCCCAAAAAGACCCTAAAATCCCCTAAAAATCCCAAAACCCTCAAAATCCCTAAAAACCCTAAAACCCCTAAAACCCATAAAAAGCAGCCAAAGTTTCTTAAAAATGTAAAAATCCTTAAAAAACCCCTGAAAACCATAAAAACCATAAGAAAACCTAAAAACTCTAAAACCACTAAAAACTCTAAAAACCCTTAAAACCCCTAAAAATATTAAAAAACTCTAAAAAAACCTTAAAACCCTAAGAACTTAAAAAAATCCCTATAAACCCAAAAGGACCCTAAAAACCCTAAAAACCCTAAAAATTCCAGAAAAACCCCAAATACCCGCAAAATTCATATAACCCCTAGAAAACCCTAAAAACCATAAATTTTCTAAAAACCCATAAATATCCATTAAAATATCAATAACTCTAAAATAAATCCTGAAACCCATAAAAATCCCTAAAAACCATAAAAACCACATAAAATCTAAAAAACACTAAAAACTTTAAAAACACTTAAACCCTTAAAATGTTAAAAAACTATAAGAAACCATAAAAATCCTAAAAAATTCAAAAAACCCCCCAAAACCCAAAAGACACTAAAACCTTGAAAAACCCCTTAAAACCCCATAAAGCCCTTAAATCCCTCTAAATCACTAAAAACTCTAAATGGCCTCGGAGCGGCAACTCTCCTCCTCTCCTCGTCTCGCTAGGGTTCCCTTCGGATTCTTCCCCTTCCCCCTCCGGCGTGGTCCGACCTCTGTGACCACGGATTCACCTTGTATTGGCATAGATAGAGGTTGTCCACTTGTTCCTTGTTGCTTTTGATTCGGTGGAGGCTACATCGCGCTTTGCAGCTTTGAGATCTGGCTTCGGGTTCGAATTTCTAGTTGCTGGCTCCGGTTCCCGCAGAGGTGACTTCTACTTTCCTGGCTCCGAAATCCCCATCTGGTTTCTTCGGTTCTGTGTGGCCCAGATCTAGGTTTCCAGATCGATTTTCTAGATCTGGTTTTTTTCATGACTACGAGATCTTGGGGTTGCACTTGGCGTTCTTGGTGTCCGACTTGGCGTTCCCCTATCCTCGGGTTCTCGTCGCGACCTCCAAGCATTCGCTACTTCCTACAGATTGAGTTGCAGGATGCGGCGGGCTCCTCCTGGTTTTAGAGAATTGGTCTCGATGGTGGGTTCTTGGTGTCGGACCTGGTGCCTCTGGCCACGGAATCCCAGTATGGATTCTTCCTGGCCTGGCGACGGTTCTGGTTTTCTTTGGTTTACTCGTGTTTGGCTACAGTGCCTTGGAGGGGGAAGGACCTGCCCACTGTATCCTATGGTTTCTTGCAATTATGATTAAATAATGTTGGTACTTTGTTGTGATGTGTATTTTTTGTGGTTTCTACTGCTGGTTAATGGTCGCTGCTTGCCGGATGATGATGTTGCTTGGAAGTGAATGCGGTGCTGGTGGTTTGCTTGTGGCTGTTGGAGGTTGGTGTTTGTGTCTTTGTGGTGCTGAAGCTGGGCTGATGAAATTGCTGCATATGGTTTGATTTTGCTGGATGCTGGTTGCTAATGTGCTGGGAGGTGATGTTGGTGACTTTTATGTTTTTCTTCTTTGTGTGTTTTTTTCTTCTTTGGGTTTTCTCTTTTGAGTCTTATTGGGGTTGGGGTTGTAAAGGTTCTTTTGGGTGTGGGTCATTTGACCCCTCCCCTCCCTTGTTTGTTGTATCTTTCTTTCTAATAAATTTTGGGGGTTTGGGAATAGCCTGACCCTCACATCTTCCTTTCCATAAAAACTCTAAAAACCTTTAAAAATAATAAAAATCCTAAAAAACAATTAAAAATCCATTAAAACATAAAAAACCCCAAAACCCCAAAAACCCATGAAAACTACAAAACTCCAAAAACCTTTAAAAACCATAAAAACCCATAAAACCCCTAAAAATCTACTAAAAACTCTAAAAACGCTTTAAACCCAAAAAACATTAAAAACTCAAAAAACCCATTTAACCCTAAAAAAACTAAAAAACTTAAAAACCCAAAAGACCCTAAAATATCAGAAACCACTAAAATCCCAAAAAACCCTTGAAAACACTAAAAACCCTAAAACCTATGAAAAGACCCTAAAAACTATAAAACTCTTAAAAACATTAAAAACCCTAAAACCCCATAAAACCGTAAAAACTGCTAAAAACTCTAAGAACCATTAAAACCCCTAAAATGTTAAAAACACTAAAAAACCTTAAAAAACTTAAAAATTAAAAAAACCTAAATACCCAAAAACCATAAAACCCCATAAAACCCCTAAAACCCTAAAAAAACTAAAAACCTCAAAATCCCTAAAAACTCTAAAAACCATAAAAATAATAAAAAATCCCTAAAAATACATGAAAACATAAAAACCAAAATACCCTAAAACCCCTATGAAAACCATAACCCCCCCCCCACAAAAAAAAACATTAAAAAACCTAAAATGCAAAAAAGACCTTAAAAAGTCCCAACCCCCCCCCCCCCCCCAACCCCCTGAAAGCCCATAAACCCCCTAAAAATCCTTAAAACACTAAAAATCCTTAAAACACTAAAAATCCCTAAAAATCCATGAAAATGAAAAAAACATAAAAACCCTAAAAACCCTTAAACCCCCCTGAAAACTATAAAAACCCCTAAAACCCTTAAAAAACCTAAAAACTCATAAAAATACTAAAACCATTAAAAGTCTTAAAACCCGTAAAACCCCTATAAATGACATAAAAACTCTATAACATTAAAACCCCTAAAAATACAAAAAAAACCATAAAAACCTAAAATGACCCTAAAACTGCTAGAAAACCCTAAAACACTAAAAATTCTAAAAAACCATAAAAATTCTAAAAAACCCTTACAATCCATGAAAACATAAAAAACACATTAAAACCATAAAACCCCTAAAAGCCTTAAAAACCCCTACAAACCTATGAAAACCCTAAAAATCACTAAATACTCTGAAAACACTTAAAACCCCTAAAACATTAAAAAAATCTTAAAAACCTTAAAACCCAGAAAAGCTAAAAAAACCCAAAAACCCAAAAGACCCCAAAAACCCAAAGACCCCAAAAACCCTGAAAAAGCCTAAACCCCCTTAAAACCCTAAACCCCCCCAAAATACCTAAAAACCCTAAAAACCACAAAAAAATAAAAATCTTATAAAATCCCTAGAAATATGAAAAAATGTAAAAGACCTAAAAATCTATAAAAAAACCCTAAAACCCATAAAATCCCCTAAAAACCATAACAACCCAAAAAAAACCATAAAACCATAAAACCCATTAAAAACTCAAAATAAAACTTTAAACCCCTAAAAATGTTAAAAAACTCAAAAAAATCTTAAAATCTGTAAATAACTCAAAAAAAACCACTAAAACCCAAAAAGACCCTAAAAACCCCTCAAACCCTTGAAAAGCACTAAAACCGCTCAAAATCCGTAAAACCCAAAAAACCCCTTAAAACCCATAAAAACATTAAAAAAACTCTAAAAAATCTTTAAACCCTAAAAACCCTTAAAAACATTAAAATTCATAAAAACCCCTAGAAACCCTCAAAATCCCTAAATATTCTAAAAATCCTAAAAACAATAAAAATCCTAAAAAATCCCAAAAAAATGATGAAAAGGTTAAAAACACTAAAAGAACCCTAAAAACTACTAAAAACTCTAAAAACCATCAAAATCCCTAAAAACCCTAAAACCCCAAAAAAACCATAAAAATCCAAAAAACCCAAAAAAAATCCATGAAAACATAAAAAACGATGAAAACCCGTGAAAACAACCTAAAAAACATAAAACCCCCTAAAATCTTAAAAGACTAAAAAAACCATAAAACCCTAAAAACTATTAAAAACTCTAAAAACCCATACAACCACTAAAACATTAAAAATTTATAAAAGATCATAAAAACAGTAAATTCACAAAAAACCCAAAAACACCAAAAACCCAAAAATTTATGAAAAAGCCTAAAAACCCTAAAAACCACCAAAAGCCCTAAACCCCCTCAAAATCCCTAATAACCCTAAAAATCCTAAATACCATAAAAATCCTTAAAAACCTATAAAAGTCCATGAAAACGTAAGAAACCATAAAAATCATGAAAAACCCCTAAAAACCATAAAAAATCCTAACAACCAATGAAAACCCTAAAACCCCACTAAAAACTTTAAAAACCTTTAAAACCCTTAAAACCCCTAAAAGCTTTAAAAAATATACAAAACCTTAAAAACCCTAAAAAACTCAAAAAAAAAACCTAAGAACCCAAAAGACCCTAAAAACCAAAAACCCTAAAATCCCTAAAACCCCCTGAAAATCCCTAAGAACCCCCAAAATCTTTGAAACCCTAAAAACCATAAAAACCTTAAAATTTTGAAAAAACCCAAAAAAATTCCCTGGAAATGTAAAAAACCCTAAAAACCATTGAAACCCATAAAACCCCTAGAAACTTTAAAAACCCTAAAAAGCCACTAAAAACTCTAAACGCCCTTAAAAACCCCCCTAAAAACATTAAAAATCTCAAAAAAACTATAAAACCCTAAAAAACTAAAAAAAGGCCAAAAAGTCCCTAAAACCTTGAAAACCCATAAAAATCCGTAAAAACCCATAAACCCACAAATCCAAAAAGTTTAAAAAACCCAAAGAAACATAAAAATCCTAAAAAACCCAAAAAATACATGAAAACTTAAAAAACCCTAAAAACCCACTGAAAACCAAAGATAAAACCCTCAAAACATTAAAAACCCCTAAAACCCCCATAAAAACCCTAAAAATTACTAAAAACTCTCAAAACCCTTTAAACCCCTTGAAACCCTTAAAAATATTAAATACTCTAAAAACCTTTAAAAATCCAAAAAAAACTCAAAAAAACCCTAAAAACCAAAAGACACAAAAACCCTAAAAACCCATAAAACCCTAAAATCCATAAAAATCTTATAACCCCTAAAAATCCCTGAAAATATAAAAAATCCTAAAACCCCCGAAAACCCCTGAAAACCATAAAAACCCATAAAACCCATAAAACCCACTAAAAATCTAAAAAACCCTTAAAACCCTAAAACTTTAAAAGACACTGAAAAACATTAAAAACCTAAAAATTTAAAAGCCCCGTAAAATCCAAAAAATGCAAAAAACACCAAATAACAAAAAAACCCAAAAAACATCTAAAAACCCTCAGAACCCTCAAAGTCACTATTAACCCTAAAATCCCTAAAAGCCATAAAAATCCTAAAATCCCCTAAATTACCTAGAAAATATAAAAAACCCTAAAAAACCTTGAAAACTATAAAATCCCCTAAAAACCATAAAAAACCCTAAAAACAAATAAAAACCCTAAAACCCACTAAAAACTCTAAAAAGCCTTTAAACCCCTAAAAACGTTAAAAACCCTAAAAATCCTTTAAACCCCTAAAAAATGAAAAAACCCTAAACCCCAAAAAATCATAAAAACACTGAGAAACCCTAAAACCCCTTAAAAACCCTAAAAGTTGTTAGGATCTCCAAAACCCTAGAAAACCCTAAAATCTAAAATAACCTAAAACCCCCTAAAAATCTATAAGAAGGTAAAATTATATTTTGTGGGACCAGGAATAGCCAAGTCCTGTGCCTTCTTCGTCACCCATAAAAAGGTAAAAAACCCTAAAAACCTTGAAAAACATCTAAAAACAATAAAACCACTAAACATCCTAAAAAACATAAAAACCAATAAATACCCACTAAAAAAATTTAAAAACCCTTAAATCCCCTAAACGTTAAAAAACCCTAAACACCTTAAAAATCCCAAAAAAACTCAAAAAAAATCCTAAAAACCCAAAAGACACTAAAACCATTGAAAACCCCTGAAAATCCCCGAAAAATCTTAGATACCATCAAAATCCCTAAGATCCCAAAAAAAAGTATAAAAACCAAAAAAATCCTAAAAACCCACTAAAAATCCTTGAAAAAGTAAAAAACCCTAAAAACATTGAAAAACTATTAAAACCCCTAAAAACCCGAAAACTCATAAAAACCTGAAAAAATACGGAAAATGCTAAAAACCCTTAAAACTCCTAAAAATGTTAAAAACATTAAAAAGCCATAAAAGCCTATAACACACAACAATAAAACCCTAAAACCCAAGAAAGATGCTAAAAATATTTAAAAAACCTTAACACCCTAAATTCCCTTTAATACCCTAAAACCCAGAAAATCCCTAAAAACCCTAAAAACCATAAAAATCCTAAACAACCCTAAAAATTAATGAAAATGTAAAAAACCATAAAAACCATCAAAACCCCCAGAAAACCATAAACCCCTAAAAACCTAGAAAGACCCAAAAAATCTAAATTCCTTAAACACCCTAACCCCCCCCCCAGAAAAACCCTAAAACCCCTCAAAATCCCTAAAAACCTCAAAAACCATAAAATTCATAAAAGAAGCCTAAAACTCAAAGAAAATGTAAAAAACCCTAAAAACCCCATGAAAATCATAAAAACCCCTAGAAACCATTAAAAACCCTAAAAACGCAAAAACCCACTAAAAACTAAAAAACTCCTTAAACCCCTAAAAACATAAAAAAACTCTAAAAACATAAAAACACTAATAACTCAAAAAAAAACCAAATCCTCAAAAAGACCAAAAAACCATTAAAAAACTTAAAACCCTTAAAAAAACCTAAAAACCCTCAAAATCCCTAAAACCCTAAAAAACCCAAAACCATAAAAATCCTACAAACCCCTAAAAATCCATGAGAATGTAAAAAGCCCTAAAAACCCTGAAAAACTCTAAAAACCATAAAAACCCCTAAAAATATTAAAAACACTAAAAACCCAAAGAAACTAAAAATGTTGAAAAATCTTAGTACCCCTAAAAATGTTAAAAAACTCTAAAACCACCTAAAACCATAAAAAACTCAAAACATCTTAAAACCCAAAAAGACCTTAAAACACTCCCAAAACCCCCTAAAAACCCCTAAAAACCATAAAAACCATCAAAATCCCCAAAACCTTAAAACCCATAAAATCCTAAAAAACCACTAAAAATCCAAGAAAATGTAAAAAATCCTAAAAACCCAAAAAAATACTTGAAAACCAAAAAAAACCCTTAAAAATAATAACCCTAAAAGCCTATAAAACCTAAAAATCCCACTAAAATCTCTAAAAACCCTTAAAACTCATAAAATTTTTAAAAAACTCTAAAAACCATAAAAACACTAAAAACTAAAAAAACAATAAAAACCCCAAAAGACCATAAAACCCCACAAAATCCTTGAAAAACCCAAAAACCCCAAATATCTCTATGAACCATAAAACAGTAAAAATCCTAAAAAACAACTAAAAATTCATGAAAACGTTAAAAACCTTGAAAACCTATAAAAACCATGAAAACACCTAAAAACCTTAGAAAACCCTAAAAATCCATAAAAACCCTAAACGGTCACTAAAAACTCAAAAAAAAACATTAAACCCTTGAAAACATGAAAAAATATTAAAATCCTTAAAAGCCTAAAAACTCAAAATAAAACCTAAAAGACCTAAAAAAATCCTAAAAACCATTAAAACCATAAATTACCCCTAAAAACTCTAAAACCCCTAAAAATTTTAAAAAACTCTTAAAACCCACAAAACCCACAAAACTCAAAAAAACCCAAAAAAACACAAAATACCCTAAAAACTCTAAAAACCCCTAAAAGCCATGAAAAACCATAAAACACCTCAGAATCCCTAAAACCCCAAAAAACTCAAAAACCCTAGAAATTCAAAAACAACCCATGAATTTTATGAAAATGTAAAAAACCCCAAAAGACCTGAAAACCCACAAAAAACCACAAAAACCCCTAAAACCTTGAAAACCCATAACAATCCACTAAACGATCTAAAAGCCCTTAAAACCATAAAAACATTGAAAAACTCTAAAAACCCATAAAAACCATAATAAACTAAAAAACACTAAAATCCCAAAAAATAACCCAAAACACTGAAAACCCCTAAAAACCGTCAAAATTCGTAAAAACCCTAAAAACACTAAAAACCATCAAAATTCTAAAAAATCACAAAACATCCATGAAAACATAAATAAATCCTAAATGTCTATAAACCCCATGAAAACCTTAGAAAACCTAAACCCCATAAAAAAACTTAAAAACCCCAAAACCCCATAACAACCCTAAAAATCCAATAAAACTCTAAAACGCTATAAAACACCAAAAAATGTTAAAAAACTATAAAACCCTTAAAAACCCTAAAAAACTCAAAAAAACCTAAAACCCAAAAAGACCCAAAAAACCCCAAAAACCCAAAAAAACCCCTCAAAATCCCTAAAACCCTAAAAAACCCTAAACACCAAAAAAATTCTAAAAACCCTAAAAACCCTAAAACCCCTTGAAATCCCCTCAAAAGCCCTAAAAACCCTAAAACCCCTTAAAATCCCTAAAAACCCTAAAAAACCCCTGAAATCCATAAAAACCCTAAAAAGACACCTAAAATCTATGAAAACATAAAAAACCTTAAAAACCATGCAAGACCATTGAAAACCATAAAAACCCCTAAAAAGTTTAAAAAGCCATAAAACCATAAAAATACTAAAAATCACTAAAAACTCTAAAAACTCTTAAAACCCTTAAAAATAGTAAAAACACTAAAAACATTAAAAACCCTAGAAACTCAAAAAAAACCCCCTAAAAACCCAAAATGACGCTAAAAACCCTAAAAACACTAAAAAGACATGAAAACCCCTAAAACCCCTCAAAATCCTTAAAACACCTAAAACTCCTAAAACCCATAAAAATCCTAAAACCCCGCCAAAAATCCATGAAAATATAAAAAACCACAAAACCCTGAAAAAACCCACAAAACCATAAAAACCCCTAAATACCTTAAAAACACAAAAACCCCAAATAACCAATAAAAACACTAAAATCCCATTAAATCCTTAAAAATTGATAAAATCTTGAAAATTTAAAACCCTAGACACTTAAAAAACCCAAAAAACACATATCAACCCAAAAAACTCTGAAAACCCCTAAAAAGCCACAAAATCTCTAAAACCCTAAAAAAACTAAATACCATAAAAATCCTATAAAACCCAAAAAAGTCAAAGAAAATGTAAAAAACCCTAAAACCCCATAAAACCATAAAAACCCTTAAAACCCTTAAAAACCCTAAAAACCTATAAAAACCCTAAAAACCACTAACAACTCTGAAAACCCCTTAAACCCCTAAAACATTAATAAATATATAAAAAACCTTTAAAACCCTTATAAACTCAATAAACCCCTAAAACCCCCAAAAATACCCTAAAATCCTTGAAAAACACCTAAACACCCTAAAGACCATTGAAAAACCGTAAAAACCCACTAAAAACTTTAAAAACCCTTTGAACCAATAAAAACTCTAAAAAAACTTTACAATCAATAAAAAACTCTAAAAACCCTAAAAACCCAAAAGAACCTAAAAACCCTAAAAACCCAGGAAAAAGCCTAAAAATCATCAAAATTTCTAAAACCCTAAAACCCATAAAAACTATAAATATCCTAAAAATCCCAAAAAATCCATGAAAACATAAAAACCCCTAAAAACGCTGAAAACCCCCTAAAAACCAAAAAAAACTCTAAAAACCATAAAAACCCTAAATGCCCATAAAAACCCTAAAACCCTAAAAGACCCTAAAAACCCTGAAAAAAACTTAAAAATCCCTAAAATCCCCAAAATCCCTAAAAATGCCTAAAAAACCCTGAAAATAATAAAATTCCTAAAACCCCCTAAAAATCCATGAATGTATAAAAAAACCCAAAAAACCCTAAGCCCCCCTGAAAACCCCTTGAAAACCACAAAACCCCCTAAAAACATAAAAAACCTTAAAAACCCAGAAAAAACCCTAAAAAACACTAAAAACTCAAAAAAAACATTAAAACCCCTAAAAACATTAAAAAAACTCTAAAAACCTTAAAGCCCCAAAAAAACTCAAAAAAAACCTAAAAACCTTGAAAGACCCTAAAAACACTAAAAACCCCTGAAAACCCCTGAAAACCCAAAAAACCCTAAAAATCCATAAAACCCCTAAAACCCATAAAAAAATAAAAACCCCTTAAAAATACATGAAAATGTAAAAAACACTAAGAACCCTTGAAAATCATAAAAACCCATAAAAAAATAAAAATACCTAAAACCCCATAAAAACCTAAACACCCAGAAAAAACTCTGAAAACCCTTAAAACCCTTAACATGTTAAAAAATATAATAACACTAAAACCCTAAAAAACCTAAAAACCTGAAAGACGCAAAAAACTCAAAAACCCAGAAAAACTTTAAAACTCCTAACACCTTAAAAAACTCTAAAAACGCTCAAAATCCATAAAAACATAAAAACAATAAAAACCCTAAAAACCATAAAAATGCTAAAAAACCTCTAAAAATCCATGAAAATGTAAATAACCATAAAAACCATAAAAACCATGAAATCCCCCTAAAAACCATAAAACCCCTAAAAACCTTTGAAAACCTTAAAAATCCATAAAAATCCCTAAAAAAACAAATACTCTAAAAATGATTAAAACCACTAAAAATGTTTAAAAACTCTAGAAAACTTAAAATCCCTCAAAAAATCAAAAAAAAACCCCTAAAACCCCAATATATCAAAAAAACCTAGAAAACCCTTAAAACCCAAAAAACCCAAAAACCCAAAAATTCCACTAATTTCATAAAAACCCTAAAAACAATAAAATATCAAAAACACCTCTAAAATAGATGAAAATGAAAAAAATCCTATAAATCCTGAAAACCCCCTTAAAACTATAAAACCCCATAAAACCATAAAAAACCCTAAAGACCCATAAAACCCTAAAACCCACTAAAAACTTTCAAAACTATTTAAACCCCTAAAAATGTTAAAAATGCTAAAAAAGCTTAAAAACCCCAAAAAATAAAAAACCCCTAATAACCCCTAAACCCCTAAAACCCCTCAAAATCCCTAAAACCCCAAAAAAAAACCATAAAAATCATAAAAAATCCTTAAAAATACATGAATACGTAAAAAGACCAAAAAACCATGACAAAACGCTAAAAATTATTAAAACCCATAAAAACCTTAAAAACTCTAAAAACCTGTAAAAATCTAAAAAACCACTACAAAATTATAAAAACACTTAAAGCTCTAAAAACTCTAAAAAACCTAAAAAACCCTAAAAACACAAAAAAAACACTAAAACCCAAAATGAACCTAAAAAACCTAAAAACCAAAAAACCCTAAAACCCATGAAAACCCCCAAAACCCCTAAAAAACATTAAAACATAAAAAACCTAAAAAGAATAATAACCCCTAAAAATATTAAAAACTCTAAAAACCCATAATAGCCCTAAGAAACTACTAAAAATCTAAAAAACTTTCAAACCCCTAAAACGTTAAACAACTCCCCATAAAAAACTCAAAAAACCCTAAAATACTAAAATGACCCTAAATACCATAAAAACCCCTAAAAACCCTAAATCCCCTGAAAAACCCTAAAACCCCTCAAAATACCTAAAATGCCTAAAAAGAATTAAAATCCTAAAAAACCCCTAAAAATCCACGAAAACATAAAAAGAAAAAACAAAACCTTTTAAAACACATAAAACCTATAAAACCCCCTCAAAACCTCTAAAAACCCATAAAACCACTAAAACACCTCTAAAAACCCTAACCCCCCCAACTCTAAAACAGTTAAAAACCCAAAAAAACTAAATAGA
Source organism: Viscum album (assembly GCA_963277665.1). NCBI lineage: Eukaryota > Viridiplantae > Streptophyta > Magnoliopsida > Santalales > Viscaceae > Viscum > Viscum album. The sequence continues at coordinate 1,882,598,886 of OY728141.1, read as the reverse complement.
AATCCCAAAAAACACAAAAAGAGCCTAAAAACCCTAAAAACCCTCAAAATATCTAAAAACCCTAAAAACCCCAAAAATCATAAAATCCTAAAAAACCCTAAAAATCCATGTCCTCCTGGGGAGGACATTCTAGTTACTGGAAATGGTGTGAATGGAGTTGCTGGTCATTGTTTGCTGGGAGGTGATGATGTTCGAGTTTGGTTGTGGTGCTCATGTTGTGGTTTCATGCTGCTAGTTGTGATTGGTTGCGATGTTGTTTTTGGTGCTGTTGGTTGCTGGGGCTAGTTGGTTTGGACGTGTTTCTGCTACTGTGTTGCTGTGATGATTGGATGTGGTGCTGTTGTATGCTGGAATGCACTGTATGATGGAAATTATGATGGTGGATGCTAGTTGCTACTGAGCTGAGAGTTGCTGAAGTTGTGGTTTATGATCGTGTTGCTGCTGGATGTTGATTGCTGTTGTAGTTTGAATGTTGGTCGTTGGTTAGCTATGAGCTGCTGGATGCTGGTCGATGCTGTATGATGGTGGTGGTTGCTTGGCTTTGTGTGTTGTCTTCTTTTTTTGCTTTTGCTTTTTCTTTTTTTTGGGACTTTTGCGTCTTGGGTTGTAAGGGGTTTTTTTGGTGTGGGTTATTTGACCCCTCCTCTCCCTTTTCTCTTGTGTCTCTTTTTTCATTCTAATAAATTTGGGGGGGGGGATAGCCCGACCTTCGCATCTTCCTTGCCCTAAAAACGTTAAAAAACACTAAAAACCTCAAAAACCCTAAAAAAATCATAAAAATCTTAAAAACTCAAAAGACCTAAAAACCCCAAAAACCCAAAAACCCCAAAAAATCCTTGAAAGCCACTAAAAACCCCTAAATCCCCTAAAAACCATTAAAACCCAAAAAACTCGAAAAAATCCATGAATTCATAAGAAACTATGAAAACCCTAAATACCCCTTAAAACCCAAAAAAACCCTAAAGACCGTGAAACGCCATAAAACCCTTTAAAACCCTAAAACAACCAAAAATTTTAAAAACCCTTCAAACCCCAACAAACATTAAAAACTCTAAAAAACCATTAAAACCTTAAAAAACTCAAAACACCCTAAAACCTGAAAAGAGCAAAAAACGCCAAAAACCCTTTGAAAAACTTTACAAACCCTTAAAATCTCTAAAAAGCCTAAAAACACTAAAAACAAAAAAAATTACTAAAAACCCATAAAAATCCATGAAAATGTAAAAACACGAAAAACCTTAAAACCCACCTGAAAACAATAAATTTTCTTAAAAACCTTACAAACTATAAAACCCATAAAAACCCTAAAAACATTAAAATTCAAAAAACCCTTAAAACCCTATAAACGTTAAAAAACACTAAAAAAGCTTAAAAATCATAAAAGTCGCAAAAAACCCTAGAAACCTAAAAATGCCCTAAATACCCTAAAAACCATAATAACCATAAAAACACCAAAAAAAACCCATGGGGCTTCTTGAAGGGCTGCTTCTTTCAGTTTTTTGGGGATGGTTGTGCTTATGAAGCGGAGTTGTGGGCGATCATAAAGGCCGTGAAGTTTGCATGCCAGTTCAACTGGTCACCGCAATGGATTGAGTCTGACTCAATGCTTGCAGTTGATGCGTTAAAGGGACGCTCCAGGGATGTCCCCTGGAGACTCTTGCCACACTGGATCGAATGCCTTGAGCTGTCTCGGAACTTGAACCTCAATGTTTCACATGCCTACAGGGAAGCTAACTCAGTTGCTGACGCCCTCTCTAAATAGGCGATTGCGAAGAGCTCCTCAATGTGGTCCTTTATGGCCCCACCTTATTGTATTCCGTTCTTGGACTCGGATCGGAAGAGCGATGTTCATACTCACTCTTTCAGGCCAATCTTGTAATGCCTTTTTCTTTTTAATAAAGTTTGGGGGGCTAGGCTTGCCTAGTCCCGAACCTCTTCTGCCCTAAAAACATTAATAACCCTAAACACAGATAAAAACCAAATAAACACTAAAAACTCCAACTACCCTTAAAATCGCTAAAAATTTAAAAAACTCTAAAAACCATTAAAAACCATAATAATTAAAAAAAAACCTAAAGACCAAAAATATCCTAAGAACCTTTAAAAATCCTAAAACCCATCAAAATCCTTAAAAACATAAAAACCTAAAAACCCTTAAAACCCTAAAAAACATAAAAAAAACCTAAAAAACCTAAAAAACCTCTAAAAATCCATGAATATGTAAAAAATCCTGAACCACTGAAAAAACAACTAAAACCCCCGAAAAACCTTAATACCCCAAAACCATTAAATGCTCTAAAACCCCTAAAAACATTAAAAGAAATTAAAAACCTTAAAACCCCTAAAAACTAAAAAAACCCTAAAAACCCCAAAAGACCCTAAAGACCCAGAAATACACTAATAACCCTAAAACCCCTAAAAACACTAAAACCCTCAAAATCCCTACAAACCAAGAAACCATAAAAATAAAAAAACTACTAAAATTCTAAGAAAATGTAAAAACCCGTAAAAAACCTTAAATCCCCCTTAAAACCATTAAAACCCATAAAAACCTTAAAAAATCCTAAAAATCCATAAAAAACCCCAAAACCACTAAAAACACAAAAAAACCCATCAAACACCAAAAAACTCTAAAAAATATAAAAAACACAAAAAAACTCAAAAAACCCTAAAACCCCCAAAAACCCCAAAAACCCTAAAATCCTAAAAATTCGCAGAACCCCTTAAAATCCCTAGAAACCTTAAAAAACCCTAAAATCCCTAAAAAACATAACCCCCCTAAAAATCCATGAAAACGTAAAAAAACTAAAAACCCAGAAAAACCCCTAAAAACTATAAACACCCCTAAAACATTAATGAAATCTAAAAACCCATAAAAACCTTAAAACCCACAAAAAATGTTGAAAACCCTTAAACCCCAAAAAACTCTAAAAACCGTAAAAACCCTAAAAACCCAAAAAACCCCATAAACCCTGAAAACCCGTAAAAATATCTAAAAATCATAAAAACCCTCAAAATATCAAGAAACCTTAAAAAACACTAAATCCCATAAAAATCCTAAATAATCCATAAATATCCTTGAAAACGTAAAAAAACCCAAAAACCAATAGTAACTCTAAAACCCTTTAAACCACTAAAAACATTAAATAAATCTAAAAACCTTAAAAACCATAAAAAACTCAAAAAAACCTAAAAACCCAAAATGACCCTAAAAACTCTTAAAACCCCTTAAAACCCTAAAACCCCTGAAAAACCCTAAAACCCCAAAAGTCCTAAAAACCATAAAATCCTAAAAAACTCCAAAAAAATACATGAAAAAAATAAAAAACCCCAAAAACCTTGAAAAACCCATGAAAACCATGAAAACCATAAAAATCCTGAAAACCCCTAAAAACCCTAAAACCCCAAAAACCACTAAAAACTCTAAAACCACAAAAAACTCTAAAATCCCTTTAAACCCCTAAAACTCTAAAAAAATTCAAAAACCTAAAAATATAAAAATAACCCTTGAAACCCCAAAAGACCCTAAAAACACTAAAAATGAATAAAAACCCATAAAAATCCCTAAAAAGCCTAAAAATACCTAAATACCATAAAACCATAAAAAACCTAAAAATCCAAAAAACCCCTAAAAATCCATCAAAATGTAAAAACCCTAAAAACCATTAAAAACCTCAGAAATGCATAAAAAAGCTAAAAACCTCAAAAAACCATAAAAACACTAAAACCACTAAAACCCCTAAAAACTCATAGAACCCCAAAAAACATTAAAAACTCTAAAAAACCTTAAAAACACTAAATAACTCAAAAAACCCTAAAAACCCAAAAGACCTTAAATCCCTTAAACCCACTTAAACCCCCTTGAAAACCCATAAAAATGCTCAAAATCCCTAAAACCGTAAAAAAACATAAAAATCCTTAAAACCCCCTAAAAATCCACGAAAATTTAAAAATTCCTGAAAATCATAAAAATCCCTAAAACTGTAAAAGCCCCTAAAAACCCTTAAAAACCCTAAAAACAACTAAAAAATCTAAAAACCCATAAATCCTCTAAAATGTTAATAAACACTAAAAACCCTTTAAAACCTGTAAAACCTCAAAAAAATCCTAAAAACCCCAAAAATGCTAAAAACCCTAAAACCCCTGAAAACCCCTAAAAACCCTCAAAATCTCTAAAATCCCTAAATAACATAAAAATCCTAAAAAAACATAAAAATCCAAGAAAGATTAAAAACCCCTAAAAATCATGAAAAACTCATGAAAACCATAAAACCCCTAAAAACCATAAAATACCGTAAAACCCCACAAAAACCCTAATGGCAACTAAAAACTCTAAACACCCTTAAATCACCTAAAGGTGCAAAAAAAAACCTTAAATCACCAAAAAATCAATAAAAAACCCAAAACCCCAAAAGGATATAAAAACCCTGAAAACCCCTAAAAACCCCTGAAAAACCCAAAAACCCTCAAAATCCCTAAAAACCCTAAAACACTAAAAGCCATAAAAATCCTAAAACCCCCCTAAAAATCCACGAAAACATAAAAAATCTTAAAAAACCTTAAAACCCCCTGAAAACACCAAAAACCACAAAAACAATAAAAAACCCTAAAACCCCATAAAAACCAAATAAAACACTAAAAACTCTAAAAACCCTTAAAACCTCTAAAAACATTAAAAAACTCTTAAAAACCTTAAAACCCCGAAACACTCAAATAAAACACCAAACCCCAAAAAGATCCTAGAAACCCTTAAAACCCCCAAAAACACATGAAAACCCTCAACATCCCTTAAAACCCAAAAAAATTTATAAAAACCATAAAAACCCATAAAAATCCATGAAAGCATAAAAAACCCTAAAAACCTTGAAAACCCTCTAAAAACCATAAACCCCCAAAAAACCAAAAAACCACTAAAACCCATAGAACCCTACAAAACCACCAAAAACTCTAAGCCCCTTAAAAACATAAAAATATTTAAAAACTCTATAAAACCTTAAAAATCCTAAAAAAATCAAAAAAACACTAAAACCCAAAATGAACCTAAAACCTTAAAATCCTTTAAAAATAATAAAAACACCTAAAAACACCTAAAACCCCCCAAAACCCCCAAAACCCCTAAAAACCCTTAATACCATTAAAAACTACTAATACTCTAAAAAACCACAAAACCCTAAAAAACTCAAAAACCATAAAAATCTAAAAAAGACCGTATGAATTCTAAAAACACTAAAAACCATAAAAATCCAAAATAACCCTATACATCCATGAAAACGTAAAAAATCTTGATAACCCTGAAATCTATATATCCTTCTATAAATCTTAAAAACCCCAAAACTCATAAAAACAATAAAATATGACTAAAAACTCTCAAAAAAACTTAAAACCCCAAAATGATAAAATACTCTAAAAACCATAAAACCCATAAAAAACTAAAAAACCCTAAAACCCAAGAAAACCCTAAAAACCCTAAAACCCCTAAAAACCCCAAAAACCCTAAAAATTCTAAAATCCCCTAAAAACCATAAAAACCCTCAAAATCCCTAAAAACCATAAAAACAATAAAAACCATTAAAATCCTAAAAAATCTAAAAACCCCTAAAAACCATGAAACCCCTAAAACCCTTAAAAATGATAAAAACCCTAAAAACACATATAAACCACTAAATGCTCGAAAAATCTTTTAAACTACTAATTTTTTTTAAAAAACTCTAAAAAACCATAAAACCCCCAAAAACATAAAAAAACCCTAAAACCCAAAAAACCCCAAAAAACCCTGAAAAATCTTCAAAACCCAAAAAACCATCGAAATCACTAAAAGGCCCCCACCTCATTATGATGCAGCGATGACCTCATTATTTAACGATTTTAATAAAATGAAAAGATAATGTACAATCCAAGGCTTACACTTGTCCAAAAACTATTGGATAGATATATTTCGAACCCTTATCACCTTATCCACGAATTATATAAGTGTGGGACCTTTAGAATCCGAAAATCATTGTATAATAATGTAAAATTTTCTTACTTTCCAAGAGTGCCCCTCCTCTCCTCTTATAAAAGGCCCCCACCTCTACCACCTCATTCACACTTTCAAGCCATTTGGCTCGGCCAAACTCTGCCCAAATACTCTCCCAAATTCCCCCTATTACTCCTAGAAGCCTCACTTTGGGCAGAACTCTTCCCAAGGAAGCCTTTGGCTCAAGTCAAAAAGAGTTACCCGATTTTGAGGTAATGTCTTCTTAATGTTGTTTTGTTTTATTTTTCTTCTCCAACCCCCTAAACTCTTTTTATTCGTTTCTTTTGTAACAACACCAGTATACTCAATATACTAGTATGTTTTTAAAAGAAGTATTCGAGCTACACTTACACACACCTACATCTAATGGTTAAAGAACATACGGTTTCTGTGGATGGCGAATTTCTGCCTCACGAAACGATGATTGTTCAACACTCATATAACACCTTAAAAGGTGGCCATTAAGATGTCACTATATTTATATATGATATATAATATGTTTATGTTTTACTTATGATTCTGTATTTCTCATTTATGGCATACTTTATGATTTCCATTATGGGTAAAACGCGATAATTTCATTTTAGGAAGTGCGGACTACCGCCCCCTCAAAGTGATTTGAATCGTTAATGCCATATGTGGGATGTATAAAGGATGGAGTAAATGGTATTATAAACTATATTATACTGGAATTATATTATACATTTATATCATTATGATTTCATTCCATTAAATACGAAATAGAAATGAAAGTAGCGTTCATGCGTACGTACGGCTTACCGTCTCCATGAACGGTGCATTTCATTTCTTACCTCTAAATGTTACGTAATATTATAAATGAATGTATATACTGGAAATATATGATATATATGACATCTAAATCATGAATATAATTCTGGAGATAATGTATATTCTACCACATAAACAACTTGTAATTATAAGAAGTTTATTGTTGACTCAAGTACCAATGATCGACAAAACGATCGTTATTAACTTAAATAATTACATAATGTTAATAACATTGTAATAAGTGATATAAAAAGAATAATGAAATTAAAAATGGTTCTTAATAAGGTATATATTAACTCTAGTTTATTATTCAGGAGGTTAAAGAACGGTTGAGTCAAGTCAGACACGAGGTAAGGGAACTTCTTAACCCAATTTCTATTCTTTGGGTTAATCTCCTACTTTCAAATTATGTCATGATATTATTATGTCCTATCTTGTATTTTTAAATTATTTATGTGTACTTATAGTGAATACACATTATAGATGTACTTTATTTAAAAAAATGATCTTTTAAGGACTTCGTCTCAATCCCCTTTCCTTGAGGCATATTTGGTTTTATACACAACTTTCTTTTATACGGTGTATAAACCCCTTTGACTTTTACGTTTATTCAAAATGAATCTTTTTTATACGAAGCGTTTTGCTAAATGACAAAAGGGAATGTTTTTCTTTCCGTACTTATGCGGCGACAACGACTTCTCCGCCGCCGTGACCATTATTTGAGTTTCGGCTTCCTCTACAAGCCATCATTTTTTTAATGAAAAATAAATACAAAGTTTAAACTTTCTTTTATTTTGGTATTGAAAATGGTTTTGAAAGCGTTGTTATTATATCAATGTGTTTTATTGATATCTTGTGATTGAAATGTGGAAATGTTATGTTTCCTTTATGCATGTTTTATGTGATACGATTATGTTATGGTTTATGATATTTTTAAACCTATTCATATGAGGAATGTATTGGACTTAATAAGTGATGGGTGGAGCCCGCCATAGCTCCTCGATGCATCGATAGGTCTCATAAGAAAACTAGACGTGGAATTGGCTGAGGCCCTTTCCCAATTTGATTTACGGTTTTGGCCGAGGCCTTAATCATTTTAGACGTCTTGGCCGAGGCCTTGACAAAATGTTTCAGAATGTCTGGCATTATACATTACCTCATTATGAAAGTGGTTATTGACATTGCATGTGATTATTCGACTAGTAGAATATCCATGTGAGTAAGTAAATGGAATTATTTAATTTTATTTTTGCCATATTATGCTGAAGTTCAAGTTTAAAAAGGCTTTTGTTTTAGTTATACATTTCCTTAAATGTTAATTTTTATTTATGAAAGCTTCCGCAATATTGTTATCCTTACTGAGCATCTGAGCTCACCCCTTTCAATGTTTTAATATTTTCCAGGATGTGAAGAAGTATTTTATGAATGACCTGCAGGGATTGTCAGAAGAGGATATGAGTGTGGACTATGGAGACTTTGTTATTGTAGTTTTTCACTTTATGATGTAATGTAACGTTTACGAATGTATCTAGTGTTTCCAAGGCTACTAAACTAATCGGTCTTTCGAGACTTGATCTTTTGTTATCATGCCAATGTTATGAGGTAATGTACAGACTCTGGGTAGCTGGGGTCGGGGCGTTACACTAAAAGCCTCAAAATCCCAAAAAACCTAAAAATTCCTAAAAACCATAAAAATAACAAAACCCCTAAAAACATTAAAAACTCTAAAAAACCCCTCAAAACCATAAAACCCCCTAAAACCTTAAAACAAATAAAAATGCACAAAAACAACAAAAAACTCTAAAAACCCTTTATAACACTAAAACATTAAAAACCTCTAAAAACTTTAAAACCCAAGAAAACTCAAAAAACCAAAAACCCCCCCACAAAAGTCCCTAAAACCCTGAAAAACCCTAAAGAAACTAAAAACCTAAAACCCCTAAAAATACTCTAAATCCATAAAACCCGAAAAAACCCCTAATAGCCATAAAAATCCTAAAAACCTCTAAATTCCATAAAAACATAAAAAATAAAAATTACCCTGAAAACCCTAAAACTCCTAAAACCTTAAAAATCCCTAAAACCCCATAAAACCCTAAAACCCACAAAAAAATATAAAAATCCTTAAAACCCCAAAAATTCTTTAAAAACTCTCAAAAACCTTAAAAACCTAATAACACAAAAAACCATAAAAACCCAAAAGTCACTAAAAATTGTGGGAACCCCTAAAAACACTAAAACCCCTAAAAAACTCTGAAATCCCCTGAAAACCCTCAAATCCCTAAAAACCCAAATAACTGTAAAAATCATAAAACCTCCTAAAAGTCCATGAAAATGTAAAAAACAATACAACTCCTGAAAAAATCTTGAAAACCATAAAACCTATAAAAACCATAAAAATCTAAAAAATCAATAAAACTCTAAGAACCCATAAATACTCTAAAAACCCTTAAAACCCCCAATTTTTTTTAAAAACTATAAAAACATTAAACTCTAAAAACATTAAACCCCTAAAAACAAAAAAAAACCCAAAACCCCCAAAGACCCTAAAAACCCTAAAAACCTCTGTAAAACCGTAAAAACCCTAAAAACCCTAAAAACTCTAAAAACCCTAAAAACCCTAAAAACCCCAAAAAACCATAAAAATCCAAAAAACCCCTAAAATCCATGCATACCTAAAAAACCTTAAAAAACCCTGCAACCCATAAAAACCCAAAAACCAAGAAAAACTCTAAAAACACTTAAAACCATAAATACATTAAAAAGCTCTAAAAAACTTTAAAACCCCCTAAAAACAAAAAAAACCCTAAAAACTGATAAAGGGGCTAAAAACCCGAAAACCCCTTAAAATGTTAAAAACAACTGAAAACCAGAAAACCCTCAAAATCCATCAAAACCCCAAGAAACCATAAAAATCTTAAACAACCCCTAAAATCCAAGAAAACGTAGAAAACTCGTAAAACCTTGAAAACCCCCTGAAAACCTTAAAAATCCTAAACCCCCATAATAACCCTAAAAACCAATAAAAAAACTTAAAACCCTCAAAACCCCTAAAAATGATAAAAAACTCTAAAAAACACTAAAAAACTTTAAAAATCCCAAAAAACCATAAACCCATAAAAGATCCTAAAAACACTCAAAATCCTTAAAACTCGAAAATATCCTAAAAACCGTAAAAAACCCCTGAAATCCACATGAAAACCATAAAATCCCTTAAAAGATTAAAGAACCCCCTAGATCATAGAAACCACTAAAAATAAAATAACCATTTAAACCGATAAAACGTTAAAAAACTCTAAAAAAACCTTAAAAACCCAAAAAAACTAAAAAAACCATAAAAACCCAAAGAGATCCTAAAAACCTTGAAAAACCAAAAAACCCTAAAAAACCCAAAAAACACTAAAATACCCTAAAAACCATAAAAATCTTAAAAAACCCCAAAAATCCATGAAAATATAAAAAACCCTAAAAATACAGAAAACTCCTGAAAACTATAAAACACCTAAATACTTTAAAAAACACTAAAAACCCATAAAACCTTAAAAACCTTAAAAAACACTAAAAACTCTTAAAATCCCTAAAAACATTAAAACACTCTAAAAAATCTTAAAAATCATACAAAAACCAAAACCCTAAAAACCAAAAAAGACCCCTAAAACCCCTGAAAACCCCTAAAGACCCTAAAAACTCTAAAAACCCCTAAAAACCTCAAAATCCCTAAAAACCCAGAAAAACTCAAAAAATCATAAAAAACCAAAAAGGTTCCTAAAATTCCATGAAAACATAAAAAACCCTACAACTCTTGAAAAACAATGAAAAACATAAAAACCCTAAAAACCTTAAAAAAAACAAAAAATCCTAAAAAATACCTAAAAACTCTAAAACCTTTTAAACCCCTAAAACGTTAAAAAAACTAAAAAACCTTAAAACCCAAAAAAAACTAAAATAACCCAAAAAATCCAAAATGACCCAAAAATACCTGAAAACCCCATAAAAAACTAAAAACTGCTGAAAACCGCTGAAAACCCCTCAAAATCTATAAAAACACTAAAAAACCCACAAAAACAATAAAAATATTTAAAAAACCCAAAAAACCCAAAAAACCCATGAAAACGTAAAAAACCATAAAAACACCTGAAAAACACCTGGAAACCATAAAACCCTCGAAAAACCTTACAAACCCAAAAAACATTAAAAAACCCTCAAAACCCAAAAAGACCCTAAAACCATGAAAAACCATAGAAGCCCTAAAAACCCCAAATAAACCCTAGAAACCCTCGAAATCCCTAAAAACCCTGAAAAACCCTAAAAACTATAAAATCCTATAAAACCCCTAAAAACCCTGAAAATGTGAAAACCCCTAAAAACACTGAAAAACCCTTGAAAACCATAAACACCCTTAAAAGCCCTTAAAATTGTAAAAACTTATAAAAATGCTAAAAACCCACTAAAACTCTAAAAACCCTTTAAACTACCAAAAAATTAAAAACACTAAAAAAGTTAAAAACCCTAAAAAAATGAAAAAACCTAAAATCCCTAAAATCCCTAAAAACACCTAAAAAACCTAAAAACCAATCAAATCCCTAAAAACCCTAAAAACCCTAAAAACCCTAAATACCATAAAAACCCCAAAAAACTTTAAAAACCCTAAAAACTAATAAAAACCCAAAAACCCACTAAAAACTCTAAAAGCACTTAAGACCCAAAAAAAATTAAAAAACTCTTAAAAACCATAATACCCTAAAAACAAAAAAAAAAAATCCTAAAACATGAAAATAACCTAAAAACTCCAAAGCCCCTAAAAACCCTTGGAAGACACTAAAAATCCTAAAACCCCTAAATATACATGAGAATGTAAAATACCCTAAAAACCCTGAAAAACCAATAAAAACCAAAAAAACCCCATAAAACCTTAAAAAACCCAAAACCCCTAACACCACTAAAAACTCTACAAAACACTTAAATCCCTAGAAATTTTAAAAACTGAAAACCCCCTAAAAACTAAATAAGACCCTAAAAACCCTGAAAATCAATAAAACTCATAAAAACCTTTGAAAACATAAAAAAACCTCAAAATTCCTGAAAACCCTAAAACCTATAAAAATCCTAAAAAACCACTAAAAATACATGAAAATGTAAGAAGCCCTAAAAACCCTAAAAAATCTCTAAAAACCTTAAAAAATCTTAAGAACCCATAAAATGCATGTAAACCAAATAAAAACTCCAAAACCCTTTAAACCTCTAAAAATGTTAAAAACTCTAAAGAACCTTAAAACTCCTAAAAACCTCAAAAAACCCCTAAAAACCCAAAATACCCTAAACCCCCTAAAAAATACTAAAACCGCAAAAACCGCAAAAACCACTTAAAATCCCTAAAAACCAAAAAAAACATATAAAAACTAGAAAACTCCTAAAACCCCCTAAAATCGATGAAAACGTAAAAAACCCTAAAAACCCATAAAATCCCTAAAAACCACTAAAAACTCTAAAATTCCTTAAAACCCCTAAAAACATTCAAAAACTCTCAAACCCTTAAAAACCTTAAAAAACCCTAAAATCCCAAAAGACCCGAAAAACCTAGGAACACCGTACAAACGCTTGAAAACCTCTTAAGCCTCTCAAAATCCCTAAAAACCCTAAGACCCCAAAAAACCATAAAATTCCTAAAACACACTTAAAAATCAAAGAAAACATAAAAACTTAAAAACCCTAAGAAACCACTAAAAACTATAAAAACCCATAACGACCGTTAAAAACCTAAAAACCTTAAAAATCTATAAAAACATAAAAAAAAACCAATAAAAACCTTAAAACCCCTAAAACCCCTAAAAACGTTAAAAAACACTAAGAACGTTAAAAAAAATAAACACCCATAAAAACCCTAAAAAAATTAAAAAAACCCGAAAAACCCAAAAGACCCTAAAAACCCTGAAAAAAACATAAAAACCCTAAAAACCCTGTAAAACCCCTAATATCCCAAAAAATATCTAAAAACATTAAAAAACCCTACGAATAATAAAAATTCAAAAAACACCATAAAAATCCGTGAAAAAAAATAAAAAGACCTAAAAAACCAAAAAAAACCCCTTGAAAACCATAAAAACCTAGAAAACACTAAAAAACCATAAATCCCTAAAACCCAGAGAAGACTCTAAAAACCTATAAAGCCCCTAAAATGTTAAAAAACTCTCAAAAACCTTAAAACCCCAAAAAAACAAAAAAATACTAAAAACATACAAAGACCCTAAAAAACAATAAAAACCGAAAAAATCCTCTAAAAACCCAAAAAACCCTAAAAATACCTAAAACCCCTAAAAACCATAAAAATCCTTAAAAACCTCTGAAAATTCAAGAAAACATAAAAAACCCTAAAACCTTGAAAACCCCCCCCAAAACATAAAAGCTCCTAAAAACATTAAAAACGCCCAAAACCCCATAAAATCCATAAAAACAACTAAAAACTCTAAAAATCCATAAAACACATAAAAATGATAAAAAAACTCAAAAAAACCAAAGAAAATATAAAAATCTCAAAAAAACCCCAAAAAACCCCAAAAAACCCAAAAAAGACTCTAAAAACCCCCAAAACCCCAAAGCCCCCTGAAAAACCCTAAAAATCCTCAAAATTCCTAAAAAACAAAAAGAAACTTAAAATACATAAAAATAGTTAAAATCCCCAAAAAATCCATGAAAATGTAAAAAACACTAAAAACCCTAAAAACCCCCAAAAAACCAAAAAAAAACCTTAAAAACCATAAAAACTTTTGAAAACCTCAAAAACACATAAAAATATATAAAACCATAAAACCCACTAAAACTCTAAAAACCCTTAAAACCCCAAAAACATTAAGATACTCTAAAAACCCTAAAAACTCTAAAAACTCTAAAAACTCAAAAAAACCCTAAAACCCCCAAAAGAATAAAAAAATTCTTGAAAAACTCTAAAACCCCTAAAAACACTTGAAAACCCCTAAAAATCCTCAAAATCCCAAAAAACCTTTAAAAACTATAAATTCCATAAAAATCCTAAAAACCCCTAAAAATCCATGAAAATGTAAAAAACCCCTAAAAACTATATAAAACCCCTTAAACCCATAAAACCCCTAAAAGTCTTAAAAGATCCTATAAACCCATAAAAACCCTAAAAATAACTAGAAAATACAAAAACACTCAAAACACCTAAAAATGTTAAAATACTCTAAAGAAACCTTAAAATTTTAAAAAACTCAAAAAACCATCATAACCCAAAATGACCCTAAAAACCATGAAAAACAATAAAACTCCATAAAAACCTACACCCTCCCAAAATCCTTAAAAACCATTAAAACCATAAAAATTATAAAATACCCCTAAAAATCCTTGAAAATTTAAAAAAATCTAAAACCCTTGAAAACCATAAAAACCTATAAAAACCTTAAAAAATTCTATAAAGCCATAACAATCCTCAAAACAACTAAAAACTCTAAAAACTCCTAAACAAATGAAGATGTTAAAAACTGTAAAATAATTAAAAACCCCTAAAAACACTAACCCCCCCCTAAAAACCCAAAATACAAAAAAAACCCTGAAAACCCCTAAAACACTAAAACCTCATTGTGTGACACCTTCCTTTCCCTATAAACCATAAAAATCCAAAAAAAACTAAAAAATATATGAAAACATAAAAAACCCTTAAAACCCTAAATGTAACTCATGCCTATAGGGAGGAGAACATGGTGGAGATGAGCTGTCCTAAAAGAAATATGGACAAAAGCTCGATGTGGTCCTTTGTCACCCCACATTTCTGCTCATCCCTTGTGGACTCGGATATGAAGGGTGATATTCACACCCCTATTTGTAAACCTCCCATATAATGCTTTGCTATTATTTTAATGTATCCTTGGGGGACCTGGATTGCTTGGTCCTACACCCTTTTTTCCCTAAAAAACCCATAAATATCCTAAAACCCCTAAAAACTCTAAAAAACCATAAATACCATAAAAAACTAAAAATCCCCTAAAAACCAAAAAAGAAGTAAAAACCCTAAAAACCCATAAAAACCCCAAAACCCCTGAACACCCCAAAACCCCCTCGAAATCCCTAAATCACTAAAAACTATAAAAAGCCAAAAACCCTAAAAATCAATGAAGACTTAAAAACCCCTAAAAACCACAAAAACCCCATGAAAAACATAAAACACCTAAAAACCTTAAAAACCCATAAAACCTCCTAAAAACCCTAAAAACTACTAAAAACTCTAGAAACCCTTAAATCTCCTAAAAATGTTAAAAACTCTAAAAAACCATAAAAACCTAAAAAAATAAAAAAACCCCCAAAACCCAAAAAGACTCAAAAAAACATCGCAAAACGCCTAAAAACCGTAAAACCCCTCAAAATCCCTAAAAACATAAAAAACCCTAAAACCCCTAAAGAACTTATGGAAACTATAAAATCCCTTAAAAACCTTTAAAAACCCTAAAATACATAAAACCCACTAAAAACTCAAAAAACACATAAAACCCCTAAAATGTTAACAAACTCTAAAAAACCTTCAAACCCCTAAAAAATTAAGAAACCCTAAAATCCAAAAAGACACTAAAAATCCTAAAAACCCCTAAAACCCAAAACCCCCCTAAAAAACTAAACCCCCTCAAAATCACTAAAAACCATAAAAATCCATAAAAACCATGAAAACCCTAAAAATACATCAAAACGTAAAAAACCACAAATCCTAAAAAATATCTGAAAACCCTTAAAACTCCTAAAAACCTTTAAAAACCCATAAAACACTAGAAAACCACTAAAAACTCTAAAAACTCATTAAACCCCTAGAAATGTTGACAAAACATATAACCACAAAAAACTCAAAAAACCCATAAAAACACAAAAGACCCTAAAAACCCTAAAAACCCTAAGAACCCCTAAGAACCCTAAAAACTTTTGAAAAGCCCTAATAACCCTCAAAATCCCTAAAAACCATAAAAAACCTAAAAACCTAAAAAACCATAAAATCCTAACAATAGGTGGGGAGCCCACCCCAATACCTCGTTACCCAACAACACATTTAACCCGTGGGCCACGGGTGAGTTGGTTAAAGGCAGTGGAATCCTGACCCCTAGGTTTCAGGTTCGAGTCCTCGCAAGTAAACCTGCCATATATGCTAACAAACCTCTCATTGGCCCCTACCTTTTTGGGAATTAGCCTAAGCCCAAGGGTTGGCCACCTTGGGCCTCGCTGGGGACGTGCATCGCATAGGTGGTGAGGCCACCCCAATACCTCGTTACCCAAAAACATGTTTCTATATGCTAACAAACCTCTCATGGGCCCCTATACCCCATTGGGAACTGGTCTAAGCCCAAGAGTTTGACACCTTGGGCCTCACTGGGGACGTGCGGTGTGCAGGTGGGGAGGCCACCCCAATACCCCGTTATCGAAAACACATTTTTTTCTGATCTATGGCTGGTTTGGTTGTGAGTTGATGCTGATGCTGGATTTGAGGCAAGATGATGTTGAGGTTGATGGCTGTGGTGCTGGTTTGGTTTTGAATTGTTATGGGTGCTGGATTTTGTTTCTATTGAGTGGTGATGGATGTTGTCCTGCCTTGAGGTGTTGTGGATGTGTTCCTAGGTGCCGTACTAGGTGTGAGTTTCTGGAAGCTATTTGGATTGAAAGTGAGACTTATGATTTTGCTGATGGTGGTTCTGTAATGATGGTGGTGGATATTCTTGGTAAGGAGGCGATGGTTGATGAAAATGGTGATGTGGGAGACTGGTTGTTGTTTGGCTGGGATTTGCTATCGGGAATACTGAGGAATAGGATAGTAACTACTGCCTGGATGAGTGGTGATAAAGTGGGTGCCTACGCGGTGAAGGCACTGAATGCTAGTAAGTATGATGCAGGTATTAGTTACCACATGGCAGGGGATCTGGAGCTGTAGAATGCTGGAGTTGGATGAGAAGGTGTTGAGCCTGCTGTTGTTTATGGTATTTTGTGTCTTTTCCTTTCTTTTTTTCCTTTTGGGGATTGTTTTTTGGGTTCGGGTCGATTGAACCTGCCCCTCCCCAGTCTCCAGTGTCTCGTTTGGTGCCTTTTTTTCTAATAAATTTTGGGAGGACCAGGAATAACCTGGTCCTGCACCTCTTCTGCTCCTAAAAATCATTGAAAACATAAAATACCCTGAAAACCCTGAAAACCATAAAAACTCCTAAATTCCTTATAAACCACTAAAAACAATAAAGTCCCTAAAAAATCTAAAAACCCTTAAAACCCCTAAATATGTTAGAATACTCTAAAAACCATTAAAAACAAATAAACTCAAAAAAACACTAAAATCCCAATATGACCCCCAAAACTCTGAAAACCCCTAAAACTCCTAAAAACCCTCAAAATACCTAAAAATCCTAAAAACCCAAAAAACCAAAAAAACCCTAAGAACCCCTAAAAATCCATGAAAACATAAAAAACCCTAAAAACCTAGAAAACCCCTAAAACATTTAAAGACCCTAAAAACCCATAAAAACCCCCAAACCCATTAAAAATTATAAAAACCTGTAAAATCATTAAAAAAATAAAAAAAAACAATGAAAGCCATAAAAACCTTAAGAAAATCCTAAAAACACAAAAGTCCCTAAAATCCCAAAAAACCCAAAAAAAACCCCCAAAAAACCCTCAAAATCCCTAAAATCCATAAAAACATTAAAAATCCTAAAAAACTTGTAAAAATCCATGAAAATGTAAAAAACCCTAAAACCCTATGGAACATAAAAACCACTAAAAAATATAAAAAACCCTAAAAACCCATACAACCCCTTAAAACCTCAAAAAAATATAAAACCCTTTAAAACCCACAAAAGAAGTTAAAAACCTTTAAACCCCTAAAATATTCAAAAATTCCCTAAAAACTAAAAAAATCCCCTAAAACCCCTACAAATCACTGGAAAACCTTAAAAATTCTCAAAATAACTAAAATCCTTAAAAAACACTAGAAACAATAAAAATCCTAAAAACCCCTAAAAATCCATCAAAATGTAATAATCCCTAAAATTCCTAAAAACCCTTGAAAACCATAAAACCCTTGAAAACATTAAAAACCCCTTAAAACATTAAAAACCCCTAAAAACCCATAAAACCACAATAAACCCACTAAAAACTCTAAAATCCATTTAAAACTCTTAAAACATTAAGAAACTCAGCAAAACCTTAGAAACCTAAAATCTCAAAAAATACCTAAAACCATAAAAGACCCTAAAAATCCAAAAACCACTAAAACCCTAAAACCACATGAAAACCCCTTAAAATCCTAAAAATCTTGAAAACTCCTAAAAACCATACAAATCCTAAAAGACCCCTAAAAATCCTTGAAAAAGTAAAAAAACAAAAAACCCTTAAAACACTAGAAAACCATAAAACCCCTAAAAATATTAAAAAACCCTCAAAACCCATAAAAACTCAGGAAAACACAAAAAATACACTAATAATTCTAAAAATGCTTAAAACCCCTAAAAATGTTAAAAACTCTAAAAACCCTTAAAATTCGTAAAAAAATCAAAAAAAACCCTGAAAACCCAAAATACCTTAAAAACCATGAAAACCCCTAAAATCCCTAAAATCCCTCAAAATCCAAACAAAACAAAAAAACCCTAAAACCATAAAAATCCTAAAAATATATGAAAACATAAAAAATCCTAAAACCCTAAAAAACTCCTAGAAACCATAAAATCCCTGAAAAACCTTAAAACCCCATAAAAACCCTAAAACCCCAAAAATCTCTAAAAACCCCTAAAAAGATAAAAAAACACTAAAAACCTTAAAAACCCTAAAAATCCAAAAGAAACCCTACAAACCCAAAAAGAACCCAAAACCCAAATAAACCCGTAAAAACACCAAAAAACCCTGAAAACACATAAAATCACTAAAAATTTCTAAATCCCTAAAAACCCATAAACCCATAAAAATCCTATAACCCCCCTAAAAATCCATGAAAATTTAAAAAACCCTAAAAAAACCAGAAACCATAAAAACCATAAAAACCATAAAAAACCCAAAAACCCCATAAAAACATCAAAACCACTAAACTTTATAAAAACCATAAAAACACCTAAAAACATTAAAAATATAAAAAACCTGAAAAATCCTAAAAAACTCAATAAAAAACTCAAAAACTCCAAAAAAAACCATAAAACCCCAAAAGACACTAAAAACCCTAAAAACCCCTACACCCCATAAAAATATTAAAAATCCCCTAAAAAAAAGTAAAAACATAAAAAACCCTAAAAACCCTAAAAACATTAAAAACCGCTAAAAACCCATAAAACTCTTAAAAACTCGCTAAAAACTCTAAAAACCTTTAAATCCTCTAATTTTTTTAAAAACTCTAAAGAACCTTTAAAACCCTAAAAAACTCAAAAAAACCCCTAAAACCCCAAAATACCCTAAAAACTCTAAAACCCCCAAAAAATCCATAAAAACCCCTTAGAATCCCTAAAACCCCTAAAAACCCTAAAAACCAAAAAAATCCCAAAAAAACCCCCTAAAAATCCATGAAAACCCCCTAAAAACCATTTAAAACCCTAAAAACATTAACCTCATGAAGGCTGGTCTTTTCAATCCAATTATGGTAGGGAGAGACCTCTAGGTGTTGTCTCATCTTCTTTATGCCGATGGCATCCTCCTTTTTGGGTAGGCTGACAATATGACGTTGTCCTCGATTCGAATGATATTCCATCATTATGATTGTGTGGCGGGGCAATCCATTAGTTGGAGCAAATACTCTATATACATTGGGGAGGGGATTTCCCCCTCTAGGTGGCGACACATTCCCCGCTCCCTTGGTGTTAAGAGGGGATCACTCTCCTTTGAATATCTAGGTGTTCCGATTTTTTTGGGATGTGTCAAGAGAATCTATCTTGAGAACATGACGAGCAGAATCTTACTTCAAATTACTAAATGGAAAGGCAAGTGTCATTCTCAAGATGGGAGAGTTTGTCTCATCAACTCAGTTATGACCTCGATGTTTACATATGCCTTCTGCATCTACAGATGGCTGGTTAATCTCATTAATTCCCTGCAGGTGAAGATTAGAAACTTTACATGGATAGGTTGTACCAGTGAATGAAAGTTGGTCTCTGTGGCTTAGAGGGATTGTACTAAGACAATTGAGTTGGGTGGGAATGGAATCAAGGACTTTATAAGATTTAATGATGCCCTTCTTTCCAAATTTACCCGGGGCCTGCTTAACTGCAATGATAATGGTTTGGGATTTTTTCAGGAAAGGTTTACACAGAAGCTTTGTGATGGGTTCTCTAGATATTTTCCATGCTTAGTTTGGCCATCTGTCTGAGGGTCTTACATGGGCATCATGGAGCACTCAAAATGGATTGTTTTGAAGTAATTGGATCTGAATGTTTGGTCTAAAACATGGCTTCATAGGCCCCTGCTGGACACTGTGGTCCCTCCTGTCGACTCAAGGGACATGTTGATTGGTGGCTTCACCCGTTGGCTGGGGAAGTTTGAGGTTCTCCTTCCAGTAGACACTTATAGGCAGATCCAATATTATACCTTTGTTGAAAGATACCTTCTAATCTGGAAGCCTAATCATGTTGGGTGATTAAATGTGAAATATTTCTACCGGTCAAAGTGTCCAAAATGTCCTTCTCCTCCATCCTAGCTCTCAAGGTTCAGAAGACCATTTATCCCTCCAGCTAACCACCTGCTACTTTGAATGATCTGGAAGAACCAGCTGCTGCTTCATGTACAACTACAGAGGGCTGGACACAGCTTGGTATCAGTCTGCTTCCTCTGACTTGGAGACGAGGAATCTATCCTACACACTTTCCTTCAGTGCAGGTTTGCAGTGGTGCTTTGGGAGTACCTGCAGATGTTGTTAGGGTTTCCCGTCTGCTTGGACAAGACACTTTTTGAGTTTCTAGACAGCTTAGTTAATTGGCCTTGCGGCAAGTAGGTGTCCAATTTTCTACAGGTTTTCATTGTTGTCATCATGTCCTACACCTGGGCCACTCAGAATGTTATTGCTTTCAACAAAAAACGGCTCTCTTTCCATGGTGGTGTTGTTACTCTCCACACAATGATTCATGAAGTGTATCATATTCAATATGATTCGATGGCAAATGATATGAATGATCTTATCCTTTTATGACTACTTGGTGTTGCCAGAAGGTCAAAGAAACTAAGGCTTCTTAAGTACATCTACTGGATCCCCCCGATTTCTTCCTAGATCAAGGTCAACGTTGATGGTACAACACTGGGAGCATCAGGACCATCAGGGTGTGGTGGGGTTTTCTGTACCCACGGTGGCTTCATTAAAGGCTACTTTCACCATCTCATTGGGAATGGGTGTGCCCTTGAAGCTGTACTTTGGGCCATGGTTAAGGTGATCAACTTTTCTTTGCAGTTTGGATGGAACCCTCTCTGGCTGGATTCAGACTCTTTGCTTGCAGTAGAGGTTCTTAAAACCAAATCAGAGCAAGTCCCTGGGAGGATACTTCCCCAGTAGATGGAATGCCTTGCTTCTTGCCAAGGGCTAAACCTTCATGTCACACATGCCTACCGGGAGGCGAATTTAGATGCGAATGCGCTCTCCAAATAGGTGATTGTAGAGAGGAGTTCGATATGGTCGCCTGTTGCCACATCGTGCTACTTAAGGTTTATAGAGTCTGATACGAAGGGTGAGGTCTACACCCAGGTTTGAAATCCCCCTTGCAACGCTTTCTTGGATGCTTTCTTTTCTTTATAAATTTTGGGGGACCGAGTTCACCAGGTCTTGAGCCTTCTTTTCCCTAAAAACATTAAAAATCCATAGAACCCTAAAAATCGACAAAAAAATTAGAAACTCTAAAAAACCATAAATTCCATAAAAACCATAAAAGCCATAAAAACCATAAAAAATCAATAAACCCTAAAGACCCCTGAAAACCCCTAAAAACCCTCAAAATCCCTAAAAAATCAGAAAAACCATAAAAATCCAAAAAAAACCCATAAAAGTTCATGAAAACATAAAAACCCCTAAAACCTCTGAAAACCCCTTGAAAATAATGAAAAACCCTAAAAACTCTTGAAAACCCACAAAACCCAATAAAAACTCTAAAAATCCTTAAAACCCCTAAAAACGATAAGAAACTCTAAAAATCCTTAAGAACCTTAAAAAACTCAAAAAAAAACACTAAAAACACAAAATGTTCTGAAAACCCATGAAAACACATAAAACCCTTGAAAACCCAAAAAACCCTCAAAATCATTTAAACCCCTAAAAACCCTAAAACCATAAAAATTCTATAAAACACCTAAAAATCTATGAAAACATAAAAAACCCTAAAAACATTGAAAACCCATGAAAACCAAAAAACCCCTAAAAGTCCATAAAACACTAAAAACCATAAAAACCCTTAAAACATTTAAAAACTATGAAAATCCAAAAAACCCTAAAAAACTAAAAAAAACCATAAACCCCAAAAGACCCTAAAAACACCGAAAAACTCTTGGAAACCCCTAAAATCTCATAAAAACCCTAAACCCCCTCAAAATCCCTAAAAACCCTAAAACCCATGAAAAACCTAAAACCCCATAAAAATATCTGAAAACATAAAAAATCATTAAAAGTACGAAAAACCTCTCAAAACCAAAAAACCCCCTAAAACCTTAAAAAACCCTAAAACCCATGAAAACCCTAAAAAACCACTCAAAACTCCAAAAACCCCTAAAATGGTAAAAACATTAAATACCTTAAAAACCCTAAAAGGATGAAAAACCATAAAAACCCAAAACGACCCTAAAAACCCCTCAAAATCCCTAAAAACCATAAAACATAAAAATTATAAAGAACCCTAAAAATCCATGAAAACGCAAAAATCCCTAAAATCCCTGAAAACCATAAAAACCCCTAAAACCTTTAAAACTCTAAAACCCATAAAACCCTAAAATCCCTCTACAAACACCAAAAACCATTAAACCCCTAAAAATGTTAAAAACTCTAAAAACATTAGAAATCCAAACAAACTCAAAAAAACCTTAAAAACCCCAAAAGACCCTAAAAACCCTCAAACCCCTAAAAACCCCCAAAAGCCCCCAAAATCCATAAAACCCCTAGAAAAACATAAAATTCATAAAAATAAAAAAAAAACTCTAAAAATCCATGAAAATTCAAAAAACCCTAAAAACCATGTAAAGCCCCTCAAAATACTAATAACCCTTAAGAAACATAAAAAAACCTAAACCCCATAAAAACCCTAAAAATCGCTAAAAACTTTTAAAACACTTAAAACCCCCCAAAAAATGTAACTAAACTCTAAAAAACATTAAAACCCAAGAAAAATAAGATCCTAAAAACCCAAAGGACCCTAAAAACCCTCAAAATCATTAAAAACATTTAAAAACGATAAAAATCCATAAAAACCCTAAAACAAATAAAAACTATAAAAACTCTAAAAATATCTAAATACATTAAAAACTCTATAAACTTAAAAACCCTAAAAAACTCAAAAAAAACCCCTAAAACCCTCAAAATACCCTAAAAACCATGAAAACCCTTAAAAACAAAAAAATCATAAAACCCCTAAAAATCCAAGAAAACATAAAAAAACCTAAAAACCCTAAAAACCCCTAAAACCTTAAAACCCCTAAAAACCGTTAAAACTTTTAAAAGAATTTAATAATTTAAAAACCCTTAAACCCCCTAAAAATGTTTTAAAAAATCAAAAAACCATAAAAACCCAACAAAACTCAAAAAAATCTTAAAAACCCAAAAGACCCTAAAAAACTTAAAAACCATAAAAACCCTAAAACCTCTAAAAACCCATAAAAATCCCCAGAATCCCTAAAAATCCTAAAAACCGTAAAAATCCTAAAGCCCTCCTAAAAATCCGTGAAAACGTAAAAACCCTAAAAACCCTAAAAACCCCCGGAAAACCATAAAACCCCCAAAAAACTTAAAACTGCATTAAAAGCCTAAAAACCACTAAAAACTATAAAAACCCTTTAAACCCCTAAAACGTTAAATACACTAATATTCCTTAAAACATCTAAAAAACTCAAAAACCCCTTAAAAACATAGAGAGCCCTAGAAACCCTAAAAAACCTAAAAACCATAGAAACCCTAAAACCCCAGAAAAAAACCCTAAAAATCCTTAAAAACCCTAAAAACCATTGAATTCCAAAAAGACCCTTCAAATTTCATTAAAATGTAAAAAACCATAAAACCCTGAAAAACCTTAAAAATCCCTGAAAGACCATAAAACCATAAAAAATGAATAAAAAATCAAAAAAACCCTCATAACTCAAAAGACCCTGAAAACCCTGAAAAAACCTAAAAACCATAAAAAATCCTGAAAACCCTCAAAATCTCTAATACCATAAAAAATGTTAAAATACCTAAAAATTATAGAAAACCCCTAAAAATCCATGAAAACATAAAAAACCCTAAAAACCTAAAAAATCATCTATTAAAATAAAAACCACAAAAACCCTAAAACCCCATAAAAACTCTAAAAACCACTTAAAACTTAAAAACCCTATAAATGTTAAAAAAACCCCAAAAAACATGAAAACCCATAAAAAACACAAAAAAAACCCTAAAAACCAAATAAGACCCTAAAAACTCTTAAAAACCCGTAAAATCTCTAAAAACCCTGGAAACATCCTAAAACTCTTCAAAATACATAAATACCCTAAAAACAAAAAAGATATAAAAATCATAAAACCCCCCAAAAAATCCATGAAAACATAAAAAAGCCTAAAAACCATAAAAGACCCCTGAAAAATTCTAAAAACCCCTAAAACCTTTAAAAAATCAAAATACCTATAAACCCCCTAAAAACAATTAAAAAATCTAAAAATCTTTTAAAATCCTAAAAATGTTGAAAAACTCTAAAAACCTTTAAAACCCTGGGAAACTAAAAAAGACCCCTAAAAACCAAAAAAGCCTAAAACCCCTAAATAACCACAAATCCCCTAAAATCCCTAAAACCCTCAAAATCGCTAAAAAATATAAACAACAAAAAACCATAAAAATCCTAAAAATAACTTTAAAATCCATGAAAATATAAAAAATCCTAAAAACTCAGAAAACCCATGAAAACCATAAAATCCCCAAAAACCTTAAACATCCCAAAAAACCCAAAAAACCTTAAAAACCACTAAAAATTATAAAAACAAGTTAAAACCCTATAAACATTAAAATAATCTAAAAAACCTTAAAACGCATAAAAATTCTAAAAACCCTAAAAAACCAAAAAGAACTTACCCCCCCCCCCCCCTTAAAACCCTAAAACCCCTCAAATCCCTTAAAATCATAAAAACCATAAAAATCCTAAAAAAACATTGAAAATCCATGAAAATGTAAAAAACCCTAAAAACCCTAAAAAACCACAAAAAACCATCAAATTCCCTAAAAACCTTAAAAACTTGAAAACTACTAAATACTCTAAAATCCCTTAAGACTCCTAAAAATATTTAAAAACCCTAAAAACCCTTAAGAACCCTAAAAAACTAGAAAAATTGAAAAATACCCTTTAACCCTGAAAAACCCTAAAAACACTAAAAACCCATTAAAAACCCTAAAAACCTTCAAAATCCCTAAAAAATAAAAACCCCTAAAAACCATAAAAAATTTACAAATCCCCTAAAAATCCATGAAGCGATAAAAAACTCCGAAAATTCTAAAAACCATAAAACCCCTAAGAACTATAAAAAATCCATAAAAATCCATAAAACCCTAAAAAACCCAAAAAACACTAAAAACTGATAAAACCCATAAAAACGTCAAAAAACTCTAAAAACATAAAAACCCTAAAAACTATAAAAAACATAAAAATCCAAAAAACCGCTAAAATTTCATAAAAACATAAAAAAACCCCTAAAAACACTGAAAAAACCCCGAAACCCCCTAAAACACCTAAAAACCCATAAAAACCCTAAAAACCACTTAAAACTCTAAAAAACCTCAAAACCCTAAAAAATGTCAAAAAAATCTAAAAACCTTAAAACCCTAAAAACCCAAAAGACCCTAAACACCCTAAAAACCCTAAAACATTAAAAACCCATGAAGAACATCAAAAACCTTCAAAATCCCTAAAAAATATGAAAACTCTTAAAAATGATAAAAATACTAAAAAATACCTAAAAATTCATGAAAATTTTTCTTTGCAAAAAAAATTCCTTGAAAATCTAAAAAACCCTAAAATCCCTCAAAATCCCATAGAAACCATAAAATACATAAAAAAAATTAAAAAAACTAAAATCCCAACAAAATAAAAAAACATTAAAAATTCTAAAAACCCTTAAAATCCTTAAAAAAGTTAAAAACTCTAAAAATTATAAAAAAACCTAAAAACTCAAAAAAAAACCTAAAATCCAAAAAGACACTAAACAACTCGAAAAACTCTAAAAAACCTAAAAACCATAAAAACCATAAAAATCCTAAAAAACCATAAAAATCCATGAAGACGTAAAAAACCCCTAAAACCCATAAAGACCCCCTTAAAATCATAAAAACCCTTAAAACCCATAAAACCCATAAAGACCCCCTTAAAATCATAAAAACCCTTAAAACCCATAAAACCCCTAAAAATCACTAAAAAATCTAAAAACCCTAAATATCTCTAAAAACGTTAAAAACTCTACAAAAAACTTTAGAGCCCTAAAAAACACAAAAAAACGCAAAAAAACTCCTAAATACCCAAACGGACCTTAAAACCCAAAAAACCTCTGAAAAACCCTAAAACGCCTCAAAATCTCTAAAACACTAAAAAACCCTAAAACCAGAAAAAACCTAAAAATCCCCTAAAATCCATGAAAACGTAAAAAACCCTAATAACCCTGAAAACCCCTTGAAAATCATAAAAACACCTAAAATCAATAAAAAACCATAAAACCCAACAAACCACTTAAAACTCAAAAAACCCTTTAAACCCCTAAAAAAGTCAAAAAACACTAAAAACCTTAAAAATCATAAAACTAAAAAACCCTTAAAACCCAAAACACCCTAAAAACCCTTAAAACCCTAAAAAACCTAGAAAACCTAAAAACAGAAAACCCCTTAAAAAAATCTAAAAACCCTCAAAATCCCAAAAAACTCTAAAAAAATCCTAAAAACTATAAAAATCCTAAAAATACCCAAAAAATTCAAGAAGGCATAAGAACTCTGAAATACCCATGAAAACCATAAAAGTCTCTAAAAACGTTTAAAAACCCTAAAAACCTGTAAAAACACTAAAACCCACAAAAAACTCTAAAACCCCTTTAAACCATTAAAAATATTAAAAAACTCTAAAAACGTTAAAAACCCAAAAAAATAAAAAGACCCTAAAAACCTGAAAAGACCCCAAAACACCTCAAAACCCCTGAAAAGCCACGTAAAACTCTAATAACCCTCTAAATATAAAAAACCCTAAAACGCCTAAAAACAAAAAAAACACTAAAATACCCTAAAAATCTATGAAAATGCAAAAAAACCCTAAAACCCCAAAACCCCCTAAAAATCATAAAAACCTGTAAACCATAAAAAACCCTAAACCCCCCCCCCAAACCACTAAATACTCTAAAACCCATTAAAACCCCAAAATTGTTAAAAACCCTAAAAACCTAAAAACCCCTAAAAACTCAAAAAGAAACCTAAAAATCCAAAAAGACCCTAAAACTCTAAAAACATCCAAAAACCTCAAAACCCCTGAAAAAAACCTAAAAACCCACAAAATCCCTAAAAACGTAAAATACCCCATAAACCATAAAAATCCTAAAACCCCATAATAATCTGTGAAAACGTAAAAACCATGAAAACCATCAAACCCCTAAGAACTTAAAAACCCCTAAAATCCCAAAAAACACTAAAAACTATAAAATCTCTTAAGACTGATAAAAATGTTAAAAACCTCTAAAATCCATAAAACCCATAAAAACTCAGAAAAGGCCCCTAAAATATCAAAAGATTCTAAAAAACCCTAAAAGACTCCAAGAACCATAAAAAACATAAAAAGCCCATAAAAATCCATGAAAACATAAAAACCCTAAAAACCCTGAACACCATAAAAACTCCTAAAAACCTTAAAAGGCCCTAAAAATCCATAAAAGACCTAAAACCCCACTAAAAACTCTTGAAACCCTCAAAACCCCAAAACATTTTAAAAAATTATAAAAACCGCAAAACCCTAAAAACTCAAAAAAAACCATGAAAACCCCAAAAGACCCGGAAAAAACTAAAAAACTCTAAAAACCATGGAAGACCCTGAAAACCCTAAAAATCTCTAAAACACCCTAAAACCCATGAAAATCCTAAAAAAACCCATGAAAATCCCTAAAAACGTAAAAAACTCTAATAACCCTGAAAACCCCAGAAAACTATCAAACCCCCAAAACATTAAAAACCCAAAAAACCAATAAAGATAGTAAAAACCACTAAAAACTCTAAAAACCATTAAATCCCCTAAAAATGTTAAAACACTCTAAAATTCCCTAAAACCGTAAAAAAACTCAAAAAACCCCTAAAACCCAAAAAGACCCTAAATAACATGAAAACCCTTAAAACCCTAAAAACCCATGGAAAATGATAAAAACCCTCAATATCCCTAAAAATCCTAAAAACCATATAAATCCTAAAAAACCCCTAAAAACAATAAAAACACAAAAAACCATAAAACCCCTGAAAACCCCTAAAAACCATAAAACATTAAAAATAACCTAAAACCCATAAAACTCATAGAAACCCATTAAAAAATCTAAAAACCATTAAAGCACATAAAAATGTTCAAAACTATGAAAAACCATAAAAATTCAAAAAAACCATAGAAACCCAAAAAGACCTCAAAAACACTAAAAACCCTAAAATCCGTAAAACACCTGAAAAACCCTAAAAACTACCAAAATCCCTAAATACCAAAATATGTTAAAAAAACCCTAAAAATACAAGAAAATGTAAAAAAACCCAAAACCTGTAAAACCACAAAAGACCTTAAAAACAATGAAATCCATAAAAACACTAAAAACCCTAAAAACCCTAAAACCTCTCAAAATCCCTAAAAACACGAAAAACCATAAAATTCCTAAAAACCCCTTAAAATCCATGAAAAAAAATAAAAAACCCTAAAAACCCTAAAAAACCCAGAAAATAAGAAAAACCTCTAAAAAACATAAAACCCCTAAAAACCCAGGAAAACCATAAAAAAACACTAAAAAATCAAAAAACCCTTAAAACCCCTAAATACTCTAAAAACACTAAAAACCCTAAAAAACTCAAAAAACCCCCCTAAAACCCCAAAAGACCCTAAAACCTTTAAAACCCATAAAAACCCATGAAAACCTAAAAAAACTCAAAATCCCTAAAATCCCTAAAAATTATTAAAATCCTAAAAAACCACTAAAAATCCATGAAAACGTAAGAAAACCCCGAAAACCCACTAAAAACTCAAAAAACACTTAAAACCCCTAAAAATGTCAAAAATTCTAAAAAAACATTAAAACCTTAAAAAACTCAAAAAAACCCCTAAAACTCTAAAAAGACCCCAAAAAACCCTGAAAACCTGTAAAAACCCTAAAACCCTCAAAATCCCTAAAAATCATAAAGACCATAAAACCAATAAAAATCCCATAAAATACATGAAAATGTAAAAACCCAAAAAACCCAAAAAAACCTCCAAAAACCCATAAAACCCCTAAAAAACGTAAAACCCAAAACCCATAAAAATCATAAAAACCCAATAAAAACTCTAAAAATCCTTGAAACACCTATAAACATTAAAAAAATATAAAAATTTTAAAAACCCTAAAAACCCCAAAAGACCCTAAAAACCCTAAAAAACTCTAAAAACCCTAAAACCCCTTAAAATCCAAAAAAATCCCTAAAAACCATGAAAAACCCTAGAAACCATAAAAATCCTATTAAAACCTTATAATCGATGAAAACATAAAACACCCAAAAAACCCCTGAAAACCATAAAACCCCTAAAATCCTTAAAAACCCAAAAAACTGATAAAAACCTTAAAATATACTAAATACTCTAAAAACCCTTGACAACCCTAAAAACATTAAAAAAATCTAAAAACCTTTTAAAACCATAAAAACCCAAAAAAACCAAAAAGACCCTAAAAACTTAGAATACTCAAAAACCCCTGACAATTCTAAAAACCCACGAAAAAAACAAAACCCCTAAAAATCCCAAAAACCCAAAAAACACTAAAAACCGTAAAGATCCAAAAAAACCTAAAATTCCATTAAAAGATAAAAATCCCTAAAAATCCTAACCCCCCCCTAAAAACCACAAAACCCCTGTAAACCATAAAAAACCCAGAAAAACCCTAAAAATCACCAAAAACTCTAAAATCCTAGAAAACCACAAAAAAGTTAAAAACTTTTACAAAACATTATATCAACAAACATTAAAAAACCATAAAAACCCAAAAGACCCTAAAACAATGAAAATCCATAAAAACCACTGAAAGCCATAAAAACCAATAAAACCATGAAAAAACCTAAAAATTCCTTAAAAAACCATGAAACCCTAAAAATACACAAAAACCCTAAAATCCCAAAAAACCATCAAAATTCTAAAAACGCCCTAAAAATCAATGAAAACATAAAAAATCCAAAAAAACCAGAAACCACCTTAAAATCCATCAATACCCCTAAAACCTTAAAAATCCATAAAACCCCATAAAAAACGTAAAAACCTACTAAAATATCTAAAACACCTATAAACCCCCAAAAGCATTAAAAAACTATATAAAAAATTAAAACCCTAAAAACTCAGAAAAACCTAAAAACTCAAAAATACCTAAAAACACAAAAACACCCTAAAAACCCATAAAAAATAAAAACAAACTCAAAATACCCTGAAAACCCTAAAAACCCTCAAAATCCCTAAAAACTCCTAAAACTCCTAAAAATTATAAAAATAAAAAAAACACCTACAAATTCAACATAAAGTAAAAAACATAAAAAACCTGAAAAACTCATGAAAACCATAAAAAACCTTAAAATCCTTAAAAACCTTGAAAACCCATAAATACCCTAAAAACAAATTAAACTCTAAAAATCCTTAAAACCCCTACAAATGTTAAAAAATTGAAATTTTTCTAAAACCCTAAACAACTAAAAATCCATAAATTCCCAAAAAGTCCATAAAAACCTTGAAAAATCCTAAAAACCCCACAAAAACCCTAAAACCTTAAAAACCCTTAAAATCCCTAAAAACAAAAAAATACCTAAAGAATATAAAGATCCCCTAAAAATCCATGAAAATTTAAAAAAACTCTAAAGCCCTTCACAAATCGCTGAAAACAGCAAAAACTCCAAAAAACCTTGAAACCCCCTAAAAACCCCTAAAAACCCCAAAACCCACTAAAACTCTAAAAACCCTTAAAACCCATAAAAATGTCAAAAGACTCTAAAAACATAAAAAACACAAAAAACACTAAAAACCAAAAAATACCTTAAAACCCTAAAACCCCCTGAAAAGCTTAAAAACCTTGAAAACCATAAAACCCCTAAAAACCTTTAAAAATGCAAAAAACCATAGAAAACCACTTAAAACTCTAAAAACCCTTTAAACCACTAAAAATGATAAAAACATATAAAAGTCCTTAAAACCCCTAAAAACTAAAAAAACCCTAAAAACCCAAAAGACCCTAAAACCCTGAAAACTCTAAAATTGTGAACAACCCTAAAAACCCAAAAAATCCATAAAAACATAAAATCCCAAAAAAAACTCAATAATCCATGAAAACGTAAAAAACCCTTGAAACTCATCAAAACCAAAAAAAAAATTAAAAAAACCTAAAACCCATAAATACCCACAAAACCACTAAAAACTCTAAAAACCCTTAAAACCACTAAAAATGTTAACAAACTCCAAAAACCTTAAAACCACTAAAAAACACAAAAAACTCTAAAAACCCAAAAAACTATAAAACCCCCTAAAACTCTAAAAACCCCCTAAAATCCCTCAAAATATCTAAAGACTCTAAAAACTTAAAAATAATAAAAAATATAAAAAAACCCTGGAAACCATAAAAACCCCTAAAAACATTACAAACCCTAAAAAACCACAAAAACCTAAAAAATCACTAAAAACTCTAAAAACCCATAAAATCCCAAAAAACGTTAAAAAACAATGAAAAAACATTAAAACCCCAAAAAACTAAAAAAACTCTAAAAACCCTGAAAAACCATAAAATGATAAAAAACCTTGAAATTTTCTCAAAACTCTCAAAATCCCTAAAAATCCTAAAAACCCATAAAAACCATAAAAATCTGAAAACCCCTAAAAATCCATGAAAATGTAAAAATCCCTAAAAACCCTAAAAAATCCATGAAATCCATAAAAACCTCAAAAAACCTTAAAAATCATAAAACCCCATAAAAACCCTAAAAATGACTAAAAACTATAAAAACATTTAAAACCCATAAAAACATTAAAAACCACTAAAATCATTAAAAACCCCTAGAAAATAAAAAAACCATAAAAACTAAAAAGACCCTAAAACTCTAAAAAAATCTAAAATACTATAAAAACCCTGAAAACCCTAACAACCCTAAACCCTCTAAAAACCTTAAAAAAATCCTAAAACCTACAAAAAATCCAAAAAAACCCCAATAAATCCATGAAAACGTAAAAAAACCCTGAAAACAAAAAAAAACCCTAAAACTTTTACAAACCCAAAAAACACAGAAAAACCTATGAAAACTACTAAAACCTCTAAGACCCCTAAAAATGTTAAAAACTCTAAAAAACCTTTTGAACCCTAAAATCTAAAAAAAAACACTAAAACCCCAAAAGACCCTAAAAATTCTGAAAAACACCAAAACATTAGAAAACCTATAAAACCCCTCACAATCCATAAAACAATAAAAACCATAAAAATCCAAAAAACTACTAAAAATTCAGAAAAACGTAAAAAAACAAAAAACCCTAAAAAACCTGAAGACCATTAAACCACTAAAAACCTTAAAAACCATAAAACAACTATAAACTCTAAAAACACTAAAAACCACTAAAAATGTTTAAAAAATCAAAGAAACCTTTAAAAGACTAAAAAGTAAAAAAAAAACCCTAAAAACCATGAAAACCCCTAAAAATCCCCTGAAAACCATAAAACACCTAAAAACTTTTAAAAAAACCTAAAACCCTATAAAGAGCCAAAAAACCACTAAAAACACTAAAAGCCCTTAAAACCCCTAAAAATGTTAGAAAACTCTAAAACACCTTTAAAACCCTAAAAAACTTCAAAAACACAAAAACCCAAAAAGACCCTAAAAACCCTGAAAAACTCTAAAAACCTAAAAAACCCCAAAAATTTCCTAAACACCCTTAAAATCCCTTTAATCCCTTAAACCCCTAAAAATCATAAAAATCCAAAAAAACCCTAAAACCCCTAAAAAACTCCTCAAAACCATAAAAAACGTAAAAACCATACAAACCCCAAAATCTATAAAAACCCTAATAACACAAAAAACTATAAAAACCCTTAAAAACCCTAAAAATGTTAAAAAACTCTAAAAACACTAAAAAACCCCAAAACACTAAAAAACTCTGAAACCCCTCAAAATACCTAAAAACCACAAAAACCATAAAAACCCTAAAAAACATGAAAACATAAAAAAACTTAATCACCCTAAAAACACTTAGAAACATAAAAACCCCAAAAAACCTTAAAAAACCCTAAAAACCCTAAAAACCACTAAAAACTCTTAAAACTGTTAAAACACCTAAAAATGTTAAAAAAACTCTAAAAAACCATAAAAAACTAAAAAACTAAAAAACTAAAAAAACATAAAAACTCAATGAAGACCCTAAAAACCCTAAAAACATTTAAAACCCCTGAAAATCATAAAAACCCTAAAACCCGAAAAACCAAAAAAACCTAAAACCGCTAAAAATCAATGAAAACATTAAAAACATTAAAAATTCCCAAAAAACCAAAAAACCACTAAAAACCATAAATACCCTACAGACCCACTAAAAATATAAAAAACACTTAAAACCCCTAAAAATGTTAAAAATTTGAAAACCCTTTAATATGCTAAAAATTCAAAAAAACCTAAAAACCCCGAAAGTCCATAAAACCGAAAAAACCCTAAAACCCTAAAAACCCTAAAATTTCCTAAAAAACCTCAAAATTCCTAAAAATCATAAAACTATAAAAATCCCAAAAACCCTTAGAAAGCCATGAATATGAAAAAAAACCCTAAAAAACCCCTAAAACCCCTAAAAACCCTTAAAAACATTAAAAAAACCCTAAAACGAATAAAAAATCTAAAAACCACTAAAAACTCTAAAAAACCTTAAAACCCTTAAAAATGTTAAAAGAATTATAAAAACCATAAAGATCCAAAAACACTAATGAAAACAACATTAAAACCCCAAAAATACCATAATAACCCTGAAAACTTCTAAAAATCCTAAACACCTGAAAACCCAAAAAAACCCTGAAAATCCCTAAAAATCATAATAACATAATCCCCCTAGAAATCCATGGAAATTTAAAAAACCATTAAAACCCCCTAAAAACCATAAAAAACCTTAAAAGTCTTCAAAGTCCCTAAAAATCATAAAAACCCTAAAAACCCTCTAAACATCTAAAAACTCTTAAAACACTTAAAAATATCAAAAACATAAAAAATCCTTAAACCCCAAAAAATCAAAAAAACCCTACAAACCCCAAAAGACCCTAAAACCCTAAAAACCTTTAAAAATACCCAAACCCCTAAATACCCTTAAAACCCTAAAAATCATAAAAATACTAGAAAACCCTACAATTTCATGAACACGTAAAAAACCCTAAAAACTATGAAAATCATAAAACCCCTAAAAACCCAAAAAACTCAAAAAAACCATAAAACCACTAAAAAATAAAAAAACCCTTAAAAATCCTAAAAATGATAAAAACTCTAGGAAACCTTAAAAATGAGAAAAAATCTCAAAAAACCCCAAAAACCCAAAAAGTCTCTAAAACCTCAGAAAATCCCTAAAACCCCAAAAATCTCTAAAATCCTAAAACCCTAAAAAACCCTAAAAATCCATGAAAATGTAAAAAATCCTAAAAACCCTAAAAAACCAATGAAAACCATAAAAACTCATAAAATCATTAAAGAACCCCTAAAACCCCATAAAACCCTAAACCCACTAAAAAATATAAAACCCCTTAAAATGTTAAAAACCACTAAAAACCATAAAACCCTAAAATACTAAAAAACCTGATAGACCCAAAAGACCCTAAAATCCTAGAAATACTCTAAATACCCTTGAAAACACTAAAAACCCACAAAATCCCCAAAAAACCTAAAAACCATCAAATATCCTAAAAACCCCTAAAAATACACGAAAAAACTCAAAAAAACATAAAAATCTTAAAAACCCCTAAAATCCATGAAAATGTAAAAACCCTGAAAACAAAAAAAACTCAAAAACCATAAAAATCATAAAAACCTCTAAAAATCCATGAAAACGTAAAAAACCCCTAAAAACCTTAAAAGACCCTAAAAAGCAATAAAACCCCTAAAACT
This sequence comes from Viscum album, assembly GCA_963277665.1. NCBI lineage: Eukaryota > Viridiplantae > Streptophyta > Magnoliopsida > Santalales > Viscaceae > Viscum > Viscum album. The sequence goes on along the minus strand of OY728141.1, from coordinate 1,882,563,598 downwards.
CTAAAACCCTTAAAAACTTTAAAAAACTCTAAGAAGTCTCAAAACCCCAAAAAATCTTAAAAAGATCCTACAAACCCAAAATAAACCTAAAAACAATAAAAAACTCTAAGAAATCTGAAAAAACTTAAAAACTAAAAAAACCCTAAAATCCCCAAAAGACCCTAAAAACCTTGAAAAACCATAAAATCCCATGAAAACAAAAAAATTCCCTCAAAATCAATAAAAACCCTAAAAAACCCTAAAACCCATAAAAATCCAAATAAACCTTTAAAATAAATGGAAACATAAAAACCCTAAAACCTTGAAAACCCACAAAAACCATAAAACCCCTAAAAACCATAACAAACCCTAAAAAACCATAAAAACTCTAAACCACCAAATATTCTAAAACCCCTTAATACCCAAACAATTGTTAAAAAACTCTAAAAAACCATAAAACCCCCAAAAACTCAAAAAATCCCTAAAAACCTAAAAAGACCTTAAAACCCATAAAAACCTTCACAATCGTTAAAACCCCTAAAAATCAAAAAAATATGAAAAACCCTAAAAATCCATGGAAACATACAAAATCCTAAAAACCCCAATTAAACCTTCAATACCATAAAAACCTTACATATCCATAAAACCTGTAAAACCCACTAAAAACTCTAAAATCCCTTTAAACCCCTAAAAATGTTAAAAAACTCTAAAAAACCTTACAAACCCTAAAAACTCAAAAAAACTGTAAAAACCCAAAAAGACCTTAAAAACTCTAAAAAACTCTAAAAAACCCTAAAAACCTTAAAAACCGTAAAACCCCTAAAAAAACCTACAAAATCCTAAAAATAATAAAAATCCTCCCCCCAAAAGAAATCCAAGAATACATAAAACCCCAAAAAATCATAAAAAACCCTTGAAAACCATAAAAACCCCTAAAATCCTTAAAAACCATAAAAACTCATAAAAACCACTAAAAACTCAAAAAACCATTAAAACCACAAAAAGGTAAAAACTATAAAATACCTTAAAAACTTTAAAAAAACCTAAAAACCCAAAAGACCCTAAAACCCTAAAAAAATCTAAAAACCCCAAAAATGCCTTAAAAATTATAAAAGCCCTCAAAATCTCCAAAAACCCTAAAAACCCGATTACCATAAAAATCTTAAAAAGTCCATGAAAAAGTAAAAAACCGAAAAAACCTCAAAAACCCCATGAAAACCGTAAAAACCCTTAAAAACCTTTAAACCCTAAAAACCGAAAAAAAATTAAAAACACTAAGAAACCCTAAAAACATTAAAAACAGTAAAAAACCTCAAAACACTAAAAAACTCAAAAAACCATAAAACCCAAAAAAGACATTGAAAACCCTAAAAAACCATAAAATCCCAAAAATCCCCAGAAAACCCAGAAAACCCCTCAAAATCCCCAAAACCATAAAAAACCTAACAACCATAAAAATTCAAAAAATCCCCAAAAAATCCATGAAAATGTAAAAACCATAAAACCTTGTAAAATCCCTAAAAACCATAAAACCCATAAAACGCTAAAAACCCTTAGAACACCTAAAACCATTAGAAACGCTAAAATACATTAAAACCCCTAAAAACTCCTAAAACACCTAAAAACCCTGAAATCCCATAAAACCCCTAAAACCATTAGAAACGCTAAATACATTAAAACCCCTAAAAACTCCTAAAACACCTAAAAACCCTGAAATCCCATAAAACCCCTAAAAACTTTGAAAACCCTCAAAATCCTTAAAAACCATAAAAAACCCTAAAAACCATAAAGTCCTAAAAACCCCATTAATCAATACAAATGTAAAAACTCTATAAACTCTAAAACCCCTTAAAACCACTATAATTTTAAAAAAACTCCAAAATATCTTAAAAATACTAAAAAACTCAAAAATATCATAAGACGCAAAAAAGTCCAAAAAAACATGAAAACCCCTAAGAACCCCCAAAACCCTAAAAATCCCTAAAATCCCTAAAAACCATAAAATCTATAAAATACTATAAAACCCCTAAAAATACAGGAAATGTAAAAACCCCTAAAAATCCTGAAATCCCCCCAAAAAGCATAAAAACATGTAAAAACTCATGAAAATGCTAAAAACCACTAAAAACTCTAAAAACCCTTTGAACCCCTAAAAACTCTAAAAACCTTAAAACCCCCTGAAAATCATAAAAGCCCCTAAAAATCCCTAAAAACCCTAAAAAACCTAAAAACCCATAAAAATCCTAAAAACCATAAAAATACTAAAACCCCCCTAAAAATCCATGAAAATGTAAAAATCCTAAAAACTCTGAAAACCACCAAAAAATCATAAAAAACCATAAAATCCTAAAACAATAAAACCCCATAAAAATACTAAAAACCACTAAAATAATGAAAACCCTTAAAACTAATAATGAAAACCCTTAAAACCCCTAAAAATGTTAAAAAATCAAAAAAATCCTAAAAAACTAGAAAAATGATAAAAATCCAAAAGGACCCTAAAAACTCCAAACACCCCTAAAACCCATAGAACACCCCAAAAATCCCAAAACCCCTAAAGATGTAAAAACCATAAAAATCCTAAAAAAATAGAAATCCATGAAAATGTAAAAACCCATAAAATCCCGGATATAGATCAGATTCAACCCAAAGAGAATAATTTGGGGCTTGATAAAAAAATTAACCCCAATTGTTATTCAACTTGGACCATCCGACACTTTGTGACATCCAACACCATGGTGGGCCACAACAAACTTATTTGGGGCCCAAAATGACTTATCCACTGAGAAAAGGAAGGAAATTTGTAGCAGCACATTAATGATGAGAGAGAAGGTGGAGAAAAGAATCATTAAGAAGTAAATTTTCTACTTTAGTTAGTGGGGTCATTAAATAGTATAGGAAAGTGTTTTTTGTGATTTTATGTATCATTTGAGTTTCCCCATGAATTGTAATTTATTTCGGGTCATTTTACTTTATTTTTTCTTTATAATTTTTTTTCACCCCTTTATAATGGATTGACTAGAATGTGAAGAATTGTGAAAGCTTGTTGTGAAGCCTTCTTACTTTAGCCTCTTCCCTTTGCCCAGAATTGGTGGTGTAACTCCATTTCAAGTGAATTTTTATTTAAAGGTGAATAAATCTTGGTGGGTGGAATTTCCTTTATGCCTTGGTTAATGGTATATATTTTGCTACTCATCTTCACTTACTCGTTTTAAGATTCTGAAAATGCATCAATTTGGTATCAGAGCATCACGTTCCAATGAGTAAGTTCTATTATACTCATCTTATTACTCTCCACCTTGTCTCAAGAGAGGATCTTCTAATCCTCCTACTCCATGGGAAATTGCCAATGAACAGTTGCAATCACAAATTACTCAAATCGGTGATAAACTTTCTCAACTATTGAGAGTCTGATGATGTGATTCTCCTCCACCATAGTGGCATCCGCATCCATATCCACATAATAGGTTCAATCCAACAACATTTTATGAATATTTTGAAAATGAAGATGATTCCAATGAACCATATTTTGATATGAAAAGAATAAGAAACAATAAAGATATTAAAAGAGGGCTGAAGATTGACATTCTAGGTTTTGATGGGAGTATGAATTTGGAAGATATTAAAAGAGGGCTGAAGATTGACATTCTATGTAGTGGGATGTCTCTATACTTTTCTTGGAAAATTATGATTTGTAATGCCCCTTTCATATTCAGGAACCCTCCTTTCGCAAACCAAACTGTGTTCTTGGAAAGGTATGAATCCCCATAACATTCCCCGACCATCATAGATAGAGGGTTAGTTTCATGGGGACACCTCTATTTGACTATGAAAAATATTTCCTAATGTCTCTTCATAATTTTCCGAAAAAAAGGTCTTTCAAACAAAGACAAATTCTTCATCAAGAGAGGCTTTTCCTACCTCTGTACGCCCTATGACGTTTATATCCCATATCACTCCTTGGATTCAAAAACCTCTGGATTATAGTTTACATTATTTCCCCCTTCATGTATGAATATGATAAAACATTTCTATCAGATTATCATGAAATGGGTGAATATTTTACCCCTTTCTTCAGAACATAGTGTTACATACCGAACATCTTGGGAGTAAGACATTAAACTACACCACCCATGTCCTGGTTTCATGATGTTAAACTACACCATGCCTCAACCCTCCTCTAAAAAAGACAAATACATATAGGAGTGGTGTCCCATTCATGATCAATATTGATACATATTCCCTCATATTTTTCAAACATCATTCCCTTTACAAAAAAAATTGATCCACTTCTTGTGGTCTTAAGAAATCTGAATCTCTATAAAATTACCTGGCCATCAGAGATGGAGGGTTAGTGTCCCGAGGAAACCTATGTTTGACTATGCACAATATTCCTCGATGGATCTGCATAACTTTCCCACAAAAAAGGTCTATTAACTAGAGAAAAATTTGTCCTTAGGAGAGGCTTATCCACCTCCGTATTCCCTATGTCTTCCATGCCCCATATCATGTTTTACACCCAGAAATCAAAAACAGGGTCAAGAAAAATACATCATTCAGGTATGAAAATTATTGGGACATTCTCATCCAATAAACCCTATTGGGGCCCTCATCCTGCAAATCTAGGTCAAAGATGTTTGACCTAAAACATCAGTAATGTATGTTTGGTTTGCAATACTTTAAACTTCCCATGAAAAGCATCACAAAACTCTCCATACTAAAAAACTGCAAAGGGAACTCTAGAAAAAGGTTGAGTATCTACTTACTAAACCTACACTTCATTTGGTTTAGAAAAAATATGGAGAAACTAAGAAAGATACACAAATATTTTTAGGTTGAAAACCCACAAAGGGTGACCTAAGAAAAAGTCAAGTTGCACCCACTAAGACCGCATCACTGTGGACATAGAAAAAAATTTGGGTGATAATAGAAAATACACAATGTTTTAGAGTTTTCCATGTAACCCTTGAAATAGAAAAAACACACTCGATGATCCCCTTAGCTTAGGGAATAATTAGATCATCACATGATCATGTCAATTATATTATCCCGGAAGATAGTTGAAATTGATATCCAATAATTGAAAATTCAAGTCATCAGAAGAAAATTCATCTTTTGAAGCATGGTAAATTGTGATCAGTGAATATTGAAGGAAAATATAAAGGAGAAGAACTGGAGATCAAAAATTCTTCATTCCATTAAATGAAAGATGAAGGAGCATCCACATCCCGAATTCTCTCCCCAATGCTATTAAGAAAAAAAGAAAAAGAAACATAGGGTGGAAAAAAATGGTTACAACAGAGCTCAGCTCACTCTAGTCAGCAAATTGACCACTGCTTGATGTGAACCATCAAGGGCCGATTCCAAAGTTGTCCTCTAATTGGCCTCAGTCTTTCCTATTGTGTGTATTTATCTGATAGTGGCCCTAAGATCTCAACCTATCTATCTAATAGCTTCAAGATTTTCTGTTGTTGATTAAATATGTGCCTTTGATCTTGAAATGTGAGCTTCACATTCCCATAGTTGCTTAGTTTGCGCAACCACTGGATGATGAGCACTCTCTTCCTCGTTAGATAAACGGTATAGTTCAATGGGAATGTCCCATAGTGTTTTTGTTTGATGATGGGAAGTATTAAACTGAGCAAGGTCACCTTCAAGGGCATCTAAATATTCCTGGGCGATGACAATCTAGTGGATAAGAAGGTACATGGGTCAATAATTGAACCCACTTGAACCTAGGTCAAGGAAAAGTCAGTGTAGAATATCTGATTGGTTAGCCATCTCTGCCAATGGGGTATTCGTAATGATTGTACAAGTCTGGAGCTAGGCCTATCTTCACATGACCTGGTGTTTGGCCATGATATGGGGATCCTAATCTCAATCTCTCACCACAACTAGTATATAATATGGCAGTGAAACCAAAGTGGAAATGTTTGGATCTAATAATGACTCCATAAAGGGAAAATATTCTATCCCAACCACCTGACCAGTTTTAAGAATCATCCTGATGGGATTAACATTAGCTAGAAGGGTCCCCAAGGCTGCCTCATTAGGACAAGCATTAGTAGGGATGTCGTCAGTGTCAGTCAAAAGGATCATATCTTCATTAACTTAAGTAAGGTGAGGGTTGGAAGAGGAGGATCCCCTAATAAGGTTATATTGTTAGAGTAAAAGTTGTTCTCCCCTAGAAACTAGTGAGGAGAGTATCTCCAATGCAAAGATAGTAGAGGTTAGCGACTTTGGTACCCTCCAAACAGCCTTTCCCAGTATACCATCATGATAGTATTCAATACAAATTCTAGAATAATCCCAAGAAATATTAACAGAAACTCCCATGAAAGGTAAGGAGATTTGAATGACAGAATCTTCATGGGTCATCATCAAACACATCTAGCTTAGTATGACTGGATTTGGATCTTGAATTCGAGGAAGGGGCAAAGGGAAAACCCAGTGCATACACCCAAATTTTCAAGAAAATTTGTAAGGAGTATATAATTCACAAATGGTTACTCTGTCTACTCACACAACCAAAAATCCATCTCATAGAGAGATGTTATAAGAATGATCCTCCAAGGTGCCTTCACCATTATCAACCACTATGTTGGAGGGTGCGAATTAAGGAATGAAGTTGAAATGGGAAGAGTTTATCAAACATTCAACAATTCCATTGATACCAAGGGATCTCAAGTGGTCGCCATAAATATTAAGTAATGTAGGATGAAAGGTGGAGTGAGGAATTATAGCGGTATGCTAGTATTCATAACACCAGTAGTGTTTCGCCACCCAACTATATAAGAATTGGAATGGCCTGCAGAGACGATGCAAAGGACATCCTTCCTACAAGTGGCTTGATAGTTCATAAATATGGGCCATATTGGGTATGGCCAGGTTGACAGGGTATTATTCTTCCAGTACGACCTCCATTATCAGACCCTGATGCTAGTATAAAAATATAATAAGGAAAGATTCATCTGCTAAAAAACATGGCAAATAAACCTTCCAGCCTGAAATAATGGGATACACCTGGAAAAATTTTGTAACCCAATGTGGTGTATTGAACCACCTCAAGGGTATCCTAGTATGAACCCTGAATTCTACATGTTTATTGAGTATGGTGAGTCCTACTATGGCAAACCTTCAGCCTTGGACCATTGATTTTTTTAAAAAAACCCTATCCAATCATCAAAAGGAATAAGCGAGCTGGCATGGAGGGGATGACCAAGAAATATCTCTACTGTGGTTAGTAGATCCCTCACCAGTGGAGATAAATGTTCAATGTTGTCCCAAGTATTTGTGGAAGGCAGAAACTCATCATACATATTTTTGAGGATGGGAAGTCCCCCTAATTGATACATACCCCACAAACAGATCCCTACTTCACCATGTGATAGATGGAAGGTGTTGGTGCTCAAGAACCAACGACTAATCAGTTCGGGTAGCACCTCGGTTGACATATAAATCAAAAATTAAGAAACCCATGTCACCAGGTATAATCCAATAGCCTCCAACAATTTATGAAATTCCATATATTTCTGGTGCACTTAGAATGCCTAGGCCCATTAATCTGAGAAGCTCCCTCCAGACTACAAATACCATGTAGAGCCCCACCCTCCATTGAGATTGCCACATGATAGATTAAAAATGGATGAATAATATTGAATAGATGATTGAGAAGCTATATCACTATTGTGCTAGTTTCTTTGTGTCCACAGAGAACCGTTCAGAATGAAGACATTCTCTAAACCATAACTATGAATAATTTTCCCTGTGGAAAAATTTTCACTTGAACGTAATCCTATGCCATCTTGAACCAGGAATATGGGAAATTTTTGATAAAATGGTGGAAGGGGGCCTCATATTGAAGGCCAAAATTATAAAGTGGTATTCTAGTTGAAAAAGGGTATCTTAGAAGTTTTGGAGAAATGAGGCTCTTCAGAATACATTCCTGAAGATTGATGTGGTGTCAAAGACCCTCCCTAATGTTCTCAACCATGATAGAGCATCTTATGGTCGCAGTTGTCAACAATACAACCATTTTATCCCTGAGATAAATGCAGAAAGTCATTTGAGATTTATGAAATAATTAACAAGTATCCCATGAATCATTAGTTCGTGGAAATATTCCAACCGTGGACAGACAGTTTGTGAAACCCATTAACCCAAAAACCATCAGTTCATGAAGGTTCTGAGCTACAAAGCGTTGGCCAGTGAAGCGATGGTTCATGGAACAATCAATCCGTAAAGAATCTACCACTATGAAAAAAATTAGAACTCACTATTTTCTGACTAAAAATTCAATTCACGGAGGAATTCAGTTCGAGAATGAGGTGGTCCGCAAAGGAGTTCAATTCGTAGAAGCCATATGTGGTTGAGGATCTGCGGGAGTGCAGAGTTCACTGAGAAAAATAGTAAAGGACAAATGATCTAGACCAATATATATAGGCATGGTCCCCTCTCCCAAGTCCACCCACACACCACAAACTAATTAAATTAGTATCACTTCCTACATTGGAATAACATTCTCTTCATTATGATCGGAACCCGTTCTGATCAGTACCCATTTTGATGGGGGCATTTATTGAGTCCTGAAAATTCCTCATAGAAGCAGATTATGTTTCCATCAATTTGGAAAAGGAATAAAAAAACCCAAAGAGAAGATTCAAGGAAAAATATTTAAAGGTTGTGAAGCAAGAAGACCTCCACAGACCGCCGCTCTGCATGGCGTTCCACTTCTCCACGAAGCACCCGCAAACGGTAATGGTGTGCGGAAAAGAGTGGATTTAGTGACTCCCAAAAATGAAACGAGGTCATTTAAAGAAAGAGGTGGTGATTTACACTTCGAAAATGACCCATTTATGCGAATGAAATCATTCACGGGGCATGGTGGTACCTTCGGCTCTCGTAAATGAAATGAAGTCATTTTTGGGGATAGGAGGGATTTCCATGCCCACAAAGGGAACCTTATTGACCAAGTCCTTTGTGGGCTCCTGCAAAAGATGCTTTACATCCCACTATGGATGACCAACTACTCCAGTATCCAGGTCCACTTCTCCTATATAAATAGAACCCCAGGGGATCAAAAGGAAATAGGATTTTGGGGAGAGAGATTGATGCATGGAAGAAGGACCACACTTGGATGAATGAAGGATCCATGAAGACAATACCCCTTCGACCATTCCTCACAGGTATAACCCACTGCAAGACATGAAGTAAGAACAATAAGTTATTTGGGGGTCTGCGAACCAAAAACCCTCTAGTGATGCAATTCCCACAAAACAAAAAACAATGACCCCTTGGTGCACAGGCATCCCGCATAACAAAATGTTGTGCAGGAAGAATGCTACCTCGTGTAGCAAGACACTATTCGAGTGGAACTTGGCCCCACATAGCAGCACACCATGCGATCTCACCCCCGGTCTGCAAAGCAAAATGCTATGTGGATGGTCCCCTACCTATATAGCAACACACTATGCGGAGGGAACCCTATCCCACATAAGAACATGCTATGCATAATGGGTTATCCTAGGGTGTTCCGCTCTCCAGCTCTGATCGATCCCTTCTGTCGTATCGTCAGTCCCTATGTTGGTTCCTCTGCGAACCAGTCTAACAAAATCCAACCAAGGCCCCTTTCAAAGCCACTAGACATGTATGATAGGATCATTGGGAACATCAGTGTTCCCTTTTAATTTTATATACCCATGGTAAGAAGAGTCACGTGGGTATTCCCCAATGTAAGGAGGACCCTTGGAATGTTCCTAAGTTTACATTCCCATGGTAACCTATGTTTCGACTTTGGGGTGCGGATGCGAACCACCTCGTTCTAGGGATTGAGATAAACTGCTGGCCATTCCCTTTGATGAGGACTAGTGTCAAATACTCCCTCATCTCTCAGAAACAATTTGTGGGCACTCATTCTGAGGTAAGCCCCTAACCTTTCTTGTGGGAGGTAAAACTTCTTGATCCTATTTTCCTCAGCTTGGGATGTAGCCGGATAGATCATTGAATGTGACTATCCCTGTTACCAAAATAGAAGAGGAGACAAGCACACTTAAAGCTATCTTTCTCTTTCCCTTTGGGATCCAGCACCATCCGTCAGCGGGTAGGGTAAGATCGTGAGATCATCAGATCCATTTCTTCCTCTTGTTTCTCACACAGATCATGACTCAAGTGGGTTTAGGGGTTAGTGGAGATTGTGGCATCTGCACGATCTCAGACCTCAAAAGGGCCTCCTACATGGTATAAGCCCCAAAACTATACTTCAACCTTCAAAGGGCCATATTTCCAATGAAGTAGTACCATGTGGGATGTTTCTACTTGTAGGCCTCAATCATTTCCCCTTCCATCCCTCCTATAAACTATAAGTCTCAATTTTACCGAACTACGTGGGCTTTGATTCCCAATTAACAAGAATACATAGGAAACTTCCTGAGGTCCAAACACAACACCGAAATCCACCATAATGTTCTCTGAGCCATATTCTGGGTAGGGTCACATCCATCTTAGGATGCCACCTCTCTTCTAGGTCCCATAGTCTGCCTCAACATAAGTCCCACACCATCCTTGACCATGCACCTTTCCCCTGGACGTCCATTCTGCTTGAAGTTAAACTACACTGTTGAGTCCTCATCGCATGACCTTAAAAGGTGATGTGTCAAGTTAAGAGACACCAAACTACGTCGGTTCTGATTTCTCTCATGAGAATACATAGGAAGATTATATTATGGGTTAGAATGGTAATACGATGTAAGAAATTTGAGAGGAAAACACCTTCGGTGAAAATAAAATGGTAATCTGATGTATGCAATTTGATTACGGAACCTCCTTCATAATATAAAAAGGATATACTACCCAATTCCCATAGGACTATTTCAATCCTGGCCTAAGGCCAAAAAGACCCAAAAAACCCTAAAAAACCCTATAGACCCCCCAAACCTCTAAAAACCCGTAAAATCCCTAAAAATAGGAAAACACCAAAAAATCATAAAAAAAACTAAAAAACAACCAAAACGTAAAAAACTCTTAAAATAATGAAAACCATGAAACCTCCTAAAAACCTTAAAAACCATAAAAACCTAGAAAAAACCTTAAAAACAACTAAAAACTCTAAAAACCATTAAAACCCTAAAATTGTTAAAAAAAATTAAGAAACCTTAAAATCACTGAAAAACTCAAAAAAAATCCCTAGACACAAAAAAAGATCCTAAAAACCCCCAAACCCATGAAAACCCATAAAACCCTCAAAATACATTAATTACATAAAAATCATTAAAAACCATAAAAATCCTAAAAATCTATGAAAATGTAGAAAACCCCTAAAAACCCTGAAAAACCTGTGAAAAGCATAAAAACCCATACAACCCCTAAAACCACTAACACCCCCTAAAAACTGATAAAAACTATAAACCACCTTAAAATCTCTAAAAACGTTAAAAAATCTAAAAAATCTTTAAAACCATAAAAACAAAAAACCCAAAAACCCAAAAAAACCACTAAAAACCCTAGATAACCTTGAAACCCCTAATAACACTTAAAAACCTTAAAACAAAAAAAATCCCAAAAAACCATAAAAATAATTAAAACCCCCTAAAAATCCATGAAAACAGAAAAAATCCTAAAAACCATGAAAACCCCCTGAAAACAATAAAAACCCATAAAAAACCTAAAAACAAAGAACACCCAAAAAAACCTAAAAGATCACTAAAAACTCTGAAAACTCTTAAAATCCGTGAAACATTACAAAACTAGAAAAAACTTTAAAACCCCTAAAAAATACAAAAACTCCTAAAATACGGTAAAAACCCCAGAGACCCCTAAAACACCTAAAACCCCCTAAAACCCCTCAAAATCCCTAAAACCCCTAGAAAACCCTAAAAAACATAAAACCACTAAAAATCCATGAAAACATTAAAACCTTAAAAACCCCAAAAAACCCCCTTAAAACCAAAAAACCCCTAAAAACATTAAAAACACTAAAAACCAAACCCCCCCCCCCTAAAAACTAATAAAAACAATAAAACCCCTTTAAACCCCTAAAATCATTAAGAAACTCTAAAAACCTTTAAGCCCATGAAAACTCAAAAAAAAACCCCTAAAAACCCAAAAGGACCCTCAAAATCATGAAAACCCCTAAAACCCTAAAAATCCTAGAAAAACCCAGAAAACCCTCAAAATCCCTAAAAACCCTAAAAACCATAAAAATCCTATAAACCCCCTAAAAATCCATGAAAACATAAAAACCCATAAAAACCCTAAAAACACCTCAAAACCATAAACCCCCCCTAAAAACCTTACAGACCACTTAAAACTCCAAAATCCATTAAAAATCCTAAAAATGTTAAAATACTCTATGAAAAACTTAAAATTCCGAAAATACTCAAACCCCCCCCCCCCTAAAACCCCTCAAAATCACTAAAAACCCCAAAACCCAAAAAAATCCTAAAACCCCCCTAAAATCCATGAAAACGTAAAAAATCCTTAAATTTTTGAAAACCATAATACCCATAAAATTTTTAAAAACACGTAAAAATAATAAAAACCCACTAAAAACTCTACAAACTTTTAAAACCCCAAAAAATGTTAAAAAACGTTAAAAAACCTCAAAACCCCTAAAAAATAAAAAATACCATAAAACACAAAAAGATTCTAAAAACCCTAAAAAATTATAAAACCACAAAAACCCATGAAAACCCCAAAAATACTCAAAATCCCTAAAAACCCTGAAAAAACTAAAAACCATAAAAATCCTTAAAACCCCAAAAATTACATGAAAACATGAAAACCCCTGAAAAACCCCTAAAAATCTTAAAAAATCCATATAAACCCTAACCTCCTAAAAAACCTAAAAACCCTTTCAAACCTGAAAAAACATTAAAAACTCTAAAGAACCTTAAAACCCCTAAAAAACACAAAAAATTGTATAAACACAAATTGAGCCTAAAACCCTGAAAACCCCTAAAAACCCCTGAAAAACCCTAAACACATCAAATTCCATAAAATATTTAAAAACCCCTAAAAATCTATAAAAACGTAATAAACCGTAAAAACCAAGAAAACCCCTAAAAACCATAGATATCAAAAAAACCAAAAAATCAATGAAAATGTAAAAAACCCTAAAATACATGAAAACCCCCTAAAATCCATAAAAACCCTAAAACCCCATAAAAACCTATAAAACTCACAAAAGACTCTAAAAACCCTTTAAACCCATAAAAATGTTAAAAACAATAAACACCCTAAATAACTCAGAAAACCCCGAAGACCCAAAAAGACCCTAAAAACCATGAAAACGCCTAAAAACCCTAAAAATGCCTAAATCCCCCAAAATTCCTAAAAAACCATAAAACCCTAAAAATTCCTAAAAAATACACTAAAATTCCATCAAAAGGTAAAAAACCCTAAAAACCTGAAATATCCATGAAAACCATAAAAACCCCTAAAAACCTTAAAAACCCCAAAAACCTATAAAAACCTTAGAACCCACAAAAACTCTAAAAACCATTAGAGCCCCTAAAAAAGTTAACAAACTCTAAAAATTATCAAAAAACCTAAAAAACAAAAAAAAACTCTTAAAACCCAAAAACACCATTAAAAACCTAAGAAAACCTGAAAAACCCTAAATACCCTCAAAATCCCCAAACACCCTAAAAAAACTTAAAACCCATAAAAATACTAAAAAAAATCTAAAAATCCATGAAAATGTTAAAAACCTTAAGAACCCTTAAAATCCAATAAAAACCCATAAAACCCCTAAAAATAATTATAAACTTTTAAACCCCTAAAAACCCCAAAACGTGAAAAAAAAATTAAAAACCCATAAAAACCCAGAAAAACTCAAAAAACCCTGAAACCCTAAAAAGTTTCTAAAAACCATGAAAACCCAAACCCCCCCTGAAAAACAATCAAAGCCCTCAAATTCTCTAAAAACCCTAAAAACCCTAAAAACCCATATAAATCCTAAAAAACCCCTAAAAATCAATGAAAATGTAATACACTCAAAAAACCCAAATGCCCTATGAAAACAATAAAAAACCCTAAAACCCAAAAGAACCCTAAAACCCCTAAAAACTACTAAAAACTCTAAAACCCATAAAACCCCTAAAAATGTTAAAAAATTACAAAAACCTTAAAAACCCTAAAAACACAAAAAAAACCTAAAACCCCAAAAGACCATAAAACCCCAGAAAACCCCTAAATCCCTAAACACCCATAAAAACCATAAAATCATAAAAAAATCATTTAAATCCATGAAAATGTAAAAAACAATAAAATCCATAAAACCATAAAAACCCATAAAAACCTTTAAAAACCTAAAAACCCTTAAAACTGTAAAAACCCACTAACAACTCTAAAAACCCTTAAAATCCCTGAAAATGTTAAAAACTCTAAAAAACCTTAAAAACCCTGGATACTGGTTAACGCTGGATGTAGTGCTGTTGGATGCTGGTACTAACTGGATGTGACGTCATGATGTTGCGGTTTTGTCTGTTTCTGTGTCTTTTTCTTTCATTATTTTTCTTTCTTTGGCGTGGGTTGTAAGGGTTTTTGGGTGTGGGTCGTTCGACCCCTCCTCTCCCTTGTCTACAGTGTTTGTGTCTTTTTGTTTAATAAATTTTGGGGGGGTGCCAGGAATAGCCTGGACCCAAGCCTTCTTTTCCTAAAAACCCTAAAAACTGATGAAAATGAAAAAGAATATAAAATCCTAAAAACCACCTAAAAACCTTAAAAAACCTAAAAACCCATAAAAACCTTAAAAATAACTAAACACAATAAAACCCCTATAAATGTTAAAAAACTCTAAGAAACCTTAAAAACCCAAAAAACTAAAAAAACCCGTAACAACCCCAAAAAGATCCAAAAATACATAAAAAACCCTTAAAAACCCCATAAAACCCTTGAAATCCCTAAAAACCCTAAAACCCCTAAAAACCATAACAATCCTAAAAACGTCTAAAAAACCATGAGAACATAAAAAACACTAAAAACCCTAAAAAACCCTAAAAACCATAGAAACCCATAAAAACCATAAAAACCCTAAAACTAATAAAAATCTAAAAAAACATTAAAAACTCTAAAAATCCTTAAAACCCCTAAAATTTTAAAAAACTCTAAAAACCCTAAAAACTCAAAAAAAAACCCCGAAAAACCCAAAAGTCCCTAAAAATCCTCAAAATATCTAAAACCCCTAAAAACACTAAAATCCATAAAAATCCTAAAAACCCCTAAAAATCCATAAAATCGTAAAAAACCCTTAAAACCATGAAAACCACCTGAAAATCATAAAAACCCCTAAAAACCATAAAAACCCTAAAAACCCTAAAAACACACTAAAAACACTAAACCCCTTAAAACCTCTAAATTTTTTAAAAAAACTCTAAAAACCATTAAAACACTAAAAAACTAACCCCCCCCCCCCCCTTAAATCCCCAAAATATCCTAAAAATCCTAAAAACCCCTAAAACCCCTAAAACCACTAAAAACTCCTAAAATTCCTAAATATCCCTAAAAACCCTAAACCCCTCAAAATCCCTAAAAACCCTAAAATCCCTCAAAATCCCTAAAAATCCTAAAAATTATAAAAATCCTAAAAATACCCTAAAAATCTAAGAAAATTTAAAAAACCTTAAAAACCTGAAAACCCATAGAATGAAACCATAAAAATCCTCAAAACCTTAAAAAACAAAAAACCCCATAAAACTCGAGAAACCACTAAAAATTTAAAAACCAGTCAAAACTCTAAAAATGATAAAACTCTCTAAAAACCATAAAAAACCTAAAAACTTAAAAAAAAACATAAAACCCAAAGACCTTAAAAACCATGAAATACCCTTAAAACCCCAAAAACCCCTCAAAATCCCTAAAACCCCTAAAAACCTAAAAATAATAAAAATCCAAAAATTACCTAAAAATATATGAAAACATAAAAAACCCTAAAAACCCTACAAAACCCCTAAAAACCATAAAATTACCTAAAAACCCTAAAACCCCCCAGAATCCTAAAAACTCACTAAAACTCTGAAAAACCTTAAAACCCCTAAAATCATTAAAAAAACTCTAAAAAACCTTTAAAACCATAAAAAACTCAAAAAACCCCCTAAAAACCCAAAAAGACCCAAAAAACACTGAAAACCCCTAAAAACCTAAAAAACCCATAAAACCCATAAAAACCATAAAAACCCCTAAAACCATAAAAATTATAAAAAATCACTAAAAATCCATAAAAGCATAAAAAACCCAAAAAGCCCAAAAAACCCCTTAAAACCATAAAAATCCCAAAACCCATTAAAACCCCTTAAAACCCCTAAAAACCCATAAAAACCTAAAACCCACTAAAAAATATGAAACCCTTAAAACCCTTAATAATGTTAAAAATCTCTAAAAAATCACAAAAACCCTAAAAAACTCAAAAAAACTCTAAAACCCCAAAAGTCCTTAAAAACCCTAGAAACCCCTGAAAACCCCTCAAAATCTCTAAAAACCCTATAAAACATAAAAATACTAAAAACCCAAAAAATCCATGAAAATATAAAAAACCCAAAAAACACTAAGAAACCCTTGAAAACCATAAACCCATAAAAACCATAAAAACCCCTAAAAACCCATACAAACCCTAAAACCCCACTAAAACTCTAAAACCCCTTGAAACCCTGAAAATGTTAAAAACTCCAAAAACCCTAAACACCCCTAAAAATCCAAAGAGACCCTATAAACCCAGAAAAACACTACAATTTTAAAAAACCTGTGAAAACTACCAAAACCCTCAAATCCCTAAAAACCCTTAAAAACATAAAAATCCTAAAAACCCCCTAAAAATCCATGGAAATAAAAAAACCCCTAAAAGCCCTGAAATACCTCTTAGAACCATAAATATCTTAAAAACCCCTTAAAAACCTAAAAAACCACTAAAACTCTAAAAACCCTTAAATCCCCTTAAATGTTAAATACTCTAAAAACCTTTAAAACCCTAAAAACTCAACAAAACCTAAAAGACAAAAAAGACCCTAAAAACCTTAAAAATCCAAAACAAATCAAAACCCATAAAAACCCTTCAAATCACGAAAAAAACCTAAAATACCCTAAAACCATAAAACTCTTAAAAATATATGAAAACATAAAAAACCCGTATAACCCTGAAGAACCCCTAAAAACCATAAAACCCTTATAAACCATAAAATTCCCTAAAAACCCATGAAAACCCAAAACCCCACTAAAAACACTAAATACCCTTAAACCCCCTAGAAATGATAAAAAACTCTAAAAACCCTTAAACCCCTAAAAAACTCAAAAAACCCAAAATGACCATAAAAACCAATAATAACCCTAAAAACCCTAAAAACCCCTAAAACCCCCTAAAACCCCTTATAAACCCTCAAAATTCCTAAAAACCATAAAACCCTAAAAGGCATAAAAAGCATAAAAAACCCTAGAAATCAATGAAAATGTAAAAATCCCTAATAACCGTGAAAAAACATTAAAAACCATAAAAACCCATAAAACCTTAAAAACCCATAAAACCCTCAAACTGACTAAAAAATATAAAACCCCTTTAAACCCTTAAAAATGCTAAAAGTCTCTAAAAACATTTAAACCTTAAAAAAGTCAAAAAAAAACCTTGATTCCTCAATAAGTCCCTAAAAACCCTAAAAACCCCTAAAAAGCATAAAAACCCAAGAAAAACACCCAAAAAATCCAAAATCCTTAAAAAAACCCTAAAAATCCATGAAAAAGTAATAACCCATGAAACCCCTGAAATCCCCCAGAAATCCATAAAACGCTTAAAAATCTTAAAAAACACAAAAAAGCATAAAAACCCTTAAAACCACTAAAAATAAAAAATTCCAAAAAATCCCAAAAAATGTTAAAAAAATAGAAAACCTTGAAACCTAAAAAAACTCAAAAAAACCCTCAAAACCCTGAAAACCCTAAAATCCCAAAAAACCAATGAGATTCCCTCAAAACTTTAAAAACTCTAAAACCCATAAAAATTCTAAAAAACCCCAAAACCCCCCAAAAAAACAATGAAAACGTAAAAAACCTAAAAAAAAACCTTGAAAACCATAAAAATCCCTAAAAACATAAAAACCAGTAAAAACCCATAAAAACCGCTAAAAACTCTAAAAACCCATAAAACTTCAAAAAACGTAAAAAAACTCTAAAAATCACAAAACCCCTAAAAAACTCAAAAAAACCCCTAAAATCCAAAAAAGACCCTAAAAATATCCAAATACCCTAAATACCCTAAAACCCCATTAAAACCCCTAAAACCCCACAACACCCCTAAAACCCCTAAAAACCCTAAAATCTTTAAAAATCCTAAAAACCCCTAAAAATCCATGAAAACCTAAAAAACCTAAAAACCACGAAAACCATAAAACCCCTAAAAACATTCAAACCCCTAAAAACCCATAACAAACCTAAAAACAACAAAAAACTCTAAAAACCCTTAAAAGACATAAAGACATTAAAAAACTCTAAAAAACAAAAATAACCATAAAAACCTAAAAAACCCTGAAAACAAATAAAAGAACCCTAAAAACCCTGAGAAACCTTTAAAATCCAGGTAAATCCCTAAAACGCCTCAAAATCCATAAAAACCCTAAAAACTATAAAAATCCTAAAACCCCCCTAAAAATCAAGGAAAACGTAAAATATCATAAAACCCCCTCAAAAATCATTAAACCCCCCTAAAAACATCAAAACCCATGAAAAACCCAAAAAACCCTTGAATAATCCAAAAACCATCAAAATCTAAAAAAACCCTAAAAACCCTAAAAAATACTTAAAAACCATAAAAACCACTAAAAACCACTAAAAACCATAAAAAAATCCAAAACCCAAAAAAACCCTAAAACCCACTAAAAACTCTAAAAACCCTTCAAAAACCTAAAAATCTTAAAGAACTCTAGAAACCCTAAAATAAAAAAAGACCCCAAAAACCCTGAACCCCCCCCCCCCCAAATCCTAAGAACCCCTAAAAACTCCAAAAAACTTCAAAATCCCTAGAAAATATAAACTCCTAAAAACAATAAAACCCTAAACAGACCCAAAAATTTTATGAAAACGTAAAACCCCCAAAAAACCCTAAAACCCCTGAAAACAATAAAACCACCTAAAATACCAAAAAACCCAAAAAACCATTAAAAAATCTAAAAATACTTTAAACCCCTAAAAACATTAAAAAGTTTAAAAAACCATAAAAACCCTAAAAATGAAAAAAAACCATGAAAACCCCAAAAGACCCTAAAAAATCAGAACCCCTAAAACCTTAAAATCCCCTACCCCCCCCCCAATCCTCAAAATCTCTAAAACCCTTAAAAACCATAAAACCCATAAAAAATACTAAAACAACCCTAAAACCCACTAAAAACTCTAAAAATCCTAAAAATATTAAAGAAATATAAAAAACCTAAAATAAAAAAGACCCCCAAAACCCTGAAACCCCGTAAAATCCTAAGAACCCCTAAAACCCCTAAAAACCTCAAAATCCCTAAAAATATAAAACCCCTAAAAACCATAAATATCTATAAAAGACCCAAAAAGTTCACAAAAACGTAAAACCCCCAAAAAACCATAAAAACCCATGAAAACAATAAAACCCCCTAAAAAACCAAAAAACCCAAAAAACCATTAAAAACTCTAAAAATCCTTTAAACCCCTAAAAACATTAAAAAGTCTAAAAACCCTAAAATACCCTAAAAAATGCAAAAAAACCCTAAAAACCCCAAAAGACCCTAAAAAATCAGAACCCCTAAAACCTTAAAATCCCCTAACCCCCCCAACCCTCAAAATCTTTAAAAACCCTAAAAAACCATAAAACCCATAAAAAATACTAAAAAACCCTAAAAATTCATGAAAACATAAAAACCTAAAAACTAAGAAAAACTCCTTAAAACCCTAAAAACCCATAAAACCATAAAAAACTCTAAAAACCTTAAACTATTATTTTTTTTTAAAATATATAAAAACTCTAAAAAATCCAAAGTACTCAAAAATACCCTAAAATACCTGAAAAGCCATAAAAACCCTCAATTCCCTTGAAAACCCCTAAAACCTTCAAAATATCTAAAAACTCTAAAAAACCACAAAATTAATAAAAATCCTATAAAACCCCAAAAAATAAATGAGAACATAAAAACCCTAGACACCCTGAAAACCCATTGAAGACCATAAACACCCCTGAAACCCTTAGCAATCCTTAAAACCCATAAAACCCTAAAAGTAACTAAAAACTCAAAAAAAAAACCCTAAAACCCCTAAAAATGTTTAAAAACTCTTAAAAACCTTAAGACCCTTAAATAATAAAAAACCCTAAAAATCAAAAAGAACCCTAAAACCCTAAAAACCCTAAAACCCCTTAAAAACTCTCAAAATCCCTAAAACCATAAAAATCCTAAAACCCCCAAAAAATCCATGAAAACATAAAAAACCATGAAAACCCTAAAACCCCCAAAAAATCATTAAAACCCTAAATACCTTTAAAAACCCTAAATCCCCATAAACACCCTAAAAACCAATAAAAACTCTAAAAACCCTTAAAACCCCAAAAAACGTTCAAAAACTCTAAAAACCATAGAAACCCCAAAAACTCAAAATAAACCTTAAAACCTAAAAATATCCTTAAAAACATGAAAACCCCTAAAATCCTAAAAAAACCCCAAAACCCTCAAAAACCCTAAAAAAACTAAAAAACCCGAAAAAAATATAAAAATCCTAAAAAACCCCAAGAAATCATTGAAAACAAAAACCCCTAAAAACCCTAGAAACTCCCCTAAAACCTTAAAACCCCATGAAAACATTAAAGAACCCTAAAACCCCATTAAACCCCTAAAGAACCACTAAAATCTTAAAAAACTTTTAAAACCCCAAAAAACAATAAGAAACTCTAAAAAACCATAACACCCCAAAATATCTAAAAAAAACCTAAAAACCCAAAACAGCCTAAAAACCCTGAAGACCCCAAAAAACCCAAAAAACCCCCAAAAAACCACCAAAACCTCAAAATCCCTAAAAACCCCAAAAAATACTAAAAACCATAAAATTCCTAAAAACACGTATAACTACATAAAACATAAAAGACCCTAAAAACCTTGAAAACCCTAGAAAATCACTTAAAATTTCACTGAAAACCTTAAAACCATAAAAACCCATAAAACACTAAAATCAACTAAAAATGTAATAACACATTAAACCCCTAAAAATGTTAAAAAAATATTAAAAACCTTAAAAATCATAAAAACCCAAAAAGACATTAAAAACCTTGAAAACCCCTAAAACCCCTAAAAACCTAAACCCCCCCTAAAAGATCCTAAAACCCCTCAAAATCCCCAAAACCCTAAAACCCATAAAAATACTAAAATACATGAAAATGTAAAAAGCCTTAAAACCCTAAAAACCTTAAAAACCCCTAAAAACCCAGAAAAAACCTAAAAACCACTAAAAACATTAAAAACCCTTTAACCCCCCTAATGTTAAAAAACTCTAAAATCCTAGAAAAAACCTAAAAAACTCAAAAAATATACTAAAACCCCAAAAGACCCTAAGACCCGTAAAAGTTACCAAAATCCCAAAAACCCCTCAAAACCCTGAAAACCATAAAAATCCTAAAAAACCCTACAAATATATGGAAACATAAAAAACCATGAAAACCCCCTGAAAACACTAAAAACCACTAAAAACATTAAAAACCCTAAAAACCTATAAAAACCACTAAAAATAGTAAAAACCCTTACAACCCCTAAAAATGTTAAAAACCACTAAAAACCTTAAAAACTATAAAAACCAGAAAAACCCTAAAAACACAAAAAGACCCCAAAACCCCAAAGAACCCTAAAAACCCTGAAAACCACTAAAAGTCATAAAACCCCCAAAAACTCTAAAACCATAAAAACCCCTAAAAAATCAAAATAATATTTAAAACCACAAGAAAACGCTAAAAACATTAAAAACCCTAGAAACCCAAAAAAATTCGAAAAACCACTAAAATATCTAAAACCCCTTAAAACCCAAAAAATGATAAAAAACTCTTAAAAACATTTAAAACCCTAAAAACTCAAGAAAAACCCCTAAAACCCAAAAGACCCTAAAACCCCTTAGAAAACCCTAAAATCCCTCAAAATCACTAAAAAAATAAAATACCCAAAAACCATTAAAATCCTAAAACCCCCTAAAAATCCACAAAAACATAAAAAACCCTAAACCCCTGAAACCCTAAAACCCCCTAAAAACCATAAAAAATCACAAAAATCCTAAACACATCTAAAAACACCCAGAACCCTCAAAACCCCTAAAAAGATAAAAAAATCTTAAAACCCTAAAAACTCAAAGAAAACCCCATAAAATCCCAAAAAACCCAAAAAATTCCTAAAAACCCTAAATAAACTAAAAACCATAAAAATCCTAAAAAACCCATAAAAATCCATTAAAATGTAAAAACCCAAAAACCCTGGAAGCCGTAGAAAACCATAAAAGCCCCTAAAAACCTAAAATACCCTAAAACACATAAAATCTAAGAAAATCACTAAAACCTCTAAAAACCCTTTAAATCTCTAAAATGTTAAAAATATAAAAAACTCAATAAAACCAAAAAACCCAAAAAACTACCCTAAAACCCCTAAAAATTCATAAAAACCTTTAAAACCCTTAAAAACCCTAAACCCCTAAAAATCCCTAAAATCCCTAAAAACCATAAAATCTATAGAAACCATAAAAATCCTAAACCCCCTAAAAATCCATGAAAACGTAAAAAACCTTAAAAACTCTGAAAATACCACTAAAAACCTTAAAAACCCTAAAAACCTATAAAAAACCTAAAACCCACTAAAAACTATAAAAACATAAAAAACCCCTAAAATCGTTAAAAAACTTTAAAAACATTAAAGACCCTAAAAACTAGAAAACCCCAAAAAACACTCGAAAAACCCGAGAAACCCTTATAACCCAGAAAACCCTCTAAAAGCATAAAAAACCCTAAAAACACTAAAAACACTAAAAAAATTAAAAAACCTAGAAAAACCCTAAAAATGCATTAAAACGTAAGACCGCTAAAAACTCTAAAAACCCCATGAAAACCATAATAACCCCCAAAACCATAAAAAATCTAAAAAACCCAAAAAACCCAAAAAACCCCCTATAACACTAAAAACCCTTAAAACCCATAAAAACATTAAAAAACTATAAAAAAACATAAAAGCCCTAAAAGACCCTAAAAAGGCTAAAAACCACTTAAAATCCCTAAAATCCCTAAAAATCCCTAAAAACCCTAACACTATAAAAATCCTAAAAAATATCAAAAACAATGAAAACGTAAAAAACCCTAAAAACACTTTAAAACCCTTGAAAACCATAAAGACCCTGAAACACCATAAAAAACCCATAAAAACCTAAAAAATCACTAAAAACTCTACAAACCCTGAAAACCCCTAAAATTATTAAAAACTCCAAAAAACCATAAACCCCTAAAAACTGAAAAAAAACTAAAAACCCATAAGGACCCTCTAAAAACCCAGAAACAACCTAAAAACACCAGAAAAAACCATAAAAACTCTTAAAACCTCTAAAAACGCTAAAAATCACTAAAAATATCTAAAAATCCTTAAAAATCCATAAAAATCCATGAAAACATAAAAAAACTCTAAAATCCTTATAAAACCCTTAAATCCATAACGACTCCTAAAACCATAAAAACCCATAAAAAACTAAAAACCCACTAAAAACTATAAAAACCCTTAAACCTCTAAAAACATTAACAAACTCTAAATTACCGTAAAAAACCAAAAAAAAACTCTAAAAACTTAAAAATACCCTACAAACCCAGGAAAACCTTAAAAACCCTAAAAATCAATGAAAACCCATAATACCACTCATAATCCCTAAAAACCTAAAAACCATAAAAATCCTAAAACCCCTTAAAAGTCAAAGAAAACATAAAAAACCCTAAAAACCCTAAAAATCCCATAAAAATAGAAACCCCTAAAAACCATAAAAAACCCTAATACCACCAAAACTCTAAAAACCCTTTAATCCCCTAAAAATGTTAAAAAACCTCAAAAACTCCAAAAACTAAAAAAAACCCTAAAACCCCCCAAAAGACCCTAAAAACCCTAAAAAACTCTAAAACCCTAGAAATCCCTAAAAAATCCAAAAAACAATCAAAATCCCCCAAAACCCTAAAAATCCTAAAAGCCATAAAAATCCTAAAAAACGTATAAATATCCCTGAAAAAATAAAAAGCCCTAAAAACCCTGAAAAATCACTAAAATCATAAAACCCCCTAAAAACCTTAAAATCCCTAAAACCCATAAAAATCCTAAAAACCCACTAAAAACTCTAAAAACCACAAAAAACTCAAAAACTCAAAAAACCCTTAAAACCCAAAACACCCTAAAAACCCTTAAAGACACTAAAAACCCTAAGAACCCTAAAAAATCCAAAAATCCCTCAAAACCCCGAAAAATCCTAAAAACAATTAAAATCCAAAAAATCCCTAAAATTCTATGAAAACATAAAAAACATCAAAAACCTGGAAAATCCCTTCAAAACCATAAAACCCCTATAAACCGTTAAAACCCTAAAACACAAAAAAACCATAAAAAACAAATAAAAACTATAAAAACACTTAAAACCCAAAAAATATTAAAAACCTAAAACCTAAAAAGACCCTAAAAACCATGAAAACCCCTAAAACCCTAAACCCCCCCCTAAAACCCCCTCAAAATCCCTAAAAAACTAAAAACCCTAAAACCATAAAAATCCTAAAAACCCCCTTCAAAATCCATTAAACATAAAAAAATCCTAAAAACCCAGAAAAACTACTGAAGCCCTAATACCCCCAAAAAACTTTAAAAACTCTAAAAATCCATAAAATCCATAAAAAACCACTAAAATTCTAAAATCCATTAAAACCCTAAAACATTAAAAAACTCTAAGAGACCTTAAAAATCTGAAAAACTAAAAAACCCTACCACACAAAAGACCCTAAAAACCCTAAAAAAGACAAAAAAACCTAAAACCATAAAAACCATCAAAATGCCTAAAAACCCTAAAAACTATAAAACCCAAAAAATCCAAAAAATCCCTAAAAATCCCTAAAACCATAAAAAAACCCTAAAAACCCTGAAAACCACCTCAAAATCATAAAAACACCAAAAACCAATAAAAACCCTAAAACCCCATAAAACCAAAAAAACCACTAAAAACTCTAAAAAATCTTTAAACCCCTAAAAACATTTAAAAAAATTAAAAAACCTTAACGACCTTAAAAAACTCAAAAAACTCTAAAAACCCACAAAGAACATAAAAATCCTAAAAACCCATGAAAACCCTAAAAACCCACAAAAACCCACAAAACCCATAAAAACCCATGAAAACCCTAAAAACCCACAAAAAACATAAAAACCCAAAAACTCCTAAAAACCATAAAAATCATAAAAATCAATGAAAATAAAAAAACCATAAAAACCCTGAAAAACCACTCGAAACCATAAAACCCCTAAAAACCTTTAAAAAAATCCGAATACCACATAACACCCATAAAAACATCAAAACCCTGAAAACCCCTAAATACATTAAAAGAGATAAAAATCCTTAAAACCCCAAAAAAACTCAAAAAACCCAAAAAACTAAAAGAAACCTAAAACCCTAAAAAAACCTAAAAACCATAAAAAATAAAAACCAAAAAAGGCCCAAAAAATCCTTGAAAACATAAAAAACACTAAAAACCATGAAAACCCCTAAAAAGTAAAAAATCCCTTAAAAACCTTAAAAACCCCTAAAAGGTGATAAAAACCCTAAAAATCCACTAAAAACACTATGAACCCTTAAAACCCCAAAAAAATGTTAACAAAAACTTAAAAACATAAAAACTCAAAAAAACACTAAAAACCCAAAAAGAACCTTAAAACCCTAAAAACCCCCTCAAACCCCTAAAAACCCTTGAAAACTCTAAATACCCTCTAAATCCCTAAAACCACCAAAAATAACCTAAAACCCCTAAAACCCTCAGAAATCCATAAAACCCCTAAAAACAATAAAAACCCCTAAAAACCCAAAAACTCAAGAAAAACTCTATAACCCCTTTAATCCCTAAAAACATTAAAAAACTCTAAACGCCACCAAACCCTAAAAAGTCAAATAAAAAACATTAAACCCAAAAGGACCTAATTACCCAGAAAACCCCTAAAACACCCAAAACACCTGAAAATCCTAAAACCATCAAAATCCCTAAACAACATAAAAACCCATAAAAAATACAATAATCCAAAAAACCAATAAAAATCCTAAAAAACATAAAAACCACGAAAAACTCTAAAACCCCTAAAACCCCATAAAACCCCTAAAAACTATTAAAAGCTCTAAAAACCCTTAAAACCCATAAAAATGATTAAAAACTCTAAAAAACCTTAAAACCCCTAAAAAATAAAAAAACCATAAAAATCAAAAAGACACTAGAGTCCCTGAAAACCCCTAAAAACCCCTAAAACCCATAAAAATCCAAAACATCCCATAAAAATCCCTGAAAACAGAAAAAAAATCTTAAAAACCCTAAAAACCATGAACACCCCCTGAAAATTATAAAAAAAATCTCAAAACCATAAAACCCCTATAAATCGAGAAAAACCCTAAAAATTTAATAAAAACCCTTAAACCCCTAAAAATGTTAAAAAAACTCTAAAAACCATAAAACCATAAAAAACTCAAAAATACCCTAAAACCCCAAAAAGACAATAAAAACCCTAAAAACTCTTAAAAACCCCTAAAACCCCTCAAAATCTCTATAAAACCTAAAAATCCCTAAAAACCATAAAAATCCTAAGAAACCCCTGAAAATGCATGAAAATGTAAAAAAACCCTATGAACACTGAAACCCCCTTTAAGACCATTAAAAACCCCCAAAACCTCAAAAACCATAAATCCCCAAAAAACAACTAAAAACTCTACAAATCGTTAAACCCCCAATTTTTTTAAAAAAAACTTAAAAAACTTTAAAGCCCTATAAAAAATAAGAAAAATCCTAAAAACCCGAAAAGAACCTAAAAACACAAAAAAACCCTAAAACCCCTTAAAACCCTAAAAACCCCCCAAATCCCTAAAAACCCTAAGAACCTTAAAAATCATAATTTTTTTTAAAAACCCCTAAAAATTCATGAAAACGTAAAAAACTCCATAACCCTAAAAATCCTCTGGAAACCATGAAAACCTATAAAAACATTAAAATAACAAAAACCCTAAAAAACTAAAAACACTAATACCCTTTAAACCTCTAAAAACATTAAAAACTCTAAAAAACCGAGAAATCTAAAAAAATCTAAAAAGACCCTAAAAACCCTTAAAACCCTTTAAAAACGTAGAAACCCTCAAAATACCTCAAACACCTAAAAACCCCAAAAACCATATAAATCCTTAAAACCCCTAAAAATCCATGAAAACATAAAAAAACCTAAAGATCCTAAAAATCACTAAAAATCATAAAAATACCTAAAAACCACAAAAACCCAAAAACCCATAAAAACCCTAAAACCCCCAAAAACAATAAAATTCTATAAAAATATTTAAATCCATGAAAAAATCAGAAAAAACACTAAAAACCCAAAAGACCCTGAAACACCAGAAAAACCCTAAAAAATCTAAAAACTCTTGGAAAACCCTAAAACCCCTCAAAATCCCTTAAACCCCTAAAACCCAAAAAAAATACACCCCCAAACCATGAAAATGTTAAAAACCATAAATACTCAGAAAAAACCCTGAAAACTATAAAACCCCTAAAAACATTAAAAACCCTAAAAACCAATAAAAACCTAAAAAAGCAACTAAAAACTATATAAGCCATTAAAACCCCTAAAAAGGTTAAAAACACTAAGAAACCTTAAAAACTATAAAAAACTCAAAATACCGTAAAATCCCAAAAACCCTAAAGAAACCCTAAAAAACCTAAAATCTCCTAAAACCCCTAAAAGCCCTGAAAAAACCTAAAAACCCAAAAAATCATAAAAATCCAAAAAAAATCCCCTAAAAATACAAGAAAACATAAACAACCCTAAAACCCCTAAAAACCCCAAAAACCCATTAAAAAAAAATAAAAACCCTAAAACCCACTAAAAAATCTAAAAACATTAAAACCCCAAAAAGCTAAAAAACTATAAAAACCATAAAAACTAAAAAAACCCGAAAACCCCTAAAAACCCTAGAAACCTAAAAAACTATAAAAACCATCAAAATCCCTAACAACCATAAAACCGTTAAAATCCTAAACCCCCCTAAATTCTATGAAAATTTTAAAAATAGAAAAAACCCTGAAAACTCATAAAAACCACTTAAACCGTAAAATCCCATAAACCACCAAAAAAACGTTAAAAACTCTAAAAATATTTAAAAATGGTAAAAAAATCAAAAAAATCCCTAAAAATAGAAAATACCCTAAAAACCCAAAAAAACGCAAAAACCTTAAACCCCTCGAAAAATCCTAAAATCCCTCAAAATCCCTAAAAACCATAGACACTATAAAAACCATAAATATCTTAAAAAACCCCCATAGAATCCAGAAAACCATAAAACCCATAAAAACCATAAAACCCCTGAAAACCATAAAATCCATAAAAACCCTAAAACCCATAAAAACCCTAAAAAACCACTAAAAACTCTAAAAAACCCATAAACCCCTAAAAACGTGAAAGATGATGTCGCCGCTCTCACCTGGGTTCCTCCCGACATTGCAATTTCTAGCAACATTTCATGGAGGATTCTTCATCCAGTCTGTTTGTGATGAGGATTGGCTTGTCAGTTGCGGGTTGCTTTGGCGTGCAGTGTTGATCCATGACGGCGGAGGATTTTGGAGGATCTCGGTGACATCGATCTTTGTCGGTGTTTCTTTTCACAGCATCAAAGGTTCTTCTTCTAGTTCTACTTCAAGTCTGGTGGATCTGGATGTGTGGAATGCGGATCTTGTTCTTGCGGTCAAAGGCTACTTTGGGCTTCCTCTTCTCAGATCTGTGGGGTTTTCGAGGGGATCTGGCAAGGGCAGTGTGGACTTGGCTTGGATTTGGCGACGACTAGCCTTGGTTTCGGCGGATCTGAAATCTTCTCTTCCTAAGAAGATCCAGGGTTTTCCGGCATCGACTTTCTTGTGGTTCAGTGAAGGATGGTGGGCCACATCAACGCGATGTTGCGAGCTTCTCCTCTGGCCCGACCTGCGATGGATTACGGAAAATGTGGAGGTCCATGATGTAGCATGGTGGTGTTTTCTCAGCAGATCCGATAGGGGTGGATCGGTCTGGAAGTCCGACACATTGGGGATGATTTCAGCTTGTGTTGCTGATACAGGTTTGTTCTCGTGTTCTGTGATGGCGTTCTTGGATTTTGCTACTCTGTCTTGGTGGTTCTGTGCTCTACCCTTCTTTGGAGGATCACAAAACTGGTTTTCATCGGAATGCATTGCTGGTATTTATCCTTTTCTTTGGTTCCTGTTTGTCTTCGGTTTGTTCGATTGCTGGTGCTTTGGTCATGGCGGTTGTGGATTTGAGTTGCTGATGGTGCTAGATGCTAGTTTGAAGGTGAGGTGCTACTTGGTTTTGGGTCTGAACAAGGTGGTTTGGGTGTTGTGGTATGGTTTGAGGCATGGAAGTTGGTGGTCCTGTTTTGCTGCTGCTATGTGTTGGTCAAGTGTTGCTTGTTGTCTGACTGGTCAGATGTGTGATGGCCTTTGGAATCTGAGATGATGGATGGCTGATTAGATGGATTGTGAGGATAATGATGCTTATTCTTGGTTAGGTGATGTTGGTTGCTGGAATATGAGTAATGACATGATGGGAGATGTCTGCTTTGGTAATACTGGATGCTTGTACTTATGCTGCCGGATTCTGTTTGCTTCATGGCTGGGAGGACTACCTTGGCCCTGGAATGTGTTGAAGAGGATACTGATGTTGAAGGTGATGGATGATGGAATATGTGATGTGAGATGAGGGTTGTTGTTTGACTGGGAGGTGCTACTGGTGATGTTTCTGGATGTCTGCCTTGGTTGGCTTTTGTGTGTTTTTTGCTGCTTGGTAGGGGATATGGAGCTGTCGAATGCTGGAGTTGGATGAGAAGGTGCTGAAGCTACTATTCTGTCCGGTCTATTGTGTCTTTTCCTTTCATTGTTTTCTTTTTGGGGATTGTCTTTTGGGTTGGGGTCGATGGACCCTGCTCCTCCCCGGTCTACAGTGTCTCTTTTGGTGTCTTTTTTCTAATAAATTTTAGGAGGACTAGGAATAGCATGGTCCTGCACCTCTTCTACCCTAAAAAGATGAAAAAACCCTAAAAAATCATAAAAACCAAAAAGACCCTAAAAATCAAAAAAAAAACCCTTAAAAACCCTAACACCCCTAAAAAACCTAAAATCCATCAAAATACATAAAAAGCCAAAAAAAATCCGAAATACCAAAAAAAATCTTAAAAACCCATAAAAACCCTGAAACTCCCAAAAAACATTAAAAACCCCTAAAAACAATAATAAACATGAAAAACCTATACAAATCCTAAAATAACTAAAAACTCTAAAAACCCTTAAAACCCCTAAAAATGTAAAAAAAAACTCTAAAAATCCTTAAAACCCCTAAAAAACTCTAAAAACCCTAAAAACCCAAAAGACCCTAAAAACCCAGAGAACACTACAAACCATTGAAAAATCATCAAAATACCTAAAAACCCTAAAAAAATTAAAAAAATATAGAAATCCTAAAAAACACTTAAAAATCCATGAAAATGTAAAAAACCCTAAAAACCCTAAAAAACCCTGAAAGCCATAAAAACCCTAAAACCTTAAAAAACCATTAAAACTCTTAAAACCCTCTAAATGCTCTAAAAACTATTTAAACCCCTAAAATCGTTAAAATTTCTAGCAACCCAAAAATCCCAAAAAACTCAAAAAAAAATATAAAAACTCAAAAAGACACTTTAAATCTTGAAAACCACTAAAACCCCTAAAAACATTGAAAAAATCATAAAAACCCTCAAAATCCCCGAAACCCTAAAAATCCATAAAACCATAAAAAACCTAAGAAACTGCTAAAAATGCACAAAAATGTCCAAAACCTTAAAAACCCAGAAAAACCTGTCAAAACCATAAGAAACCATAAAATCCTTAAAAAACCCTAAAATCCAATAAAAACCTTAAAAACCAACTAAAGACTCTAAAAACCCTTAAAACCTATAAAATTGATAAAAAACACTAAAAAAACTTAAAGAACCCAAAAAAACTAAAAAAACCCTTAAACCCCCAAAGATCCTAAAACCTTGAAAACCCCTAAAAACCCTCAAAATCTCAAAAAACCCTAAAGAGCACTAAAAACATAAAAAACCTAAAAACCATGAAAGTCCATGAAAACGTAAAAAACCAAAAAACTCTTAAAACCATAAAACCCCCTATAAACTTTTAAAACCCTAAAACCCATAAAAACCCCAAAAACCCAAAAAACTATAAAAACCCTTAAAACCCCTAAAATGTTTTAAAACTCTAAATAACCATTAAACCCTAAAAAACTGGAAAAAGCCCTTAAAACCCAAAAGGACCCTAAAAACATAGAAAACCCCTAAAACCCCCTAAAAACACCTAAAACCCCTAAAAATCATTAAAACCCATATAAAACCATAAAAACCGTAATAATCATCAAAAATCCAAAACATCCATGAAAACATAAAACCATAAAAATCCTAAAAAAACTGTGAAAACCATAAACCCCCCCCCCCCAAAAAAACCATAAAAACCCATAAAAACGTTAAAAAAACTCTAAAAAACCTTCAAAACCATAAAAAACTAAAAACCCCCAAAAAATCCAAAAGACACGAAAAATCCGGAAAAACAATAAAAATGAAAAAAAACCTTTAAATGCCCTAAAAACACTAAAAATCCATACAACCCCTAAAAACCGATAAAAATTATTAAAATCATAACCCTACCCCATAAAATCCATGAAAATTTAAAAACTCTAAAACCGCTGAAAAACCCCTGAAAACCATAAAAACCCCTGAAAACCCTAAAAATTCCTAAAAACCAATAACCCCCCCCCCCCAAAAAAACCACTAAAAACACTGAGAACCCTTAAAACCCCAAATTTTTTTAAAATACTCAAAAAAACTTTAAACCGCAAAAAAAATCAAAAAAACCCTAAAAAATCAAAAAGACCCTAAAAACCCAAAAAGACTAAAAAAACTATAAAAACCCCAAAAGAACCTGGAAAACCCTAAAAACCCCTAAAGATCCTAAAACCCCTCAAAATCACTAAAAACTCTAAAAAACTATAGAAATCATAAAAATCCTAAAAAATCACAAAAAATCAATGAAAACACCAAAACCCTAAGAATCGTGAAAACCCCTTGAAAACCATAAAAACCATTAAAAACCTTCAAACTCCTAAAAACCTAGAAAAACCCTAAAAACAAATAAAAATCCTAAAAACATTGAAAAACCCCTGAAAACCATAAAACCCATAAAAACTTTAAAAATCCCTGAAACCCATAAAAATCATAAAAACACTAAAAACCCATAAAAATGTTAAAAAACACTAAAAAACATTAAACTGCTAAAAACTCAAAAAAATGATAAAAACTAAAAAAACCCTAACAACCCTTAAAACCCTAAAAACCCTAAAACCATCAAAATCCTAAAAAACCCCACAAAACCTAAAAGAATTTCCTAAAAACCCATAAAAATCCATGAAAATACAAAAAACCTTAAAAAACCTGAAAACCGCTAAAAATCGTAAAACCCCTGAAAACCTTAAAAAACCTAAAAACCCATAAAAACAAAAAACCCCACAAAAAATCTAAAAAAATATAAAACCAATAAAAAAAGGTTAAAAAACTTAAAACCCTAAAAATCACAAAAAAACCCAAAAACCCAAAAGTCTAAAAACCCTCAAAACCCATAAAACCATAAAACACCTAAAACCCCCTAAAAATCCATAAAAACCATAAAAATCTTAAAAACCATAAAATTCCTAGAAGCCCCTAAGAATCCACGAAAACGTAAGAAACCCCAAAACCCCTGAAAAGACCCTGAAAACAATAAAAACCACTAAAAATCTTTAAAACCCATAAAAATCCTAAAAACACTAAAACACCTTATAACCCTTTAAAAAGTTAAAATACTCTTAATAACCATAAAACACTAAAACTCCAAAAAAACCCTAATAACCCAAAAACACACTAAAACCAAAAAATACACTAAAAACCCTGAAAAACCCTAAATATTCATGAAAACCCCTAAACCCCCTAATATCCCTAAAATCCCTAAAACCCCAAGAAACCATAAAAATCCTAAAACCCCTAAAAATCAATGAAAATGTAAAAAACCCTAAAAACCTTGAAAACCCCTTGAAAACCATAAAACCCTAAAAACCCATAAAAACCATAAAAAACCACTAAAATTATAAAAACCCTTTACTAAAAAACCTTAAAACCCCTAAAAATTAAAAAACCCCCTAAAACCCCAAAAAGACCATAAAACACTGAAAAAACCTAAATCCCTAAAACCCCTAAAAATCCAAAAAACATTAAATATCCGTAAAACCATCAAAAACACTAAAATTAATAAAAATCCTAAACCCCCCTAAAAATAAGTGAACACCTAAAAAACCCAAAATAACATAAAAAACCA
The DNA here is from genome assembly GCA_963277665.1 of Viscum album. NCBI lineage: Eukaryota > Viridiplantae > Streptophyta > Magnoliopsida > Santalales > Viscaceae > Viscum > Viscum album. The sequence continues at coordinate 1,882,529,997 of OY728141.1, read as the reverse complement.
TAAAAACCCCAAAAACCCCTTCAAAAACCTAAAAACCCTAAAACCCACTAAAAAAATAAAAAAACCCTTAAAACCCCTAAAAGCATTAAAAAACCTCTAAAATCCCTTAAAACACTAAAAAACTAAATAAACCCCTAAAAATCCAAAAAGACCCTAAAACCCTGAAGAAACCTAAAAACCCTAAAAACCCTTAAAATCCCGAAAAACCTAAAGAACCCTAAAAACCATAAAAATCCTAAATACCCACTCAAAATCCATGACAAGGAAAAAAATCCCTAAAATCCTTTGAAAACCCTAAAACCCCTCAAATTCCTTAGAGAACCAAAAAAACCCTAAAAACCATAAAAAACCTAAAAAACCACTAAAAATCCATGAAAAAATAAAGAACCGTAAAAACACTCTGAAAACCATAAAAACCCCTAAAAACCTTAGAAAACCAATAAAAACTCTAAAACCACTAAAAACTCTAAAAAACCCTTAAAATCCAAAAAAATGATAAAAAATCTAAAACCCTTAAAAACCCTAAAAACTGAATAAAAACTCTAAAACCCCAAACATACCATAAAAACCCTAAAAGTCCCTAAAACCCCTCAAAATCCCTAAAACCCCTAAAAACAATAAAAATCTTAATAACCCTATAAAAATCCATGAAAACATAAAAAAACCTAAAAACACTTAAAACCCCCTTAAAACCATAAAACTCCCTAAAACCTTAAAAACCATAAAAACCCTAAAAAAGAACTAAAATATCTGAAAACCCTTAACCCCGAAAAACATTAAAAAACTCTAAAAAACCTTAAAACCCTATAAAAATAAGAAAAAAAGTAAAAACCCAGAAAAACTTTAAACACCCCTAAAAACCCCAAGAAACCCTCAAAATCAATAAAAACCCTAAGAACCCTAAAAATCACAAAAAACATAAAAAAAATCCCTAAAAATCCATGAAAATGAAAAAAAAACCGTCAAAACCCTAAAAAACCTTTAAGAACCATAAAAAACCACAACAAACATTAAAAAAAACTAAAAACCCATAAAAACCCTAAAAACAACCAAATATTGTAAAAATCCTTTAAAAATCTTAAAACGTTAAAAATATAAAAAACCTTAAAACCCTAAAATCTAAAATAACCAAAAAACCCAAAAGACGCTAAAAACCCTAAACCCTCTGAAAAACCCTAAAGACCCTCCAAATAACTCAAAACCCTTAAAACCATAAAAATCCTAAAAAACCCTTAAAAATACATGCAAACATAAAAAACCAAAAAACCCACGAAAACCCCTAAAACCCCTAAGAAACCTAAACCATAAAAAACCCAAAAAACCCATAAAATACTTAAAAAACTAAAAAAAATCTTAAAACCCTTTAACCCCTAAAATGTTAAAAATCTCTAAAACCTCATAAAACCCTAAAAAAAGATGAAAAAACCCTAAAAACCCAAATAGATCCTAAAAACCCTAAAAAAATATATAAACACTATAAAAACGTGAAAACCCATAAACCACTCTAAATCTATAAAAAACCTAAAAACCATAAATTCCAAAAAATCCTAAAAACCCCTTAAAAATCCTCGAAACTATGAAAAACCCTAAAAACCCAGAAAACCATAAAAACTCCTAAAAAACTATAGAACTCCAAAATTCCAACTAAAAGCTCTAAAAACTCTTTAAACCCCTAAAAACGTTAAAAAACACTACGAAATCTAAAAACTATAAAAGACTAAAAAATCATAAAATCGAGAAAGGACCCTAAAAACCCTGAAACCCCTAAAAAACCCCTCAAAACCCCTAAAAACCTTAAAAAAACCTAGTAACCATAAAAAACTGGAAAAACCATAAATATAAAAAAACCCTACAAATTGAAGAAAACATAAAAAAAATCCTAAGAACCCTAAACCCCCAAAATCCCTAAAAACACTAGAAACCCCAAAAACCATAAAAATCCAAAAAATCACATAAAAATCCATGAAAACGTAAAAATCTACAAAACCCCCTAAAAACCCCCCACAACCATAAAACCCCTGAGAAACTGTAAAAGCCCTTAAAACCCAAAAACACATTTAAAGACCACTGAAAACACTAAAACCCCTAAAAATGTTAAAAACTCTAAAAAACCGTTAAAACCCTAAAAACACAAATAAACCAAAACCCCCAAAAAACCCTAAAAACCCTAAAAAACCATAAAAACCATAAAAAACCTGAAATCCCTTTAAACTCTCAAAATCCCTAAAGCCCTAAAAACCATAAAAAGCATAAAATCCCCTAAAAACCATGAAAACTTAAAAGACCCTAGAAACCCAAAAAAACTCAGAAAACAATAACCCTAAAGACCCATAAAAACCTAAAAACACTAAAAACCATAAAACCCAATAGAAACTCTAAAAACCCTTTAAACCCCTAAAAATGTTTAAAACCCTAAAAACCTAAAAACCTCTAAAACTCAAAAAACCCAAAAATAATGCCCTAAAATCATGGAAAATCCCTAAAACTCCCTGAAAACCCCTAAAATCCATTAAAATCCTTGAAAACTAAAAACCCTAAAACCCAGGAATACCCTAAAACCCCTAAAAACTCAAAAAACCCAAAAACCCAAAATGACTCTAAAACCCAAAAAAAAGACCCTAAAAATCCTAAAAACCCCTAAAACCCTTAAAACTCTAAAGAGGTTAAAAACCCTCCAAACCCATAAAAATCCTAAGAAACCCCTAAAAATCCATGATAACATTAAAAACCCTAAAAAACCTGAAAAACCCCTCAAAACCATAAAACCCCTACAAACTTTAAAAAACCATACAAACCCAGAAAAAAACATAAAACCCCACTAAAACCCCCAAAAGTCCTCAAAATCCAACAAAATCCCTAAAAAACCCAAAAAAACATAAAAATCCTAAACCCCCGCTAAAAATATATGAAAATATAAAAAAACTCTAAAAACCCTGAAAAACCCCTAAAAACCAAAAAACCCCAAAAAACAATATAAACCCTAAAAATTTATAGAAACCCTAAAAAACCACTAAACACTATAAAACCCCTTTAAACCCCTAAAAATTTTAAAAACCTTTAAAATCCTTTGAAACCCTAAAAAACACAAAAAAACCCCTAAAAAACCCAAAAGGCCCTAAAAACCTTGAAAAACCCTAAAAACTCTTAAAAACCCCTAAATCCCTCAAATTCCTCAAAACCCTAAAAACCATAAAAATCCAAAAATCCCTAAAAATCCATAAAAACATAAAAACCCCAAAAAATAGTGAAAACCCAAAAAACCAAAAAACCCCAAAAAACCCTAAAACCCGAAAAACCATAAAAACCCTTAAAACCCTTTAAACACCTAAAAATGTTAAAAAACTATAAAAACCTTAAAAATCCAAAAATACTCAAAAAACCCTAAAATCACAAAATCACCCTAAAACCACAAAATCCTAAAAACCCTAAAAAACCCTAAAACCCCCTAAAACCCATTAAAATCCCTAAAATCCCTAAATACCCTAAATACCCTAAAAAAACATAAAAATCCTAAACCCTCCTAAAATATGAAAATGTAAAAAACTCTAAAAACCCGGAAAGAACCCCTCAAAACCATAAAAAACCCCCAAAACCTTAAAAAAATCATAAAAACCCTACAAACCTAAAAACCCATGAAAAACACTAAAAATCCAAATAACACCTACAAATATAAAAAAACTTCAAAAAACTTCAAATCCCTAAAAAAATGAAAAAATTCCTAAAAATCGAAAAAACCCCAAAATCCTTGAAAACCCTTAAAAACTGTAAAAACCACTGAAAAACCCTAAAAATCCAAAAAAACCCTAAAAACCCATAAAAATCAAAAAAATCCTTAAAATACCCCAAAAAATAATGAAAACTAAAAAACCGTAAATACCTAAAAAAACCCCTAAATACCATAAACACCCCTAAAAACCTTAAAATCCCTAAAACCCCAAAAAAACCCAAAACCCACTAAAACTGTAAAAAACCTTATAAACACTAAAAGTGTTAAAAAAACACTGAAAACCCTTCAAAATGATAAAAACTCAAAAAAAAACTCCTAAAAACCCAAATGAACCTAAACCCCCCCCAAAAACCCTCAAAATCCCTAAAACCTTAAAAACCTGAAAAACCATAAAAATATTAAAAAACCTCTAAAATCCACGAAAACATAAAAAACCATGAAAGACCCCTAAAATGCATAAAACCCCCTAAAACCATAAGAATCCCTAAAATTCCATAAAACCCTAAAACCCACTAAAAAATTAAAAACACTTTAATCCCCTTAAAACGTTAAGAATCTCAAAAAACCTTAAAAACAATAAATAACTAAAAAACTGAAAATCCCAAAAGACCCTAAAAACCATAAAAACCTTAAAAACCCTAAACATTCGAAATCTCTAGAAAACCCTAAAAACCCCTTAAAACCATAAAAATCCTAAACACTCCCTAAAAATCCAAGAAAACCTAAATACACCTAAAAAACCTGAAAAACCAATGAAAAACATAAATCCCCCAAAAAACCTTAAAACCCCCTAAAAACCATAATACCCCTAAAATCCCATAAAACCCTAAAACCCTAAAAACCCTCAAAATCCATAAAACCCTAAAAATTGTAAAAATTATAAAAAACCCCAAAAAATTAATGAAAATGTAAAAAACCCTAAAACCCCAAAAAACCCATGAAAAACAAAAAAAACATCAAAACCCCTAAAAACACATGAAAACATTAAAAAACATTAAAAACACTAAAAAACCTTAAAAACCATAAAAACCTTTAAAAAATACCAAAAAAGACCCTAATAACCTGAAAAAACCTAAGAACCCCTGCAAAAATCCTAAAAACCCTCAACTCCACTAAGAACTCTGAAACAATAAAAAAACAAAAAAAAACACTTAAATCCATAAAAACGTAAAAGACCCTAAAAACCCTAAAAACCATAAAAACCCTAAACCCTAAAACCCCCTAAAAACCATAACACACCTAAAAACCCATAAAAAACCTAAAAACCCATAAAACTCTATAAACCTACTAAAAACACAAAAAAACCCTTTAAACCCCTAAAAATATTGAAACCCTAAACATATTTTAAACCCCTAAAAACTAAAAAAACCCTAAAATCAAAAAACACCCTAAAATCCATAAAAAAAACTCTAAAATTCTCTAAAACCCCTAAACCCCCCAAAAATGTTAAAAAACTCCAAAAAACAGAAAACCCAAAAAACTCAAACAAACCCTAAAACCCCAAAAATATGCTAAAAACTCAAAAAAGACATTAAACCCTCAAAACACCTAAAACTCTTAAAACCTATTAAAAATCCTAAAAACCCTCAAAATCCCTAAAACCCTAAAACCCATAAAAATCCTAAGAAACCTCTAAAAATCCATGAAAACATAAAAAACCCTAAAAACATGAAAAACTATGAAAAACCATAAAACCCCTAAAAACCTTTAAAAACCTAAAATCCTAAAATGACCCAAAAACCGAAAAAGTCCCCCAAATCCCAAAAAAACCCTAAAAACTTGAACACTCCTAAAACCCTCAAAATCCCTAAAAACCCCTAAAAACCATAAAAATCCTAAAAAACCCCTAAAAATCCCTGAAAACATAAAAAATTCTAAAAACCATGAAAACTCCCTAAAGACCACAAAACCGCTAAAAACCTTAAAAATCTAAAAACCCATAAAAACCCTAAAAACCACTAAAAATTATAAAAAACCATTAAAACATCGAAAAACATCTAAAAACATTAAAAAACTATGAAAAACCTTTAAAACCCTAAAAAAATTTAAAGAACCTTAAAACCCTTAAAAGGCCAAAAAAAACTTGGAAACCCCAAAAAACTCCTCAAAAACCGTAAAACCCCTCAAATTACCTAAAAACACAAAAATCCCTAACAACCATGAATTTCTAAAAAAACCAAATAATCCATGAAAATGAAATAAAACTCAGAAAAACCCCTGAAAATCATAAAAACGGCTAAAAACCTTTAAAAACCCTAAAAACCCATAAAAACCCTAAAACCACTAAAAACCTTAAAACCCCCAAAAATGTTTAAAAAAATCTAAAATACCTTAAAAATCCTAAAATATTCAAAAAAAAACCCCGAAAACCCAAAAAATAACTAATATCCATGAAAATGTAAAAAATCCTAAAAACCGTGAAAACCCCCTTAAAATTATAAAGACCCCCAAAAACATAAAAAACCCTAAAAACTCATAAGATCGCTAAAAACCCATGAAATCTCAAAAAACATAAAAGAACTCTAAATACCTTAAAAGCCTAAAAAACAAAAAAAAACCCAAAAAACCCAAAAGACCCTAAAAACCTTGAAAAACCCAAAAAACCCTAAAACCCTTGAAAACAATCAAAATCCCTAAAAACCCTAAAAACCCATAACACCATAAAAATCCTAAAACCCCCTAAAAATCCAAGAAAACATAAAAATCCCTAAAAACATGAAAAGCCCCTAAAAACTATAAAATCTGAAAACATGAAAACCCCTAAAACCTTAAAAAAACCTAAAATCCCATAAAACCCTAAAAACTACTAATAACTCTAAAAACCCTTAAAACCTCTAAAAATGTTAAAAAACACTAAAAACCTTATAAAACATAAAAATCTTGGAAACCCCTAATGATCTAAAGACACTAAAAGAACATAAAAACCATGAAAATCCCTAAAACCCCTAAAACACCTTGAAAACCCCAAAAGCCTCAAAATGCCAAAAAACAAAAACACAGAGACCCTAAAAACCATAAAAATCATAAAAAACCTCTAAAATCGAGGAAAACAAAAAAAAACCCTAAAAACCCTAAAAACCCTAAAAAACCCTAAAAACCCTAAAACCTCTAAAAACCTTTAAAAACCAAAAAATACATAAAAAATCTAAAACCCAGAAAAAAACACTAAAAACCCTTTAAACCACTTAAAATGTTAAAAAAAACTAAAAAACCTTGAAAACCATAAAAACTCAAAATAAAACCCTAAAAACCCAAAAGACCCTAAAAGCCTTAAAACCCCTAAAAACCCTAAAAACCCTCAAAAACCCTCAAAAGCCCTAAAAATCCTAAAAAACCCTAAAAAAATAAATACCTAAAAAGCCTTAAAAATCCAAGAAGACGTAAAAAACCCAAAAAACCATAAAACAATAAAAAAAATCCTAAAAATCCATAAAACCCTTAAAACCCCACTAAAAACTCTAAAAATCCTTAAAACTCCTTAAAATGTTATGAAATATAAAAAACTGAAAATCCTATAAAAATAAAAAAATACCTAAAACCCATAAAAGACCCTAAAACCCTAAAAAACCCCTAAACCCCCTTATATACAATAATAGCCCTCAAAATCCCTAAAAACCCTAAGAACCCTAAAAGCCCTAAAAACCATAAAAATCTTAAAACCCCTCTAAAAATCCATGAAAACATAAAAAGCCTAAAAACCCTAAAAACCCTTGGAAAACCCTAAAAACTCATAAAAACCATAAAAAACCAAAAACCTTTAAAACCACTTACAAATATAAGCACCATAAAAACCCAAAAAACCCTAAAAATTAATGAAAACATCAAAAAACCCTAAAACCCCCCTAAAACCATAAAACCCCCCAAAAAATCTAAAAACCCTAAAAACACATGAAGACCCTAAAAATGTTAAAAACCCTAAAAAACTAAAACAAAACCCTAAAAACCCAAAAGTCCCTAAAAACCATAATAATCCTAAACCCCGTAAAAATCCATGAAAATGTAAAAATCCTTAAAATCCATGAGTGACCCCTAAAAGCCATCAAAACCCCAAAAAACATTAAAAACCCAAAAAACCCATAAAAACCTAAAAATGACTAAAAACTCTAAACCCCCTAAAAACGTTTAAAAACTCTCAAAACCCTTAAAAACTGTAAAAACCCTTAAAACGCCTAAAAACCCAAAAAACCCAAAAAAAACAAAAAACCTAAAAAATCCCTAAAAATCCATCAAAATGTAAAAAATCCTAAAAACCCTAAAAACTCAAAAAAACACCTAAAAACCCAAATGACCAAAAAACCATAAAAATCCTTAAAAATCCCTAAAAAAGTCAAAATCCCTAAAATACCTTAAAAACCTAAAAATCATAAAAATCATAAGATACACATAAAAATCAATGAAAACGTAAACAACCATAAAATCCCCTGAAAACCATAAAATCCCCAAAAAACCGTAAAAAAACATAAAAACCAATAAAAATCCCTAAAAACCCAATAAAAACTCTAAAAATGTTAAACAACTCTAAAAACCCTTTAAACCCCAAAAAATATAAAAAATACACTAAAAATACAAAAAATTCCCGAAAATATTTGAAAACTCCATTAAAGACCAAAAAAATACTAAATACTCTAAAAACCCTTGAAACACCAAAATACATAAAAAAAATTAAAAATATTAAAAACCATAAAAAACTAAAAAACCCCAAAAAACAAAAAGGACCCTAAAAACCCCGAAAACTCTAAAAACCCAAAAAACCCCAAAACCCCCCAAAATCCCTAAATACCCTAAAAACCATAAAAATCCTAAAAACCCTCTAAAATTCAAAGAAAACAAAAATACCATAAAAACCCTAAAAACCCCATGAAAACCATAAAAACCCTAAAAACCATAAAAGCCTAAAAACCCATAAAACCCGTAAAGATCACTAAAAATGTTACAAAACTCTAAAAAACCTTAAAACCCCTAATACTAAAAAAAACCTAAAAAACCTAAAAATAATTGTAGCAACTCGGGTTTTTGGCCCTATCAGACTTTAGAATATTTCTATTAATAATTCCAGAGCTAGGTGCAAAGACGGCGTGCGATTCTGAGGCCCGGTGTGCCTGAAATTAATTTTATAAAAATATTAAGTTTTTTTATACTATACATGTGGCGGGGGTGTGATATCTCCTAAACGGTAGCTCAGAATGGGAATCCGAGGGCACAGTTGCGTCCGGAGCATGTCGTTTACCCTAGACAAGGTGTAAACATTGTGGGCGCGGGCATGCGGTGGAAAGCGCCACCAGGGGTGTTTTGTAAATAAGTGGAAAAGTCCATTTACGAGCGTCGGCTCGAATAACTTCTGAACGGAGTGTCGGATTGCAAATACGAGTCCGTCGTTGCATTCAGAACGACACATTTACCCTAGGGGTGACCTTACATTTGTCTGCATCGGGTGCCGGGACGGAGGCGACAAGGTAAGGAGTGAAATGAGTTGTTTTATTAAATTAAAAAAAAAAACCCTCTCATAATCTCCTCCCTCTCCCCCCACGCGCAGCGAATGACCACCCCTCCCTCCTCCGGTTCTTCGTCGATTCGAGCTTCGATCGTCCGTTTTATGCACCGTTCGTCAGTGGATCGAGCGTCAGGGCGTCTCCGGTGTTGTTCTGCACCCGAAGCTTCGGCGTGTCGCCCGCGAGGTAGGCGGTTTGCGTTTTAATCCCCCGATCGCGTTTTTGCTGTGAATTGCTTTGTTTTGAGGTTGTTGCAGGGTAGATCGCGTCCCGGGGGTCACGCCGGTGCTTTCGGATTGAAAAACGGACCACCGGGGTTCCCCCGGCGGGCCGCGGAAGGTCCGCCGGCGCGCTGGCGCGCCGGCGGAGTGTGGCGGAGGGCCGCCGGCCAGGGCGGGCCGGCGGCGGCGGCCGGTCCAGGTCGGTCCGGCCGCTTTTAGTCATACGGGGGTCTTTAAACCCCCGTATCTTGCAATCCAGGAATCGGATTCACGTTCCGTTTGTGGCGATGCAACCCTGACGACGAGGCGAACCCTCCGGTGTGGGTTCAAGGGTTTAAGGGTTTGGGATCATGGCCCGGGAGTTAGAAAAGTCGTATAAAATAATATTATTTTATTATTTTACGACTTCGGGCCGTTGTAACATCTACCCGGAGCGTCCGAATGATGTTCCGTCAGTGGCGTTGAGACCCTGATGGTACGAAGGAATTTTTGAGATGGTTTCTGGGTGTTGGGACTGTGAACAGGGTGCGGGCCCCGTGAGGCCAGGTTTTGGCGTTTGCGGAGAAACGCAGCTTTCGCACCAGGATTCCGATTTTGGTAGATGAATAGTCGATCCTGTGTGTTTTTTCAAGTGGATCACAATGGTGCGATCCGTTTGATGAGTTTCGGGATCGAGGCATGGGCCCCACCTGTGATGGCTTCGGTGAATAGTACCTTTTTCACCGGGTGTCCGTTTCGGACAAGCGAGTAGTCGATTCTGCTTGTTTTTTCAAGGGGATCGTCGTGGTATGATCTGCTCGATGGGTTTCAGGATCGTTGTGTGGACCCCACATGAGCTTGCTAAAGGTGAATAGTTCCTTTTTAACCGTTGCTCCGTTTCGGGCGAGTAAGCAGCCTATCCTATGTGTTTTTCCGCGTTGATCGCCATGGTGGCCCCAGTAATGGCCTTGGAGGTGCGTAGTGTGGCGTTGTTGCGGGTCGCTCAAGTTAGCGACGTTTTGGACCAGAAATGGTTGAGGGTAATCTCTTGGTTCGCTCCCACGAGGGTTCGTGTGGCATTACAACCTTCGTATAGGTTTGTGATCCTCTCGATGGGAAGTTTAAACTATTAGAGTTGTGGCATCCCTCCAGTGGGCCCAGAGCGGGATCCTCTAGAATCTTTTCCCTAGATCGGGTTCTTGGTATCGCTGTGACCGCTTATTCACGGGCGACGATCCCCTATCTAGCAGGTTAACCCCGTAGGGTTTGTGGCATCATCAGGAATATGATCCCCTACACAGTGGGTCGTGCTTAGTAGGGTTGTGGCGTCGTCGGGTATACGATCCCCTACTCAGCATCATGTTTATAGTAGGGTTGCGGTATCTTTGGTTATGTGATCCCCTACTCAGCGCGTGGTTTCTATAGGGTTGCAGCATCATCAGTTCGATCCCCTACATCGCAAGTTATACCAGATAGGGTTCCAGTATCATCGGGACGACCTTTATGGGTGACGATCCTCTATCTAAGACGTGCTTCTGTCGAGCGCCAGATCGGGTTGTGGTACCCTCCAGCAGATCCTGGGAGTGATCCCCTATCTGTTAGATCTATGAATGCCAGATCAGGTCATGGAATCCCCCAGCGGACCCTGGGAGAGATCCCCTATCTGTGAGATCTTCGTCTACCGGAGTGGGTTTTTGTATCCCCTAGCGGACCCTAGGAGTGATCCTCTATCCGAGGAGTTTGGTGGTTATGTTGTTTCAGCGAGTTTTCCTCAGTGATTTTGTCTGACGAGCATGATCTCTCGGGTGAGCATCTGAGAGGTTTGTGAGAAAGACGATGGCGGGTATCTCTCGGATGATTGTCATCTGGGATGACAGTGTTTGTGTGGTGTACTCTCTTGGTTGTGGGCAGTTTCTAGTGATGTGGTCGGCACCTCTTATGGCTTGGTGCGTGATCTAGGTATATTTGGATTGTTCAAGGTGTATGTATGGGCATACACCTGAGTTGAGCTGACTAGTTGTGTTTATCCGAGGATGGTCATGAGATGGAGTTTCTCTCTCGTCTGGGTTCCCTCTGGATGGGATGAGCGGACTGTTGCCTTTCATTTTCCCTCTTTTCTTTTTGGGTTTTTGGGGTGCCTACTGAGTATGTTTATACTCACCCCTGCACGGGCTTTGCCCGCACATGTTTGTGTCTTGTGCAGACCACAGGCCTTTTGACGGAGTCCTAGGAAGACCTGGAGCAGGCAGATCTGAGTGAGTGTGATAGACCGGGGTGTTTATCGGTGTGGTGCCAAGGGAGCTTTCCGGTGGGTGTTTGTGGCAGTGTTCCCCTTCTTCAGAGCAGGTTGGACGCGCTTTTGTAGTTTTCTTTTGGTGGGCCCTATTTTTCCCTTTTTACTTCTACTGTACTCTGGTTGTGGGATAGTGTATGCATGCATTTTCTTTTCAGTTTTTATATATCTCTGCAATGTTTCATGGAGGTGTATGTGGGTGCGTGTGTACAGGTACCTGAGGCTAATGCCTCCCATGTGTGTGATATCCTACTCGGCACTAGACGCCAGCCCCTGGCCTATTGGAGGCGGGCTTGGGGGGTCACGGCTCGAGCCCCATTGGGTCGGGTTGTGACAATAATAAAAACCATAAAATAACTCTAAAAACCGTAAAGAAACCTTAAAGATTCTAAAAACCCTTAAAACCGCTAAAACTGTTAAAAAACTCTAAAAACCATAAAACCACAAAAAAACTCAAAAACACCATAAAAACCCCGAAAACCCCTGAAAACCCCTGAAAACCATAAAACCCTCCAAATATTTAAATCCCTAAAATCCCTAAAAACTATAAAAACACTAAAAAACCTCTAAAATCCCTGAAAACATAAAAACCATAAAAAACTTGAAAAACCATAAAACCTGTAAAGACCCTATAAACCCATAAAAACCCTAACAAACCACTAAAAACTCTAAAAACCTTTAAAACCCCTAAAAACGTTAAAAAACTCTAAAAAATCATAAAATCCCTAATAACCCCAAAGACCCTAAAAACCCTGAAAAACTCTAAAAGCCCTTACACCCCTAAAAACCATAAAAAACCATTAAAAACCTCAAATCCCTAAAAACCCTAAAAACCCATAAAAACTATAAAAATCCTAACCCCCCCCAAATCCATGAAAATTTGAAAAACTCTAAAAACCATGAAAACCATAAAAAACCAAAAAACTAAAAAAAATTAAATACCCATAGAAACCCTAAAAACAACTAAAAACTCTAAAAACCATTAAAATCCCTAAAAACATTAAAATTTTCTAACAAACATGAAAACCCATTAAAAAATCAAAAAAACCCAAACCCCCCCAAAAGAGCCTAAAAACCCTGAAAACTCCTAACCCTCCCAAACCCCTTAAAATTCCTATGACCATAAAAAACCTAAAAACATTAAAAAACATGAAAGCCCTTAAAAATCCATGAAAACATAAAAAACCCAAAAAACCGCAAAAACCCCCTGAAAACCATAAAACCCCCCCAAAAGCTTAAAAACCAATAAAAACCCAAAAAACCACTAAAAACTCTAAAAACCCTTAAACCCCTAAATTTGTATAAAACTCTAACAAACCAAAAAACCCTAAAAACTAAAGAAAGCGGTAAAAATTCAAAAATCCCCTGAAACCTTAAAAAACCCTGGAAACCAAAAAAACAAGGAAAAATCCTAAAACCCCTCAAAATTAGTTAAAACCCTAAAAAACCCAAATACCATTAAAAACCTAAAAAAACCCTACAAATCCATGAAAACATAAAACACCCTAAAAAAACAGAAAACACTTTAGAACCATAAAACCCCTAAAAACCTTAAAAATCATAAAAACAACTAAAAACTCTAAAAATAATTAAACTGCTAAAAATGTTAAAAACTCTAAAAAACCATAAAAAACCTAAAAACACTAAAACCCCCAAAAAACCCAAGACCCTAAAAACCCTAAAACCCCCTAAAAACATTAAAATCCCCTGAAAATCCCTAAAAAGGCTCAAATCCCCAACAACCCTAAAAAACTAAAAAATATAAAAAAACTAAAAACCCTTAAAATCAATTTAAATGCTAAAAACCCTGAAAACCCGGAAAAACCCCCACAAAAAACTCTAAAACCCCCCTAAAACCACTAAAAATGTTTAAAAACTATAAAAACCCTTTAAGACCCTAAAAACACAAAAAAAAATCACTAAAAACACACAAAAAAACCTAAAACCCCTTTAAGACCCTAGAAACCCTAAAATATCCTAAAACCCCCTAAACTCTAAAAATGTTCATAATCCCTAAAAACCCTATAATACCCTAAAAACCAAGAAAAATCTAAAAAAATACTAAAAATACATGAAAATTTAAAAAACCCTAAAAATATGGACAACCCCCAAAAGCCATAAAAACCTAAAAAACCCTAAAAACCCATAAAAACAATAAAAATCCACTAAAACTCTAAAACCCCTTAAAACCCATAAAAACGTTAAAAACTCTAAAAAACCTTCAAAACCCTTTAAAACACAGAAAACCCTAAAAAACCAAAAAGACATTTAAAATCTTGAAAACCCCAAAATCCCCTAAAAGCGATTGAAAAACCCTAAAATCCATCAAATTCCCAAAAAACCTTAAAACCCCTAGAAACCATAAAAACCATATAAAGTCTCTAAAAATCCATCAAAACATAAAAACCCTAAATCCCCTGAAATCCATAAAAACTACTAAAAATCTTAAAAACACCTAAAAACCCCTAAAAACCCATAAAACCTTAAACCCCCACTAAAAACTCTAAAACCATTAAAAACCTTAAAAAAAAGAAAAAAATCCTAAAAACCCAAAAGACCCTAAAAACCCTAGAAATCCCATAAAAACAGTAAATACCCCTAATACCCTAAAACCCATTAAAACATAAAAACCCCCTAAAAATCAATGAAAATGTAAAAAGCCCTTAAAAATCACTCAATAAAAAAAATCCCAAAAAATCTTTAAAAACCCATAAAACCATAAAACCACAAATAACTATGAAAACCCTTAAAACCCCTAAAAAATAAAAAAACTCAAAAAAAGCTTTAAAACCCTAAAAAACACATAAGACACCCAAAAACCCAAAACCCCCTCAAAACCCTGAAAACCCCTAAACCCCATAAAAACATCTAAAAAAACGTAAAACCACACAAATTCCTTAAAAACCCTATAAAATGTAAAAATCATAAAAAACCTAAAATCCATGAAAATATAAAAACCCAAAAATCCTTGAAATCCCTTAAAAATTATAAAAACCTTGAAAATCCTAAAAACTAATGAAACACTTAAAAATCTCTAATAACCCTTTAAACCCCTAAAAATGTTAAAAAAACATTAGAAACCTTCGAACCCTTAGAAAATTCAAAACAAAACCCTAAAAATCAAAAGACCCTAAAAACCCTAAAACCCCCAAAACCTTTGAAAAACCCTAAACCCCTCAAAATCCCTAAAACCCCTAAAAACCCTAAATACTGTAAAAATTCTAAAAACCCATAAAAATCTATGAAAACATAAAGAACCATAAAATGCCTAAAAACCCTAAAAAACCCACTAAAATATCTAAAAATCCTTAAAACCTGAATTTTTTTTAAAAACTATAAAAAATCATAAAAGTCCTAAAAAATGAAAAAACCCCTAAAAACATAAAATTCCATAAAAAAACCATGAAAACCCTAAAAACCCTAAAACCCCCAAAACCCCTCATAATCCCTGAAAACCCAAAAAAACCCTTGAAAAGAAAAAAAACACCTAAAACCCATAAAAACCCTAAAACCCCTAAAAACACACTAAAATGTAAAAAACCCTTAAAACCATAAAAATGTTAAAAAATCCAAAAAAACCGTAAATACCCTAAAAAAGTCAAAAAAATACCATAGAAACCCAAAAAGACCCTAAAACTCTGAAAATCCCTAAAAACCCTAAAACCCCTTGAAAACCCATTAAACCCCCACAAAATATCAAATAGCTCTAAAAAACTCTAAAAACCATAAAAATCCTAAAATATCCTAAAAATACATGAATCATAAAAAACATTAAAAACTCTAAAAACACCTAGAAAACCATAAACCCCCAAAAAACCTTAAAACCCCTAATAATCCATAAAAACCTAAAAACCACTAAAAATATAAAAACACTTTAAACCCCTAAAAACATTAAAAACACTAAAAAACCATAAAAACCCAAAGAAACTCAAAATACCCTAAAACCCAAAACCAACATAAAACCCCCTAAAAACCCTAAAACCCTAAAAATCACTAACCCCCCCCCCCCCAACCCCTAAAAACCATAAAAAACATAAAAACCCCTAAAAATCCATGAAAACATAAAAAACCCTATAAACCCAGAAAAACCCCTGAGAACCATAAAATCCTTTTAAAACCTTAAAAACCCAAAAAAACATAAGAACACTAAAAACCCAGTAAAAATATATAAAATCCCTTAAACCCCATAAAAAGGTTAAAATCTCTATAAGCCATAAATCCCTAAAAACTCAAAAAAACCCAAAAACCCAAAAAACCCTAAAAAATCCTAAATTTTTTAAAAACCCCTAAAACCTAAAAACCGCCAAAATACCTTAAACCACTAAAAACCATAAAATTTTTAAAAAATACCCTAAAATCCATGGAAACATAAAGAACGTAAAAAACTAAAAAATCTCTTAAAACCATAAAACCCCTAAAATGTTAAAACACCATAAAAACCCAAAAACACTAAAAACACCATAAAGCCTTAAAACCCCAATAAAAAATCTAAAAACCCTTTTAAACCCTAAAAACTTTAAAAAACTCTAAAACCTGTAGAAATCCTAGAAAACTCAAAAAATCCCTAAAAACACAAAAAGCCCCTAAAATTCATCAAAAACTCTAAAAACACTTTAAAAACCTAAAAACCCTAAAAACTCTAAAACCATAAAAATCTCTAAAACCCCCTAAAAATCCATGAAAATGTAAAAAACCCTAAAAAACTTGAAAAGACCATGAAAACCATAAAAACCCCTGAAACCCTTAAAACCCCACTAAAAATTCCAAATACCCTTTAAACTCCTAAAAATGTTAAATAACTCTAAAAACCCCTAAAAACTCAAAAAACCCCTTAAAAAAAAAATAAAATCCCCTAAAGCCCCAAAAATCCTTTGAAAAACCCTAAAACCCCTCAAAATCATAAAAAATCTAAAATCCCTTTAAAATACCATACAAATGTAAAAAACCCAAAAAAACCATGAAAAACCGCTGAAAACCCAAAAACCTCTAAAAACCATACCAACCTCTAAAAACCCATAAAATGCTAAAAATCTATAAAAAACTTAAAAACCCTAAAAACACAAAAAAACCCTAAAAACCCAAAAAGATCCTAAAATCCCATAAAACCCTCAAGATCCCTAAAAACCCTATAAAACTCTAAAAACCGTGAAAATCCTAAAAGACCCATAAAAATCCATGAAAACGTAAATAAACCCAAAAAAACCCCATAAAAACCATAAAACCCTAAAAACCTTAAAAACCCTAAAAGCCCATAAAACCCCTAAAAACCGATAAAACTATAAAAACCCTTAAAAACTTTAAAAAGATCTAAAAAACCTCAAAAACCTAAAAACTCAAAATTCCTTAAAACTTTGAAAAAATAAAAAACCCGTAAAAACCCATGAAAAACCATAAAACCCCTCAAAATTCACAAAAACCCTAAAAAACTCTAAAAACCAAAAAAATCCAAAAAACCACTAAAAATCCATGAAAACATAAAAAACCCTAAAAACACTAAAAAACACGTGAAAACCATAAACCCCCTAAAAACATAAAATCCATAAAACATGTAAAAACCCTAAAAACCCACTATAAAATCTAAAAACCAATCCGACCCCAAAAACGTTAAAAATGTTAAAAACCTCTTAAAAACTCAAAAAAACATTTATACTCCCAATGACCCTAAAACCCCTGAAAACCCCTAAAAACCCTGAAAAAACACTGAAAAACCCTAATACCCTCAAAATCCACCAAACCCTAAAAACCATAAAATTCCTAAAAACCCCTAAAAATCCATGAAAATTTAAAAACCCCTAAAAAAAGCTAAAAACACCCTGAAAACCATAAAACCCCTAAAAACCCATAAAAACCCTAAATCCACTAAAAACTCTAAAAAATATTTTAAACCCTAAATTTTTTTAAAAAAACTCTAAAAAACCTTTAAACCCTTAAAAATAAGAAAAAAACCCCAAAAACCCCAAAAGACCCTAAAAACCTTAAACCCTTGAAAATTACTAAATCCCTCAAAAATCCCAAAAATCGCTAAAAACACTAAAAACCATAAAATTATAAGAAACTTATAAAAATCCATAACAATGTAAAAAACCCTAATAAACTTAAAAAGACCCCTAAAAAACCATAAACACCACAAAACCATAAAAACCCTAAAACCCCTAAAACCCTAATAACAACTAAAAACTCAAAAAATACTTAAACCCAAAAAATGTTAACAAACTCTAAAAACCCTAAAACCCTCAAAAACCCTAATAACCCTCAAAATCCATAAGACCGTAAAAACTCTAAAAACCATAAAATTCCTAAAAACCCCTAAAAATCCAGGAAAACATAAAAAACCATAAAACGCCTAAGAACCATAAAAACCCCTAAAACCCTTTAAAAAACCTAAAAACCTATAAAAACCCTAAAAACCCACTAATAACTCTAAAACCCCTTAAAAACTATAAAATACTAAAAATAAAAAAAGTGCCTAAAACCCCAAGAAAAACCCTATAAATCCCTGAAAACACAAAAAACCATAAAATCCTAAAAACCCATGAAAACATAAAAAACCATAAAAACCATAAAAGACCCCTGAAAAGCAAAAAAAACCCTAACAAACTTAAAAAATCCCAAATAACCAAAATACCTAAAAAAACCTTTAAAAGCACGCAAAACCCTTAAAACCCCTAAAAACATTAAAAACTCAAAAAACATTAAAAACACTAAAAAAACAAAGAACCCAAAAGAACCTAAAAAACCTGAAAACCTGAAAACCCGAAAACCTAAAAAACCTTGAAAAAACTTAAAGACCCACAAAATCCCAAAAAACCATAAAAACCCTAAAAACAATAAAAACCCTAAAAATAAGAAAAAAACCAATGAAAAAACCATACAAACCCTAAAAACCCCTAAAAACCATAAAACCCCTAAAAACATTAAAATCACTAAAAACCAATAAAACCCTAAAACCACTAAAAACTCCAAAAACCCTTATAACCCATATAAATGGTAAAAAATATAAATAACTTTAAACCCCCAAAAAAACTGAAAAAACCCTAAAAACCTAGAAATAACATAAAAACCCTAAAAACCAAAAAAAAACCCTAAAAGTATATTAAAATGAAAAAAAACCAAAAAACCCCTTAAGAACCCCTAAAAACTATAAAAAGCCTAAAAATCCCCAAAAAATCTATGAAAATGTAGAAATACCAAAAACACTCTAAACCATAACCCCTAAAAACCCTCAAAACCATTACCCCTAAAACAATAAAAAACTCTAAAAACCATAAAAAAAATAAAAAATCTAAAAGACTTTAAAACACCTAAAAAAGATAAAAAACTCTAAAAATGTAAAAAAAAACCCCAAAAATTTAAAAAAAACCTGAAAAAATGATAAAGACACTAAAAACCCTAAAAATCATAAAATTCCTAAAAATCCCCATAAAATTCAATAAAACATAAAAAACCCTAAAAACTCTAAAAATTGTAAAACCCCCTTAAAACTTAAAAAATAATAAAAACCTATAAAAACCCTAATACCCACTAAAAATATAAAAACCCTAAAACCCTTAAAAATGTTAAAAAAAACGCTAAAAACCTTAAAAACCCTAAAAATTCAAAAAAAAAACCCGAAAACCCCAAAAGACACTAAAAACCCTAAAAGACCCTAAAAACACATAGACCCTAAAAACCCACTAAAAACTCTAAAAACCCATAAACCCTAAAACATTAAAAACTCTAAAAAAATAAAAGCCTTAAAAATCCCATAAAAACCTAAAAAGACTAAAGACCCTAAAACCCCTCAAAAACACTAAAACCCTAGAACCTCTGAAAAACCCTAAAAAATCTAAAAATCCCTAAAACCGCTAAAAACCCATAAAAACCATAAAAAACCAAAAAAAACCCAAAAAAATCCATGAAAACTTAAAAAATCCTAACAGAAGTCAAAAACCCCTGAAAACCATAAAACCCCTTTAAACCTTAAAAAACTTATTAACCCATAAAATACCTAAAAACCCACTAAAAAATCTAAAAAGCTTTTAAACCAATAAAAAAGTTAAAAAACTCTAAAAATCCTTAAAACCTCTAAAAAAAATCAAAAACACCTAAAAACCCAAAAGACCTTAAAAACCCTAGAAATCCCTAAAACCTATGAAAACCCCTCAAAGTCCCTAAAAATCCAATAAACCCCCAAAAACCATAAAAATCCTAAACCCCCCTAAAATTCAATGAAAAAATAACAAACCCTAAAAAACCCTAAAAACCATAAAACCCCACAAACAATAAAACCTGAAACCCATAAAAATCCTTAAAACCCACTAAAAACTCTAAAACCCCATTAAACTCCTAAAAACATTAAAAATCTCTAAAATCCCGTTAAAAATTTAAAAAACTCAAAAAACCCCTAAAAACCCAAAATAACCCTAAAAACCATGAAATACCCTAAAAACCCTAACAAACCCTGAAAAACTGTAAAACCCTTAATATCCCAAAAACCCCCAAAACACTTGAAAACCGAAAAAATCTTAAAACCCCCTAAAAAACCACAAAACGTAAAAAACCCTAAAACCCCATGAAAACCATAAAAACCCCTAAAAACCATTAAAACACCTAAAACCCCAAAAAACCCACTAAAACTCTAAAAACCCTTTAAACCCCTAAAAACGTTTAAAAACTGTAAAAAACCATAAAAAACTCAAATTAACAAAAAAAATCCAAAAGACCATAGAGACATTGAAAACCCCTAAGAAAACCTAAAACCCCTCTTAATTTTCAAAACACCCCAACAACCATAAAAATCCTAAAAATCCATAAAAATCCATAAAAATGTAAAAAACCCTAAAAACCCATAAAAACCCTAAAACCAAACTAAAAACTCTAAAAACCCTTAAACCCACTAAAAACATTAAAAACTCTAAAAACATTAAAACACTAAAAAACTCAAAAAAAACATGAAAACCGAAAATGACCATAAAACCCCTAAAACCCCTCCAAGAACCAAAAAACCCAAAAAACCCCCTTAAACCCCTCATAATCCCTAAAAACCCTAAAAACCCTAAAACCCCAAAAAACCCAAATAATCTAGGAAAATGTGAAAAACACTAAAAACCCAAAAAAACCCCTAAAAAACATAAAAATTCCTAAAAACCGTAAAAAACCCTAAAACACCTAAAACCTATTAAATTCTACTACAAACTCTAAAAAACCGTAAAATCTATAAAACGCTAAAAAACTCTAAAAACCCTTAAAATCCCCAAAAAAAAACTCAAAAAACCCTAAAAACCCAAAAGACCCTAAAAACCCTAAAAACTCCTAAAAACCCTAAAAATGATAAAAACCTTCAAAATACCTAAAAACTATAAAATAAAATAAAAACCATAAAAATTCTAAATACCCCTAAAACCCCATGAAAACGTAAAAACCCTAAAAACCCCTAAAAACCACAAAACCCCTAAAAACCTTAAAAAACGTAAAACCCCCAAAAAACCCTAAAACCACTAAAAACTCAAAAAACCCTTAAAACCCCTTAAAAAGTAAAAATATTCTAAAAACCTTAAAAACCCAAAAAACATTAAAAAAACCCTAACAACCTTAAAAGACCCAAAAAACCTGAAAAGACCCTAAAGCCCCAGACGACCCTAAAAACACCTAAAAACCTTAAAAACCCTTAAAATCCCTCAAAAACCCTAAAATTCCAAGAAAACAAAAAAAAAAACCGAAAAATCAATGTAAATGTAATAACCCAAAAAAACCAGAAAACCCACTGAAAACCATAAAAACCCCTCAAAACCATAAAAATCCCTAAAAACCCTTTAAGAACCCTAAAAACCCACAAAAACTCTAAAATCCAGTAAAAACACCTAAATAGGTTTAAAATTTCTAAAAACCCTTAAAAAAACTCAAAAACTCAAAAACTCAAAAAAATACAGACAACCCAAAAGACCCAAAAACAATAAAAAACCATAAAACCCCTGAAAACCCTAAAACCCTAAAAACACTAAAAAAAATTAAAAACCATAAAAATCCTAAAAAAACCCCTTAAAATCTATGAAAATTTAGAAAAACCTAAACACTCTGAAAACCCCACTAAAAACTCTAAAAACCCATAAAACCAAAAAAATGTTAAAAAAAATATAAAAACCATAAAAACCCATCAAAACTCAAAAAAACCCTAAAACCCTAAAAAAACTAAAAACCCTAAAACCCCTAGAAAAACCTAAAAGTCCTTCAAAATCTCTAAAAAACCTAAAAACCTATAAAATTCATAAAAATCCAAAAAACACTAAAAAACCATGAAAAGGAAAAGAACCGTAAAAACCTCTGAAAACTATAAAAACCCTAAAAACCCTAAAAACAACTAAAAACTATAAAAACCCATAAAACCCCTAAAAATGTTAAAAAACTCTAAAATTCCTTAACACAAAAACCTCAAAAAAACCCTAATAACTCAAAAAGACGATAAAAACCCACAAAAATCAAAAACCCCTAAAAACCCTAAGAACCCTCAAATTAACTAAAACCCTATAAAACCCTAAAAATGATAAGAATATTAAAACCTCTTAAAATCCATGAAAAAGAAAGAAACTCTAAACAACCTAAAAAACCTCTAAAAACCATAAAAACCACACATTAAAAAACCCATAAAAACCCTAAAACCACTAAAAACTCTAAAGCCCTCAAGACACCTAAAAAGGGTAAAAAACTATAAAAAACCCTAAAAATCCCTGAAAACCTACAAAACCCACAAAATATCTAAAATCATGAAAATAAAAAAATTCCTAAAAATCCATGAAAGCGTAAAAAATCCTACCAACCTTGAAAAACCCCCTTGAAAACCATAAAACCCCCTAAAATCCTCAAAAATCCCTAAAACCCCATAAAAACCATAAAACCACACTAAAAACTCTAAATCCCCTAAAACCACTAAAACCATTAGAAACTCTATAAACATTTAAAACCCCAAAACACACTAAAACCCTAAAACCCTCAAAATCCGTACAAACCCTAAAAACCCTAAAAACCATAATAATCCTAAAAACCCCTAAAAATCCAGGAAAAAGTAAAAAACCCTAAAAACCCTGAAAACCCTCTTAAAACCATAAAAACCAAAAAAAAACTTAAAATATCATAAAATACCATAAAAACTCTAATTACCACTAGAAACTATAAAAACCCTTAAAACCCTAAAAACGTTAAAAAACTAAAAACCCAAAAAATCCCTTAAAAAACTCATAAATCATAAAAACTCTTAAAACCCCTAAAACACAAGAAAAACCCTAAAAATACTAAAAACCATAAAAACCATAAAACTATTTTAAAAACCATATAATCCATGAAAAATAAAAAAGTATTAAATGCCCTGAAAACCATAGAAACCCACAAAAAACTTAAAAATCAATCGGAACCCACAAAAATCCTAATAAACCACTAAAAACATTAAAAACCATAAAATCCCTAAAAATATTAACAAACTCTAAAAAACCTTCAAACCCCTAAAAACTCAAAAACTCCTAAAAACTCCAAAAGGCCTCAAAAACCCTATAAAACCTGAAAACCCCTAAACCCCAGAAAAAACCCTAAAAATCCTTAAAATCCCTAAAAACCATAAATACCCTCAATACCATAAAAATCCTAAAAAACCCCATAAAAACCAATGAAATCAAAAAAACATAAAATCCCTAAAAAAAACCCTTGAAAACCTTCAAAACCCCTAAAAAATAATAACCCTAAAAATGCTTAAAAAGCATAAAAAACCACTAAAAACTCTAAAAACCCTTTAAACCCCTAAAACGTTAAAAATATCTAAAAAACCATAAAACCCAAAAAACTCAAAAAAAACCCTACAACCCTAAAAATACACTAAAAAACCTGAATAACCCTAAAAACCCTAAAAGCCCTTGAAAACCGTAAAAACCCCCCAAATCCCAAAAACCCCTAAAAACCCTAAAAACTGTAAAAATCCTAAGAAACCCTAAAAATCAATGAAAATGTAAAAAAAACTAAAAAACCCTAAACCCCCCCTAAAACCCTAAAAACCCTTAAAAACATTAAAAACCCTAAAAACCAATAAAAACTCAAAAAACCCTCAAAACCCCAAAAAATAATAAAAATACTGAAAAACATTAAAAACCCTAATTTTTTTTAAAAAAACCCTAAAACCACAAAAGACCCTAAACACACTAAAAACCCCTAAAAACCACAAAGATCCCTAATACCCATCAAAAACCTTGAAAACCATTAAAATTTTAAAAAAACCCTAAAATCCATGAAAACGTTGAAAAACCTAAAAACCCAAAAACCCCCCTGAAAACCATAAAATCTCCTAAAAACCATAAAAATCCCAAAACAGCATAAAGACCCTAAAACCCCACTAAAAACACTAAAAACCCTTAGACCCCTAAAATTGATAAAAAAACTCTAAAAAACCTTAAATCCCCTAAAAAACTCAAAAAAAACCTAAAAACATAAAACACCCTAAAAACCCTAAAAACCCCAAAAACCATAAAAACTTCAAAAACCCTAAAAAGCCTCAAAATTTCTAAAAACGGTAAAAAAAATAAATTATCAAAAAACCCATAAATATCCATGAAAACATATAAAAACCCAAAAAACCCAAAAAACCCCTGAAATCCATAAAAACCCTATTAACCTTAAAAAACCCTAAAACCCATAAAACCCCCAAAAACTAATAAAAACTCTAAAAACCCTTAAAACGCCTAAAAATGCTAAAAAACATTAGAAAACCTTAAAACCCTAAAAACTCAAAAAACCCTAAAAAGAAAAAAAGACCCAAAAACAGTGAAAACCATAAATATCCTAAAAACCCTTAAAAATCCATGAAAGCAAAAAAAACCCTAAAAACCATGAAATCCATTGAAAATCATAAAAACCCCAAAAAATCACAAAGAACTCTAAAAACCCTTATAACCCCTATAATTTTTAAAAACTATAAAAAACCTTAAAAACACTAAAAACTCAAAAATAAAACCCTAAAAACCCAAAAAAGACCTTTAAACACTAAAAACACTAAAACCCTTGAAAACCCCTAAGAACCCTCAAATCAATAAAAAACTAAAAACACCTAAAACCATAAAAATCTTAAAAACTACCTAAATATACATAAAAACATAAAAAACTCCAAAACCCCAAAAATCCAAAAAGCCTTTAAAAATTTAAAACCCCATAAAAACTCTAAAAACCGTTAAAACCCAAAAAATTGTTTAAAACGCTAAAAAACCTTAAAACCCTAAAAAACTCAAAAAAATAATCTAAAACCCCAACAAACCCTAAAAACCCTGAAAACCCCTAAAAACCCAAAAACCATAAAATCATAAAAGACCCCTAAAATTCCATGAAAATGTAAAAAACTCTAAAAATCCTGAAAATCCCCTTAGAACAATAAAACCACTTAAAACATTAAAAACCCTTAAAACCCCAAAAACTCTAAAAACCCTTAAAACCCCTAAAAAAGTCAAAAAAACTCTAAAACCCCAAAAAACCCAAAAAACCCTGAAAACCCCTAAAAACCTTAAAACCATAAAATCCTAAAAGAACCCTAAAAATTCGATGAAAATATAAAAAACTCTAAAAATCCAGAAACCCCCCTAAAACAATAAAACCCCTTAAAACATTAAAAACCCTTAAAAACCTAAAAACTCTAAAACCTATTAAAACCACCGTCCCCTCACATTGAGATCTTCCCGAAGGTCCTTGACTTATATTAGGGCTACCCAAAACTGTCGATTTCAGTTTCGGAGTTCCAAGCTGCTTCTTCTCTCCACAGCCTGACCCTGGTTTCTCGGTTTGTGAATCGTTGGCCCTCGATTGTCCCCTTTGATAGATTTATTTTTGATTCCTAGAATCTTGAAGATCGTGTGACTATTGGCTTGATGGATATCCATCATCTCATAATTCGCTTCTAGATGGACGAGGACTTGATCCGCGCCTGGTCCTCAGCCCCTCGAAGCTTCAATGGGATTAGATTATTCCTCTTCAGATGGAGCTTTGATCTTTATATGGATCATGACTTGCTGATGGTTGACACGTAGGTTAGGTTTCTAGAACTCACACTCCCTTTCCAAATCCCAACAATCATATATATGCTAGGGAAACTTGTGGGTCACTTCCTGTCCTCTGATAGTAGAAATTAGGCCATTTACCATCCAGTTTATCCACGGGCCTTCATGGAGGTCGATGCTTCCAAAGCGCTTGTTGACTTTGTTTGGATTGCTGTTTGTAAGGAATTATTGTACAATCAACCTGTTATCTTTGAATAACCGGTGGTAGTTTTCTCTTCTTGCAAGAAGACAGGCCATTTCAGTGCTGACTGTAGGCATGGTAGAAGAAGCAGAGAGGTTGTGGCACTGAATCACGAAGCTATTGATTTGGGTTTGTCGGTGCGGATTGACATGACTTTAGGGGATCAAGTGGTTGTGCCTTCTGAAGAGGTCCCCCTGAAGTTGGCTTCGAAGCCTGTACTGAGGGTCTCAGATGTTTTTAACAGGCTGAAACAGAACCTTGGATTCATGGGTGACAAGGTGATGATGAACTCTTTGGAAGGGGGAAGTGATCTTGTTGTGCAGGGCAGCACGCATCAGACTATGGTTGATAATGGGATGGTGGTGGATGGTGACTGGAGGGATATTGAAAGTGATGTAATGGATGGAAAATCTAGGATTGAGGCTCCCACTAGTGTTGCTTATAAGGGGGGAAGCAAGGGGACTGCAGGACAATTCAATCACGGTGCAGGCTGGGGAAGAGGAATTGGATGCCTCGGTGTCTGCTAGACATATAAGAGTGACTCTTGCTGAGAATGTGGGAGTGGTGGATGAGATGCAAGACAAGAGTCCTGTCAGTGGGCAGGATGGCAGAAGGGTGGTGAAAGCTTTGGCTTGTGCCCCCTTGTGTAATATGTTTTCAAGTATCGAGGGTTTATCTAAGGGTGTGGTTGTGGCAATGGAGGTTGTGAGCGAGTAGGGGATGATGGAGGAACACGAGGAAGTAGCCAATCTGGAGGGAGGGACCCGAACTATAGATCGAAGTCCATTGGAGGACCCCTTCCATGATTTTTGTTTCTCCAGTTATGGGATAGGTCTGTGGGATTTTGATGAGGGGGTTGTTGTGGTAGCATCTAGTAGCAATGGGAAGGTAGACGCAGAGGGCGGTTTGGTGGACCAAGGGCTTGTAGTTGGGCAAGTTGGAACTTCTGGGGGTGCGCTTGTAGAAGGGAAGGTGTATAATCAGGGGGAGGGAGTTGATCAGAGAGATGTGGCCCACTTCAGTTAGGTGATGGGGGAGGAGGCTAAGCAGGGGGTGGTTCATGGGCAAGGGGAGTTGGCGAAGCATTGTTCTATGGTGATGGAGGGTTCCCCAAGGCATGGGCAGGGGCCTTTGGCTTTGGTGGTGCATTAAGGGGTTGTTGCTGGTGAATCTTTGTAGGGGGCTCTGACTCAGTTTACTCAAGAGGAGGGGAAGGCTGCTGAACTTCGGGAGGTGATGGAGCTGGTTGTGGAGGTCTACAAGTTTCCTAGGGAAGAGGGATGATTTTAGTTGGCCATGGCTAGTGTGGTGTCTCCCAGCGTGCCGAGTGGGGATCTTACTGACTGCTCCCTAAATTAGGAATCCTCGTTCATCCCTGATCAAGTTTTTTTCCAGGAGGATGCTCGATGGATAAATTATAATATGGATATGAACAGAAATGAGAGGGCCTTGCTAGAGGTGGCCATTCCATTTAGGAAGGAAAACAATTCTGCAGGGGTCTCTTTAGACCCCCAAAAGAGAAAGATGAGGAAGGACTATTCCACTTTTCCAAAGACAGTGTCCATGAGAGCCTCTTGAAAAGATAAGAAAGTTGCCTCTGGTAGGGGAGGTCGGCCTATCAAGGCACAACTTAATGTGGAGCAGAAACGTCTCAAATATTACTACACTTCGTTCCTAAAGCAATACGAATCATTTGAATGGGAGTTGGTGGAGTCAGATGTCTCCTCTGGTTATGGTGCTGAAGGGGACCCTTATGGGGATGGAGATGTTTATTTGTAGTTCCTGCTTCTTTCTCTTCTTCTCTTCAGGTCTTTTATGGTTTTGGTGTCTTGGGGGGTCTGGGTTTTCGGTGTGGGCTGTTTGACCCCACACCACCCTTGTCTACCTTGCTTTTATTTTAATAAATCTTGGGGGGCCAGGATAGCTTGGCCTCACACCTTCCTTGCCCTAAAAATAACCTAAAACTCCATGAAAACATAGAAATCCCTAAAAACACTAAAAGACCCTTGAAAACCATGAAAACCCTTAAAAAAAACCACTTTAAAATATAAAAATCCTTAAAACCTCTAAAAATGTCAAAAAACTCTAAAAAACATAAAACACCTAAAAAACACATAAAACCCCTAAAAACCCCCTGAAAATTATAAAAAAATCTCAAAACCATAAAACCCCTATAAACCGAGAAAAACCCTAAAAATTTACTAAAAACCATTAAACCCCTAAAAATGATAAAAAAACTCTAAAACCCATAAAACCATAAAAAACTCAAAAATACCCTAAAACCCCAAAAAGACAATAAAAACCCTAAAAACTCTTAAAAACCCCTAAAACCCCTCAAAATCTCTATAAAACCTAAAAATCCCTAAAAACCATAAAAATCCTAAGAAACCCCTAAAAATGCATGAAAATGTAAAAAAACCCTATGAACACTGAAACCCCCTTTAAGACCATTAAAAAACCCCAAAACCTCAAAAACCATAAATCCCCAAAAAACAACTAAAAACTCTAAAAATCGTTAAACCCCCAATTTTTTTTAAAAAAAACATAAAAAACTTTAAAGCCCTATAAAAAATAAGAAAAATCCTAAAAACCCGAAAAGATCCTAAAAACACAAAAAAACCCTAAAACCCCTTAAAACCCTAAAACCCCCCCAAATCCCTAAAAACCCTAAGAACCTTAAAAATCATAATTTTTTTTAAAAACCCCTAAAAATTCATGAAAACGTAAAAAAATTCATAACCCTAAAAACCCTCTGGAAACCATAAAAACCTATAAAAACATTAAAATACTAAAAACCCTAAAAAACTAAAACCACTAAAACCCTTTAAACCTCTAAAAACATTAAAAACTCTAAAAAATCTTAAAAACCCAGAAATCTACAAAAATCCAAAAAGACCCAAAAAACCCTAAAAGCCCTTTAAAAAACGTAGAAACCCTCAAAATACCTCAAACCCCTAAAAACCCCTAAAACCATATAAATCCTTAAAACCCCTAAAAATCCATGAAAACATAAAAAAACCTAAAGACCCTAAAAAGCACTAAAAATCATAAAAATACCTAAAACCACAAAAACCCAAAAACCCATAAAAACCCTAAAACCCCCCAAAACAATAAAAATCTATAAAAATATTTAAATCCATGAAAAAATCAGAAAAAACACTAAAAACCCAAAAGACCCTGAAACACCAGAAAAACCCTAAAAAATCTAAAAACTCTTGGAAAACCCTAAAACCCCTCAAGATCCCTAAAACCCCTAAAACCCAAAAAAAATCCACCCCCAAACCATGAAAATGTTAAAAACCATAAATACTCAGAAAAAACCCTAAAAACTATAAAACCCCTAAAAACATTAAAAACCCTAAAAACCAATAAAAACCTAAAAAAGCAACTAAAAACTCTATAAGCCATTAAAACCCCTAAAAAGTTAAAAACACTAAGAAACCTTAAAAACTATAAAAAACTCAAAATACCGTAAAATCCCAAAAACCCTAAAGAAACCCTAAAAAACCTAAAATCTCCTAAAACCCCTAAAAGCCCTGAAAAAACCTAAAAACCCAAAAAATCATAAAAATCCAAAAAAAATCCCCTAAAAATACAAGAAAACATAAACAACCCTAAAACCCCTAAAAACCCCAAAAACCCATTAAAAAAAATAAAAACCCTAAAACCCACTATAAAATCTTAAAACATTTAAACCCCAAAAAGCTAAAAAACTATAAAAACTATAAGAACTAAAAAAACCCAAACCCCCTAAAAACCCTAGAAACCTGAAAAACTATAAAAACCATCAAAATCCCTAACAACCCTAAAAACCATTAAAATCCTAAACCCCCCTAAAATTCTATGAAAATTTTAAAAACAGAAAAAACACTGAAACTCATAAAAACCACTAAAACCGTAAAAGCCCTTAAAACACCAAAAAAACGTTAAAAACTCTAAAAAACTTTAGAAACGGTAAAAAATCAAAAAAATCCCTAAAAACAGAAAAGACCCTAAAAACCCAAAAAAACACAAAAAACCTTAAACCCCTCGAAAAATCCTAAAATCCCTCAAAATCCCTAAAAACCCTAGACACTATAAAAACCATAAAAATCCTAAAAAACCCCCATAGAATCCATAAAACCATAAAACCCATAAAAACCATAAAACCCCTGAAAACCATAAAATCCATAAAAGCCTTAAAATCCCTAAAACCCAAAAAAACCCTAAAAACCACTAAAAACTCTAAAAAACCTTTAAACCCCTAAAAACGTTAAAGATGATGTTGCCGCTCTCACCTGGGTTCCTCCCGACGTTGCAATTTCCAGCAACTTTTCATGGCGGATTCGTCATCCAGTCTGTTTGTGATGAGGATTGGCTTGTCAGTTGCGGGTTGCTTTGGCGTGCAGTGTTGATCCTTGACGGCGGAGGATTTTGGAGGATCTCGGTGACATCGGTCTTTGTCAGTGTTGCTTTTCACGACATCAAAGGTTCTTCTTCTAGTTCTACTTCAAGTCTGGTGGATCTGGATGTGTGGACTGTGGATCTTGTTCTTGCGGTCAAAGGCTACTTTGGGCTTCCTCTTCTCAGATCTGTGTGGTTTTCGAGGGGATCTGGAAAGGGCACTATTGACTTGTCTTGGATTTGGTGATGAATTGCCTTGGTTTCGGTGGATCTGAAATCTGCTCTTCCTAAGAAGATCAAGGGTTTTCCGGCATCGACTTTCTTGCGGTTCAGTGAAGGATGGTGGGCCGCATCAATGCGATGTTGCGAGCTTCTCCTCTGGCCCCACCTGTGACGGATTACGGAAAATGTGGAGGTCCATGACGTAGCATGGTGGTGTTTTCTCAGCAGATCGGATAGGGGTGGTTCGGTCTGGAAGTCTAACACGTTGGGGATGATTTCAGCTTGTGTTGCCAATACAGGTTTGTTCTCATGTTCTGTGATGGCGTTCTTGGATTTTGCTACTCTATCTTGGTGGTTCTATGCTCTACCCTTCTTTGCAGGATCACAAAACTGGTTTTCATCGGACTGCATTGCTGGTATTTATCATTTTCTTTGGTTCCTGTTTGTCTTCGGTTTGTTCGATTGCTGGTGCTTTGGTCATGGCGGTTGTGGATGTGAGTTGTTGATGGTGCTAGATGCTAGTTTGGAGGTGAGGTGCTACTTGGTTTTGGGTCTGAACAAGGTGGTTTGGGTGTTGTGGTATGGTTTGAGGCATAGAATCTGGTGGTCCTGTTTTGCTGCTGCTATGTGTTGGTCAAGTGTTGCTTGTTGTCTGACTGGTCGGATGTGTGATGGCCTTTGGAATCTGAGATGATGGATGGCTGATTCGATGGATTTTGAGGATACTGATGCTTATTCTTGGTTAGGTGATGTTGGTTGTTGGAATATGAGTAATTACATGATGGGAGATGTCTGCTTTGGTAATACTGGATGCTTGTACTTGTGCTGCCGGATTCTGTTTGCTTCATGGCTGGGAGGACTACCTTGGCCCTGGAATGTGTTGAAGAGGATACTGATGTTGAAGGTGATGGATGATGGAATATGTGACGTGAGATGAGGGTTGTTTTTTGACTGGGAGGTGCTACTGGTGATGTTTCTGGATGTCTGCCTTGGTTGGATTTTGTGTGTTTTTTGCTGCTTGGTAGGGGATATGGAGCTGTCGAATGCTGGAGTTGGATGAGAAGGTGCTGAAGCTACTATTGTGTCTGGTATATTGTGTCGTTTCCTTTCATTGTTTTCTTTTTGGGGATTGTCTTTTGTGTAGGGGTCGATGGACCCTGCTCCTCCCCGGTCTACAGTGTCTCTTTTGGTGTCTTTTTTCTAATAAATTTTGGGAGGACCAGGAATAGCCTGGTCCTGCACATCTTCTACCCTAAAAACGTGAAAAAACTCTAAAAAACATAAAAATCATAAAAACCAAAAAGACCCTAAAAATCCAAAAAAAACCTTCAATACCCTAACACCCCTAAAAAACCTAAAATCCATGAAAATACATAAAAAGCCAAAAAAATCCGAAATACCAAAAAAATTCTTAAAAAACCCTAAAAACCCTGAAAATCCCAAAAAAACTTTAAAACCCCCTAAAAACATTAATAAACATGAAAAACCTATACAAATCCTAAAATAACTAAAAACTCTAAAAACCCCTAAAACCCCTAAAAATGTAAAAAAACTCTAAAAATCCTTAAAACCCCTAAAAAAATCTAAAAAGCCTAAAAACCCAAACGACCCTAAAAACCCAGAGAACACTACAAACCTTTGAAAAATCATCAAAATACCTAAAAACCATAAAAAGAATTAAAAAAATATAGAAATCCTAAAAAACACTTAAAAATCCATGAAAATGTAAAAAACCCTAAAAACCCTAAAAACCCATGAAATCCATAAAAACCCTAAAACCTTAAAAAACCATTAAAACTCTTAAAAACCTCTAAATGCTCTAAAAACTATTTAAACCCCTAAAATAGTTAAAATTTCTAGCAACCCATAAAATCCCAAAAAACTGAAAAAAAATATAAAAACTCATAAAGACACTTTAAATCTTGAAAACCACTAAAACCCCTAAAAACATTGAAAAAATCATAAAAACCCTCAAAATCCAAAAAAACCCAAAAAACCCATAAAACCATAAAAAACCTACGAAACTGCTAAAAATGCATGAAAATGTCAAAAACCTTAAAAACCCAGAAAAACCCGTCAAAACCATAAGAAACCATAAAATCCTTAAAAAACCCTAAAATCCAATGAAAACCTTAAAAAACAACTAAAGACTCTAAAAACCCTTAAAACCTATAAAAATGATAAAAACCACTAAAAAAACTTAAAGAACCCAAAAAAACTAAAAAAACCCTAAAATCCCCAAAGATCCTAAAACCTTGAAAACCCCTAAAAACCCTCAAAATCTCAAAAAACCCTAAAGAGCACTAAAAACATAAAAAACCTAAAAACCATGAAAGTCCATGAAAATGTAAAAAACCAAAAAACTCTTAAAACCATAAAACCCCTATAATCTTTTAAAACCCTAAATCCCATAAAAACCCCAAAAACCCCAAAAACTATAAAAACCCTTAAAACCCCTAAAATGTTTTAAAACTCTAAATAACCATTAAACCCTAAAAAACTGGAAAAAAACCCTTAAAAACCCAAAAGGACCCTAAAAACATAGAAAACCCCTAAAACCCCCTAAAAACACCTAAAACCCCTCAAAATCATTAAAAACCCTATAAAACCATAAAAACCATAATAATCATCAAAAATCCATAACATCCATGAAAACATAAAACCATAAAAATCCTTAAAAAACTGTGAAAACCATAACCCCCCCCCCCAAAAAAAACCATAAAAACCCATAAAAACGTTAAAAAACTCTAAAAAACCATCAAAACCATAAAAAACTAAACCCCCCCTAAAAATCCAAAAGACACGAAAAACCCTAAAAAACCATAAAAATGAAAAAAAAACCCTTTAATGCCCTAAAAACACTAAAAATCCATACAACCCCTAAAAACCCATAAAAATCATTAAAATCCTAACCCTCCCCCCTAAAATCCATGAAAATTTAAAAACTCTAAAACCGCTGAAAAACCCCTGAAAACCCTAAAAATTCCTAAAAACCAATAACCCCCCCCGAAAAACCACTAAAAACACTAAAAACCCTTAAAACCCCAATTTTTTTTAAAATACTCAAAAAAACATTATAACACAAAAAAAAATTCAAAAAAACCCTAAAAATCAAAAAGACCCTAAAAACCCAAAAAGACTAAAAAAACTCTAAAAACCCCAAAAGAACCTGGAAACCCCTAAAACCCCCTAAAAATCCTAAAACCCCCTAAAAATCCTAAAACCCCTAAAAAACACTAAAAACTCTAAAAAACTATAGAAATCATAAAAATCCTAAAAAATCCCAAAAAATCAATGAAAACACCAAAACCCTATGAATCCTGAAAACCCCTTGAAAACCATAAAAACCATTAAAAACCTTCAAACTCCTAAAAACCCTGAAAAACCCTAAAAACAACTAAAAACCCTAAAAACATTGAAAAACCCCTGAAAACCATAAAACCCATAAAAACTTTAAAAATCCCTGAAACCCATAAAAATCCTAAAAACTCTAAAAACCCATAAAAATGTTAAAAAACACTAAAAAACATTAAACTGCTAAAAACTCAAAAAAAAAATGATAAAAAACTAAAAAAACCCTAACAACCCTTAAAATCCTAAAAACCCTAAAACCATAAAAATCCTAAAAACCCCCACAAAACCTAAAAGAATTTCCTAAAAACCCATAAAAACCCATGAAAATACAAAAAACCTTAAAAAACCTGAAAACCCCTAAAAACCGTAAAACCCCTGAAAACCATAAAAAAACCAAAAAACCCATAAAAACAAAAAACCCCACAAAAACTCTAAAAAAAATATAAAACCAATTAAAAAAGGTTAAAAAACTTAAAACCCTAAAAAACACAAAAAAACCCAAAAACCCAAAAGACTAAAAACCCTCAAAACCCATAAAACTATAAAACACCTAAACCCAACTAAAAATCCATAAAAACCATAAAAATCTTCAAAACCATAAAATTCCTAGAAGCCCCTAAG
The DNA here is from genome assembly GCA_963277665.1 of Viscum album. Taxonomy (NCBI): domain Eukaryota; kingdom Viridiplantae; phylum Streptophyta; class Magnoliopsida; order Santalales; family Viscaceae; genus Viscum; species Viscum album. The sequence goes on along the minus strand of OY728141.1, from coordinate 1,882,495,470 downwards.
AATCCATGAAAACGTAAGAAACCCCAAAACCCCTGAAAAGACCCTGAAAACAATAAAAACCACTAAAAATCTTAAAAACCCATAAAAATCCTAAAAACACTAAAACACCTTTTAACCCTTTAAAAAGTTAAAATACTCTTAATAACCATAAAACCCTAAAACTCCAAAAAAACCCTAATAACCCAAAAAGACCCTAAAACCCAAAAATACACTAAAAACCCTGAAAAACCCTAAATATTCCTGAAAACCCCTAAACCCCCTAAAATCCCTAAAAAACCTAAAACCCCTAGAAACCATAAAAATCCTAAAACCCCTAAAAATGAATGAAAATGTAAAAAACCCTAAAAACCTTGAAAACCCCTTGAAAACCATAAAACCCTAAAAACCAATAAAAACCCTAAAAATCACTAAAATTATAAAAACCATTTACTAAAAAACCTTAAAACCCCTAAAAATTAAAAAAACCCCTAAAACCCCAAAAAGACCATAAACCCCTGAAAAAACCTAAAGCCCTAAAAACCCCTAAAAATCCAAAAAACAATAAATATCCGTAAACCCATCAAAAACACTAAAATTAATAAAAATCCTAAACCCCCATAAAAATAAGTGAACACCTAAAAACCCAAAATACCATAAAAAACCATAAAACCCCCCAAAAACCCCTTCAAAAACCTAAAAACCCTAAAACCCACTAAAAAAATATAAAAACCCTTAAAACCCCTAAAAGCATTAAAAAACCACTAAAATCCCTTAAAACACTAAAAAACTAAATAAACCCCCAAAAATCCAAAAAGACCCTAAAACCCTGAAGAAACCTAAAAACGCTAAAAACCCTTAAAATCCCGAAAAACCTAAAGAACCCTAAAAACCATAAAAATCCTAAATACCCACTCAAAATCCATGAAAAGGAAAAAAAATCCCTAAAATCCTTTGAAAACCCTAAAAACCCTCAAATTCCTTAGAGAACCTAAAAAACCCTAAAAACCATAAAAATCCTAAAAACCTACTAAAAATCCATGAAAAAATAAAGAACCGTAAAAACCCTCTAAAAACCATAAAAAACCCTAAAAACCTTAGAAAACCAATAAAAACTCAAAAAACACTAAAAACTCTAAAAAACACTTAAAATCCAAAAAAATGATAAAAAATATAAAACCCTTAAAAACCCTAAAAACTCAATAAAAACTCTAAAACCCCAAACATACCATAAAAATCCTAAAAGCCCCTAAAACCCCTCAAAATCCCTAAAACCCCTAAAAACAATAAAAATCTTAATAACCCTATAAAAATCAATGAAAACATAAAAAAAACCTAAAAACACTTAAAACCCCCTTAAAACCATAAAAATCCCTAAAACCTTAAAAACCATAAAAACCCTAAAAAAGAACTAAAAAATCAGAAATCCCGTAACCCCGAAAAACATTAAAAAACTCTAAAAAACCTTAAAACCCTATAAAAATAAGAAAAAAAGTAAAAACCCAGAAAAACATTAAACACCCCTGAAAATCCAAAGAAACCCTCAAAATCAATAAAAACCCTAAGAACCATAAAAATCACAAAACACATAAAAAATCCCTAAAAATCCATGAAAATGAAAAAAAACCCTCAAAACCCTAAAAAAACTTTAAGAACCATAAAAAACCTCAAAAAACATTAAAAAAAACTAAAAACCCATAAAAACCCTAAAAACAACTAAAAATTGTAAAAATCCTTTAAAAATCTTAAAACATTAAAAATAGAAAAAACCTTAAAACCCTAAAATCTAAAAAAACCAAAAAAACCCAAAAGACGCTAAAAACCCTAAACCCTCTGAAAAACCCTAAAGACCCTCCAAATAACTCAAAACCCTTAAAACCATAAAAATCCTAAAAAACCCTTAAAAATCCATGCAAACATAAAAAACCAAAAAACCCACGAAAACCCCTAAAAACCCTAAGAAACCTAAACCATAAAAAACCCAAAAAACCCATAAAATCCTTAAAAAACTAAAAAAATCTTAAAACCCTTTTACCCATAAAATGTTAAAAATCTCTAAAACCTCATAAAACCCTAAAAAAAGCTAAAAAACCCCTAAAACCCCAAATAGATCCTAAAAACCGTAAAAAATATATAAACACTATAAAAACTTGAAAACCCATAAACCACTCTAAATCTATAAAAAACCTAAAAACCATAAATTCCAAAAAATCCTAAAAACCCCTTAAAAATCCTCGAAACTATGAAAAACCCTAAAAACCTAGAAAACCATAAAAACCCCTAAAAAAACCATAAAACCCCAAAATTCCAACTAAAAGCTCTAAAAAATCTTTAAACCCCTAAAAACGTTAAAAAACACTAAGAAACCTAAAAACTATAAATGACTAAAAAATCATAAAATCGAGAAAGGACCTAAAAACCCTGAAACCCCTAAAAACCCCTAAAACCCCCTAAAAATCTTCAAAAAAACCTAGTAACCATAGAAAACTAGAAAAACCATAAATATAAAAAACCCTACAAATCCAAGAAAACATAAAGAAAATCCTAAGAACCCTAAACCCCCAAAATCCCTAAAAACCCTAGAAACCCCAAAAACCATAAAAATCCAAAAAATCACCTAAAAATCCATGAAAACGTAAAAATCTACAAAACCCCCTAAAAACCCCCCAAAACCATAAAACCCCTGAGAAACTGTAAAAACCCTTAAAACCCAAAAACCCATTTAAGACCACTGAAAACACTAAAACCCCTAAAAATGTTAAAAACTCTAAAAAACCGTTAAAACCCTAAAAAACACAAATAAACCAAAAACCCTAAAAACCCTAAAAAACCCTAAAAACCATAAAAACCTGAAATCCCTTTAAACTCTCAAAATCCCTAAAACCCTAAAAATCATAAAAATCCTAAAATCCCCTAAAAACCATGAAAACCTAAAAGACCCTAGAAACCCAAAAAAACTCTGAAAACAATAACCCTAAAGACCCATAAAAACCTAAAAACACTAAAAACCATAAAACCCAATAGAAACTCTAAAAAACCCTTTAAACCCCTAAAAATGTTTAAAACCCTAAAAACCTAAAAACCTCTAAAACTCAAAAAACCCAAAAAAATGCCCTAAAATCATTGAAAATCCATAAAACTCCCTGAAAACCTCTAAAAACCATTAAAATACTTGAAAACTAAAAACCCTAAAACCCAGGAATACCCTAAAACCCCTAAAAACTCAAAAAACCCAAAAACACAAAATGACTCTAAAACCCCAAAAAAGACCCTAAAAATCCTAAAAACCCCTAAAACCCTTAAAAACTCTAAAGAGGTTAAAAACCCTCAAAACCCCTAAAAACCATAAAACCCATAAAAATCCTAAGAAACCCCTAAAAATCCATGAAAACATTAAAAACCCTAAAAAACCTGAAAAACCCCTGACAACCATAAAACCCCTACAAACTTTAAATAACCATAAAAACCCAGAAAAAAACATAAAACCCCACTAAAACCCCCAAAAGTCCTCAAAATCCAACAAAATCCCTAAAAAACCTAAAAAAACATAAAATTCCTAAACCCCCGCTAAAAATATATGAAAATATAAAAAAACTGTAAATACCCTGAAAAACCCCTAAAAACCAAAAAACCCCAAAAAACCATATAAACCCTAAAAATTTATAGAAACCCTAAAAACCACTAAACACTATAAAACCCCTTTAAACCCCTAAAAACGTTAAAAACCTTTAAAATCCTTTGAAACCCTAAAAAACACAAAAATACCCCTAAAAACACAAAAGGCCCTAAAACCTTGAAAAACCCTAAAAACTCTTAGAAACCCCTAAAACCCTCAAATTCCTCAAAACCCTAAAAACCATAAAAATCCAAAAACCCCTAAAAATCCATAAAAACATAAAACCCCCAAAAAATAGTGAAAACCCAAAAAACCAAAAAAACCCGTAAAAACCCTAAAACCCGAAAAACCATAAAAACCCTTAAAACCCTTTAAACACCTAAAAATTTTAAAAAACTATATAAACCTTAAAAATCCAAAAATACTCAAAAAAACCATAAAATCACAAAATGACCCTAAAACCCCAAAATCCTAAAAACCCAAAAAAACCCTAAACCCCCTAAAACCCATCAAAATCGCTAAAATCCCTAAATACCCTAAATACCCTAAAAAAACATAAAAATCCTAAACCCTCCTAAAACATGAAACCGTAAAAAACTCTAAAAACACTGAAAGAACCCCTCAAAACCATAAAAAACCCCAAAAACCTTAAAAAAATCATAAAAACCCTGAAAACCTTAAAACCCATGAAAAACACTAAAAAGACAAATAACACCTACACATATAAAAAAACTTCAAAAAACTTCAAATCCCTAAAAAAATGAAAAAATTCCTAAAAATCGAAAAAACCCCAAAATCCTTGAAAACCCTTAAAAAATTTAAAAACCATTGAAAAACCCTTAAAATCCAAAAAAACACTAAAAACCCATAAAAACCATAAAAATACTAAAAATACCCCCAAAAATAATGAAAACTAAAAAACCATAAATACCTAAAAAAACCCCTAAAAACCATAAACACCCCTAAAAACCTTAAAATCCCTAAAACCCCAAAAAACCCAAAACCCACTAAAACTGTAAAAAACCTTATAACCACTAAAAGTGTTAAAAAAACACTGAAAACCCTTCAAAATGATAAAAACTCAAAAAAAACTCCTAAAAACCCAAATGAACCTAAACCCCCCCCAAAACCCTCAAAATCCCTAAAACCTGAAAAACCATAAAAATCTTAAAAAACCTCTAAAATCCACGAAAACATAAAAAAAAATTAAAGACCCCTAAAACGCATAAAACCCCCTAAAAACCATAAGAAACCCTAAAATTCCATAAAACTCTAAAATCCACTAAAAATTAAAAACACTTTAATCCCCTTAAAACGTTAAGAATCTCAAAAAACCTTAAAAACACTAAATAACTAAAAAACCGAAAATCCTAAAAGACCCTAAAAACCCTAAAAACCTTAAAAACCCTTAAAAACCCTAAACACTCGAAATCTCTAGAAAACCCTAAAAACCCCTTAAAACCATAAAAATCCTAAACACTCCCTAAAAATCCAAGAAAACCTAAATACACCTAAAAAACCGGAAAAACCAATGAAAAACATAAATCCCCCCCAAAACCTTAAAACCCCTTAAAAACCTTAATACCCCTAAAATCCCATAAAACCCTAAAACCCTAAAAACCCTCAAAATCCCTAAAACCCTAAAAATTGTAAAAATTATAAAAAACCCCAAAAAATTAATGAAAATGTAAAAAACCCTAAAACCCCTAAAAACCCATGGAAAACAAAAAAACATCAAAACCCCTAAAAACCCATGAAAACATTAAAAAAACATTAAAAACACTAAAAAACCTTAAAAACCATAAAAAACATTAAAAAAATACCCAAAAGACCCTAATAACCTGAAAACCCCTAAGAACCCCTGCAAAAATCCTAAAAACCCTCAACACCACTAAGAACTCTAAAACAATAAAAATCCAAAAAAAACACTTAAATCCATAAAAACATAAAAGACCCTAAAAACCCTAAAAACCCTAAAACCCCCTAAAAACCATAACACACCTAAAAACCCATAAAAAACCTAAAAACCCATAAAACTCTATAAACCTACTAAAAACACAAAAAACCCTTTAAACCCCTAAAAAAATTGAAACCCCTAAACATCTTTTAAACCCCTAAAAACTCAAAAGAACCCTGAAATCAAAAAACATCGTAAAATCCATAAAAAAACTCTAAAATTACCTAAAACCCCTAAACCCCCCAAAAACGTTAAAAAACTCCAAAAAACAGAAAACCTAAAAAACTCAAATAAACCCTAAAACCCCAAAAAGATATTAAATACTCAAAAAAGACATAAAAACCCTCAAAACACCTAAAACTCTTAAAACCTATGAAAAAGCCTAAAAACCCTCAAAATCCCTAAAACCCTAAAACCCATAAAAATCCTAAGAAACCTCTAAAAATCCATGAAAACATAAAAAACCCTAAAAAACATGAAAAACCACGAAAAACCATAAAACCCCTAAAAACCTTTAAAAACCTAAAATCCTAAAAAGATCCAAAAACCAAAAAAGTCACCAAAATCCCAAAAAAAACCCTAAAAACCTTGAACACCCCTAAAAACCTCAAAATCCCAAAAAACCCCTAAAAACCATAAAAATCCTAAAAAACCCCTAAAAATCCATGAAAACATAAAAAAAATCTAAAAACCTTGAAAACTCCTTAAATACCACAAAACCGCTAAAAACCTTAAAAATCTAAAAACCCATAAAAACCCTAAAACCACTAAAAATTATAAAAACCCTTAAAACATCTAAAAACATCTAAAAACATTAAAAAACTATGAACAACCTTTAAAACCCTAAAAAATCTAAAGAACCTTAAAACCCTTAAAAGGCCCAAAAAAACTTGGAAACGCCAAAAAGCTCCTCAAAAACCATAAAACCCCTCAAATTACCTAAAAACCCAAAAATCCCTAACAACCATAAATTTCTAAAAAAACTAAATAATCCATGAAAATGAAAAAAAACTTAGAAAAACCCCTGAAAACCATAAAAACAACTAAAAACCTTTAAAACCCCTAAAAACCCATAAAAACCCTAAAACCACTAAAAATCCTTAAAACCCCCAAAAATGTTACAAAAAATCTTAAATACCTTAAATATCCTAAAATATTAAAAAAAACCCGAAAACCCTAAAAATCCCTAAAATCCATGAAAATGTAAAAAATTTTAAAAACCGTGAAAACCCCCTTAAAATTATAAAGACCCCCCAAAACCATAAAAAACCCTAAAAACTCTTAAGATCACTAAAAACCCATTAAATCTCACTAAAAACCCATGAAACTCTGGATGTGGTGGTGTTTTCCAGACGTATAGAGGTTTTGTTAAAGGATGATTTTATCATTACATTGGGAATGGATGTGCTTATGAAGCGGAGTTATGGGCCATGATTAAGGCTGTACAGTTTGCGGTGCACTTCAGGTGGAAGCAGCTTTGGATTGAATCTGACTCGATGTTGGCAGTGGAAGCCCTCAAAAGCCAAACAATGACAATCCCATGGAGGCTCCTCCCACAATGGGTTAACTGTTTGAGAATCTCTCAGGGTATGAACATTGTGGTCACACATATATATAGGGAAGTGAACAAGGAGGCAGACATACTCTCCAAGAAAGCAATTGAGGATGGATGTTCCATGTGGTCATTTATTGCACCAGATTTCTGCACTCCTCTTGTGGACTTAGACATGAAGGGTGAATTGCACACTCGGCTGTGCAAACCCTCCTTGTAATGCCTTGTACCTCTATTTTATGTTATTGAATATTGTGGGGCTGGGATCCGCCTGGCCCCAAACCTGTTTTGCCTAAAAACCCTAAAAACCCTTAACACCATAAAAATCCTAAAACCCCCTAAAATTCCAAGAAAACATAAAAAACCCTAAAAACATGAAAAACCCCTAAAAACTATAAAACCCGAAAACCTTAAAACCCCTAAAACCTTAAAAAACCCTAAAATCCCATAAAACACTAAAAACTACTAATAACTCTAAAAACCCTTAAAACCTCTAAAAATGTTAAAAAAAACTCTAAAAACCTTATAAATCCTAAAAATCTTGAAAACCCCTAATGATCCTAAAGACACTAAAAGAAAATAAAAACCATGAAAATACCTAAAACCCTTAAAACACCTTGAAAACCCCAAAAAAGCCTCAAAATGCCAAAAAACCAAAAACCCAAAAACCCTAAAAACCATAGAAATCATAAAAAACCTCTAAAATCGAGGAAAACAATAAAAACCCTAAAAACCCTAAAAAACCCTAAAAACCATAAAACCTCTAAAAACTTTAAAAAACCCAAAAATACATAAAAAATCTAAAACTCAGAAAAAAAAAACTCTAAAAACCCTTTAAACCACTAAAAATGTAAAAAAAAAACTAAAAAAACCTTGAAAACCATAAAAACTCAAAATAAAACCCTAAAAATCCAAAAGACCCTAAAAGCCTTAAAACCCCTAAAAACCCTAAAAACCCTCAAAAACCCTAAAAATCCTAAAAAACCTGAAAAACAATAAATACCTAAAAAGCCTTAAAAATCCAAGAAGACGTAAAAAACTCAAAAAACCATAAAAACAATAAAAACAACAAAAATCCTAAAAATACATAAAACCCTTAAAACCCCACTAAAAACACTAAAAGTCCTTAAAACTCCTTAAAATGATATGAAATATAAAAAACTGAAAATCCTATAAAAATAAAAAAATACCTAAAACCCATAAAAGACCCTAAAACACTAAAAAACCCCTAAATCCCTTTAAATACAATAATAGCCCTCAAAATCCCTAAAAACCCTAAGAACCCTAAAATCCCTAAAAACCATAAAAATCTTAAAACCCCTCTAAAAATCCATGAAAACATAAAAAGCCTAAAAACCCTAAAAAACCTTGGAAAACCCTAAAAACTCCTAAAAACCATAAAAAACCAAAAAACCTTTAAAACCACTTAAAAATATAAACACCATAAAAATCCAAAAAACCCTAAAAATTAATGAAAACATCAAAAAACCCTAAAAACCCCCTGATACCATAAAACCCCCCAAAAAATCTAAAAACCCTAAAAACCCATGAAGACCCTAAACATGTTAAAAACCCTAAAAACCCAAAAGTCCCTAAAAACCATAAAAATCCTAAACCCCGTAAAAATCCATGAAAATGTAAAAATCCTTAAAATCCATGAGTGACCCCTAAAAACCATCAAAACCCCAAAAAACATTAAAAACCCAAAAAACCCATAAAAACCTAAAAATGACTAAAAACTCTAAACCCCCTAAAAACGTTTAAAAACTCTCAAAAACCTTCAAAACTCTAAAACCCTTAAAACCCCTAAAAACCCAAAAAAACCCAAAAAAAATAAAAAACCTAAAAAATCCCTAAAAATCCATCAAAACGTAAAAAATCCTAAAAACCCTAAAAACTCAAAAAACCCCCTAAAACCCCAAATGACCAAAAAACCCTAAAAATCCTTAAAAATCCCTAAAAAAGTCAAAATCCCTAAAATACCTTAAAAACCTAAAAATCCTAAAAATCATAAGATACACATAAAAATCAGTGAAAATGTAAACAACCATAAAATCCCCTGAAAACCATAAAATCCCCAAAAAAATTGTAAAAACATAAAAACCAATAAAAATCCCTAAAAACCCAATAAAAACTCTAAAAATGTTAAACAACTCTAAAAACCCTTTAAACCCCAAAAAATATAAAAAAGCACTAAAAATACAAAAAATTCCCGAAAATATTTGAAAACTCCATTAAAGACCAAAAAAATACTAAATACTCTAAAACCCTTAAAAAACCAAAATACATAAAAAACATTAAAAATATTAAAAACCATAAAAAACTAAAAAACCCCCCAAAAAAAAGGAACCTAAAAACCCTGAAAACTCTAAAAACCCAAAAAACCCAAAAAAACCCCAAAAACCCCTCAAAATCCATAAATACCCTAAAAACCATAAAAATACTAAAAACCCTCTAAAACTAAAAGAAAACAAAAATACCATAAAAACCCTGAAAACCCCATGAAAACCATAAAAACCCTAAAAACCATAAAAGCCTAAAAACCCATAAAACCCCTAAAGATCACTAAAAATGTTAAAAAACTCTAAAAAACCTTAAAGCCCCTAATACTAAAAAAATCTAAAAAACCAAAAAATAATTGTAGCGACTCGGGTTTTTGGCCCTGTCAGACTTTGGAATATTTCTATGAATAATTCCAGAGCTAGGTGCAAAGACGGCGTGCGATTCTGAGGCCCGGTGTTCCTGAAATTAATTTTATAAAAATATAAAGTTTTTTTTAATCTATGCATGTTGCGGGGGTGTGATATCTCCTAAACGGTAGATCAGAACGGGAATCTGAGGGCACGGTTGCGTCCGGAGTTTGTCGTTTACCCTAGACAAGGTGTAAAATTTGTGGGCATGGGCCTGTGGTTGAAAGCGCCACCAGGGGTGTTTTTGTAAATAAGTGGAAAAGTCCATTTACGAGCGTCTGCTCGATTAACTTCGGAACGGAGTGTCAGATTGCAAATACAAGTCCGTCGTTGCATTCAGAACGACACGTTTACCCTAGGGGTGACCTTACCTTTGTCTGCATCGGGTGCCGGGACGGAGGTGACTTGGTAAGGAGTGAAATGAGTTGTTTTATTAAATTAAAAAAAACATCTCATAATCTCCTCCCTCTCCCCCCACGCGCAGCGGATGACCACCCCTCCCTCCTCTGGTTCTTCATCGATTCGAGCTCCGATCGTCCGTTTTCTGCACCTTTCATCAGTGGATCGAGCTTCAGGGCGTCTCCTGCGTCGTTCTGCACCCGAAGCTTTGGCGTGTCTCCCACGAGGTAGGCGGTTTGCGTTTTAATCCCCCGATTGCGTTTTTGCTGTGAATTGATTTGTTTTGAGGTTGTTTCAGGGTAGATCGCGTCTCGGGGGTCACACCGGCGCTTTTGGATCGCAAAACGGACCCCCGGGGTGCCCCCGGCGGTCCGCGGAAGGTCCGCCGGCGCGCCGGCAGAGTGTGGCGGAGGGCTGCCGGCCAGGGCAGGCCGGCGGCGGCGGCCAGTCCAGGTCGGTCCGGCCACTTTTTGTCATACGGGGGTCTTTAAACCCCCGTATCTTGCAAACCGGGAGTCGGATTTACGTTCTGTTTGTGGCGACGCGACCCTGAGACGAGGCGAACCCTCCGGTGTGGGTTCAAGGGTTTAAGGGTTTGGGATCGTGGTCCGGGAGTTAGAAAAGTCGTATAAAATAATATTATTTTATTATTTTGCGACTTCGGGCCGTTGTAATATATACCCGGAGCGTCCGAATGATGTGCCGTCAGTGGCGTTGAGACCCTGATGGTACGAAGAAATTTTTGAGATGGTTTTCGAGTGTTGGGACTGTGAATAGGGTGCGGGCCCTGTGAGGTCGGGTTTTGGCGTTTGCGGAGAAACGCAGCTTTAGCACCAGGATTCCGATTTTGGCAAATGAATAGTCGATGCTGTGTGTTTTTTCAAGTGGATTGCAATGGTGCGATCCGTTTGATGAGTTTCGGGATCGAGGCGTGGGCCCCACCCAAGATGGATTCGGTGAATAGTACCTTTTTCACCGGGTGTCCGTTTCGGACAAGCGAGTAGTCGATTCCGCTTGTTTTTTCGAGGAGATCGTCGTGGTATGATCTGGTCGATGGGTTTCAGGATTGTTGTGTGGACCCCGCATGAGCTTACTAAAGGTGAATAGTTCCTTTTTAACCGGTGCTCCGTTTCGGGTGAGTAAGCGGCCTATCCTGTGTGTTTTTCCGCGTTGATCGCCATGGTGGCCTCAGTAATGGCCTTGGAGGTGCGCAGTGTGGCGTTGTTGCGGGTCGCTCGGGTTAGTGACGTTTTGGACCAACAGTGGTTGAGGGTAATCCCTTGGTTCACTCCCACGAGGGTTTGTGTGGCATCACAACTTTCATATAGGTTTGTGATCCTCTTGATGAGAAGTTTAAACTATTAGAGTTGTGGCATCCCTCCGGTGGGCCCGGAGCGGGATCCTCTAGCATCTTTTCCCTAGATCCAATTCTTGGTATCACTGTGTCCGTTTATTCACGGGCGGCGATCCCCTATCTAGCAGGTTAACCCCGTAGGGTTTGTGGCATCATCAGGAATATGATCCCCTACATAGTGGGTCGTGCTTAGTAGGGTTGTGGCATCGTCGGGTATACAATCCCCTGCTCAGCATCATGTTTATAGTAGGGTTGCGGTATCTTTGTTTATGTGATCCCCTACTCAGCGCGTGGTTTCTGTAGGGTTGCAGCATCATCAATTCGATCCCTTACATCACAAGTTATACCAGATAGGGTTCCAGTATCATCGGGACCACCTTTATGGGTGACGATCCTCTATCTGAGGCGTGCTTCTGTCGAGCGCCAGATCGGGTTGTTGTATCCTCGAGCAGATCCTGGGAGTGATCCCCTATCTGTTAGATCTATGAATTCCAGATCAGGTCGTGGTATCCCCCAGCGGACCCTGGGAGTGATCGCTTATCTGTGAGATCTTCATCTACCGGAGTGGGTTTTTGTATCCCCTAGCGGACCCTAGGAGTGATCACCTATCCGAGGAGTTTGGTGATTATGTTGTTTCAGCGAGTTTTCCTCAGTGATGTTGTCCGACGAACATGATATCTCGGATGAGCATCTCAGAGGTTTTTGAGAAACCCAATGGCGGGTATCTCTCGGATGAGTGTCATCTGGGATGACAGTGTTCGTGTGGTGTACTCTCTTGGTTGTGGGAAGTTGCTGGTGATGTGGTCGGTACCTCTTATGGCTTGGTGCGTGATCTAGGTATATTTGGATTGTTCAAGGTGTATGTATGGGCATACACATGAACTGAGCTGACTAGTTGTGTTTATCCGAGGATGGTCATGAGATGGAGTTTCTCTATCGTCTGGGTTCCCTCTGGCTGGGATGAGCGGACTGTTGCCTTTCAGTTTCCCTCTTTTGTTTTGGGTTTTTGGGGTTCCTACTGAGTATGTTTATACTCACCCCTTCACGGGCTTTGCCAGCACATGTTTGTGTCTTTTACAGACCACATGCCTTTTGACGGAGTCCCAGGAGGACCTGGAGCAGGCGGAGCTGAGTGAGTGTGATAGACCGGGGTGTTTATCGGTGCGGTGCCAAGGGAGCTTTCCGGTGGGTGTTTGTGGCAGCGTTCCCCTTCTTCAGAGCATGTTGGACACACTTTTGTAGTTTTCTTTTGGTGGGCCCTATTTTTCCCTTTTTACTTCTACTTTACTCTGGTTGTGGGATAGTGTATGCATGCATTTTCTTTTCAGTTTTTATATATCTCTGCAATGTTTCATGGAGGTGTATGTGGGTGCGTGTGTACAGGTACCTTAGGTTAATGCCTCCCATGTGTGTGATATCCTACTCGGCGCTAGACGCCATCCCCTGGCCTATTGGTGGAGGGCTTGGGGGGTCGCAGTTCGAGCCCCGTTGGGTCGGGTCGTGACAATAATAAAAACCATAAAATAACTCTAAAAACCCTAAAGAAACCTTAAAGACTCTAAAAAACCTTAAAACCGCTAAAACTGTTAAAAAACTCTAAAAACCATAAAACCACAAAAAACTCAAAAACACCCTAAAAACCCCGAAAACCCCTGAAAACCCCTAAAAACCATAAAACCCTCCAAATATCTAAAAACCCAAAAACCCCTAAAAACCATAAAAACACTAAAAAACCTCTAAAATCCATGAAAACATAAAAATCATAAAAAACCTGAAAAACCATAAAACCCGTAAAAGACCCTATAAACCCATAAAAACCCTAACAAACCACTAAAAACTCTAAAAACCATTTAAACCCCTAAAAACATTAAAAAACTCTAAAAAATAATAAAATCCCTAATAACCCCAAAGACCCCAAAGACCCTGAAAAACTCTAAAAGCCCTTACACCCCTAAAAAACCATAAAAAATCTCAAATCCCTAAAAACCCTAAAAACCGATAAAAACTATAAAATCCTAAACCCCCCCCCCCCCCAAAAAAAATCCATGAAAATTTAAAAAACCCTAAAAACCATGAAAACCAAAAAAACCAAAAAACTAAAAAAAATTAAAAACCCATAGAAACCCTAAAAACAACTAAAAACTCTAAAAACCATTAAAATCCCTAAATACATTAAAATTTTCTAAAAAAACATGAAAACCCCTTAAAAATAAAAAAAAAACCCAAACCCCCCCAAAAGAGCCTAAAAACCCTGAAAACTCCTAACCCTCCCAAACCCCTTAAAATTCCTATGACCCTAAAAAACCTAAAAACATTAAAAACATGAAAACCCTTAAAAATCCATGAAAACATAAAAAACCCAAAAAACTGCGAAAACCCCCTGAAAACCATAAAACCCCCAAAAGCTTAAAAACCAATAAAAACCCAAAAAACCACTAAAAACTCTAAAAACCCTTAAAACCTCTAAATATGTAAAAAACTCTAACATACCAAAAAACCCTAAAAAACTAAAGAAAGTGGTAAAAATTCAAAAAGCCCCTGAAACGTTAAAAAACCCTAGAAACCAAAAAAACAAGGAAAAAACCTAAAACCCCTCAAAATTAGTTAAAACCCTAAAAACCCCAAATACCATTAAAAACCTAAAAAAACCCTACAAATCCATGAAAACATAAAACACCCTAAAAAAAAGAAAACACTTTAAAACCATAAAACCCCTAAAAACATTAAAAATCATAAAAACAACTAAAAACTCTAAAAATAATTAAACTGCTAAAAATGTTAAAAACTCTAAAAAACCATAAAAAACCTAAAAACACTAAAACCCCCAAAAACCCCAAGACCCTAAAAACCCTAAAACCCCCTAAAAACCTTAAAATCCCCTGAAAATCCCTAAAAAACCACAAATCCCCAAAAACCCTAAAAAAACTAAAAAAATATAAAAAACGTAAAAAACCCTTAAAAATCAATGTAAATGCTAAAAATCCTAAAAACCCGAACCCCCCCCCCCCCCCACAAAAAACTCTAAAATTCCCCTAAAACCCCTGAAAATGTTTAAAAACTATAAAAACCCTTTAAGACCATAAAAACACAAAAAAAATTCCTAAAAACACAAAAAAAAACTAAAACCCCTTTAAGACCCTAGAAACCCTAAAATATCCTAAAACCCCCTAAACTCTAAAAATGGTCATAATACCTAAAAAACCTATAATACCCTAAAAAACAAAAAAAATCTAAAAAACTACTAAAAATACATGAAAATGTAAAAAACCATAAAAATATGGAGAACCCCCAAAAGCCATAAAAACCTAAAAAACCCTAAAAACCCATAAAAACAATAAAAATCCACTAAAACTCTAAAACCCCTTAAAACCCATAAAAACGTTAAAAACTCTAAAAAACCTTCAAAACCCTTAAAAACACAAAAAACCCTAAAAAACCAAAAAGACATTTAAAATTTGAAAACCCCCAAATTCCCTAAAAGCGATTGAAAAACCCTAAAATCCATCAAAATCCCAAAAAACCATAAATACCATATAAAGTCTCTAAAAATCCATCAAAATATAAAAACCCTAAATACCCTGAAATCCATAAAAACTGCTAAAAATATTAAAAACACCTAAAAACCCCTAAAAACCCATAAAACCTTAAACCCCCACTGAAAAATCTAAAACCATTAAAAACCTTAAAAAAAAAGAAAAAACCCAAAAAACCCAAAAGACCCTAAAAACCCTAGAAATCCCATAAAAACACTAAATACCCCTAAATACCCTAAAACCCCCTAAAAACATAAAAACCCCCTAAAAATAAATGAAAATGTAAAAAGCCCTTAAAAATCACTCAAAACCAAAAAATCCCAAAAAATCTTAAAAAACCCATAAAACCATAAAACCACAAATAACTATGAAAACCCTTAAAACCCCTAAAAAATAAAAAAACTCAAAAAAGCTTTAAAACCCTAAAAAACACAGAAGACACCCAAAAACCCAAACCCCCCCCCCCCCCAAAAAAAACCCTGAAAACCCCTAAACCCCATAAAAACATCTAAAAAATGTAAAACCTCACAAATTCCTTAAAAACCCTATAAAATGTAAAAATCATAAAAACCTAAAAACCATGAAAATATAAAAACCCAAAAATCCTTGAAATCCCCTAAAAATCATATAAACCTTGAAAATCCTAAAAACTAATGAAACACTTAAAATTCTCTAATAACCCTTTAAACCCCTAAAAATGCTAAAAAAGCATTAGAAACCTTCGAACCCTTAGAAAATTCAAAACAAAACCCTAAAAACCAAAAGAGCCTAAACACCCTAAGACCCCCAAAACCTTTGAAAAACCCTAAACCCCTCAAAATCCCTAAAACCCCTAAAAACCCTAAATACTGTAAAAATTCTAAAAACCCATAAAAATCTATGAAAACATAAAGAACCCTAAAAATGCCTGAAAACCCTAAAAACCCACTAAAATATCTAAAAAGCCTTAAAACCTGATTTTTTTTAAAAAACTATAAAAAAACATAAAAGTCCTAAAAAATGAAAAAACCCCTAAAAAACAAAATTCCATAAAAACCATGAAAACCTTGAAAACCCTAAAAACCCCCAAAACCCCCTCATAATCCCTAAAAACCCAAAAAACCCAAAAAACCCTTGAAAATCAAAAAAACACCTAAAACCCATAAAAACCCTAAAACCCCTAAAAACACACTAAAATGTAAAAAACCCTTTAAAACCCTAAAAATGTTAAAAAAATCCAAAAAACCGTAAATACCCTAAAAACTCAAAAAAATACCATAGACACCCAAAAAGACCCTAAAAACTCTGAAAATCCCTAAAAACCCTAAAACCCCTTGAAAACCCATTAAACCCCCACAAAATATCAAATAGCTCTAAAAAACTCTAAAAACCACAAAAATCCTAAAATATCCTAAAAATACATGAAACATAAGAAACATTAAAAACTCTAAAAACACCTAGAAAACCATAAACCCCCGAAAAAACCTTAAAACCCCTAATAATCCATATAAACCTAAAAACCACTAAAAAATATAAAAAACACTTTAAACCCCTAAAAACATTAAAAACACTTAAAACCCATAAAAACCCATAGAAACTCAAAATACCCTAAAACCCAAAACCAACATAAAAACCCCTAAAAACCCTAAAAACCCCTAAAAACCCTAAAAACCCCTGAAAACCCTAAAAACCTTAAAAATCACTAACCCCCCCCCCCAAATCCCTAAAAACCATAAAAAACATAAAAACCCCTAAAAATCCATGAAAACATAAAAAACGCTATAAACCCAGAAAAACCCCTGAGAACCATAAAATCCTTTTAAAACCTTAAAAACCCAAAAAAAACATAAGAACACTAAAAACCCAGTAAAAAAATCTAAAATCCCTTAAACCCGATAAAAAGGTTAAAAAATCTATAAGCCACAAATCCTAAAACACAAAAAAAACCCAAAAACCAAAAAAACACTAAAAAATCCTAAAATTTTTAAAAACCCCTAAAACCTAAAAACCGCCAAAATACCTTAAACCACTAAACCATAAAAATCTTAAAAAATACCCTAAAATCCATGGAAACATAAAGATCGTAAAAAAAATCTCTGAAAACCATAAAATCCCTAAAATGTTAAAACACCATAAAAACCCAAAAAACACTAAAAACACCATAAAACCTTAAAACCCCAATAAAAAAATCTAAAAACCCTTTAAACCCTAAAAACGTTAAAAAACTCTAAACCTGTAGAAATCCTAGAAAACTCAAAAAATCCCTAAAAACACAAAAAGCCCCTAAAATTCATCAAAATCTCAAAAAACACTTAAAAACCTGAAAACCCTAAAAACACTAAAACCATAAAAATCTCTAAAACCCCCTAAAAATCCATGAAAATGTAAAAAACCCTAAAAAACTTGAAAAGACCATGAAAACCATAAAAACCCCTGAAACCCTTAAAATCCCACTAAAAATTCCATATACCCTTTAAACTCCTAAAAATGTTAAATAACTCTAAAAAACCCCTAAAAACTCAAAAAACCCCTTAAAACAAAAATAAAATCCCTAAAGCCCCAAAAATCTTTTGAAAAACCCTAAAACCCCTCAAAATCATAAAAAATATAAAATCCCTTTAAAATACCATACAAATGTAAAAAACCCAAAAAAACCATGAAAAACCCCTGAAAACCCAAAAACCTCTAAAACCATACCAAACTCTAAAAACCCATAAAACCCCCTAAAAATGCTAAAAATCTATAAAAAACCGAAAACCCTAGAAACACAAAAAACCCTAAAAACCGAAAAAGATCCTAAAATCCCATAAAACCCTCAAGATCCCTAAAAACCCTATAAAACTCTAAAAACCGTGAAAATCCTAAAAGACCCATAAAAATCCATGAAAACGTAAAAACCCCAAAAAAACCCATAAAAACCATAAAACCCTAAAAATCTTAAAAAACACTGAAATCCCATAAAACCCCTAACAACCGATAAAACTATAAAAAACCCTTAAAAACATTAAAAATCTCTAAAAAACCTCATAACCCTAAAAAACTCAAAAGACCTTAAAACTTCAAAAAAATAAAAAAACCCGTAAAAACCCATGAAAAACCATAAAACCCCTCAAATTCACAAATCCCTAAAAAACTCTAAAAACCAAAAAAAATCCGAAAAACCACTAAAAATACATGAAAACATAAAAAACCCTAAAAACACTAAAAAACCCGTGAAAACCATAAACCCCCTAAAAACATAGAATCCATAAAACATGTAAAAACCCTAAAAACCAACTAAAAACTCTAAAAACCAATCAGACCCCAAAAACGTTAAAAATGTTAAAAACCTCTTAAAAACTCAAAAAAACATTTATACTCCCAATGACCCTAAAACCCCTGAAAACCCCTAAAAACCCTGAAAACCACTGAAAAACCCTAATACCCTCAAAATCCACCAAACCCTAAAAACCATAAAATTCCTAAAAACCCCTAAAAATCATGAAAATTTAAAACCCCTAAAAAAGCTAAAAACACCCTGAAAACCATAAAACCCCTAAAACCCATAAAAACCCTAAATCCACTAAAAACTCTAAAAAATCTTTCAAACCCTAAAAATGTTTAAAAAAACACTAAAAAACCTTAAAACTCTAAAATAAGAAAAAAACCCCAAAAACCCCAAAAGACCCTAAAAACCTTAAACCCTTGAAAATTACTAAATCCCTCAAAAATCCCCAAAATCCCTAAAAACACTAAAAACCATAAAATTATAAGAAACTTATAAAAATCCATAACAATGTAAAAAACCCTAATAAACATAAAAAGACCCCTAAAAAACCATAAACACCACTAAACCATAAAAACCCTAAAACCCCTAAAAACCCTAATAACAACTAGAAAACTCAAAAAATACTTAAACCCAAAAAAATGTTAACAAACTCTAAAACCCTAAAACCCTCAAAAACCCTAATAACCCTCAAAATCCATAAGACCATAAAAACTCTAAAAACCATAAAAGTCCTAAAAATCCCTACAAAATCCAAGAAAACATAAAAAACCATAAAACCCCTAAGAACCATAAAAAACCCATAAAACCCTTTAAAAAACCTAAAAACCTATAAAAAACCCTAAAAACCGACTAGTAACTCTAAAAAACCCTTAAAAACTATAAAATACTAAAAATAAAAAAAGCGCCTAAAAACCCAAGAAAACCCCTATAAATCCCTGAAAACACAAAAAACCATAAAATCCTAAAAACCAATGAAAACATAAAAAACCTAAAAACCATAAAAGACCCCTGAAACAATTGTCAGCCATCAACCCTAAAAAAACATAAACCCACATCCTCAAAATACCATAAACCATCATCCCCCATAAACCCCAAACCCATAACCCTAATAAACCATAAACTCTCATTACTAATAAACCATAAACTCTCATTACTAATAAACCTTAAAACTATGAAAAAAAAACCAAATCCGTCTTCCCTAAAAAACCATAAACCCATAGACCCAAAAACACTAAACTCTCAGCCCCAAATAACCTGAAACCCCTCATACCCAAAAAAAACCCAAAACCCTCATACTAAAAAACCCCAACCCTCTGCTGTAAAAATCCCAAATCCCAAAACCCCAACCTGAACCCCCCCAAACCATCATCACCATAAAAAACCAAAACCTTGGACAAAAAAATCCATAACCTTCTCCCAAAAAATCCTAATCAATTGGTCTCAAGAAATAAAAAACCCTCATCCCAAAAAACCCCAAAACCCTCAGACCCAGAAAACCAAAAACCCTCCACCCACAAAAATCTCAAACCCTCATCCCAAAAATTCTCCAAACCTAGAGTCCCAAAAAACCTCAAAACCTTATCCCCAAAAAACAACAAACACTCAGACACAAAAAATGTAGGACCCACAACCTCAAAAACTTTAACCATTACCCAAAAAAAACCATAAACCTTCACCCCAAAAAACCATAAACCCCATCCATAAATAAGTATAAAAATTTAGGCCCCCAAATCTCAAAACCCTTATCCATAAAAAATACTAAACACTCACCACTAAAAACCTTAAAACCACATACAAAACCCCTAAAAACTCATCTTGAAAAAACCCTAAACCCTCATGCCCTCAAAACAATATCCCCATAACCCTAAAAAACCTAAAACTCTTATCCTAAAAAAACATAATCAATCAACCCCAAAATTACATAAACCCTCATCCCCAAAAAATCCTAAATCCTCATCCCCAAAAAACCATAAAACATCAAACCTAAAACCCCAAACCCCATCCCAAAAAAATGCTAAACCATCATCCCCAAAAAATATTAAATCCTCATCCCCCAAAACCCCAAAACCCTCAGCAAAGAAAATGGCTAAACTTCAGGTACTAAAAACCCAAAATCATCATCCCAAAAAACAGAAAATCCGCATCCCCCAAAAAACCCAAAACATTTTGCCCCAAAAAATTATAAACCCTCATCCCCAAAACCTTAAACCCTCATCAACAAAAAACCCTAAATCCTCAGTCTCAAAAAACCCTATACTCTCAACCCCCAAAATCCCTAAACCCTAAAAAACAAAATTCCCTACAACCCCAGCCCCAAAAAACCGTAAATACTCTACACCAAAAAACCATGAACCCTTAGAAATAAAAAACCCTAAAACATCAAATCCAAAAAACATTAAAACATCATCCCCAAAAAACCCTAAAACCACATCCCCAAAAAACTCAAACCCTCATCCCCTAAAAACATTAAACAATCAACCCTAAAAAACACTAAACCGTTAGTCCTAAAAACTATAAACCCTCAGCCCCCCAAAACCTAAACTCTCAACCCCCAAAACCAAAACCCTCTTGCTCAAAAAAAAAACTCAACCCTCATAACAAAAAACACTCAACCCCATTACCTAAAACCCCTTAAACCCTAGACCCAAAAAACCCTCAACACTCATTCCCAAAATACCCTCAACCCCCAGCCCCAAAAAACCATCAACCCTCAGACCCAAAAAACCATCAAAAATATTCCCAAAAAAACCCTAAAAACTAAACCCCCTAAACCCTCAATCCTCATCCCCAAAAAAACATAAAACCATAGCCCCCAAAACCCTAAACTTTCAGCCCCAAAAATACCTCATCCACAAAAATCCAAAAAACACTAAACACTCAACCCCGAAAAACCCCTAACCACCATACCCATAATACCCTATAAACTCATCCCCAAAAAAACCTAAACCCTCATTCCCAAAAAAATCTCAGCCCTTTTCCCCAAAAAATCCTCAACCATAAATCCTACAAAACCCTAAACCCTAAACCATAAACCCTAAATAACCCTAAAACCCTAGGCCCAAAAAACCCACAACCTTTACACCCAAAAATACCACAACCCACTGCTCCAAAAAACCCGAAACCTACATCCACAAAAAATATTCAACGCTCAGTCCCAAAAAACCCCAAAACCCTTAAACCCTCAGAAATAAAAAAAACCTGAACACACAATACAAAAAAAACCTTAAGCCATTATCTCTAAAAAAACATCAAAACTCATCACTAAAATCCCTAAACCCTCAATCCCAAAAAAAACCTAAACTATCTATCCTAATAAAAACTCAACCCTCATCCCAAAAACCCTAAACCCCCAAAAACTGTAAATCCTCATCCCCCAAAAACCCAAAACCCTCCACACTAAAAACCCTCAAACCTAGGCCCCATGAAACTCTAAACCCTATGCCCCCCAAAATCCTCAAACCACAACACTAAGAAACCCTAATCCCTCATCCCCAAAAATCCCTCAACCTTCAGCCCCAAAAAACCTTAAACCCTTAGCCTGAAAAATCCCTAAGTCCTCATCCCAAAAAACCCTAAAACCTCAACCCCATAAAACTGGAAATCCTTATCCCCCAAAAAAACTAAACCATATTCTCTAAAAACCCCCAAACCCTTAACCACCCTAAACCCTAAACCCTCAACCCCTAAAAACCTTAAACCCTTAGCCACAAAAGATCCTCAACACTTAGGCCAAAAATACCCTAAACCCTCACCCCAAAAAACATTACCCTTAACTCCAAAAAACCTTAACCTTCAGCCTCAAAAAATATAAACCCATATCCCCAGAAAACCCTCAACCATCATCCCAAAAAACCAAGAAATTTAAGCCCCAAAAAAAACCTCAACCCTAATCCGAAAAACCCTAAACCCTCAACACCATAAAACCCTAAACCCTCAATCCTAAAAAACACTATACAATCTAGCCCAAAATTCCCTAAACCCTTAGCCCAAAGAAACCCTAAACCTCTAGCCTTAAAAAAATCTTAAACTGTCATCCCCAAAAATCCTAAAATCCTCAACCCCAAAAACCCTAAACCCCCAGCCCTAAAAATCCCTAAACCCCCATTACAAAAAAACCCCTAAACCCAAAGTCCTAGAAAACCCTTAATCCTTAGCCAAAAAAATCCCCCAACCATCACCACTGAAAAACACTAGAGCACTAGTCACAAAAAAACCCTCATCCTTCATCCCCCCAAAACTCCCAACAATCAACCCCACAAAACCATAAATCCTCATCCCTAAAATATCATAAACCCTAAACTCTAAATAACCATTAAACTCCATCTACAAAATACCCAAAACCCTTAGTAAAAAAAATCTAAAAACCCTAGCCCTAAAAACCCTAGGCCCTCCACCCCAAAAAAACCTCAACCCTTAGCCCCAAAAATCCCTCAACCCTCATCCCCATAAAACCCTGAACCCATAACCCCAAAAACTCATGAACCCACAATTGAAAAAAAACTCTCAAACCTCAACACCCAAACGCCCAAACCTAGAACCCAAAAAAACCTCAACTATTAGTCCAAAAAACCCCCAACCCTCACCCCTCAAATGACCCTCAACAATCAGCCCCAAAATAAACTCAACCCTCATCGCCCACAAAACCCTCAACCCTCAGACTAAAAAAAACCGTAAACTCTCATCCCCAAAAAGTCATCAACCCTAAATAGAAAAAAATACTCAACCCTCATTCCCAAATAACCCTCAACAGTTACGCCAAAAAAAACCATAAACCCACATCCCCCCCCCCCAAAACCCTCAACCCTCACCCCTAAAAAACATAAACCTCATTCCAAAAAACCCTAAATCCAAAAAACCCTCAACTCTTTAACCCAAGAAACCATCAACCCTCTGCACAAAAAACACTAAACCCTCAGCTGGAAAAAACCATCAAGACTCATCCCTAAAAAAACCCTAAACCCTTATCCCCAAAATCCCTCAACCCAAAGACCAAGAAAAATCTAAGAACATCAGTCACCAAAAAAACCCTAAACACTCACACTAAAAAAAACCTAAACTATTATCCCTAAAAAACCATCAACACTCAGTCATAAAAAAACCTAAACCCTAATCCTCAAAAAATCCATAAAACCTCATCCTAATAAAACAAAAAATCTTCATCCCCAAAATACCCTAAACCATGTACCCCAAAAATACCCTACATCCTCAACAACAAAAAAACCCTAAACCCTCGTCCCAAAAAACCCGTAACCATCTACCCAAAAAACACACAACCCTCAGCCCCATAAAAGCCTTAACCCTCTCCCACAAAAACCCATCATCCCTCATCCCTAAAAACCCACAAAACGTCAGCCCTAAAAAACCCTTGACCATCATCCAAAAAAACTAAACCCACGACCACAAAAAAATACTAATCCCTCCGTACCAAAAAAAACCTAGTACCTCATCCCAAAAAAACCATAATAACTCATCCCCAAAAAAACTAAACCCTTAGCCCTAAAAACCCCCTAAGCCTTCATAAGTAAGAAAACCTAAACCCTCAACCCAAAGCAACCCTACACCCTCAGCCATAAAATACATCAACCGTTATCCGTAAATAATCTAAAACCTCATCCCAATAAACCCTCAACCATCATCATTAAAAACCCCTCAACCCTCATCCCCAAAAAAATCATAAAGCCTTAGTTCCAAAAAACACTAAACCCTCATCCCCAAAAATCCCTAAACCAGAATACCCCAAAAAATAGAAACCCTCATCCCCAAAAAACTATAAACCATCATCCCAAAAAAAATCCTCAACCCTCAACTCGAAAAAACCCTCAATATTTAGAAAACAAAACCCTAAACATTCAGCCCAAAAAAACCATCAACCCTCAATCACAAAAAATCCTCAACACTCAGACCTAAAACAACCTCAACCCTCAGAGAAAAAAAACTATTAACCATCAACCCTAAAAAACCATAAAAAATCATGCCCAAAAAACCAAAAACCCCCATCTTGAAAAAACTATAAACCCTAAACACCCAAAATGATAAACCCTCATCACCAAAAAATACTAAACCCACATCCCCCAAAAAACGAAAAACCTCATCCCCAAAGATTCAAAAACCCTCAGCCCCAAATATCCCAAAAACACAACCCTAAAAAAACCTAAATCCTCATACAAAAAAACCTTCAACACTAAAAAAATATAAACCCTTATCCCCATAAAATCATAAAACCTTAGACCCAACAAACCATAAACCCTCAATACTAACAAACCATAAACCCTCATCCCCCAAAAAACTACAACCCTCAACTCTAAAAACCCTAAACCCTCACCCCCAAAAATCTGAAACCCTCTACCCTAAGAAACCAAAAACCATAATCCTCAAAAAAACCCTAACCCTCACACTTGAAAGACCCTAAACCCTCATCCCAAAAAAAATGTTCAATCCTGATCCTCAAAAAACCCTCAACCCTCAACACCAAAAATCCCTCAACACCCAACCCCAAAAAAAACCCATAACACCCATCCCCAAAAGACCATATACCCTTTTCCCCCCAAAACACCTAAAACCTTAGCCCAAAATACCCTAAACCCTGACCCCCAAATAACCTTAAATCATCTTCCACAAAAAACCCTTAACCCTCATCCCCCAAAAAACTAAACCCTTATCCCAAAACCCTAAACATTCATCCTCAAAAACCCTTATCCCACATCCCAAAAAAACCATCTACCCTCAACCCCTAAAAATCATCAACCCTCCTTTTAAAAAAAGCCTCAACCCTCAGCCTCAAAATACCCTCAAACTACATTCCCAAAACCCTCAAAACTCTTCCCCAAAAAACACTCAAAACTCATCCCCCAAAACCACCCAAACCTAAACCCCAAAAAAATCGCAACTCGTGGACCCAAAACCCCCAACCCTCCGCACCAAAAAACATGTAACCCTCAGTCCCAAATAATCCCCAAAAAGCATCTCCAAAATAACTCCAACACTTGGCCTGAAAAGAAACCCCAAACCTCAACCAAAAACCCACCAACCCTCAACCCCTAAAAAAACCCTAGCCCTAATCCCTAAAAAATAATCAACACTCATCCCCAAAAAATACCCAACCCTCAGATCCAAAAAAACGTTAATTCTCAAATAAAAAAGTCCCTAAATCTTCATCCCCAAAAAACTAAACCCTGATCCCTAAAAACCAAAACACATAGCCCTAAAAAACCACCCAACCCTTATCCCCCAAAAACCCTAAACCGCAACTCCTGAAAGCAGTAATCCCTCATCCTAAAAAATACAAAACCCAGAGCCCCAAAAAACCATAAACACTTAACCCCCAAAATTCTAAACCCTCATCCCAAAAAAACCTAAACCATTTACCCTAAAAAATCCAACACACACTACCCAAAATTAACCTATACCCTTATCCCCAAAAAACCCTAGACCCTCAGCCCAAAAAACCCCCCTAATAACATACTTTAAAAAATCCCTAGACCCTCAGCCCCAAAAAACCTGGACCCTTATCCCAAGAAAACCATAGACCCTCATCCCCAAAAAACCCTAGACCCTCTACCCTAAAAAAACATAGAACCTCTGTACTAAAAAATCCCAGACAATCATCCCCATAAAACTCTAGACACTCAATCCTAAAAAACTCTAGACCCTCAACCCCCCCCCCCCAAAAAAAACAACCTGTACCCACAAACCAAAAAGCTCAATACCATCTTCCCGAAAAAAACTTATACACTTAGACATAGTTAACCCTAAAACCTCAGTCCCAAAACCCTAGACCCTCATCCCCAACCACCACATGACTCCTTAACCCACCTCCAAACTCCTCCAACCCCAAAACCAGCAAAGTAAAAGACTGTAATGGAACAAACTATTATACTATGAATTTTTAAATAAGGATTTTTTGTTTCTACACTTTTGGATTATTATTTTATGATGACATATGTAACAATATGGGTTTTCACAAATTAATGAATTATAATGTTCTTATAATTTAGTTTATTCTTTAATTTTATTTAATTTTCTATCACTCATTTAAATTAATTGATTTACTTTAGTGACTCATTTTATCAACACATGATGATTTATGGGGTTTAAGGTTTAGTTTTTTTTGAGGTTGGGTATTGAGGGTTTTTGGGTGACGAGGTTTAGGTTTTTTTGGTGCTGAGAGTTGAGGGTTGTTTTTTGGGATGAGGGTTAAGGGTATTATATTATTTGTGGTTTTTGGTTTTGGATTTTTTGGTCATGATGGTTGAGAATTATTGGGGACATGGGTTCAGGGTTTTTTGTGGCTATGATTTTAGGGTTTTTTGGGGATAAGGGTATAGGGTTATTTGGGGTTGAGAGTTGAGGGTTATTTTAGGGTTATTTAGGTTTTTTGGGGTGGAGGTTTAGGGTTTTTTGGGGTTAAGAGTTTATGGGTTTTTGGGATAAGGGTATAGGGTTACTTATGGATGAGGGTTAAGGGTTTTTTAGGGGTTTAGTGTTTTTTGGTGCTGATGGTTGAGTGTTTTTTTGCAACTAAGGTTTGATGGTTTTTTTGGGATGAGGTTTGGGGTCATTTAGGGATTAGTTTTGAGGGTTTTGGGGGGATAAGATTTGAGTGTATTTTGGGACATGGGTTGAGTGGTTTTTTTGGATAAGGGTTGAGGTTTAAGGGTTTTTTAGGGCATAGGGTTTAGCATTTTTGGGGATGAGTGTTAAGAGTTTTTTGGGGCCCATGGTTTACATTTTTTTAGGGATGAAAGTCTAGGGTTTTTTATTGTTGAGTGTTTGGGGATTTTTTGGGATGGGGATTACGTTTTTTGTGGATTATGGTTTAGGGGTTTTTACTGGGGGTTTAGGGTTTCATTGGAAATAGGTTTCAGGTTTTTTGGGGGATTAGGTTTTAGGATTATTTGAGGATGAGGCCTAATTTTTTTTTGGTGATTTGGTTTTAGAGTTTTTTTGGGGTTCATGTTTATGATTTTTTGGGGGAGAGGATTTAAGATTTTTGGAGGTTGTGGTTTTAAGGTTTTTTGGTGTTGAGGGTATAGGGATTATTGCGACTAAGGTTTAGGTTTTTTTGGGATGAGGGTTTAGGGTTCTTCGGGATTGAGGGTTTAACGTTTTGGGGGCTAAGGGTTTAGGGTTTTTTGGAACCTATGGTTTGGTGTTTTTTGGGGCTAAGTGTTTAAGGTTTTTTGAGGCCAAGAGTTAACTGATTTTTAGGGATAATGTTTTAGGTTTTTTGGGGGCATAAGGTTTAGTATTTTTATGGGATGAGGGTTTAGAGGTTTTTTGGTATGAGGGTTTAGGATTCTTTTTGGATGAGGATTTAGGGTTTTTGCGGACTAAGGGTTTAGGTTTTTTTGGGTGTAGGGTTTAAGATTTTTGGGGGATAAGGATTTAGTGTTTTTTTGGGGAGAATGGTTTATGTTATTTTTGGGCTGATGGATTATGGTTTTCTGGGGATGAGGGTTTATGGTTTTTTGGGATTATAGTTTAAGGTTTATGGGGATGAGGGTTTAGGGTTTTTTAAGGGCTGGGGGAATAGTGTTTTTTGGTGATGAGGTTTTAGTTTTTTTTAGTGTTGAGGGTTTAGTGTTTTTTAGGATTATTATGGTTTTTTAGGTATGATAGTTTATGGTTTCTTGAGGATTGTGGGTTAGAGTATTTTTGGTCTGAGGGTTGATGGTTTAGATTTTATTTGGATCAGAGATACGGGTTTTTTAGGGATGCAGGTTTATTGCTTTTTGGGGGTGAGGGTTTTGGGTATTTTGGGGATGAGGGTTTCATGTTTTTTAGGCAGAGTGTTATGGGTTATTTTGGGCCAAAAGTTAGGGGTTGGTGAGGGGTATTGGGGTTTTTTTAGGATAAGGGTTTGTGATATTTTGTGGAAGGGGTTTGGGTCTTCCTGGTGTCGTTTGGAGTTTTTTTGGCTATGGGTTAGGGTTTTTTTGGGTCGAGTGATTAGGGTTTTTGGGTTGAGGGCTGAGTGTTTTTTTCGGGCCAAGGGTTTGGATTTTTTTGGGTTAATGGATTTGTGGTTTTGGGGATGAGGGTTTTGGGGTTTTTTTGGACCTAAGGGTTTGGGGTTTTCTAGGGATGAGGGTTTCAGGTTTTTTTGGGGCAAAGGGTTTAGGGTTGGTTGGGTGCCATGAATCTAGGGATTTTTGGGTCAAGGGTTTTGGGATTTTTTGGGTTTTTGGGTTTAGGGTTTTTTGGTGGTAAGGGTTTATTGTTTTTTGGGGGTTTTGGTTTGGGGTCTTTTGGGGATGAAGTTTTAGGGTATTTTGAGTCAGAGGGTTTAGGGTTTTTTAGAGATGATAGTTTAGGATTTTTTTGTATTGTAGGGTTTAGGGTTTTG
The DNA here is from genome assembly GCA_963277665.1 of Viscum album. Taxonomy (NCBI): domain Eukaryota; kingdom Viridiplantae; phylum Streptophyta; class Magnoliopsida; order Santalales; family Viscaceae; genus Viscum; species Viscum album. The sequence continues at coordinate 1,882,466,801 of OY728141.1, read as the reverse complement.
GGGGTAGAGGGTTTTGGGTTTTTTGGGGCCATGGATTAGGGGTTTTTTGAGGTTGAGGGTTTATGTTTTTTGGGGGTGAGAGTTTATGGTTTTTCTGGTGTTGAGGATTTGTGTTTTTTTGGGGATGAGGATTTAGGGTTTTCGGGGGATAAGGGGTTAGGTTTTCTTTGGACTGAGGGTTCTGGGTCTTTTAAATAAGAATGTTTATTGTTTTTTTGGGTATAGTGTTTAAGGGTTTTGAGTTTAGAGTGTTTATGGTTTTTTAGTGCTTAGTGTCTTGGTGTTGTTTGGAGCTGAGGGTATTGTATTTTTTGGGGCTACGGGCTTAGAGTTCATAGGTCTGAGTGTTTGGAATTTTTTTGGGGATGTGGGTTAATGATGTTTTAGGTATAAGGGTTTGGGATTTTTTTGGGATGAGGTTTTTTGGGGTTTTGTGTTTAGTGTTTTTTGAATTTGAGCATTTAGGTTTTTGGGGATACGAGTTTAGGGTTTTGGGGGATGAGTGTTTAGTGATTTCTGTGGCTGGGAGTATAGGGTTTTTTGGGGATTAGGTTTTAGGGGTTTTTTGGTCAGATGGTTTAGGGTTTTTGGGTGCTAAGGTTTAAGGTTTCTTTAGGCCTAAGGATTTTGGGTTTTTTGGGATAAGGTTTTAGGGATTTTTTTTTGTGTTGATGGTTTCGGGAGTTTTTGGGATAAGTGGTTGGGGTTTATTTGGCCATATGGTATTTGGTATTTTAGTGATGAGGGTTTAGTATTTTTAAATATAATGGTTTGGGGTTTTTTGGGCCTGGGTGTTTAATGTTTTTTGGGGTTGAGGGTTTTGGATTATTTGGGTATGAGGTTTTGGGGTTTTTTGGGGCAGATGGTTTAGGTTTTTTTTAGTGCTGAGGGTTTATAGTTTTTTTCCGTTGTGGGTTTCTGGTTTTTGGGGTTTAAGGTTTCAGATTTTATGAGGAATATGGTGTCATGTTTTTTGGGGTTGAGGTTTTCATGTTTTTTAGGGATGAGGATTTCAGATTTTTTTTTGGTTTAGGGTTCATATTTTTTGTGGCTAAGGGAATAGGGGTTTTTTGGGCTGACAATTTAGGTTTTTTGGGGGATGTGGGTTTAGTATTTTTTGGTGTTGATGGTTTAGGGTTTTTTAGCTATGGGGGTTTAGGGTTTTTTGGGGATGGGGGTTAATTTTTTTTAGGTATTAGGGTTGACGGTTTTTGGGAGATGAGGGTTTAGGGTTTTTTAGGCCTGAGTGTTGAGGGTTTTTTGGTGATGAGTTTTGAGAATTTGTAGGGATTTACAGAATAGTTTTTTTTTTGTGGTGAGGGTTGAGTTTTTTTGTGATGATGGTTGAGGGTTTTCTGGGATTGTGGGTTGATGATTTTTGGGAACTGAGGGTTTAGGAATATTTGTGGCTGAGGGTTTAGGGTTTTTTTGGTTGATGGTTTCATGATTTTTGGGATGAAGGTTTATGGTTTTTTGGGGCTGAGGATTTAGGGTTTCTTGGGGCTGGGGGTTTAGGGAATTTTTGTCTATGTGTTTAGGGTTTCATAGGACTGATGGATTAGGGTTTTTATGGGGCTGAGGGTTTTGGATTTTTGGGTGTAGTGGGTTGAGGGTTGTTTGAGGCAGACCGTTGAGGGATTTTTAGGGCTAAGTGTTGACAGTTTTGTGGTGATGAGGGGAGAGGTTTTTTTGGGACTAAGGGTTGATATTTTTTTTGGGGCTATGGGTTTAGGGGTTCTTGGGCCAAAAGGATATGGGTTTTTGGGGATGAGGGTTTGGGGTGTTTTAGGGTTATGGGTTTAGGGTGTTTTTGAGCTAAGGTTTGAGGTTTTTTTGGGGCTATGAGTTTAGGGTTTTTTAAGGTGACGAGTTTATGGTTTTTTATTGTTAAGGGATTGGGGATATTTGGGTTAGAGGATTTAAGGTTTTTTGGGGTTGAGGGAATTTTGTTTTTTGGGGAATATGGTTTAGAGTGTTTTTTGCAGATGAGGGTTGAGTGCTTTGGGGGGATGAGGGCTTAGGTTTTTTTTGTCGTTAATAGTTTAGGTTTTTTGGGCCTCAAGTTATAGGATTTTTTTGTGGTCAAGTGTTTAGGGGTTTTTTAATGGTTTGGAGTTTTGGGATATAAGAATTGAGTTTTTCATGGGTGTTTAGGGTATTTTGGACTATGGGTTGAGGGTTTTTTGGGGGTGATGGTTTAAGGTTATTTGGGGATGAGCGTTTTGGGTTTTTTGGGGTGAAGGTTTGAGGGTTTTTTGGAACTGATCATATAGGGTTGTTTGGGGTTGAGGGTTTTGTATTTTTTTGATGAGGGTGGAGGTTTTTTTTGGTGGCTGAGGGTTTATAGTTTTTTCTACTAAGAATTTAAGTTTTTTAGGGTTGAGGGTTTTTTGGGGATAATGTTTTATTTATTAATGTGATGTGGGATTTGGGATTTTTTTGGTTGAGACTTAATCAGTTTTTGGGATGATGGTCTAAGGTTTTGGGGGGCTGAGTGTTTAGGAATTTTAAGGGATTATGGTTGAGAATTTTATGGGGTCTAGGTTTAAAGTTTTTTAGGAAATAGGGTTTAGGGATTTTTGGGATAAGGGTTTAGGGTGTTTTAGGGTAGAGGGATGAGGGTTTTTGGGGTTTAGGGTTTTTTTTGGGATGGGGGTTTATTAGGGTTGGAGTCGATGGTTTTTTTGGTTTAGGGTTGAGGTTTTTTTTGGGCTCTGTTTTGAGTCTTTTTGGGGTAGAGTTTCATGGTTTTTTGGGATAAGGGTTTAGGGTTTTTTAGGGCAGAGGGTTTATGGATTTTGGGTTTGAGTGTTTAGTGTTTTTTTGTGTATAAGGTTTACTATTTTTAGGGGTGAAATTTTTGTGTTTTTTAGGGCTGAATATTTTGTTTTTTTGGGTATGAGGGTTTAGGGTTTTTTGGGGTCATGATTTAGGGTTTTTTGGGGCTGGGGGTTTAGGGTTTTTTGGGGTTTTGGGTTTTGGGTTTTTTGGAGATGAGGGTTTGGGATTTTTTAGTCATGAGGTTTCTAGATCTTTTTGGACTGTGGTTTTTGTGTTTTTAGGGCTAAGTGATTTTGGTTTTTTGGGGAAAATGATTTAAGGTTTTTTGGGGTTGAGGGTTGAGGGTTTTTTGGGGTTGAGGGTTTGGATTTTTTTTTGCTAAGGGTTGATGATTTTTTTGGGCTGAGGATTTAGGGTTTGTTGGGAATGAGGGTTTAATGATTTTGTGGATGAGGGTTATGGATTTTTTGGAGCCTAGGGTTTACTATTTTTGGGGGATAAGTGTTTAGGGTTTTTTGGGGAAATTTTTTATTGTATTTTGCTACTATGGGTTTTTGTTTTTTTGGGGCTAAGTGTTTAGTCTTTTTCTTGGATGATGGTTTTGGGGTTGAGTGTTTAGGGTTTTTTTTGGGGATGAGGGTTTTGGATTTTTTGGGATGAGGGTTTATGGATTTTTTGGGCTGAGGGTTTAGGGTTTTTTGGGGATGAGGATTTAGAGTTTTTTGGAGTTTGGGGTTTATGTTATTCTTGGGATGATGTTTTTTGGTTTTTTAAGGATAATGATTTTGGGTTTTTTGTGGATTAGTTTAAGGATTTTGGGGGGATGAGGGTTTATGGTTTTTCAAGGATGAGAGTTTAGGGTTTTTTGGGACTGAGTGTTTAGTTTTTTTTTGGTTGAGGGTTTAGCGTTTTTTGGGATGATAGTTTAGGGTTTTTGGGCCTGGGGGTTAGTGTTTTTTGGATCTAGGGGATTAGGGTTTTTGGCGAATAAGGTTTATGAAATAGTTTTTTTTGGTGTTAAGGGTTTATAGTTTTTTTGGGTTGAGTGTTTATGGTGTTTTGGGGATGAGGGTTTTGGGTTTTTTGGGGTGAGGGTTTCAAATTTTTTAGGGATATGGGTTTGGGGATTTTTTGGGGTTAAGGTTTTGGAGTTTTTTGGGGGCTTGGGGTTTGGGGTTTTCTTGGGATGAGAGTTTGTGGTTTTTTTATATAGAGGGTTCAGGGTTTTTTGGGGTCAAGATTATGGGGTTTTCTGGGGCTGAGGATTTGGGGTTTTTTGGGGCTGAGGGTTTGGGTTTTTTGTGGTTGAGTGATTGGGGTATTTTTGGGTGAGGTTTAAGGTTTTTTTGGGGACGAGGGTTTGGGGTTTTTTGTGGAAAAGGGTTTATGGTTTTTGGTGATGGGGTTTTGGTGATTTTGGGGTTGATGTTTTGGGTTTTTTTGGGCAGAGGGTTTGGTGTTTTTTGGTGCTAAGGGTTTCCAGTTTTTTTGGAGCTATGGATTTAAGGTTTTTTGGGTCTATGGGTTTAGGGTTTTTAGGGGCCAAGGGTTTAGATTTTTTTGGGGGTTGTGGGTTTTGGGTTTTTGGGGGTGAGGGTTTATTATTTTTAGCGATGTGGGTTTTGGGTTTATTAGGGGTGAATGTTTAGGATATTTTGATGCTGAGGGTTTATGTTTTTTTTTAGGGAAAATGAATCTTGATTTTTTGGGGGCCCAAGGTTTAGGGTTTTTTGGGGATAAGGGTTTGGGGTTATTTTGGGCCATGGGTTTGGGGTTTTGGGGGAATATGGTTTATGTCTCTATAGGGGTGGGAGTTTAGGGTTTTTTTGAGGCATAGGGTTTGGGTTTTCATAGGGATGATGGTTTAGGGTTTTTTTGGGGGCATAATAATTAGGGTTTTTTTGGGATGTGGGTTTTTGGGTTTGTTGGAGAAGAGTGTTTGGGGTTTTTTTGGATACTATTGTTTATCATTTTTGGGGGATGAGGGTTTACATTTTTTTACTACTGAGTGTTTGGGGGTTTTTTGTGGATGTGGGTATGTGTTTTTTTGTGATGAGGATTTAGGTTTTTTAGGGCTGAGGTTTTGGGTTTCTTTGGTGTTATGGGTTAAAGGTTTTTTGGGGGTAGGGATTTGGATTTTTTTTGGGATAAGTGTTGGGGGATATTTGGGGATGCGTTTTTAGTGTTTTTTGGATATAGTGCTAGGGTTTTTTGAATCTAGGGATATAGGTTCTTTTGGGCCTTAGAGTTTAGGTTTATTTGGGGATGAGGGTTTAGGTTTTCTTATTGATGGCGGTAGGGGTTTTTGGGGGGATGAGGTTGTAGGGTTCTTGGGGACAAATGTTTACGGTTTCATGGGAATGTGGGTTTAAGTTTTTTTAGTCATGATGTTTTTCAGTTTGTTGGGAGTGAGGGTTTAGGGTTTTCAGGGCCAGAGGGTTTATGGTTTTTTGGGGCTGGGGGTTTGGGGTTTTTTTGGGAAGATGGTTTTTGTTTCTTCTAGGATGAGGGTTTAGGATTTTTTGAGGTTGATAGTTAGGGGTTTTGGGGGATGAGTGTTTAATGTTTTTTGGGGATGAGGGTTTTCTATTTTTTGGGTATAGGTTTTTCGGTTTTTTTGGCTGGGGGTTAGGGTTTTTTGGGGCTAAGGGTTTTTAAGTTTTTTTGAAGTTGAGAGTTTGTGGTTTTTTGGTAATGAGGGTTTTAGGTTTTATGCAGGAGTAGGTCTTAGGATCTTTTCGGTTTAGGGTTTCATTTTTTTGGGGGATGAGGGTTTCATGTTTTTTTGGGATAAGAGTTGAGGGTTTTTTATGGTTGAGGGTTTAGGTTTTTTGGTGGATGTCGGCTTAGAATTTTTTATGGTTTGGTTGTTTTTATTTTTCGTGATGATGTTTTATGGTTATTTGGGGTAGATGGATTAGGTTTTTTTGTGGTTGATGTTTTATGGGTTTTTAAGGATGAGGGTTTAATGTTTTTTGTGGTTGAGGCTTTTGGGGTTTTTAGGGCTGAGGGTTTAGGTTTTTTTGTGGACGAGGGTTTAAAATTATATCAAGCTATGGGTGTAGGGTTTCTTGGGGAATGAGTGTTTAGGGATTTTTGGGTAGTGGGTTTACATATTTGTTGGGTTAAGGTTTTAGGGTTTTTTAGGGCTTAGGGTTTAGGCTTTTTTGGGGATGAGGTATTGGGAGTTTTTAAGATGACGGGTTTAGGGATTTCTGGGGATAAGAGTTTGGAGTTTTTTTTTATAATTGAGGTATTTGTGTTTTAGGGGTTGAGGGTTTAGATTTTTTTGGGGATGAGGGTTTATGGTTTTTTATGGATGCGTGATTAGGGTTTTTTGGGGCTATTATTTAAGGGATTTTCGAGGCTGAGGGTTTTGGGTTATTTAGGAAAAGGGTTTAGGTTTTTTGGGGGATAAGGGTTTAGGTTTTTTTTGGGTTGAGTGTATAAGGTTTTTTTGGAAATATGGGTTTAGGGTTTTTTGAGGCTAATGTTTTTTGGTTTTTATGGTAGTTTTTTGAGTTTTTTTGGGGGATGAGGGTTTAGGGTTTTTTAGGGTTGACGGTTTTGGGATTTTTTTTGTGTTGAGGGTTTATGGATTTTTGAGGATAACTGTTTGGCCATTTTTTGAGGTTTGATGTTTGTGGTTTTGGGGTTGAGGGTTTCAGGTTTTTTGGGGATGATTGTTTGGGATTTTTTGGGGCTAGGGGTTTTGGGTTTTTTATGGGTGAGGATATAGGGTCTTTTGGGGATGAGGCATAAAGGTTTTTTTGGCCATGTGTTTAGGGTTTTTTGGTGACGAGGGTTTAGTGTTTTTTGTCGGATGAGGATTTAGGGTTTTTTGGGGATGGGGTTTTGAGTATTTTTGTGGAAGAGGGTTTAGGTTTTTTTTGGTTCAAGGTTTAGGGTTTTTTTTGGATGAGGGTTTAGGGTTTTTTTGGAAGGAGGGTTTTGGTTTTTTTGTGGATGAGGATTTAGTGTTTTTTAGGGCATGGGGTTTAGGGTTTTTTGGGGCTGAGCGTTAAGCATTTATTTGGATGTGGCTTAGGTTTTTTGGGGCTGAGGGTTTAGGGTTTTTTGGGACTAAGGGTTTAGAGTTTTTTTAGGGATGGGTATTTAGGGTTTTTAGGGATTAGGGTTTATTTATTTTGGGGTTGAGGGTTTAGGGTTTTTTTGGTGCTATGGGTTTAGGGTTTTTGGGGGACAAGGGTTTATGTTTTTTTGTGGATGATGGTTTAGGGTTTTTTAGGGATAAGGGTTTTCGGATAATTTGGTCACATGGTTTAGTGTTTTTAGGGATGAGGGTTTAGCATTTTTTGGGACTAAGGGTTTATGGTCTTTTTTAGGATGAAGGTTTAGGGTTTTTTTGGAAGAGGGTTTAGGGTTATTTTGGGCTAAGGGTTTAGGAATTTTTTGGGATAAGGGTATAAGATATTTTGTGGCTAAGGGTTTCTAGTTTTTGAGGGATGAGGGTTTTGGGGATGAGGGTTTAGTGTTTTTCTGGGAAGGATTGCTTAGGTATTTTTGGGGATAAGGGTATAGGTTTTTTTAGGATATATGGTTTAGGTGTTTTTGGGTATGAGGGTTTATGGTTTTTTCTGGATGAGGGTTTGTTGTTTTTTTGGGGCCATGGATTTAGGTTTTTTTGGGTCGAAGAGTTGTGGTTTTTTCAGTCTGAGAATTTTGGTGTTACTTGGATATGAGGGTTTAGATTATTTTGGGGACAATGGTTCAGGGTTTATTAAAGATGAGGGTTTAGGGTTTTTTGGTGCTAAGGGTTTTGGGTTTTTTGGTGCTGATGGTTTAAGTATTTTTTGGGGCTAATGGATTAGGGTATTTCATGGCCATGGGTTTAAGTTATTTTGGGCTCATGGGATTAGGGATTTTGGAGCTGAGGGTTTAGGGGGTTTTGGGGATGAGGGTTTAGGGTTTTTTAAAGTAGAGGTCATAGGGTTTTTTGGGGATGATGGTTTAGGGTATTTTTGGGATGAGGAATTATGGTTTTTTGTTACTTAGGATTTATGGTATTTTTTCATCAAGAATTTATGGGTTTTGGGGTTGAAGGTGAAGGGTTTTTTGTTCTTGAGGGTTTTGTGTTTTTTGGGATGAGGGTTTTATATTTTTGGGGTCATTGGTTAAGGTTGTTTTGGGGATTAGGTTTTTGGATTTTTGGGGATGAGGGTTCTGGGATTTTTAGGGTTGCAAGATCAGGGATTTTTAGGGCTGAGGGTTTAGGGTTTTTTTGTGCTGAGGTTTTATGGTTTTTTGTAGCTTAAGGTTTAGGGTTTTTTTGGGAAGAGTGTTTTAGTTTTTTAGGGAAGATGGTTTAGGGTTTTTTTTCAATTAGGGTTTTTTTGGGTTTGAGGTTTTAGAGTTTCTTTTGTGTTTGACAATATTGGGTTTTTTCTAGGGGAGGGTTTTGAAATTTAGGGCTGAGGGGATAGGGATTTTATGATTGGGGGATTTTGGTTTTTTATGCTGAGGGTTTAGGATTGATTTGGAATGAGGGTTTAGGGTTTTTTGAGGTTGAGGGTTTACAATGTTTTAGGGATGAGGGTTTAGGGTTTTTTAGGGTTTAGGGTTTAGGGTTTTTTGGGTCCAAGGGTTTAGAGTTTTTTGGGTCCATGGGTTTAGGGTTTTTTCGGACTAAGGTTTTAAGGTAATTTTTGGTTGAGGGTTTATGGTTTTTTTTGGGATGAGGGTTTAGTGTTTTATTAGAAGTGAAGTTTTAGGGTTTTTTGGGGTTGAGGGTTTAGTGTATTTGTGGATGAGAGTTTAGGTGTTTTGGGTAAGAGGGTCTTGGGTTTTTTGGTGTGGTGGGTTTAGGGTTTTATAGGGATGATGTTTTATGGTTTTTCGGGGTTTAGGTTTTAAGGTTTTTTTGGGTTACAGTTCTAGGATTTTTTTATGTGGAGGGTTCTAGGTTTTTTTGGGGTGACGAATTTGGGTTTTTTGGGTGGATGATTTATGATGTTTTGGGGTTGAGGGTTTGTTTTTTTTGAAATGAAGGCCATGGTTTTTTTGGGTCTAATGGTTTAGTATGTTCTTAGGGATAAGGTTTAGATTTTTTTTGGGGATGAGGTATTGTTTTTTAGGGCTCTGGGTTTTGGGTTTTTTGGGGTTGAGTGTTTTGGGATTTTTGTGGCAGCGGGTTTAGTATTTTCTAGGGCTATGGGTTTTAGGTTTTCTGGGGTTGAGGGATTGTATTTTTCCTAGGGATGAGGATTTAGGGTTTTTTGGGTCTGTGGGATTTGGGTTTCCTAGGGTGAGGGTTTAGTGTTTTTTGGGGTGATCATTTAGAGTTTCCTTGGGCTGAGGGTTTAGGGTTTCCTGGGGATAAGGGTTTAGGGTTTCATGGGGAACAGGGATTTGGTTTTCCTAGGGCTAAGGGTTTAGGGTTACCTAAGAAAGAGGGATTAGGGTTTCATGGGGTTGAGGGATTAGGGTTTTCTGGGTTTAAGGGTTTAATATTTCCTATGGCTGGGGATTCAAGGTTTTTGGGGGATGTGGGTTTAGGGTTTTCTGAGAATTAGTGTTTTGGGTTTTCTAGGGATGTAGGTTTAAAATATTTTGGGGATGAGGGTCTTAGGTGTTGAGGGTTGGGGTATTTTTTGTTGAGGGTTTTTCTTTCTTAAATATAAGGGTTTGGGATTTTGTAGGGTTATGGATTTGGGGTCCTTGAGGACGATGGTTTAGGGTTTTTTGGGGATGAGGGTTTGGGAGTTTTTTCGGGTTTATGGTTTTGGGTGTTTTAGTGTAAGGTTTTGTGGTTTTGGGGGATGAGGTTTTAGGGTTTTTGGTGTTGAGGGTTTTGGGTTTTTTGGGATGAGGTATTGGGGTTTTAGTTTGAGGGTTTAGAGTTTTTTTGGATAGAGGCTTTGTGCTTTTTTTGGATTGAGAGTTTTGGGTTTTTGGGGTTGTGTATTTGGGGTTTTTTGGGGATGAGAGTTTGGGGTTTTTTCGGGGATTAGGGTTTGGGTTTTTTAGGGTGACAGTTTTTATTTTAGGGAGATGAGGGTTTGGGGTTTTTTGGGGCGGGTTATAGTGGTTTTTTTGGGGTTGTGGGTTTGCAGATTTATGGAGTTGGTTTTTAGGATTTTTGGCAGTGAGGGTTTGGGAGGTTTTTGGGCGAGGGTTTGGAATTTTATGGGGATAAGTGTTTATGGATTTTTTTGGCTGGGGGTTTGGTTATTTTTGGGGATTACAGTTTAGGGTTTTTTGGGATTGTGGATTTGGGTTTTTGGGACTAAGTGTTTTTGGTTTTTTGGGTTCAGTGTTTGGGATTTTTTTGGTTGAGGGTTTAATATTTTTTCTTGCTAAGGGTGTAGGGTTTTGGGGTGGGGTTTAGGGTTTTTTTGGGGGCTAAGGGTTTGAAATTTTGTTGGGATGAGGATTTATGGTTTTATAGTGATGAGGGTGATGGATTTTATGGTACATAGTTTTTAGGGTTTTTTGGGATTTGGATTTTAGGTTTTCTTGTGATTAGGGTTTTCTAGAGATGGGGTTTTAGGGTTTTTTCAGTTTGTGTTATTATTTTTTTCAAGGGATGTGTATTTAGGGTTTTCTTGGGAATTTTTTTTTATCTTTTTAAGGGTTTTTTATTTTTTTGGGCTGAGTTTTTAGGATTTTTAAGCTGAGTTTTTAGTGTTTTTAGGGGATTGTATTTTAAGGTTTTTTGGGGTAAGGGTTTATGTTATTTTGGGGCTGAGGGATTTGGGTTTCTTTTGTGCTGAGGGTTTATGGTTTTTTTGGGATTGAGGATTTAGTGTTTCTTAAAGTTGGGGTTTTAGGGTTTTTAGGGGCTTAGGGTTTATGGTATTTTGGGGTTGAGGGTTTATGGTTTTATGGGGATGAGGGTTTAGAGTTTTTTAGGGCTGACGGTTTTGGTTTTTTGGGATTGAGGGTTTGGGGTTACTATGGCTGAGGGTTTATAATTTATTAGGGTTGAGGGTTTAGAGATTTTTTGGGGTTGATAATTTTGAGTTTTTTAGGGATGAAGGTTTAGTGTTTTTATGGGACGATGGTTTGGGGTTTTTTATGGATGAGGGTTTCAGATTTTCTTGGGGTTATGAGTTTAGGATTTTTTTGGATGAGACTTTAGGGTTTTTTGGTGGCTATGGGATTATGGATTTTTGGGGTTGAGGTTTATCATTTTATTGGACATTGGATTTAGGGTTTTTTAGCTATTAATTTATGGTTTTTTTTGGATGAGGTTTAAGTTTTTTGGGGGTTATGGTTTATAGTTTTTTTTTGGATAATGGTTTTGGGTATTTTGGGGTTGAGGGTTTTTGGTATTTTTTTGGACTGAGGGTTTTAGGTTTTTTGGGGTTGAGAATTTATGATATTTTGGGGATGAGGGTTTATGATTTTTTTCTGATGAGGGCATAGGTATTTTTGGGGATGTGGGTTTATGGTTTTTGGGGCTATGGGTTTACTGGTTTTCGGGATGCGGTTTTAGTGTTTTTTAGGGATGAGGTTTTATGATTTTTTGGGGATAAGGGTTTTGGGTAGTTTTGGGCTGAGGGTTTAGGGATGTTTGGGGATGAGGTTTTTTAGTTTTTTTGGGGCAAGGCATTATGGTTTTTTGGGAATAGGTTTTTGGGTTTTTGGGGGATGAGGGTCTAGAGTTTTTTTTTGAATGGTGGTATAAGATTTTCTAGGGTTGAGGGATTTAGATTTTCATTGGGATGAGGGTTTAATGGTTTTTGGGATGATAATTTAATGTTTGTGAGGGATGAGTTTTCAAAGATTTATGAGGATGTGGGATTAGGGTTTTTAGGGGATGAGGGTTTATAGTGCTATGGGGCCGGCAGTTTAGTGTTTTCTAAAGAGGAGGTTTTAGGGTTTATAGGGCTGAGGGTATATGGTTTTCTAGGGATGATGGTTTTTAGTTTTCTACGGGTGAGGGTTTAGTGTTTTATAGGGTTGAGGTTTTAGGGTTTTCTTGGGATAAGGGTTTAGGGTTTTATAGGGATTAGAGTTTAGAGTTTTTTATTACTAAGGGTTTAGTGTTTTCTGGGATTTATGTTTTAGGGTTTTCTACAACCTAGGGTTTAGGGTTTTTAAGGGATGTGTGTTTAGAGTTTTCTGGAGCTAAGGGTTTTGGTTTCTCTGGGTTAGGGGGTTTATAATTTTCGAGGGATTAGGGTTTATGATTTTCTGTGGACAAGGGTTTAGGATTTTCTTGGGCTTAGGGTTTAAAGTTTTCCGGGGATGAGGGTTTAGGGTTTTTTAGGGATGAAGTATATGGTTTTCATGGGTTTAGGGTTTAGGGTTTTCTGGGGCTATGGATTTAGGAATTTTTGGGGATATGGGTTTAGGGTTTTTTTGGAATTATTGTTTCTGATTTTTTTATGAGGGTTTAGGGTATTTTGGGGATAAGGGTTTGGTTTTTTGGGGTTAAGGTATGAGGTTTTTTTTGTTGCATAGGAATTTTGGATTTTTTCGAGCTAAGGGATTGGGGGTTTTTTTTAGATCACAGTGTTTGGGTTTTTTTGGGTATGAGTGTTTGGTTTTTTTTGGGGGGGGATGATGTTTTGGGGTATTTTGGGGTTGAGAGTTAGGTTTTTTTGTGCCAAGGATTTAAGTTTTTCAGGGGATGGGGGTTTAGGGTTTTTTAGGTTAAGGGTTTAGGGTTTTTTGGGATGTGTGGTTAGTGTATTTATGGTCAAAGTGTTTAGGAATTTTTAGCATATGGGGTTTAGGTTTTTTTAGGACTCAGGGATTAGGGCTTTCTGAGGTAGAGGGTTTAGCATTTTATGGGGCTGTGGGTATTGGGGTTTTTTGGAAAATGGGGGATTAGGATTTTTTGGGATGATTGTTGGGTTTTTTTTGGGCTGGGGGTTTGGGGGTTTCTGCGTTGAGGGTTTGGGGTTTTTTGGGGATGAGGGTTTTTTTGGGGACTGTGGGTTTTGGGTTTTTGGGGCTAGCTGTTTGGTTTTTTTGGGGCTAGGTGTTTGGATTTTTTTTTGGATGAGGTTTTAGGTCTTTTTTGCAGCTTTGGTTTTTTAGTATTTTGGGGATGAGAGTTTAGAGTTTTTAGGGGTGAGGGTTTCAGTTTTTTTGGGGATGAAAGTTTAGGTTTTATTAGGGTTGAGGGTTTAGGGTTGTTTGAGATTGAAGGTTTTGGGTTTTTTTGGGATGTAGGTTTAATTTTTTTTTTGGTTGAGGGTTTAGGGTTTTTTTGGGGATTATGGTTTATGGTTTTTTTTGGGATAAGGTTTTGGAATTTTTTGGGGATAAGGGTTTGGAGATTTTTATGGCTATGGGTTTGGTGCATTTTGGGGATGAGGGCTTTGGGACTTTTGTGGACTAGAGTTTCATGATTTCTAGGATAAGGGGGTATGGTTTTCTAGGGGTGAGTGTTTTTGGCTTTCTAGGGATGATTTTTTTGTGATATCTGGGGCTGATATTATTGTGTATTTTGGGATAAGGTTTTAGGTTTTTCTAGGGATGAGGTTTTAGGGTTTTCTAGGACTGAGGGTTTATTTTTTTTGTCTTTGAGTTTAGGGTTTTTAGGGATGAGGTTTTATGGAATTCTCATGTTGAGGGTTTAGGTTTTTCTAGGGTTAAGGGATTATGGATTTCTATGGGTATGAAAGTATCCTGTCTTGGGGCCAAGGGTTTTTGGCTTTTCTTGGGTTGATGTTTTAGGGTTTTTCTAGGATGAGGTTTTAGTTATGTCTTGGGATGAGATTTTGGGTTTTTTTGGGGAGAAGGGTCATCATTTTCGGGGGACAATGATTTAGGGTTTTCTAGGGATATGGGTTTTTTCTAGGTGTGAGGGTTTAGGGTTTTCTAGGGATGAGAGTCTATTGTTTTCTGAGCATGATGTTTTAGGGTTATTTGTGGCTGAGGGTTTAGGGTTTTCTGGGGCTAAGGGTTTATATCTTTTTGGTGATGAGGGTTTGAGGATTTTTTGGGGATGCGGGTTTTGAATTTTTAGGGATGAGGGTTTATTGTTTTTGGGGATGAGGGTTTAGGTATTTTGAGGATGTTTGTTTAGGGTTTTTAGAGCTCAGTTTTTAGGGTTTCTTGGGGTTGAGTTCTTATGGTTATTTGGGGATGAGTGCTTAGGGTTTTCTAGGTCTATGGGTTTAGGGTTTTCAATGGCTAAGGGTTTAGGGATTTCTGTGGCTGAGGGTTTATTGTTATCTAGGGTTGCTGATTTGGGGTTGTCTAGGGATCAAGGTTTAGGGTTTTTAGAGGTTGAGGTTGTAGGGTTTTCTGCGACTGAGGGTTTATTTTTTTTTCGGGGATGAGGTTTTTTATTTTTCTAGGACCTGTGGTTTTGGGTTTTTTCAGTATTAGGGTTTAAGATTTTCTATGGTTGAGGGTTTAGGGTGTTTTTGATAGGGGTTTTGTTTCTTTTTGGATTAGGGTTTAAAGAATTTTTGGGCCAAATGTTTTTGGTTTTCTGTGCCGAGGGTTGATGGATTTTTTGGGGATGAGGGTTTAGGGTTTTTTGGGGTATGTGGTTTTAGTTTTATTTGTGGTTTTATGGTTTTTTTGGGTTTGAAAAATTAGGATTTTTTATCTGAATGTTTAGAGTTTTATGGGATTAGGGTTTTGGGTTTTTTTGGGGTTGAGGGTTTATTATTGATTAGGGTCGAGGATTTAGTGTTTTTTTGGGTTGTGGGTGTGGGGTTATTTGGGGAAAAGGGTTTAGGAATTTTTGGGAGTAAGGGTTTAGGGTTTTTGGGGCCAAGGGTTTGGAGTATATTTTGGGTTGAGTGTTTAATTTTTTTGGATGAGTTTTTAGGGTTTTTGTGTTTAGGGTCTTTATTTTTTGGGGGATGAGGGTTTATAGTTTTTTGACGCATAATGTTTTGTGTTTTTTAGGGGTGAGGGTTTCAAGGTTTTTGGGGCTGTGGGTTTAGATTTTTTTGGATTTGATGATTTTGGGTTTTTTTGGGTGATATATTTGGTTTTTTTATGGGGTTGAGGGTTTAGGGTGTTTTGGGGTTGATGGTTTAGGGTTTTTTGGGGCTAAGGGTTTTGTGTTTTTTGGGTCTGACAATTTAGGATTTCTTGGATTGAAGGTTGAAGGTTTTTTGGGTGAATGGTTTAGAGTTTTTTAGGACTGAGTGTTATAGGTTTTTTAAGGTAAGGGTTTATGGTTTTTTGTGGCTAAGGATTTAGGTTTTTTAGGGATGTGAGTTTATGGTTTTCTTGGGTATTATGGTTTATGTTTTTTGCATATGATGCTTTGGGTTTTTTTGGTTGAGGGTTTACTATTTTTTAGGGCTCAGGATGTAGTTTTTTTTAGACCTATGGGTTTTGAGTTTTTGGGGTAGAGGGTTTAGGGGTTTTTGATGTTGATGGTTTACGTTATTTTAGGGCTGAGGGTTTATGGGTGTTTGGGGCCATGGTTTTATTTTTTTGGTGGCCAAGGGTTTTTCAATTTTTGAGTCTGAGGGTTCATGTTTTTTGGTGCTGAGGGTTTAGGGGTTTTTGGGGGATGAGGAGTTATGGTTTTTTGGGGCTAAGGGTTTAGGTTTTTTCGGGGATGAGGGTTTAGGAATTTTTGGGTATGAGTGTTTTGTGGTTTTTTTAGGCCACATGTTTTTGGTTTTTGAGAAAGGGTTTAGTGTTTTTGGTGATGATGTTTTAGGGTTTCATGGTGCTGAGGGTTTAGGGGTTTTTTGGCCAAGGGTATAGTGTTTTTTAGAGGTGAGTGTTTAGGGTTTTTTGGGGATGATGGTTTAGGATGGTTTGCAGATGAGGGTTAATGTAATTTTGGGGATGCGGGTTTAGGGATTTTTTGGCCGAGGGTTTATGATTTTTCAGGTTTGATGGTTTTGAATTTTTTGGGGCAGAGGGTTCAAGGTTTTTTGTAGATTAGGGTTTTGTTTTTTTATGGATGAGGGTTTATGGTTTTTTGGATGTTGGTTTAGGGTTTAGGGTTTTTTTGGATTAGGGTTTTGGTTTTTTATGGATGAGGGGTTATAGTTTTTGGGAGTTGGTTTGGGTTTTTTTTGGGATTAGGATTCACGATTTTTTTGGGGATGAGGGTTTAGGGTGTTTTAGGGATGAGGGTTTGGGGTTTTTTGTGGATGATGGTTTAGGTTTTTCTAGGGATGAGGGTTTTGGGTTTTCTAAAGCTAAGGGTTTTGGGTTTTCTAGGGCCGAGGGTTTAGTGTTTTTTGGGGTCAAGTGTCTGGGTTTTTTGGGGCTATGGGTTTTGTGTTTTTATGGGGATGAGTGTTTAGGGTTTTTTGGGCCTGAGGTTTTAGGGTTATATTGGGATGAGGGTTTAGATTTTTCTATGTATGATGGTTTATGTTTTTTTTGGGTGGTGGGTTTATCATTTTGTTGCTGAGGGTTTAGGGTTTTTTGGGGATGAGGGTTTAGGTTTTTTTGGGGATAACGGTTAAGGGGATTTTTTTCGTAGGGTATAGATATTTTTGGGGCTAAGGGATTACGTTTTTATAAGAATGATGTTTTTGTGTTTTTTAGGCTGGGGGATTAAGATTTTTTTGGGGGATGAGGGTTAGGGTTTTGGGGGGATAAGGTTTTGGGATTTTTTGGGGTTGAGTGTTTTGGAATTTTTTGGCATTGAGGGTTTTGTGTTTTTTTGGGGCTGATTGTTTGGGTATTTTGGGGATAAGGGTTTGGGTTTTTTTTAGGATGAGGGTTAGGGTTTATTTGGGGTATAGAGTTTAGGGATTTTTTGGGATCAATGTTTGGGGTTTCTTGGGATGAGGTTTTGGGTTTTTTGGGGGTATAGGGTTTATAGTTTTTTGAGGTAAAGTGTTTAGGGTTTTTTGGTGGAGAGTTTTTAGGGTGTTTTGGTGTTGAGGGATTCGATTTTTCTAAGGCTGAGGCTTTAGGGTTTTTTGGTCCTTGGGTTTTCTATTTTTAGAGATGTGGGTTTTGGGTTTTTTTGGGATGAAGGTTTTCGGTTTTTGTGGCCGAGAGTTTAGGGTTTCTTGGGGATGAGGGTTTGAGTTTTTTGGTGTTGACAATTTGGGTTTTTTGGGGTGTTGTTTTTTTGGTTTTTGGGGGCTGATGGATAGTGGTTTTTTGGGCCTAAGGGTTTTTTTGTTTTTTGGGGAAGACTATTTGGGTTTTTTTGGGATAAGGGTTTGGGGTTTTTTTGATGTGAGGATATTGGATTTCTGGGGATGAGGGTTTAGGGTTTTTTACGTAGAGGTTTTTATATTGTTTTGGTATGAGGGTTTGGAGTTTTCCTATGTTTAGGGTTTATAAATTACAAGGTATGTGGGTTTAGATATTTTTTGGGATGGGGGTTTAGGGTTTATTAGGGATGATGGTTTAGGGATTTTTTGGGATGAGGGTTTAGAGTTTTTTTTCTATTAAGGGTTTAGTGTTTTTTGGTGATGAGAGTTTATGGTTATTTAGGGATAAGGGTTTAGGGATTTTCAGAATGAGGTTTTAGGTTTTTTAGGACCGAGGGTTTATGGTTTTTTAGGGATGAGGGTTTAGGGTTTTTTAGGGATGAGGTTTTAGGGTTTTTTTTGGATGAGGGTTTAGGGTTTTTTATGAAAGAGGGTTCGAGGTTTTTTGGGACTGAGGGTTTATGATTTTCTAGGGTTGAGGTTTTTGATGTTTTTTGGGGTTGGGTGTTTATGATTTTTTGGGATTGTGGGTTTGGGGGTTTTTGGTTGAGGGTTTAGGGTTTTTTGGGGCTGAAGGTTTTAGTTTTTTAGGCTGAGTGTTTAGAGATTTTTGGGTCTTAATGTTTAGTGTTTTTTATGGTAGGGTTTAGGGATATTTTGGGATGGGGGTTGAAGGATTTTTGGGGATGAGTGTTTAGGATTTTTTTGGGCTGATAGTTTAGGGTTTTCAGGGATGAGGTTTTGGGTTTTGGGGGGAAAATGGTGTACAGTTTTTAGGGTCTAGGTTTTAGGATTTTGGAGGGCAAAGGGTTTAGGGTTTTTTAGGGTTTAGGGATTAGGGTTTTTTGGGGCTATGGGTTTTGGGTTTTTTTTGGGATAGGGTATATTTTTTTTGGGAATGATGGTTTATGGTTTTTTGGGGAAGAGTGTTTATCATTTCTTGGGGATGAGAGTTTCATATTCTTTGGGGTTTTTTGGATGAGTGGGTTTAGGGTTTTTGGGGCGGAGGGTTTAGGTTTTTTTTGGGGCTGAGGGTTTATGGTTTTTTGGTGCTAAGGGATTAGGGGTTTTGTGGGTTGAGGGTGTCAGGTTTTGGGGGTCAAATGGATTAGGATATTTTCTGGCTAATGGTTTAGGGATTGTTGGTGAGATGGGTTAATGGTTTTTGGGGGATGATGGTTTTTGTTTTTTTTTTGGGATGAGCATTTAGAGTTTTTTGGGGCTGTGGTTTTTTGGGGGTTTTGGGGTGGAGGGTTTATAGTTTTTTGGTGTTGGGGGTTTAGGGATTTTTTGGCTTGGATTTTAGGGTTTTTTGTTGCTGAGGGTTTATAGGTGTTTCAGGTTAAGGTTTTGGGGTTGTTTTCGGTATCATGGTCTACACTCATGTCTCATGGATGAACCTGAAATATGATATTCGGGTGTCATACATATCATGTGAATGAGGGAATCAAGACACATGTAGATCTTTGAATTTTTACTATGTAGGTATAGACCATACACTGAAAAAAGATATTTTTATTTAATTTTGGGGTGGCTGGACTAGGATGTAAAAATATAGGTGTCGCTACGTATCTGGTGTGGACAGGAATCAAGACTTACATAGTTCTGGTCATCATGCAGTTTTAGTGTCGTGAAACTAGGATATTGGCCATGTAGTTTAATGTCATGCAGTAAGGACTTTGGTTTCTTATAGTTTAAGGTCGTATGGTGAGGACCAGTTGTTATAGAATCCTAGATTAACTAGAGGACAATCGGTTTGGGATGTTCTGATATGTCCCAGACATGAGGGGAAATAAAGTGTAAACCATGATTCTGGGAATTCTTGGATTATGTGGAATGATATGGGTCATGGAATCCATTAGGGAATATAGTGGTAGGAAAAGTATCTCCTAGGGATTAATTTTTCTCTGGTTGGCAGACATTTTTTTTGTGAAACTTATGAAGATCCACTGGGGAATATTGTGAATAGTCAAACAAAGGTGTCCTTAGGAGATTAACCCTCTATCTCTGATGGCCTGGGAGATTTATTAGGATCCAAAATTTCTCAAGGCATAGATTTTGGTTAATGGAAAGGATGTGTCTGGGCATATAAGAAATACTTAGACTGCGATTGTCTATGGAGTTGGAAACTGTCTATATTGATATGACTGATACGTGGGGGGGGGGGATTTGGATTCCTTGATAGATCCTTGATGTGTAATACAAACATAAAAACTCTTGTATATATTTTTATTTATGTATAGAAGATGGAGACATTTCTTCTAACCCATTTTCTTTACTCCATGACTGGGACTGGGATTCAAGGCCTAGGCATCACTACATATATTGTCAAAATGAGAATCAAACCACATATATTTTAATGTACCCTTTTGTTTATTGTCTTATGGTAAGAACCATGGTGTTCCTTTTAAGGTCTTTCTACTATAACCATGGAAAACCTAATATGGATTGATATACCTCGGTTTTGCAAGGGATCCCTTACCAAACCTCCTTAGCCCATGTAAGCTATGATCGGTGTGAGAAACAAGGTGTCACTACTAGAAAATGGCCCTATACCCACAATTTTCCCAAAACCATGTGTATAGGCATAGTATAGGAGCCTATACCCACGGTTTTGAAAAAAAGTGTGGGTATAGTCCCCCCTATGGTTCTAGGAGAATCGTGGGTATAAGTTGTTTTTCAAGACCTATAACCATGGTTTTGCCTTAACTGTGGGTATAGGGATTTTTTCGAGACCTATACCCACTGTTTATGTAAAACTGTGGGTATTGGGTTGTTTTTGAGGACCTATACCCATGGTTTTCTAGAATTGTTGGTATATCTTTCCCACGTTATGGCGGGAAAAAAATTTCACAGGACATAATTTTTTTTTGCGGGAACACCTATTCCCATAGTTTTCTACCTATAGCCACAGTTTATATAAATATATATAATTAAATATATATTTATATACCAATATGAAAAATAGGGCAGTGGTTAGGTGCTAGAAGAGTAAAGGGGTGGTCCAGGGATCGAATCATGGGTCCGTGTATTTTGTCAAAGCTATACCCACGGTTTTACTAACCATTGGTATAGGTTAATGACACAGTAGAGTGGACCTATACCCACAATTTCCAAAACCATGGGTATAGATTGAGGCTATACCGATGAATCGGTTTTCCATGGTTCCTTGAAACCATGGGTATACACTATACCCATAGTTTCAAGGGCTATACCCACAGTTTCAAACCGTGGGTATAAGGTAATTTTCCAGTAGTGTGTGGAATGGATTCATTCCTCCACATAGTGGTGACAAGATTCAAGATATGGGAATTTTGAGTTTATAGTAGATGGGTCCAAATATGGAAATTTGGACATCACTACATATCCTACATATGTAGGAATCAATCCATATGTAGTTATGGTGAAAACTTTTCCTGCATAGGTCTGATTCGTACGCAGGGGTGGAATTTTATTATTGTATCTTATGGTTTGGCATGGGACATGGGGTTTAGGCATCACTATGTATCTTGTGAAAGCAGAATTCAAGCCGTAAATAGTTCTTGAGATCCCATGTAGTTTAACATCATGTTGTAAGGATGTAGATGAATCGATGTGAACATGGGAAATGTTGTGGTTGGACCTAATATTAGAGATCTCAGTATCAATACATATCTTGTTGGAGTGAGAATCAATCCACATGTATTTATTTGGAAAGTGGGATCTCTATGTAGGTATGTATCATACACAAAGAGGAGGGCATTTTTGAACATGACATGGTGGATGACCAGTGTTGGGGAAAATTTTCTTTTAGGTGTGGGAATTGTGATGGTGTTATGCGGTTTATTGTCATGCAACTAGGATGATGGTAGAATAGTTTAACGTCATGTTGTGAGGATGAAGTGAAAAATGTTCCAATGGGAGGTACATGGTATGGGTGCTATGATTCGACATTAATGGGGACCTACAGGGCTCTATTTCATACACTCCTTAGGAGAACACTGGAAAAGAGGCTAGATGGTTGAACGAATTTTCAAATGGTCCTGAAGACAAAATGTCTAGGTGTCTCTACGTATCCCATGTAAATTAGAATCAATCCATACATAGTTATAATTTGTAATTATCCATGCAGGTATGACCCTTGCATGGGGGGGAATTTTTCTTATTATTTATGGTTGGCCACAATATTGAAGACTTGGGCATTAGTATATATCCTATGTGGACAAGTATCAAGCCATATGTAGTTCTATAGAAAGAGAGTTCCTACGTGGATCTGGATCTCATGCATGAATGGGGGAATTTTTATCTTTTTCCCACATAGATCTTTCTCATGTGCAGCAAGACATTGATTGAAATGATTATTTCTGTACAATTTAACATCATGTGGTTAGTACGATATGTTTTATGCAGTTTAATGTCATGCGGTGAGGACTTTAACCATGCAGTTTAACATCTTGTGGTGATGATGTTGATCACCCAACATGAAGAGAAGGGGAATACCATTTCTTGTAGTTTAGCATCATGCAATAAAAATGAATATTCCATGTAGTTTATCTTCGTGCAACTAGGATGATGTGCACCATGTAGTTTATCATCGTGTAGCTAGGATGACGTATGACATGCAGTTTATCGGCGTACAACTAGGACGACATGTGCCATGCATCTTATCATTGTGGAGCTATAATGACATGTGTCATGCAGTTTATCTTCATGCATCTAGGACAACATGTGCCATGCAGTTTGTCATCGTTCAGTTAGAATGACAAGTTCCCTGAAATTTATCATTGTACAAATAGGATGACATGTACCATGCAATTTATCATCGTGAATCTCGGAAGACATGTGCCATGTAGTTTATTGTCGTGTAGCTAGTAAAAAATATTCCAGGTAGTATATTTTTGTGTAGTTAGGATGACATGTGTAATGAAGTTTATCATTGTGCAACTAGGACGACAAGTGCCATGCAGTTTATCAACCTGTAGCTAGGATGAAATGTTCCATGAAGTTTATCATCATACTGCTTGGATGACACGTGACATACAATTTATTGTCATGAAGCAAGGATGACATGTGTTGTGCAGTTCATCGAGTTTCTCCAGTTCATCCAGTCATTTCTGGGATTGCTCATCTGTGGATAGTTGATCAAAAATGGAGATTCAGAGCAAGAAAATTTGAACTTTAATGGTTAGGACTTCCACTCTCCCATATACTAATGAGTATGGTGTTTCCTAGAAGGCAGTGTGGGTTGGGGTCTGAGAGGACCATATAGCATGGAGGAGGTTATTCAACTACAATTTCTTATCCTTTTCTACCATTTATTGGATTATATTGGATAGATTCTTGTTGAAGGCATCTATCTATCTATTAGATGCTAAATGATAGTGGGATGAACAGTTAGTCTTGATACCAAACTCTTGATATAGTTCCACCAATTTGGAAGAACAAAAATAGGTGTCGTTGTCCATTAATATTGTATCTGGGACACCAAATATGGTGATGAAGTTGGATTTCATGAATCTGACAATGTTTCTTGCCCCATCTATTTTAAGGGGTACTACTTATGCCCACTTGGAAAAGATGTCATTTTCTATGAGAATATATTTGAATTGTTTGTCCATGGTAGGAGGATATAGTCAAACAACATCCATTACCCATATGGAAAATGGCTAGGAGTACTTGGTTATGGGGAGTAACTCCAGAGGTTGGTGGATGAAAATGACATGAACTTGGTAGGAATTATTTTTTCGGTGAAGTTAGTGCAATCCTACATTAGATTAGGTCAGTCGTATCCAATCCTTTGAATTTTATGGGAAATATTGGATCCCGATTGGTGAGATCCATAAGCTCTGGCATGAACTTCTTTCATGATAGTAGAAGTCTCTTATCCATCAATGCATCTAAGACAGATCCTATAAAGGCCTCATTTATAGAGTTCTTTTTGATGGTTAGTGCCATTGTAGAGAACAAAGTAAATTGATCATCTTAAAATTTTCTCTCTCCCATATTTTCTTGGCAGGAGCTCTCCTTTTTTAAGGTAGTCTACAATGGGTGTCATCCAGCCAGTGGTAGGACTATATAGCTTAGGGATGGGACTAATCTTATTGATTTCTTATGTGTTATCCTGAATGAATGGTGAGACTATCCAGTGGTGTGCAATGTTGATGACTATTTCATCCCGGTCTGGATCAGCCAGGGTTGTGGATTCATTTTCCAACACATCGTCTTGTTCATTTTGCAATCAGGGGAGATGATTCAACATCAGTTCTTAAGGTAATTCCTATATTAGTCCTCAGACGTGGTCTTACAAGGGGATTAACTCTTCCTTTTTGATAGAATAGTCATCGTTAACCTGCTTGATGACCAGTTCCAAATCACCTTTAATCTTAAAGTGTTTTACTTGTACCCGAAGTTCTAGATCTAACCCTATAATGAGTTCCTGGTATTCTGATTCATTTTTTATGCACCCCTCTAATAGCAGGGAGGAGTAATGAAGGACTGCCTTTGCTGGAGATATGAGTACGAACCCCAGCCTAACTTTATCGAACTTATGGTCTTCCACCCTTTTCCCTTTCGGGCTTTAAAATGCACCATTAAAATGTATCTCCCATATTTGAGGGGTTTCTTAAATAGATAAAACCTCCTCATTGGGTAGTTCTCTATCCAATGATGCTGTTTGTTTTGAGGGGTGTTCTTCTAGGAAACCTGCTAATTTCTGGCCTTTGATCGATTTCCGAGGTATGAAATGGATATAGAAATACTATAGAATGACAACCCACTTTGATAGGCATTCAGTCAACATCGAATGGATGTGAATATAATTTAGTGATTTTCTACAAGAAACTAGATGGACCTCATGATGTTGTGCGTGGTGACTCAATTTTTGGACTGAAAATATTAAAACCAGGCAACTCTTCTCAATATTTGAGTAACACGTCTATGCATCCATCATGGTTCGGGCCTTGTTTTCAGAACACTTGGTCTTGGGTCTACGAGCTATGTAATGGGTCTCCCTCTACCCATTTTGAAAGATCTCTTTGCGTTAAATAATAAATGAGGCTTCGAACCCAACCTTTTAAAAAATCAATCATGGTTCGGATGAGATAGTAGAGGTTGTTTTCATTGCCGGTTTCATTCTTCTATGCATGGAAGGCTCCTAGTGATTGCTTGAGGTAAGTCACATACAAAATGAGTGGTCTTCCTTTGACAGGTGGCATTATCACTAGTGGACTTAAGAGATACTTCATGAGATTATTGAATTCTTCCTGAAAATTGTCAGTCCACTGATATTCAACCCCCTTTTTCATCAACTTGGTAAAAAGAAAACATGTTCCTATGAGGTTGGTTATGAAGACACGAATGTAGTCCAACTGTCACTGAATCCCTCTCAAATCTACTAGGTTGAGAGGTGGTGACATTCTAAGGCCCCCTGTCATTTTGGGGTCAACTTCGATGCCATGATGGAATACGATGAAGCCAAAATAATTTCCCAAGGTAACACTGAAGGCACATTTTAAGGGGTTCATTTTCAGACTATGTTGTCTCAATTTTAGTAGTGGGGATTTAAAGATGAAATGCATGACACATTGTTATGTGGCACCAACATTCTTCAAGACAAAGGTAATTACCTTATAGAAAAATACTCCTTCACTGCCCTAAAGGTGGTGTCTTCTACATCTTCTTAGGCCATTCAGAATTGATTGTATCCTGCATAGCCATCCATGAAGGAGAGAACTTGATATCTGACTATTGCATCAATTAATAGTTCTATGATTGGGATCAGTAAATCATCTTTTGAATAGTGTTGATTGAGATCTGTAAAATTGATGAAAACACTTATTTGTCCATTATAATTTTCGAAAGGGATGATATTGGCCATCCATATAGGATATTAGACCTCCTAAATGAAGTTGGATCTAATGATCTTGTCAAACTCAACCTTTATCTCAATATCATGCATTGGGTGCATCCTTCTAGCAGCTTTTTTATAGCCCTCATAGTCTTCTAGCAGGCCTAGATGGCGAGTAGCCACCATGGGGTCAAGGCCTATAATTTCTGTGTTTTCTAGGAAAAAACATAATGATAATGCCTTATGAAGGAGGTTTAGACCCCTTTCTCTTGATAATACATAGCCATACTAATCAGGGTAGGTCGCAGATTGTCTTCTTTTCCAAGGTTTATTACCATGAGTTCATCAATAGTGGTAGAGACTCCTTCCTCAAATGATGGAGGGACATACCTAAGATATTCTTCCTCTTCTATTTCATCTTATTCATCATTTTCAACCTCCTCTTATTCATCTTATTCTGATGGAGAAATAATTATTGGGATGATCTCTTTATAGTTGGGAGAAGAGTCGATATCTTGGTATTTAGAAGATGAAGTAGATCATTCTAGCCCATATGTTAGTGGGGGATTTCCTAGAGAGGATGGAGTGTGGGAAAGATGATTATTTTATTCATCTTCTACCTCAGTGGGTGATGTAGGAATTTATAGAGATCTATATATGGATTAAAGGAATACCTATTAGAGAATTTACCATTATCTTAAAGGTCAGAAGATATTTCAATAATGTTAGCCTCTACGGTCATGGTTGAGATCATGAGGACTGTTGAATACGCGTTTAAACTTCGACTCATACACCCAATATCTTATAATGTTCATCGCTTACCAATATGGGGATTCTATTTCACAAGTGTTTTAGGGGATTTAGCATTATATGAAGATGGAATGGCCTCATAGACAAGATATGGAGGTGTTTCTGTTCTTTGTGGGTTGGGTCGGGCAGGTCTACCTACACGCTGAAGGTTATATTAGACACTTGTTCATCTTCTGATGGGTATTTTAAAATGATCAGGATAGAGTGACATCTAGAAGGTGAATGAAGATTTTTCCTATTCCTATTGGGTCCACTGAAGGTCTCTTCAATGATTTTCTACAACATTTATGATTTGGGCAGTAGCGTGACTAGAGATTTGGATTCTACCATGACTACATCTTCCTCGATATTCTGGGTTCTTGTGGGATCGTCCTCGAGTTCCTTGGTAGGGTGCAGGGAACTCTGGCTCATATCCATACTCTTTTTAGAGAATGGATTTATTAAGTGGGTGACATTAATAGAGCTGAAGATCAAATCCTTATATGAAGATGACTCTGCCATATAGAATACTTCTGGTGGTTCTATTTGGTGGGGTGGTGCCCGTGATTTCATATATGATGGAATAAAATCTAAGAGGATGGTCAAACTACTTCTTGGATGGTCGAATATTTGTGGGTTGTGGGGATGAGGATGTCAATTGTGTTGTAGTAGGAGTTTCTAAAGGCATAGTCGGTTGCTTCAACTATTCATGGGGTATTCCATGAGCTCGGTTGATTTTTTTTCATGTGATCCAAACTATCAAACTTCTAATCCCTTATTCAAACAACTTCTTTACACTCCCCTCCTTCATTAGGATTGCCAGTGTAAACATATGCCACCTGTGCTGGCAGTGGTTTCATTTTGATTTGTCCAAAATCTATCATTCTCTATAGGAGGTCTTTGAAGATGAAACACCCCTAGATGGTGTCTCCCAATATTCAGTGAAAGGGAACATAATATGGATGGTATTCAAGACTAACCTCTTTGAATATTTTCATCTATGGTAGACATAGAAAATTTCAATTCATAGCTGCTATAAAATATCCACAGACTTGGTCATCTCATAATGAGTAATCCTAATTCCTCTATTCCTGAAATTGATTTCTCCAGGGTCCTCTCTACTCATATTTTTTAGGTGAATGATGTTTTTCACATCCATGGGGTCTACACGATTCAGTGCAGGCCTTGGAGATAGATCAGGTGTAGGGGCTGGTTTAAGTATGATAGAGGTTGCTACAGCTCTCCCTACCCTTTTTCTCGGGACTGGAAGGGTTACCTGAGACATGAGATTAGTCTATTGTAGGGATTCTTCTATACTTTGGGAAATGGAGGAGAAATCCCAAAACCCACCTGTATATTTCACTAGGATTAGTGGCATTCATAGATCATCACAAAGGTTTTTGATGCACATAGCAAGCATCTCATCCATAGGGAGTAGTCTGTTCGAAGACTATGTCAGCCTTTTCCATCTAGCAATGAAGTATGAGACTCTTTCATTCTCACATTGTTTTTCGTTTGATAGGTCAATGTCTATTGTCTTTGGTAGCATTGATCTGAACTAGAAAAAGAAAAAAAATATGGAGATCATCCTATCCTAATATTGAATGAGCCGTTAAACTGGTGTTCCCTACAAAGGCCGACCCTTACAGAGTTTTCATGAAGCACATGAGTTTCACTACCTATTGTTGGTTAGGGGTTCCCATCATGGGATCAAAATAGGATGCAAAGTGCATCATATTTTTTTATGTTTCACCTGATCCATTGAAAATTGGGACAATGGGACTCCCAAAATTTGGTGGAGGTGGAGTGATGCTCACCTAATCAGGGTAAGGTTTCCATTCCAGCTGTACCGGTGCACACCACTCCACCATGGCTTCCAATTGACCTAAAAATGAATCTATGGTATTAATGTTCCCTTGATGCATGTCCCATTGAAACTGAGAATATGAAAGCACAGTAAGGGGAAAGATCTGACGTGCCGGTTCTGCTTGTACTTGAGGAAGATGTTTGACCAGGGGCATTTTTGGAGGATTTGCCTACAACCATCCAAGTTGTTTCCTTAATGAGGGGAAATATTGATATCCATCCATGACCAGGTCTAGGTAGGACGATGGACTCAACTCTATGTTGGGTGGTTGCCCAGGACTTACTCCATTTTCTAAGATAAACCCATGTGGTTGATGTACGCCTTGGAGTAATTTTGCGTTGATTCGCCTCAACTCTTTCATTTCTTCCTCCTACTGAGAGAATATTTGCTCGAGCGTAAGGGAATCCTTTTCCTCAAGAGGAGGTAGAAGGTCATGCCTGAACTTTCTCTTATTCTTTCCTTTTTAGGGATTTTCTGAGGTGGTGGTGGATTAATTGAAGGAACCCACCTATTAAGTGAAACCCTCTAGTTCTTGGTATGCACACCTTCATTTTTTGTGTGGACCAGATTTTATGTGGAAAAATTCTCTACATATTATTCCAAATTTGCATCATTTTTGGTGTGGTCCATAGTATTGAAATCCATGACGTTTACAGATACATGATGAATTATGGGTGGAATACCATTTGTCGGGTGGTAGGAGATTGGTTTACATCCTTTATTGGATCTTCTCATTCCATTCAGGGATCCTCTTTTGGCTCCTTGGAAGAGGGTAACATGGTGGGAAACCATGTATGACCTTTCCGTATGCCTAAATTCTAGAGGGAATGAGTCATGAGATGGGATGAAATGAGATACCTCTCTCTTTTTTGTCCTCCCTAAATGGGAAAAGACTAATTTCTGCTTGGCAGGTGGTTAAAGTAAAAATTCCCCAACCCCGAGAGATAAGGTTGCTCCCATTATTTGGTTATTTCTCCTCAACTCAGATTTTTTAGTCTTTTTTGTTAAAAGTACACCAGCCCTATGGGCTAGGGCTAATCCCGTACTGCAATAGCCACTTCTGTTATTGCCACTTTCTCGATCTCACATATTCTTATTCGAGTGTGAGCCAGATATGTTGTCAGGTATTCACGCGAACTATTTGTTTCTAAGGACATAAAAAGTGATTGATGATTGGATTCTCTTAGGTGATAATATTATTTTATGTTATTTGTTTCCTGTTTGAGGAATTTTTCAATGGCTTTCTCTCGTTAGTCCTGATACTTTTGAGACTTACTCAAGGCTATCTCTTGTTAGAAATGTCACCCTTCTTGAACAGAGATTAAATTTGATTTCCAACTTGGTATAATGACATTATAGTATGTGATTTCCAATGGGTCTTTCTAGATGGGGCGTGTTGTAGAATAAAAAGCTCCATGATCTCCCCATCCCTAGATATGAACACTAGACGGGGCATCACTGATAAGACGACACAAATTGTGTAGTGTGTGGAGGTTGTTTAGTTTGAGATCTTTTGTGAACCTCTATGATTTCAATCATCACACAGATTGAAGGGATTCAAAGTTGATTTTATGATGAAGTTATCCCAATATTTTGACATGGTTTGTGCTCCCATTGTAGGGTAAGAATTTTGTTTTCAACTATAGGATATTTTTCCAAAGATTGAGATGAATGTTATGTATAAATTCCTCTGATAACTCTCTCATTATGTCAAACTGAGAAGTGGATGTAGGATAAAACATAATTGGAATGTCATCCCTGGATTATTTTCTTCTCATGAGCAACTTATCTTTGTGTTCTTAGGCCAGGGGCTTCTCTACTTGATCTACCCAACTCATACATTTCATGATGATTTAGTTACAAGTTGTGGGGATGGAAGGGGGTTTGTTGACATGTTAATGGTCTGGAGCTGGCTTAGAATATGAGAATATCCCTGGGTCATCTATTGGTTGAGAAAGGATGTCACTTGCTATTGATAGGGTATCTAACATGCTTGACCTTATCCCTCCAATCACCTCAACATACGAGGGCTTTCTTGCATTTGATTAGTCAAGGGGAGGTCCTTCCCACCGATATTGAATTTGACAGCAAGGAGGACCTTTGTAGTTGATTCTACAATGGTGAGAACTCCCATTATAGTTTTTTATTTGATTTCTGGGAGATTTTTTGTAGCCTATACCCTGAGGAGGACTATCAAGGAAGACAGTATCAAGAGGAGGACTTTATTAATGTTTTATTACAATATGGGGAGAACATTTTTAGTGACTGCCATCATAGAGAGGAATACCATCATAGCTTCAAGTTTAACTATAGGGAGAATTTTTATAGCGTATACCCTTGGGATTACCATCAGGGTGGACGTTAGTAAGGGGAGGACCTTATTTTTGTTTGATCTTCTGGTCACAAAGGGATACTAGAATATCCATCAAGTGATAGGCTCTCATTATCTATCATTTATTGTCCATGAAGTAATATTTCACGGTATTTTATTTGTGAAGGACCTTCATAGGAGCTTGAAACAATGTTTCATGGAGTTCCTTCATAACTGCTACTGCCACTTCCATAATTTGGTAACAGGTTGATAGGTGTTTGATAGCATCAAGAAATATAGCTTCTACTAGAGCAGGGTCATGAATATGCTCTACATTTTCCAACCTCTTTTGGCATGATTTATTCTTGGGTGCTCTCTTATGGGAAATTGGGCCACTTACTGTGGGTGACAACCTTTATACACATGTGCCTTCTTGAGTTAATCCCATGATACAATTGAGATATGATGGCAAAAATCTAGAGTTTTGGAAAGGATATATGCCTGCCCAGGAGTATCCATTATGGTAGACCGGTGTCCCCCAGTTGGAATGTGTATTTTTGCTTGACCCGGTTATCAATTTATCGTGGAATCTGGTTGATGAACCTCCTGGATGAGTGAAGGGATACATGTCTAATTCATAGTCACCACTTTATTGTTTGGATGAGTCACCCCACATGGGGAGGTGGGGTTGTGGGCCCAAAACCTTTCTATTACTACGAAAGTGATTACATCTTGTCAGGTTTGAAGGATATGGTCAGGAATTGATGTCTGATCCTCCACCATTTCTAAGATATGTTGAAAGATTTTTTCAGATGCAATATGAATAAATGCTCATTTTGATGTTGTAGATTGAGTTCTTTCTTTCCCTGTTCATCCATATTCTTCCAGTGGGTACTGATAGTTCTCCCATGTGGGGGCAGAGATATGGGTCTTCCCCTGATTTGCAGATGGGATAGATCATCAATTTTCTATAGTTTCCATTGTATTTGATTGATGGGCTATATATTTGCAGGCAAGGATTTTCATATTCTTTTTTTCCACTGTATTTTTATAACAATCTTGATATGCATTTTCAGAAAATTGACTCTACTTGTATTTGGGTGCCATTGTATTTTCTTTATGGGATTTATATTTTTTGACATGGATTTTTTTCTACCTATATTTTGCTACCCTATTTAGATGATGGGATTGGTATGTATCTGTAAGAACATTCATTTACTCATAGTTGTTTTTTGTCCAATTTGGCATATAGTTTTCATATGAATTAGAAGGGATTTTCATCTGCCTATAATTTTCTTCCCTATTTATGTGATGGTTCTAGAAAAAATGGGTGGTAATTTGTTCTTGCTCATAATATGACACTGTATTTTCATGGTGGGATTCATAAGATAGAGAAAAAATATGTGTCTAATAATATTTTTCATCCTTATTTTCAAAATATATTTCTTCCTCAAAAACAATGGTGATGACCTATTCCTGATAGTCTGATCGTTTCCCTCGACGGGCTGCTCGAGGTACCCAGGTCTATTGAACTTAAACAGGAGATCTCAGAGTGATATCCTCTTCATTATGAGGATATCAACCTACATGTTGATGGTCGTGATGACTTTTGGAAGGGGCCCTTAGGTGGGACCCCTATGCTGCAGGGATGGAATATTTGGCGACGACTTCATCATCCTCCCTAAGATAAGGGAGACACTCATTGTTGCATTCTGGGGAAAATCTCCCAAAAATAATTGGAGATGGCTAGTGGAGCTCACTTATTCTGGGCCATTGACTGTCATTGGTTGGATGGTTGATGGGGATTCATGGCCTAGAGGGATTGCTTTGCTGCCTCTAGGCTGGGTAGAGTACCTTTTTGATGGTACTCCTTGACTAGTGAATTTGAAACCCTGCGTTAAAGGCGTTGGGTGGGCAATGTAGTCATGTGGTTTGTGGAGGACCCGACCGCCTATGTAGTGGATCGTGTGCGTTTCTAAGAAAACTGTAAAGATTATTTCAGATTGAATGGATTTATGAAGATTTCCTAAAATTTATGTGACAAATACAAAAAAATAAACCTCATAAAGGTAGAATCTCATGAAAACATGCATAATTCATGGTCTTGTTTGGTCCTCTTTCACTTTGGATACGAAAGGGGTCTAAAGCAGGGTAACACCACCAACTTGGTTAAGGATTCATGTCAGGTTCACCATTTTTTTTTCACCCATATGTGTTGGTCCAAAGTTAGAAGTGAAATGATCTGATGGGGATTGGGCAGTATATCCTTTTTAAATTATGAAGGAGTTGTCGTAGTCAAGTTGATTACATCGAGTTACCATTTTGTTTTCACCGAAGGAATTTTTGTAGCCTGAATGGTTGATTTCTGGGGTTTGAATGGTGTTAAATCACTGAAATTGGATACAAAGTCTTCAGATGGTCTCCAATAGGTTTTGTTCGTGGAGCTAGAAACATCCAACAGCTCTTATATCCATGATTCATGGACCTACTCACCAAAGGTAGGTTCTTGTTGGGTAACTTGGCCAAAAAAACATAAGAACTCACATTGGTCGAGAGGATGGAAAGTCAAGATCATCACAAACTTTTGGGGGGAACTATTTTCTATTCCATTACTCTCTTATAGATTTAATTCATGTTTATATGTTCAGGAATCCTTGGTTCGTTCCCAAGCATGTGTCTGCGTATTACCCCTTCTTCGCGAATGATTATGAATACGCATGGGTTCGTAATCACATGTATGTATCCAAGGTTCTACATCAATAGAGGGATCTGTATGTATCTAAGTTTCTCCATCAATGTTTCCCTTTAGTGGAAAAATAATAGATTCTTTGGTCGTTTGTTGGGATAATGCAGGTCTTGAGCTGTATGATGGGCTGCTCTAGAGTTTACTATCATCCAGAGGGATTTGTTGTGATGTTGGGATCAAAACCATATGATGGGATTCCTACATATCCTTGTGAGAGGAATTAGAACCCACATAGTTAGGTGTCTCTTAACTGGACACATTACCTTTTAAAGTCGTGTGATGAGGACCCAACCCTTCAGTTTAATGTCATGTGGCAAGCACATCCAGGTGAAAGGTGCCTGGTCAATGATGGTGTGGGACTTATGTTGAGGTGGCCTAAGGACCCAGAAGAGTGGTAGTCTTCTGAGATGGATGTGACCCTACCAGGAATATGTCCTAGATAACATTAGGGTGGATTTAGGTGTTGGGTTTGGACCTCAAGAAATTTCCTACATATCCTAGTTAGTTGGGAATCAAATCCCACATAGTTCGGTAAATTGGGACTTACAGTTTAGAGGAGGCCCAAAAGGGGGAATGATTGGGGCTTATGTGTAGAAACTACCCACATGGTGATAATTAATTGGGAATATGTCCTTTTGAAGGTTGAATTATGATTTGGGGGATTATACCATATAGGAGGACCTTTTGAGGTTTGATATTGTGAAGATGTCATGATCACCACTAACCTATAAGCCCACGCAAGTCATGCTCGGTGTGAGAAACAAGAGGAAGCAGTGGATTTGATGACCGCATGATCTTACCTCATCCGCTGATGGATGGTGATGGGGTATAAAGGAAAAGAGAAAGATGGCTTTGATGTGACCGTCTTCCCTTCTATTTTGTTAACCAGGATACTCACATTCATTGATCTAACAGTCTATATACCTCGCTGAGGAAAAGAGAAGTAAAAAGTGCCACCTCTCATAAGAAAGGGTTGGTGGTTACCTTAGGATGAGTTCCATAAAATTGGTTCTGAAAGAAGAGGGAGTATTCAACACTGTCCCTCATCAAAGGGAAAGGCTAGAGGTTCCTCTAAATCCCTAGAACGGGGAGGTTCATGTCATCAACCCAAGGTCGAAACTCAAGTTAACATGGGAATGTAAACATAGGAAAATTCAGAGGGAGTACCTTACTACATGTATTACCCACATGACTCCACTTACATGGGGATTGGATTGATTGGACATGGAGAGTGAACACCCTAGGATACCCCATTCTGCATAGCATGTTCTAATATGGGATGATGTTCCCTCTGCATAGTGTGCTTCTATGTGAGTAGGGAGACCATCCGCGTAGTGTTGTGCTATGCAGACCGGGGGTTGGACCGCATAGTGTGATTCTATGCGGGACTACTTTTCACCCATGTAATATGTTGCTACATGAGGCTATGTTCCACCCAAGTAGTGTCTTGCTATGCAGGGAAATGTTCCATCCACATATCATTTTATCATGCTGGATACCTATGAACAATGGGTCATTGGTTTTTTTCTCTACGAATTGTGTCCATGGAGGGTTTTGGGTTCATGGACCACTAAATGACTTATTGTTATTAATTCATGTGGTGTAGTGGGTGTACCTATGATGAATCATCAAAGGGTTATGATTTCCACTGTTCCTTCATTTGTCCTAGTGTGGTCCTTATTTTGTGCGTCGACCACTCTCCCCAAAATACTCCTTTGTTTTAATCCCATTTTTGGTTCCCCTCGGGTTATATTTATATAGTAGTGGAGGAACTGGATACTGACATAGCCGGTTGTCCACAGTTGTTGATGGAGAATTTTTTTCAGGATCCCATGGAGGACTTGGTCAGTGGAATTCCATTTGTGGGTGTGAAAATCCCGCCTAGCCCTGCAAATGAATTCATTTTGTTTTTAGGATCCAAAGGTACCTCCTTACCCCAGAAATGATTTTTTTCTAGGGTATGTGTCATTCATGAAGAAGAGATCACTAGCTCTTTCCGCAAACGACCACGTTTCTTTTGTGGGAGTCACCAGGTCTCCCCTTTTCCACACACTATTTCTGTTTGTGGGTGCATCACGAAGCGATGAAACGCCATGCAGAGTGGCGTTCTATGGAGGTCTTCTTACTTCACAGTCTCCCTTCCTTTGAATATTTTTGCTTCAATCTTTTTCTTGGGGTTTTTTCTTCCTTTCCCAAATTGATTTAAACATCATCTTCTTCTATACGGAATTTTCAGGACCCAATAATGGTTTTTTGTAATTTTAGTTTTTTTTGAGTTTTTTGGAGATTTATGTTTTTTTGGAGTTTTTAAAGGTTTTTTTTGGAGTTTTAAGAGTTTTAGAGTTTTTACTGGTTTTTTGGGGTTTTATTGGTTTTTAGGGTTTTTAATGTTTTGAGGGGGTTTGTGGTTTTCATGGGATTTTTATGGCTTTTATGGTTTTTAGGGGTTTTAGAACTTTTTGGGTTTTTAGTGTTTTTCAGGGTTTTTTGGGTTTTTAGGGGTTTTAAGGGATTTTAAGACCTTTTTGGGTTTTTAGGGATTTTTTTGATCTTTTTAGGGTTTTATGGTTTTTAATGTTTTTAAACATTTTTCAGAGGTTTAAGGGTTTTTTTGGTTTTTATGGGATTTTAGGGTTTTCAAGGTTTTTAGGGATTTTTCTAGTTTTTATGGATTTTGAGGGTTTTAGGGGTTTTAGGGGTTTTAGGGTCTTTTTGAGGTTTTAGGGGGTGTTTTTAGTTTTTATGGTTTTTAAGGTTTTTTATAGTTTTTATCATTTCTAAGGTTTTTAAGGGATTTTAGAGTTTAATGGGTTTTTATGGTTTTTAATGTTTTAAGGGGTTTTATGGTTTTCTAGGGTTTTTAGGGTTTTGAGGGTTTTTTATGTTTTTATGGATTCTTAGGGGGATTTTCTATATTTTTTGGTTTTTAGGGGTTTTTTGGATTTTGAGGGACTTTAGGGGTTTTCAGGGATCATTAGGGTTTTAGGGGTTTTTAGGGTGCAAGTGGGGTTTTAGGGTTTTTTAGTTTTTTTAGGGTTTTTAGGTTTTTAGAGTTTCTAATGTTTTTTGGGTATTAAAAAAACCTAAAAAACGTTAAAAACCCTCAAAATACGTAAAATGATGGTGGTGGATACGTGGCTTTGTGTGCTTTTACTTTTTTGCTTTTGTTTTTCTCTCTTTTGGGGTCTTTTTTGTTTTGGGTTGTAAGGGGTTTTTGGGTGTGGGTCATTTGACCCCTCCACTCCCTTGTCTGTTCTGTCTCCTTTTTCTTTCTAATAAATTTGGGGGGGGGGGGGGAATAGCCCGACCCTCGCATCTTTCTTACCCTCAAAATTTGTAAAAAACCTAAAAAACATTAAAAAACCCATAAAAATAATCAAAATCTCTAAAAACGAAAAATCCCTAGAAATAATAAAAATCCTAAAAACCCACTAAAAATCAATGGAAACATAAAAAACCCTAAAAACATTGAAAACCATAAATCCCCTAAAAACCCTTAAAAACATAAAAAAACAAAAAACTCTGAAAACCCTTAAAACCCCTAAAAATTTTAAATACTCTAAAAAACCCTAACAAGCATAAAAATACCCTAAAACCCCTAAAATACTTTAAAAACCCTATGAAACCCTAAAACCCTTGAAAACCCTAAAATCCCTCAAAAACCATAAAAACCCTAAATAACCATAAAAACCATAAAAACCTAAAAAACCCCTAAAAATCAATGAAAATGTAAAAAACCCTCAAAACCCTAAAAACCCCCTGAAGCCCATAAAAACATTGAAAACCCATAAAACCACACAAACCTCTAAAAACTACTAATATCTCTAAAAAACCCTTAAAACCCCTAAAAACGTTAAAGAACTCTAAAAATACTTAAAAACCATAAAAAACTCAAAAACCCCTAAAAACTCAAAAAATCCCTAAAACCATGAAAACCCATAAAAACCCTAAACCCCTCCCCTAAAAAAAATAAAACCCTAAAAATCCCAAAAAACCCTAAACCCCCCAAACCATAAAATCATAAAACCCCCTCCATTAAATCTAAAAAACTCTAAATTCAATGAAATGTCCCTAAAACCCATAAACATTAAGAACCCTAAAACCCATAAAAACCGTAAAAACACTAAAAACTTTAAAAACCCTTAAAACCCCTAAAAGCATTGAAAAACTCTAAAAAATATTTAAAACCATAAAAAAATAAAAAATAACCCTAAAAACCCAAAAGTCCCTCAAAACCATAAAAACACTAAAAACCCATAAAAACCCTAAAAACCCACTAAAACTCTAAAACCCCTTAAAACCCCTAAAAATGTAAAAAGTTCTAAAAAACATTAAAACCCCTAAAAACTAAAAAATAACATAAAACCCTTTAAACCCCTAAAAATTTAAGAAGTATAAAGTGTTAATGAATCTTATGGTTGAGATCTTATCCTTCCCTCGTGATGGGTCCAACATTCGATTGTGATTCTAGTGAGTGACCTTTAGATCTGCTTCTTCTTATTATAGATATCGATGGAGTGGTCTCCTAAAAACAAGTTTCATTTAGTTTCTTTCATGGCTGATGTAGGGAAGGTTCCATGTTGGTTATCCTGGTTATAGGAGGTTGAAATAGTGGATAAACCTTCTGAGGAAGCTACCACTATAGTTATGAATTTGGATTCTTAGGGAGTTGGCGGTGAAGTTTCTGCTGTTAAGAAGGATTTGATTTCTCTATTTGATTGGGGGATAATGTTGATAGTTAATAAATATATTGAGTAAAAAAAGTCTTCTCATTTGGTATTTTTGGTTCCTCCTCACTTGGTAACTTCTTTAAATGTAATTTCTACAACTAGTGATTCCTTTAGAAGCTCAGAGGAGATCGTTGCTCCTCCTTTGGGTGGGATTCGTGCTCTTGGGGGTTCTTCGGAGGATTAAGATTCCCCTACTGTTACTGATGCAGTTTTTGTGGACACATATCTTGTGGTTAATACCTCTATTCTTAATTTGATGGAGGGGTTTGTGTAAAGTTATGTGGTTAGGGGCTCTGTTAAGGCTGTTGCTTCTCCTTCGGATGTTTATGTAGCTTCTGAAGCCTCAATACCCACTATAAATTCAATATATTTGGTTTTCCAACCTCCTTTGGATGGGGGAAAATCCCAAATGTTCATCTCCCTCTTCCATTTCTTCAAAAAGAGCATCAATGTGGAATAATACCTTGGTGGGGTATTTTATGGATAATAAATTGTCATTTTCAATGGTTTCTAAAATCACATTCAATCTGTGGGAGAAGGAACTCATTGGGACATTGTTCAATGATGAAGGGTTATACTTCTTCAAGTTTATTCCTTCCTGTGATCTTGTTTATCTTCTTTCGGGTGGCCCTTGATTTTTTTAAGTAGATACATGATCCTAATATCTTGGTACCCAGACATCACCCTCAATAAGGAATCCTTCTCGGTTTTCCCTACCAGGGACAATTTTTAGAACCTTCCTCTTGAATCCTAGATGGAAGAGGGCCTTAGTTATATTGAAAGTGCGGTGGGGAATCCCTCTTTGCTGATAGATCCACTGTCGGTATCAGTAGGATAAATTTCTCATGAATCTGCATTGAAATATCCACTGAATAGGACCTCTTTGAGGAAATTGTGGTTGATCTAGGATTCGAATCATCCATCTCTATCCGAGTGGAGTGCAATTGGATTCCTAAGACATGTAGTCATTGTATGATTTTTGTAAATCATGTTAATCAATGTAGGAAGATACCAAAGGCCGATCCCCAACCTATTTGGACTAAGAATACCACAAGGAATCATTCTTATATGAAGAATGAGCCACTAAAAGTTGTCAATTCATATTTTAAGGATATTCATTTTCTTATAGAGAAGGGATATGGGGGGAAAGGTGCGTTTACTTTTTGAAAGTTTGAGGTTCATCCTTATGGGGTCGCTGACTATTAAATCCCTGGATCCCTTACTTTTCTGGTTGATGTATCTATTATAGTAGTTGGTTCTGAGATAGAAACTAATCCCAATTATAAATCAAGGATCGTGGATTGCTTTCTGATTTTTAATTCTTTTGGTTTCTTGCTGGCATATTCTTAGTGGGAAGATACCATCTTGGTTTTAGTTCCCATTTGTATCTTCTTATCCTGTAAAGGTTTATAGAATTTTGAATAACTCTGTGTTTGTGGATTTTATTGTTCATGAGTCTGATTCTGTCCTTCCCAATACAAACTCCCATGATCTAATTGACTCGGTTACTGGAACTTTCCCCATTATGGCAGCTGCAAAGGAGAAGGAGGTTTCTTCCTCAGATTTGATTATTGGCTCTGGTATGATGCTCTCTCTCCAGACATTAAGGTGGATAGTTTTTCTCATCATGTCCCCTTTATTTGGAGGAATTAATTTATGAACTTGTTTTTAGGGTTTTTAGAGTTTTAGGGTATTTTAGGGTTTTGAATTTTTTAGGTTTTTAAGCATTTTAGTGTTATTTAATATTTTAGGGGGTTTGAGGGTTTTTAGGGTTTTTATTGATTTTTAGTGTTTTTATGTGTATTTAAGGTTTTTATGGTTTTCCAAGGATTTTTTATGTTTTCATGTACTCTTAGAGGCTTTTTAAAAATTTTATGGTTTTTAGGGAATTTAGGGGTTTTCAGGGTTTTTAGGGTCTTTTTGGGTTTTTTGGGATTTTTTTTGAGTTTAGGGTTTTTATGGGGATTTAGATTTTTTAACATTTTTGCGATTTTATAGTTTTCAGGGGGTTTTAGGGATATTAGGGGTCTTTTATGTTTTCATGGGTTTTGGGGGATATTTTAGGTATTTTATGTTTTTTAGTGTTTTTTAAGATTTTTATGGATTTTGATAGTATTTAGGGTTTCTTATGGGGTTTTAGGGTTTTTAGGATTTTTAGGGGTTTTAAGGGGTTTTATGGGTTTCTTAAGGTGTTTTAAGTTTTCATGGATGTTTAGGGGGGTTTTCGTATTTTTTAGGGTTTTTAAGGATTTTGATGGGTTTTCAAGGGTTTCAGGGGTTTTTAGATTCTTTTTGGGTTTTTAGTGTATTTCATATTTTTTAGGTTTTTAATTTTTTTTAGATATTATAAGGTTTTTTGGGGTTTATGTTTTTTTTTGAGTTTTTAGGGTTTTAAAGGTTTTTAGAGTTTTTTTTAACTTTTTATGTGTTTAAAGGGTTTTTAGAGAATTTAGTGATTCCTTAGGGGTTATATGAGTTTCTAGGGGTTTTATGGTTTTGGGGGGTTTTATGGTTTTCAAGGGTTTTTCAAGGTTTTTCAAAATTTCTAGGATTTTAGGGTTTTTTTAGAATTTTTATGGGTCTTTGGGTTTTTTAGGTTTTTGTCGATCTTGAGGTTTTTTCAGGTTTTCATGGGTTTTTAGGGTCTTTGTAGATTTTTAGTAAATTTTTTAGTTTTTAGGGTTTTTTACAGTTTTTAGAGTTTTAAACATTTTTTTGGGTTTTATGGGTTTCTAGAGTTTTTAGTGTTTTTTACATTTTCATATATATTTTAGGGGGTTTTTAGGATATTTATCGTTTTAGGGTTTTTATGGTTTTTTAGATTTTGAGGGTTTTAGGATTTTTGAGTGGGTTTTAGAGTTTTTAGGGGGTTTCAGGGTTTTTGGGTCATTTTGAAGTTTTAGGGTATTTAGAGATTTTAGTGGTTTTTATGGATTTTTAGGGTTTTTAATGTTTTTTTACATTTTCATGGATTTTTACGGAATTTTATGATTTTTATGGTTTTTGGGTTTTTAGTGTATTTATGTTTTTGAGGGGTTTTTGAGTTTTTTGGGATTGGGGGGGGGGGGGGTTCATGGGGTTTTAAAGCCTTTTGGGTTTTTATTTTCTTTAGTTTTTAGTGGTTTAAAGGTTTCTTAGATTTTTTAACGTTTTTAGGGGGTTTTAGGATTTTTAGAGTATTTAGTGGGGTTTTATGATTTTTATGGGTTTTCCGAGTTTTATGGTTTGTTGGGGTTCTTTAGGGGTTTTAATGTTTTTTTAAATTTTCATGGATTTTTAGGTGTTTTTTAGGGTTTTTATGGTTTTTAGGGTATTTTTTGGATTTTTATGATTTTTAGGTTCTTTCAGGTGTTTCAGGGGGTTCTAGGGTTTTTTGGATCTTTTTGGGCTTTTAGGAGTTTTTTGAGTTTTTAGGGTTTTAAAGGGTTTTTAGAGTTTTTAACGTTTTTAGGGGTTTAAATGGTTTTTAGTTATTTTTAAGTGTTTTATGGGGTTTTAGGTGTTTTTATGGTTTTTAGGGGTTTTCAGGTTTTTAGGGTTTTTATGGGTTTTAAGGGGTTTTCAAGGTTTTTAAGGTTTTTTAGATGTTCATGGATTTGTAGGGGTTTTATAGGATTTCTATGTTTTATA
This sequence comes from Viscum album, assembly GCA_963277665.1. Taxonomy (NCBI): domain Eukaryota; kingdom Viridiplantae; phylum Streptophyta; class Magnoliopsida; order Santalales; family Viscaceae; genus Viscum; species Viscum album. The sequence continues at coordinate 1,882,426,041 of OY728141.1, read as the reverse complement.
GGATTTTTAGATTTTTTATGGATTTTGAGGCTTTTTATGATTTTTAAAGATTTTAGGTCTTTTATGGTTTCAAGGGTCTTTTGGTTTTTTAGATTTTTTTAAAATTTTTAGGGTTATTAAGGTTTTTAGAGTTTTTTACATTTTTAGTGGTTTTAAGGGATTTTAGAGTTCTTAGTGGTTTTAGGGTCTTTATGGGTTTTTTGGTTTTTAAATTTTTAGGGTTTTTTATTTTTTTAAGGGGGTTTTAGGTTTTTTATGGGTTTTTAAGTTTTCATGGATTTTTAGGGATATTTTACGATTTTTATGGTATTTAGGTTTTTTAAGGTTTTTATGGATATTCATGGTTTTTAGGGTTTTTGAGGGGATTTTAGGATTTTTTATAGTCTTTTGGATTTTTAGGGTATTTTTAGTTTTTAGGGTTTTTATGGGTTTTTATAGATTTTTAGTGTTTTTAGGGGTTTTAGTGGGTTTCTAGGGTTTTTATGCGTTTTTAGGATTTTTAATGTTTTTAGGGGTTTTAGGGTTTTCAGGGGATTTTGAGAGGGTTTATGGGTTTTAAGGGGGTTTTAGGGGTTTTCAAGGTTTTTGTGACTTTTGAGTTTTTTAGATTTTTTTATTTTTTAGGGGTTTAATGGTTTTTAGATAATTTTCATTTTTATGGGTTTTAATGGTTTTTAGAGTTTCTAGTGGCTTTTATGGTTTTTATGGGGTTTTAGGGTTTTTATGGTTTTCCAGGGTTTTTGGGTTTTTGGGTTTTTAGGGTCTTTTTGGTTTTTAGGGTTTTTTTACTTTTTTGGGGTTTCAACATTTTAAGATTTTTTTACGTTTTCATGGATTTTTAGGTGTTTATATGAATTTTCTATTTTTTTTTGATTTTTTGGGATTTTGAGGTTTTTATAGGATTTAGGGGTGTTTGGGGGTTTTCAGGGTTTTTATAGTCAATTTGGGATGTTTGGGTTTTTTTGAATGTTTTAGGGTTTATAAGATTTTTAGAGTTTTTTAATATTTTTAAGGATTTCAAGAGTTTTTGGATATTTTAGTGGGTTTTAGTGTTTTTATGGTGTTTTTGGGTTTTTAGGGTATTTAGAGATTTTTATGATTTTTAGGGTTTTTAGGGTTTTTGGGGGTTTTTTATGTTTTCATGGAATTTTATGGGCTTTTTAGGATTTCTAGGGTTTTTAGGGGTTTTAGGGTTTTTAGGTATTTGAGGGGTTTTAGGGTATTTTATGGGATTTTGGGGGGTTTTAGTGATTTTTAGGGACTTAAGGGTCCTTTGGGGGTTTTTTAGTAATTTTTCTGGGTTTTTTTTTAAATTTTAAAGTTTTTTAGAGTTTTTAACATTTTTAGGGGTTTTAAGGGTTTTTAATGTTTTTAGTGGTTTTTAGAGTTTTTATGGATTTTTAGGGATTTTATGGTTTTCAAAAGTTTTTCAGGGTTTTTATGGTTTTTTACATTTTAATGGATTTTATGGGTTTTTTGGACTTTTCTGGTTTTTAGAGTTCGTAGTGTTTTTAGAGATTTTTAGGGTTTCTTTGTTTTTCCACTATTTTGGGGTTCTTAGGGTATTCAGATTTTTTAGATTCTTTTTGGGTTTAATGTTTTTTTTAGTTTTTAGGGGTTTTAAGGTTTTTTAGAGTTTTCTAATGTTTTTAACAGTTTTTTAGGCGTTTTAATGGTTTTTAGAGTTTTTAGTTTTTTTAGGTTTTTAGGTTTTTTATGGGTTTTAGGGGTTTTTAAGGGTATTTATGGTTTTTAAGGTTTTCATGTATTTTGAGATTTTTTTTGGTTTTAGGGTTTTTTAGGGTTTTAGGGTTTTTAACGATTTTAGGTGTTTGAAGGGTTTTTAGAGTATTTAGTGATTTTAGAGTATTTAGTGGTTTTTTGGGTTTTTATGGGTTTTTAGGGTTTTTAATGTTTTAGGTGTTTTTATGGTCTTTAGGGGTTTTTAGGGTTTTTAGGATTCTTTAAATTTTCATGTATTTTAGGGCTTTGTAAGGAAATTTTTGGGTTTTTAGGGTTTTGAGGAATTTTGAGGGTTTTTAGAGTTCTTTCGGGGTTTTTAAAATTTTTCAAGGTTTTTAGGGTTTTTTTTTTGAGATTTTGTGTTTTTTTTGAGATTTAGGGTTTTAGTGTTTATTTTGTTTTTAGGGGTTTAAAGGGTTTTTAGATTTTTTAGTGGTTTTCTAGGATTTTTATGGTTTTGTGGTTTATAAGGTTTTGAAGGGTTTGTATGGGTTTCAAGTGGTTTTCAGGGTTTTAAATGTTTTTTACGTTTCCATGGATTTTTAGATGTTTTTAGGATATTTTATGGTTTTAGGGTTTTTTGGGTTTTTTGGATTTTTAGTGTTTTTCAGGGTTTTTAAGGTCTTTTAGATTTTAGGGTTTTTTTAGTTTTTTAGGGTTTTTATGTTTTCTTGGAGTTTTTTTACAATTTAGGGGTTTTAATATTTTTAGTGGTTTTTAGGGTTTTTAGGTGTTTTTAGGGTTTTTAAGGGGTTTTATGGTTTTCAATGGGTTTTTAAGGTTTTATTGTTTCTTATGGTTTCATTAATTTTAAGTGGTTTTTGAGTATTTTTATGGGTTTTATGGTTTTTGGTGTTTTTAGGGATTTGATACTTTTGGGGTTTTTCAGGGTTTTAGGATTTTTATTGATTTTCATGGGTTTTAGGGTCTTTTTTGGTTTTGAGGGATTTTTTGAGTTTTATGGGTTTTAATGTTTTTTGGAGTTTTTTTAATGCTTTCAGGAGTTTAAAGAGTTTTTAGAGTATTTAATTGTTTTATAGGGTTTTTTATGCGGTTTTAGTTTTTTTAAGGTTGTAGGGGGGTTTTAATGGGTTTTAGGGGTTTTTTAGGGTTTTTTCCATTTTCAAGAATTTTTAGGTGTTTTAATGATTTTTTTAGTTTTTATGGTTTTTATATTTTTTTTAAAATTTTTGGGGATTTTTATTTTTTTAGGGGTTCTTTAGGGTTCTTTTGGTTTTTTACATTTTCATATATTCCTAGGGGTTTTTTAGGAATTTTATGTTTTTTATGGTTTTTTTGGGGTTTTTTCGTTTTTTGGGGTTTTAAGGTCTTTTTTGGGGTTTTATGGGTTTTTTTTTGATTTTTTAGAGGTTTTTAGGTTTTTTAGAGTTTTTTTAATATTTTTAAAGGTTTTATGGGTTTTTTGAGTTTTTAGTGGGTTTTTAGTGATTTTATGGTTTTTTAGGGTTTTAAATGTTTTTATGGTTTTTTTATGGATTTTAGGTAGTTTTTAGGGTTTTTATGTTTTCATGGATATTTTTGAGGTTTTTTAGGATTTTTATGGTTTTTATGGTTCTTTATGGTTTTTATGAATTTTGATGGTTTTTAGGGGTTTTCAGGGTTTTTAGGAGTTTTTTCAGGCATTTAGGTTCGTTTTAGGGTTTGGGTTTTTTTTTTGAGTTTTTAGTGTTTTTAGGTTTTTAGAGTTCTTTAAAAATGTTTTTAGGAGTTCTAAGGTTTTTTAACGTTTTTAGTGGTCTTATAGAATCTTTATGGGTTTGAGGGTTTTATAAGGTTTTTAGGGTTATTTATGGTTTTCATGTGTTTTTCAGAGTATTTATGGTTTTTTACGTTTTCCAGTATTTTTAGGGTTTTCTGGGATTTTATGGTTTTTATGGGTTTTTAGTGTTTTTAGGGATTTTTAGTGTTTTTGGGATTTGGGGGGGGGGTTGGGTTTTAGAGATTTTTAGTTTTTAGGGGTTTTGGGGGGTTTATGGTTTTTTAGAGTTTTTAAAAGTTTTTTGGGGTTTTAAGGATTTTTAGAGTTTTTAGTGGTTTTTAGGGTTTTATGGGTTTTTATGGTTTTAAGGGGTTTTTATGGATTCCATGACATTTTTAGGGTTTTTAGGGTTTTTTACATTTTTATGGATTTTAGGTTTTTATTATTTTTACAGTTTTTAAGGTTTCTAGGTTTTTTAGGGATTGTAAGGGTTTTTGGGGTCTCTTTTGGATTTTTGGGCAAGGAAGATGCGAGGGTCAGGCTATTCCCAACCCCTTCAGAATTTATTAGAGAAAAAAAGATGTAGCAGACAAGGGAGGGGAGGGGTCAAACGACCCACACCCAAAAACCCCTTACAAACACATGCCCAAGAAATATAAAAAACACACAAGAAGAAAAAAAACCCGAAGCATCCCCGACATCATCTCCCAGCTAAGCATCAACCAGCAGTAATGCAAGCTCAGCACCTTCAGTATCTCTCATCCCAGTAACAACCAGCATCCAGAACCACCAGCATCCAACATCACATAACCACCAGCATCCAACATCACAGAAGCACCCGCATCAAAATCACAAGCCTCACCTTCATTAGCATTCAGCAGCCCACCACCAAGCAGCGACCAACATCCAATCTCACAAAAACCAGAATCCAGCACCTTCACACCAAAATGAGCCACCACCAACAACACATAACCACCAGTAACCAGAGCTCATATCCATACGAGAACCATCCTCCTTTTTCACAAAAACTAGTAGCCAACACCTCCCTACAAAGAAGGTACACCGCAAGAACCATAGAACCAACTTCACTAAAATCCAACCCGCAAGCTTCATCGCATCTAGATGAACAACAACCAGTCCATAGCATCGTTTCCAGCATTAAGTGTCTTCTTTCCAATAAGATCAACCATCAATAGCATGCACCCAAAATCTTCCACAGCCTCAAGCACCTCCTCACCAAGAAGAGCCACTGTCACCAACTTAGGACCATCAACACCAAACTCGTATCCAATAGCGTCATCATGTCCTAGCCCTACAGCAAGTAGGAGCCAATGCCACCATTCATGGAAATCAATCTCTCCAACCGTACCACACAAACCATGAAAGGCAAGCAGCCTATCGTGTGCATTAGAGCACATGGAAATCCCCAGTAGCATTGAAAGCAACAAAAAAACCAGAACAATCTTGACCTGAGGTTTAGACAGCCCTCCAGCCAAATCGCATTCCCAGCCAACAAGCCACTGCACAAGCAGTACAAACCGTAGCAGCATAACAAGCAAACACCCACCAAGCCGAATCAACTGGGAAAGACAAACTACCAGCGCACCAAAAAAAATTAGGATCCAGACCACAGGAGATGCAACGTACCAGAATCAAAGAGTCAGTAGGGGCAAAACCAAGTGGTGAAGCAGCAAACCAGAAAAAATCCATCAGAGACCCAGATCTAGAAACAACGTTGACTTAATTAGATCCTTCTTACAAACCTCTTAGAATCCATAAATGCCGCTGCCAAGGTGAAACAAATAAGACACCTGGGAAGGAACCAGATCTACCAGAGACGAGCCAAAAAGTTACAGCAAGCCACCGCCACCATTGCCCGAAGCAGCCCACCAGATCCTATCGCCGTCAGGCAGTTGCCACATCTTCTGCCAGAGACAAGCCAACAAGTTTTTTAGGGTTTTTAATATTTTTAGATCTTTTTAAAATTTTTACTGGTTTTAAGGGGGTTTAAAAATTTTAGTGGGGTTTTATGGTTTTTAGGGGTTTTAGGGTTTTTATGTTTTCAGGGGGTTTTGAGTTTTGTAGGGTTTTGTATGTTTACATAGATTTTTAGGGGTATTTTAGGAATTTTATGGTTCTTAGGGTTTTTGACAAATTTTTGGCTTTTTAGGGATTCTTAGGGTTTCTAGGGTCTTTTTGGGTTTTTAGGGGTTTGTTTTGAGTTTTTATGGATTTTATGTTTTTTAGAATTTTTCAGCGTTTATAGGGTATTAAGGGACTTTAGAGTTTTTAGTGGGGTTTTAGGGTATTTAGGGGTTTTAAATGTTTTTAGGGTTTCTCTGTTTTTTGTTGTTTTTCAGGGTTATAGTGATTTTCAAGGTTTTTTGGGTTTTTTGTTTTTTTAGGTCTTTTTTTTGGTTTTTTTGGGGTTTTAAGTTTTTAACGTTTTTTGGGGTTTTAGGTGTTTTTTGAGTTTTTAGTGTGTTTTATATGTTATAGTATTTTTTAAGGGGTTTAGGGGTTTTGTGGTTTAAAAGGGTTTTTAAGGTTTTTTACGTTTTCATTTGGGGGGGTTGAGGATTTTCATGTTTTTTAGGGTTTTATGTTTTTAGGTCTTTGAGGTGTTTTATGTGTTTTTAGGGGTTTTAGGGGTATTTTTGGGTTTTATGGTATTTTTGGGTTATTAGGGGTTTTTTGGGTTTTTATGGATTTTTAGAGTGATTTTACGTTTTTATAGGTTTAAGGGATTTTTAGATAATTTAAAGGTTTTTGGGGGTTTTTAGGGTTTTAGTAGTTTTTAACTTTTTCTGGGTGGTTTTCAACGTTTTTAAGGTTTTTTACATTTTCAATAGATTTTATGGGTATTTGTTGGATTTTTATGTTTTTTAGGTATTTAGGGTTTTTAGGATTTTGTGGGGATTTAGGGTTTTCATGGGATTTAGGGGATTTTTTGGTTTTTATAGTTTATTTAGTTTTTAGGTTTTTTTATAGTTTTTTAGAGTTTTTAACGTTTTAGGGGTTTTAAGGGTTTTTAGTGTTTTTTAGGGTTTCTTTGGATTTATTGGGTTTTTTTGGTTTGTAGAGGTTTTTATGGTTTTTAGGGGATTTTTCAGGGTTTTAAGGGGGTTTTATGTTTTCATGGATTTTTTGTGGGTTTTTTTGAGATTTTTAGTGTTTTATGATTTTTAATGATTTTTTGGGATTTTTAGGATTTTTAAGGGGTTTTCAGGGTTTTTAAGATTTTTATGGGTTTCAAGGGTTTTAGGGTCATTTTGGGGTTTTAGGGTTTTTTTTAGAATTTTTGGGGTTTAAAGGTTTTTAGAGTTTTTTAACAATCCTAGGGGTTTTAAGGATTTTTAGAGTTTTAGTGATTTTTAGTGTTTTATGGGGTTTTTTTTGGGTTTTTAAGGTTTTAGGGGTTTTTTCGTTCTTAGGGGTTTTCCAGGTTTTTTGGGTTTTCTAAATTTTCATGGATTTTTAGGGGGTGGGGGTTTGGGATTTTATGGTTTTTAGGAATTTTGAGGGTTTTGGGGGTTTTAGGAGTTTTTATAGATTTTTAGGGTTTTTAGGGTTTCTCAGGCATTTTTAGGGCAAAGAAGGCTCGGGTCCAGGCTATTCCTGGCATGCCCCAAAATTTATTAAACAAAAAGACACAAACACTGCAGACAAGGGAGGGGAGGGGTCGAACGACCCACACCCAAAAACCCTTACAACCCACGCCAAAGAAATAAAAACAAAGAAAGAAAAAGACACAAAAACAGACAAAACCGCAGCATCATCACGTCACATCCAGCCAGTACCAGCATCCAACAGCACTACATCCAATGTTAACCAGCATCCAGCAGCTCACAGCTAACCAACAACCAGCATTCAGACTAAAGCAGCAAACAACATCCAGCAGCAGCAACCAGCCAACCAACATCCATAACAAACCAGCAACTAGCATCCTTATTTTCAGACAACCAGCACCTCTTTCGACCACCAAACGTCTCCCAGAATCCCACTTCCACTCTAGCAGCAAAGCAACAACCTCATCCACAGCAACAACAAATACCAAACAGCCAAACATCATCCAGCATTTACCATACACCATCCACTCAAAACCAACAAAATACCCACATCCGGCACCCAATCCTTCTCACCAAGAAGGTCCCTTTCCAACAGCATAGAACAAACAACATCAACAGAACATGAATCATCACCACCCAACAGAACCGGCAGCCAGCATCCACAACAAAGCCAAAAAACCAGCCAAAAAGTAGCACCAATCCTTCTCCCCAACAACAGCTTTGGGGAGGCCACAAATGAAAAATCCAACTAAAGTCTAGCCGAAGCAGCAACGCAAAACCAGTCCAGCCACCAAACAAGAACACGCAAGCCAGCAAAATTAGTCGGACACAGGACATACCGACTATACCTTCGTCAGCAGCAAGATCAATGAGAAAAAATCCTGCACCTCTTCGGATCCGGACAGACAGCGTCGAACCAAGCGCAACGCCAATGCTCGCGTGAAGTAGATGCAAAGCCCGATGAACCCGTTTGTCACCAGGACGTGGCCATACCTCCCCCCGACACCAGAAATTCTCGTCGCACCAAAAAACCAGCAAGCCGAACCCTCCTATTCGGCAAAGCAACCATCTCATCAGCGTTGACTTTACCATCGACAGCTTCAGAATCATCCAACACACAAGAAAATCATCTCTGCTACCACCAGAGAGAGCAGAATCTAGATCTAGCAACGCCGATCCAGATCGAAACGAAAAACCGCCACAACCTGAAACAGCCCTCAAGATCTCAGCGCCGTCATCCATCCGCCGCAAAAACCTCCATCGCAGCAGGAGATAACACTTCCCGAACATCAATCCATCTGCATCGCAAAGCCTGAGGAGATCAACGAAGCCGCTGAAGGGGGTTCCAAGATGGAACAATAGAGATCGTCGCGTCGGGAGAGACCTGGGAGAGAGCGGCGACATCCTCTGTCAATGGTTCTTTTCACTCAGGCATTTTTAGGGGTTTTCATGGGTTTTTAGGTCTTTTTGGGTTTTTAGGGTTTCTTTGAGTTTTTAATGTTTTTAGAGTTTTTTAACATTTTTAGGGGTTTTAATGGTTTTTATAGTATTTAGTGGGTTTTAGGGGTTTTATGTGTTTGTCAGATTTTATAAGGTTTTTACAGATTTATATGGTTTTTAGGGGTTTTATCATGGTTTTTAGGGGTTTTTTAAGTTTTTAGGGATTTTTTTTGGGGGGGGGGGGGTTAGGATTTTTATTTTATTAGGATTTTTATGGGTTTTCACAGTTTTTAGATTATTTTTGGGGTTTTTAATGTTTTTCCGAGTTTTCTATCATTTTTAGGCTTTATGGGGTTTTCATGTTTTTATTGTTTTTATTGTTTTTATGGATTTTAGATGTTTTAAGTTTTTTAGATGTTTTTTGGTTTTTAGGGGATTTTCAAGGTTTTTATGGGTTTTTACATTTTCAGAGATTTTAGTTGTTTTTTATGATTTGTATGCTTTCTATGATTTTTAGGGTTTTTAGGGATTTTGAGGGGTTTAGGGTTTTTAAGTTGTTTTCAAGGATTTTTAGGGTTTTTAGGATTTTAGGGTCTTATGGGTTTTTAGGGGTTTTTAGTGTGTCTAAAGTTTTATGGGTTTTATGGTTTTAAAGGGTTTTAGGGGTTTTTATGGTTTTCATGGGTTGTTTAGGGTTTAGGGCTTTTATGTTTTCATGGATTTTTAGGGATCTTTTAGGATTTTATGGGTTTTAGGGTTTTTAGGGTTTTTAGGGATTTTGATGGTTTTAAGGGGTTTTCAGGTGGTTTTAGGGGTTTTAAGGGTTTTTAGAGTTTTCAGTGATTTTTCTAGATTTTTATGGGTTTTTAGGGTATTTTAGTGTTTTTAAGGTTTTTGTGATGTTCAAGGGTTTTCATAGTTTTTATGACTTTTTACATTTTCATGGATTTTGGGGGGTTTTTATAATTTTTATGGTTTTAATGGTGTTTTAGGGATTTTAGGGATTTTGAGGGGTTTTAGGGGTTTTAAGGAGCTATTATGGTTTTAGGGGTTTTTGGGTCTTTTGGGGTTTTGGGTTTTTATTTTGAGTTTTCTATGGTTTTAGATTTTTTTTTTCACATTTCTAGGGGTTTAAAGGTTTTATAGAGTTTTAGTGGGTGTTTAGGGATTTATGATGATATAGGGGTTTTTAATGTTTTTATGAGTTTTATGGTTTTCAGGGGTTTTTTTGGTTTTCATGGTTTTTTGGGTTTTTATATTTTTTCTAAGTTTTCATGGATTTTTTGGGATATTTTAGAATTTTTATAGTTTTTAGGATTTTAGGGGTTTTGAGGGTATTCAGGGTTTTCTACGGGGGGGGGGGGGGGGGTTATGATTTTTATGATTTTTAGTGGTTTTCTGGGTTTTTTTGGGTTTTTAGGTTTTTTTTATTTTTAGGGTTTTAAGGTTTATTAGAGTTTTTTAAAAAATTTAGGGGTTTATAGGGTTTTATGTTTTTTTTTATTTTAGGGGTTTTATGATTTGTTAGTGGTTTGTAACAATTTTAGGGGTTTAAAGTGTTTTTAGTGGGATTTTTGGGTTTTTATCATTTTTTAGCGTTTTAAGGTTTTTAGTGGTTTTTAGTGTTTTTTACATTTTCATGGATTTTTAGGGGGGTCATAGGATTTTTATGGTTTTTAGGATTTTCTTGGGTTTTTTGGGATTTTGAGGGTTTTTTAGGGGTTTTCATTGGTTTGTAGGATTTTTAGGATTTTCCAGGGTTCTAAGGGCCTTTTGGATTTTTAGTGTTTTTAGAGTCTTTTGGGTTTTTAGAGTTTTTTGTATTTTTTCAGAGTTTATTGGTTTTTTAGATTTTTTAATGTTTTTAGACTTTTTCACAAACCAAGACAGGATTCCATCCAACCTAACTCATGGCATAGCCCAAAGGGTTTTCTTGATCCCCATGGGCTGGAAACCAGTCCCTATGTATCAATAATATTCTTTTCAAACAATTTCAACCTTTTTTATAAGCATAAACAATCAATAAAAGTAAAAACACAACAATTGATAAGCATAAACAACAAAGTATAATAATTTTCAGAATCCAAATTTTAACACTTTAAACATAATCCAAAGAGGTACAAAAAAATAGAACAAGAAAACTATCCCAAAAACCTCCATGTGACAAGAGATTCATCACCCTTAATCAGCCACCACTAAAACCTATAAGAAGTTGAAATCTAGAAACTAGATCCACCATCACCATGATACATCTTTCCTTTACCTGGTTCAAACATAACAATGCCTATATACACCCAAAGATGTATGTAGGGTGTGATCCAAAGCCCAGTAGGATGCCACCCAAAAGATAATATTCCATGCTATAACATTAAAAGATAAATTAACATGCATATTTTCATAAGAACATTTGAAACATTTAAAAACACATTTTAAAGAAAAAGTGATCAAGAAAAACCGTTCCAAGAATATCCTTTTTCAAAAATAATCTTTCTTTAAATAAATGTGTACAGTAGTTCTATCATATTCCAATGGCTAAAAAAACATTTCATAAGAATCATTTCACAAGAGATAACCATGGGAAAATCTTTATTGGTAACTAGAACTAGCGGGACCCTAGAGACCTCATACCTCAGTGATCAAAATCCTCCACTAAACTACCAACAATATCCTCATGCATGAGCCACTAGAGGGGAATGTATCCCAAGGTCTAGTGGTATCCAAAACAGTTTTCCTGTGCACGAGCCACTAGAGGGGAACGTATCCCAAGGTCTAGTGGTCTTTGATCATATCAAATGTTTATTTAGTGCTGCAATCGTCAATCCTGCTAGATGAATCCAGACCTTAGCCACTCCCGAATCAACTAGTGTACTAGTTCTAGTTAACCCACCTCAATACCCAGGATTCACTTTGTGCTTAAGTTTGATATCACATATCACAAAGATCAAAGTTTTTTCTGAGTTTTTATGGGTTTTAAGGTTTTTAAAGTTTTTTAACATTTTTCTGGGTTTTAAGGGTTTTTAGAGATTTTTTGATTTTTTAGGGTTTTATGGGGTTTTAGTACTTTTAAGGTTACCAGGGGTTTTTATGGGGTTTAAGGGGTTTTCTAGGGGTTTAGGATTTTTATTTTTTCATGGATTTTATGGGTTTTTTTTGGATTTTTATGGTATTTATCGGTTTTTAATGTTTTTAGGGATTTCAAGGGTTTTTAGGGGTTTTAGGATTTTTAGCGTATTTAGGGGTTTTAGGGTCTTTTAGGGGTTTTAGGGTTTTTTTGAGTTTTTTGGGATTTTAAGGTTTTTTAGAATTTTTTTACATTGTTAGGGTTTTAAGGGTTTTTATAGTTTTTATTGCGTTTTTAGGGGTTTTAGGGATTTTTATGGGTTTTAGGATTTTTTTGGATTTTAGGGATATTTTAGGGTTTTTAGGATTTTTTACGTTTTCATAGTTTTTTAGTTTTTTTACTCTTTTTATAGGTTTTTTGGGTTTTTCGGGGTTTTTTTTTGGGTTTTTGGGTGTTTTTTTGAGTTTTTAAGTGGTTTTAAGGTTTTTAGGGGTTTTATGGTTTTCAGGGGGTTTTCAAGGTTTTTTGGTTTTTTATTCTTTAAAAAAAATAATATGTAGGTTTATTATTATTTTTAGAACTTTTAAACATTTTTACAGTTTTAAAGGATTTTTATAGTTTTTAGCGGGGTTTTAGGGTGTTTTATGGTTTTAAGTGTTTTTTTGGTTTTAGGGGTTTTTATCAATTTTATGGTTTTGTATGTTTTTATGGGTTTTTAGGGTTTTGATTGTACTTTTATGGTTTTTAGTTTTTTAGGAATTTTAGGTATTTTAGGGGTATTTAGGGTTTTTAAGTGTCTTACGGTCTTTTTTGGCTTGTGGGGTTTTTTTGAGTTCTTTTAGGGGTTTTAATTTTTGTAGATTTTGTTAGCATTTTTTGGGGTTTTGGGGTTTTTAACATTATTAGTGGGTTTTTAGGATTTTTGTGGGGTTTTATGATTTTTAGGGGATTTTATGGTTTTTAGGGGTTTGCAATGTTTTTAATGTTTTGATGGATTTTTTGTGGTTGTTTCGTATTTTTGTGATTTTTACTGTTTTTAGGGTTTTAAAGTATTTTAGGGGTTTTCAACGATTTTTAGGGTCTTTCAGGGGTTTTAGGGTCTTTTGGGAGGTTTACGTTTATTTTGGACTTTTCTAAGGTGTTAAAGTTTATTTAGAAATTTTTAACGTATTTTGGAGTTTTTAAGGTTTTTAAGGGCTCTTTAGGGTTTTTAGTATTTTTTACGTTTTCCTGGATTTTTAAATGGTTTTGAGGAATTTTATGGTTTTTAGGGTTATTTTGAATTTTGAACTGTTTTAGAGGTTTTCAGGGGGTTTTGGGGTTTTTTAGGGTTTATTGGGCTTTTATGGTGTTTCATGGTTTTAGGGGTTTTTTACTTTTTAGGATTTTTAAGGGTTTTTTAGTGTTTTTGAATATTTTTAGGGGTTTTAAATGTTTTTTGAGTTTTTTTGTGGTTTTAAATGGGTTTTAAGGAATTTTATGGTCTTTTAAATATAAATTGATTTTATGGGTTTTTTGGATTTTTATGGTTTTTAGGATTTTAGGGGTTTTTGGGATTTTTTGGGTTTTAGGATTTTTCATGGATTTTTAGGGTCTTTTTGGTGTTTTATGGTTTTTTTAGTTTTTTAGGGATTTTATGGTTTTCTGAGTTTTTTTCGTGTTTTTAGTGGTTTTAATGGTTTTTAGAGTTTTTAGTTGTTTTTAAGGTTTGTTTTGGGTTTTAGGGGTTTTTATGGTTTTAGGGGGTTTTATGATTTTCAGGGGATTTGGGGTTTTTATGTTTTCATGGATTTTTTGAGGTTTTTTATTTTTTTTTCTGGTTTTAGGGGTTTCTATGGTTTTTGGGATTTTGACGGGTTTTAGGGGTTTTCAGGGTTTTTAGAGTTTTTAGGGATTTTCTAGGTTTGAGGGGATTTTTTAGATTTTTTAGGTATTTATGTGTTTTCAGATTTTTTAATGTTTTGAGGGGTTTTAAGGTTTTTTAGAGTTGTAGTGGGTTTTAGGGGTTTTATGTGTTTTATGGTGTTTTTAGGTTTTAAGGTTTTTTTGGTTTTTAGGGGTTTTTAGGTATTTTTAAATTTTATTGGATTTTTAGAGATTTTTAGGACTTCTATTGTTTTTAGGGGGTTTTCGGTTATTTAGGAATTTTTAGTTTTTTAGAGGTTTTAAGGGTCTTTTGGGTTTTTTTTGGTTTTTTTTTCCGAGTTTTTTTTGGTTTTTAATGTTATTTAGTGTTTTTTAACATTTTTAGTGGTTTTAGAGTTTTTGGTGTTTTTAGGGTTTTTATGGGTTTTTAGGATTTTTTATGGTTTTAGGGGGTTTTCTAGTTTTCAGGGAGTTTTCAGAGTTTTTAGGGACTTTTACATTTTCATGGATTTTTAAGGATTTTAAAATATTTTTATGATTTTTATGGTTTTGTAGGGTTATAAGGATTTTGAGGGTTTTGGGGGGTTTTTCAAGGTTTTTAGGTGTTGTTGTGTATTCAGGGTTTTTTGGTTATTTTATTTTTTAGGGGTTTTATGGGTATTTAGTTTTTTTAATGTTTTTAGGGGTTTAAAGGGGTTTTTATATTTTTCAGTGGAGTTAGGGTTTTAAAGGTTTTTAGGGGATTTTCAGTGCTTTTAGGGTTTTTTTTTGTTTTCAGGGATTTTTAGGGTGTTTTTAGGATTTTTCTAATTTTTAGGGGGTTTTAGGGTTTTTATTGATTTTGTGGGGTTTTAGTTGTTTTAAGAGGTTTTTAGGGTATTGAGTGTGTTTTAGGGTTTTTAGGCTCTTTTGGTTATTAGGGACTTTTTTTTTTGTTTTTAGGAATTTTCTTATTTTTTAAGATTTTTTGAACATTTTTTGGGGTTTTAAGGGTTTTTAGTGTTTTTAGTAGTGTTTATGGTTTTCAATGTTTTTATGGATTTTTACATTTTCATGAATCTTTTGGGGTTTTTTATGATTTTTATGATTTTCAGAGCTTTTAGGGTTTTGAGGTATTTTTTGGTGTTTTTGATATTTTCATGGGTTTTTAGGGGATTTTAGGGGTTTTAGGTGTTTTTTGAGTTTTTAGGGTTTTTAATATTTTTTAGAGTTTTTAACATTTTTAGGGGTTTTTGAGTTTTTAGTGGTTTTTAGTGTTTTTATGGTGTTTTGGGTTTTTTTTTTGGGTTTTTTATGGTTTTCATGGTTTTTGACAGGTTTTTAGGTTTTTTATGTTTTCATGGATTCCTAGGGGTCTTTTTTTTTATTTTTATGGTTTTGGGGGGTTTTTAGGGTTTGGGGAATTTTGAGGGTTTTTAGGGGTTTTAGTTATTTTCTTAGGTTTACGGTCTTGTTGGGTTTTTAGGATTTTTTATTTTATAAGGTATTTTAGAGTTTTTTACTTTTTAGGGGTTTTAAGTGTTTAAGGGTTTTAGAGTTTTTAGCGTGTTTTAGGGTTTTTATGGGGTTTTAGGGTTTTTAAGGTTTTTAGTTGTTTTTGTGGTTTTCTGGGGGTTTTCAGTGATTTTAAGGGTTTTTATAATTTAATGGATTTTTAGGGATTTTTTAGGATTTTTATGGTATTAGGGTATTTAATTATTTTTTGGGTTTTTAGGGTTTTTAGGGATTTCAGGGGTTTTGGGGACTTTTATATTTTTAGGGACATTTCGGTTTTAAGGATTTTTATATTTTTGTAGGGGTTTTAAGGGTTTTTATAGTTTTTAATGTTTTAAGGGGTTTAAGGGTTTCTAGAGTTTTTTTGTGTGGTTTCGTTGGGTTTTTAGGTTCTTTAAGGATTTTATGGTTTTCAGTGGTTTTTAGGGTTTTTAGGGTTTTTAGGGTTTTTTTACGTTTTCATGGATTTTTAGGGGTTTTTAGGATTTTTATAGATTTTAGCATTTTTAGGGTTTTTATGGGGTTTCAGGGATTTTAGAGTTTTTTCTATTTTTTTACATTTTTAGGGGTTTTAAGGGTTTTTAGTGTTTTTAGTGGGTTTTAAGGTTTTAATGGGCTTTTTAATTTTGAGGGGGTTTTTATGGTTTTCAGGGGGTTTTCTAGGCATTTAGGGGTTTTTATGTTTTCATTGATTTTTAGGGGTTTTTAGGATTTTTATGTTTTTAGGGGTTTTAATGTGTTTTAGGGATTTTGAGGGGTTTTATGGTTTTATCATTGGTTTTTAGGGCTTTGAGGGTTTTTAGTGTCTTTTTGGGGTTTTAGGGTTTTTAATGTTTTTTTATAGTTTTTTAACGTTATTTGGGGTTTAAGGGTTTCTAGAGTTTTTAGTTTTTTTGTGTTTTTATGGGGTTTTTTGGGTTTTTAAACCTTTATAGGTTTTTATAGTTTTCAGTGGTTTTCTGGGATTTTAGGGATTTTTTATGTTTTGATGGATTTTTTGAGGTTTTTTAATATTTTTATGGTTTTTAGGGTTTTTTACCCTAGAAAATTCGAGACCTTTAGACCTAGAAATTCGTAGACCTGAATCCCTAGAAAACACTGGACCTCAAACCCCTAAAATCCATAGTCTGAGAGAACCCTAAACCCTCATCTTTAGAAAATCTTAAACCCTCATCCCAAGAAAACCCTAAACCCTCAGACCCAGAACTCCTTAAAACCTCATCCCTAAAAAACCCTAAACATTAATCCCCAAAACCCAAAACCCTTACCCCTAGAAAACCCTAAACCGACATGCCCTAAAAAACCTAAACCCTTTTCCTTATAAAACCCAAAACCATTAGCCAAATAAAACCCTAAACCCTCAGACTTAGAAAATCCTAAACCCTCATCCCTATAAAACCCTAACCCTTGGCCCCAGATAAACCTAATCCCTTAGCCCCATAATTCCCTCAATCATCATCCCCAAAAAACCTTAAACACTCATCCCTAGATAACCCTAAACCCTCATCCAAATAAAACCCTAAACCCTCATCCATAGAAAACCATAGACCCTTTTCCCCAGAAAACCCTAAAACCCCAGCCGTAGAAAACCATGAACCCTCATCCCCTAAAAACACTTAACCCCACCCCTAGAAAAATCTAAACCACTATCACCAGAAATCCCTAAACCCTCATCCCTTGAAAACCATAACCCTCATCCTTAAAAAACCATAAACCCCTATCCCCTAAAATCCATAAACCCTCACACCAAAAGACCCTAAACCCACAGCCCCTACAAAACCTAAACCCTTTTCCCAAAAATACCGTAATCCCTCATACACAAAAAACCCCAAACCCACATCCCTAGAAAATTGTAAACTCTCAGGAAAAAAAAATCAAAAACCCCGAGTCCCAAAAAACCCATGACCCTCAGTACCATAAAATTCTAAAACCTTTTCCCCAAAAAACCTAAACCTTTATCTTACCCAAACCCATAACCTCAATAAAAATACCCTATAACCAAAGTCCCAAAAAACCCACACACATATCCCTAAAAAACCATAAACCCTCAGTTCTAAAAAACCTGAAAACCTCATCCCCAAAAAACCCCTAAACCCAAGCCCCTAAAAACCCCTAACCACTTAGACCTCAAAAAACCTAAACCCATATCCCCAAAAATCCCTAAGCCCTTAGTCCCAAAAAACCCTACCACGCATCCCCATAAAACAATAAACCCTTAGACCCAAAAATCCCTAAACCCTCAGCCCCCAAAACCCTTAACCTTCAGTCCCAAAAAACCTTAAAACCTCATAACCAAAAAAACCTAAATTCTTATCCCCAAAACACCCTAAACCCACAACCCAAAAAACCCTAAATGCTCACACCAAAAGACCATAATCCCTCTCCCCCAAAATCAATAAATCATCATCCCTAAAAAACCCTAAACCCTCATCCTTAAAAAAACCCTAAGCCCTTAGCTCTAAAAAGCCTAAAGCCTAAGCCCTAAATGACTCATCCCCACAAAACCTTAAAACCTCATACCCAAAAAACACTAAACCCTTATCCCCATAGAACAATAAATAATCTTCCTACGAAAACTATAAATTCTTAGCCATAGAAAACCCTAAATCCACAGCACAGAGAACCCTAAAAGAAAAATCAGACAAAACTGAAAACACTCAACACTAGAAAACTTTAAACCCTCATCCATAGAAATCCCTAAACCCTCATCCCCAAAAAACCCTAAACCCTCAGCCCTAGAATAACCTAAACCCTCATCCCGAAAAAACCCAAAACACTCAACCCCTAAAAACCCCAAACCCACTTCCCCAGAAAACCCTAAACCTTCACCCTTAGAAAACCATAAACCCTCAGCAACAGAAAACCCTAAAACTCCAGCCCCATAATACACTTAACCCTCCACCCTAGAAAATATTCAACCTTAACCACAAAAAACCCTAAGACCTCAAACGCAGGAAACACCAAACCCTCAACCCTAGGAAAACCCAAAACCTCACCTCCAAGAAACCATAAACCCCCATCCCCAAAAACCCCAAACCAAAATCCGCCAAAAAAACATAAACCCTCAAATAAAAAAAACAATAAACCCTCATCCCCAGAAAACCCTAAACACTCAGCCTGAAAATACCAAAAAACCTTATCACCAGAAAACCATAAACCCCCCCTCAACCCCAAAACCATGAACCCTTATATACAAAAAACCCTAAACCCTCTATACCAAAAGAACCTAAAACCTATCCCTTAAAAAATTAAAACACCTAAACCACAAAAACCCCTAAATCCTCAGCCCCTAAAACTGTAACCCCTCAGCCCCAGAAACCATAGTCCCTCAGCCCCAAAAACTAGAAAGCCCTAGCCCCAAAAACATCTAAACCATCATCTGAAAAAACCCAAAACCCTCATCTCCCCAAAAACCTAAAGCCTCATACCCAAAACACCCTAAACCCTTAGCTCAAAAAACATCTAAACCCTCAGCAAAAAAACCCTAAATATTTATCTCTAAAACACCAAAACCCCCATCCCCAAAACCCCAAACCCTAAAAAACCCTAAACCCTCATCATCTCAAAATCCTAAACCCTCATCACAAAAAACACGAAAGACTACACCCCAAAAAACTTTTAACCCTTATCCCCATAAAACCTTAAACCCTAGACCATAAAACCCTGAACACTCATCCCAAAAAACCCACAAACCATCTACCCCACAAAACCCTATACCATTTTCCCCAAAAAACATTAAACCATTAGAATCTAGAATCCCTGAACCCTCACATCCAAAAAAACCATAAACCCTTATCCCCCAAAAAACCTAACCCAAATCTCTAGAAAAACCTAAACCCTCATCCCCCAAAAAACCCAATCCCTTATCCCAAAAAAACCATAAAAACACAACAAAAAAACACAAATCCCTCAAGAAAAAAAGACCTTAAACCCTTAACATCAGAAAACCCTAAACCCTCATCCATAAAAATGCTAAACCTTTTACCCCATAAAATCATATACCCTCGTACAAAAAAAACCATAAACTCCCATATGCAGAAATATCTAATCCCTTAGCCTCACAAACACCTAAACCATAAATCAAATAAAACCATTAACCATCAACCCCAGAAAACCCTTAACCCACAACCCTAGAAAACCCTAAACCATCATCCCTGAAAAACCCAAAACCTTCATCCTTAGAAAACCCTAAACACGTAGCCAACAAAAATCTCAGACCCTCATCCCCGAAATTTTTTTAAAACCACACCCTTAGAAAATCATTAAACCCTCAACCCCAGAAAATCATAAACCCTCATCCCCAGAAAATCCAAAACCCTCATCCCTAGAAAACTCTAAACCCCAAGCCCTAGAAAACCCCAAAACCTCATACCAAGAAAAGCCTAAAATCTTATCCCTAGAAAACCCTAAAACCCAAGCCCCAGAAACCCCTAATCCCTTAGCCCCATAACACCATAAACCCTCATCCCTATAAAACCATAAACCATTGTCCCCAGAAAGCCCAATACCCCGAACCCCAGAAAACTAAAAACCATCATCACTATAAAACACTAAACCATCAACCCTAGAAAAACCTAAACCATTATCCCCATGAAACCCTAAATCCCCAACCAAAAAAACCCTAAACCCTCATCACTAAAAACCCCAAAACCCTCTACCCAAAAAACCCTAAAATCATCTTCCCAAAAAACCATCAGTCCTCATCACCAAAAACCCTAAACCCTCATCCCCCACACCCCTAACTCCCCAGCCCCAAAAAACCCTATACCCTCAACCCTAAAACTCCAAAACCCTCATTACCCAAAAAACCCTAAACCCACATCCCTGGAAACCCCTAAAACCACAGCCATAAAAACATCTAAACCCTTATCCCGAGATACCACTTAACCCTCATCCTCAGAAACCCCTAAACTCTCATCCCCAGAAAATCCTAAACCATTAGCCCTAGAAACCCCTAAACCCTTTACCTAGAAAACCATATACCCTTATCCCTGGAAAACACTAAACCATCAGCCCAAGAAAACCCTAAACCCTAAGCACCATAAACCCTAACCCCTCTTCCCCAACAAACAATAAATTCTAAGGCCCAAGAAATAATAATCCCTCCACCCCAAGGAACCCTAAACCATTTTTTATATGAAAACCTAAAACCTAAACCCAAAAAATACTAAACCCTCAGCCTCAAGAAACTCTAAACCATAGTCCCTGGGAATATATAAACCTTCAGCCCAAGGAAACCCATAACACTTTGCCATAGGAAACCCTAAACCCTCAGCAATAAGAAAACCTAAACCCTCATCCCTAAGAAACCATAATCCCTCAACCCTAGAAAACCCTATTCCCTCATCACCATGAAACCCTAAACCCTCTGGCCTATAAAAACATAAACCATCAGGTGTAGGAAACACTAAACCCTCATCCCTAGGAAACTATAAACCCTCATCATGAGGAAATCCTAAACCTTAATCCCATGAAAACTCTAAACCCTCATCCCTAGGAAACTATAAACCCTCAGCCTCAGAAATCCATAAAAACTTGTCCTTATAAAACCATAAACACTAAAAAACCTAAAAAACTCAGCCCCATTAAAAACTAAACCGTCATCCCTAGAAAACCCTAAACTTTCCACCCAAAAAACCCAAAACCCCCAGCCCCAAAAAACAATAAACCACTAGCCCATGAAAAATATAAAACCCTCAGTCCTAGAAAACCAAAAAACCTCACCACTAGAAAACCATGAACCACCCACCCTAGAAAAACCCAAACCCTCATCCCTAGAAAACCCCAAACCCTTAGTCCTATAATATCTGAAACCCTCATCCCCAGAAAACCCAAAACCCTCATCCCTAGAAAACCCTATACCCTCTTCTTGTGAATACCTTAAACCCTCATCCCTAGAAATCCCAAAGCCCTCATCCCCATAAAACTCTAAACCCCCAGCCCTAGAAAATACCAAACACTCATCCCCAAAAAACATTAAACCATTGTCCATAGAAAAACCCTAAACACTCATCCCTAGAAAACCCTAAAGACTCAGCCCCACACAACCCTAAATACAGAGCCTTAGAAAACCCTAGACCTTTATCCTGAGAAAAACCTAAATCCTCATCTCTATAAAAAAATAAACCCTCATCCCTAGAAAACCCTAAACCCTCATCCCTTGAAAACTATAAACCCTAATATCTAGAAAAACCTAAACCCACAGCCACATAAATCCCTAAACCCTTAACCCCCCAAAAAATTAAACCCTCTGTCTAAGAAAACCATATACCCTCAATCCTAAAAAACCAAAAACCCTCAACCCTAGAAAACCTAAAACCCTCAATCCAAGAAAACTCTAAACCCTCATACTAATAAAATACTAAACCATCAGCCCCCAAAAAACATAAACCCTCATCCCTAAAAAACCTTAAACCCTCATCCCCAGAAAATCATGAACCCTCACCCCCTAAAAAACCTAAACCCCATTCCCCATAAAACACTAAAGCCGCATTATTAGAAAAACCTAAACCCCCATACCTATAAAACCCTAAAACATCATCACCAAAAAACTCTAAACCCTCATCCCCGGAAAACCCTAAACCATAAACACCCAAAAGTGCTAAACCCTCATCCCTAGAAAACTGAAAACCCTCAAGACCTTATAAAATTAAACCCTCATCCCTGGAAAACCCTAAACCCATATCCCCAAAACCCAAAACCCTAAGCACCATAAAACCCTAAACCCTACTCCCAACAAAGCCCAAAACCATCAGCCTCATAGTACCATAGACCCTCATCCCTAAAAAACCCTAAAACCTCATCCCTAGAAAATAATAATCCATCAACCCAAGAAAAACCTAAACCATGAGCCCCCCAAAAAACCTAAACCCTCAGCCACACAAATCCTTAAACCCTTAGCCCTCCAAAAAACCCTAAATCATCAGCCCCCCAAAACCCGAAACCCTTAGCCCTAAAATACCCTCATCCCATAGCCCTTGGAAACCATAAACCCCCATCCCTAGAAAACTATAAATCCTTAGCCCCCCAAAACCTTAAACCCACATCCCCAGAAAACCCTAAAACCCTCATCCCCATAAAACCCTAGACACTCATCCAAAAAAAACCTAAACCCTAACACAAAGAAAAATCTAAACACTCATCCAAAAAACTCTAAACCCTCATCCCAAAAAATATCTAATCCCTTATTCCCTAAAAAATATAAACCCTCATCCAAAGAAATCCATAAATACTCAACCCTAAGAAAACACTAAACCCTTAGTCCCCAAAAACCCTAAACCCTCATCCCCAAAAAAACCTACACCCTCACCATCAAAAGAACTTAAATCCTAAACACCCTAAAAATCCATTCCCTTAGCCCCCAAAAATCTATACCCTCTACATAAGAAACCCTAAAATCTCATCCCCAAAATACCCTAAACCCCCATCCCCGAAAAACCTAAACCCTCAGCCCTAATAAACAAAAAACCCTCACCAACGAAAAACCCAAACCCTTATCCTAGAAAAACCCTAAACTCTATGAACCAAAAACCCTAAACCCTCAGCCCCAGAACTCACTAAACCATAACCCCAAAGAAACCCTATACCCTCAAACCCTGGAAAGCCTAAAGCCTCATCCCCATGAAACCCCAAACCCTCAACAATAGGAAACCCTAACCCTCATCCTAGGAAATACAAAACAATTATCCCTTAGAAATAATAAACTTTCAGTCCTAGTAAACACTAAACCCTCATCCCTAGGGAACCCTAAACCTTAAGCCCTTAAAAACCCTAGACTCTCAACCCCAGAAAACCCTAAACCCTATACCCTAACAAACCCTAAACCCTCATCCCTACGAAACCCTCATCCCTAAGTAAATCTTAACCCTCAACCATAGATAACCCTAATACATTGGAACTAGAAATCCCTAAACCATAATCCCAAGAAGACCTTAAACCTACAACCCAAGAAAAACATAAACCCTAAGCCCCATAAAACCCTAAAACCTAAGCTTGAGAATAACCTAAACCCTCAGCCTTATAAATCCCTAAGCCCTCTTCCCAAAAAACCCCAACCCCTCATCTAATGAAAACCCTAATCCTACATAAAATGAAAACCCTAAGATCTGATCCTTAAACACCCTAAAACCTCATCCATAGAAATCCCTAAACCCTCAACCTAAGAAAACCCAAAACACAATTCCATAGATTAACCTAAACCCTCATTCATAGAAAACCCTAAACCCTCATCCCTAGAAAAAACTAAATCCTTTTCTCCATAAATCCATAAACCCTTATCTCCAGAAAACTATAAACCCTTATCCCTAGAATACCCTAAACCTAAAACCCTAAAAAATATGAAACCCTCATCCCCATAAAAACAAAATACCTCATCTGAAAAAAATCAAAAACCCTCATCCTAAGAAAACCTTAAACCCTCATCCATAGAAAACCCTAAACCCTCAGACCAAGAAAACACTAACCCTTATCCCTATAACACCTAAATCATAATCCTTAAGAAACCCAAAACCCTCATCCCCAGAAACTCCCAAACATTCAGCCCAAGAAAATCCTAAGCCCTCAGCCCCAGAAAACCAAAAACCCATATACCCAAAAAATAGTAAACCCTCAACACCTAGAACTCTAAAACCTCATCTATAGAAAACCCTAAACCCTCATCCTAGAAAACAATAATTTATCATCCCTAGAAGACCCTATACCCTCATCCACATAAGACCCTAAATCCTCATCCCTAGGAAACCCTAAACCCTCAGCTTCAGAGAACACTATAGCCTCATCCCCTGAAGACCCTTAACCCTCATCCCCAAAACCCCTAAACCATCATCCATAGAAATTCCTATACCCTCACTCCGAAAAAACCATAAACTCTAATCCCCTAAAAATCCTAAACCCAGAGCCTAGAAAACAATAAAATCTAATCCCTACACACCCTAAACCATCATACATAGAAAAAAACTATACCCATAGTCCAAGAAAACCCCAAACTCTCATCCTCAGAAAACCCTAAAACATCTTCCCCAGAAATCCCCAAACACTCATTTCCAGAAAAACCTAAACACTCTGACCCAAAAAATCCTATAACCACAACCCAAAAAAACCCTAAACCCTCAGCCCCAAAAAACCCTAAACCACCATCCCCAGAAAAACCTAAACCCTCATCCCAAGAAAACCCCAAAACCTCATACCCAGAAAACCCTAAACCCTCAGACTCAAAAATTCCAAAAGCCTCGTCCTTAGAAAACCATAAACCCTCGGCCCAAGAAAACCCTAAATAATCATCCCTTGAAAACCCTAAACCCACATCCATTGAAAACCCAAAACCCTCAGCCATGGAAAACCCAAAAAACAGCAACCAGAAAACTGTAAATCCTTATCCAAAAAAAAACCCAAAATCCTCATCCTAAGATAACCCTAAACCCTCAGTCTAGAAAACCCTAAACCCAAAAAAAACCTAAACCATGAGCCCCCCAAAAAACCTAAACCCTCAGCCACAAAAATCCTTAAACCCTTAGCCCCCCAAAAAACCCTAAATCATCAGCCCCCCAAAACCCGAAACCCTTAGCCCTAAAATACCCTCATCCCATAGCCCTTGAAAACCATAAACCCCCATCCCTCGAAAACTATAAAGCCTTAGCCCCCAAAACCTTAAACCCACATCCCCAGAAAACCCTAAAACCCTCATCCCCATAAAACCCTAGACACTCATCCAAAAAAACCCTAAACCCTAGCACAAAGAAAAATCTAAACACTCATCCAAAAAACTCTAAACCCTCATCCCAAAAAATCTATAATCCCTTATTCCCTAAAAAATCTAAACCCTCATCCAAAAAAATCCATAAATACTCAACCCTAAGAAAACACTAAACCCTCAGTCCCCAAAAACCCTAAACCCTCATCCCCAAAAAACTCCCAAACATTCATCCCAAGAAAATCCTAAGCCCTCAGCCCCAGAAAACCAAAAACCCATATCCCCAAAAAATAGTAAACCCTCAACACCATAGAACTCTAAAACCTCATCGATAGAAAACCCTAAACTCTCATCATAGAAAACAATAAATTATCATCCCTGGAAGACCCTATACCCTCATCCACATAAGAACCTAAATCCTAATCCCCAGGAAACCCTAAACCCTCAGCTTTAGAGAACACTATAGCCTCATCCCCTGAAGACCCTAAACCCTCATCCCCCAAAACCAAAAACCATCATCCATAGAAATTCCTATACCCTCACTCCGAAAAAACCATAAACTCTAATCCCCTAAAAATACTAAACCCAGAGCCTAGAAAACCCTAAAATCTAATCCCTACACACCCTAAACCCTCATACATAGAAAAAAACTATACCCCTAGTCCAAGAAAACCCCAAACTCTCATCCTAAAAAAACCCTAAAACATCTTCCCCACCCAAACACTCATTTCCAAAAAACCTAAACACTCTGACCCAAAAAATCCTAAACCCACAACCCCAAAAAACCCTAAACCCTCAGCCCCAAAAAACCCTAAACCACCATCCCCAGAAAAACCTAAACCCTCATCCCATGAAAACCCCAAAACCTCAGACCCAGAAAACCTTAAACCCTCAGCCTCAAAAATTCCAAAAGCCTCGTCCTTAGAAAACCATAAACCCTCGGCCCAAGAAAACCCTAAACAATCATCCCTTGAAAACCCTAAACCCACATCCATTGAAAACCCAAAACCCTCAGCCATGGAAAACCCAAAACACAGCAACCTAGAAAACCGTAAATACTTATCCAAAAAAACCCAAAATCCTCATCCTAAGATAAACCTAAACCCTCAGTCTAGAAAACCCTAAACCCTCAGTCTAGAAAAACCACATCCCAGAAAACCCTAGAACCTCAACCTATAAAACCCTTAAACCTCATCCTAGAAACCCTAAACCATTTTACTTAGAAAACCATAAACCCTCCGCCCTATAAAACCCTAAACACTCATCCCTTGAAAAGCATAAATGCTCAACCCCAGAAAACACTAAACACCAAGTCCTAGTAAATCATAAACCCTCGGATCTAGAAAACCCTAAACCCTAAAAAACTATGATCCCTCATCCCTAAAAAACCATAAACCCCCAGCCCTAGAAAACCAGAAACCCTTATCCCCATAAATAACTAAACCCTCATCACTATAAAATCTTAAACCCTCTTCCCCAAAAATCCAAAACCCCTAATCCCTAGAAAAACATAAACCAAATTCCCTAGTAAACCCGAAACCCTTAGCGCAAGAAAACACTAAACCCTCAGCCATAGAAACCCATAAGCCATCATCCCATGAAAACCCTAAACACTCATCAACATAAAACTACAAACCGTCATCCCAAGAAATCCTAAAAACCATATACCAAGAAAACCCTAAACCCTCATCCCTAGAAAACCCAAAAACCTTATCCCTAAAAAACCCTATATCCTCATCCCCAAAAAATTATAATCCCAAACACCCATATAACCCTAAACCTACTTCCCCATAAAACCCTAATCACTCACACACCATAAACCCAAAACCCTCTTCCCTAGAAAATCCTTGACCATCAACCCATGAAACCCTAATACCTCAACCCGAAAAAACCCAAAACCATCTGCCCAGAAAAACCCTAAAATCACATCCCTATAAAACCCTAAACCCTTATCCCTAAAAAAATACTAAAACAAAATACCTAGAAAAACACTAAACCCTTATCCATAGAAAACCCTAAAACCTCATCCACAAAAAACTAGAAACCTCTCACCCCGGAGAACAATAAATCTCCATCCTCACAAAACTCTAAACACTCTTCCCTACAAAACCTTAAACCCTCAAACCCATATAAACCTAAACCATCATCCCTAGAAAACCCTAAACCCTTACCCCCAAAAAACCTTAAGCCCTAATTTCCATAAAAACAAAAAACCTAAACCCCACAAAACCTTAAACCCTTATCCCAAAAAAGGAAAAACCCTCAGGCCTAGAAAACCATAAACTCGCTACCCCCAAAAAAACCTAAACCCTAAAACCTACAAAATTTTAATCTCTCAGTGCCACAATACCCTAAAAACCCTACCAAAAAAACCCTAAACCATCTACCCGAGAAAACCCTAAACCCAAAGTCCCCATAAAATTAATCCCTCTGCCCAAGAAAAACCTAAACCCACAGCCCCAAAAAACCCTAAATCCTCAACCCCAAAAAACTCTAAACTATTAGACACAAACCCTAAATTCCTAAAAACTCTAAATGCAAATCCCAAAAAACCCTAAAGCATCAGCTTAAAAAAACCCTAAACCCTAATCCCCAAAGAAACCCTACAAATCCATACCTAAAATTCCTAATCCCTTAGCCCCAAAAACCCAAAACCCTCATCCCGCAAACACCCTAAAACCTCACCCATAAAAAAACCTAAACTATCATCCAAATAAAAAACATAAACCCTCAATCCCAAAGAACCATAATCCATTAGCCCAAAAAATAGTAAACCATCAACCCCAACAAAACGCTAAACCCTCAGACCATAAAACTAGTGAACCATGGGACATAAAAAAACTAAATCCTTATCCCCAATAATCCCTAAACCCACATTCACAAAACACTAAACTCTCAACCTCAAAAGACCCTAGACCCTCCTTCCCTAAACACTCTTACCCCTCATCCACAAAGAACCCTAATACATAATCCCTAGAAAATACTAAACCCACATCCCCTGAAACCATGAAACCTCGGCCCTAGGAAACCCTAAACACTCATCCCTAGGAATGTATAAACACTAAGCTCTGAGAAAACCTAAACGAACAACCCTAGGACAGCATATCCCACAACACCAAGAAACCCTAAACACTCATCCCTTGAAAACCCTAAACACTTAGCCCCATAAAACACTAATCCTTAAGCCCTATGAATCCCTAAACCCCATGCCCCAGGAAACCCTAATCCCTCTTACATGGGAATCTATAATCCAACAACCCCATAAAACTCAAAACCCTCATCCCACAAAAACTCCAAATGCTAAAACCCTGAAAAAAATAAACCGTCATCTCATAAAACCAAAAACCCTTGACTCCAAAAAAACCCTAAAACCTCCACCCTAGAAAACCCTAAAACATCAGTCCTAGAAACCACTAACACCTAATCCTGAAAATAACCTAAAATCTTAGCCTCGGAAAATCTGAATCACTCATCCCTATAAAACCACCAACCTTAATCCCCCCAAAAATAGAAAATACTTACCCTAGAAAACCATAAAACCTTAGCCACAAAAATCCCTAATCCCTAATCCCCTAAAACCCCTAAACCCTAAGCCCTAGAAAACCCTAGAACCTCATCCTCAGAAAACCTGAAAACCATAGCCCTAGAAAATTATAAACCCTTAGACCCCTATCCCTAGAAAAAACTTAAACCCTCATCCATAGAAAACCCCAATCCATCAGTACTGGAAAACCATAAACCGTCAGCGCCAAAAATCCAAAAAACCTCATCCCCATAAATCCCTGAACCCTCATCATAAGAAAACCATAAACCCATCATTCCTAGAAAAAACTAAACCCTCCACCCAAAAACTCCAAAACCCTTAGACCTAGAAAACCCTAAATCCTTGGCCTCCAAAAACACTAAACCATCATCCGGTAAAAATCCCAAACTCTTAGCCCCACAGAACCCTAAAACATTATCAACCCAAAACCCAAACCCTAATCCCCATAAAACCCTACACTCTTAGCCCTAGGAAACCATAATACCTCAGCACTAGAAAACCCTAAACCCTCATCCCTAGGAAATTGTAAATTCTAAACCCCCAATAAAGCTAAACCCTCATTACCAGTAAATCAATAAACCCTATAACCGAGAAAACTCTAAACCATCATCTAGATAAAACCTCAGATCCAAAGGGCTATAAAACCTTAAACCCACATCCCCAGAAAACCCTAATAACTTAGCCACAAAAACATGAAATTTTCAGCCCTAGATAATCCTAAACGATCATCCCCCAAAAAATCCTAAACACTCAATCCCAAACAACCATAAACCCATAGACCTAGAAAATACAAAACCGTCTACAACAAAAAACACTAAAACCTCAACCCTAGAAAGCCCTAAACCCTCAGCCCTAGAAAACCCTAAAACCTTTGCCCTAGAAAACCCTGAACCTTTAGACACAGAGAACCCTAAACCCCCAGCCCTAAAAAAACCTAAACCCTAAACCCTAGAGAACCCTAAACCTTAAGCCCCAATAAACCTTCAAACCTTAGCCCCATAAAACTCTAAACCCTCAGACCTACAAAAACCTAAAACCTCATCCCATAAACCCTATAAAAATCTAAACCCACTACCCAAGAAAAACTTAAACCCTCTGACCTAGAAAACCCTAAAACCAATTCCCCCCCCAAAACCCTAAATTTTCAACCCCACAAAAATCTAAACCCTCATCCAAAGAAAACTCAAAACCCTCAGGCCCATAAAACTATGGACCACAAACATTAAAAAAATATAAACCCTGAACCCCCTAAAAACCTAAACCCTTAGTTAGAAAAATACCTACACACTCAGCCCCCAAAACCCTAAACCCATAGTCCATGAAAACCTTAAATTCTCAGCTCCAAAAAACCCGAAACCCTCATCCACCCAAAACCCTAAAGCCTCATTGCCACAAAACCCTTACCTCCCATCCCTAAAAAACCCAAAATCGTTAGCCCCCAAAATACCCAAACCATAATCCCTAAAAAAAACAAAACCATCAGCAAAAGAAAATTAAAATACCTAAACCCAAAAAACAATAAACCCTCATACCCAGAAAATCTTATACCCTCCTCCCCATAAAACCACAAACTCTCCTCCCAAGAAAACCCTAAACCAACAGCCCCAAAAACCCAAATCCCTTTAACCCAAAATCCCAAAACTCACATCCCCAAAAAACCAAAAACACTCTGATCCAAAAAAGACTAAACCCCCATCCCCAAATATCCTAATCCCTCAAACAAAAAAAACCAAATCCCTCAATACCAAAAAACCTAAACACTCTAAAAAAACCAAAACCACCACCCCCCCAAAAAAACCCTAAACCCTTAGTCCCCAAAATTCCTTAACCACCAGCCTTGAAAAAACCCTCGAAACTCATCCTCAAAAAACCCTCATACAAAACACTCAGCCCTAGAAAATCATAAAACCTCGGCCCAAGAAAACAACAAACCCTATGCCCTAAAAAACACAAAATTCTCTTCCCTAAATAAATCCTAAACCCTAATCCCTGGAAAATTCAAACTTCTCTACCCCAAAAAACCCTAAACCAAAAGTACTAAAAAACCCCGGACCATCATCCTAGAAAACATGAAAAACTCATCCAAAAAAATATAAAGCCTTATCCCCAAAACACCCTACACCTTCATCCCTAAAACAATTTAAACCCCGGCCCAAAAAAATCCCAAACCATCAACCATAGAAAACACAAAACACTTAGACCTAAATACCCATAAATCATTCCCCAAAAGCCCAAAACAACCATTCTAAAAATAAAACAAAACCCTCATCCCAAAAAAACCACAAACCCGAAACCCAATAAATCTTCAAAACCTCATCCCCAAAAAATGTCAAACCCCCACCCTAAAAAATCCCAAACCCTCTGCCCCAAAAATCCCAAACCCACACACAAAAAAACCAGAAACCCGAAACCCAAAACCCTCAACCCCCCAAACCCCCAGACCCTCATACCCCAAAACACCAAACCATTATCCTCAAAAATCCCCAAACTCTCATCTCAAAGAAACCCCAAATGCTTAGACCAAAAGCGCCACAAACAACAACCCCCAAAACCCCATACCCTTAACACTAAAAAAAATCCAAATCCTTATCCCCAAAAAACCCCATATACTTATACAAAGAAAACTCCAACCCCTCAACCCCCCAAATACCCAAACCCTCAGTCCCAAAAAAACTGCAAACCCTATACCGTAAAAGCCAGAAACCCTCATCTAAAAAACACCCCAAAGCCTCGACCCAAATAAACCCCCCAAAACATCATCCCACAAACTCCCCCAAACCCTCATCACCAAAAAATCCCAAACCCCCATCTTCAAAAACCCCAAACCCAAATCCTTAAAAAACCCCAAACCCTAAGGTCAAAAAAACCCAGAACTCTCAGACCCAAAAAACACTAAACCCTCAACCCCAAAAAACCCCAAACCCTCATCCCCCAAAAACCCAAAACACTCAGTCCTAAAAAACCCTAAACCTTTAACCCTATAAAACCCTAAACCCTCATCCTGAGAAAACCCTAAACCCTAAACCCTAGAAAACCCCAAATCCTCAAACCCTAGAAATTACAAACCCTCATCCATAGAAAACCCTAAACCATCAACACCAAGAAACCCTAATACCTATTCCAAAGGAAACCCTAAACCCTCATCCCTAAGAACCCCTAATCCCTCTTCCCCAAGAAACCCAAAACTCTCACTCCTAGGAAACCCTAAACAATTATCCTCAGGAAAAAAAAACCTCGGCCTTAGGAAACCCCAAACCCTCATCCCTAGAAAACCGAAAAACCTTATCCCCATAAAATCCTAAACCCCAAACCCCAAAAAAACCCAAACCCAAAAACCCAAAAACCCCAACCTCTTAGTGTAAGAAAAGAATAAAAACTCAGCAAAAAAATCTTGAAACCCTCAGCACCAAAACACCCTAAACCCTTAGCTCCAAAAAACCCCAAACCCACATCCCAAAAAACCCTAAACCCTCTGTCTAAGAATACCATAGACCCTCAGAACCAAAAACATATTAACCCTTAGCACTAAAAAATCCCAAACCCTCAACCCTAAAAAAACCAAACCGTTCAACCCAAAAATCCCTAAAACCCCATCCCTCCAAACCCTGAAAACCTCAGTCCCAAAAATCCTAAACCCTCAGGCCCAAAAAAAATTAAACCCTCATCCCCATAAAACAATAATCCCATCGCACTGTAAAACCCTAAAACCAGTAACCCATAAAAACCCTGAACCCTCTTCCCCAAAAAACCCTAATCCCTCCAACCTAAAAAATCATAAACCCTCATCCCTAAAATAACCTAATCCATCATCCCCAAAAAACCATAAACCCTTAGGCTCAAAAAACCCAAATGTCTCAGCCCAAAAAATCCTAAACGATCATCCCCAAACATCCCTAAACCCTTTAACAAAAACCCTAAATACCAGGCCCTAAAAAATACCAAACCCTCAACCCTAAATATACTTAAACCCACATCCCCCCAAAACCCAAAACCCTCATCCCCCAAAAAAACCCTAAACCTTAAACCCTAAAAACCCTAAAAAATCAATCCAAAAATACCTAAACCCTCAGCACAAAAAAATCCTAAACACCCAACCCTAATAAACCCTAAAAACTCGAGCCTAATACTCCAAAACTGTATCCCCGAAAAAACCCTAATCACTTGGCCTAAAAAGTCACTAAACCCTCAGGCCTAGAAAACCCAAAACCATCAGCCCTAAAAAACTAAAACCCTCACCCCCAAGAAAAACTAAACCCCAACCCCAAAAATCCCTAAAACCTTAGCCTCCAAAAACCATAAAACCGCATCCTCAAGAAACCCAAATCCCTTGACACTGAAAAACCATAAACCCTCACCCCCAAAAAACCATAATCCCTAATCCCCAAATAATCCTAAACCTTTGACCGCAAAAAATCAAAAACCAAAAAAAATCATCCCCAAAAAACCAAAAACCCTTGGAACTAAGAAAAGTTTAAACCACAGACCCCCCAAAAAATAATTATTCAGTGAAAAAAAACCACAAACCCCAACAACAAAAAACCCCAAACCCCAGGTTCTAAAATACCCTAAACCATCTTCCCTAAAAACCATAAACCTTCAGCCCCAAAAAACCCTAAATCCATTTCCCCCCAACCCCTAAACTCTCATCCCCAAAAGAACTAAACCCTCAGCCCCAAAAATCCCTAAACCCTTATCCCCAAAATACAGTATACGCTCTTCCCAAAAAAAATCCTAAACCTTCGGCACCAAAAAACCCTAAACTCTCACCCCAAAAAACCCTAAACCATTTTCTCTAGAAAACACTAAACTCTCAACACTAGAAAAATCCTAAACCCACATAAAAAAACACTAAACCATCATCACCAAAAGAACCTAAACCCTTGACTGTATGAAAACCTAAACCCTCAAGTCCAATAAACCGTATAACCTTGAGACCAAAAAACCATGAACCCTATTATCCAAAAAAATACTGAACCCTAACACTATAAAACCATAAACACTCATCCCCCCAAAAACCCTAAATCCATGGTGCTAAAAAAGTATAAATCGTCAACCCCAAAAACCCTAAACAATTGACCCTAAAAAACTCTTAAACCTCACCCCTAAATGACCCTAAACCAACATCCTGAAAAAAAAACACAAACACTTAGACTCAAAAAATCCTAAACTCATAACAAAAAAACCTTAATCCACATCCATAAAATCCCTAAATGTTCAACCCAACAAAACCATAAACCCTCAGCCTAATAAAACCAAAAACCTTAATTACAAAAAAACCCAAAAACCTCAATTCTAATCAACCCTAAATCCTCATCCCCAAAAATCCATAAACCCTCAACTGAAAATATACTAAACACCTAGCCCCACAAAACCCTAAACCCCATAACCCAAAAAAAAAAACAATTAACCCTCATCCCAAAAAACCCTAACCCTCTACAAAAAAACAATAACCCCTCTGCCAAAAAGTCCCTAAATTCCTAACCATAAAATTCCTAAACCCTCATCCCAAAAATCCAAAATCCTCCACCTAGAAAACACTAAACCATCATCCCCCAAAACAATAAAACATTAAACATAGAAAACCATAAAACATCTTCCGAAAAAGACCCTAAACCCTCTGCCTAAAAATCCCAAAACCCTCTTCTAAAAAAACGAAAGCCCTCATCATAAAAAACCCCTAAACACTTGGCCTTAAGAAACCCTGAACCCTCATCCCAAAAAACCCCAAACCCTCATCCCCCAAAACCTTAAACATTCATCCCATAAAAAATCCTAAAACCTTAACACCAAATAACCAAAAACCATCACCCCAAAAGACCATAAACCCTCATCCAACAATAAACCAAAACCCTCAGGCCTAAAAAACCAGAAACCCTCACCCTCAGAAAAACACTAAACAGATATCCCTAGACAACCCAAAACCCTAAACCCCAAAAAACACTAAACCCACTGCCCCAAAAAAACTATAAACCCTCATCCCCCAAAACCCTAAACCATCATTCCCCCAATAGCCTATACCCTAGGCCCCAAAATACCATAAAACTCATTCCCCCAAAACCATAACCCGTAGCCCCCAAAACCCTAAATCCTAAACCCCAAAAAACCTTAAACCTATGGCCCCAAAATAACTAAACCTAATTCTCCCAAAAACACTAAACCCTTGACCCCAGAAACCATAATCCCTTATCCCTAAATAACCCTAAACCCAAAACCCAAAACAACCTAGAACCCTTATCCTAAAAAAACCCTAAACCCTCGAACCCTAAAAACACTGAACCCAAGGGCCCAAAAAACCATAAACCCTTGGCACCAAAAAACCTAAACCCTCCACCCAAAAAACCCAAAACCCACTTACTCAAAAACCCTAAACCCTCATAAAAAAAACAATAAATTCCATTCCAAAACAACCGTAAACCCTTTAACCCAAGAAAACCTATACCCTTAGCCCCAAAAAACCCTAAACCATCGACCCTTGAAAACCGAAAACCTTAAACACCAAAAATACCTAAACAACCAGCCCTAAAAAACCCAAAACTATCTACCCCAAAAACCCAAAACCCATATGCCACAAAAAACCTAAACCCCCATCCTAAAAAAACCCTAATCCATCAGCCCTAGAATACCCAAATCCTCAGCATAAAAAAAACCCTAAACCCTTAGCCTAAAAAAACTCTAAAACCATTAACCCCCAAAACCCTTCACCCTTAGCCCCCATAACCCTAAAATCCAAGTCCAAAAAATCCCAACCCTTATCAGAAAAAAACCGTAATGCCTCATATGAAAAAATCCTTAAACCCTTGAACCCAAAGAACCCTAAAACAACAACCCTAAAAACACTAAACCCTCAGCCCAAAAAAACACTAAATCCTCATCCCAAAAAATCCATAATCCTTCATCGCAGAAAACCCTAAAACCCCATCCCCAAGAAACCCTAAACCTTGGCCATAAAATACCCTATACCCTCAACCTGAAAAAACCCTAACCCCTCAGCCACAAAAAACCTAAACCCTCATCCCCAAAAAACCTGCACCCTCAGCACAAAAAAACCCTAAACCCTTGTTCCCAAAATCCTAAGTCCTCTGGCCAAAAAAACCTAATCCCTCTGCCCCCAAAAAACTTGAAACCTTGGAAAAAACACTAAACCCTAATATCTAAAAAAAACCCTAAACCTCATCTCCAAAAAACTGAAAACCCTCCTCCCCCCCAAAACCTAAACCCTCATCCCAAAAAACCCCAAAACCCAAACCATAGAAAATCCTAAAGCCTCAGAATAAAAAAGAAAACACTAAAACCTCAACCCATAAAAAATCTGAACCCTCATCCTAAGAAACCCTAACCACTATGCCCCCAAAAACCATAAACCCTCATATCCAAAATACCATAAACCATCATCCCCAAAAAAACATAACACACATCCCTAAAAAAACCTAAACCCTCATCCCCAAATATCACTACACCCACATCCCCAAAAAATCCTAAACCTTTAGCCGGAAGAAACCCTAAACACTCAACATAAAAAAACCCAAATAATTCATCATTGAAAATACCTAAACCATTTTCACCATAAAACTCAAAATCCTCAGACCAAAAAAACCAAACCATTGGACCCAAAAAAACATTAAACCCTCATTCCCAAAGAACCCTAAACCCATATCCCAAGAAATTCCTAAACCCTCAGCCTCATATATCACTAAAAACTTTGTCATTAATACTCTAAATACAAAGTACCAAAAAACTATAAACCCTCATCCCCCAAAACCGCAAACCCTCATCCCCTAAAACCTATAAAACCACTACCCAAAAAAACCCTAAACCCACAGACACAAAAATTCTATACCCCTACACCAAAAAACACTAAACCCTCATCCCCCAAAAAACATAAACCCCCGGCCCAAAAACATCCAGAACCCTCATCACCAAAAAACCCTAAACCTTTTGCCAAAAAAACCCTAAACCCTAAGCCCTAATAAACATCAAAAACCTATCCCTAAAAATTTTTAAACCTTATTCCCCCAAAAATCCTAAATCATATGAACCAAAATACTCTAAAAAGTGGGCCCAAAAAACCCTAAACCCTCATCCCTAAAAAACACTATACCATCAGCCACAAAAACCCAAATCCCCTATCCCTAAAATTCCCAAACACTCAGCCCCCAAAAAACTGAAACCCTCACCCAAAAAAACCCCAAAACCGTCAGCCTAAAAAAACTCCACACCATCATCCTAAAAAACCCAAAACCCTCAACCCAAAAAACCCAAAATCCTGATCTCCCCTAAAAACCCCAAAACGTTATCCCTAAAAAACTTTAAAACCTCCACCCAAAAATCACAAAATACTCAACCCCAAAAAACCCTAAACTCAACCACCAAAAAATCCTAAATTCTAACCCCCAAAAAACTCCAAACCCTCAACACCAAAAATCCCTAAACCCACAACCCCAAAAAACCCAATCCCACAACCCTAAAAAAAACAATAAACCCTAAGCCCTAAAAAATCGAAACCCTCAACCCCAAGAGACCCCAAACCCTTATAACTATCAAATTACAAACCCTCGGCCACAGAAATCTATGAAACACTTAGCTCCAAGAACCAAAAACCCTAAGACCTAAAGAAATCCTAAATCAAGAGCCCCAAAAAATACTAATCCCTTATCCCCACAAAACCCTAAACCCATGTCCCCAAAATCCCTAATCCCTCATCCCTAAAAAACCACATAACCTCAACCCCAAAAAATCCTAAACCCTTATCCCCAAAAAACTATAAACCCTCAGCCCCCCAAAACCCAAAACCCTCATTTCTAAACAAAAAACATAAACCCTCAATCCCAAAAAAGCCTAAACCCTCATTCCAAATAACCCTAATCCCTCATCCCAAATAAACCATAAACCCACTTCCCCCAAGAACCATAATAATTCATCCCTAAAAAAACCCTAAACCCATAGTCTTAAAAAAAATGAACCTTCAACCCCCAAAACCGCAGAACCCTTAGCTATAAAGACCCTGAACCCTGGGCCCCAAAAATAATGAAACCCTCAGCCATAAAAAAACAGGAACCCCTGAGCCCCAAAAATCCTGAAACCCTCTAGACATAAAACCTAAAACCCCCACCCCCAAAACACCCTAAACCTTTAGCCATAAAAATCACTAAACCCTTAACACAAAAAATCCCTAAACCCTGACCCCCAAAAACTCTAAAACCCCATACAAAAATACCCAAAATAATCAACCCCCAAAAATATTAAACCCTCAACATTAAAAAAACCAAAACCCTCATCCTCAAATAACCATAAACCCATATCCCCCAAAACCCAAACCCTAGGTCCCAAAAAAACCCAAACCCTCATCTCTAAAAAACCAGAAAACCTCAGCTCCCCAAAACCCAAAACCCTCATTCCAAAAAATCCCAAACCCTCATGTCCAAAAAAACCCTAAACCTTCATCTCCTAGAAACCCTAAACCCTCAGAACAAAAAAAAACCCTAAAACTTTTTCCCAAAATAACCATCTACACCTAGCCACAAAAATCCATAAATGACCATCCTCGAAAAACCCAAAAGCCTATACCCCCAAAAAACCTAAACCCTCTTCTTCAAAAAACCATAAACCTATAACCCCCAAAAACACTAAAACCCCATCCCCAAAGAAACCCAATCTTTCTTCCCTAAAATACACCAAATCCACAACCCCAAAAAACACTTAACCCATAGCCCCCCAAAACCCCAAACCCTATGACCTAAAAATCCTAAACCCTTTGCCTAAAAAAACACTATACCCTCAACAGAAAAAAATATCCAAATTCTTTTTACTAAAAAACTGTAAAGTCTCATCCACCGAAACCCTAAATACTATGCCAAAAAACCCTAATCACTCATACCTAAAAAACCCAAAACCCCCATCCCAAAAAAAAACCCGAATCCATCAGCCCCAAAAAACCACAAACTTCATCTCCAAGAAAATCCAGACCCTCGTCCTCA
The DNA here is from genome assembly GCA_963277665.1 of Viscum album. Taxonomy (NCBI): domain Eukaryota; kingdom Viridiplantae; phylum Streptophyta; class Magnoliopsida; order Santalales; family Viscaceae; genus Viscum; species Viscum album. The sequence continues at coordinate 1,882,387,942 of OY728141.1, read as the reverse complement.
AAAAATCATAAAATCCAAGACTTAAAACACTAATCATTCGGCCCCAAAAAACCCCAAACCCTTAACCCCCCAAAAACCTAAACCCTCATCCACAAAACACCAAAAACCCTAGGCCTAAAAAATCCAAAATCATCATCCCTAAAAAAACCTAAACCCTTATCCAAAAAATATACCCTAAACTCTTAGCCCCAAAAATCCCCAAACCTACAGCCCCAAAAAACCATAAACGCTTGGTCCCGAAATAATATTCTACCCATGGCTCCAAAAAACCCTATTCCATCAACCCCAAAAGCCCTAAACCCATGGCCCCCCAAAACCCAAAACCCTTAGCCCAAAAAAACTAGAAACCCTCATGCTCAAAAACCATAAACCCTTAGCACCAAAAAAATAAAATAAAAAAAACTCAACCACAAAACCTCGAACCCCAATCCCCAAAAAACCACAAAACAGAAACCCCAATAAACCCCAAACCCTCAGAAACAAGAAATACTTAACCCTAACACAAAAAAATCAAAATCACTTGGCCTAAACAATACTCAAACCCTTTTCCCAAAAAACACGAAACCCTTAGCCGCAGAAAACACCAATCTCTCCAGGCCGAAAAACCCCAAAACCTCAGCACAAAACCCCCCAACCCCCACAATAAAGTACCCAAACCTTATGACAAAAAAAAACTCAAACCCTCTTCACCAAAAAACCTAAAACAGTCATCCCCAAAAAACCCAAAACCCTCAGCCCCCAAAAAAACTAAACCCTCGACCCTAAAAAAACACTAAGTCCTTATCCCCCCCCCCCTCCAAAACCCCAAAACCTCAACCCTCATCCGAAAAAAACCCAAAAAACTATCCCCAAAAAACCATAAATCCCAAGCCCCAAAAAACCCTAAACCCTCATCCCCAAAAACACTAAACCTTCAGCCCCAAAAAACCCAAAACCCATAGACCAAAAAAACCCTAAACCCTAATCCCCAAAAAAACCCTAAAACCTCATCCCCCAAAAACTGTAAACTATCTTCCCCATAAAAAGAAAAACCTCCATCCCCAGAAAACCATAAACCATCTACCACAAAATAGTATAAACCATCAGCACCCCAAAACCCTAAATCCTCCGCCTCGAAAAAACCCTAAACCCTCAGCCCCAAAAAATCATAAACCCTCAACCCCAAAAAACCCTAAACCCTCATCACCAAAAAACCCCAAACCCTCAGCCCAAAAAACCCCAAAACCCTTAGGGAAGAAAAAGACTAAACCCGGAGACCCAAAAAACTCTAAACTCTCAGCCCCAGAAAACATTAAAAACTCAGCCTCTAAAAACCCTAAACCCATAGAACCCAAAACCCTAAACCATAGGCTCCAAAAAACCATAAAACCTTAGTCCCCAAATCCTTAAGCCATTATTCCAAAAAACCTAAAAACCTCAACCTAAAAAACCTTTAATCTCTTTGCAAAAAAAAAAAAGAAACCCTCATACCCCAAAAATTTTAAACTTTTTCCCCACAAAACCCTAAACCCTTAGCCCTAAGAAAAACCTAAAACCTCACCCACAAAAAACCATAAAACCTCATACCTAAAATTACCTAAAATCAAATCCCCAAAAAACCATAAACCCTAACCCCAAAAAAACCCAAATCCCGCTGACCCAAAAAACCACAAACCCTCAACCCCAAAATACACTAAACACTCATACCACCAAATCCCTAAACACTCATACCTAAAAAACACAAAACTATTATCCCTAAGAAAATATTAAACTTCGTCCCTAAAAAAACACTAAACACACCCCCAAAAAACCCTAAACCCTCTGGCCTAAGAAACCCTCAACCCTCATCCCAAAAACTCTCAACCCCAACAACAAAAAACCCTCAAACCTTTTCCCCAGAAAACCCTCAACACTCATCCCCAAAAAATCCTCAACCTTCAGCCCCAAAAAACCATCAACCCTCAGCCCAAAAAACACCCCAACCCTTAGCTCCCAAAATCCTAAACCCTTAACCCTAAAAAACACTCAACCCTTATCCCCCAAAAACCTAGACCCTAATCCCAAAAAACTCTAGCACTCATCCCCAAAAAACATCAATCCTTATCCCTAAAAAATTATCAGCCCACATGCCCAAAAAAACCTACACCCAAAACCCCAAATAAACCTAAACTCTCATCCCCAAAAAATACCCAACATTAAACCCTATAAAACCCTAATCCCTTATCCCCAAAACCCCTAAACCATCATCCAAAAAAACCCTAAATCCTCACCTTAAAAACCCATAAACCCTCATTTGCAAAAAAAAAACAATCAACACTCAGCCCCAAAAAACCTAATCCATCATAACCCAAAAAACCTAAACCGTAAACCCCAAAAAACCCTCAACCATCATCCAAAAAAACCTAAACCCTCAAAACCAAAAACACTATAAAACCTCCGGTCCAAAAAATTGTATACAATCTCCCCAAAAAAACACTCATCCCTCGACCCCAAAAATACCTAAACACTCCACCACAAAAAATCTTCAACCCACAACCCTAAGAGACCCTAAACCCTTATCCCCAAAAACCTTAAACCCTTAGCCTCAAAAAACCCTAAAACCACAATCCCAAAAAACTCTATAACCTGAGCCCCAAAAAACCCTCAACCCTTAGCCCCAAAAAACCATAAACCCTCATCTGCAGTAATCCCTCATCCCTCATCAATAAAAAAACCTAAACCCTCATCCTGATAAAACCCAAACCCTTAGCCCAAAAAAACAATAAACCCTCATACCCCAAAATCCCCAAACTCTTAGCCCCCCAAAACCCTAATCCTTAATCCCCAAAAAACCAAAACCCTCATCCCCAAAAAACCCTCAACCCTTAGAATTAAAAATACCATAAAACCTAATCCCCAAAAATCCCTAAACCATAACCTTGAAAAAATCCTAAAACTTCAACCCCAAAAAACCATAAACCCATAGCCCCCCAAAACCCTCAACCCACAGACCCAATGAAACCCCACTCTAAAAAACCCTCACCCCAAATAGCCAAAAAACCATGAACCCTCAGCACAAAAAATCCCTAAACTATCATCCCCAAGAAACCCACAATCCTAATCCCTCAAAAACTCAAAACCCTCAGCCCAAAAAAACTCTAAACCCTCAATCATTAAAAACCATAAACACTAAGCTCCAAAATTCCCTAAACCGCCAGCACTAGTAAACATTAAACCCTCAGGCCCAAATTACCCTAAACTATCTTACCAAAAAAGCCTAAAACCCTCATCCCTAACAAAACCTTATACCCTCGGCCCAAAACATCCTTAAATCCTCAGCCCCAAAAAACCCCTCAACCAATATTCCTATAAATAATCAACCCTCAACCTAAAAAACTCAACCCTCAGTAGTAAAAACATTTAAACCCTTATCCCCAAAAAAACCCTATACCCTCATCCCCAAAAAACCACCCCAACCCTCAGCCCCAAAAAAACTCAAAACCCTAATCCGAAAAAATCCATAAACCCACAGCACTAAAAAACCATTAAATACCATCACCCCAAAACCCAAAATCATCATCTCAAAAAAATAGTAAACCTTCAGCCATAAAAAACGTTAAACCTGAAACCCCAAAAAACCATAAAACCTAAACCCCCGAAAAACCCCAAAACCCTCAACCATACAAAACCATAATCCCTTAGCCCAAAAAAACCTAAAACCCTTATCCAAGAAAAACACAAAACCCCTATCACTAAAAAACTTGAAAATCTCTACCATATAAAACCTGAAGCACTCAACCCCAAAAAACCCCAAACCCTCAGCCCCCAAAAACCTGTAACCGTCATCCCAAAAAACCTAAACCCTAAGCCCCAAAAAAACCCCAATACCCCAAAACCAAAAAACCAAAAAACCTCCGTTCGAAAAACCCATAAAAACACATCCCCAAGAAACCCCAAACGTTAGCCTCAAAAAACCCTAAAACCACATCCCCCAAAAAACCCCAAACCCTCTACCCAAAACAAACTCAAACTCTCAGCCCCAAAAAACACAAAACCCTCATCCTCAAAAAATATTAAACCCTCAGTCCCAAAAAACCCCAAACCCTCATTCCCAAAAACCCTAAACCCCCATCCCTAAAACCCCTAAAAATTCAGTCCCAAAATACCGTAAATCCTCAGCCCCAAAAAAAACTTATACCCCAGAACACAGATATCCCTAAACCCTCATCCCCAAACAACACTAAATCCTCATCTCCAAAAAATCTAAACCCTTAGCTTCAAAAAACCATAAAACCACAGCCCTAAAAAACCCTAAACCCTCATCCCCAAAAAACCCTTAACCCATTGCCACAAAAACCCCAAAACCCTCATCCCTAAAAACCCTAAACCCTCATCCCTAAAAAAATATACGCTTTACCCCAAAACCCCAAAAAACATAGCAATAAACAAATGTAAACCCTCAACCCCAAAAAACCTAAACACTATTCCCCAAAAAACACTAAATACTCTTACCAAAAAAATCCAAAACCCACAAAACCAAAAAACCATAATCTCTCATCCCCAAAAAACCCTAACCCTTAGTCCCAAAAAACCCAAACACTCATCCCAAAAACACCTAAATTCTTACCCCCAAAAAAACCTAGACCCCCGACCGTAAAAAAACCCAAACCCTTGGCCCCAAAAAACCCTAAACCCTCAACCCCAAAAAAACAGTCAACCATCATCCCTAAAAAAACATAAACCCTCAGCCTCAAAATACACTAAACCATCATCCCCCATAAACCCCAAACCCATAACCCCAATAAACCATAAACTCTCATTCAAAGAAACCTTAACCCTATGAAAAAACCCAAACCCTCTTCCCTAAAAAACCATAAACCCATAAACTCTAAAAACACTAAACTCCCAGCCCCAAATAACCTGAAACCCTCAGACCCAAAAAACCCCAAAACCCTCAATACTAAAAAACCCGAACCCTCAGCTCTAAAAATCCCAAACCCCAAAACCCCAACCTGAACCCCCCCAAACCATCATCACCATAAAAACCCAAAACCATGGCCACAAAAATCCATAACCTTCTCCCAAAAAAGCCTAATCCATTGGTCTTAGGAAAATAAAAAACCCTCAACCCAAAAAACCCCAAACCCTCAGACCCAGAAAACCCCAAACCCTCCACCCCCAAAAATATCAAACCCTCATCCCAAAAATTCTCCAAACCTAGAGTCCCAAAAAACATGGAAACCTTATCCCCAAAAAACAACAAACACTCAGACACAAAAAAGTTAGGACCCACAACCCCAAAACCTTAAACCATCACCCCAAAATACCCTAAAGCATCACCCCCAAAAAACCATAATCCCAATCCATAAAAAATTCTAAACCTTTAGGCCCCCAAGTCTCGAAACCCTTATTTATAAAAAACACTAAACTCTCACCACGAAAATCCTTAAACCCACATCTAAAAAAACCCTAAACCCACATCTTGAAAAAACCCTAAACTCTCATGCCCTCAAAACCATATTTCCTTAGCCCCAAAAAACCTAAAACTCTTATCCTAAAAAACCGTAATCCATAAACCCCAAAATTACATAAATCCTCACCCCCCAAAAATCCTAAATCCTCATCCCAAAAAAACCATAAAACATCAATACTAAAACCCCAAACCCCATCCCAATAAACACTAAACGATAATCCCAAAAAAATATTAAATCCTCATCCCCCAAAACCCCAAAACCCTCAGCCAAGAAAATGACTAAACTCTAGGTCCCAAAAAACCTGAAACCATCATCCCAAAAAATAGAAAATCATCATCCCCAAAAAACCCAAAACACTTAGCCCCAAAAAAATCTAAACCCTCATCCCCCAAAACCATAAACCCTCATCCCCAAAAACCCTAAATCCCTAGTCTCAAAAAAACCTATACTCTCAGCCCCAAAAGCCCTAAACCCTAAACAACAAAATTCCCTACAACCCCGGCCCAAAAAGACCCTAAATACTCTACCCCAAAAAACCATGAACCCTTAGCAACAAAAAACCCTAAAACCTCAAATAAAAAAAACATTAAAACATCATCCTCAAAAAACCCTAAAACCACATCCACAAAAAACTCAAAACCCTCATCCACTAAAAACATTAAACACTCAACCTTAAAAAACACTAAACTGTCAGTCCTAAAAACTACAAACCCTCAGCCCCACAAAACCCTAAACTCTCAACCCCCAAAACCAAAACCCTCTTTCTCAAAAACAACTAGACCCTCATCCCAAAAAGCACTCAACCCCATTCCCAAAAACCCCCTAAAACCCTATCCCAAAAAAACCCTTAACACTCATTCCCAAAAGACCCTCAACCCCAGCCCCAAAAAACCATCAACCCTCAGACGCAAAAAACTGTCAAAAATATTCCCAAAATAACCCTAAAACCTAAACCCCCTAAACCCTAAATCCTCATCCCCCAAAAAACCTAAAACAATATCCCCCAAACCCCTAAACCTTCAGCCCCAAAAAACCTCAGCCACAAAATTCCAAAAAACACTAAACACTCATGCCAGAAAAACCCCCAACCACCATCCCCATAATACCCTATAAACACATCCCCAAAAAAACCGAAACCCTCATTACCAAAAAACTCTCAACCCTTTTCCCCCAAAAATCCTCAACCATAAATCCTACAAAACCCTAAACCATAAACCCTAAGTAACCCTAAAACCCTAGGCCCAAAAAACCCACAACATTTACACCCAAAAATCCCACAACCCACTACTCCAAAAAACCCAAAACCTACATCCCCAAAAAATATTCAACGCTCAGTCCCAAAAAACCCAAAAACCCTTAAACCCTTAGAAATAAAAAAACCTGAACCCTCAATACAAAAAAATCCTTAAGCCATTATCTCTAAAAAAACCATCAAAATTCATCCCTAAAATCCCTAAAACTCAATCCCAAAAAAACCTAAACCATCTGCCCTAAGAAAACCTCAACCCTCATCCCAAAAACCCTAAACCCTAAACCCCCAAAAACTATAAAGCCTCATCCCCCCAAAACCCAAAACCCTCCACACTCAAAACCCTCAAACCTAGGCCCCAAGAAACTCTAAAACCTATGCCCTCCAAAACCCTCAAACCACATAACTAAGAAACCCTAATCCCTCATCCCCAAAAATTCCTCAAGCCTCATCCCCAAAAAACCCTAAACCCCCAGCCTTAAAAATCCCTATGTCTTCATCCCAAAAAACCCTAAAACCGAAACCCCATAAAACTGGAAATCCTTATCCCCAAAAAAACCTAGACCCTCTTCCCTAAAAATCCCAAAACCCTTAACCACCCTAAACCCTAAACCCTCAACCCCTAAAAACTGTAAACCCTCAGCCACAAAAAATCCTCAACACTTAGGCCAAAAATACCCTAAACCCTCACCCCAAAAAACATTACCCTTAACGCCAAAAACCTTAATCCTTCAGCGTCAAAAAATATAAACACATATCCCTAGAAAACCCTCAACCATAATCCCCAAAAAACCATCACCCATTATCTACATTAAACAATCAACCCTTATCCCCAAAAAACCAAGAAATTTCAGCCCAAAAAAACCTCAACCCTCAATCCCAAAAACCCTAAACCCTTAACATCAAAAAACCCTAAACCCTCAATCATGAAAAACACTAGAAAATCTAGCCTAAAATTCCATAAACCCTTAGCCCAAAGAAACCCTAAACCTCAAGCCTTAAAAAACCTTAAACTATCATCCCCAAAAATCCTAAAATCCTCAACCCCAAAAAACCCTAAACCCTCAGCCCTAAAAATCCCTAAACCCCATTACAAAAAAGACCCTAAACCCACAGTCCTAGAAAACCCTTAATTATTAGCCAAAAAAATCCCCATCCATCACCCCTGAAAAACACTATAACCCTAGTCACAAAAAACCCTCATCCTTCATCCCCCTCAAACTCCAAACAATAAACCCAAAAAAACAATAAATACTCATCCCTAAAATATCATAAACCCTAAACCCTAAATAACCATTAAACTCCAACTCAAAAATACCCAAAACCCTTAGTGAAAAAAACCTAAATACCCCAGCCCTAAAAAACCCTAGGCCCTCCACCCCAAAAAACCCTCAACCCTCAGCCCCAAAAATCCCTCAACCCTCATCCCCAGAAAACCCTGAACCCATAACCCCAAAAAATCCTCATCCCACAATTGCAAAAAAACTCTCAACCATCAACACCCAAAACCCCCAAACCTAGACCCCAAAAAACCTCAACTATTATCCCCAAAACCCCTCAACCCTCACCCCCAACCGACCCTCAACAATCAGCCCCAAAATAAACTCAACCCTCATCCCCACAAAACCCTCACCCTCAGACCCAAAAAACCATAAACTCTCATCCCCAAAAAACCATCAACCCTCAACAGAAAAAAATACTCAACCCTCATCCCCAAATAACCCTCAACTGTTACACCGCAAAAAAACTATAAACCCACACCCCCCCAAAACCCTCAACCCTCAGCCCTAAAAAAACAGAAACCCTCATTCCCCAAAAACCCTAAATCCAAAAAACCCTCAACTCTATAACCCACAAAACCATCAAACCTCTTCCACAAAAAACACTAAACCCTCAGCTGGAAAAAACCCTCAAGCCTCATCCCTAAAAAACCCTAAACCAATATCCCCAAAATCCCTCAAACCTAAGACCAAGAAAAACCTAAGACATCAGCCACCAAAAAAACCCTAAACACTCACACTAAAAAAAACAAAAACTCTTATCCCTAAAAAACCATCAACACTCAGTCGAAAAAAACCCTAAACCCTAATCCTCAAAATTCAATAAAACCTCATCCCAATAAAATAAAAATTCCTCATCCCCAAAGTACCCTAAACCATGAGCCCCAAAAATACCCAACACCCTCAACAACAAAAATACCCTAAACCCTCATCCCAAAAAACCCTTAACCATCTACCCAAAAAAACCCTCAACCCTCAGCCCCATAAAAACCATAACCCTCTCCCACAAAAACCCATCATCCCTCATCCCTAAAAACCCCAAAAATTCATCCCTAACAAACCCTTGACCATCATCCCATAAAAAACCCACAACCCCCAAAAAAGACTAATCCCTCAGTCCCAAAAAAAACCCTAGTACCTCATCCCAAAAAATCCATAATAACTCATCCCCAAAAAAACTAAACCCTTAGCCCTAAAAAAACCCTAATCCTTCATATGTAAGAAAACCTAAACCCTCAACCCAAAGCAACCCTAAACCCTCATCCATAAAATACATCAATGGTTATCCCTAAATAATCTAAAAACTCATCCCAATAAACCCTCAACCCTCATCCTTAAAAACCCCTCAACCATCAGCCCCAAAAAATCATAAAGCCCTAGTGCCAAAAAACCCTAAACCTTCATCCCCAAAAAACCCTATACCAGAATACCCCAAAAAATAGAAACCCTCATCCCCAAAAAACAATAAACCCTCATCCCAAAAAAAATCCCCAACCCTCAACTCCAAAAAACCCTCAACCATTAGCACAAAAAAACCCTAAACACTTAGCCCGAAAAAACCCTCAACCCTCAATCCCAAAAAATCCTCAACACTCAGACCTAAAACACCCTCAACCCATAGCCCCAGAATACCCTAAACCCTCATCCCCCCAAAACCAACAACCCTTAGAGAAAAAAACCATTAACCATCAACACCAAAAAACCCTAAACCATAATTACAAAAAAACTAAAAACCCCCATCATGAAAAAACTCTAAACCCTAAACCACCACAATGATAAACCCTCATCGCCAAAAAATCCAAAACCCACATTCCCCAAGAAACATTAAAACCTCATCCCCAAAGATTCCAAAACCCTTAACCCCAAATATCCCAAAACCACAACCCTAAAAAAACCTAAACCCTCATACAAAAAAACCTTCATCACTAAAAAAATAGAAACACTTATCTCCATAAAATAATAAAACCTTAGACCCAACAAACCATAAACCCTCAATAATAACAAACCATAAACCCTCATCCACCCAAAAAACTACAACCCTAATCTCTAAAAACCATAAACCCTCACCCCCAAAAAACCAAAACCCTCTACCCTAAGAAACCAAAAACCATAATCCCCAAAAAAACCCTAACCCTCAGCCTTGAAAGACCCTAAACCCTCATCCCAAAACAATGTTCAACCCTGATCCTCAAAAAACCCTCAACCCTCAACATCAAAAATCCCTCAACACCCAACCCCCAAAAAAAACCTCAAAACCCAGCCCCAAAAGACCCTATACCCTTTCCCCCCCAAAACACTTAAAACCTTAGCCCAAAAACCCTAAACCCTCACCCCCAAATAACCTAAAATCCTCTTCCCCAAAAACCCCTTAACCCTCATCTCCCAAAAAATTAAACACTCATCCAAAAACCCTAAACCTTCATCCTCAAAAACCCTCAACCCTCATCATGAAAAAATCATCAACCCTCATCCCCTAAAAATCATCAACCCTCCTTTCGAAAAAAGCCTCAACCCTCAGCTTCAAAATACCCTCAAAATACATTCCCAAAACCATCAAAACTATTCCCCAAAAAACACTCAAAACTCATCCCCCAAAACCACCCAAACCTCTGCCCCAAAAAAATCGCAACCCATGGACCCAAAACCCCCCAACCCTCAGCACCAAAAAACCAGTAACCCTCAGCCCCAAAAAATCCCCAAAACTCATATCCAAAATAACTCCAAAACCTGGCCTGAAATGAAACCCCAAACCTCAACCAAACCCCCCCCCCAACCCTCAAACCCTAAAAAACCCTGGCCCTAATCCCTAAAAAATAATCAAAACTCATCCCCAAAAAATCACCAACCCTCAGATCCAAAAAAACGTTAATTGTCAAATACAAAAGAGCCTAAATCCTCATCCCCAAAAAACTAAAACCCGATCCCTAAAAACCACAAAACATATCCCTAAAAATTAACCCAACCCTTATCCCCAAAAAACCCTAAACCGAAACTCCGGAAAATAGTAAACCCTCATCCTAAAAAATACAAAACCCAGAGCCCCAAAAACCATAAACATTTAACCCGAAAAACTCTAAACCCTCATCCCAAAATAAAACCTAAACCATTTACCCTAAAAAATCCAACACACACTACCCCAAAAATCCCTTGACCCTTATCCCCAAAAACCCTAGACCCTCATCCCAACCCCCCCCTAATAACATAGTTTAAAAAATCCCTAGACCCTCATCCCCAAAAAACCTGGACCCTTATCCCAAGAAAAACCTAGACCCTCATCCCCAAAAAACCCTAGACCCTCTACCCTAAAAAAACATAGAACCTATGTACTAAAAAACCCCAGACCATCATCCCCATAAAACCGTAGACACTGAATCCTAAAAAACTCCAGACCCGCAACCCCCCCCCCACCACCAAAAAAAACCTACACCCATAAACCAAAAAGCTCAATACCCACTTCCCTAAAAAATCTTATACACTTAGACATAGTTAACCCTAAACCCTCAGTCCCTAAAACCCTATACCATAATCCCCAACCACCACATAACTCCTTAAGCCACCTCCAAACTCCTCCAACCACAAAACTAGCTAAGTAATAGACTGTAAAGGAACAGATTATTATACTATGAATTTGGAAATAAGGATTTTTTGTGTCTACACTTTTGGATTATTTTTTTATGATGACATATGTAACAATATGTGTTTTCACCAATTAATGAATTATCATGATCTTATAATTTAGTTTATTCTTTAATTTTATTTAATTTCCTATCACTCATTTAAATTAATTGATTTACTTTAGTGCCTCATTTTATCACCACATGATGATTTCTGGGGTTTAAGGTTTAGTGTTTTTTAAGGTTGAGTGTTGAGGGTTTTTGGATGATGAGGGTTTAGGGTTTTTTTGGTTCTCAGGTTTAAGGGGTGTTTTTGGGCTGAGGGTTAAGGGTTTTATTTGGGGTTTTTGGTTTTGGGTTTTTTGGTCATGATGGTTGAGAATTTTTGGGGCCATGAGTTTAGAGTTTTTTGTGGCTATGATTTTAGGGTTTTTTGGGGATAAGGGTATAGGGTTATTTGGGGTTGAGAGTTGAGGGTTATTTTAGGGTTATTTAGGTTTATTGGGGTGGAGGTTTAGGGTTTGTTGGGGTTGAGAGTTTATGGGTTTTTGGGGATAAGGGTTTAGGGTTACTTATGGATGAGGGTTAAGGGTTTTTATGGGTTTAGTGTTTTTTGGTTCTGATGGTTGAGTGTTTTTTTGCAGCTGAGGTTTGATAGTTTTTTTTGTGATGAGGGTTGGGGTCTTTTGAGGATATGGTTTGAGTGTTTTTTGGGATAGGTGTTGAGTGGTTTTTGGGATGAGGGTTGTGGGTTAAGGATTTTATAGGGAATAGGGTTTAGAGTTTTTGGGGATGAGTGTTTAGAGTTTTTTTGGGGCCCAAGGTTTACATTTTTTAGGGATGAATGTCTAAGGGTTTTTAGGGATGAGTGTTTGGGGATTTTTTGGTATGGGGATTATGAGTATTTGGGTATTATGGTTTCAGGTTTTTTATTGGGGGTTTAGGGTTTCATTGGAAATAGGTTTTAGGTTTTTTTGGGGATTAGGGTTTATGATTATTTGAGGATGATGATTAATTTTTTTTGGGGATTTGGTTTTATGGTTTTTTTTGGGGTTCATGTTTATGATTTTTTTGGGGAGAAAATTTATGAATTTTGGAGGTCGTGGTTTTATGGTTTTTTTGGTGTTGAGGGTTTAGGGATTTTTTTTGTGAAGGTTTAGGTTTTTTTTGGGATGAGGGTTTAGGGTGTTTTGGGATTGAGGGTTTAATGTTTTGGGGTCTAAGGGTTTAGTAATTTTATGGGATGAGGGTTCATAGGTTTTTGGGTATGATGGTTTAGGATTTTTTTTGGATGCAGATTTAGGGTTTTTGCAGACTGAGGGTTTATGTTTTTTTTGGGGTGTAGGGTTTATGATTTTTGGGGGATAAGGATTTAGGGTTTTTTGGGGAGAATGGTTTATTTTATTTTAGGGTTGATGGTTTATGGTTTTTTGGGGATGAGGGTTTAGGGTTTTTTGGGATTATGGTTTAAGGTTTATGGGGATGAGGGATTAGGGTATTTTTAGGGATAAGGGAATAGTTTTTTTGGTGATGAGGTTTTAGTTTTTTTAGTGTTGAGGGTTTAGTATTTTTTTAGGATGATTATGGTTTTTTAGGGATGCTAGTTTATGGTTTTTTGAGGATTGGGGGTTAGAGTATTTTGGGGCTGAGGGTTTATGGTTTAGGTTTTCTTTGGATCAGAGATAAGGGTTTTTTAGGGATACAAGTTTATTGTTTTTTCAGGGTGAGGGTTTTGGGTATTTTGGGGATGAGGGTTTCATGTTTTTTAGGTAGAGTGTTAGGGGTTATTTTGGGCCAATAGTTCTTGGTTGGGGAGGGGTATTGGGTTTTTTTAGGATAAGGGTTTGCCATATTTTGGGGAAAGGGGGTTGGGTTTTCCTGGTGTCATTTGGAGTTTTTTTGGCTAAGTGTTAGGGTTTTTTTGGGTCGAGTGATTAGGGTTTTTGGGTTGAAGGTTGAGTGTTTTTTTGGGACCGAGGGTTTGTTTTTTTTTGTGTTAGGGGATTTGTGGTTTGGGGGATGAGGGTTTTGGGGTTTTTTGGACCTGAGGGTTTGGGTTTTTCTAGGGATGAGGGTTTCAGGTTTTTTTGGGGCAAAGGGTTTACGATTGGTTGGGTGCCATGAATTTAGGGATTTTTGGGTCAAGGGTTTTGGGGTTCTGGGTTTAGGGTTTTTTAGTGGCAAGGGTTTATTGTTTTTTGGGGTTGTTGGTTTGGGGTCTTTTGGTGATGAAGGATTAGGGTATTTTGAGTTAGAGGGTTTAGGGTTTTTTAGAGGCGATGGATTAGGATTTTTTTATTATAGGGTTTAGGGTTTTGGGGGTGGATGGTTTTGGGTTTTTTAGGGCCAAGGGTTTGGGGTTTTTTGAGGGTGAGGGTTTATGTTTTTTGGGGGTGAGAGTTTATGGTTTTTCTGGTGTTGAGGGTTTGTGTTTTTTTGGGGGCTGAGGATTTAGGGTGTTGGGGGGATAAGGGGTTAGGTTTTCTTTGCACTGAGGGTTTTGGGTCTTTTAAAGAAGAATGTTTATTGTTTTTTGGGTATAGTTTTTAGGGGTTTTGAGTTCAGAGGGTTTATGGATTTTTAGTGCTTAGTGTTTTGGTGTTGTTTGGAGCTGAGGGTATTATTTTTTTTGGATAAGGGCTTAGTGTTCATAGGTCTGAGTGTTTGGGATTTTTTTTGGGATGTGGGTTTATGATTTTTTAGGTATAAGGGTTTGGGATTTTTTTGGGATGAGGTTTTTTGGGGTTATGTGTTTAGGGTTTTTTGAAGTTGAGCATTTAGGTTTTTTGGGGATAAGAGTTTAGAGTTTTGGGGGATGAAGGTTTAGGGATTTCTACGGCTGGGAGTATAGGGTTTTTTGGGGATTAGGTTTTAGGGGTTTTTTGGTCAGATGGTTTAGGGTTTTTGGGTTCTAAGGGTTTAGTTTTATTTTGGCCTAAGGATTTTTAGTTTATTGGGATAAGGGTTTAGGGATTTTTTGTGTTTAGGGTTTCGGGTGTTTTTGGGATAAGGGGTTGGGGTTTATTTGGTCATTTGGCATTTGGTTTTTTAGTGATGAGGGTTTAGGATTTTTTAAATATAATAGTTTGGGGTTTTTTGGGCCTGAGTGTTTAATGTTTTTTGGGGTTGAGGGTTTTGGATTATTTGGGTACGAGGTTTTGGGGTTTTTTGGGGCAGATGGTTTAGGTTTTTTTTAGTGCTGATGGTTTATAGTTTTTTGAAGCTGTGGGTCTGTGATTTTTGGGGTTGAGGGTTTCAGATTTTATGTGGAATATGGTGTCATGTTTTTTCGGGCTGAGGATTTCATGTTTTTTAGGGCTGAGGCTTTCATATTTTTTTTGTTTAGGGTTTAGATTTTTTGTGGCTATGGAAATAGGGGTTTTTTGGGCTGAGAGTTTAGGGTTTTTTGGGGGATGTGGGTTTAGTATTTTTGGGGTTGATGGTTTAGGGTTTTTTTAGCTATGGTTGTTTAGGGTTTTTTGGGGATGGGGGTTAAATTTTTTTTAGGTATTAGGGTTTATGGTTTTTGGGGGATGAGGGTTTATGGTTTTTTAGGCTGAGTGTTGGGGGTTTTTTGGTGATGAGTTTTGAGAATTTTTGGGGATTTACGGAATAGTTTTTTTTTGTGGTGAGGGTTGAGTTTTTTTCTGATGATGGTGGAGGCTTTTCTAGGATTGTGGGTTGATGATTTTTTGGGAACTGAGGGTTTAGGGAATTTTGTGGCTGAGGGTTTTGGGTTTTTTTGGTTGATGGTTTCATGATTTTTGGGGATGAAGGTTTAGGGTTTTTTGGGGCTAAGGATTTAGGGTTTCTTGGGGTTGAAGGTTTGGTTAATTTTGGTCTAAGTGTTTAGTGTTTTTTAGGACTAAGGGATTAGGGTTTTTTGGGGCTGATGGTTTGGGATTTTTGGGGGTAGTGGGTTAAGGTTTGTTTGGGGCAGACCATTGAGGGATTTTTAGGGATAAGTGTTGACAGTTTGGTGGTGTTGAGGGGAGAGGTTTTTTTGGACTAAGGGTTGAGATTTTTTTTGGGGCTATGGGTTTAGGGTTTCTTGGGCCAAAAGGATTTGGGTTTTTTTGGGGATGAGGGTTTGGGGTGTTTTAGGGTTGTGGGTTTAGGGTATTTTTGAGCTAAGGTTTGAGGTTTTTTTAGGGTTATGAGATTAGGGTTTTTTTAAGGTGACAGATTTATGGTTTTTTATTGTTAAAGGATTGGGGATATTTGGGTTAGAGGATTTAATGTCTTTTGGGGTTAAGGAAATTTGGTTTTTTGGGGAATATGGTTTAGAGTTTTTTTGCGGATGAGGGTTTAGTGCTTTTTGGGGATGAGGGCTTAGGTTTTTTTGTCGTAATAGTTGATGTTTTTTGGGCCGCAGGTTATAGGATTTTTTTTGGACAAGGGTTTAGGGTTTTTTAATGGTTTAGAGTTTTGGGTGATAAGCATTGTGTTTTTTATGGGTGTTTAGGGTATTTTGGACTATGGGTTGAGGGTTTTTTGGTGGTGATGGTTTAAGGTTTTTTGGGGATGAGCATTTAGAGTTTTTTGGGGTGAAGGGTTGAGAGTTTTTTGGTACTGAAAATAGAAGGTTATTTGGGTTTGAGGGTTTAGTATTTTTTGGATGAGGGTGGAGGTTTTTTTTGGGGCTGGGGGTTTATGGTTCTTTCTACTAAGAGTTTAGGTTTTTTGGCTGAGGGTTGAGGGTTTTTTGGGGATAATGATTTATTTATTAATGTGATGAGGGATTTGGGATTTTTTTGGTTGATACTTAAGTAGTTTTTGGGACGATGGTTTAAGGTTTTGGGGAGCTGAGTGTTGAGGAATTTTAAGGGATTATGGTTGAGAATTTTTTGGGGTTGAGGTGTAAGGTTTTTTGGGGCATAGGGTTTAGGGTTTTTTGGGATAAGGGTTTAGGGTTTTTTAGGGTATAGGGTTGAGGGTTTTTAGGGTTTAGGGTTTTTTGGGGATGAGGGTTTATTATGGTGGGATTCGAAGGTTTTTTTGGTTGAGGGTTGAGGTTTTTTTGGGTTATGTTTTGAGTCTTTTGGGGTAGGGGTTCATTGTTTTTTGGGATGAGGGTTTAGGGTTTTTTATGGAAGAGGGTTTATGGATTTTGGGTCTGAGTGTTTAGTGTTTTTTTGGGTGTAGGGTTTACTATTTTTAGGGGTGAAATTTTAGTGTTTTTTAGGGATGAATGTTTTGTTTTTTTGGGTATAAGGGTTTAGGGTTTTTTTTGGGTTCATTATTTAGGGTTTTTTTTGGGCTAGGGGTTTAGGGTTTTTTGGGGTTTTAGGTTTTTGGTTTTTTGGGGATGAGGGTTTAGGATTTTTTAGTCATGAGGTTTCTAGATCTTTTTGGACTGGGGTTTTAGGGTTTTTAAGGCCAAGTGATTTGGTATTTCTGGGGAAAATGATTTAAGGTTTTTTGGGGTTAAGGGTGAGGGTTTTTTGGGGTTGAGGGTTGAGGGTTTTTTGGGGTTGAGGGTTTGGTTTTTTTTTCTAAGGGTTGATGATTTTTTTGGGATGAGGATTTAGGGTTTTTTGGGGATGAGGGTTTAATGGTTTTGTAGATGAGGGTTGTTGATTTTTTGGAGCCTAGGGTTTACTATTTTTGGGGGATAAGTGTTTAGGGTTTTTTGGGGAAATTTTTTATAGTATTTTTCTACTATGGGTTTTTGGTTTTTTGGGGCTAAGTGTTTAGTCTTTTTCTAGGATGATGGATTTTGGGTTGAGTGTTTAGGGTTTTTTGGGGATGAGGGTTTAGGATTTTTTTGGGATGAGGGTTTATGGATTTTTGGGGCTGAGGGTTTAGGGTTTTTGTGGATGAGGATTTAGTGTTTTTTGGAGTTTGGGGTTTATTTTATTCTTGGGATGATGTTTTTTGTTTTTTTGAGGATGAGGATTTTGGGTTTTTTGGGGATTAGGTTTATGATTTTGGGGGAGGAGGGTTTATGGTTTTTCAAGGATGAGAATTTAGGGTTTTTTGGGACTGAGTGTTTAGTGTTTTTTGGGGTTGAGGGTTTAGAGTTTTTTTGGGATGATAGTTTAGGGTTTTTTGGGGATGGGGGTTAGTGTTTTTTGGATCTAGGGGATTAGGGTTTTTGGTGAATAAGGTTTATGGAATAGGGTTTTTTGGTGTTGAGGGTTTATAGTTTTTTTTGGGTTGAGTGTTTGTGGTGTTTTGGGGCTGAGGGTTTTGGGTTTTTTATGGTGAGGGTTTCAAATTTTTTAGGGATATGGGTTTGGGGTTTTTTAGGGCTAAGGTCTTCAAGTTTTTTGGGGGCTAGGGGTTTGGGGTTTTCTTGGGGTGAGGGATTTTGGTTTTTTTATATAGAGGGTTCCGGGTTTTCTGGGGTCATGATTATGGGGTTTTCTGGGACTGAGGATTTTGGGTTTTTTGGGGCTGAGGGTTGGGGTTTTTTGTGGTTGAGTGATTGGGGTATTTTTTGGTGAGGGTTAAGGGGTTTTTGGGGCCGAGGGTTTGGGGTTTTTTTGTGGAAAAGTGTTTATGGTTTTTTGTGATGGGGTTTTGGGGATTTTGGGGTTGATGTTTTGGGGTTTTTGGGCTGAGGGTTTGGGGTTTTTTGATGCTGAGGGATTCCAGTTTTTTTGGAGCTATGGATTGAAGGTTTTTTGGGTCCATGGGTTTAGGGTTTTTAGGGGCCAAGGGTTTATGTTTTTTTTGGGGTTTTGGGTTTTTGTTTTTTCGGGGTGAGGGTTTATTATTTTTAGGGATGTGGGTTTTGGGTTTATTGGGGGTGAATGTTTCAGATATTTTGATGCTTAGGGTTTATGTTTTTTTAAGGAAAATTAATCTTGATTTTTTTTGGGGCCCAGGGTTTAGGGTTTTTTGGGGCTGAGGGTTTAGGGTTTTTTGGGGCCAAGGGTTTGGGGTTTTGGGGGAAGATGGTTTATGTATTTATAGGGGTGGGAGTTTAGGATTTTTTTGAGGCATAGGGTTTGGGTTTTCATAGGGATGATGGTTTATGGTAATTTTGGGGCATAATAATTAGGGTTTTTTTGGGCTGAGGTTTTTTGGGTTTTCTTGTTGATGGGGGTGGGGGTTTTTGGGGATGAGGGTTTAGGTTTTCTTATTGATGGGGGTAGGGGTTTTTGGGGGGATGAGGTTGTAGGGTTCTTTGGGATAAATTTTTACGGTTTCTTGGGGATGAGGATTTATGTTTTTTTAGTCATGATGGTTTTCGGTTTTTTGGGAGTGAGGGTTTAGGGTTTTTAGGGCCTGAGTGTTTATGGTTTTTTGGGGTTGGGGGTTTGGGTTTTTTTGGGAAGTTAGTTTTTTTTCTAGGATGAGGTTTTAGGATTTTTTGAGGTTGACAGTTAGGGTTTTTTGGGGATGAGGGTTTAATGTTTTTTGGGGATGAGGGTTTTCTATTTTTTGGGTATAGGGTTTTGGGTTTTTTTGGCTGGGGGTTTAGCGTTTTTTGGGGCTGAGGGTTTAAGGTTTTTTGCAGTTGAGAGTTTGTGGATTTTTGGTAATGAGGGTTTTAGGTTTTATGCAGGAGTGGGTCTTAGGATATTTTGGGATTAGGGTTTCATTTTTTTGGGGATGATGGTTTCAAGTTTTTTTGGGACATGAGTGGAGGGTTTTATATGGTTGAGGGTTTAGAATTTTTGGTGGATGTCAGTTTAGGATTTTTTAGGGTTTGGGTGTAGGTATTTTTGGTGATGATGTTTTAGGGTTATTTGTTGTAGAGGGATTAGGGTTTTTTTGTGGTTGATGTTTTATGGTTTTTTAAGGATGAGGGTTCAAGGTTTTTTGTGTTTGAGGCTTTTGGGGTTTTTAGGGGTGAGGGTTTAGGTTTTTTTGTCGACGAGGGTTTAAAATTATTTCAAGCTATGGGTGTAGGGTTTTTTGGGGGGTGGGTGTTTAGTGATTTTTGGGTAGTGGGTTTACATATTTGTGGGGTTAAGGTTTTAGGGTTTTTAGGGCTTATGGTTTTGGTTTTTGGGGGGATGAGGTATTGGGTGTTTTTAAGATGAGGGGTTTAGGGATTTTTGGGGATAAGAGTTTGGAGTTTTTTTTTTCAAATTGAGGTTTTTGGCTTTTAGGGGTTTAGGGTTTAAATTTTTTTGGGGATGAGCGTTTAGGGTTTTTTATGGATTTGTGATTAGGGTTTTTTGGGGCTATGATTTAATGGATTTTCAAGGCTGTGGGTTTTGGGTTATTTCGGATAAGGGTTTAGGTTTTTTGTGGGATGAGTGTTTAGGTTTTTTTTGGGTTGAGTGTATATGGTTTTTTTGGAGATAAGGGTTTAGGGTTTTTTGGGGCTAATGTTTTTTGGTTTTTATGGTAGTTTTTTAGATTTTTGGGGGGATGAGGGTTTAAGGTTTTTTAGGATTGAAGGTTTTGGGATTTTTTTGTGTTAAGGGTTTATGGTTTTTTGGGGATAATGGTTTTTCCATTTCATGAGGTTGAAGGTTTGTGGTTTTGGGGTTGAGGGTTTCGGGTTTTTTGGGGATGAGTGTTTGGTATTTTTTGGGGCTAGGGGTTTTGGGGTTTTTATGGGTGAGGGTATAGGGTCTTTTGGGGATGAGGTTTAAAGGTTTTTTTGGCCAAGTGTTTAGGGTTATTTGGTGCTGAGGGTTTAGTGTTTCTTTCTGCATGAGGGTTTAGGGTTTTTTGGGGATGGGATTTTGAGGCTTTTTGTGGAAGAGGATTTAGGTTTTTTTTTCAAGGTTTAGGGTTTTTTTTGGATGAGGGTTTAGGGTTTTTTGGGAGGTGGGTTTTTGTTTTTTGTGGATGAGGATTTAGTGTTTTTTAGGGTACAAGGTTTAGGGTTTTTTGGGGCTGAGGGTTTAGCATTTCTTTGGATGTGGCTTAGGTTTTTTGGGGCTGAGGTTTTAGGGTTTTTTTGGGACTAAGGTTTTAGAGTTTTTTTTGGGGATGAGTATTAAGATTTTTTAGGGACGACGGTTTAGTAATTTTTGGGGCTGAGGGTTTATGGTTTTTTTGGGGCAATGGGTTTAGGGTTTTTGGGGGACAGGGTTTATGTTTTCTGGGGGATGATGGTTTAGGGTTTTTTGGGGATAAGGGTTTTGGGTTAATTTGGTCACATGGATTAGTGTTTTTAGGGATGCAGGTTTACAATTTTTTGGGACAAAGGGTTTAGGGTCTTTTCCAGGCTGAAGGTTTAGGGTTTTTTTGGAAGAGGGTTTAGGGTTATTTGGGGCTAAGGGTTTTGGAATTTTTTGGGACAAGGGTTTAAGATTTTTGTGGCTAAGAGTTTCCAGTTTTTTAGGGATGAGGGTTTTGGGGGTTTTGGGGATGAGGGTTTAGTGTTTTTTGGGAAGTATTGCTTAGGTATTTTTGGGGATGAGGGTATAGGTTTTTTTAGGATAGATAGTTTAGGTGTTTTTGGGTATGGGTGTTTATGGTTTTTTGTGGATGAGGGTTTGTTGTTTTTTTAGGGCCATGGATTTAGGTTTTTTTGGGTCGAAGAGTTGTGGATTTTTCAGGCTGAGAATTTGGGGTTACTTGGATATGAGTGTTTAGAATATTTTGGGGACAATGGTTCAGGGTTTTTTAGAGATTAGGGTTTCGGGTTTTTTGGGGCTACAGGTTTTGGGTTATTTGGGCCTAGGGGTTTAGGGTTTTTTTTCATGCCATGTGTATAGGGGTTTTTGGGGTTGAGGGTTTAGGTTTTTGGGGGATGAGAGTTTGGGATTTTTTGGGCTAATGGTATATGGTATTTTGGGGCCAGGGGTTTAGGGTTTTTTGTGGCTGTTGTTTTAGGGTCTTTCTGGTCCAAAGGTTTTGGTTTTTTTGGTGTTGAGGATTTAGGGTTTTTAGGGTTGAGGGATTATGTTTTTTTTTTCAGAATGATGGTTTTGGGTATTTTGGGACAAGCATTTAGGGTTTTGGGGTCATGGGATTATTTTTTAGGGATTATTAGCTAGATTATTTTAGGTTTGAGGGTTTTTTGGGGGTGAGGGTTTAGGGGTTTTTTGGGGGTAAAGGGTTTAGGTTTTTTTGGGGTAAAGGGTTTAGGGTTTTTTGGTGGTGAGGGTTTATTGGTTTTTGGGATTGAGGGTTTAAGGTTTTTTGGGGATGTGGGTTAAGGGTTTTGGGGGATAAGGGTTTAGTGTTTTGGAGGGAAGAGGGTTCAGGATTTTTAGGCCATGTATTTAGGTTTTTTAGGGTTGAGGGTATAAGGTTTTTTGGGGCCAATGGTTTAGATTTTTTTTGTGTTTAAGGATTTAGGGTTTTATGAGGATAACAGTTATGTATTTTGGGACCAAGGTGTTAGAGATTCTTTGGTTATGTGGGTTTATAGTTTTTTTTAGGCAACATGTTTAGGGTTTTTTGGGGCCATGTGTTTTGGGATTTGTTTAGGATGAGGGTTTAGGGTTTTCTAGGGATAAGGGTTGGGTTTCTTTTAATGTGGGTTTTGGGTATTTTAGGGTCAGAGTCTGGGGTTTTCTGGTGCTGATGATTTATGGATTTTTAGGGCTGGGGGTCTAGAGTTTTTTGGTGGTATGGGTTTTGGGTTTTTGAGGATGAGGGTTTAGGGATTTTTTGGGCTGAGGTTTTAGGGTTTTTTGGGGACAAGGGTTTATTATTTTTTGGGAAAGAGGGTTTATTGATTTTTTGATGAGGGTTTGTAGTTTTTTGGGGCCATGAGTTCAAGGGGCCAGTGTTTAGGGGTTTATAGATCCAAGGGTTTGTGGTGTTTTAAGATTGGGGTTTTTTTGGCGATGGGTTTAGGATTTTTGGGGATGAGGGTTTATGGTTTTTGGTGCTGAGGGTTTAGTGTTTTTTGGGGCACTAGTTTTTTGTTTTTTGTGGGTGAGGGTTTAGGGTTTCTTGGGGAATAGGGTTTCAAGTTTCTGGAGGCCAAGGATTTAGGGTTTTTGGGACTGAGGATTTTGTGTTTTTTTGTAGTAGAGGGTTTAGGGTTTTTTGGGTTGAGGTTTTATGGTTTTTTAGGGCTAGCACTTTAGGGTTTTTTAGGGGTGTGGGTTTATGGTTTTTTTAGGATGAGGGTTTAGTGTTTTTTGGGGATGAGGGTTTAGGTTCTCTTTGTGGATGACGGTGTATGGTTTTTTGGGATGAGGGTTTAGGGCTTCTTTTGGGCTATGGGTTTTGGGTTTTTTGGGGATGAGGGTTTAGGGTTTTTGCAGTGGAGGGTTTATGTTTTCTTAGAGCCAATGGTTTCAGGTTTTTTGGGGAAGAGTGGTTAGGGATTTTTTCAGGAAAATGGTTTAGGTATTTTGGGGGTTTTGGGTTTTGGGTTTTTTTGGTTCCGAGTGTATAGGGTTTTTAGGCATGGGTTTATTTTTTTATAGAGTTAAGAGTTTAGGTTATTTGGGATCAGATGGTATAGGATTTTTTTAGGGCTAAGGGTTTGGTATTTTTGGGTTTGAAGGTTTAGGGATTCTTAGGGTTTGGGGTTTAGAGTCGTTTTTGGCTGAGGGTTTAGGGTTTTGTGGGGTAGGGGGTTTAGTATTTTTTGGGTTTGGGGTTGAGGTTTTTTGGGGGATGATGGTTTAGGGTTTTTTTGGGGATTAGTGATATGTGAATTTTGCACTTGGGGTTTAGAGTTTTTTGGGTAGTGGGTATAGGATTTTTTGAGGCTAAGGGTTAGGATTTTTTTTGTGGCCAATGGTTTAGAGTTTTATAGGCTATGTGTTTAGGGTTTTTATGGTGCTGATCGTTTAAGGATTTTTTGGGGCGGATGGTTTAGGGCATTTCAGGGTCGAGGGTTTAAGTTATTTTGGGCTCATGGGTTTAGGGATTTTGGAGATGAGGGTTTTGGGGGTTTTGGGGATGAGGGTTTAAGGTTTTTTTTAAAGCAGAGGTCATAGGGGTTTTTGTCGATGATGGTTTAGGTAATTTTGAGGCTGAGGAATTATGGTTTTTTGTTGCATAGGATTTATGGTCTTTTTTCATAAAGAATTTAGGGGTTTTGGGGTTGAAGGTGAAGGTTTTTTTGGTGTTGAGGGATTTAAGTTTTTTGGGATGAGGGTTTTATATTTTTGGGGTCATTGGTTAAGGTTGTTTTGGGGATTAATTTTTTGGGATTTTTGGGGATGAGGGTTCTGGGATTTTTAGGGTTGCAAGATCAGGGATTTTTAGGGCTGAGGGTTTAGGGTTTTTTGGTTCTGAGGTTTTATGATTTGTTGTAGATGAGGGTTTAGGGTTTTTTTGGTAGAGTGTTTTAGTTTTTTAGGGTAGAGGGTTTAGGGATTTTTTTCAATTAGGGTTTTTTGTTTTTTGTGTTTGAGGATTTTGGGTTTTTTTGTGTCTGACAATATTGGGTTTTTTCTGGGGGGAGGGTTTGGAAATTTAGGGCTGAGGGGTTAGGGATTTTATTTTTGGGGGTTTTGGATTTTTTATGCTGAGGGTTTAGGATTGATTTGGAATGAGGGTTTAGGGTTTTTTGGGGTTGAGGGTTTACAATGTTTTAGGGATAAGGGTTTAGGGTTTTTTAGGGTTTAGGATTTAGGGTTTTTTGTGTCCAAGGGTTTAGAGTTTTTTGGGTCCATGGGTTTAGGGTTTTTTGGGACTGAGGTTTTAAGGTTATATTTAGTTGAGGGTTTATGGTTTTTTAGGGACGAGGGTTTAGTGTTTTATCATAAGTGAAGTTTTAGGGTTTTTTGGGGCTGAGGGTTTAGTGTTTTTGTGGATGAGAGTTTAGGGGTTTTGGGTAAGAGGGTCTTGGGGTTTTGGGTGTGGTGGGTTTAGAGTTTTATTGGGATGATGTTTTATGGGTTTTCAGGGTTTAGGTTTAATGTTTTTTTTGGGTTACAGGTGTAGGGTTTTTTTTCTGTGGAGGGTCCTAGGTTTTTTTGGGGTGACGAATTTTGGTTTTTTTGGGTGGATGATTTATGATTTTTTGGGGTTGAGGGTTTTTTGTTTTTTTTTTTGAAATGAAGGCCTTGGGATTTTTGGGTCTAATGGTTTAGTATGTTCTTAAGAATAATGTTTAAAGTTTTTTTGGATGGGGGATTTTTTTAGGGATCTGGGTTTAGGGTTTTTTGGGGTTGAGTGTTTTGGGATTTTTGTGGCAGTGGGTTTAGTATTTTCTAGGGCTAAGTGTTTTAGGTTTTCTGGGGTTGAGGGATTGTATTTTTCCTATGGATGATAATTTACGGTTTTTTGGGTTTGTGGGATTTGGGATTCTTAGGGTGAGGGTTTAGTTTTTTTTGGGGTGAGCATTTAGAGTTTCCTTGTGCTGAGGGTTTCCCGGGGATAAGGGTTTAGGGTTTCATGGGGAAGAGGGATTTGGTTTTCCTAGGGCTAAGGGTTTAGGGTTTCTTATGAAAGAGGGATTAGGGTTTCATGGGGCTGAGGGATTAGGGTTTTCTGGTGTTGATGGTTTAATATTTCCTAGGGGTGGGGATTTAAGGTTTTTGGGGGCTGTGGGTTTAGAGTTTTCTGGGATTGAGTGTTTTGGGTTTTCTAGGGATGCAGGTTTAAATGTTTTTGTGGATGAGGGTTTTAGGTTTTTATGGTTGGGGTATTTTTTGGTGAGGGTTTTTCTTTCTTAAAGATAAGGGTTTGGGATTTTTTAGGGTTGTGGATTTGGGGTCTTTGAGGATGATGTTTTAGGGTTTTTTTGGGATGAGGGTTTGAGAGTTTTTTTATGGAGATTATGGTTTTGGGTGTTTTAGCCTAAGGGTTTGTGGTTTTGGGGGATAATGGTCTAGGGTTTTTGGTGTTGAGGGTTTTGGGGTTTTTGGGCTCCAGTCTTGGGGTTTTAGGTTGATGGTTTAGAGTTTTTTGGGATAGAGGCTTTGCGTTTTTTTGGATTGAGATTTTTGGGTTTTTGGGGTTGTGAATTTGGGCTTTTTTGGGGATGAGTGTTTCTTGCTTTTTGGGGGATTAGGGTTTGGGTTTTTTTGGGTTAGGGTTTTTATTTTTGGGAGATGAGGGTTTGGGGTTTTTTGGGGTGGGTTTTAGTGGTTTTTTTGGGGTTATGGGTTTGCAGTTTTATGGAGTTGGTTTTTAGGAATTTTGGCAGGGAGGGTTTGGGAGGTTTTTGGGTGAGGGTTTGGAATTTTATGGGGATAAGGGTTTAGGGATTTATTTGGCTGGGGGTTTCGGGATTTTTGGGGATTACAGTTTACGATTTTTTGGGATTGTGGGTTTTATATTTTTTGGGTGTGGGTTTGGGTTTTTGGGACTAATTGGTTTTGGTTATTTGGGTTTAGTGTTTGGGATTTTTTTGGTTGAGGGTTTGATATTTTTTCGTGTTAAGGGTGTAGGTTTTTGGGGTAGGGGTTTAGGGTTTTTTTGGGGGCTAAGGGTTTGAAATTTTTTTGGGATGAGGATTTATGGTTTTATAGTGATGAGGGTTATGGATTTTATGGTACTTATTGTTTAGGGTTTTTTGAGATTAGGATTTATGTTTTATTGGGATTAGGGTTTTGGGTTTTCAAGAGATGGGGTTTTAGGGATTTTTCAGGCTGCGTTATTATTTTTTTCAGGGGATGTGTATTTAGGGTTTTCTTGGGATGTTTTTTTTCTTTTCAAGGGTTTTGGATTTTTTTGGGCTGAGTTTTTTGGATTTTTAAGCTGCGTTTTTAGTGTTTTTAGGGGATGGTATTTTAAGGTTTTGGGTGGTAAGGGTTTATATTATTTTGGGGCTGAGGGTTTAGGGTTTTTTTTGGTGCTGAGGGATTATGGTTTTTTGGGATTGAAGATTTAGTGTTTCTTAAGGTTGGGGTTTTAGGGTTTTTAGGGGATTAGGGTTTATGGTTTTTTGGGGTTGAGGGTTTATGGTTTTTTGGGGATGGGCGTTTAGGATTTTTTAGGGCTCAGGGTTTCGGTTTTTTGGGATTGAGGGTTTGGGGTTTACTATGGCTGAGGTTTTATAATTTGTTAGGGTTGAGGGTTTAGAGATTTTTTGGGGTTGATAATTTTGAGTTTTTTAGGGATCAAGGTTTAGTGTTTTTTATGGGATGATGGATTGGTGTTTTTTATGGATTAGGGTTTACTATTTTCTTAGGGTTATGAGTTTAGGGTTTTTTGGTTGAGTGTTTAGGGTTTTTTGGTGGCTAAGGGATTATGGATTTTTGGGGTTGAGGTTTATCATTTTATTGGATATAGGGTTTATGGTTTTTTACCTATCATTTATGGGTTTTTATGGATGAGGGTTAAGTTTTCTTGGGGGTTATGGTTTATGGTTTTTTGGGATAAGGGTTTTGGGTATTTTGGGGTTGAGGGTTTTTGGTATTTTTTTGGACTGAGGGTTTTAGGTTTTTTTGGGGCTGAGCATTTATGATATTTTGTGGATGAGGGTTTATGATTTTTTTTGGTTGAGGGAATAGGTATTTTTGGGGATGTGTGTTTGTAGTTTTTGGGGCTATGGGTTTACTGGTTTTCGGGATGAGGTTTTAGTGTTTTTTGGGGATGAGGTTTTACGATTTTTTTTTGATAAGGGTTTTGGGTAGTTTTGGGCTGAGGGTATATGGGTTTTGGGGATGAGGGTTTTTAGGTTTTTGGGGGCAAGGAATTATGGTTTTTTGGGTATAGGTTTTTGGGTTTTGGGGGGATTAGTGTCTAGGGTTTTTTTGAATGGTGGTATAAGATTTTCTAGGGTTAAGAGATTCATATTTTCTTTGGGATGATGGTTTAAGGGTTTTTGAGATGATGATTTAGTTTTTGTTAGTGATAAGGGTTCAAGGATTTATGAGGATGTGGGTTTAGGGTTTTTAGGGGATGAGGTTTTGCAGTTCTATGGGGCCGATAGTTTAGTGTTTTCTAAAGATGAGGTTTTAGGGTATTATAGGGATGAGGGTATTTGGTTTTCTAGGGATGATGGTTTTTGGTTTTATACATGTGAGGGTTTAGTGTTTTATAGGGTTAAGGTTTTAGGGTTTTCTTGGGCTAAGGTATTAGGGTTTTATATGGATTGGAGTTTAGAGTTTTTTATTACAAAGGGTTTAGAGTTTTCTGGGGTTTATGTTTTTGGGTTTTCTACAACCTAGGGTTTAGGGTTTTTAAGGGATGTGTGTTTATAGTTTTCTGGAGCTAAGGGTTTTGGTTTCTCTAGGTTAGGGTGTTTATAATTTTCTAGGGATGAGGGTTTAAGATTTTCTATGGACAAGGGTTTAGGTTTTTCTAGGGATTATGGTTTAATGTTTTTTGGGGATGAGGGTTTAGGGTTTTTTAGGGATGAAGGTTTATGTTTTTCATGGGTTGAGGGTTTAGGGTTTTTTGGGGCTAAGGATTTATGAATTTTTGGGAATGTGGGTTTAGGGTTTTTTTGGAATTATTGTTTCTGGTTTTTTATGAGGGTTTAGGGTATTTTGGGGATAAGGGTTTGGTTTTTTTTTGGGTTAAGGTATGAGGTTTTTTTGGTGCATAGGGATTTTTGATTTTTTTTCTAGCTAAGGGATTGGGGTTTTTTTTCATCTCAGTGTTTGGGTTTTTTTTTGTATGAGTGTTTTGTTTTTTTGGGGATGAGGGTTTGGGGTATTTTGGGGTTGAGAGTTAGGTTTTTTGGGCCAAGGATTTAGGTTTTTTGGGGGATGGGGGATTAGGGTTTTTTATGTTGAGGGATTAGGGTTTTTTGGGATGTGTCGTTAATGTATTTATGGTCAAAGTGGTTAGGAATTTTTAGGATATGGGGTTTATGTTTTTTTAGGACTCAGGGATTAGGGTTTTCTGGGGTAGAGGGTTTAGCATTTTATGGGGCTGTGGGTTTAGGGGTTTTTTTGGAAAATGGGGGATTAGGATTTTCTGGGATGATTGTTGGGTTTTTTTGGGGTATGGGGGTTTAGGGGTTTTTTGGTTGAGGGTTTGGGGTTTTGGGGGGATGAGGGTTTTGGTTTTTTGCAGACTGTGGGTTTATGGTTTTTGGGGCTAGCGGTTTGGGTTTTTTGGGACTAGGTGTTTGGATTTTTTTGGTTGAGGGTTTAGGTTTTTTTGTAACTTTGGTTTTTGAGTATTTTGGGGATGAGACTTTAGAGTTTTTAGGGGTGAGGGTTTAAGTTATTTTGGGGATGAAAGTTTTGGTTTTATTGGGGTTGAGGGTTTAGGGTTGTTTGGGACTGAAGGTTTAGGTTTTTTTTTGGGATGTAGTTTTAATTTTTTTTGGGTTCAGGGTTCAGGGTTTTTTTGGGGATGAGGGTTTATGTTTTTTTGGGGATGAGGGTTTGGTATTTTTTAGGGATAAGGGTTTGGGGATTTTTATAGCTATGGGTTTGGTGCATTTTGGGGATGAGGGCTTAGGGACTTTTGTGTACTAGTGTTTCATGATTTCTAGGATAAGGGGGTATGGTTTTCTAGGGGTGAGTGTTTTGGGTTTTCTAGGGATGAGTTTTTTTTTGATTTTTGTGGCTGATATTATAGGGTATTTTGGGATAAGGGTTTAGTTTTTTCTAGGGATGTGGTTTTAGGGTTTTCTAGTACCGAGGGTTTAGATTTTTTTGTATTTGAGTTTAGGGTTTTTAAGGATGAGCTTTTATGGCATTCTCATGTCGAGGGTTTAGGTCTTTCTTGGGTTAAGGGTTTTTCATTTTCTATGTCTATGGAAGTATCTTTTCTTGGGGCCGAGGGTTTTTGGATTTTCTTGGGTTGAGGTTTTAGGGTTTTTCTGGGATGAGGTTTTAGTTATGTCCTGGGATGAGATTTTGAGTTTTTTTGGGGAGGAGGGCTCATCATTTTAGAGGGATGACGGTTTAGGGTTTTCTAGGGCTATGTATTTCAGGTTTTATGGGGATGAGGGTTTAGGATTTTATAGGTGTGAGGGTTTAGGGTTTTCTAGGGATGAGAGACTATTGTTTTCTGAGCATGTTGTTTGAGGGTTATTTGTGGATGAGGGTTTAGGGTTATCTATGGCTAAGGATTTATATCTTTTTGGTGATGAGGGTTTGAGTATTTTTTGGGGCTAAGGGTTTTGGGGTTTTGGGGTTGAGGGTTTAGGGTTTCTGCGGATGAGGGTTTAGTTATTTTGAGGATGAGTGTTTAGGGTTTTTAGAGCTCAGTTTTTAGGGTTTCTTGGGGTTGAGTTCTTAGGGTTATTTAGGGATGGGTGCTTAGGGTTTTCTAGGTCAGTGGGTTTAGGGTTTTCAAGGGCTAAGGGATTAAGGTTTTTTGGGGCTGAGGGTTTGTTGTTATCTAGGGTTGCAGATTTGGGGTTGTCTATGGATCAAGGTTTAGGGTTTTTAGAGGTTGAGGTTCTAGGGTTTTCTGTGACTGAGGGTTTATGTTTTTCCGGGGATGAGGGTTTTTAGTTTTCTAGGACCTATGGTTTTGGGTTTTTTTGGGTATTAGGGTTTAAGATTTTCTATGGTTGAGGGTTTAGGGTTTTTGTGATAAGTTTTTTTTCTTTTTGGATGAGGGTTTAAGGTTTTTGGGGGAAAATGTTTTTGGTTTTTTTATGCCGAGGGTTGATGGATTTTTTGGGAATGAGGGTTTAGGGTTTTTTGGGGGATGTGGTTTTAGTTTTATATGGGTTTTTATGGTTTTTTGGTGTTGAAAATTAGGTTTTTTTATCTGAATGTTTAGAGTTTTATGGGATTAGGGTATTGGGTTTTTTGGGGTTGAGGGTTTATGATTTATTAAGTTCGAGTCTACAGGGTTTTTTTGGGTTGTGGGTGTAGGGTTTTTTGGGGAAAAGGGTTTAGGAATTTTTGGGAGTAAGGGTTTAGGGTTTTTTTGGGGCCAAGAGTTTGGAGTATTTTTGGGTTGAGTGTTTAATTTTTTTTGGATGAGTGTTTAGGGTTTTTGTGTTGAGGGTCTTTCTTTTTTGGGGGATGAGGGTTTATAGTTTTTTGACGCATAATGTTTGTGTTTTTTAGGGGTGAGGGTTTCGAGGTTTTTGGTGTTGTGGGTTTAGATTTTTTTGGATTTGATGGTTTTGGGTTTTTTGGAGGTAAGATTTTAGGTTTTTTATGGTGTTGAGGGTTTAGGGTGTTTTGGGGTTTAGGGTTTAGGGTTTTTTGTGGATGAGGGTTTGGTGTTTTTTGGGTATGAGGGTTTAGGATTTCTTGGGTTGAAGGTTGAAGGTTTTTTGGGTGAAGGGTTTAGAGTTTTTTAGGACTAAGTGTTGTAGGTTTTTTGGGGCCAAGGGTTTAGGGTTTTTTTGTGGGCAAGGATTTAGGTTTTGTAGGGATGTGAGTTTAGGGTTTTTTTTTGGTATGATGGTTTTTGTTTTTTGAGTATGATGCTTCGTGTTTTTTTAATTGAGGGTTTACTATTTTTTAGGGCTCAGGGTGTAGGTTTTTTTAGACCTATGGGTTTTGGGTTTTTGGGGTAGAGGGTTTAGGGGTTTTGGATGTTGATGGTTTATGTTTTTTTAGTGATGAGGGTTTATGGGTGTTTGGGGCCAAGGGTTTAGGGTTTTTTGGAAGGTTTATGAATTTTTGAGCCTAAGGGTTTATTGTTTTTTGGGCCCATGGGTTTGATTTTTTTGGTGGCCAAGGGTTTTTCAATATTTGAGGCTGAGGGTTCATGTTTTTTGGTGTTGAGGGTTTAGGGTTTTTTGGGGGATGAGGGGAAATGATTTTTTGGGGCTAAGTGTTTAGGTTTTTTGGGGAATGATGGTTTAGGGTTTGTTGGGTATGAGTGTTTTTTGGTTATTTAAGGCCACAAGTTTTTTTGTTTTTTGAGAAAGGGTTTAGTGTTTTTGGTGATGAGTTTTTAGGGTTTCATGGTGCTGAGGGTTTAGGGTTTTGTTTGACGAGGGTTTACTGTTTTTAGAGGTGATTGTTTAGGGGTTTTGGGGGATGAGGGTTTAGGATGGTTTTCATATGAGGGTTAATGTAATTTTGGGTATGCGGGTTTAGGGATTTTTTGGCTGAGGGTTTGTGATTTTTTGGGTCTGATGGTTTTGGATTTTTTGGGTCAGAGGGTTCAGGGTTTTTTGTAGATTAGGGTTTTGTTTTTTTATGGATGAGTGTTAATGGTTTTTTGGATGTTGTTTTTGGGTTTAGGTTTTTTTGGATTGGGGTTTTGGTTTTTTATGGATGAGGGTTTATGGTTTCTGGGATGTTGGTTTAGAGTTTTTTTTTTGGGATTAGGATTCATGATTTTTTGGGGATGAGGGTTTAGGGTTTTTTAGGGATGAGGGTTTGGGGCATTTTGTGGATGATGGTTTAGGTTTTTATAGGGTTTTGGGTTTTGGGTTTTCTAGGCGTAAGGGTTTTGGGTTTTCTAGGGATGAGGGTTTAGTGTTTTTTGGGGTCGAGTGTCTGGGTTTTTTAGGGCTGTGGGTTTTGTGTTTTTATGGGGATGAGTGTTTAGTGTTTTATGGGCCTGAGGTTTTTGGGTTATATTGGGATTATGGTTTAGATTTTTCTAGGTATGATGGTTTAAGTTTTTTTGGGGTGGCGGTTTTAGCATTTTGTGGCTGAGGGTTTAGGGTTTTTTGGGGATGGGGGTTTGGGTTTTTTTGGGGGATGATGGTTATGGGGATTTTTTTTCTTAGGGTATAGATATTTTTGGGTCTAAGGTATTAGGTTTTTATAAGGATGAGGTTTTTTGTGTTTTTTATGCTGGAGGATTAATATTTTTTGGGGGGATAATGGTTTAGGGTTTTTTGGGGATAAGGTATTCAGATTTTTTGGGGTTGAGTGTTTTTGATTTTTTTGGCATTGAGGGTTTTGTGTTTTTTGTGGCTGATTGTTTGGGTATTTTAGGGATAATGGTTTGGGTTTTTTTAGGATGAGGGTTAGGGTTTATTTGGTGTATAGATTTTAGGTATTTTTTGGGATCAATGTTTATGGTTTCTTGGGATGAGGTTTTGGGTTTTTTGGGGGCAGAGGGTTTAGAGTTTTTTGAGGAAAAGAGTTTAGGGTTTTTTGGTGTTGAGTTTTTAGGGTGTTTTGGTGTTGAGGGATTCTATTTTTCTAAGTCTGAGGCTTTAGGGTTTTTTGGGCCTTGGTTTTTCTATTTTTTTATAGATGAGGGTTTTGGGGTTTTTTGGGATGAAGGTTTTCGGTTTTTGTGGTCGAGAGTTTAGGGTTTCCTGGGACTGAGGGTTTGAGTTTTTTTGGTGCTGACAATTTGTTTTTTTTTGGGTGTGGTTTTTTTGGTTTTTTGGGGCTGATGAATTGGGGTTTTTTGGGCCTAAGGGTTTTGTGTTTTTTGGGGATGACTGTTTGGGTTTATTTGGGATAAGGGTTTGGGGTTTTTTTGAGGTGAGGATTTTGGATTTCTGGGGATGAGGGTTTTGTGTTTTTTTAGGTAGAGGTTTTTATATTTTTTAGGTATGAGGGTTTGGATTTTTCATATGTTTAGGGTCTATGAATGACAAGGGATGTGGGTTTAGAGATTTTTTGGGATGGGAGATTAGGGTTTATTGGGGATGACGGTTTAGGGATTTTTTGGGATGAGGGTTTAGAGTTTTTTTTCTATTAAGGGTTTATGTTTTTCGGTGTTGAGTGTCTATGGTTATTTAGGGATAAGGGTTTAGGGATTTTCAGAATAAGGTTTAAGGTTTTTTTGGACTGAGGGATTAGGGTTTTTTAGGGATGAGGGTTTAGGGGTTTTTAGGGATGAGGTTTTAGGGTTTTTTTGGGATGAGGGTTTAGGGTTTTTTATGGACGAGGGTTGAAGGTTTTTTTGGGACTGAGGGTTTATGATTTTATAGGGTTGAGGGTTTTGATGTTTTTTGGGGTTGGGTGTTTATGATTTTTTGGGATTCTGGGTTTGGGGGTTTTTGGTTGTGGGATTAGGGTGTTTTGGGGTTGACGGTTTTAGTTTTTTGGGCTGAGTGTTTTCGAGATTTTTGGGTCTCAACATTTAGTGTTTTTAAATGTAGAGTTTATGGTTATTTTGGGCTGGGGGTTTAAGGATTTTTTGGGATGAGTGTTTAGGATTTTTTTGGGATGATAGTTTAGGGTTTTCAAGGATGAGGGTTTAGGGTTTTGGGGGGAAAATGTTTTACGGTTTTTAGGGTTATGGTTTTAGGATTTGGGGGGGATAAGGGTTTAGGGTTTTTTAGGGTTGAGGGATTAGGGTTTTTTGGGGCTGTGGGTTTTAGGGTTTTTTTGGGTTAGGGTATATGTTTTTTTTGGAATGATGGTTTATGGTTTTTTGGGGAAGAGGGTTTATCATTTCATGGGGATGAAAGTTTCATATTTTTTGGGGTTTTTAGGGTGAGTGGGTTTAGAGTTTTTGGGGGTGGAGGGTTTAGGGTTTTTTGGGGCCAAGGGTTTATGGTTTTTTGTTGCTAAGGGATTAGGGGTTTTTTGGGTTGAGGGTTTTAGGTTTTTGGGGTCAAATGGATTAGGATATTTTCTGGCTAATGTTTTAGGGATTTTTGGTGAGATGGGTTAATGGTTTTTGGGGGATGAGTGTTTTTGTTTTTTTTTGGGATGAGCATTTAGTGTTTTTTGGGTCCGTGGTTTTTTGGGGGTTTTGGGGTGGAGGGTTTATAGTTTTTTGGTGTTGGGGGTTTAGGGATTTTTATTCTTGGATTTTAGGGTTTTGTTGTAGCAGAGGGTTTATGGGTGTTTCGGGTTAAGGTTTTGGGGTTGTTTTCAGTATCAGGTTTAGGATTTTTTTAGCTGAGGGTATAGGGGTATTAATGATTTTGGTTTAAATTTGTTTTTGGCCAAGGGTTTTGTATTTTTTTCGGTTGAGGGTTTAGTATTTTTTTTCTGGACTGAAAGTTTAGTGTTTTTTTGCACCGATTGTTTAGGATTTTTTAGTGTTGAGAGTTTAGTTTTTTTGGGGGTGAGGATTTAGTTCTTTTTTGGGACCAAGGGTATAGGGTTTTTTAG
This sequence comes from Viscum album, assembly GCA_963277665.1. Classification (NCBI taxonomy): domain Eukaryota; kingdom Viridiplantae; phylum Streptophyta; class Magnoliopsida; order Santalales; family Viscaceae; genus Viscum; species Viscum album. Next base: position 1,882,353,673 of record OY728141.1, on the reverse strand, counting down.
GGGTGATGATTTAGGGTATTTTTGGGATGAGGTTTTAACGTATTTGTTGGCTAGGGGTAGGGGTTTTGGGGATGAGGTTTTATTTTTTTCAGGATTAGGATTTTGGGTTTTTTGAGGCAGAGAGTCTATTGCCTTTTGGGGTGATGGATTATCATTTTTTTGGTTTGAGGGTTTAGTTATTTTTTGAGATGAAGGTTTAAGGTTTTTTAGGATTGAGGGTTTAGGGTGTTTTGGGGATGAGGATTTATTATTTCTTAGTTTGGAGGGTTTTATATTTTTTGGGGGTCGTGGGTTTAGGGTTTCTTTGGGGCAAAAGGTTAAGGGTTTTTTGGGTTTGTTGTAGAGGTTTTTTGGGGCGAGGGTTTAGATTTTTATAATGTTGGGAGATTAGTGTTTTTTGGGGAGATGGGTTTAGAGTTTTTTTATGGAATATTTTTTAGTTTTTTTTGGGTTTAAGGGTTTAGCATATTCTTCGGATGAGGGTTCAGTGTTTTTTGGGGATGGGGGTTTAGGGTTTTTTGGTAAATGTTTCTAGGATTTTTTGGGGGTGAGGATATAGGTTTTTTGGGGATGAGGGTTTATGGTTTTCTAGGGCTTAGGGTTTAGTTTATTTGGGGGATAATAGTTTAGGGTTTTATGGTGATGAGGATGTGGAATTTTTATTATGATGTGTTAGGGTTATTTTAGGTAGAGGGATCTGGGTTTCTTAGAGTTGGGTGCTTAGGGTTTTTTGGGGATGTGGGATTAGGATTTTTAGGGGCCAAGGGTTTAGGGGTTTTTGGGTTCAAGGGTTTAGGGTTTTTTGGATTGGGGGATTAGTGTTTTTTGGGGCTGAGGGTTTAGGGTTTTCTAGGATGAGGGTTTAGGGTTTTTGGGGTTGCGGGTTTAGGTTTTCTTTAGTTGAGGTTTTAGGAATTTTTGGGGTTTTGGGTTTTGGGTTTTTTGGGGCTCAGGGTTTTAGGTTTTTTGGGACGAGGGTTTAGGGTTTTTTTAGGACCAAGGGTTTATGTTTTTTTTAGGGTAGATGGTCTAGGGTTAGTTTTGGCAGAGGGTTTAGGGATTTTTGGGGTAGAGGTTTTAGTGTTTTTTGGGTATAAGGGTTTAGGGTTTTTTGGGGTTAAGGGTTTAGGATTTTTATGTTTGATGGATTGGGGTGTTTTGGGCGGAGGGTTTAGGATTTTATTTAGGGTGAGGGTTAGTGGTTTTTTGGGGGTATAGGATTTAGGATTTTTTTTGAAGAGGAGGGTTTATGTTCTTTTAGGGATGAGGTTTTTGTTTTTTGGGGTGATGGTTTTGGGTTTTTTAGTGCCGAGGGTTTAGGTATTTTTAAGGTTGGGGATTATTTTTTTTAGGATAGAGGGTGCAGTGTTTTTTAGGGTCGAGGGTATAGGTTTTTTCTTGGACTATGGGTTTAGGATTTTTTAGTGTGAATGGTTTAGGGTTTTTTTGATTTTCAGGGTTTTGGGTTTTATGGGAAGGAGAGTTGAGGTTTTTTTGGGGATAATGGTTTTATGTTATGGGGGATGAGGGTTTAGGTTTTTTTGGGTCGAGGGTTTAGGATTTTTTGGTGATGAGGGTTTATGGATTTTTGGGGATAAGGGTGAAGGTATTTTGGGGGATGAGGGTTTAGGGTTTTATGGGGATGAATGTTTAAGGTTTTTTGGGTATAGGGTTTAGGGTTTTTTGGGGCTGAGGTCTTAGGGTTTTTTGGGGATGGGGGTTTAGTGTTTTTTGTTTTCGAGGATTTAGGTTTTTTTGGGGCTGAGATGTTATTGTTTTTTAGGTTCGAGGGTTTAGGGTTTGTCAAAGAAGAGCATTTTCGTTTTTTTGGGGATGCGGGTTTTTTATTTTTCGGTGCCTAGTCATTGGGTTTTTTTGGGCCAAGGCTTTTGGAATTTTTGGGCCCAAGAGTTTAGGGGTTTTTTGGGGCTTACAGATTAGGGTTTTATAGGGCCGTGGGTTTAGGGATTCTTGGGTATGATGGATTTTTTTTGGGTCAATGATTTTTTGTTTTTTGGTTATGAGATTTTATTGTTTTTTGGATCAAAGGGTTTAGGTTTATATGGGGATGAGGGTATAGCAGTTATTGGGGCTGAGGGTTTTGGATTTTTTGGGTCCATGGTTTTAGAGTTTTTTTGGGATGAGGGTTTATGTTTTTTTTTACTGAGGATTAAGGGGTTTTTTGGGATGAGGTTCTAGGGTTTTTGGGGTTTTGGGATTGTAGGTTTAGTGTTTTTTGGGGTCTAGGGTTAAGGGTTTCTTGGGGATGATGGTTTAGGGTTTTTATGGGTTGTGGGTCTTGAGTTTTTTGGGTATGAGTGTTTAGGTTTTCTTGGTTCTAAGGTTTTAGTGTTTTTTGGTGAAGAGGTTTTTGGTATTTTTTTAGATGAGGGTCTAGTGTTTCTTGGGTCTAAGGGTCTATGTTTTTTGGGGATTATGGTTTAGGGTTTTTTGGAGTGGAGTGTTTTGGGTTTTTTTGGATAAGGTTTTAGTTTTTTTTTTGGAAGAGGATTTAGAGTTATTTGGGGTTGAGGGTTAATATTATTTGGGTATAGGGTTTAGGGGATTTTGGGGCCAAGGGTTTAGGGTTTTTGGGCCTGAGGGTTTAGGGTTTTTAGGGATTTTGGGGGATGGGGTTTAGGTTTTTTGGGTATGTGGGATTATGGTTTTTGTGGGATGAGGGTTTAATGTTTTTTGGGGCCAGGGGCCAGGGGTTTAGGGTTTTTTTATCTCAGAGTTTTGTATTTTTTGGTGCTGATGGTTTAATATTTTTGGGGGGATTAGGGTATATTATTTTTTAGGTATAAGGTTTTAGGGTTTTTTGGGCTGAGGGTTTTAGTCTTTTGGGGAATTAGGGTTTTGGGTTTTTTAGGGCGTAGGGTTTATGGTTTTTTTTGGGAAAGGGTTTATGATTTTTTAACACGAGGATTTAGGGTTTTTTTGGGATGAGTGTTTAGGGTTTTCTAGGGCTAAGGGTTAAGGGTTTTTTATGTTTGAGGGCTTAGGTTTTTTGGGTTTAGGGTTTTTTGGTTCCAATGATTTAGGGATTTCTACGGGGGCGAGTTTATGGTTTTTTTCAGACAGGGGTTTAGGGTTTTTTTGGGACTAATGGTTATGTTTTTTTTGTGGCAGAGGGTTTAGGATTTTGTAGGTCAAGGGTTTAGGATTTTTCAGGGCATAATTTCTAGGGTTTTATGGGCCGAGGCATTATGGTATTTTAGTGTGGGGTATTTATGTTTTTTTGGGATGAGGGATTAGCGTTTTTTGGGGATAAGGGTTTATGTTTTTAGTGGAATTTTCGGTTTTTTGGGCTGGGTTTTAGAGTTTTTAGGGGATGGGTGTTTAGGAGTATTTTGGTCCTGGGGATTAGGGTTTTTTGGGGCTGAAGGTTTGGGTGTTTTGGTGGTGATAGTTTAGAGTAATTTTGGGCCATGGGTTAATGGGATTTTAGGTTAGAGGACTTACAATTGTATTGGGGCTAAGAGAATAGGTTTTTTTTGTCTGAGGATTTAGGTGTTTTTGGTGAAAAGATTTTATGTTTTTTGTGTTTGATGGTTTAGGGCTTCTTAAGATGGAGGTTTTTGGGTTTTCTGGTGTGGAGTGTTTAGGGATTTTTGGGGCGGAGGGTGTAGGGCTTTTTGGTGGTGAGGGTTTGTAGTTTTTAGGGGACATGGTGTTTGGGTATTTTTGGGGTAGTGGGTTTAGGGTTTGTTTTGGGACAAAGTGTTTAGGAATTTTTGGGGCCAAAGGTTTAGGGTTTTGGGGCTATGGGTTTAGGGTCTTTTCGGGTCGAGTGTTCATTGTTTTTAGGATTGAGTGTTTTATGGTTTTTGGGGGATAATGTTTTAGGGTTTGGGGGAGAGAAATGGTTTATGGTATTTTGGGGATGAGGATTTTGGGTTTTTGGGGCCATGAATTTTTCATTTTTGGGGATGAGGGTTTTGGGTTTTGGGGACGAGGGTTTCTGGTTTTTGGGGTTTGGGGTTTATGGTTTTATGGGGATGAGGGTATATCATTTTTTGGGGAGGATGATTTAGGGTTTTTTGGAGCTTTGAGTTTAGGTTTTTTCAAGGCCAATGGTTAAGGATTTGGGGGATTAGGGTGTATGCATTTCTATGGAAATGGTTTTAGGGTTATTTGGTACTGATGGTTTAGGTATTTTTGGGGACATAGGTTTCAGGGTTTTTTGGGGCTGAGGATTTAGGGTTTGATGGCGATGGGGTTTCATGGATATTTTTGGGCTGATGGTTTAGGGTTTTTTATAGATGAATTTTATGTGTTTCTGGGGATATGGTTTAGTGTTTTTTAGGTATTAGAGTTTATGGTTTTTTGGGGATGAGTGTTTAGGGTTTTTTGGGGTATGGGTTTAGGGTTTTTTTGGTTTGAGGGTTTAGGGTTTTTTAGGATGGAGAGTTTATGGTTTTTTAGTTGAGTGTTTAGTGTTTTTTGGGCAGAGTGTTTAGTTATTTTCAGGGTTAATGGTTTAGGATAATTTTTGAATTATAGTTTAGGGTTTTGTGGGGATAAGAGTTAATGGGTTTTGGGGAAAAATGGTTTAGGTTTTTTTGGGGCGGAGGGTTTTTTTGTTTTTTAGGGCTATGTGTTTAGGGGTTTTAGGGGATAAGGGTTTGGTGTTTTTTAGGTTGAGGGATTAGGGTTTGGGGGGGGGGGGGTAAAGGTTAGGGTTTTTTAGGGATGAGAGTTTAGGATTACTAGGGATGAAGAATTAGTATTTTTTGGGGCTGATGTCTTATGTATTTTTTGGGTGACATTTAGGTTTTTTTGATGTTGAAGGATTGTGGTTTTTTTGGGGGATGAGGTTTTATTTTTTGTGGGGCTGAGGGATTAAGGTTTTTTGGGGTTGAGGGTATAGGGTTTTTTTTGCATAGGGTTTAATATTTTTTGGTGGTGATGCTCTAGAGTTTTTTGGGGTGGGGTCTTTACGATTTTTTGTGGCAGAGGTTTTATGGTTTTTTTGGGCCAAAGGTTTAGGATTTTTTGTGGATGAGTGTTTATGTTTTTTGGGGATGAGTGTTTAGGGTTTTTTGAGGATGAGGATTTTTGGGGCTGAGGGTGTCGGGGTTTCTAGGGCTAGAGTTTCATTGCATTATGGGTTTGAGGGTATGGGGTTTTTTGGGTATGAGGGTATAGGGTTTTGAGGGGCTGGTGGTTTTCAATTTTTTGGGGATGAGGGTTTAGGACTTTTTGGGGATGGGGGTTGAGGATTTTATAGGTGGTGAGGGTTTATGGTCATATTGGGTAAAGGGTTTAGGGTTTTTTGGGCAGAGTGTTTATGTTTTTTGGGGGGATGAGGGTTTAGGATTTTTGTGGACAAGGGTTTAGTGGTTTTTTGGGTATGAGGGTTTATGGTTTTTTGGTGTTTAGGGTTTAGAGTTTCTTGAGCATGTAGGTTTAGAGTTTTTTAGAGATAAGGGTTTATATTTGGGGGGGGGGGTGAGGGTTTAGGGTTTTTGCGGCCAGGGGTTTAATTTTTTTTGGGGATGAGGGTTTAAGGTTTTTTGGAGATGAGGGCGTAGTGTTTTTTTGGGCAGTGGATTTAGGGTTATTTAGGACAGAGGGTTTAGGGAATTATGAGGATGAGGGTTTAGGCAATTTTGGGGATGAGGGTTTAGGGTTTTTGGGGGATGAGTGTTTAGTTTTTTTTGGGAAGATTTTTTTAGTTATTTTGGGTTGAGGGTTTCTGGTTTTTTGGGTATGAGGGTTCCAAGAGTTTTAGGGAGAGGGTTTATGGTTTTTTGGGGAAAAGTGTTTAAGATTTATTGGTTATGAGATTTTAGGGTTTCCTAAAGTTTAGGGTTTGGGGTTTATTGTGGATGAGTGTTTGGGGATTTTTGGGGTTAATGATTTGGGGATTTTTATGGATATGGGTTTGGGGGTTTTTAGAGGATGTGCGTTTAGAGTTTTTTGGGGATGATATTTTTTGTTTTTTTGGGCTGAGGGTTCTGGGTATTTTTGGAGAAGAGGGTTTTGGTTTTTGGGGGGATGAGGGTTTTGGGTTTCATAGGGACGATGTTTTAGGGTGTTTGGGGGATGATGTTTTGAGGTTTATTTGTGTCGAGGGATTAGAATTATTTGGGTTTGAGGGTTCTATATTTTTCTTTGTTGAGGTTTTTGGGTTTTTTTGGGCAGAGGGTTTATAGATTTTTGGGTATAAAGGATACAGTTTTTTGGAGATAAATGGTTTAGGTATTTTTTAGGATGATGGTTTTTGGTGTTATGGAAATGAGGGTTTGGGGATTTTTGGGTATGTGGTTAGTGTTTGGGTTTTTTGTGGCTGAGGGATTAGGTTTTTTTGGGTGTGAAGATTTGTGTTTTTTTGGGATGAGCCTTTGAGGTTTTTTCAGCTGAGGGTTAGGGTATTTCAAGGGCATAATTATCATTGTTTTTCAGTGATGTTAGTTTAGGCATTTTGGTCCCTGAGGGTTTGGTTTGGTGAGATAAGGGTTTGGGGAGATAAGGGTTTGGGGTTTTTTGGGGATCGTGGTTTAGAATTTTTTGGGGATGAGGGTTTGGGGATTTTTTAGAATGAGTGTTTGGAGTGTTATGCCTCCAAGGGTTTAGGGTTTATTGGGGGAAAGGGTTTTGGTTTTTTAGGGATGAGGGTTTGATTTATTTTTGGGTGGAGGGTTTGGGTTTTTTTGGGTTAAGGGTTTTAGGTTTTCTAGGGATGAAGGTTTTGAGTTTTTTTTGTGCTGAGGGGTTGGCATTTTTTGTTGTTGGGGCTTTGGGGTTTCTAGGGATTAGGATATATAGTTTTGGGGGTTAGGGTTTAGGGTTTTGGGGGGAATACAGTTCAGTGTTTTCTAGGGAAAAGTTTTTTGGGTTTTCAAAGGATTAGGGTTTAGGGTTTTGGGAGGATGAGAGTTTATGGTTTTCTAGGGCCACGGGCTTAGGGTTTTTTGGGGTTGAGGATCATGGTTTATTTTATGGAATTTATGACTTAGGTTTTTCTGGGGGTTGTAGTTTGGGATTTTCATTGGATTAGGTTTTAGTGTTTTAGAGTGATGAGGGTTGATGGTTTTATAGGGTTGAGAGTTTTAGGGAGTTCTGAGGATGAGGGATTAGGGTTTTCTGGTGCTGAGGGTTTTTTGTGGATAAGTGTTTAGGGTTTTTTAAGGATGAGGGTTTAGTGTTTTCTAGGGATGAGGATTAGGGTTTCTTATGCCAAGGGTTTTAGGGTTTTCTTAGATAGAGGTTTTCAGGTGTTCTAGGGCAGAGGGTTTGGTGTTCTCTAAGGATAAGGTTTTGGGGTTTTCTTGGTATGTGGGTTTGGGTTTTTAGGGGTTTAGGGTTTAGGGTTTTTTAGGGGATGAGGGTTTAGGGATTTATAAGTATGAGGGTTTAGTGTTTTCTAGGGTTTATGGTTTAGGGTTTTCTAGGGATGAGGGTTTAGGGTTTTATACAGTCGAGTGTTTTGGGTTTTTTGGGGATCAGGGTTAAAGAATATGTAGGGATATGGGTTAATTTTTTTTCTAGGGTCTAGGGTTTAGGTTTTTATAGGGTTGGGGGTTTATGGTTGTGTGGGGTTGAGGGTTTAGGGTTTTTTGAGGTTTTGGGTTTTGGGTTTAATGGGGCTGAGGGTTTAGGGTTTTTTAGGGATGAGGGTTTTTTTTCTAGGGATAATGGTTCAGAGTTTTATGTGGCTGATGGATTAGGGTTTTATGGGGATGAGGGGTTAGGGTTTTCTTGGGCTATGTTTTTGGGTTACCTAGGGTTGAGGGTTTTATTTTTTCAGGGGCTGGAGGTTTATGGTTTTCTGGGGTTGAGTGTTTAGGGTTTTTTGGGGCATATTGTTTAGGGTTTTCTAGGGATTTGGGTTTAGGTTCCTTTAGGTCTGAGGGTTAAGGGTTTTCTGGGGTTATGTATTTATGATTTTATGGGGTTTAGGGTTTAGGGTTTTCTATGGTGGGGTTTTTTTTGTGGTGGGGGTTTAGGGATTTTTTGTGCTGAGTGACTATGTTTTTTTAAGGTCAAGGTTTTAGGTTTTTTTTGGGACATTGATTTAGTGTTTGTTGGGGAATGTGTTTTGGGAGTTTTAGGGATGAGGGTTTAGGGTTTTTTTTTAGGTCTGAGGGCTGATGGTTTTTTAGGACCGATGGTTTGGGGTTTTTTGGGGTTGAGGGCTTATGATTATTTTGGGGCTAAGGGCTTAGGGTATTTTGGGTTAAGGGATCAGGGTTTCCTAGGGAATATGGGTAAGGGTTTTTTAGGGATCAGGGAAAAATGTCTTTTTATGGATGCGGTTTTAAGGTATTATGGTTCTAAGGGTTTAAGGTTTTGTGGGGATGAGGGTTTAGTGTTTCTTATGGTTGAGGGTTTAGGTTTTTTAGTGCTGATGGTTTTGTGTTTTTTGGGGATGTTTAAGGTTTTTCAGGATTGGTGTTTATTATTTTTTGTGGGTCGGGTTTTAGTGTTTTTTGGGGCCAATGATTTATGGTTTTTTGTGTCATGACCCGACCCTACCTGGGCTCGAGCCGCAACTACCCCAAGCCCGCATCCATAGGCCAGGGGTTGGCGACCAGCGCCGAAGGCACAACAACTCGGGGAGGCCTTTGCCTAAGCACCTGTACACACCCACATGCAGTACACTCAATGCAACAGTGCAGAGTAAAATAAAAGGCAAGTAAAGAAAGGGAAACTGCTATAAATAACCACAAGAGTGCATCGAACTCTAAAAAGTACAAGGTATAAGCTGAAAGTAAACTGAAAAGGGAAAAGGGGCAAAACACGCGCCCAACCGGAAAAGGTGCCACTACCCAGCAACAGGTAAACAAAAAGAAAAACAGCCAGAAGGGGTCCCCCACATGGGACCTAACCACGACCACTGCACGCGGTCCAAGCTCCCAAGCTCCTACGCTCCACTGAAGCCACGCTCCACCTGTCCGTCGTCTGCAAGGGCACACCAAGTGCGGGCAAAACCCAAGCAGGGGTGAGTACAAAAATACACTGTAGGATACCCCGAAGGCTCGAGGGAGCAACAAAGGAGGTACCAAAGGGTGAGCAGTAGAGCGAACAGGGAAAAGTGGAGGAGAACAACTGATAGGGCAGTAAGAAGTATAGTAAAGAGTCCAGCTCAACCCAATAAGAGGAAAGAAGGTAGACTCATCCAGGCACAAGGAGCTAGAAATGGTGAGAAGACGAAATTCTCGTCTAGTCTTCACTACCTATAGCAAGAGAGTAGACTCGTCCAACCATGAGAAGCTAGACACGGAAAGCACGTGGCATACCCCGCGCGTCTTCCCCTCTCCTGGAAGGAGAGTAACCAAACCCAAGAAGTGGGTACTGGAAACGAGGTATATACATATCCTTATGCTCAATCAAGAAGCCCGAACAACGTCGTAAGGGGATCTCTATCCCGTAGCTTAGCCCAAGAAAAGTGAGTTGCCAACAGTCCCAGAAGTAACACCATCGATGCCCAGCATCCCGCACGTCTGCCCCGAACCGCAATCCAAGGGGCTCAATCACCACACCTCAACACTATCCGCTTTAGGCCACACTGACTCTCCCACACGGTTTTAGGTCGCGTCACAAGGACGCGTCTCAGTGGGGGAAAGCGCTCCTCGTACTTGAGAGTTCTGGGGGAACGCCAACCATAACTCGTCACTGCCCCGCAGTCGAGAAATCTACTCAAAGTCGACAAGCGACCCCCTGCCCAGCCCCGCTGGAGGATCCCTGGAAGTCAACGGGTTCCCACTACGGGGATACCCGGAAAGTCGACGGGTTCCACACTACCCAGTCCCGTAACAGGGTAATCCACTAGAGGGCGACCTGACTAAAGTCGGCGACGGGACCACTGCCCAGCCCAGCTGGAGGTAACCCAGCATCGGGGACCACTGCCCAGCCCAGCTGGTGGTAAGCCTGGCATCGGGGACCACTGCCCAGCCCAACTGGAGGTAAGCCTGGCATCAGGGACCACTGCCGAGCCCCGCTGGAGGTAAGCCCGGCATCGGGGACCATTGCCCAGCCTAGCTGGTGGAAAGCCAGGCACTACTCTGGCCATCCCTACTGGATGGTACTGCTCAGTGAACACCGCTGTACTGGCCATCCCTGCTGGATGGTCACCCACTGACGAGCCCTGCTCGATACAACCTTAGCCCTTCTGGAAATAACCTCAGCCCCGCTGGAACAACCTCAGCCCTGCTGGAACATCCTCATCCCTGCTGGTAACAACCTCAGCCCTGCTGGTAACAACCTCAGCCCTGCTAGAATAACCTTAGCCCTGCTGGTAACAACCTCAGCCCTGCTGGTAACAACCTCCTGGGTAGAGGATCAGTGCCCGCATAATGTGTTGGTCACACCGAAACCACAAGCTGTACAAGGGAACACAGAACAACGAGAGAAACTCCCCCGACCTCACAAGGCGATCCCGCTCCAATCCGCTGAGTCACTGTCAAAGCGGACCGAGACACCTCATCCCAGAAAGTGGGGAAACCACCCACGATGTACGAACACCCGTATTCGCAGACGATGTCGCAGTCCGGTGAAAGGGCACAGTACTAAAACCCCTCACAGCCAAAGAAGCAGAGGAACCAAACCATCTCTGCCGGCCAAACCATCGAGCACAAGACCAGGGGGAGACCGCTCAACCCTGCTGGTCAGAAAAAAGAGCACCAGGCCAGGGGAAACTCCGCCCTGCTGGTCAAACAGATGAGCACAAATCCAGGGGAAAACTCCACCCTACTGGTCAAAAAACGAGCGCAGAGGGACCCTCTACTTCGCAAGAGGTCAAAGTACGTAAAGCAGATCACGACATGCATGTGAGGCCCACACGATGTGTGGCCCTAAGTCAACCCCAACTGAGCGAACAAACATCCTCCAGTACAAACAACCACACGTACCTCCTAGCGCTCCCGTATATTCCCCGAGTATACCTCATTCCAGCCCAAAGGCTATCATGCACACGACACCCAGCGTCAACGCCAAGGCGTGACGTAAAAACTCCACCTCAAAGGCCTAGGCACGACCAACCACAACTTGTGAACCATTTGTATCACTCCCCCAAGAGTGTGCGATCACTCGCCAAGGGTCCGCAAAACAAGGTAGGGCGAACCACCACTAGAGCACCTTCAATGATCTACATTTTACAAGATCGTGCAAGAGGCTCCGCACAAACAAACGGATTGCACCATTGTAATACTCACGAAAAAAACACACGAGATCGACTAATTACTCGCCTCCAACGGATATCCGACAAAAAAGTCACCAACACCGCCTCACGCCAGAGCGGCGTCCCGTGATCCCGATCCTCGGCCCCGAAAATAGTCGGGTGCATCACACCATTGTGATCCCCTTGGGAAAACACGTCAAAAGCACTACTCACTTGAGTGCAACGGATATCTGGAGAAAAAGATGCATTTCGGTTTACCACACACGAGTAGTGCCAGGTGGGACCTGCATCCCGGTCCTGAAACTCAACGAACGGATCGCATTGTTGTGATCCTCTTGAAAAAAACACACCAGATGGACTATTCACTTGTCCAAAACGGTCGCTCGGTGATAAAGTTGGAATATCACCGTCGACGACCAAACGACCCTCATGGGCCCCCCACCATCGTGCCGAATTAGGGCGGGTGGATTGCACCATTGCAATCCCCTCGGAAAAACACCCAACATCGACTGCCCGCACGCCCCGAACGGACGTCCGGTGAAAAAGCCGCTAAAAGCAGCACACAGCTCAAAAGATGGGCTGTGGGTCCCATGCCTCAACTTCGGCCTCAACGCCAGGAACCACCCTGGAAACCTCCGCCTCGACGCCAGGGTTCCAACGCCACCAAAGGCGCTTAATTCGGACGTTGGACGCATCCGTGCCATCCAAAACAAGATTCCCGGAAAAACGACATTTCACTTAAAGACGCGTCGCGCCTCTGAGACCCATCGTTTCAAGAATTAAAAATTCCTGAAACCATCTCAAAATATTCTTTTCATCCCAAGGAACGTGTCTCTGCTGACGGCACGCGAATCCGACACCCGGGCTGACATTTACAGCCGTTTAAAAAAAGGACATTAACGGGCCAGGCCGGTTCGGCCGACCCACTCCCCTGAACCGGCTCGCGGTCGCGTGTCGGCCTTCCACGCCCGGACCAGAAGCAAGCCGGTCTGGATTGCTTTCCTCCCGCAAAGACCTGCCGCGCACGGGTCTTGTCTGCCGCGGGGTCCCGAGGACCCCGTCCCCCGTCGTCGCCGCGTCAACCTGGCCAGGAGGGCCGGCCGCACTCATCGCCCGCGTGCCGCGTCTCGCCGGCGCCCGCTAGAGACCCCCGACCCCATCCGGACACCACCCCTCTCTCCCTGGCCAGCCGCCGCGGCACCCTCCTAAGGCCGCCCGCGCGCCACAACACCCTGCTGAAGCCGCCCGCGCGCCACCGCCTGCCACCGCCCTTAAAACTGCTCGGAAAAGAAACCAAAACCCGCAACTTTTGCCGGACGCCCCCGGCCTCCCCCGAACTCTGATTTACAAACCTAAAAGGGAGATGGAAAGCTAAAAATGTATACAACATGATTATGGGATTTTTTCAAAGATACAACAATGATTTGATGCATTTAAACGAACTCAAAAGGAGGTTCGGAAATAAAACGCAACAAAAGGAAAACCTCCTACCTCGCGGGGCTTCGCCCGAAGCTTCGTGACGATCCGCCGGCCACCACGCCTCTCCGGATCTGTCTCACCGGAGTGGAGAAGGAGGGGGAGAGCTCCTCCTTGCTACTATCCAGATGAGGAAGAGGAAGAGGGAGGGGGATTACTTAAGCGTTTAAATAGAAACGCTTAACCACCCGCTCGTCGGCCCGGACCCAAACTCCCGACGGGGTCACGGTTAAGCCTCCCTTAGGGTAAACAACACCTACTGAGAACAACGGTGGTATCCAAATTTTAATCCAAGACCCTGTTCAAAAGTTATAAAATTTAACGTCTTAAGCCGCTAAATTACGAAAACGCCCCTGGAGCCATTTTTCACAAACGGCCCGTGCCTGCGAAACTTATACCCCTCCTAGGGTAAACAGAATGCTCTGAATTCAACGGTGCCCTCGGTTTTCCAATCCAAGCCACCGTTTAAGAGATAATCGAGTTTCACCATTAAACGAATAAATCAATTAATTAATTTATCCGTTTAACATTCCAGAAGCGGGCAAGGGGTCCAAACATCCCTCGCCGACAAGTTTTATGTCGTTCTTGGGGTAAACACCCCATTCTGGACCCATCCGTACACTCGGATCTTTGATCCGGAACTCCGTTTATGAGTTATGCCATTTATTTATCATTTCCAGTGTGAACGCACTGAAAATTTAATTCTGGCCACTCCGGGGCTCGGAATCGCACACCGTCTGAAGGCGCTGCTCTAGAATATTATCAAGAATATTCCAAAGTCTTCCTCCGCAAAAACTGGGTTCTGAAATCATTCCCTCCTTCAAGATTTTCGTCCTCGAAAAGAAAAACTAGGGAGAAACACATGGTACTAAGCCCACACCTGGATTTCCCATACCCAGAAGAACCCACGCACAGTTCTGCGTTACCGTACATAGACCAAAGGATTGATCTGTTCATGCTAGGTCGACCCTTGCCAATGTCGTGCACCCACTCTAGACTTTGGAGTTAGGGCATGGCGGTAGGGTGCCTCTCCATCCCTTTGCACGGTCTCAAATGGCCTGAAGGCCCTCAGGGGTAGCTCACCTCCCCAGCCAAACCTCTGCGTCGCATGCCGCGACTGGAATCACCGCCCGCACCTGAAACAAGATCCAGTGATTCCGTCCTTCAGAATATCCATATGGTGAAACACCCAAGGATATCTGGTCAAGCAAGATTCCCCAGTCGATGCTCTCTTACACGCTCAACAGGTGAAGGATCCAACACCATCGACTAAAGGAAAAGGTCTCACACCTTTTACCTTACCAACACAGGGTTACACCCAACGCCCCGCGTCACCCTGGTAACACCTCAAACAAGGAGCAGGGAGGAAAGGAGTTCACACACAGATTCTAACAATTCTACTGCAAAAAGGTATAAGAGATGTAGAGTGTACCTCTTATCACCTCATGCTCTGCAGGATAATAGACATCCAAAGCTCGCGGCTGTCCTCGGTCCCAACTGTCAGCTCCTGGAGCCTGACGTGGACCACCTAGTGGTGATGGGAAGACCTCGTAATGTCGTCCCCCACTACCAGCTCCTCCCGCTCCTCTGCTAGCACCACCTCTCTGGGTACTACTCCGATCACGGCGCTGCCTCTGTCGTGGTGGTACGCCTGCTGCCTGCCCAAAGCTCTCAGTAACTCGGGTCGGGAAATCTCGTGCCAAGTGACCTCGCCCGTCACAAGCATAGCACCGACTCTCTTTGGGCTGCACTATTGCCCTCCGGCGCCACTGTTGTGTATGACCACGCACCTAAGTCTGGTTTTTAGTAATCCACCTGCGTCGAGGTTCTGCTTGCCGACACTGACTAGCTGCGGCAGACATCTCGGCACCAACGTGCCTGCTGCCACCACCAACACTAGAACATGACAGGAAGCCCTCTGTCACTAGCGCCTTCTCTAGCACCCCGACATACATGGAAATTCCCAAGGGTATTATGGCATCACAAATCTCTCGGCGGAGACCCTACTCAAACTTCCGCGCTTGGAAGTTGTCGTCATGGACCAAGTCCGGGTAAAAGCGTGCACAGTCTGAAAAACTAGCCGCGTACTCGGCCACCATCATCCCTCCCTGCTGAAACTGCAGGAGCTCCTGAATCCGAACGGAGCGCAAGCAGGAGGGGGAAAAATTCTCATGAAACAACAACTGAAAGTCGTCCCATGAAAGTGACGACTCGTCAAGAAACTGAGTCACAAGACTCCACCAACGCCGAGCTACTCCACGAAAAAGGGTGGCTGCCAAAGCCACTCTCAGATCTGTCGGCGTCTGCACAGGCTTGAAAAGGAAAACCACTGCCTCGAGCCAAACCTCAGCTACCTGAGGGTCTGGCTCACCACTGAACCTCAGCGGTCCCTGCCGCTGGAACTCACGGAGCGCGCTCTACCTGTGCTCAAGCTCAGCCCGCCCTACTGAAACTGTCTGCTGCTTAACAGGTGGGGGTGCTGCTACCGGCCCACCCGGAGAAAGGGGCTCGCATGATGGGTCCTGGACTGTGGCCTCGTAGCTCATAGGGTCGTCGTCATGAACCAAAGCTGGTATCCTGGCTGGCTATCCTCGCGGAGACATCCTGAATATTATCAACGAGTGACGCGGTTAGATGAGCATATATGTATATACCAATAGCAACGATGGGGAGCTGACTCAAGAAGGACAGTCAAATACTCAGTCCTATGTGATGCACAAACAAATTTCCCTACAACAAGTGTCTCAGCATGCCGAGTCGACAAGCGGGTTATCAAGGTCCTGGTGAATGGATACATCGGCCGCTGCACCATCATTGGACTCCTGGGCCTGAGATCCGCTCTCGATACACATTAACACTATTGCCCTATATCCCAACCAATTCCTCTTTTAGGGACGTCCGCACAACGTCCCAAGGAACGAACCACCTTTGATACCACTTTGTCATGACCTGACCCTACTCGGGCTCGAGCCGCAACTACCCCAAGCCCGCCTCCATAGGCCAGGTGTTGGCGACCAGCGCCGAAGGCACAACAACTCGGGGAGGCCTTTGCCTAAGCACCTGTACACACCCACACACAACACACTCAATGCAACAGTGCAGAGTAAAAGAAAAGACAAGTAAAGAAAGGGAAACTGCTATAAACCACAAGAGTGCATCGACCTCTAAATAGTACAAGGTACAATCTGAAAGTAAACTGAAAAGGAAAAAGGAAAAAAACACGCTCCCAACCAGAAAAGGTGCCACAACCCGGCAACAGGTAAACAAAAAGAAAAACAGCTGGAAGGAGTCCCCCACATGGGACCTAACCACGACCACCGCACGCTGTCCAAGCTCCCAAGCTCCTACGTTCCACTGAAGCCATGCTCCACTTGTTCGTCATCTGCAAGGGAACACCAAGTGCGGGCAAAGCCCAAGCAGGGGTGAGTACAAAAATACTCTGTAGGATACCCCGAAGGCTCAAGGGAGTAACAAAGGAGGTACCGAAGGGTTAGCAGTAGAGCGAACATGGAAAAGTAAAGGAGCACAACTGATAGGTAGTAAGGAGTACAGTAAAGAGTCCAGCTCAACCCAACAAGAGGAAAGAAGGTAGACTCATCTAGGCACAAGGAGCTGGAAATGGTGAGAAGACAAACTTCTCATCGAGTCTTCGCTACCTATAGCAGGAGAGTAGACTCGTCCAACCATGAGAAGCTAGACACGGAGAGCACATGGCATACCCCACGCGTCTTCGCCTCTCCTGGAAGGAGAGTAACCAAACCCAAGAAGTGGGTACCGGAAACGAGGTATATACATATCCTTATGCTCAATCAAGAAGCTCAAACAACATCGTAAGGGGATCTCTGTCCCGTAGCTCAGCCCAAGAAAAGTGAGTCGCCAACAGTCCCAGAAGTAACACCATCGATGCCCAGCATCCCGCATGTCTGCCCCGAACCGCAAGCCAAGGGGCTCAATCAACACACCTCGACACTATCCGCTTTGGGCGGCACTGACTCGCCCACACGGTTTTAGGTCGCGTCACAAGGACGCGTCTTAGTGGGGGAAAGTGCTCCTCGTACTTGAGAGTTCTGGGGGAACGTCAACCACAACTCGTCACTGCCCCGCAGTCGAGAAATCTGCTCAAAGTCGACAGGCGACCCCCTGCCCATCCCCGCTGGAGGATCCCTGGAAGTCAACGGGTTCCCACTACGGGGATACCCAGAAAGTCGATGAGTGCCACACTGCCCAGTCCCGTAACAGGGTAATCCACTGGAGGGCGACCCGGCTAAAGTCGGTGAGGGGACCACTGCCCAGCCCAACTAGAGGTAACCCGGCATCGGGGACCACTGCCCAGCCTAGCTAGAGGTAAGCCCGGCATTGGGGACCACTGCCCAGCCCAGTTGGAGGTAAGACCGGCATCAGGGACCACTGCCCAGCCCCGCTGCAGGTAAGCCCGACATCGGGGACCACTGCCCAGCCCAGCTGGAGGTAAGCCCGACACTACTCTGGCCATCCCTGCTGGATGGTACTGCTCGGTGAACACCGCTGTACTGGCCATCCCTACTAGATGGTATCCCACTGATGATCCCTGCTCGATACAACCTCAGCCCTGTTGGAAACAACCTCAGCCCTACTGGAACAACCTCAGCCCTGCTGAAAACAACCTCAGCCCTACTGGAACAACCTCAGCCCTGCTGGAACAACCTCAGCCCTGCTGGTAACAACCTCAGCCCTACTGGTAACAACCTCAGCCCTGCTGGTTCAACCTCAGCCCTGCTGGTAACAACCTGAGCCCTGCTGGTAACAACCTCCTGGGTAGAGGATCAATGCCCGCGTAAAGTGTTGGTCACACAGAAACCACAAGCTCTACCAGGGAACACGGAACAACGGGAGAAACTCCCGAGGCCTCACAAGGCGATCCCGCTCCAATATGCTGAGTCACTGTCGAAGCGGACCAAGACACCTCATCCCAGAAAGTGGGGAAAACACCCACGCTGTATGAAAACCCGTAGTCACAGACGATGTTGCAGTCCGGTGAAAGGG
This sequence comes from Viscum album, assembly GCA_963277665.1. Classification (NCBI taxonomy): domain Eukaryota; kingdom Viridiplantae; phylum Streptophyta; class Magnoliopsida; order Santalales; family Viscaceae; genus Viscum; species Viscum album. The sequence goes on along the minus strand of OY728141.1, from coordinate 1,882,336,047 downwards.
CACAGTACTGAAACCCCTCACAACCAAAGAAGCAGAAGAACCAAACCATCTGTGCCGGACAAACCATCGAGCACAGTACCAGGGGGAGACCGCTGAACCCTGCTGGTCAGACAAAAGAGCACCAGACCAGGGGAAACTCTGCCCTGCTGGTCAAATAGACGAGCTCAAAGCCAGGGGAAAGCTCTACCCTGCTGGTCAAACAAACGACCGCAGAGGGACCCTCTACGTCGCGAGAGGTCAAAGTACCTAAAGCAGATCACGACACGCACGTGAGACCCACACGATGTGTGGCCCCATGTAAACCCCAACTGAGTGCACAAACATCCTCCGGTACAAACAAACACACATACCTACTAGCGCTCCTGTATACTCCCGGAGTATACCTCATTCCAGCCCAAAAGCTATCGTGCACATGACACCCAGCGTCAACGCCAAGGCGTGACGTAACAACTCCACCTCAAAGGCCCATGCATGGCCAACCACAACTTGTGAACCATTTGTATCACTCCCCCAAGAGTACGGGATCACTCGCCAAGGGTCCGCTACAATCAAGGTAGGGAAAACCACCACTGGAGCACCTTCCATGCTCCACATTTAACAAGATCTTGCAAGAGGCTCCACACAACCAAACAGATTGCACCATTGTAATCCTCGTGAAAAAATGCATGAGATCGACTACTTACTCGCCTCCAATGGATATCCGACGAAAAAGTCACCAACACCGCCTCACGCCCGAATGGCGTCCCGTGATCCCGAGCCTCAGCCCCGAAAACAGTTGGGCGCATCACACCATTGCGATCCCCTCGGGAAAACACGTCAAAAGCACTACTCACTTGAGTGCAACGGATATCCGGAGAAAAAGATGCATTTCGGCGCACCGCACACGAGCAGTGCCACGTGGGACCCGCATCTCGGTCCCGAAACTCAACGAACGGATCACACTGTTGTGATCCTCTCGAAAAAAACACACCAGATGGACTATTCACTTGTCCAAAATGGTCGCCCGGTGATAAAGATGGAAAATCACCGTCGACGCCCAAACGACCCTCATGGGCCCCCCACCATCGTGCCAAATTAGGGCGGGCATATTGCACAATTTAAATCCCCACGGAAAAACACCCAACATCGACTGTTCGCACGCCCCGAACGGACGTCCGGTGAAAAAGCCGCTAAAAGATACACGCAGCTCAAAAGACGGGCTGTGGGGCCCACACCTCAACTTCGGCCTCAACACCCAGAACCACCCTGGAAACCTCCGCCTCGACGCCAGGGTTCCAACGCCACCAGCGGCGCGTAATTCGGACGTCGGACGCGTCCGCGCCGTCCAAAACAAGATTCCCGAAGAAATGACATTTCACTTAAAGACGCGTCGCACCTCCGAGGCCCATCGTTTTGGGAATTAAAAATTCCCAAAATCTTCTCAAAATATTCTCTTCGTCCCAAGGAAGGCGTCGCCGCTGACGGCGCCTGAAACCGACACCCAGGATGACATTTACAACCGTTTTTTTTAAAAAAAAGGACATTAGTGGGCCAGACCGGTTCGACCAGCCCACTCCCCTGAACCGGCCCGCGGTTGCGGGCTGGCCTTCCACGCCCGGACCGGCAGCAAGCCGGTCCGGCTTGCTATCCTCCTGCAAAGACCCGCCGCGCGCGGGTCTTTTCTGCCGCGGGGTCCCGAGGACCCCGTCCCCCGTCGTCGCCACGTCAACCGGGCCAGGAGGGCCGGCCGCACTCGTCGCCCGCGTGCCGCGTCTCGCCGGCGCCCGCTGGAGACCCCCAGCCTCATCCGAACACCGCCCCTCTCTCCCCGGCCAGCTACCGTGGCACCCGCCTAAGGCCGCCCGTGCGCCGCGACACCCTGCTTAAGCCGCCCGCGCGCCACCGCCCTCAAAACCGGCCGGAAAAGAAACCAAAACCCGAAACTTTCGCCGGACGGCCCCAGCCTCCCCCAAACTCCGATTTACAAACCGAAAAAGGAGATGGAAATCTCAAAATGTATACAACACAATTATGGGATTTTTTTAAATATACAACAACGATTTGATGCATTTAAATGAACTCAAAGTGAGGTTCGGAAATAAAACGCAACAAAAGGAAAACCTCCTACCTCGTGGGGCTTCGCCCGAAGCTTCGCGACGATCCGCCGGCTACCATGCCTCGCCGGAGCTGTCTCGCCGGAGTGGAGAAGGAGGGGTAGATCTCCTCCTTGTTGCTGTCCAGATGAGGAAGAGGAAGAGGGAGGGGGATGACTTAAGCGTTTAAATAGAAACGCTTAACCACCCGCCCGTCGGCCCGGACCCAAACTCCCGACGGGGTCGCGGTTAAGCCTCCCTTAGGGTAAACACCACCACTCGAGAACAACAGTGGTCTCAGAATTTTAATCCGAAACCCCGTTCAAATGTTATAAAACTTAACGTCCGAAGCCGCTAAATTACGAAAACGCCCCTGGAGCCATTTTTCACAAACGACCCGTGCCCACGAAACTTATACCCCTCCGAGGGTAAACAGAATGCTCCAAACTGAACGGTTCCCTCGGTTTTCCAATCCGATCCACCGTTTATGAGATACTCGAGTTTCACCATTAAACGAATAAATCAATTAATTAATTTATCCGTTTAACATTCCAGAAACAGGCGAGGGGTCCAAGAATCCCGCGCAGACAAGTTTTATGTCGTTCCTAGGGTAAACACCCCATTCCTGACCCATCCGTACACTTTGATCTCTGATCTGGAACTCCATTTAGGAGTTATCCTATTTATTTTGCATTTTCAGTGTGAACGCACTGAAAATTTAATTCCGGCCACTCCGGAGCTCGGAATCGCACGCCGTCTGAAGGTGCTGCTCTGGAATATTATCAAGAATATTTCAAAGTCTTTCTCCGCAAAAACTGGGTTCTTATATATTGTGGCTGGGGGTTTAATTTTTTTTGGGTTGAGGGTTTATGTTTTTTTGGGAAGGGGGTTGCATGTTTTTTGGGTATGAGGTTTTAATGTTTTTAGGGATGAGGGTTTTGGGTTTTTTTGGGAAGAGGGATTATGATTTTTCATGATTTAGGTATTATGATTTTTTTTGGTTCTAGGAATTTTTGGTTTTTTGGGGTTAGTGTTTGGGGTTTTTTGGGGCTTAGGGTTTGGGGTTTTTTGGGCTGAGGGTTTGGGGTTTTTAAGGATGAGGTTTTGTGGGTTTTTGGGGATGGATTATTGTTTATTTGTGGACGAGACTTTGGTTTTTTGGGGGTTTTTGGATTGGGGTTTTTTGGTGCTGTGTGCTTTGTTTTTTTGGGGGGATGGGGGATTGGGGTTTTTAGGGCCGAGATTTTGGGTTTTTTTGAGGTAGAGGGTTTATGATTTATTTGGAGATAATGGTCTAGGGTTTTGTGGGTTGAGTGGTTAATATTCTTTTACGCTTTGGGTTTATTTTTATTTTTGGAACTGAGGATTTAGTATTTTTTGGGGATTTTGGATTAGGGTTTTTTGGAGATGAATTTATGATGTTTTTTGGGGATGATTGTTTATAGTTTTTGGGGATTAAGGTTTGAGGTTTTTTTGGGGATAAGGATTTGTTTTTTTATGATAATTATTTATTTTTTGGTGCTGTGGGTTTTGGATTTTTTAGGGATGAGGGTTTTTTAAGAGATTATTGTTTGAGTTTTTGGGGATGTAGGTTTAGTTTATTTTGGGGGTGAGGGTTTAGTGTTTTTTAGGGCTGATGGTTTTTAGTTTTTAGCCAAAGGGTTTTAGGATTTTATGGTTGAGGGTTTGGGGATTTTTGAAGATGATGGTTTAGGTTTCCTTGGGGATGATGATTTTTGGTTTTTTATGGATGAGGGTTTGGCTTTTATGGGGTATAGGGTTTTGGGATTTTTGGGGGTGATGGTTTAATGTTTTTTGGGGATGAGGGTTTGAGGTTTTTTGGGGATTGTGGGTTTAGTGTTTTTTAGGGATGAGTGTTTGGAGTTTTTTTGGATCGAGGGTTTGGGGTTTTTCAGTGATTAGTTTAGGGTTTCTTGGGGATGTGAGTTTGGTGTTTTTTTGAGTAGAGGTTTTAGGGGTTTTTTAGGGATGAGGTTTTACTATTCTTTAGGGATGATTATTTTGGGTTTTTTGGGGCTAAGGGTTTTTTGGGGCTAAGGGTTTGGGTTTTTTGGGGCTACAGTTTTAGTGTTATAAAGGGTCGAGGATTTTGGGTTTTATGGGGATAAGGGTTTAGTGTTCTGGGGGATGAGGGTTTTTGGTTTTTTTGGATTGAGGGTTTTGGGTTTGGGGGGATGAGGGATTAGGGTTTTCTAGGGCTTTGTCTTCTGGGTTTTATAGGGATTAGGGTTTGGGTATATCTGAGGCTGATGGATTAGGGTTTTCTAGGGTTGAGGGTTTAGGTTTTCCTAGAACTAAGGGTTTAGGATTTTCATGGGATCGTAGTTTAGGGTTTTCCATGTTTGAGGTTTTTGGGTTTTATGAGGATGAGGGTTTAGGGGGTTTTGGGCTGGGGGTCTAGGATTTTATGGGACTAAGTTTTTAGGTTTTTCTCAGGATGATGGTTTTGGATTTATTGGGGCTGAGGGATTAGTTTTTTCTTGGATGAATGGTTTATTGTTTTTTAGGAATGTGATTTTAGGGTTTTTTGGGGGTTGGGGGTTAAGGGTTTTATAAGGCTGAGGGTTTTGGGTTTTCTATGGTTGAGGGTTTATATTTTTTTGGGTCTAAATATTTATTGTTTTCTAGGGATGAGGGTTTAGGATTTCTTAATATCATTAGTTTAGGGTTTTCTAGGGCTATGGGTTTAGGGTTTCCCTTGTCTGAGGGTTTAGGGTTTTTTTGGGCTGATGTTTTAGTGATTTTGGGGGATGAGGGTTGACATTTTCTATGGAATAGTGTTTATGGTTTTATATGGAGTTTTTTAAGGTTTTTTAGGGTTGATGGTTTGGGGTTTTCTTGGGATGAGGGTTTAGGGTTTTCTCAGGCTGAGGGTTTAGACTTTTCTATGAATGAGGGTTTATATATTTATTGGTATGAGGGTTTAGGTTTTTTTGGTGTTGAGTGTTTATAGTTTTCTAGAGCTGAGTGTTTATGGTTTTTATAGGCAACGGGTTTAGGGTTTTCTATGACTAGAGGTTTTGCATTTTCTAGGGCTAGGCATTTTGGGTTTTCTGGATCTGAGGGTTTAGGGTTTTCTGGGGTTAAGGATTTATGGGTTTTGGGAGTGAGGGTTTAGGGGTTTTTTGGATGAGTGTTTAGGGGTTTTGGGGGATTAGGGTTATGGCTTTCTTTGGGAAGAAGTTTTAGAGTTTTTGGGGGTTAAGTTTTAGGGTTTTTTGGGGATGGGTGTCCAGGGTTTTTTTGGTTTGAGGGTTTTGACTTTTTTTCACTGAGGGTTTATTTGTTTTTGTGGGAATGAGGGTGTAAATTTTTTTGGGGTTGAGGGTTTAAGGTTTTTTGGGTTGATGGTTTTTGGTTTTGGGGGTATGGGTGTTTAGGGGTTTTTGGGGCTTCGAGAATATGTTTTTTTTTTGGGTTGAGGGCTTATGGTTTCTTGTGGTTGAAGGTTTGTGATTTTTTGGGGTTGGGGATTTATTGTTTTTTGGATCTTGGAGTTTAGTGTTATTTGGGGATGAGGGCTTACTATTATCTGGATCTAATGTTTGGTGTATTCTGTGACTAAGGGTTTATGGTTATATGGGTCTTAGTGTTTAGTGTATTATATGACTAAGGGTTTAGGGTGTTCTTTGGCTGAGGGTCTTAGGGTTTTTTGGTTTGGGGTTTTGGGTATAAGAGCTTATGTTTTTTTAGTGGATATGGGTTTAGAGTATTTCTAGGGTTGAGGATTCGAGATTTTTTGGGATTGAGGGTTTAGTGTTTTTTACTAATGTTTTATGGTATATTTGGTGCTTAGGGTTTTGGGTTTTTTGGGGCCAACTGTATACTTATTTTTGGGGCTGAAGGATTAGGGTTTTTTATGTATGAGTGTTTGGGTTTTTTTGAGGCTGAGGGTCTAGGGTTATCTAGGGATATGGTTTTAGGGTTTTTTGGGGCTGAGGGTTTATGATTTTCATTACAGTAGTGCTTATGGTTTTTTAGGGAAATGGTTTTAGGGTTTTTTATGACTGAGGGTTTAGGGATTCCAGCAGATGAGGGTTTAACCATTTCTAGGGTTGAGGTTTTAGGTTTTTATGGGATAGAGGGTATGAGGGTTTATGTTTTTATGGGGATGGGGGTTTAGATTTTTTTTCAAGCTGAGGGTTTGGGGGAATGGGGGGTTGGGATTTTTTAGGGCTGAGGGTTCACTGTTTTTTTCGGTAGAGGGTTTAGGCTTTTGGGGGATAAGGTTTTAGAGTTTTTGGGGGATGTTTGTAAAGGGATTTTTATGGATGAGGGTTTAGGGTTTTTTAGGTATGATGTATTAGGGTTATTTGGGGTTGAGGATATAGTGGTTTTCTGTGGCTATGGGATTGGGGTTTTTTGGGGCTGAGGGTTTAGGGTTTTTTGGGGATAAGGGTTTATGGTTTCTTAGGGATGAGAGATTTGGGATTCTTTTGACTGAGGGTTTTGGGTTTCCTAGGGATTATGGTTTTCTGCTTTCTTAGGATGAGGATTTTGGTTTTTTTAGGGTTGAGGTTTTTTGATTTTTAGGGATGTGAGTTTAGGGTACTCTAGGGATGAGGGTTTAGTTTTTTCTCTGGATGAGAGTTTAGGGTTTTATGGGGCTGAGGTTTAGGAGATTTCTAGGGCTACGGGATAAGGGTTTTTTTGTGGACGAGGGTTTACGATTATTTGGGGACGAGGAATTATTATTATTTTATTTTTAGGGTTTAGGGTTTATGGACTGAGGGTATAGGGTTTCATGGGGGTGAGGGTTTAGGGATTTATAAGGTTGAGGGCATAGGGTTTTCTGGGATGTGGAATTAGGGATTTATGTGGATGATGGTTTAGGGTGTTTTGGGGATGAGGTTTTAAGGTTTTCTTGGGATAAAGGTTTTGGGTTTTCTAAGGATAGGGGATTAGGGTTTTTTGGGTTTGAGGGTTTTTGTTATTTTTTTGTTGAGGGTTTAGGTTTTTTGTGTTGAGGGGATTTTCGTGGTTGGAGTTTAGGGAATTTTAGGACTGAGGGTTTGGGGTTTTATGTGGCTGATAGTTTATGGGTTTTAGGGATAAGGGTTTTGGGTTTTAGGGGCATGAGGTTTTAGGGTTTTTTTAGTTTTAGGCTTTATGGTTGATGGTTTAGGGTTTTTTTGGGATGAGGGTTCAATAATTTATGTTGCTGAGGCTTTAGGATTTTTTTGGGATGAGGGTATAGGTTTTTTTGGGGGATGATACATCATGTTTTTTGGGGCCGAGGGTTTATGTTTTTTGGGTCTGAGGGTTCAAGGTTTCTAATGTTGAGGCTTCAAAGTTTTTTTTATGCTCAGGGTTTAGTTTATTTTCCGGATGATGTATTAGGGTTTCTGGAGCAATGGGTTTATGTTTATTTTGGGAAAAGATTTTAGTGTTTTTTGGGGAAGAGTGTTTAGGTTTTTTGGGGATGATGATTTTGGGGTTTTCTTGGGGATGAGGGTTTATAATTTTTTTAGGGATGATGGATCAGTATGTTTTGTGGATGGGGGTTTAGGGTTTTCTAGTGTTTAGGTTTTAGGGTTTTTTTGGGGATGAGGCTTTAAGGTTTATTGAAATGAGGGTTGGGGGTATTTTGAGGTTGGGTGTTGATGGTTTTTTTATGGATGCGGGTTGTGGGTTTTTTGTGTATGATGGTATAGGGTTTTATGGGGATTATGGTTTATGGTCATTTGGGCCATGGGGTTTAGGGTCTTTTGGATCTGAGAGTTCAGGGTTTTTTGTGGTTGAGGGTTCAACATTTTTTTGATTTGAGGGTTCAGGGTCTTTTGGGGTAAGGGGTTTTGGGTTTTTTGGGATGGGGGGGGGGGGGGTTAGTGTTTTTAAGGCTAAGTGGTTAGGGTTTTTTGGTGCTGAGGGTTCAGGGTTTTTTGGGTTGGAGGGTTTAGGGTTTCTTGGCCTTGAGGGTTTAGGGTTTTTCTAGTTATGAGGGTTTATGGTTTTTAGAATTAAGGGTTCTGTTTTTTTAGAGCTTTGGGATTTGAGTTATTTGGGGATAAGTGTTTTGGTTTTTTTGGGGGATGATGGTTTAGTGTATTTTGAGGATAAGGGTTTAGTGTTTTTTATAAGGTTTTAGGTTTTTTTGGAGGTTTTTTCTAGGGTTTCTTGTGGATGAGGGTTTAGGTTTTCTTGGGGATAAGGTTTAGTGTTTTGGGGGATGAGGTTTTATGTTTTTTTTTGGAGATTATGGTTTAGGGTTTTTTTAGGGAGAGGGTTTCGGGCTTTTTAGGATTAGATTCTAGGGTTTTTTGGGGGTGATGGTTTATGTTATTTTAATGGGGGTTTAGGGTTTTTGGGTTTTAGGTTTTTAGTTTTTTTGGTGTTTTGCGTTTAGTGCTATTTAGGGGTGATGGTTTCAGATTTTTTATGGATAAGGGTTTAGGGTTTTGGGGGGATGACATGTGAGGGTTTTTTTGGTGATGAGGCTATTTTGGGGTTGACGATTGAGGATTTCTTAGGGTTGAGGGTTGAGCCTTTTTTGGGGATGTGGGTTAAGTGGTTTTTGGGGTTGTGTGTTGAAGGTTTTTTTGGGTTGATTGTTTTTTTTTTCTTGAGGGATGAAGGTTTTTTGGGGATGAGGTTTTAGGATTTTGGCGGGATGAGGGTTTCCAGTTTTTTTAGGGATGAGGGTTTAGGGGTTTTTGGGGATCAGTGATTAGGTTTTTAGGGTTTAGGTTTTAGGGTTTTTTTGGCTAAGGGTTTAGGTTTTTGGGGGGCTAAGGGGTTATAGTTTTTTCAACTAAGGGTTTTGGTTGTTTGGGGGATTAGGGATTAGGGTTTTTTACGGCTAGGGGTTTGGGTTTTTTTGGGGGGTTTAGGGTTTAGGATTTTCCGGGGCTGATGGTTTATTGTTGTTTGGGGTGGTGGTCTAGGGTTTTTTGGGGATAGGGATTTAGGGTTATTTTTGTTATGAGGGTTCGGGATTTTTGGGTTAGGAGGTTTAGGGTTTTTTGGGGCTAGTGATATAGGGTTTTTAGGGATGTGGGTTTAGATTTTTTAGGGGTTGAGGGTTCAGAATTTCTTTAGGCTGATTGTTTAATGTTTTTTTGGATGAGGGTTCATAGTTTTGTGTGGATTATGGTTCATTGTTTTTTTGGTGATGTGGGTTCATAATTTTTTAGGGATGTGTTTTCTGTGTTTTTTTTTGTGGCTGAGTGTTTCTATTTTTTGTGGATGATGGTTCAAGTATTTTTGGGGTTGAGTGTTAAGTGTTTTTTGGGGATGTCGGTTCCATGTTTTGGGGGGATAAGTGTTTAGAGTTTTTTGTGGTCTAGGGTTGAGTATTTTTTGGGGTTTAGGGTTGATAGTTTTTAGGGTGAGGGGTTTTTTTAGGGGTTGAGTTTTGAGGGTTTTTTGGGGCTGAGTGGTTAGGGTTTTTTGGGCCTTAATGTTTAGTGTTTCTTAGGGCCAAGGGTTTAGTATTTTTTGGGGCTGAGGGTTTAGTTTTTTTTGGATTGCGGGTTTTGTGTTTTTTTGGGGTTGATTTTTTAGGTTTTTTTTGGGTAGGGGTTTTGGTTTTTTAGGACCTAATGGTATGAGGTTTTTTGGTTGGGGGTTTTGGGATTTTTAGAAATGGGGTTATATGATTTCTTGAGGATGAGGGTTTATGGTTTTGGGGGTGGAGTTTTATGGTTTTATGCCTGAGGTTCTAGTGTTTTTTATGGTTGAGGGTTTTTGGATTTTTTGAGCTGAAGGTATAGATTTTATTGTAATTTAGGGTTCAGGTTTATTTTGGATAGAGGGTTGAGGGTTTTTTCGGGATGAGGGTTTCAAGATTTCTTGGTGCTGAGGAATAATTATTCTATAGGGATATGGGTTGAGGGGTTTTTTGTGGTTGTGGGTTCATGGTTTTCTAGGAATAAGGGTTCAAGCTATTTTAGGGCATAGGGATGATTGTTTTTTGGGATTGAGGGTTCAATGTTTTTTTGGGTTTTGGGTTTAGGGTTTTTTGGGGATGAGGGTTCAGGGTATTTTAGGGATGAGGGTTTAGGGATTTTTGGTTCTAAGGTTTGAGTTTTTGGGGGGACGAGCATTCAAAGTTTTGGGGGATGCTGTTTTATGGTTTTTTAGGGCTGAGGGTTCAAGGTTTTCTAGGTATAGGGGTTTTGGGTGTTTTGGGGTTGACGATTTAGGTTATTGTGAGGTTGAGGGTTTTGGATTTTTTGGGGTTGAGATTCATGATTTTTTAGGGAAGAGGGTTAATAGTTTATTGGTTTTGAGGGTTCAAGGTTTTTGGGTTGAGGGTTATTTAGTGATGTGGGTTAAGGGTTTTTTGGGGAGGGGGTTTAGGATTTTTTGGGACTAATGGTTCCTAGTTTTTGGGGCTGAAGGTTCAAGGTTTTTTAGAGCTGGGGTTTTAGGGTATATTGGGGATGTTGTTTCTAGGATTTGGGGGGATGTGGGGTTAGTATTTTTTGGAGTTTAGGGTAGAGGATTTTTTGAGGATGATGTTTTAGGGTTTCTTGGGATTGAGGGTTCAGTGTTTTTTAGGGATAAGGGTTCTGGGTTTTTTGGGTTGAGATTTTAGTACTTTTTGTGGATGTGGGTTGAGGGTTTCCTGAGTGTATGGATTCAAGGATTTTGGGGATAAGGGTTCATGATTTTTTTGGTAATGAGGATTTGGGTTTTTTGGCAAAGGGTTGAGGGTTGTTTGGTGTTGAGATTTTAGTGTTTTTGGAACAAAGGGTTCATGGTCTTTTCAAGGCTGAGGGTGCATGTTTGTTTGGGGATGATGGTTCATGTTTTTTTGGGGTGAGGGTTTAGGTTTTTTGGGGCCTTAGGGTTTAGGGTTTTTTGGTTTTGAGTGATTAGGTTTTTTAGGAATGTGGGTTTTAATGTTTTTGGTTCTGAGGGTTTAGGGTTTTTTAGAGATATGGGTTTAGGGTTTTTCTTGGGGTTGACAGATCAATGTTTTTTTAGGATGTGGGTTTAGGGTTTTTAGGGATGTGTTTTCAAGGTTTTTTAAGGATGATGGTTTAGGGTTTTTAGGGACTAAGGGTTCTTAATTTTTTGGAGTGAGGGTTTAGGGATTTTTGGGATGAGAGTTTTTTGTTTTTTAGGGCTGTGGGTTGATTGATTTTTGGGATGAGGGTAAGGGTTTTTTGGGGCACAGAGTTAAAGGTTCTTTGGGAATGTGGGTTTAGGGGTTTTGAGGGCAGAGTGTTTAGGTTTTTTTTGGACTGGGTGTTTAGGATTTCTTGGGTATGAGGGTTTAGGGTTTTCTTCATCTATGTTTTTAGGGTATTTTGGGGCTTATGGTTTAGGGTTTTTCAAGGATGAGGGTTAAGGGTTTTTATATGGCTGAGGGTTTAGGGATTTTTGGGGATGATGGTTTAATATCATTGGGGGGATAAGCGTTTAGAGTTGTTTGGTTCTCTGGGTTTATTTTTTTAGGTATGAGGGTTTAGGTTTTTTTGTGGATGGGTGTTGATGGTTTTTCGAGGATGGTGGTTGTGGGTTTAAGTTTTTTTGGGGCTGAGGGTTTAGGGTTTTTTGGTAATGGGGGTTTATGGTGTTTTTGGGTCTGAGTGTTGAGGGATTTTAGGTCTAAGGGTTGATGGTATTTTGGGGTTAATTGTTTAAGGTTTTTGTGGGATATGGGTTTAGGGTTTTTTGGAGATGTAAATATTGGTTTCATTGTGGCTAGGGGTTCTAGGTTGTTAGTGGATAATGGTTGAACATTTTTAGAGGCTAAGGGTTCGTGTTTTTTGGAGTTGAGGGTCGATGGGTTTGTATGACACACAGTTTAGGGTTTCTTGAGGCAGAGGGTTGAGGGTTTTTAGGTGAGGGTTTAGGGATATTTAGGGATCAAAGATGAAAGTCTTTTGGGGCCATCATTTAGTGTTTTGGGGAATAAGGGTTTAGGTTTTTTTGGTTTTGTGGGTTGAGGGATTTTTAGTTTGAATGGTTGAGGGGTTTTCTGTGTATAGATTTTGAGGTTTTGTTGTAGATGAGGGTTTAGGGTTTTGGGGGGCTTAGGGTTTCCTAGGGATTGGGGTTTAGGGTTGTTTGGGGATGGGGGTTGATGTTTTTGGGGATATGGGATTTGGATTTTGGGGGCTGAGGGTTGGATTTTTATTAAGGATTGAGGGGTTTGGGGGTTTAGGTTTTTTTGGGCCCAAGGGTTTATGGTTTTTCTTTGGGCTAAGGGTTTCCTTGGGGGAGGGGGTTGAGGTTCTTTTGGGGTAGATGATTTAGGGTTTTTTGAATCTGATGATTGAGGTGTTTTTTTTGCCTGAGGATTTTGGGTTTTTTGGGAATGGGGTTTAGGGTTTTTTTGGGCTAAGTGTTTGGGGGTTTTTTGTGTCTATGTGTTTAGGGTTTTTAGGGCTGATGTTTTAGGTTTTTTGGGGGCTTAGAGTTGACTAATTTTTTGGGTTAAGGGTTTAGGGGATTTTGTGGATGAAGGTAGTGGGTGTTTTTGGGTTGTGGGATTAGGGTTTTTTGCCACTTAGGGTTTATTGTTCTCTGGGGCCCAGGTATGATTATTTTTTAGGGCCGAGGGTTGAGGGTTTTTTGGTCATGATATTTTAGAACTTTTGGGGGGGATGATGGTTAATAGTTTTTTGGGGGATAATCGTTGATTGTATTATTGGGGTTGAGGGTTTAGGGTTTTATTAGGGATGAGGTTTGATTGTTTTTTGGGACTTATGGTTGAGGGTTGTTTGGGTCTGTGGGTTTAGGGTTTTTTAGTGTGATGGTTTGTGGTTTTTAGGGGCTTAGGGTTGAGTTTTTTTAGGGTGGACAGGTTATGGTTTTTTTGGCTAAGGGTTGAGGGTTTTTTGGGATAGATTATTGAGAGGTTTTTGGGCTTGAGTGTTGAGTGTTTTTTGGGTTGATTTTTGAGGATTTTTTGGGGCTAATGGTTGAGGGTTTATTGGGGTTGAGCGTTTAGTGTTTTTTTGAGATGAGGGTTGAGGGTTTTTTTGGGATAAGGGTTGAGGGTTTTTTGTAGCTGAGTGTTGAGAGTGATTTGGGGTTGAGTACTCAGGGTTTTTTGGGGATGATGTTTTGTGGTATTTTGGATATAAGTTTTGAGGTTTTTTAGAGCTATGTGTTTCAGTTTTTTTTGGTATGAGTGGAGGATTTTTTTGGCCTGAGGGTTGAGAGTTTTTCGGGGATGAGGGTTTGGGATTTTTTGGGGTTCGAGTTTGATGGTTTCTTGTGATTATGGGTTGATAGTTTTTTGGTACTAGGTGTTTAGGGTTTTGAGGTTGAGGAATGAGGGTTTTTTTGGTGATGAGGTTTGAGGGTTTTTGGGGATGAGGGTTCGAGGTTTTTTTGGGGATAAGGGTTGAGAATTTTTTAGGGCTGAGGGGTGAGGGTTTTTTGGGGATGAGGGTTAGATGTTTTTTAGGGATGAGGGCTGGGTTTTGGGGGGGGGGTGAGGGTTGAGGGTTTTATGGGGGTGAGGGTTTAGGGTTTTTTGATTGTGTGGGTTGATTTTTTTGGGGCTGAGCATTGAGGGTATTTTGGGACTGAGGGTTAAGGGTTTTTTAAGGCTGAGGGTTGAGGGTTTTTTGGGGCTAAGGGTTTAGGGATTTTTGGGGCTGAGGGTTGAGGGTTTTTATGATATGTGGGTTTAGGTTTTTTGGGGATGATGGTTTAGTGTTATATGGAGATGATGGGTGGGGTTTTTTTGGGTTGAGTGTGGAATGTTATTTGGGGATGAGGGTTTGGGGGGGGGGGGGGTTGGGGGTGTGGGTTGAGGGTTTTTTGGGGATGAATGTTGAGGGTTTTTCTTTTTGGAGTTAAGGGTTGAGGTTTTTCTGGGGATGAGGGTTGAGGGTTGGTCAGGGCTGAGGGTTGCAAGTTTTTGGGAAGAGTGTTTAGGGTTTTTTGGGGCTAATGGATTAGGTGTTTTTAGGGATAGATGTATAAGAATTTTTAAGGATAAGGGTTTATGATTTTTTGGGTCTGAGGTTTGAGTGGTTTTGTAAAGAGGGTTGATTATATTTTGGTGTAGAGGTTTGAGGGATTTTTGGGGATGAGTGTTGGCGGTTCTTATGGGGATGAGGCTTGAGAGAATTTTGGGGGCGAGGGTTAATTGTTTTTTTGGGCGTAAGGTTTATGATTTTTTTTTGGATTGAGGGTTGATAGTTTTTTTGGGTTGAGGTTTGATGTTTTTTTAGGCTGAGGGTTTAGGGTTTTTTTAGGTTTAGGGTTTAGGGTTTTTTGGTGTTGCGGTATTAGGGTTTTTTAGGGATGAGTGTTTATGGTTTTTTGGGTAGAGGGTTCAGGGTCTTCGGGGGCTGAGAGTTTTGTAGGGATGAGGATTTAGGATTCTTTATAGATGAGGAATGATGGTTTTTTAGGGCATAGGGTTGAAGGTTTTTTGTGGTTGAGGGTTTTTTGGGATGAGGGTTTAAGGTTTTTTGGGGAGAGGGTTGGGGGTTTTTTTGAATAGAGGTTTTAGGTTTTTTGGGGGGATGAGGGTTGTGGGTTTTTTTGGCTGAGGTTTGAGGGTTCTTTTATGATGATGGTTTAGTGTTTTTTTTAGTGATTGGGGTTTAGGTGTTTTTTTGGGATAAGGGTTTAGGGTTTTATGGTGTATAGGATTTAGGTTTTCCTAGTGATGAGGGTATATGGTTTTCTTGGGCTGTGGGTTTTGTGTTTTTTGGTGATGATGGTTTAGTGTTTTCTAGGGATGTGGGTTTTGGTTTTTCAGGACTGAATGTTTACGGTGTTTTGGGGATGAGGGTTTAGGGTTTTCTTTGGACGAGGGTTTAGGTTTTTTTGGGATGTGGGTTTAAGGTATTTTTGGGATGAGATTTTATGTATTTTTGTGGTTGAGTGTTTAGGGTTTTTTTGGAGATGATTATTTTGGGTTTTCTATGGATAAGGGTTTCATGTTTTTTAGGGAAGAGTGATTAGGGTTTTCTAGGGCTAAGGGTTTGGGGATTTTTGCATAATGTTTTTTAATTTCTTTTGGACGAGGATTTAGAGTTTTTTGGGAAGAGGGATTAAGGTTATTTGGGGAAGTGGTTTTTGCGTTTTTTGGGGAACTAGGATTTGGTTTGTCTTTGGATGAGGGTTTAGAGTTTTATGGTGTTTAGGTTTTATGGTTTTCTGAGGATAAAGGTTTAAAGTTTTCTAGGGCTGATGGTTTTTATTTTTCTATGGATGAGGGTTTAGGCTATTCTTGGTTTGAGAGTTTATATTTTTCTTGGGATAAGGGTTTTGGGTTTCTGTGGGATTAGGTCTTAGTGTTTTCTTGGGGGGAGGGTTTAGGGTTTTAGGGGGCTGAGAGTTTTATGATTTATAGGGTGGAGGGTTTAAGTTTATCATAGTGTGAGGGTTTAAGATTTTATACGGTCGTTGGTTAGGGTTCTTTAGGGCTGAGGGTTTAGGGTTTTTTGGGGATGAGTGTTTATGGGTTCTTTGGGGGATAAGGGTTTAGGGTTTTTTAGGACTGAGGGTTTAGCATTTTTGGGGGCTGAGGGTTAAAGAGTTTTGGGGGATGAGGGTTTTGGGTTTTTATGGATGAGGGGTTTTTTGGTTTTGGTTTTAGAGGTTTTTTGGGATAAGGGTTTTGGGTTTTTAATTATTATTGAGGATTTAGGGTCTTTTGGTGATGATTTTTTATGGTTTTTTAGGGATGATGGTTTATGGTTTTTTTGGGAAAGAGGTGTTATAGTTTTTCTGAGATTAGGGTTTAGTATTTTTGGGGCTCAGGGTTTAGTTGATTTTGGGGATGAGGATTTAGGGCTTTTTCTGGAATATGTTTTAGGGTTTTTTAGGGCTTATGGTTTATGGGTTTTCGGGATGAGGGTTTAGGGTTTTTTGGGAAGGGTGACTTGGGTTTTTGGGGTTGAGTGTTCTGGGTATTTTGGGGATGAGGGTTTAGGGTATTTTGGGGATGAGTGTTTAATTTTCTTGGGTGCAGAGGGTTTAGTGTTTTTTGGGACCGATGTTTTAGTATTTTGGTGGATTAGGGTTTATGGTTTTTAGGGATGAGTGTTTATAGTTTTTTGAAGATGAGAGTTTAGAGTTTTTAGGGATGTGGTTTTAGGGTTTTGTGGGCTCTATAGTTTAGGTATTTTTAGGGATAAGGGTGATATGGAACAGATTCAATCCAAAGAGAATACATTTGGGTTTGACAAGAATTTTATCCCCCATTGTTATTCAAAATTGGACCAACCCATACTTTTTGGAATCTAATATAATGGTGGGCCACAAAACACTTATTTGGGGCCCAAAATGACATTTCCACATAGAAAATAATGTAAATTCTTAGTGGAATATTAAAGGGGAATAAGAACATGGAGAAAAGAATCATTAAGATGGAATATCCCTAATTTAGTTTTTTGGGTCATTAATTAGCATGAGAAAGTGGGTTTTATTATTTTTATGTGACCTTTGAGTTCCCCTGTGTCTTGTAATTTGACTTGGGTACTTACTCTAAATTTTTTTTCTTTAATAAATTTCCACTCCTTTGTAATGGTTATAGTAGAATCCTATAAATTTTGGATCTCATTGTGCATCTAACATGATTTATCCTCTTCCATTTTCCCGAAATCAGTGGTTCATCTCCACTGATAGGGGCCTATTCCTTAAACATAGAGAAACCTTAGAGGGTGTCATTTCCTTTAAGTATTATTCATTCAGATACATTTCGTTCTTCCATATTCACTTACTCATTTTAGGTTTTGATGATTCATATTTTTGGTATCAGAACCACAGTTCCTATGTGTAAGTTATGACACATTCTTCTTATTAATATCTAGCAAAAAAACACCTCTATAATGTACCATAAAAGTGGATCGTCTACTCCTCATACACCATGGGAAATATCCAACACCCCGCCATAATCGCAAATTAATAAAATTAGTGATCATCTCTCTCAATTGATGAGAGCACAACGACACAATTCCCATCCACCATAGTGGAATCCCCAACTTCCTTCTCCACAAAATAAGAGAAATATGGTATCATTTTTTGAAGAAAGTAATAATGTAAATTATTGATGGTGGATTGAAGACTGACATTCCAAATTTTGATGGATTTATGAATCCAGATGGTTTTCTATATTTTTATGTGGGAAATTGAACGATTCATTGAATTTAAGAATTGTTTTGATGAGAATAAGTGCAAGGTATAAATTTTGAAATTTAATGATTATGAATCTATTCAGTGTGAAGATCTGATGAAATAGTGGGAATGTTATGGGAAATACAAAGTACATTATTGGGAGAAGATGAAATAGATTTTGAGAAGAAGATTACTTCAAGATAATTATTATAAATGGATTTATTTATATATTCATATATTTCTAAAAGGATTTAAATATGTTGAAGAGTACATTTGGGAGTTTTATTTTCTATTAATGTGAAGCAATTTTCCATAATATATCGAGTAAATGATTATAATGTTTTTTGGAGGATTAAATGATGAAATTCCCCATTTAGTGGAATTAAAAAAATTTCTATTCACTTAATGATATTTTTAAGCTAGAAATAAAGGTGGAAAAGATAAATTTTACCTCAAAGGAATAGGCACTCATGAACTTCAATTGTGGAATTTTTTTTATAAAGGTATTTATTCAAATAAATATAGTGTTGGTGATAAAAAATTTGGAAGAAATAAGATGATGGATGATGGGAAAGAGATGGTTATGGAACAACCAAAACAAAAATACAACTCCTATGAAAGTGGGAATCACAAGTTCTTAAAATTTCATAGGTATGGACATTTTCAATCCAATTTACCAAGAAATTTAATTATTACTATAAAAGAGATCAAGGAGATAGAAAAAGTGATTGTATAAGATAAACATGGTGGTGAATAATTTGAAAATAATGATCATGTTCTGGAAGAAGCTGGTGTGAGTAAAATTCTTATGCTATGAAGACTTTTTCAAACTCAAATCATCCCTCAAGACTATCAATGTGAAAACTTGTTCTAAACTTATTGAACTATAAATAATCAAGTATGCATGGTGATTATTGATAGTGGGAGTTATTCAAATTATTCCTTAATAAAACTACTGGATGAATTGAATCTCCTAACTCAAAATCATCCCTGGTCATATGAACTATAGTGATTTAACAATGGTAGAATAGATCAAGTAAAAAAAGGTTATGGTTTCATTTTCCATTGCTAATAACTGCATTGATGAGGTATTGAGGGATCTTATTCCTATGGATTCTTGTCACTTATTTTCAAGAAGGCCTTGAATGTTTGATAGGGAGGTGAAATATGGTCAGAGGAAGATCATATATTCTTTCTTATCTAGGGAAAAGAACATTACAGTTTCCCCTTTGAAGCCATCCCATATTCTTCATGACTTTTTTTTCAAAATTACCCAAAGGTATCTGGTTTATCAATAAAGATAAAGTGGAGAAATAAATCCATAAAATCAATTTTTTATTGATGATGGAGAATTCATTCAATGAGGAGAAGAGTCATCACCATATGTTTCTTGCTCCTTGATTGATTAATATCATGATGTTTACCTAATGATCTTCCTGGTTGATTACCAATGTTTAGAGGACTTGAATACCAGATCGATCTTGTTAAAGGTACACAATTTAATAATAAATTATAATATGGGTATAATCATGAGGAATAAAATGAATATTCTATGTAAGTTTATGAATTGGTGGAATAAGTATTCATAATGACAAGTATGAGCCTTTGTTCTGTTCCAACATTATTGGTGCTGAAGAAAGATGGTATGTATCACATGTGTATTGATAGTAGAACTTTTAATAATATTATCCTCAAATAAAGGTATCCCATTCAACAACTCAATTATATGCTTAATTAATTACATGGATCATCAATATTTTCAAAGGATAGTCTTCAGAGTGGATACCACAAGATTTTAATAAATGAAGGGGATGAGTGGAAATGGCATTCAAAACCTAAGGTGTATTTTTTGAGATGTTATTCATTCCATTCGGCCCCTTAAATGTTCCTAGTACATTCTTGAAACTCATGACTGATGTTATGAAACCATTTATTTGTATTTTTTTTATCTTTATGATATTGTGATTTATATCAAGGATTAAGAAATCCATTTGGATCATCTTCAATAAGTATTTGAAATTCTTAGGGAATAAAATCTATATGTTAAGATATAATTGTAAATGTTCTTTTCAATGTAAGTTGGGTCTTTTGGATATGTGGTATAAAAATAAGGAGTCACAATGGATCAATCATAGGTAGAAGAAATCAAGTTCGGGCCACCACTAGAATAAATCATATTTGTAAGGATTTTTCATGGTTTTACATCATTTTAACATCACTTTGTTTCCAATTTTAGAACTATCAGGGAACCAATCACTAAATTCTTGGAAATTGTGAAATATGAGTGGTCAATGGTAGAAACTGAAGCATTCAAAATAAATTAGAAAAGGTTATCTGAAACACTGGTTTTAACATTACCTAACTTTGACAATGTCATTGAAGTAATGTGTGATGCAAGAGGAGGTGTGATTAGTGTTATTCCCATACAATGTTGGATTCCTATTACATATTTATGTGAGAAGATGGATTATTCAAGGATTAATTACTATACCTGTTATAAGTAAATATATGAAAGTGAGTGAGCCTTGGATCATTGGTCTTAGTATTTGAGACTGAAATAGTTTTTTCTTCATTCTAACCATCAGGCATTGAGATTTGTCAATGGTTAACAAAATATGAGTTCATGGAATGAAAAGTTAGTGGAATTCTTGCAATAATTCTCATTTGGGTCAAAATATATGAAGGTATAATAAAACCTTGTGGAAAATTATTTATCTCAAAGGTATATATTACTTACCATTCTAGATGCTCAAATTATTGAATTTTAGCTTCTTAAAGTCGATTATCATTATGATATGGAGTTAAATTCTATTTTAATCCAATGTAAAATTGGATTTTTAGAGTATTATTCTATTAATGATTGGGATCTCTTCAAGAGAGACATGTTCTGTGTTCCAAAGGGTAATTATATAAATACATGAACATCTGGAAGGCTCATGAAAGAGGACTTGATAGTCATTTTTTCATCCAAAAAACTATATAGATATTAATGGAGAGTTTCTAATGTACACATATGTAATCATATGTCTAATCCATTATTTATATATGCGGGACATGTCAAATAGAAAATATATATTACATGATAGGTTTATACACATAATTTTACATTTCATAGCTTCCATTGGAATAACTGAGCATGAATTTTACAATTTATTTACTAAAGTATCAATGATAACTTTTTTTCATAGAAAATTTTCACCTTCATGTAATTCCTCACAACATTGTTTTAGATAAACACAATAAAATTTTCATCCATTTTTTGGGGTTATAATGCTTAAAACGTTTTATGAAGCTTATTTTCAGCACTTCCCATCACTCTCAAACTAATGGGAAAATAGAAGTTACCAATTATACTTTTGGAACAATTCATACAAAATTTGTGAAAAATAATATGAGCGATTGGGTTTTTTAACTTTAACACATTGAATTTACATAAAAAAGATCTCCATATTCTTCCACCAAACATTCTCCATTTTAAGTGGTTTGTGGAATCAATACAACAAATCCTATTTATTTTTTCATTGCCTTTTTATTTAAATGTGAATATTGATGTTGAAAAGGATGAAAATTAGATGATTAAGCGTTATTAATATATTTGTGCTCAAATATATTATCCTGATTAATCATATAAGTTGTGAGGTAACAAGCATCAGAAGAAGGAAATTTTAAAAGATGGATAATGTATGTTGATTCAACTTCTTAAGGAAGTATTTCCATATAAATGAAAGAGAAATATGGCACCATGATATAAATTTCCATTCACGATACGTTAAAAACTGAGATAGAATTATGAAAATATAAATTTACATAATGATTTTGGTTTTATTTTTGCATCATTCTACATATGGTATTTTTCTCCACACAATGAAGAAGGTGATTCCCTGAATTTGTGGGAAAATTCAATCCATCCTAGAGGAAATGATATAGACAGTATTCAACCCAAGGATAATTCCTTTGGGTTACAAAATAATTTTAAGCCTAATGTTTATTTTAATTACACCATCCTTCACTTTTTGGCATCCAACACAGTGGTGGGAAAAAATTCAAGTATTTGGTGCCCAAAATGACATATCCACATTGAAAAGGAGGGAAATTAATATCATCACAATATATAGAAGATAGAATATGGAGAAAATCATCATTAAGAAGTAATATTTCTACTTTATTTAGTGGGGTTGTTAATTAGAATGGGAAAATGGTTTTCCTGATTTTTATGGGAACTTTGAGTAACCCCATGTATTTTAATTTGATTTGGGTCATTACTCACACTGGTTTTGTCTTCATAATGTATTTTTCAATCCAATGAAATGGTTAGACATGAATACTACTAATTTCGAAGCATTTTGTGTGACTTTATTTCTTTAGTCTCATCCCTTTGCCCAAAATTGGCGGTGTATCCCCATTAATAGTGAATTAGTCTCTAACCATAGAGAAACCTTTGCGGATGGTGTTTTATTTAAGACATGGTCATTCATATTCATTTCATTGTTCTATGTTCACATACTCATTTTTTGATTCTGTTGATGCATCATAGGGTTTAATGTTTTTTGGGGATGAATGTTTAGGTTTTTTTAGTGCTAAAGGTTTAGGATTTGTTGGGTTGAAGGTTTGTGTTTTTTTAAGGTTAAGGGTGTAAGTTTTTTTGGGTTAGTGGTTTATGTTGTTTTTGGATTGGGGTTTAGGGTTTTGTTGGGATAAGGGTTTAGGGATTTTTGGTGCTGCTGGTTTATAGTTTTTTAGGGCTGTGTGTTTAGGGTTTTTTGGGGCTGAGGGTTTTTGGTTTTTTTGGGTTGAGGGTTTATTGTTTTTTTGGATGATGGTTTATAGTTTCTTGGAGATGTGGTTTTGTGTTTTTTTGGATGAGGTTATAGGATTTTTTTTGAGATATGGTTCTAGGGTTTTTTTGTGTGTTGAGGGCCTAGGGTTTTTTGGGGGTGATGTTCTAGCATTTTCTATGGTATAGGGTCTAGGGTTTTAATTGTATAAGGGTCTAGGGGTTTTTTGGGGTGAGTTACTAGAGTTTTTTAGGGAAAAGTATCTAGGGATTTTGGGGATGAGTGCCTAGTGTTTTTTGGGTTGATGGTGTACGGTATTTTGGTCCTAAGTGTCTATGGTTTTTTAGATAAGAGTCTAGGGTTTTTTGGGGTTGATGGTGAAGGGTTTTATTGGACTAAGAGTCAAGGATTTTTTAGGGCTAACTGTAATGGGTTTTTTGGGGATGAGGTTCTATGGTGTTTTTTGATTGAGGGTCTAGGGTTTTTTAGGGCTGAGGTTCTGGTGTTTTTTGTGGATAATGGTCTAGAGTATTTTGGGGCTGAGGGAATAAGGTTTTTTTGAGCTAAGGGCCTAGGGTTTTTTGGTGCTTAGGTTCTATGGATTTTTAGGGATGATTGGCTAGTATATTTTGTGGTTGTGGTTTTTGGGATTCTTGGGGATGAGGGTCTCATAATTTTTGGGGATTTGGGTCTAGGGAATTTGGGGCTGAGTGTCAAGGTTTTCTTAGGAATGTGGTTATAGGGTTTCTTAGGGTCGTAGGTCTAGGTTTTTTTTTGGGATGTTGGTTTTTGGTTTTTGTGGCTGAGGGACAAGGATTTTTTGGGGCTATGGGTTGAGGTTTATTTTGATGTTCAGGGTTTGGGGGTTTTTTGGGAGAGTGTTTGGGGTTTTTTGGGACTTATGGTATAGGTTGTTTAGGGTTGAGGGTCTAGGGTTTTTTTATGGATGGGTATCTAGTGTTTCTATCTTGGGTTTTTTGGGGCTTTGTGTCTGGGGTATTTTGGGGCTAAGGGTATAGGTTTTTTTTGCTGAGGCTTTAGGGGGTTTTTGGTGATGATGTTCTACAATTATTTTGAGGGGATAGGGTTTTTTGGGCTAATGGTCTAGGGTTTATTGGGGTTCAAGGTTTATTATTTGGGGGGGGGGGGTTAGGTTTTCCTGGGGCATATATTTTAGGGTTTTTTATAGAAGTTTGATTTGGTTTTTTAGGGGAAGATGGGTTAGGGTTTTTAGGGATAATAGTTAATCGTTTTTATGGGTAATGGTCAAGGGTTTTTTTGGGGTTGATTATTTAGATTTTTTTGAAGTTGAGGGTTTAATGTTTTTTTGGTCAAAGAGTTTAGGGTTTTGGGGGAGTTGATGGTTTATTATTTTTTAGTGCTGAGTATTTATTGTTTTTTGTAGATGAGGGTTTATGGTTTTATTGGACTGGAAGTTTAGTGTTTTTGGGAGCTAAGGGATTAGGGTTTTTTTGGGGATGGGAGATGGGGGTTTTCTGGGGATGAGTGTTATGGGTTTTGGGGGGAAGAGGGTTGGGGTTTTTTTGGATGAAGGTTATGGTTTTCTTGGGATGGCGTTTGGGGTTTTTTTCGGGTTGAGCGTTGGGGGTTTTTGTTGCTAAGGGTTGGGGGGTTTTTGAGAGATTTTTTATGTTTTCTATGGATGGGGTTTGTTTTTTTTAAATTGAGATTTTTGGATTTTTGGGGATGTTGTTTTATGGTTTCGGGGGCATAAGTTTTAGGGTTTTTTGGGGCAGAGGGTTTAGTGTTTTCCAGGGATGTGGGTGGAGGATTTTTTAGTGATAAGGATTGGTTGTTTTGGGGGTATGGGGGTTGGTTTTTTTGTGGGATATGGGTTGGGTGTTTTTTGGGTTTGAGGGTTGGGGTATCATGGGTATGAGGGATGTGGTTTTTTTGGGGTTGAGGGTTTTGGGTTTATTGAGGCAGGGTTGGGATTTTTTGGGGGATGTGTGTTATGGGATTTCTAGGTTTGAGGGGTAGATGTTTTTTGGAGATGAGGTTTGTGTGTTTTTTAGGCTAAGTTTTGAGAGTTTTTTTGGGATAAGGATTGTGGTTTTTTTAGGTCTAAGGGTTGGTAATGTTTATTAATGAGGGTCAATGTTTTTTGGGGGATGAGGGTTGAGTGGGTTTTGAGGGCTAGGGGTTTATGGTTTTTTTGGGGCTCAAGGTTTATGGTTTTATTGAGATGAGGTTTGACTATATTTTTGGGGTGGGGGTTTAGAGTTTTCTGGTGTTTAGGGTTTATAGATATATAGGCATGAGCGTTTATGGCTTTCTGGGGATGAGGGTTTAGGTTTTTTGGGGGTATATGGTTTTGGGGATTCTAGGGTTGAGGGATTATTGATTCATGGGGCTAAATTTTAGATTTTTTTGTGGATGAGATTTTATTATTTTATGGGGATGAGAGTTTAGGGTTTTATTATGGTGGAGTTTAGGGTATTTTGGGGATGAGGATTTGGGGTTTTTTGTGGGGAAGTGTATACAGTTTTTTGTGGCTGAGAGTTTAGGGTTTTTTGAGGCTGAGGGTTTAGGATAATTTTGGGCAGAGGGTTTAGTTTATTTTGGGGGCCGAGTGTCTAGGGTTGTGGGGGATGAGGGTACAGGGTTTTGTGGGGGTTTTGGTTCAGGGTTTTTTTTATTGAATATGGTTTAGGGTTTTCTAGGGTCGAGGGTTTAGAGTTTTATGGGGCTGGGATTTAGGGGTTTCTGGGACTGAGGGTTTAGTATTTTTTGGGGCTGAGTATTTGAGGTTTTTTGGGGATTTGGGTTATTGTTTTCTAGGGATAAGCATTTAGGCCCAGAAAAACCTAAACACTAATCCTCAGAAAACCACAAACACTTTTCCCTAGAAAACTATAAACCATTAGCCTTAGAAAACACTAAACCCTCATCCCTAGAAAACCCTAATCCCTGACCCCCTGAAAACCCAAAAACCTCAATCCCAAAAAATTATAAACTGTCACCCCAAAAAAACCCAAAACCATCTTCCCCAAAAAACCCTAAACCCTTATCCCCAAAAAACCCTAAAACGTTAGACCCAGAAAACCCTTAACCCACATCCATAGAAAAACATAAACCCAAAGTGAAAAAATAGGAAATCGTCATCCCATAATCCAAAAAAAACCCTTACCCCTAAAAACCTGAAACCCTCAACCCCCCAAAACCCCAAACCCTCATCCCCCAAAAACCCCAAACCCTCAACCCCCAAAAAATCTAAACCCACTACCCATATAACCCTAAACCCTTATCCCTAGAAAAACCTAACACCTCAGCCCTAGAAAACACTAAACCCTCATCCCTAAAAATCCCTAAATCAATAGCCAAAGAAAATATCTAAACCGTTAGATCTATAAAAAATCTAAAACCCCAGCCCATGAAAACCCAAAAACCTTAGACCCAGTTAACCCTAAACCCTCATTACCAAAAAACCCTAGTCCCTCAACCATAGAAAACCCTAAATCCTAAGCCCAAAAAACCCAAAACCCTCCAAATGAGAAATCCCCAGAACCTCAACCCCAAAAACTCCATTCCCTCATCCCTAAAAAACCAAAGACTCTCATCCCTGGAAAACCCCAAACAATCATCCCAATAAAATAATAAACCCACAACCCAAAAGATTCCAATCACTCATCAATGGAAAACCCCAAACCCTCAGTCCCAAAAAAAAACTAAACCCATATCACCAAAAAACCCAAAACTATAAGCCCTTGAAAACCCCAAGAATCCAGCCACAAAAATCCAAACCTGAAATCCTAAAAACACGAAACACTCATCCCAAGAAGACTCCAAAACCATAAACGTAGACAACCTTATATCCTCATCTCTAGAAAATCCTAATCCCTAAACCCTAAAAAATAAAAATTTTATGCCCTAAAAAACCCTAAACCCAAAACCCCAATAAAACCAAAGCCATAGGCCCTAAAAAACACCTAAACTCCTATCTCTTGAAAAACATAAACCATTAGCCCCAAATTCCCAAAATCTTCAACTAGAAAAAATCCCAAACCCTCAACTTCAGAAAAACCTAAACCCTCAGCCCTAGATAATCCCTAAACCCTCATCCTAGAAAACTGAAAACCTTCATCCCATGAAAACACTAAACCTAAATCCTATGAAAACCCCTAGAAAATCATAGACCATTGTCCCCAGAAAATGCTAGACCCTTATCCTTAGAAAACCCTAAACTACCAGCCTTGGAAAACCCTAACCCCAATTCCTTAGAAAATTCTAAATCTTCATCGTCAGAAATTTATAAAACCACATCACCAAATAAACTAAAAGATCAGCTAAAAATCCCTATACACTCAGCCCTACAAAACCCTAAACCCTCATCCCTAGAAAACATGAAATTATCAGCCCCCAAAAACCCTAAACACTCATCCCTAGAAAACCCCATACCCTTATCACTATAAAACCCTAAATAGTCATAAAAAATAGAAAAAATTCATACCAAAACCCCTAAACCCTTAGTACCATAAAACCCTAGATCTTCATCTCCAAAAAACACTAAACCCTAAGCCATAAAAAAACTAAACCCACTGCCCCATATAATCCTACACCCTCATCCCAAAAAAAACCTAAACCCTAAAACCCATAAAACCGTTATCCATCATCCCTAAAAAAATAAAAATCCATAGACCTAAAAAACCCAATACCCTCACCCCAATAACACCCAAATCCTAAGCCCTACAAAACCATAAATTCACAGCCCTAGAAAACCTCAAACCCATAGCTACAAAAAACCTTAAACCCTCTACCCCAAAAAACCCTAAACCGACATCTTGAGAAAATTCTTAACCATCGCCCCCAGAAAACCATAAACAGTTAGAAAGATAAAAACCAAAATTCTCCACCCAAAAAAATGTATACCCTTATACCTCAACAACCAGAAACCCTCAACCCAAGAAAATCCCAAATATTCATCCCCCAAAACCCTAAACCAACAGCCCCAGGAAAACCTAAGCCCTCAGACCCATAAAACCCTAAACCCTCACCCTTGAAAAACCCTAAATATTCATCCCTAGAAAACATGAAACCCTCATACCAACAAACATGAAAATTTAATCCCTAGAAAAACCTAAGCACTCAACCCTATAAAACAAAAAACCTACAATCCAAATTAATCTCAAACAGTCATCCCCAGATAATCCAAAACCCTTATCCCTAAAAAACCTGAAACCCTAAGCACTAGAAAACCTTAAACCCTCATCCTAATAAAACACTAATCCAACAAAAATTGAAAACCCTAAACCCTCAAGCCCTAGAAACCCTAAAACCTCATCCCCCCAAAAAACTCTAAACCCTCATTCCTAGAAAGCCCTAAACCCTCAGCTCCTAAAAACCCTAAACCCTATTTCCCAAGAAAATCCTAAACCCTCATCCCCAAAATACCCTAAACTCTCAGCCATAGAAAATGCTAAACCATTTTCCCTAGAAAACCAAAATCCTGCAGTGAGAGAAAAACCTAAACTATCAAACCCAAAAAACCCTAAACCCTTATCCCTAAAAGAACACAATACTAAGCCTTGGTAAACCATAACTCATTAGAACTATAAAATCCTAAACCCTCACCCATAAATACCCAAAACCCTTAACCTCATAAAAATATAAATCCTCAAACATAGAAAACCTGAAACCCTCAACCATAGAAAACTCTAAACCCCCTTCCCCAAAAATCCATAAACTCTAATCCTTAAAAAATGAGAAACCCTCATCCCCCAAAAACACAAAACCCTAATCCCTAGAAAACCCTAAACTCTCATCCCTAAAAATACGTATGCCTTAATCCCCAGAAAAACCATAACCCATAGCCCCAAAAAACCACAAACCCTCACCCCTAAAAAATGCCAAACCTAGAACCCTAAAAGATACTAAACACTCATACCAATAAAACCAAAAATACAAAACCCCAATAAACCCTACAAAAAACCATAATCTCCCAGCCTTAGAAAACCATAAACCACCAACCCCATAAAACCTCAAACCCATAGCCCTAGAAAACCTGAAACCCTTGGTCCTAGGAAAACCCAAACCTATAACCCCAGAAAACCATAAACCTTTATCCCTAGAAAAACCCAAAACCTCATATATAAAAAAACCTAAACCCTCAAAAGTAGTAAACCTTATACCCTCATTCCTAGAAATCCCAAAATCCTTATCCCCAGAAACCATGAAACCCTCAGCCCCAAAAAACTCAATACCCTCAGCCCCAGAAAACCCCAAACCCTCAACCTGAGAAAACCCAAAAAAATAAACCCTAGAAAACCCCAAACCCTCAGCCCTAGAAAACCCAAAACCCACATCCATAGATAATGATTAACCTTGAACACTAGAAAATCCTGAAACCCTCAACCCTAGAAAAATTTAAATCATCACCACTAGAAAACCCTAAACCCTCATCCTCAAAAAATGATAAACCCTTAGCCCCAAAAAACACTAATCCCTCAAGCCCAGAAACACTAAACCATCATCCCAAAAAACAAAAAACCCATAGCCCTAAGAAATTATAAACTCTCATCACTATAAAACCATATACCCTCTTCTCCAAAAAAACGTAAACTCTTATCCCCAAAAGACCCTACACCCTTACCACTTGAAAATAATAAACCCATAACCCTAGGAAACCATAAACCCTTAGCTGAAGAAAATCCTAAAACATAGTCCGAGAAAAAACCCTTTCCCCCCATAAACCCTAAACCTTCAGCACCAAAAAAACCATAAAACTTTAAACCCATGAATCACTAATTGTATAGGCATAGAAAATTACAAACCCTCAATGCCATATAACCATAAACCCCTAGACACAGAAAACAACAAACCCTCATCCCCAGATAACCCTGAATGCTTTGCCCTAGAAAACCCTAATCCCTTATCCCAAGAAAAACCTAAACCCTCAGCCCCATCAAACCCCAAACCCTCATCCCAAAAAAACCTAAAACCTTAATTCAAATAAAACCTGAAACCCTTAGCCCCAAAACCCTAAACTCATAACCCTAGAAAACCCAAAACCCTCAGCCCATGGAATCCCAAAACAATCAGCTCTAAAAAACCCTAATCCCTTGGACTCAAAACCCTCAGCCTCAGGAAACACTAAACCCCTATCCCTAGAAAACCCAAAACCTCATCCCCATAATACTCCAGACATTGAACCACATAAATTCATAAACCCACTTCCCAAAAAAACCCAAAATCCTAGGACCCAATAAAACCTAAACCCTCAACCCTATAAAATTTTCAACCCTCAACCCTAAAAAATCAAAAACCCTAAGCCCAAAAAAACTCGAAATCCTTATCCTTAAAAACCAGAAACCCTCATCCATAGAAAACCCTAAACCCTAAGCCCAAAAATAGTAAATTATCTTCCCCAAAAACCATAACCCCTCAGCATCAGTAAACAAGAAACCCTCATCCCCAGAATAATCAAAAACTGTATGCCTATAAAACCCTAAACCCTTAGCCTTAGAAAAAAAAAGACTCATCCCTAGAAAGATCTAAACTCTAAGCCCCAAAAAACCCTAAACAGTCAGCCATAAAAATCCCTAAAAACTTATCCTAAGAAAACCCTAAACCCTAAATTACAAAACCCGAATGGCAAATCCAGAGAAAAAACCAAACTCTTAACCCTAGAAAACATGAAAACATTTCTATAGAAAAACATGAATCCTCATTACAATAAAAACCTCAACCCTCATCCCCATAAATCCATAAACACTGATCCCTAGAAAAACTCAAAACTTTTAGAATAAGAAAACCCTAAACACTAATCCCTATAAAATAGAAGACATCATCCCTAGAAAATCAAAAACCCTCTTCCTAGAAAACACTAAATCCTATGACACATAAAATTCCAAACCATCCATTAGAAAACCCTAAATCCACCTAACCAGAAAACCCTAAACCCTCAGCCCCAAAAAACTCAAAACCTTTATCCCCAGAAAATCATAAACCATTATTCTCAGAAAACCCCAAACCTATAGAAGAAAAAACCTCAACCCCATCCCATGAAAACCTGAAACCCTCATATTGAAAAATATTGAAACCCTTATCCCCAAGAAATCCAAAACCATGTTCCATAGAATACCCAAACCCATTAGAACCATAAAATCCTAAACCCCCAGCACCAAAAAACCCCAAACCCTCATCCCCATAAAACCCTAAACTCTCATTCCCATAAAACCCTAAAATCCCACCCCTAGAAAACCCTATCCCCACCCACAAAACCATAAACCTTTATCCCTAGAAATATTTTAACCCTCAACTCCAAAAAACATAAAACCCTTATCCCCATGAAACCACAAACCCTAAAACCCACAAAACACTCAATGATCTTCCCTAGAAAACTCTAAACCCTCAACCATAGAAAACCCTAAATCCTCACCCCTAGAAAGCACTAAAACCTGAACCCCAAAAAATCACAAACAATCATAACTAGAAAAACTCAATGTCTCAGCCATAAAAAACCCCAAACCCTCATTCCCAAAAAACCCCAAACCCTCATCTATATAAAAACATAAAACCTTAAACCCAAAACACTAAACCAAAGAAATACCTAAAATCTCATCCCAAAAAACCCTAAAAATTCATCCCTAAAAAACCCTAAACCCTCAAATTTAGAAAACCCTATAACCACATCCCCCAAAACCCAAAACGCACATCACCAAAAAACTCTAACCCCTAAAACCCAGAAAACCCTAACCCCTAATACCTAGAAAACCATAACCGGTGTCCCCACAAAACCCTATACTGTCATCCCTAGATCACCCAAACACACCATCCTATAAATACCAAAATACATAGTCCCAGAAAACCCTAAACCCTCATCCATAGAAAACTATAGAAACTCATCCCCATAAAAATCAAAAACCTCAACCCAAAAACTCACAATCCTTATCCCTAGAAAACCCTAAACCCTCATCCCCCAATATCCATAAACCCTTTGCTATAAAAAAACCTAAACCCTCCGCCTCAGAATATTGTAATCCCTATACATAGAAAAGTCTAACCCATGAGACTTAGAAAACACTAAACCCTCATCTATAAAAAAACCCAAAACCATCAGTCCCATAAAACCCTAAACCCACAACCCCAAAAATCCCTTCATCCATCAGCATTAGAATACCCTCATCCCTCATCCCCACAAAACCATAAACTTTCATCCCAAAAAATCATAAATCCGTAGCCCCACAAAACCCTAAACCCTAAACCCTAACCCCAAACAACCTAAAGTCTCATCCCAAAAAAAATCATAAACCCTCAGTATAAAAAACAAAAAACCATCAGCACCAAAAAAACCCGAAACCCTTAGTCCCACAAAGACCTAGACCCTCATCACCATAATCCCCTAAACACTCAGCCACAAAATAACCCTAAAACCCATCCCAAAAATACTCTAAACCATCATCCCCAAAAAGAGTAAACCACCAGAACCAAGAAACCATAAACACTCATCTCAAAAAACCCTAACCACTCAATCCCACAAAACGCTAAACCTCAGCCCCCCAAAACCATAAACACTATTCTCCAAAAAAAACCCTAAGCCCTCATCCCCAAACAATCCTAAACCATTAGCTCAAACTAAACCCTAAAACCTCATCACCAAAAAACACTAATCCATCTCAATAAAAAACCCAAAAACATCATCCCTAAAAATCCCTAAAACCACAGCCCTTAAAAACCCTAAAACCTCTACACCACACATCCATAAACCCTAATCCCCAAAAATCCCTAAAACCTCATCCTCACAAATCCCTAAAACCTTAAACCCAAAACTACCCTAAACCCTTAGCGCCAAAAAATCATAATCCCTCAAAACCCTAAACTATTAGCCCCAAAAAACACTAAACACTCTTCCTAAAAAACCCCTAAACCCCAAAACCAAAAATCCCTAAAGCCTTAGCCCCCAAAACCCAAAAACCAAATCCCCAAAAACCCAAATCCTTCATCACTAGAAAAACCTAAACCCTCATCCTGAAGAAACTATAAGACATCATCCCTAAAAAATATTAAACACTTAGACCCAAAAAAATAAAAAAACCTCAACCCCAAAATATCCCAAACTCTCACTCCAAAACCCCAGGTCCTCACACTCAAAAAAACCCAAACAATCAACCAAAAAAATTCCCCACCATCAGCTACAAAAAAAACCAAACCCTCAGTAACAAAAAACCCCAAAACCAAAAACCCTCAATCACAAAAACACCAAACACCCAACCCCAAAAATTCTTGAACCCTCAGCCCCAAAAATCTCCAAAACCTCAACCCCCAAAAACACAAAACCCTTAGCCCTAAAAAATTCCAATCACATAGCACAAAAAATATCCTTACCCTCATCCCAAATTACTGAAAAACCCATAGTTCTAGAAAATTCTAATCCATTAGCCCCAAAAAACAAGAAACCCACATCCCCCCAAACCTCCAAACCCCCAACCCCAACAAACCCCATCTCCCATACCTAAAAAACCCCAAACATTCATTCGAAAAAAATATTAAACACTCCCAAAAAATACACCAAACCCTAAGACAAAAAAAACAAACCCTTAGCCATAGAAAACCCCAAAACCTGAGCACCAAAAATCCCAAATCCTCATCCCAAAAAAATGAAAAACCCAGAACCCTATATACTAAAAAACATTGAACCCTTAGTACCAAAAAAACTGAAACCCTCAACACTGAAAAACAAAAAACCCTCCGAACCAAAAAAAACCATAAATCCTTATCCCCAAAAATATCTAAATTTGAATCCCCAAAAAACCCTAAACCCTTATCCCCAAGAAAACCTAAACTCTCATCCCCAAAAAACCCGAAACCCATATGCCCCAAAAAAACAATCCATAAGCCCATAAAACCAAAAATGATCATCCCCCAAAACCCCAAACCCTCAATCCCAAAAAATCCCAAACCCTCAGCCCAAGAAAACCCCAAACCCTCAGTCCAAAAAACCTCAAATCCTCAAACCCAAAAACATAAACCCTTTGTCCAAAAAATAGGAAAACCTCAGTCCTATAAAAACCCGAAGTCTCATCAACAAAAAACCCAAACACTCAGCCAAAAAATACCCTAAACCCACAATCCGAAAAACCCCAAACCCTTATCCCCATAAAATTGGAAACTCTCATCCTCAAAAAACCCGAAACCCTCATTCCTAAAAAGCCCTAAACCCACAACCCCAAAATTCTCTAAAACCTCTGCCCAAAAAACCCTTGACCCTCATTCACAAGAAATCATAAAATGTCAGCCCTAAAGAAACCTGAACCCAAAACTGAAAAAGAAACTTAAAAACTAAACCCCAAATACCCCAAACCCTCAACACCAACAAAACCTGAACCCTCAGCCCCAAAAAACTCTAAATCCTCAGACCAAAAAACCCAAAAATCCCATCCCCAAAATATATAAACCCTCATCCACTAAAATCACTAAACCCATAAAACCAAAAAATCTTTAGTCCTTATCCCCATGAAACCCAAAACATCAATCACAAAAAACCATAAACCTCATCCCCCCAAAACCCAAAAACCCCAACCTCAAAAAACACTAAACCCCAATCCCACCAAAACCCTAAACCCCCACCCCCCCCCCCCAAAAAAAAACACTAAAACCACATCCCTAAATACCAAAAAACCATCAGGCCAAAAAAAAACAAAAATCCTTAAACCCAAAAAACCACAAACCATTAGCACAAAAACACCACAAACCATCATCCCCAAAAATAACTAAAATCTTAGCCCAAAAAACCCTGAACCCTCATCCCTAAAAAACCATAATCCCTAAACTTCAAAAAATCCCTAAACCTTAAAACCAAAAACCTTAAAACATCAGACCAAAAAAGGCTATACCCTCAACCAATAAAAACACTAAACTCTCCACCTCAAAAAACCCTAACCCCAAGCCGAAAAACCATGAACTCTCATCCCTAAAAAACCCTAAACCATCATCCCCAAAACCGAAAACCCTTAGTCCAAAGAAACCTTATTCCATTAGTCCCAAAAAGTTCTTAAACCCATCCCCAAAAACCTT
This sequence comes from Viscum album, assembly GCA_963277665.1. Taxonomy (NCBI): domain Eukaryota; kingdom Viridiplantae; phylum Streptophyta; class Magnoliopsida; order Santalales; family Viscaceae; genus Viscum; species Viscum album. The sequence continues at coordinate 1,882,302,104 of OY728141.1, read as the reverse complement.
AAAACCAAAAATACCTAAACCCTCATCCCCAAAAAACCCTAAAACCTCTATATTAAGAAACCCTAAACACTCATCCCTAAAAAACCTTAAACTCTATGCCATAAAAACACTAAACCCTCATTTCCCAAAAATCCTAAAATATCATCCATAAAAAACACTAAACACTAATCCCCAAAACAACGCAAAACCCAAAGCCCTAAAAAAACCCTAAACACTAATCCCAAAAATCCCCAAACCCTTATCCCAGAAAACCATAAACCCACATCCCTAAAAAAACTAAACTCTCATCCCCAAAAAAACATAAATCCTAATCCCCAAATTACAAAAAACCTCAACCACAAAAAACCCTAAACCTTATGTCCCAAAAATCCAAAAACCCTCATACCCAATAAAACCCCAAACCCTCAACCCCCCCAAAACTCTAATCCCTAATTCCTCAAAAATGTTGAACCCTCAACCCCCAAAAACCCTAAATCCTCACCCACAAAAACCCTAAACACTCAGTCATAAAAAAACACTAAACCCTCATCCCTAAAAAACCCAACCCCCCACCCCCAAAATCCTAAACCTTATATCCAAAAAACCTTGAACCCTTCAGCAGAAAAACCCTAAACTCCTATCCACAAAAAATCATAATCCCTTAGCCCCAGAAAACCTAAAACCCTCAACCCTGAAAAAACCCTAAACCCTCAGCAAAAATAAAACCTAAACCCTTAGCCCAATAAAACCTTATAACCTCATCCATAGAAAACCATAAACCCACAACCCTAGAAAAACATGGAGGCATGGACCCATAAAAATAATAAACCATAAGCCATATAAAAACCCTAAACCAGCTACAAGAAACAATCCTAAACCACCTTCAGTAAAAAACCCTAAACCCTCATCACTAGAAAAATTAGAACCCTCAGTGCTAGATAACCCTAAACCATTATACTCAAAAACCCAAATCCATAATCCCTATAAATACATAAACCATCATCCCTAAAAACACCTAAACCCTCATCCCCAAAAATCACTAAACCCTCGGCTTTAGAAAACTCTAATCCCACATCCCCAAAAAACACTAAACCCTCATCCCAGAAAAACCATAACCCCTGATCCAAGAAAACCATAAACCATCACACTTAAAAAAACTTAAAACCTAAACACTAGAAAACCATAAACCCATAGCCAATGAAATCACAAAACCTCCAGCCCTAGAAATCCCAAAACCCTTACCACTGAAAACCCTAAACCGCTAGCCCAATAAAACACAAAATACTTATCCCCAGAAAAACCTAAACCCACATAACTAGAAAGGAATAAAACATCATCCCCCAAAACACCTAAAACCTCATCCCCAAAAAATCACTAAACCCTCGGCTTTAGAAAACCGTAATCCCACATCCCCATAAAACACTAAACCCTCATCCCAGAAAAACCATAACCCTCTGATCCAAGAAAACCATAAACCATCACACTTAAAAAAACTTAAACCCTAAACACTAGAAAACCATAAACCCATAGCCAATGAAATCACAAAACCTCCAGCCCTAGAAATCCCAAAACCCTTACCACTGAAAACCCTAAACCGCTAGCCCAATAAAACACAAAATACTTATCCCCAGAAAAACCTAAACCCACATAACTAGAAAGGAATAAAACATCATCCCCAAAACCCAAAACCATTATCCCCCAAAAAACCTAAACCCATTTCCAAAAATACCCTACACACTCAACCCCAAAAACCCAAAACCGTCATCTTAAAAAAATCCAAAACCCTCCCCAAAAAACCCTAAAACCTCAGCCTAAAAAAAAATCCTAAAACCTCATTACAAAGAAACACCAAACCCTTGGACCCAAAAAAATGTAAACTCTTTTCCCCAAAAAATCTTAAACCACAATCCATAAAATACCATAAACCCTCATCCACAAAAAACTGTAAACATTCAACCCAAAAAACTGAAAACCGTCTTCCCCCAAAAATCCCTAATCAGTATGTCCCAAAAAACCAAAAACCATCATCCCCAAGAAACAAAAAACACTAAAACAAAATAACCCTAAACACTAAAATAAAAAACACTAAATCCTTACCCCCAAATGCTAAGAAAAAAATTCCATAAATCCTTATCCCCCAAAACACTAAACCCTCATCCCCAAAAAACCCTAAACTGTCCACCTAAAAAAACAATAAACCATTGTTCCCAAAATACCCTAAACACTTAGATCTAATATTCCCTAAACCCAAAGCTCCAAAAACACTTAAACAATCTACCAAAAAAAACCGTAAACCACAGGACCCAAAAAGTTATAAACCCTCGGCCCCAAAAACACATAAACCCTCATACCCAAAACACTATAAACCTTCATCACCAAAAAATAATAAACCCTCAGCCAAAAAGAACCACTAAAACCTCTGGACTAAGAAAACCTAAACCCCTGATGCAAAAAAACCCTAAGCCCTCACCATTAAAAAACCAAAATCCTCGTCTGAAAAAACCACAAACCCTAAAACCTAAACACCAAAATACCCTAAACCCTGTACCCAAAAAACCCTAATCCCTTGAACCTCATCTCAAAAAAACCCTAAACCCTCTACCACAAAATACCATAAACCCTCAACCACAAAATACACTAAAACCTTTCCACAAAAAATTTCTAAACCCCCAGGTCCATAAAATCCTAAACCCTCTACCATAGAAAACCCTAACCCATCACCCATAAAAAAAACTAAACCCTTGGCCCACAAAAACCCTAAAACCATTGGCCAAAAGACATTAAAAACTTGTCCCTAGAAAACCCAAAACACTAAACCACAAAAATCCCAAAACACTTGACACCTAAAAAACCCTAAACCCACAGCCCCAATAAACCCTAAACCATCATCCCCAAAAAACCCAAAACATTCATCCCAAAAAAACCCTAAAACCTCATCCCAAAAAACCAAAAACCCTCATCCCTAAAAATCCCTAAACCTTTGTCTAAAAAAAACATAAACACTTGGCCCCAATAAACATAAAACCTTCATCCCCAAAAAACCCTAAAACATGGACCCAAAAAACCCCTAAACCATCATCTCTCAAAAAACTAAACCCCCATCCTCCATAAACTGTAAATCCTAATCCACAAAAGACCCTAAAAATTCATTAAAAAGACCCTAAACTATCATAAAAAAACCTAAACCCTTAGCCTCAAAAAACCCTAAACCTTCAGCCATAGAAAACCATAACCCTACGCCCAAAAATCCTAAAACCCTTAACCCCCAAAATTTTAATCCCTTCTTCCCAAAAAAACCTAAACCCACACCCCCAAAAAACACTACAAGATCTACAGACAAAAAAAACCCCCATCCCCCAATAACCCTAAAACCTAGACCCCAAAAAACCCCAAAACCCTTGTCCCCAAAAAACCATAATCTACCAGCCCCCAAAAATCCTAAACCCTCATCCCTAAAACTCTTATAACCTTATCCCCCAAAAACCCTAAACCCACAACCTCAATAAACCCTAAACCCACATCTTTAAAAAAACCTAATCCCTCATCTAAAAAAATCCCAAACCTGAGGCCCCCAAAAATCCTAAAAACTCATCCCCAAAAAAAACATGAAACCTCATCCCAAAAAAGCCTAAACACTCAACCCTAAAAAACCTAAAACTCTAACCCTAAAAAACCCTAAACCCTCATCCCAAAAAATTTCAAACCCCTTAACCACAAAAAATCGTAAACCCATAACCCAAAAAACCCTAAACTCTCATCCCTAAAGAACCCTAAACACTAAACCCCCAAAATCCCTAAACCCTCTCCCCCAATAATACCTAAACCCTCAACCCCAAATAACAATAAACTATCTACTATCAATCCCTAAACACTCAAACCCGAAATCCATAAACCCTTGACACAAAAACACTAAACCCTTACCCCCCGAAACCCTGAACCCTCATCCCTGAATAACCCTACACCCTCATTCCACCAAAACCATAAACCATCAACACCCAAAAAACCCTAAACCCTCTACCTCAAAAAACATAAACCCTAATTCTTAGAAACTAATAACTCTCAGACCTAAAAAACCCAATACCATCATCCCCAAAAATCCCTAAAACAAAAACCTCAAAAAAATATAAACCCTCGGCCCCAAAAAACTCTAAACTCTCATCGCCACAAAACCCTAAACCCTCATCCCCCCAAAAACCCTAAACCCTCATCCCCCAAAAAACCTAAAATATCATCCCCAAAATACTGTAAACACTAATCCCAATAAAAAAACATCATTAGCCCCAAATAAACCAAAAACCTTAGTCCTGAAAAATAGTAAACCCTTATCCCATAAAATTCCTAAACCCTCTGCCCTAAAAAACCCTAATCACTTTCTCCTGAAGAAACCTAAACACTTTGCACCCAAAAAATCTAAATCCCCTGAACTAAAAACCCCTTAATCCTCATCTATATGAAAACATAATCCCTCTTCCCTAAAAACCCTAAATCTCTTTCCCAAAATAGAAGAAAACTTAGACCCCAAAAACCCCTATACTAATGCCAAAAAAAACACTAAACCCTCATATCCAAAAAACACTAAAACATATACTAAAAAAACCTATACCCCCAGCCTAAGAACAAACCATAAAACCTCATCCCCAAAAATCCCTAAACACTCAACTACAAAACACACAAAACCCACATCACCAAAAAACCCTAAACCCTCATCCCCAAAAAACCCTAAAAATATGGCCCCAAAATCATGAAACCCTCAACCTCGAAAACCCTAAATCCTCATACTCAAAAAACCCTTAACACTCAATGCCCAAAACCCATAGATCGTCAGCCCAAAAAATCCTAAACCCACATAGAAAAAAAATCCTAAAAACTCTGCCCCAAAAACCCATATACCCACATCCAAAAAAAAATCAAAACAGTAAGCACGAAAAACCCATAAAACCACAAGCCAAACCCCAAAACTCTCACCCCAAAAAATCGTAATCCCTATGCACCAAAAAAATCTAAACCTTCTTCCCCAAAAACCCCTAAACCCTCTATCACAAAAAACAATAAACCCTAAACCCCTAAAAACAGTAAACCATCATCCTTAAAAACCTAAAACCCTCCGCAACAAAAAACCCTAAACCCTGATGACCAACAAAACCCTAAACTGTCGGCACCACAAACACTAAACCCTCTACCACAAAACTCTCGAAACCCTCAAACCCCAAAAACCTAAACCCTCATCCCAAAAAAACCCTACACCCTCAGAACCAAACAATACATAAACCTTCACCCCCCCAAACCCTTAACCCTAACCCCTAAAAAACCCAAAAACCTCATCCCAAAAAACCCTAAACCATCTAACCCAGAAATCCATAAACCCACAACCCTAAAAGACCCTAAACCCTCAACCCAGAAAAAACCCGAAATCCATATCCTAAAAAATTCTAAACCCCCATCCCAAAAAAATGTAAACTCTTAGCCCCAAGAAATCAATAAACACTTGGCCCCCAAAACCCAAAACCCTCAGCCCAAAAAAAAACACTCAACCCCAAAAAAATACATACCCTGATCCCCAAAATACCCTAAACCCTCAACCACAAAATACCCAAAACCCTTATCCGCCAAAAACTATAAACCCTCATCCCAAAAAAACCGGCAAACGTTAAGTCCCAAAATACTACAGACCCAAAAAACCAAAAAACCCCAAAACCTCAACTGCAAAGAACCTGAAAACCCCAGCCCCAAAAAACACCAAACTCTAAGCCCTAAAAAAATCACAAATCCTCATCCCCAAAAAACCCCATGCCCTTATCCCTAAAAAATCCCAAACCCTCAACGCCCAAAAACCTAAACCCTCATACCCAAAAAATCCTAAACCCTTATTCAAAAAATACCATAAACCCTCATCCCCAAAAATCACTAAATCCTCATCTAAAAAAAACCAAACCCTCAGCACCAAAAAACATTAAACCCTCATGCCCAAAAAATCCTACACCCCAAGGCCCCAAAAAAATGCAAACCCTCAACCCCAAAAAATTCTAAACAGTCACCCCAATTAATTATAAACAATCATCCCCAAAACCATATGCACTCATCCCAAAAAAACACTAACCCATTAGCCACAAAAAACCCCAAACCATTAGACCCCAAGAAAACTAAACCCTAGCCCAAAAAAACCCAAACCCTTGGCCCTAACAAACCCCAAACTGTCATCTCTAAAAAACCCTAAACAGTCAGACCCAAAAAAATCCACAAACCCTTAGCTACAATAAAATCTAAACCCTCATCCCCAAAAACACTAAATGCCCTACCCAAAAAAAATAGAAAACCTCAGCCATAAAAAACCCTAAACCCTCAGCCCCAAAAAACCTGAAAACCTCAACCCCAAGAAACCCAGAACCCTTAGCCCCAAAAAATCTAAAACCCTCAGACCTGAAAACCCTGAACCATTATTCTTAAAAAACCCTAAACCCACACCCAAAAATACCAAAAAACATAAACCCCTAAAAAACACAAAACCATGATCCCTAAAAAAACTATACCTTCATCACCAAAAAACCTCAAATCCTAGCCCCAAAACCCCCATAACCCTCAACCCAAAAAAAATCTAAACCATCAGCCACAGAAAACCCTCTACCACAACTGGAATTTAAGGTAATTGTGATGGGTTATTTTTTACATACTATCATAAAAAAAGTCATTTGTGATGGGAGTCCATCACAGATTACCCATTGTAGAAGGCAGTGTCCCAAATGTGAGTATTTGTGACGATTTTCCGCAAATAATATTTTTTTGCGATAGATCAACAATCCGTTGCAATAGCTTCCCGTAACATTTTTTAAATAACCTTATGTGATGGTCTGTCACAAAAGGTTATTTGTGACAGAGTATCCATATGTTGCAAATAATAAATTTTCCCAAAAATATCAAATTTCAAGATAATTGAAATTAATTAAAAGTAATTAAAAATTAAAAATTCAAATAAAATTATTTAAAACAGTAAAAAATTAATAAATTTTAAAATAATTTAAATATTAAATAAATTAAAATTATTTTAAAAAATTAAAAATAAATATACTTAAAAATACTTAAAATATTTTTAAATATTAAAATTAATTAAAAAATTAAAAATATTGAAAAAAATTAAAAATTTTAAAAATTTTAATATATTTATGAATAATTACGAAACATAAAACTAATTTAAAAAAGATTGAAAAATTTAAAAAATTTAAAAAAATTACAAATATTTAAAAATCATTTAAAAAACATTAAAAAATTTATAAAAAATTAAAAAATTAAAATAGACTTAAAAGTAATACATAATTTAAAACATACTATGTTTGTCATACCAAATTACAAAATAGCTATAAAAACATCAAAAATCATCAACTATCATCGGGTGGAGGAGGATCACTCGATGAACCAGGGGGAGGAAACTCCATACCAACGCCACCCAAATGTTGCCACATATAATCCATCATTTTCTCATATCCCAGTCAATACTGATCATGATCCTCCTCCCTCTCCTTCTACATCTACTTTATCATCTCATATTAAGCTCTAAACCTCCCATCATACTATGCAGCAGACGATGACATCAATGAAGAATCTTCATGAGCTCCGTTCATGCTCACGGATTCCATCATAGAAGTACCATAATAACTCATAGGCGTCAGTCAAGAACCAATAACAATCACCCCACCTTTCTCGAAACCCTGTGATACCAATTTTATCGAATCCCCCCCATTGAAACTCGAATTAGCAGTGACATCTTGTTCACTCTGGGATTGATTCTCCCATGAATGAGAAGTCACATCCTCATATGTTTCCTTTAAATATAACAACAAATCAAAATATATATATAATTAATATTCATGATTTTTAAAAAAAATTAAAAACCCCAATATAGTGTTTTCTTTCACTTAAAATATCTCCTATACGAGGATCAATATACATCTTCTAATGAACTTCAAACTCCGTAATAGATGGGTCAGTAGCAACCTTTATAATAAAAAAAATCATTGTTAAAATATATATACATTATTAAATAATATCATTTACCATATGTAATCTATGTATAAAAAATGTACAACTTACAACCCTATGGGGACCTATAGCCTCCCCCGGCTCCACCATCCAGTTGATGAACTCCTCCTAAAAGTCTCTCAAAGATAGAAAGAGAAAAATCCATCCCATACCTTAGTTGAAATAATGTTGGGTTGATGGGATATGAAATACTAATTGAAAATGGTAACAAAATAATTTTCAATAGCTCACATTCTAATGTTCTGTAAAAACGGATGAAAGTGACCACATCTACAAATATCAAATGCCTCTCGGATTGGAACACTCAGGCTATCAGGAATTAGAGAAAATAAATTCTGTTGGACAAATAAATAAACATGTTAGTAATTAAATAAATTTTATAAAGTATATATTATTTAATAATGTACAACCTAGTGGTCAAACATCTTATTACTAATGGTAATGAAAACCAAGACCCAAGAAACCCATGGCTTAGAAAAATAATTTATTAGAATCACAACAGCGTACCCAATATCTAAAAGTGAAAAACTGTGAAAATAAAAATAAACAATCATTAAAATATTAAAAAAATTAATACAAAAAGTTAATATAAAATAAATTTCATGAACAATTAAATACACCATTGTAAATGATGATCAAAAGCAATAGATGACCACCTATCTAGAATAGGATATGGAATCATCAATCGAGCACAACCGCACCCCCTCCTAATAGGCACACTAGCCTTAGGGTCAGCTGAATTAGGCTCATCAGTTGGAAGTCCAACATTAGTAAGAGAACAAAATAGATTTTTAGGATCATCTCCAGCCATTTGAAACAAATATTCTTACATGTAAGAGATTTTTAATACAAATATCAAATATAAAAAATTATTAAATATCCGAATATAATAATCTTACATATATACTAGATTGTTAGTACAAATATCAAGTATAAAAAACTAATAAATACCAGTATAAAATAATTACTTATAACTAAATACCTGAATATAATACATCAATCATTATTTTTTTCATCATTTTCATCGAGATCATTGTATTCTTCCTCATCTTCATCATCATCAGATTCCATATGACTTTCAGTTTCATCATCCTTTATTACTTCATCAATATTATCTATATCATCGGCCCTTAATAGTGGGTGTTTCATCATCTATATTTGTATCTCTTCAGGTAATAGATACATTTTGGGATGTTTTTTTTGAAAATATCAATATGTTTCACTTCCATAGAACCAATTTCATTTTCAATAAATTGATTGTCACATGATTTTATTTTTAACACACTCCACCATTCTTTCAAATCTCTCAAAACATTGTTGTAATTTTCATAATAACGTGATGTGCTTGATGTGCCAATATGAATGTTTCATTTGATGTGAGTAGTCTATTATATTTAATGTCAATGAATCTATGTTGTGGATGAACTTCCAACCCTCAATCAGTATCAAACCATTGTAATTTAAACATTGTTACATAATTTGGTCCTAGAAAACATAACTGAATAATTTTATCTAGTATACCATAAAGTCAAATTCACTTTTCTTATGATGGTATCCTTTTAAAAAACCCCACTATTCATTTATTTTTTTGGGTCACCATATATGGGTGTATGAAATTGAAATGCATTAACCACATACCCAATGTAATACATCACTAATTTCGATGCAGGGTTTTTGATCAAGCATAATCTACTGTCAATTTAATTTGCATGTTGTGTTTCCTGTAAACAATAAAAATTATTAATAATAGATATCATTGAAAAACCTAAATATTATTTAATTGGATTATGGGGCCTGTAGAGGGTCGACGTAGATAAAATAAAAATATTTAATATATTATATAAGGCACACATTATTTTTTTTAAAACAATAGAATCTATCTTGTATAGTGTAAGAACATAGATCTTCATTTCAGGTATGGATCTATATTGGGGTGGTTTTGAGGGAAAAGGAAGTTTTTGGAAAATTTCTAAGTACACGTAGTGTACTTCTGAGTACACGCCTTGTACCCACTAACCGCTTGCTACTGTGTCTTGGGTGTGTTATGGTCGAGACATGGCCGTGTGGGGAGATGTGGTAGACTTCTAATGTCGGGGGATAGTTGAGGAAAATACACGGAGTGTTCATTAACAATACACGTTGTGTACTTTTTCTTTTAATTGACTAATCAGACTGGGGTCACATCTAATCCCCAGAAACATCTTCTTCTAGTCGTGCCTTGTGAAGGAGTGTCCAGAATCACTAATTCTTCTCCAAGCCACTAATCCATCATCTGTTCTTCGAATCAAACCTAGTAGGTTTCATTGGAATCCCACCGACGAGTCCTTCATTCTTCTAGATCCTCTAATCATTATTCATCATCATTCAATAGTTATTTGAAGTTGAATGGTTTTTGATGTTTTTGTAGATCTACAATGTTCTAGTCCGATTCAGGGTTCTACATTTGAGAGTGTTCTTTGTACAATGTTTAGGATGGTGGTTTGTTTTATTTTGTTGTTTTTCATTGAGTTTTATATGCCAAAGTTCCAATTACGCATGTTTCGGGTATTTCGGGTTAAGGAAATTAGACCCTACTTTATCTGCGTTAGATTTATTGTTGGATTAAGGGTTTTTTGTTGTGGTTTTATGTGAAATTACATGTTTAAGGAACACCCCATGGGTGTGTTTCCCTATTTGAATGTATAGGGATGTTTTTTCTAGGTTTCCTATAAGGAATACCATGTTTCCTTTCCATGCTTACTAGGAAGGAACTTATTTCCTTTTTCTACTTGTTAAATGCTTATAATATGCATTGGAATTGTTTATCCATGTAGTAGTTGAAATTTCTTTGGGCTGATTGATATCATATATACATGATTGAATTGCACAGATCTATGAGAACATGTTGTAGTTAGACCACAGGGGGAATTAACGTTGGGTGCTTCCTCAGAGTGTTTGATATATTTTATTTCATGAGACCACAGGGGGATAGATGGTGAGTGCTCCCTTAGAGTGTCTATAGTTTATGTTACAAGACCACATGGGGAATTGACATTGAGTGCTTCCCCATAGAGTCTACAGTTGTTGTGGATAGACCATAGGGGGAATTGACGGTGAGTGCTTCCTTAGAGTGTCTTCCATTTTATTACATTACTTGGATAGAGGGGTTAGACTGTGTGAGATACCCAGAGGGTTAACATAAATATTGAATGTTTGTGATGTGTCTTCCAAACCAAAGAACAATCTTAGATTCAGACATATTAGGTAGTCTTTTGAGATACCTATTCTTATACTTGATTAAATGATGAATGTTAAATGCTAATGAATATAAATGGAAACAATGATATTTGGTTACTTTTGTGTACTCCAAGTTTCTCTGTTGCATTTCCATTATTGCCTTCTATATATACTCACTAATAGTTAGGCACAGATCTTGTTGTGGGTTTCTACTAGGATTTGTCTCACACTCTGTTTGGGCCATGTTTTTAGACCCAATTCGATTATATGGTTACATGTGTAGATAAGGGCAAGCTCCTTTATTATTTATGAACATGATTGGATTGTTGGAGATGGAGAGCATAGGACCAAGCTTAGGCTTGCGATGCTGTTGGAGTTTTCATATTTTCTTTTATTACTTTGGTACAGATGTATTTCTAGCATATTGTGTTGCGATGCTATTGGAGTTTTCCTGTTGTGATAGATGTTTTGAAATATATGCATGCTATTGTGATAGATGTCGTGCTAGATATGCATGATGTTGTGCTAAAGATCACTAAGTGTTTCCATTTATCTTGATTAAATTCTATTTGAGTTTAATTAATGGAATAAATATTGTCCTCCAGTTCAAGAAATAATTTTATTAAAGTTATATTGATTGCATAAATTAAATAAATATTTATTCACCAGCCTATGAATACAATATTTATTTTATTTATTGAATATTTTAATAAATATTTATTCTCTAGATTGTGAATAAAATATTAATTTATGAATAAAAATTTTATTTGGATATTTAATAAATACTATAGGATTTAAAATAGGCCAAGACTGAGTATGATGATAAATATTAATTAACAATACCATTATATAATATTTTTTATTGCACAAGTTGGAGAACACCAAAAAATAATAATTATATAATTATTATTATTATGCATCATCAGATTTATAAAAGGTAAAAAATGTTATTTAATAGAGGATATGAAAGTAAATAATATTTTAACGTAAATCCCAACTCTATAAATAGGAGGCTATTTTAATTGTATTGAGCATTAAAAATTTGACAATATATAATTTTTGTGAAAAACAAATTATCTCTCAGAATCTCTTTCTTTATCTGTCCAAAGAACAAGAAGTGAAAGAGATATTACTTCAAGGCTGAATAATGAGCAATCAAGAAAAAACAATGCAAGACATTTGAATCCCCACACTAGAACTTGAAGATCAAGTGGTGTTGCTCGAATATCATAGGAGCACATGTGGATCACCTTTAGAAGGATTATATACTTGGATCCTCACAGCCCAATGAAGGTAACCTAAAAGGATTTTTTTTTGAATGATCAACATTCACCAGTGAATAAATTTCCTAATCCAATATATTAATTTCTTCATAGATTAAATAAATAAATTTTACATTTTACATATAATATCCTCGCTCATGGTTCTGAGAAATGATTATTAAAATAAATTTTAATATATCACCCACCATCGCACACTTCCACTGCACTCAGAACGATCACCTTCAATAATAATAAAACCTAAAACCTCAATCTCAAGAAACCCTAATCCTTCAGCCCCTTGAAACTGAGAACCCTCGGTCTCATGAAACCTTAAACCCTAGGCACCAAGAAAATCTGATCCCTCAGCCCCAAGAAAACCTAATCCCTCTTCCCTAAGAAACCCTAAACCCTAATACCAAAGAAACCCTAAAACCTAATCCCATATAAACCCAAAATATTCATCCATAAGAAATCCTAAACACTCATCCCCAAGAAACACTGAACCATCAGCCCTAAGAAACACTGAACCATCATTCACAAGAAACCCTAAACCCTCAACCACAAGAAACTCTGAAACCTATGCACTAAGATACCCTAAACCCTTAGCCTAAAGATAACCTATACCCTCATCCCCAAGTAACCCATAACCCTCACCCCCCCCCCCACAAACCCTAAACCCTAAGCCCCAGGAAACCCTGAACCCTTACCCTCAAGAGACCCTAAACCATATTCTTGATGAAACCCTAAATCCACAACCCCAACAAACCCTAAACCCTCATCCCAAAGAATCCATAAACCCTTATCCATGAGAAAACTAGAACCATATTCCCCAAAAACAATGAACCATCAACATGAAGAAAACCTAAACCCTGAGCCTCAATAAGTTCTAAACCCTCATGCCCAAGAAACCCTGAACCCTCTACCTCAAGAAACTGTAACCCCTCATCCACAAGAAAATCTGAACATGAATCCCCAAGAAACCCTAAACCCTCAGTCCCAAGATTCTCTAAACCTCATCCCCATGATACCACAAACCCTCTTCCCTAGGAAACACTAAATCCTCTTCCCTAGGAAACCTTGAGCTATTAGCTACATGAAACCCTAAACCCTCATCACCAAGAAAAACTTAACCCTCAACCCCCAAAATCATGAAACCTCATCCCCCCAAAACCCAAAAACCATAGGCCCCAAAACCCATGAACCCTCAGCCCTAAAAATCCCTGATCACTCACCCCAATAAACCCTGACCCCTCATCCCCAAAAAACCATGAACCCTCATTCCAAAATTCCCTGAACCCTCATCCCTAAAAATTCATGAACCCTCGACCCTAAAAAATCATGAACCCTTAGCCGCAAAAAACCCTAAATCCTCATCCCCAAAAAACTTTGAACCCTTATCCCCAAAAAACCCTAAAATATCAACCATAAAAACCCTAAACCGACACCCCCATAAATCACTAAACCATCAGTCCAATCAAATCCTGAACCCTCATCCTCAACAAACCCTGAACCATCATCCCCAAAAAATAGTGAAAACTCGGCACCACAAAACCCTAAACCGTCACCCCTAAAAACCCTGAACCTCAACACAAAAAAACCACTAACACTTAGCCCCAAAATAACCATAACCCATTTCCCCAAAAAATATTGAATCATCAGCCCAAAACTATCATCTCCAAAAAACCATGAACCCTCATCCCCAAAAAAATTGGAACCCTCACTCCTAGAATACCCTAAACACTCAGCCCTAAAAAATAGGAGTAATCAGCCCAAATAATACACTGAACCCTCATTCCCAAAAAATCTGGAACCCTCATTCATAGAAAACCTTCAACCCTTATCCAATAAAACACCCTGAACCCTCAACCCACAGAAAACCAAAAAACCACAGCCACAAAAAATAATGAACATTCAGCCCCAAATTACCCCAAACCCTCATCCCTAAAAAACCATAAACACTTAGCTGAAAAAACCATCAACCCTCATCCCTAAAAACCCTTAATCCTGACCCATAAAAAAACCCATTACCCTTATCCCCAAAACCCCCAAAACCCTCAGCTCCAAAAACCTTAAACCCTAATCCCCCAAAACCCTCCGCCCTAAAAAACACTTTACCCTCAAACCCTAAAAACCCTAAACTCTCATCCCTAAGAAAACCATAAACCTTCAGACCCAAAAAAACATAAACCATTATTCCAAAAAACTATAATTCTTTACCCCAAAAAAACCTTAATCCCCCAACCCCAAAAAACTCTAAACACTCTGCCCCAAAATTCCTAAACCCTCATCCACAAAAAAACCCTAAACCCTCACCCATAAGAAACCCTAAACCATAAGAACCAAAAAGCTAAAAAACATTCAACCCCAAACAAACCTAAACCTTAAGCCCAAAAAACCTCAACCCTCAGTAAAAATAACCCTAAATCAAAATAAAAAAATATCACTAAAACATTAAACACAAAAAATCCTTAACAATCACCCCCCTAAAAAATCCTAATAAAAGCCTAAAAACCGAGCCTAAAATAATCCTAAAAACTGATCCCTCGAAAACACTAAAACCCCAGACCCAAAAAATCCTAAACCCTCAGCCCCAAAAAAACCTAAACTATAAGCCCCCCAAAACCCTAAACACTATCCAAAAATATCCCAAAACCCTCACCCACAAAAAACCCAAAACCCTCAGTCCCAATAAACCATAAACACTAAACCAAAAAAAAACCCAATACCTTTATCCACAGGAAACCCTAAACCCTTAGCCCAAAATAACCCTAAATCATCTACCCGTGAAAACCCTAAACCCTCAGCCCGAGAAATCCATAAACCCTTAGCACCATAAAACCCTGAACCCTAAACCCAGAAAACACTATATATTGGACCGAGAAAACCATAAACCCTCAGATCTAGAAAACCCTAAAACGTTAGCCCAAGAAAACCCTAAACCCTCTACCCTAAAAACCCTAAAACCTCATCCCTAGAAATCCTTGAACCATCACCCCCATAAAACCCTAAAGTATTTCCCCCAAAAAACCAAAATGACTCAACACTAGAAAAACCTAAATCCACCACCCCATAAAACCCTAAATCCTCAACCCATAACCCACAACCCCATAAATAACTGAACGCTCATCCTAAAAACCCAAAAACCTCATCCACAGAAAACCCAAAACCCAAATCCCTAGAAAAACATAAACACAGAGACCTATAAAACCCTAAAACCATATCCCTTGAAAACCATGAAGTATCATCCCTAGAAAAACTTAAACCCGTATCTACCAAAAACCTAAATCATAAGCCCTAGAAAACCCTAAACCCGTAACCCCAAAAAACCCTAAAGCCTCAGCCCTAAAAAACCCTAAACCCTCAGACCCGAAAAACATTAAACCCCCAGACCCAAAAAAATCTAATCCCTCAACAAATAAAACCCTAAGTCTGCATCCATGAAAACATAAATCTTTTACCACATAAAACCTTATACCATCATCCCTTGAAAATCCTAATCCCACAGCCCTAGAAATTTGAAAACCCTCCGCACTAGAGAACCCTAAACCCTCATCCATAGAAAAAACTAAACCATCATCCCTAGACAACCATAAACCCTCATCACTAGAAAACCCTAAAACCTCATCCACACAAAACACAAATACCTTAGACCCAAATAACCGTAAACCCTAAGCCCCCAAAATACCCTAAACTTCAGCCCCAAAAAAACCCTAAACCCTTAGTCTCAACAAACCCTATTCCCTCATCCATAAATAACCATAAACCCTCAACCCCAAAAACCACTAAACCCTCTACCACCAAAACTCAAAACTCCCCAACCGTAAAAACCATAAACCCAAATTACTAAAAAATACTCAAGCTTCAGCCCTAAAAAATTTCGTAACCCCCAGCCCCAAAAAAACCATTAACCCTCAGCCCCTAAAAACCATAAACCCTAATCCCCACAAAACCCTAACCATCAAAACTAGAAAAACCTTAACCCTAATCCCCATAAAACCCTAAACCCTCATCCCCCCCCCCCAAATATTAACCCTTATCCCCAAAAAACCATCAACACTCAACCCTAAAAAACCCAAAACCTCCACCCCTTAAACCCTCAACCATCATCCCCCCAAAACCCCCAACCATCATCCCAAAAAATCCCTCTTTCCTCAGTCCCAAAAAATACTCAACCCTCATCCAAAAAAACCCTCAATCCTTATCCCTTGTATACTCTAAACCATTATTCCTAGAAAATCCTAAACCCTCAACCCTAAATAACCCTAAACCCTCATCTCTAAATAACCTTAAACCCTTATCCTTATATAAACATCAACCGAAATCCCTAGATAAACCCTCAAACCCTAGCCCTAAAATACCCTCAGACACCAAAAACACACATCCCTCAACCCCCCCCACAAAACCCTCATCCGTAAACCTAGAAAAACCATAAACCCTCATCCATAAAAACCAGTTAAACCTCATCTCCAAAAAACCCTAAACACTCACCCCAAAAATAACCTAAATCCTCAACCCCAAATAACCTTAAACCATCATCCTAATAAAACCCTAATCCCTCATCCCAACAAAAAACCATAATCCCTTATCCCCCAAAAACCCAAAACCCTTAGTCCCAAAAAACTTTAAAATTTAAACCCAACAAACCCTTAACCATATTCCCCAAACAATCATAAACCCACAGTACCAAAAAAAAACTCTAAACACTAATCCCCCCAAACCCAAAACTATCACCCCAAATATCCCAAAACCCTCATCCCCAAAAAACTAAAAACCCTCATCCCCAAAAATAACATAAACCTTATCCTGCCAAAACCCTCAACCCTCATCCCCAAAAAACACACAACCCTCATCCCCAAAAATCCCTCAACCCATAGCCCCCCAAAACCTAAACTAATAGACCCAAAAACCATAAACCCTCATCCCCAAAAACATTAAACCATAAACCCCACAAATCCATAAACCCTCATCCCCAAAAAAACCCTATGCACTCAGCCCCAAAAAACCCTAAACCCTCAGACCCAAAAAGACCCCAAACCCACTCCCCTAAAATCCCTAAACCCTCAGCCCAAAAAACCCAAAACCTTCAACCCCAACAAACCCTAGACTCTTAGGATCAAAAATCCCTAAACCATTATCCCAAAATAAAACCATAAACACACATCCTTAAAAAACCCTAAACCCTAAACCCCAGAACCCTAGTCTTTTGACCCCCCAAAACATTAAACACTCATCCCCAAAAAACCCTAAAACTTTATCCCTTAAAAACCCTAAACCCCTATCTCCCAAATCCCTCATACATCAGCCCCAAAAAATCTCTAAATACCTTTCCCCAAAAACCCATAAACTATCATCCCCAAAAAATCCAAAACCCTCAGCAACAAACAATCCTAAACCCTCATCCCAAAAAACCATAAATCCTCAAGTCGAAAATAATCTAAACCCACATCCCGAAAAACCATTAAACCCTCAACCCAAAATACCATAAACACTAAACCCTAAAAAACCCTCAACCCTCAACGACAAAAAGCCCAAAAACCTCATGCTTGAGAAACCCAAAACACTCAACCTAATGAAACCCTAAACCCAGAGCCCCAAAAAACATTAATCCCTCATCCCCAATGAAACCTAAACCATATACCCTAAAAACCCTAAACCCTCACCCAAAAATAAACCTAAACCTTAAGCCCCAAAAAACCATACACCATCATCCCCAAAAATCACAAAACCCTCAATCACAAAAAACCCCAAACCCTCAACCCCAAAAAACACTATTCCCTTAGCCCCCAAACTCCAAAACCCTCAGCTCCAACAAAACCCCAAACCATCAGACCTAGAAAATACTAAACTGTCAAACCAAATAACCACAAACCTCTCATCTCCAAAAATATATAAGCCTTAATCCCTAAAAAAATGTAAATCATCATCCTCAAAAAATAATTAAAGCTCAACCCATGAAACCCTAAACCCTCGTGCCTAAAAAATCCTCAACATTAATCCCAGAAAATACAAAATCTATAGCCCTAAAAAACCATAAAACTTCAGGCCCCAAGACCCTCTACCCTCAACCCTAAAACCATTATCCATCAACCTCAAAAACCCTCGAACCTCAACCCCAAATAACACTATACCATCAACTACAAAAAACCATCGACTCTCATCTCCAAAAAACCCCTCAACCTCATCCCTAAAAATTCTCTTCTGCTCAGACCTAAAAAACCCTAAACACTCGGACCCAAAAAACCATAAACCCTATACAAAAAAAACTAAACCCCATATCCCAAAAAACACTAAACCTACATCTCTAAAATACCCCAAACCCTTTTACCTAGAATACCAAAAAACCCTCATCCCTAAAAAACCCTAAACCCTTATCCCCAAAAATACTTAATCCCTTAGCGCCCAAAAACCATAAACCTTAAGCACTAACGAACCCATATCCCATAGCCCGAAAAATCCCTAAACACATATCCCCAAAAAACACTAAAGCCTCATCCCCAAAAAACTCAAAACCCTCCGACCCAAAAAAATAGAAATACTTAGACCCAATAAAACCTAAACCCATAGCCCCAAAAAACATTAAACCCTCCCCAAAATACCCTAAACACTCATCGCTAAGAAACCCATAAACCCTCATCCCCAAAAAACCCAAAACCCTCAGCACTAAAAAAACCATAAACCCTCAGCAATAATAAACCCTAAACCCTCATCCCCAAAAAACCTAAAACCATTACCCAAAAAAAAGCCTCACTCCGAAAAAACCCTAATCCCTCAACCCCAAAAAACGATAAACCCTTATCCCTAAAAAAACCAACACCCCAAACCATAGAAACCCTTAGCCCCAAAAAACCCTAAACACTCATCCCCAACCAAGAATAAACCCTCATCTATAAAAACCCTAAACCATCATCCCCCAAAAAATCATAAACCATCATCACTAAAAATATCATCCCTATGACCCCAAAAATCCCAAACACACAGCCCCAAAAAACTCTCAACCCTCATCCTTATAAAATGATAAATTCTTAGCCCCAAAAAAATCTCAACCATCATCCCCAAAAATTCATCAACACTCATCTCCAAAAAATACTTAACCCATAACCGCAAAAAAATCCTCAACCCATACCCCTCAAAATACTAATCCCTCATGCCTAAGGAAACCTTGAACGTCATCCACAAAAACACCACAACACTCATCCACATAAAAAAACTCAACTCTAAACCCCCCAAAACCCTCAACCCTCAATCCCAAAAAAATTTAAATCATAATCCCCAAATAACTCTAAACCCTAAGCCCCAAAATACCTTGAACACTCAGCCCAAAAATACCCTAAACCCTCATCCCCAAATAACCCTCAACCCTCATCCCTAAAACTCTAAACCCTCATCCAAAAATAATCGTGAACCCTCATACACAAAAAACCTTAAAACCTCATCCCCAAGAAGCCCACAATCAACGACCCAAAAAACCCTAAACACACAGCCCCAAAACAACCCACAACCCTCACCCCCAAAAACCCTAAAGAGTCATCCCCAAATAACCCTCATCACTGAGCCCCAAAAAACCCAAATTCATCACCCCCAAATAACCCTCAACCCCCATCGCCAAAAAACCCTCAACCCCACCAAAAAAAACCTACAACCCCATCAAAAAACTCATTAACCCTTAGGCCCAAAAAACCCTAAACCCCCAGTCCCAAAAAAATCTAAAACCCTACCTCAAAAAACTCATAAAACCTCATCCCCAAAAAACTACAACCCTCATCTCCAAAAAACCATCAATCCTATGCCACAAAAAAACCATAAATAAAATCAAACCATAAAAAACCATATGCCTCATCACAAAAAACCTAGAAACTCATCCCAAAATAAACACTAAAACATCAGCCCAAAAAACACAATACCTTATGCCCCCAAAAATAAAAAACCATTAGCCACAAAAAACCCTAATCCCTCATCACCAGAAATCCCTAAACCCTCAATCCCAAAAAACCATAATCTCTCATCACCAAAAAACCTAAATCCTCACCCGCCAAAAAAACCTTAATTCTTCAGCCCTAAAAAACCCTAAATACTTATCCTAAAAAACCCTAAACCCTCATCCCCCAAAACCACTAAATCCAAATCCCCAAAAACCTTAAACTCTCAGCCTTAGAAAAAACTAAATCCCCACCCCCCCAAACCACAAACCATTAGCCTTAAAAGACCCCAATCATCCAGACCTAGAAAACTCTCAACCATCAACCCCCCAAAAATCCTAAAACCTTATCCAAAAAAACCCAAACCTCTCATCCCCAAAATACCCTAACCCCTTGACCCTAAAATATCTAAACCATCATTGACGAAAACCCTAAAACCACAATCCCCAAAACCCTAATTCCTTATCCACAAAAAACCCAAAACCCTCAGCCCAAAGAAACCCAAAACCCTTATCCCCCAAAACAAAAAATCACTCGGCCCCAAGAAACACTAAATCCCTAGCCACAAATATCCTTAAACCCTCAATCCAAAAAAACCATTAACCCTCAGATCCATGAAACCCTAAACCCTTAGTCCCAGAAACCCTCATCAATTGTCCCCAAAAAACCCCTAACTCTCGACCCCAAATAACCTTGAATACTATGCCCCAAAAAACCCTAAACAGCTAGGCCCAAAAAACACTAAACCCTCATCCTCAAAAATCCTGAACCCTCATGACCAAAAAATACCAATTACCTAGCCCCCCAAAACCCTAAACCCTAAACCCCAGAAATCTCTAAACCCTCATCACATAAAAAATCAAAACTCTAAACCCTAATTAAACTTGAAAAATCATCCCAAAAATCTCTAAATTCTAAGCCTCCAAAAAACCTGAATCCTCATCTCCAAATAACGTGAACCCTCAGCCCCATAAAAACCCTCAACATTCTACCCCAAACCTCAACACCATCATCCCCAAAAAATAGAAAATAAAAAGCCCAAAAAAACCCTAAACCCTAAATCTTTAGCCCAAATAACCCTAAATCATCATCCCCAAAAAACTAAGAAACCTTATCCCCGAAACCCCAAAACCCTTAGTCCAAACAATACCAAAAATCCCAGTACAAACAACCCAGAATCCTCATCCCCCAAAAATCCTGAAACCCTCAGTCTAAAAACCCTAAAACCTAAGCCCCCAAACCCCCAAACCCTAAGATCTCAAAACCCTAAACCATCAACCCCAAAATCTCTAATAACTCTAAACACATTTCCCCATAAAACACTAAATCCCCACCACTAAAAAACCCAAAAACATCATACCCCAAAAAACATAAATCCTATACCCAAAAAACCCTAAATCTCAACCCAAACATTACCCAAAACACTTATTCACAAAATATCTTAAACCCTCATTTCTAAAAAAAACCCTAAATACTTAGCCCTAAAATACCAAAAACCCTCAGCCCTAAAAAATCCTTAACCCACATCTACAAAAAACCCTACACCCTAAGCCCCAAAAAACCCTAAACCCTAAACCTAAAAAACATAAATACTCATTCCCAAAGAAACCCAAAACCCTCATCCAAAAAGATCCTAACCCATCATCCACAAGAAACTGTAAACCCTCAGTCCATAAAAACTCTAAACCACCATCCCTAGAAACAATATTAACCCTCAGCCAAAAAATCCCAAATAATCATCCCAAAAAAGACTCTAACCCTTAACACTAAAAAAAATCAACCCTATGCCACAAAATACCCCAAAAAGTCAACCCTAAAAAAATCTCAACCCTCATCCCCACAAAACCCTCAACCCTCAACCAAAAAAACCCTAAACCTTTAGCCACAAAAAACACTCAACACTCAGCCAAAAAAACTCAAAACCCACAGCCCCCAAAAATCATCAACCCATAGCCCCATAAAACACTAAAACATCATCCCTAAAGAACCCTTGGTCCTCATCATCCAAAAATTCCTAATCATATGTTACAAATAACCCTCAACGCTAAACCCCAAGAAACCCTCAACCCTTCTCCCTCATCTAAAAAAATCCAAAACCATAATCCCCAAAAAACTCCAACCCAAGCACATAAAACCCCCAACCCTCATCCCAAAAAAACCCTAAACCCTAAACCCAAAAAATCCTCTGCCCTCATCCACAAAGAAATCTAATCCCATATTCCTAATGTACCCTCAACCATCATCCACAAAAAAAACCCAAAACACTCAACCCCAATACACCCAAAACCCTTACCCCATAAAACCCTATACCCACATTCCAAAAAAACCCTCAACCTTCAGCCCCACAAAACCCTAAACCCTCATCCTAAAAAAAACTCATACCTCATCCCCAAAAAACAGTCAACCCTCACCCAAAAAACCCTCAACACACAGCCCCAAAAAACCCTCAACCCTAGCACCAAAAAACATTCAATCCCTCCATCCTAGAAAACCATCAACTCTATGCCCCTGAAAAACCCTATACATCAGTCCCAAAAAATCACTAATCCCTCATCACCCAAAAAATCATAAACCCTCAGCACAAAAAAAACCCTCTGCCCCACAAACCATCAACCATCATCCCCAAAAAACCATAAACCCATAAACCTTGAAAACTCTAAATAGTTAGACCGAAAATAAAAAATCCTTTAACCCAAAAAAACCATGAAACATCAGCCCCCCAAAACTCTAAACCTTCCACCCCAAAATATCATAAACCCACAGTCCCAAAAAACCCAAGACTATCATCCTCAAAAAACCCGAAACACTAAAACCTAAAACACCATAAACCCTCATCACAAAAACACCCTAATCCCTCATCCATAAAAAACCCTAAACCCTTAGTACTAAAAAAACCTAAACACTCATCACAAAACCCCTAACCATATAGCCAAAAATCCATCAAACCTCAGTCCAAAAAACCCTAAACCCTCATACTCAAAAAACTCTAAACCCACATCCAAATAAAACCCTAACCTTCACCCTAAAAAACCTAAAACCTCATTCCAAAAGAATCCCTAAACCATCAGTCAGAAAAAACCTTAAACTATCACCCCATAAAACCCTCAACTGTCAACCAAAAAAAAACCCTTGGACCCTCAAAACCACATCCTCTCATGACCAAAGTACACTAAACCATCAGGCCCCAAAAACCATAAACCTGATGTCCCAAAATACCCTAAACCCTAAACCCCCCAAAACCCTAATCCTTTTCACCCAAAAAACCCTAAACCCTCAGCCTAAAAAAATCCCAAAACCCTCAGCCCAAAAACCCATAATCCCTTAGTGTTAGGAAACCATAAACCCTCATCCCTAAAAACCATCAACACATGGACCCAAAAAACACTTAAACCTTGGCCCCAAAAGACTGTGAACCCTTATCCCCCAAAAACCCTAAATCATCATCCTGAAAAACACTAAACCCTCATCTAAAGAAACCCTGAACCCACGGCCTGAAAAATCTATGAACCCTCAATCCCAAAAAACCCTCAACCCTCAACCTCCCAAAATCCTAAACCCTCATCCCCCAAATATCCTAATCCCTCAACCCCCAAAAAACATGAACCCTCAACCCCAAAAAACCCTGAACCCTAATCCCCATAAAAACCTAAACACTTAGCCCCAATAAATACTCAACCAACTGCCCAAAAAACCCTAAACTCTTAGCCCCAAAAAAACAAAAAACAATTATAACCAATAAATTTAAAACTCTATGCCCCAAAAAACACTAAAACCTCAACACCAAAAAATCCTAAACCCTCATCCTAAAAAAATACTAAAACTAAAGTCCCAAAAACACCTAAACCCTCCACTCAAAAAAACAAAAAACCCTCAGAAACAAAAAAAATCCATAAGTATAAATCCCAAAATGATTAAAACCCTCATCCCCAAAAAATCCCAAACCTTAACCCACCAAACACCGATAAACCCTCATCCCTAGAAAAACCTAAGCCCTCATCCCCAAAAAACCCTAATCCCTTGGTATTAATAATACTTATACCCTCAACCACAAAAAACCATCAACCCTCAATCCCAAAAAGCTTTTACCCCTCAGCCACGAAAACCCTAAACCCTCTTGCCCTAAAATACTAATCACTCTACCTGAAAAAACACTAATCCTTTATCCTAGAAAAACCCCTCAACCCGTATCCGCAAAAAACACTCAACCCACAGCTCCAAAAATACCTTAATCCTCTGCCCAAAAAACCCCTCAAACCTCATCCATAAAAAACCCTCAACCCTCAACCCCATAAAACCCTAAATCCCAAGATAAAAAATACATAAACCCTTATCCCCAAAAACTATAAGGCCTTGACCCCAAAAATATAAAAACCCTCAACCCCAAAAACCCAAAAACCACAGCCCCCAGAACCCTAAACCCAAAGCACCAAAAAAACCTAAACCCTTAACCACAAAAAACCTAAACACTCATCCCCAAAAAACCTAAACCCTTATCCTCAATAAAACCCCAAACCCTCATCCCTAAAAAACTCTAAATAGTAAGCCCAAAAAACCCTAAATACCTAACACTAAAAACCCTAAACCCTTATCCCCACAAAACCATCCACTCTAATCCCCAAGAAACACTAAACCCTTTTCCCGATAAAACCCCTAACAGTCATCCTCAAAAAAACCAATTCCCTCATTCACAAAATACAAAAAACCAATAGCCCAAATAAATAGAAATACCCATCCCCAAAAAACCTATACCCTTAGCCCCAAAAAAATCTAAAACTTTATTCCAAAAAATCCCTCAACACTCAAACCCCAAAAAACCCTCAACCACAAAAAATGTAAACCTTAACTCCCAAAATTCCTAAAATCTTGACCTAAAAAATCCTATACCCACATCCCCAAAAAACCCTAAACCCTAAATCCCCAAAGATCATAAACCCTCATTCCCAAAACCCAAGACCCTCATCCCAAAAAACTACTAAAAATGAGCCCCATAATAATGTAAACCCTATGATCCAAAAAAACCTAAACCCCCGCCCCAAAAAAAATTTAAACTCATGGCCTTAAAAAACCATGAGCCCTCATACCAAAAAATTCCTAAACCCTTAGCCCCCAAAAAAACCAAAATCCTTAGACAAAAAAAAATCCTGAATCCTCATCCCAAAAAAACCCTAAACCCTCATCCCCAAAATACCCTAAACCCTCAACCCCAACAAATCCTAAACCCTCAACCCCAAAAAACCCATAACCATTTTCCTAAAAACTAAAATGCCCTCTACCCCCAGAACACATAGGCCCTCATCCCCAAAAAACCTTAAACCATCGAGATAAAAAAAAACCTAAACCCTAAATCCTAGAAAACACTAAACCCATAACCCATCAGAACCCTCAATACTCAGCCTCAAATAACCTAGAAGCCTCAGACAAAAAAAACCATGAATCCTAATCACCAAAAAACTTGCAACGCTCTACCATAAAAAATCATCAACCCTCTTCCCAAAAAACCTCTCAAACCTCTTCCTTAAGAAAGCTTCAACCCTCAAATGAAAATAACCATCAACCCACATTCAAAAAAAAATGAAAACCTTCATCCCTAAAAAACCATGATCCCACAACCCAAAAAAACCAAAACCCTCCTCACCGAAAATCCCTAAACCCTCCTCACACAGATATACAAAAACCTCAGCCTCACAAAAACCCTAATCCCTACGCACTAAAAAACCCAAAACCCTTATCCCCAAAATCCCCAAAACCCTTAACCATAAAAAACCCTAAAACAATATCCTCAATTCACCCTACATCCTCATCCCAAAAAACACTAAAATCTCATCCCCAAATAACCCTACCAACATAGTTCCAAAAAACCCTAAACCCATGGCCCCAAAAAACTCTAAAGCCCCAGCCCCAAAAAACCATATACCCTCAGACCCAAATAAACATAAACCCTAAGCCTCAAAAAACTCTAAACCTTTATCTCCAAAACCCTAAACCATCATCCAACAAAAAACCTAAATCCCTCATCTCTAGAAAATCCCTAAACCATCATCCCAAAGAAACACAAAAACACCATACCCAAAAAACCTACTCCCATAGGAACAAAAAACCCTAAACTCTTCACCCTAAAAAACCCTAAAACCTCCCCACAAGAAAAACTCTCAACCTAAAAAACCTTAAACCATGAGCCACAAAATTCCTAACCCATCTTACCGAAATAAGCCTAAACACTCTTCCAATAAAAACCCTCAACCCCAAAAAAACCTTAAACCCTCATCCCCAAAAAACCCTAATCCCTTATCCCCAAAATCCCTAAACACTCATCCATAAAAAACACTAAACACCCAACACTAAAAAAACCTCAACCCTACGCCAAAAAATCCTAAACCCTCAGACCCAAAAAATTATCAACCCTTATCTCCAAAAAAACCATCATCCCTAAATAGCCCTCAAACCTCAACCGTAAAAAACACTCAACACTCAATCCCAAAAAACCTTTAACTGTATACTGAAAAAATTATCATCCCATAGCTCTAAAAAACATTAACCCAGCACCAATAAAGTACCATTGACCCTCATCC
Organism: Viscum album; assembly: GCA_963277665.1. Classification (NCBI taxonomy): domain Eukaryota; kingdom Viridiplantae; phylum Streptophyta; class Magnoliopsida; order Santalales; family Viscaceae; genus Viscum; species Viscum album. The sequence continues at coordinate 1,882,275,131 of OY728141.1, read as the reverse complement.
CCAAAAAAATATCAACCATCAACCCAAAAAAACCCTCAACCCTCATCCCCAAAAACCCCTAAACTGAAATCCCCCCAAAACCATCAACCCTCAGCACCAAAAACCCATCAACCCTTAGCTCTAAAAAATCCTAAACCATAATCTATAAAAACCCTAAAACCTAATTCCCAAAAAATTATAAACCTTGAACCACAAATAACCCTCAACCCTTAGGCCCAAATAACCTGATCCCATAGCCCTGAAAACCCACAACCTTCAAGAAAAAAACCTTAACCCCAAAACCCCAGGAAACCCCCAACTCTCTGCCCAAAAAAACCTTATACGCTCAGCCCCCCAAAACCCTCAACCCTCTTCCCCAAAGAAACTCTCAACCCTCACCCCCAAAAAACCCTAAGCACTCAGCCCCAAAAAACCCTCTACCACCAACCCCAAAAAACCTGTAACTCTAGAATAAAAAGGCATCGACCTTCACCCCCAAAATCCCTAATCCCTCAGAACAAAAAAACTCTAAGCCTTTAGCACCAAAAAAACACAAACCCTCAGCCCTAGAAAACCTTCACCCTCAACCCCAAAAAACCCTCAACCCAAATCCCATAAAAACCATAAACCCTCCACCCCAAAAACCCCTAAACACTCATCCAAAGGAAACCCAAAACCCCCATCCCAAAAAGAAACATAAACCCTCAGTCCCAAAAGAACCCTAAACCCTCATCCCCAAATAACCCTAAACACTCATCTCCAAAAAACCCTAAACCATCATCCACAAAAATCCCTAACCCCTCAACCCCAAAAAACTCCAAACCCTAAGCCCTAAAAAACCCTACATCCTCAACATAAAGAAACCATAAATACTCAGCACCAAATTCCCTCAAAACTCATCCCTAAAAAATCCAAAACAATATGACCCAAAAAAATGCTAATCTACCAAAAAAACCTAAACCCAATACCCTAGAAAACCCTCAAACCATAGTCCCAATAATCCATAAACCCTCAACCCCAAAAAATCCTAAAAAATTACCCCAAAAAACAACTAAACTATCAACCCTAAAAAACACTAAACCTCAACCACAAGAATCCCTAAAACGTTAGCATAATAAAATCATAAACCCTAATCCCATGAAACCCCAAACTCTTATCACAAAAAACCCCCAATCCTTTGCTCAAAAAAAACCATCAACCCTTAACCCCAAAAGGACCTCAACCCTCATCACCAAAACCTCGTATCCCTTAGGCCAAAAAACCCTCAGTTTAAAAATAGCATCAACCCTCTTCCCTAACAAACCCTAAACCCTTATCCCCAAAACCCTACACTAATAGAGAAAATTCCTTTAGTGAACACCAAAAGACATCACTAAAGGCCTATAGCGGCCGCCTAACTCCCTCTAAAAGAAGGACACTTTAGGCTCATTGTGGTTTTCTATATCATTCTCTATTTGGAGGATGCTATAGATTAGATTGGGAGTACCTATAGTGACTGCCAAATGGAGGTCACTATAGAACATCCAGGAAAGACCTATAGTGACCTCCATGTGGTGGCTGCTATAAGTTATTTAATTGTTTTTAAAATATTACACACAAACATTAAAAAACAACTATATTTCAAAAATAAAAAAAAATATTTCCAAATTACCTAAAACAACCAGCCCATAAATCACTTTGCCTCATCATCATTCAAAATCCACACTCATCATTGAATAAAAACACATAAAATTTTTTAATAAAATAATTATTTCAGAAAAAAATACTGTAATAAATAATTGAAATGCAATTAAATATTTCAATTAAAGAAAATGACTTCTCCAATTGACATTTTGTCTATTGAACATTTTAAAGTTCGCTCTATTGTTGTTGTAGTCTCATTTCACCTGATTCAGAGGTTGTTGGGTTAGTTTTGACCTCTGGATGCACCTTTTTAAAGGGTATCAAACCTTTAAAAATTGCATATATTGCAGTTCTAGGCATAATACACATTTCATTGATGTATCGTTTTCTCATACACATTATTAATAGTAGTAAGATGGTTTTCTTATTATTTCAAGTCACTATGAGGTCATTTTCTATATATCTGAATGTTAAATGCATGTTTTGGTGATTTAGGACACTAAAGGTGCGTTTTTCATCATCCTAGAAAACGACATATCTGATTGATGTACCATCTACTTAACCATTTTACAATGCACTCTACAGTTGTTGTCATCTGATTTCACCACATTTGGTGGTCGTTCAATTGGTTTTGAACCGTCGCGTGCTTTTAAAGGGCGTTAAACCTTTAAAAACTACATATTAAGTCATTTTGGATAGACCGCACATCCGACTGATGTTTTCTATGCTCATAAACAACATGAATAATAATTACAGTCTTCCTATGATTCCAGGTCATTCCGAGATCGTTTGATTTTTAATTGACTATTAAATGCATGTTTTGGTGTTTTATGACACTAATGTTCATTTTTGGTCATCTGAGGAAAACAACATATCCAATTGATGTTACATCTACTTAATAATTTCACAATTCACTCTACGGTTTTGGAACGCTGATTTCACCACATTCGGAGGTTGTTTGGTGGGTTGGACTCTTGGATTCACCTTTTTAAATGGCATCAAACCTTTAAAAACCGTACAATTGGTAGTTTTGGGCAATCCACACGTCTGATTGATCTCTCGTCTGCTATTACACAACAAGAATAAAAATAAGATAATTTTATGTGATTTCAAGTCATTATAAGGTTGTTTTCTATATATTTGACCATTAAACACATGTTTTGTTGTTTCATGACACTAAAATTGCATTTTTCATCATCCCATACAAATGGAAAACCTAACTAACATAGTGTCTACTTGACCATTTCAAAATAAACTTTATGGTTTTTTTCATATTATTTAACTATATTTGGTGGTCATCTGAGTGGTTTTGACCCCCCGTGTTCTTTTAAAGAGCGTCAAACCTTTAGAAAACAAATATTTGATCATTTGGGATATACCACACATTTGATTGAAAATTATTCTACTCATACACAACATGAATAATAATAAGATGGTATTCCTATGATTTTAGGTCATTCCATGGTTTTTTGTATTGAATTGGCCATTAAACGCACGTTTTGGGGTTTTATGACACTAAAAGTGTGTTTTTGGTCATCCTGGGAAAATTGCATCTATGATTGATATTTCTTATACTCAAACGTTTCAAAATTCACTAAATGGTTATTGTAATAAGATTTTACTACATTCAGAGGTTGTTTGGTTGGTTTTTACCCCCATACACATCTTTTTAAAGGGCGTCAAGCCTTTAAAAACCAAATATTCTATAGTTTTGGGCAGACCGCTTGTCCGATTGACATATAATCAGTACTGGAATTATACCATTTAACAACGGTTCAAAATAGTTGGTAAAGGCCTAGAAACCATTGGTATATTATAAACCAACGGTTTCCCAACCCGTGTCCAAGTAATCCGTTAGTAAACGCTTATACCAACGGTTCTGTGCAAACCGTTGGTATAGGTGTTAATGTAAGAGATATACAAACGGTTTCACAAACCATTGGTATATGTTATAAAATATTAGTTTATGCCAATGATTATACAATACCATTGGTATAATATACATCAAATTGATATACCAACAATTTTGAAAACCGTTGGAATACAACTGATGTAGCTCCACAGTAGCCCTCCAACCTGAAACTCTCTAGGACCTGCAAGAACACATCCACATACAGAATCCAAAAGCCTACATGGGATGGTCAAAATTCATCCAGAATTCAAAAATTTAGAAATTTAAAATTCATTCCTCAATCAAACCATAACAGAAGAAAAAAATCCAGAATCCAATACATCCAAAATCCAATACATCCACAATCCAATACATCCAGAATTAAAATGCAATAACACCCATAACACCAATACAAAATTAAAATCCAATACATCCAAAATCCAATACATCCAGAATTCAAAAATTTAGAATTGAAAATCAATAACACCCATAATAGTATTCAAAATTTAGAATTAAATCCTCACTCAAACCACAAAACCAATACACACAATAGAAAAGGCCTACATGTTATAGGAAGCACATGGGATGTTTACTCATGGTCTTGTGTTGAATATCTAAAAACCAACAGAAAAACATGGGTAGAGTGGACAAGGATCATGAGACTCATAAGATAGATAGTGGTAGTGGTCATGTTCTTAGACCTAAGATGAGTTATAGGAAGCACATAGGATGTTTAAATTCTTCTAATGACTATGTATCCATGTATAAATGGTTCCTGATGTGTTATTGGGAAACATCGGCCAATATCGACATATGAGATGGGTTACCAGAATAGCCTACATGATTTTCATAGACTTTTCAATTAGAACAAGGGGGTATGTGGGTAATTTTAATTTGGTCTCCTCTGTGTGATGTGAGATGAATCCCCATTTTGGGTAGTGGGTATGAATATTCAATTATGCCTTTGGTATTGGGTTCCCAAAGGGACTTTGGTTTGGTCCTAGAACCCACTGTTTGAGGAGGGGATTGGCATATTAAATGCCATGTGTTTTATAATATGGGTAGGAGTTCCTCACATGAGAAGTGAATTGTGTGAGGATAGACCATGGATCCTAATGTTAAAGTATCAACAAAATCCGAATACGTTTGGTCGGTTTTCCGTGTGCCAAATGTTTTCACTTAAAATTTTGTTCATTTTAAACAAAAGAAATACACTTCAAGTGATATCGGCCACACCGTGACTCATTTTGAGGTTGTGTTGATTCTTACACATCACATATGACCAATGGATCATTTCCCTAAAGTATCAAGAAAATATGAATGTGTTTGGTCAGTTTTCCGTATGCCAATTGTTATTTTCACCTAAAATGTTGTCCATTTCAAATAAAAGTGAGATACTTTGAGTCGTACCAGCCACATCGGGCCTCAGATTCAGGCGAGGTTGACTCGTACACATCACAAATGACCCAAGGATCATTTTTCTAATGTATCAACACAATCCGAATACGTTTGGTTAGTTTTTCATATGCCAATTGTTTTTACTTAAAAGAGTATCCAATTTAAACAATAGAAAGACACATTTAGTGGTATCAGCCACACCATGACTTGGATTGAGGCGGGGTTTACTCATACATGTCACAAATGACCCATGGATTATTTTCCTAAAGTATCAACAAAATGTGAATGTGTTTGGTCAGTTTTCCGTATGCCAGTTGTTGTTTTCACTTAAAATGTTGTTCATTACAAATAAAAGTGAGACACTTTGGCTGGTACCGACCACACCATTCCTCAGATTGAGGTGGGGTTGACTCGTACATGTCACAAATGGAACATGGATCATTGTTCTAAAGTATCAACATAAACCAAATCTGTTTGGTTGGTTTTCCGTATGTTAGTTGTTAATTTCACTTAAAATGTTTTCCATTTCAAATAAAAGTGACACACTTTGAGTAGTACTAGCCAGACCATGCCTCGGATTGAGGCGGGGTTGACTTGTACATGTCAAAAATGACCCATGGATTGTTTTCCTAAAGTATCGACAGAATCTGAATGTGATGGGTTGGTTTTTTGTTTTCCAGTTGTTGTTTTCACTTAAATTTTTTTCCATTTCAAATAATAGTGAGACACTTTGAGTGGAAACGGCCACACCATGCCTTGGATTGAGGCGGGGTTGACTCATAGACATAAAAAATGACCCATGGATCGTTTTTATAAAGTATCAACACAATCTAAATTTTTTTGGTCGGTTTTCTGTATGCCAGTTATTGTTTTCACTTAAAATGTTGTCCATTTCAAATAAAAGTGAGACACTTTCAGTAGTACCCTCCACATCATGCCTCAAATTGAGGTAGGGTTGATGCGTACATGTTACAAATGATCCATGGATCATTGTGATAAAGTATCAACATAATCCAGATATGTTTTGTCAGTTTTTCCATATGCCAGTTCTTTTTACTTAAAAGAGTATCCATTTCAAATGAAAGTGACACACTTTGAGTGGTACCAGCCACACCGTGCCTCATATTGAGACGGGCTTAACTCATAAACGTCAAAAATGACCCATGGATCCTTTTCCTAAAGAATCAATAGAATATGAATGAATTTGGTTGGTTTTCCATATTCTAGTTGTTGTTTTCACTTATAATATTGTCCATTTCAAATAAAAGTGAGACACTTTGAGTGGTACCGGCCAAATCGTGCCTTGGATTGAGGCGGGGTTGACTCATACACATCAAAAATGACCCATTGATTGTTTTCCTAAAGTATAAACAGAATCCAAATACGTTTTTCTCAGTTTTTTGTATGCCGGTTGTTTTTACTTAAGAGTATCCATTTCAAGTAAAAGTGATACACTTTGAGTGATAACGGCCACACAATACCTCATATTGAGGCGGAGTTTACTCTTACACGTCAAAAATGTCCCATGGAACCTTTTCCTAAAGTATCAAGAGAATCCGAATGCGTTTGGTTGGTTATTCTTATGCCATTTGTTGTTTTCACATACAATTTTGTCCATTTCAAATAAAAGTGAGACCCTTTGAGTGGTACCGGCCACATCGTGCCACAGATTTAGGTGGTGTTGACTTTTACATGTCATAAATGTCCCATGGATACTTTTCCTAAAGTATCAACAGAATCCGAATGCATTTGTTCAGTTTTCTGTATGCTAGTTGTTTTTTTCACTTAAAATGTTGTCTATTTAAAATAAAAGTGATACACTTTGAGTGGTACCGGCCACACTGTGACTCACATTGAAACAAAGTTGACTCTAACACATCAAAAATGACCCATGGATCATTTTTATAAAGTATCAACAGAATCTAAATTCATTTGGTCAGTTTTCCGTATGCCAGTTGTTGTTTTCACTTAAAATGTTGTCCATTTCAAATAAAAGTGAGACACATTGAGTAGTATCGGCCACATCGTGCCTCAAATTGAGACTACGTTGACTCTTACATGTCATAAATGAACCATGGATCATTGTGCTAAAGTATCAACACAATCCGAATGCGTTTGGTCAGTTTTCCGTATGCTGATTGTTTTTATATAAAAGAGTATCCATTTCAAATAAAAGTGATACACATTGAGAGGTATCGGCCACACCATGCCTTGGATTGAGGTGGAGTTGACTCTTACACATCACAAATGAACTATGGATCCTTTTCCTAATGTATCAATAGAATCCGAATGCATTTGGTCAGTTTTCCGTATACCAGTTGTTGTTTTCACATAAAATTTTGTCCATTTCAAATAAAAGTGAGACACTTTGAGTTGTACCGGACACACCATGCCTTGGACTGGAGAGATGTTGACTCACACACGTCACAAATGACCCATGGATCCTTTTCCTAAATTATCAATAGAATCCGAATGTGTTTGGTCAGTTTTTCGTAAGCCAGTTGTTGTTTTCACTTAAAATTTTGTCCATTTCAAATAAAAGTGAGACACTTTGAGTGGTACCGGCCACACCGTGCCTCAGATTGAGTAAGGGTTGACTCATACACATCAAAAATGACCCATGGATCCTTTTCCAAAAGTATCAACAGAATCCAAATGCGTTTGGTCGGTTTTCCGTATGCCAGTTGTTGTTTTCACTTAAAATGTTGTCCATTTAAAATAAAAGTGAGACACTTTGAGTGGTATTGGACACATCGTGTCTAGGATTGAGGCAGGGTTGACTCGTTCATGTTAGAAATGACCCATGGATCGTTTTCTGAAAGTATCAATAGAATCTTAATTCCTTTGTCAGTATTCTATAGGCCAGTTGTTGTTTTCACTTAAAATTTTGTCCATTTCAAATAAAAGTGAGACACATTGAGTGGTACCAGCCACACTGTGCCTCATATTTAGGCGAGGTTGATTCATACACATCAAAAATGACCCATGTATTGTTCTTCTAAAGTATCAACACAATCCGAATCTATTTGGCTTGATTTCCGTATGCCAGTTGTTGTTTTCACTTAAAATGTTGTCCATTTCAAATAAAAGTGAGACACTTTGAGTGCTACCGGCCACACCGTGCCTCATATTGAGGTGGGGTTGACTCGTACACATCACTTGGGTGTTTTGAGTGCCATCAAGTGTAGATTTAAGATCTTGGTGAGTCTAATACTCTCCGTGATTCCTCTTTTCGAATAGGGTTTGCACTCTTCTCTCATCTTCTTCCGATGCTCTAAAACCCACTTTTTCATTGGGATTTAGGGTGAATCTTGAAGAGAGCATAGATTGGGATTAGAGACACCGAATTAAGAGTGTGATTGTCTCCAGAATCAAGGTAGGTGGTCACTGCTTGGTACTGAAGTAATAATAATGGGATGTTAATTAAATTGGGATTTAGGGTGAATCTTGAAGAGAGATTAGATTGGGCTCAGTGACCCTATAACGGGGTGATTGGTGCGATGATGTAGGTGATAAATAGTTGTGTGAGGTACCTAGTGGAGGATGCGGATTTATTTGGCGGGGGTTATGCATGGTAGGAGGAGGGTGGGGGCTGTCCAGGGTCTAGGGAGGAGGGTGGGGGTTGTCCGATGGGGGGGGGGGGGTTGTTTGGGGTCCAGGGAGGTGGGAGGGGGTGTCTGGGGGGCTACCTAGAGGGCTGTCTGGGGGGATTTCCAGGGTCCAGGGAGGAGGGTGGGGGGGGGGGGCTATCCATGGGGATGTCCAGGGGGCTGTCCTGGGAGATATCCATGGAGCTGTCCGGGGGGCATTCCGGGGTCTAGGGAGGAGGGTGGGGGGATGTCTGGGGGGGGGGATGTCCGGGGTCCAGGGAGGAGGTGGAGGGTGGGGGGGGGGGGATGTCTAGGGGGTTGTCTGTGGCTGTCTGGGGGGCTATCTGGGGTGGGGGGGGGGCTCTCCGGGGGGATATCCGTGGAGCTGTCTGTGCGGCTGTCTGGGGGGGGGGCTGTCTCGGGTTCATGGGATGGTATTTACATATTTTCTAAGAAAATTCTTTCAAGGTTAAAAAATAATTTCATTATATCAACTTCAAATCAGATGAACAATTTTCTAAATTCCACTAAAAAAATACAATTTCATTAAAATAGGGGGATGTCACAACAAATCATAAAATCAAGTTTTATTATTTATAGATAAATAATAAAGGTAATGTAACCTACCTAATAATACATATATTGAGGCACAACAAATCAATTAACATAAAAGGTCAGTAATATCATTCAAAAATGTAACAGATCAATATGTCCCTCATCACCATCACTATTATCACCATCATCTTCACCCTAACCCTCGTCCTCATCGTCATCCCTATCATCATCCCTGCCATCCCTGCCCTCCTCGCCAGTAATATCATTCAAAGTCTCCCTACTTCTCAAAGATAAAGAACAATTATTTTTATTATCATTGTTTTATGTTCCCTGTAGTTAAAAAATGAATAGTTTAGAATATATATATGTAATACATATTCAATTTAGTTACCTATTTTAGTCATCGAATAAATAACAGTTGAAAAAAATTGTGTGATGTGCCATATTCCGGTCTTCAAGGCTTAATTTCTTTAATGTATACGATCTAGGAATTTTTCTTGTTTGATGAACTGATGTAAAATTGGGTTCAATTTTCTCTTACTGTTTTTCATCATTTCTCATTGGTCTGTTCATTCTTGTAGTAAGATCAGAAAAATTCATTGAGCAGAAATCCTTACATTCTTGAGCCAAGTAACCATTCATGATAGAACCTTCGGGATGATTCCTATTTTAGACATAATAATTTAATGTGTACATATTTCTTTCAATTGGATACATCCAACGAAAAGAAACAAGTCCTCCGAGAAGTATTTTAGTGGGAATATGGACAGTCAGATGCATCGTGCATGTGAAAAATGATGGAGGAAATATTTTCTCCAACTTACACAAAATTAATGGGGCATCTGTCAATATTTTTTGAAAAAAAAACTTGGAAAACATCTTAGCACAAAGATCTTTAAACAAATGAAACAACCAAATAATATCCACCCTTACATTATTGGACAAAAGATGGCAGATTGCTATTAGAATCAACACATGCAGAAGAACGTGATAATCATGAGTCTTTAAAGATTTTAGCTTCAACTCTTTTCTATTGACCCATTTAGATATGTTTCTTGAATATACATAGATAAACTCTAATAGTATCTAATACTTCCAAAAAATGTTTTCTTGTAGGTTTCATCACATAAGAAGCACATGAAAATTTCTATTTATTTTCACTGATATGCACAGGATGAAATTCTAGTCTGATGCCCCAATCCACCAAGTCACGCTGAGACCATAAATCATCTTTTTTCTTTTCATTAACATTTATAAGTATCCAAAGAAACATTTCACATATAATATTTTCAATGTGCATTACATCTAAGAAATGACGAAACAAATTGTTTGACCAATAAAGAAAATCAAATAAGATACTCCTTTTCCTCCAATTGTAACAGGTTTCTGTGGATACATTATTTTTCTTTCCAGATTTCTTTTGACCCTTCCTGAATGAAAAACTAAAATCTTTCAATTCATTAAGCACATCAGTTCTAGACATACGTTGAGGTGGATCATCGGTCTCTGTGGTATTATCAAATCTTCGATGATATTTTCTATATGGATGGTCCATTGGCAAGAATCATCGATGTCCCATAAAACTAAAACTACAGTGATGTTTCAGTCTTATGGATCTTGTATTCACCATAAAAACAGGACATGAAAGTTTTCCCTTCGTGCTCTATCCAGACATCATTACATATGCCGGAAAATCCTTGATCATCCACATAAGTGTAGCACGCATATGAAATATGTCTTTCGAATATGCATCGTATGTACGCACACCCACATCCCAAAAAAGTTTCAACTATTTTATTAAATTTTAAATGCAAACGTCAATATCAATTCCAGGATCAGAAGGGCCAGATATGAGTATACTCACGAATGTGAATGGTTTATTCATACACAACAATGGGGGAAGATTATAAATGTGTATATAAACTGGCCTTGTGCTGTGTGAAGTAAGCATCTTCCCAAATAGATTTAAACCATCACATGAATGACCCAGCCTCACATTACGCACGTTAACTATAAAATTAGGATATTGAGCATCAAATATCTACCATGAAAATCCATCTTTAGGGTGAACCAACTCATCATTAGTCTTCTTTCTCTCGGTATCATGCCATCTCATTTTTATTGATATTTCATCAAACATAAAAAAATTCTGGATTCTGGGGGAAAATGGAAGGTGCCACATTACTTTTTGTGTCATGTGGGATAGTGTTCCATCCGATTTTGAATTCCAGCATGATGTGGCACATTTTAAACAATCATTTTGTTTAGCAGTATCCTCCCAGAATAAACTGCAATCTTTTGGGCAATCATGAATTTGGTTTCTTGAAAATCCAAGTTCCTCAACTAACTTCTATGACATATAGTGGTTTGAGGGAATATTTGGATCATCTAGATGTAAATCCTTCAATAAGGTAAGAATTTAATCGACTGCTATTTTAGAAATCCCATACATAGTTTTCCCATGAAACAATCGGATTAAAAATTCCAGTGTTATCATTTTATCACACTGTAGATATACTGGATTTGTGGCAGCGTCATTTAATTTTTTCACCCTTAAAAGAAAATAATTTTCATTATATGAATCATGTGGTCTCATATCTAAGTATTATTGGGTCGGAATCCCTTCTTTTCCATGATGATTAATAAAGAGAAACTAGTCACATAACAAATTATCCACTCCAGTCCTCTCATTTGAATCATCAGCAATTTGAGATTTCATTTTCTCCCCACTGTGATACCACACAGATTAGTTTTCTTGAAAACCATATTTGGTTATGTGGTAGATGACTTCTTCACGGATCAACCACGGTTTGACAACACAATTGGAACATGGGAAGTGTATGCGACCACTATCTGAAACATTGTGAAATGAAAAATCTAAAAAACGCCCCAAATTGTTTTCAAAATCGCTTGAGATCTGATTGGATTCATACATCCAAAATTTATCCATTTTGTAAAAAAATAATTTTTATTTGTCATTTCGTCAAAATCAATTCAATAAGATTATAGTTTCATCAAAAATATATTTAAGTAAATGAGAATTTATTGCTTTATATGAAACCATAACTGACACACTACTCTATATGAGAATCATAATATAAAATACAAAAAAATACTATATTTATAAAAAAAATCTTTGAAGAACTATTCATGATTGTACAACATCATGTACACTTATGGAGGAGAATTATTTAGGAGATGAATAAATTCTAGATCGAAGAAATTTTATATTTTAGTAAATAATTTGAGTGATCACATACATTTCCCAAGGGGTAGGGAGTGTCCAGGGGGGTGCAGGGTGTCCAGGGGCATGGCATGGCTGTCAAGGGGGTTGGAGGTGTCTAGGGGGTAGGGGCTGTCTAGGGGGTTGGGGTGTCTAGGTGGGTGGGCTGTCAACGGGGGTGGTCATGCAGTTCAAGGGGGTAGGGGTGTACAGGGGGTTGGGGGGTGTTCAGGGGGGGGGGGTGGTCGGGCTGTCCAAGGGGGTGAGTGGGGTGTCTAGGGGGTGGGAGGGGCTGCCCAAGGGGGTATGGGGTGTCCAGGGGGTGGGCATGCTATCCATGGGGGTGGTGGGGCTGTCCATGGGGTACAGAGTGTCCAGGGGGTGGACGGGCTATCCAGGGGCTGGGAAGGTTGTCCACAGGGGTTGGTCGGGCTGTCCACAGGGGTGGCAGGGTTGTTTAGTGGGGTCAGGGGTGTCAAGGGGGTTGGGGGGGGGGGGCTTCCATGGGGTGGGGGCGTCTGGGGGTGGTGGACGGGTGTCCGGGGGGGGGGGACTGTCCATGAGGGTGTGTGTGTGGGGGGGGGGGGGGGGGCTGTCCACAAGGGTGGCGGGGCTGTCCAAGGGGGTTGGGGTTGTCCAGGGGGTGGAGGGCTTTCCAGGGGGTTCAAGGTGTATAGGGTGTGGGCGGGCTGTCCAGGGGGTGGCAGGCTGTCCAGAGGGGTACGGGGCGTCCAGGGGGGTGGGCTGTTTATGGTGGTGGCAGGGATGTCACGGGGGGTCAAGGGTGTCCAGGGGTGGGGGGCTTTCCAAGAGGTGGGGGTGGGGGGTGGTTGTCTAGGGGTATGAGGTATCTATGGGGTGGGTGGACAGTCCAGGGGGTGGCGGGACTGTCCAGGGGGTATTGGGTGTCCAAGGGGGTGGGGCTAATCCATAGGGGTGGGGGATATCCACGGGGGGAGGGGTGTCTAGGGGGTACGAGGTGGGTGGTCAGGCTGTCCATGGGGTGGTGGGGTTTTCCAGGGGGTACAGGGTGTCTAGGGGGTGTGCGAGCTATCCACTGGGGTGTGGGGGGGGGGGGGGGTCTGTCCAGGGGGGGTGGGATTTCCATGAGGGTGGTGGGGCTATACAGGGGGTCCAGGGGGGTGGGGGGAGGGGGCTTTCCAGGGGTTCTCCAGGGGGTATGAGGTGTCTAGGACAGCCCAACCCCACCCCCTTAGACATCCCACACTCCCACTAGACAGCCCCCCTCCTTGGACAGCCCATACCCCCTCCTTGACCTAGATAGCCCCCCAGGACATCCCCCCACCCCCTTGGATAGCCCACACCCCCACTGGACAGCCCCCCTCCTTGGACAGATCATACCCCCTCCCCCACCTGGATAACCCCTAGGATAGCCCCCCCCCCTCCCTGGACACCCCACACCCCTCCCCTGTAGCCCCCCCCCCCACCTAGACACCCCACCTAGTCAGCCCCCCCCCCCCCCACCTAGACATCCCCCACCACACCTGGACAGCCACCCCCCCCCCACCTGGACATCCCACCCCCTCCCTTAACACCCCACAACCCCTTCCCCACCTGGACACCCTACACTGACCCCCCTGGATAGATGACACCCCTCCTTGGGGCATCCCATACCCCCCTTCCCCACACCCCTATAACCCCCCTAGAGCCCCCCAACTCCCTGGACAACCCACACCCACCTGAACAACCCCCCCCCCCACTTGGACAGCACCCCACACCTGGACAACCCCTACCCCTCCTACACTCCCCTTAGGGTATTTTTTATTTTAAATCATTTTATTCATTAATAAATCCAAACTATCATGCATTAGCCATTTCACTATATAAAAAACAAAAAACCCCACTAAACATAATACATAAAACCTCACTAAACAAAAAACAAAAAACAATCATAAAACGTACCCTTAACCCTACTAAACATAAACCTAAAACAAACCCTTTACCCCTGCACTAAAAAACCACCTTAAATAGACCATTTTGGATATATGAAGTGTAGAACAAAAAAACATAAAACAAACAGAGGGTTCTGAACTCCAACAACAATAATTCTAATTTACACGAAATCAAAACATCAAACATAAAATAAAAACAGGAAGAAAATAAAACTAACTTACTAATTTAAAGTGTAGAAATAAAAATTTGTTTGATTGAAGATGGATATTTGGATAGAAGGTTTTTTGAGGCTGATAAGACTTCGGGTGGAGTTCTTATTAGGTATGCAGTCAGGCGTACTGAAAGCTGGGGTGCTGGGTTTTTGGGGGAAACATTTCCCAATGGTTTTTAAAAACCATTGGGAAAGCCTCTCTTTACCAATGATTTTAATAAACCATTGGTATATGTTAGAGGAACTGAAGCTTTCCCAAAGATTCTATCAAATAGTTGGAGAATCATAACAATTTTAACACATTTTCCAATGGTTTGAGAAAACCATTGGCAAATGTGGTTTTTTACAGTATACCAAAGATTTCTTCAAACCATTGGTATGTATCTGTTGGGAAAATCACCATTTCCAGTAATGAATCTACTCATAAACAACATGAATAATAATAAGATGATTTTCCTATGATTTTAAGTCATTATGAGTTCATTTTCTATATATCTGACCATTAAACACTGGTTTTGGTGTTTTACGATAATAAAAGTGTGTTTTTAATCATCATAGACAAAAAACAACTCCAATTAGTGTACCACATAATAAAACATTTTAAAATTCACTCTATGGTTATTTTTGTCGGATTTAACCACATTCAGTGGTTGTTTGATTGGTTTTAATCCCCCACATGCTTTTAAAGGGTGTCAAAACTTTAAAAACTACATATTCAGTCATTCTGGACAGAATGAACATTTGATTGATGTTTCGTCTACTTGTATAAAACATAAATAACAATAAGAAAGTCATTACATGATTTGAGGCCATTCCAAGGTCGTTTGATATTGAATTGACTATTAAATGCATGTTTTGGTGTTTTAGAACATTAATAGTGTGTTTTCAGTCATCCCGGGAAAACAGTATGTCCTACAGTATGTCCTACTGAAGTTCCTTCTACACGACCGTTTCACAATTCACATGATGGTTGTTTTCATCTGATTTACCCATATTAAAAGGTCATTTGGTGGTTTTGACCCCTAGGTAATCATTTTTAATGGGCATCAGACCTTTAAAAATCTTACATTCAGAAGTTCCAGGAAGACCGCACATCCGATTAATGTCTCGTATACTAGTACACATCAATAATAACAATAAGATGGTTTTCCTATGATTTAAAGTCATTATAAAACCATTTTTGATATATCTAATCATTAAATGAATGTTTTGGTGTTTTATGACACTAAAATTGTGTTTTATATCATCCTAAACAAATAAAAACTCTCATTGATGTACTATCTACTCAACCATTTCAAAATTTACTTTATGGATTTTTTTCATCAGATTTCTCAGCATTCTGTAGTTATTCAGTTGATTTCGACCCTTGTGTGCTTTTAGAGGGCATCAAACCTTTAAAAACCACATATTCAATCACTCGGGATATATCACAGGTTTGATTGATGTTTTTATGCTCATACACAACATGAATAGTAATAAAACGATATTCCTATGATTTTATGTCATTTCAAGGTCTTTTGATATTTAATTGACCCTTAAATGCATGTTTTGGTGTTTTAGGAAACAAAAAGTGCATTTTCAGTCATCCCAGGAAAAAAAATCTCTGATTTACGTTCTTTATGCTCAACCTTTTCAAAATTTACTCTATGGTTTTTGTAGTATCAATTAACCACATTTTAAGGTCGTTTGGTTGGTTTTGACCCCCTAATGAATCTTTTTAAATGACGTCAAACATTTAAAAACTTTTGATTCTGTAGTTCCGAGAAGACCACACATTTGATTGATGACTCGTCTACTCTTACATGATATGAATAATAATAATAATATGATTTTCCTATGATTTCAAGTCATTCTGAGGTACTTTTCTATATATCTGGTCGTTAAACACATGTTTTGGTGTTTTACGACACTAAAAGTGCATTTTTCATCATTCCGGACAAACGAAATCCCCGATTGATATACCATCTGCTCAACCATTCTAGAATTCACTCTATGGTTTTTTTCTTCTAATTTCACCACATTTGGTGGTCATTCTGTTGGTTTTGACCCCCACGTGCATTTAAAGGGCGTCAAACCTTTAAAACCCACATATTCAATCATTCAGGGCAGACCACACATTCGATTGATGTTTCTTATGCTCTTATAAAGCATGAATAATAATAATATGGTCTTCCTATGATTTATGGTCATTACAAGGTTGTTTGATACTGAATTGACTATTAAATGCGTGTTTTGGTGTTTTGAGACCCTAAAAGTGCATTTTCGGTCATCTTGGGAAAATTACATCTTTGATTGACATTTTGTATTTTTGACCTTTCAAAATTCACTCTATGGTTTTTGTAGTCTCATTTTACCACATTATGAAGTTGTTTGGTGGTTGGTTATTTCCCCAAACACACCTTTTAAAATGATAAAAAACTGTTAAAAACACATATTTTGTAGTTTCGAGCAGACCACATGTCCAATTGATGCATCATTTACTCGTACACAACATGAATAATAATAATAATATGTTTTCCTTCGATTTGATGTCATTTATAGGTTGTTTTCTATATATCTAACCGTTAAATGCATGTTTTGGTGTTTTACGACACTAAAAGTGTGTTTTTCATCATCCAGAACAAAGGGAATCTCTAATTGATGTACTTTCCACACGACCATTTCAAATTTTACTCTATAGTTGTTTCCAACTGATTTCACTACATTCGGTGGTCGTTAGGTTGGTTTTGACACCCCATGTGCTTTTAAAGGGTTTTAAACCATTAAAACTGCATATTCTGTCATTATGGATAGACTGGACATCTGATTGACACTTCGTCTACTCATACACAACATGAATAATAATAAGAATGAATTCCTATGATTTCAGGTCATTCTGAGGTTTTTTATATTGAATTGACTGTTAATTCATGTTTTGGTGTTTTATGACACTAAAAGTGCATTTTCGGTCATCCTGGGGAAACAAAATATCTGATTGATGTTCTGTATGCTTGACCATTTCAAAATTCACTCTGCTGTTGTTTTTGTCTAATTTATCCACATTCAGAGGTTGTTTGGTTGGTTTTGACACCTGAACAGACCTTTTTAAAAAGTTTCAAACCTTTAAAATAAAATATTATGTAGTTTCAAGAAGAAAACATGTACGATTGACGTCTCTCATGCTCGCACACAACATGAATAATATTAGCATAATATTCCTATGATTTCAAGTCATTCTAAGGTTTTTATCTATATATCTGACTGTTAAATGCATGTTTTGGTGTTTTAAGACCCTAAAATTGCGTTTTTGATCATCCTAGACAAAATGACATCTTTTATTGATGTACCTTCTACTCGACCATTTCACAATTTACTCTACCGTTTGTTTCATCATATTTCACCGCATTCGGTGGTCATTCAGTTGGGTTTGACCCACCACATGCTTTTGAAGGGTGCCAAACCATTAAAAACCACATATTCAGTCATTCTGGATAGTCCACATGTTTGATTGAAATTTTGTCTACTCATACACAACATGAATAATAATAGTACTGTCTTCCTATGATTTTAGGTCATTCTGAGGTCGTTTGATATTGAATTGACCTTTAAACGCACATTTTGTTTTTTTATGACACTAAAAGTGCATTTTTAGTGATCATAAGAAAATGACATCATTGATTGACATTCTGTATGCTTGAACATTTTAAAATTCACTATATGGTTGTTGTTCTCTTCTTTATCCACATTCGTAGGTCATTTGGTTGGTTTTGACATCCGGACGCACCTTTGCAAAGGGGATCAAACCTTTAAGAACTGTATATTTTGTAGTTTAAGGCACACTGCACATCTGATTGACTTCTCATCTACTCATACCCAACATGAATAATAATAAGATGATTTTTTGATGATTTTAATTCATTATGTGGTTGTTTTATATATATCTGACCGTTAAATGCATGTTTTAGTGTTTTACTACACTAAAAGTGTGTTTTTCGTCATCCTAGACAAAATAAATCTCCAATTAAAGTGCCCTCTACTCGACCATTTCACAGTTCAATCTACTGTTCTTTTCATCTAATTTCATTGCATTCTATGGTCATTCATTTGTTTTTGACCCCTGTGTGATTTTAATGGGCGCAAACCTTTAAAAATTGCATATTTGATAATTCTAGACTGATCGTACATCCGATTGATGTTTCATATACTTGTACACAACATGATTAATAATAAGAAATTATTTATATGATTTCAAGTCATTATTATGTTTTTTATATTTAATTTACCATTAAACATACATTTTGGTGTTCATGACACTAAAAGTGTATTTTTTGTCATCCCATCCCAACGACATCTCTGATTGACGTTATGTCTGCTCGACTATTTCAGAATTCACACTATAGTAGGCTTCATATGATTTCACCACATTTAAAGGAAATTTGGTTGGTTTTGACCCCAATATGCACCTTTTTAAAGGGTGTCAAACCTTTTAAAACAACATATTCTCTAGTTTTGGGTAGACTACACATCTGATTGATATCTCGTCTACATGTACACAACATGAATTATAATAAGTTGGTTTTCCTATGATTTCAAGTAGTTGTGAGGTTATATATATATATATATATATTATAGTTAGACACATGTTTTGGTGTTTTACGACACTAAAAGTGTGTTTTCCATCATCCCAAACAAACAGGCAGACTGCATGTCTGATTGATGTTCTGTGTGCTCGTACAAAACTTTAAGAAATGTGTTTCCTCTTTTTATTTTTCCACCATTGCGAGTTAAAGATAGAAATTCTGAATAAGTAGGAGAGTGGTTTGGATTTGGAAGAAAAAATCTATCAGCACTGATTCACCCCCATTGCTAATTGCATCCTAAGTGATCTTATCAGTGATAACAATATCCAAACTCCTGATGCTAACTTAATTACACAATAAATCTCTTGCAAATGCATAGGAAAATCATGATGTAGCTTTTCACATTTTAATATGTAGGTGTATTGATGGTTTTTCTTAATCCAATAATTGGCATCAAATGTAGATATGAAAATTTTGAACCCTATAGAAAGAAACATGAGTTAAATGAGTTTGGGTCAATCATAAATGGATTTAGATTGTAATCGGGTTGGGAAATCTGGCATATGAATAATTTTATGAATGAATTCAAGTTGGCCATTCTTTACCCATCTAATATTTTGACACAACACAGTAAGTTATATATTTTATGTTAAAGGAGTTGGAGATCCAAGTTATAATTGACCTATTTATAAATATATTGGATCATATCAACCCAATTAGTTAAATGGAATGAAAAAGTATTGAGTTTAAATTGGTTTACAATACTATCAACCCAATCCATAAAGCCAAATTAGTACCTTCAATCAAACACAATCACCCAAATACAATATTATGCTTTAAACCCATTTCTCTTAGAAAGAAAAAATGAATTAAGAATAGGGTTGAGTTACGTTTGAGCTTAAATGGGTTCATATAAGGGTCAACCCGCCATGAACTGAGCTTGTGAACCTGAATTGCCACCTCTAACAAAGACTGATAGTTCTTATTCGGTCTTTAATCTCTATCTAATTCATCCAGGGTTTCATTAAGATGTGGAGGTTTAATATTAGGGAAAATCTCAACCTCCACACCCAACATTAGTTTTTTTGAGTTGTTAGTAGAAATAATCAAATAAAGACAACTCCAACATGCACAAAAGGGGTAAGATAAAAGCCTTAAGAAGTTATTAGTGTGGATAGAGCCTGTGAAATGCCTATTTTTTTTCTTTGTATGCATACAATAAGAAATGAAAAAATGATAAGAAATATAATTTTATAACTAGAGAAATAAATTAAATGATCATATCAATTTTTTGGATGCTGGAAATATTAAATGGGAGGAGCTTACTGATTCATTCACACTCTCTGGGGGATGTTTCACACAATCTAAAAAACTAGTAATTTCTTCATTATAAATCATCACACCCTTGGGTTCTCCAGTCATTCCTCTCATGTACATAATTGTACAAATTTCACTCTTCCTTTTGATGGGTAGATCAACATCCACCTTATCTCCCCATAGATATTGAAAAATAATAGAATTCAAAATAATAAATGACATGAGAAAAATAATGGGTGAAGGAACAATATGAAAAAAAAGTTTGGTGATGAGGCCAATGAAATGATTGTTCCATCATACAGATGGGGTTCAAGGGAAAATTAGGAGACAACATAGGGGTGGGAATTCAATATTGATTTAACTACATGGACACACCTACCAATAACATACAGATTAATATACAATAACAAGATGTTGATTGAATTTTTTTCCTATGTTAAATAACATGTGCAAGGACTATATATGGAAGAAATGAATCCTACCAGTTTTAAAAAAACATCCCATGAATATATAGTCAAGCCAAAATCTTCAACCATTTCCATTTCCTCTAGAATAGCCCTTCCAAAGATGATAATTGATGGAAAAATAGAATCATATAGGGTACCAACAACCACTTTTATTGGAATCACAACGTAAAAGTTACATGGAACTGACTTCGAAAAAAATTTGTTGTCTTAGGTAAAGTCTTCAAAATATGAAAAGGAATGGAATGGGATGAAAAAGAACTACACAACATTAAAAAATAGTAATAAAGAGTAAAGTAAAATCATCACTTTCTTCTAATTAATACACCTAAGGAATCGTTTTCTCCTCTACAAATTCAATAGAGACCTCCACATGGAATATGATTAATTCTACAACATCATTACCTAAAATAAAATAGTAAAGAAACCAAATGAATTATATATTTGGTTCATAGAATTCTAGATAATGGGATGAAATTAAATGGAGTGGAAAGAAATGAAGTGAATTTGGAATGAGGTGGAATCAAATGGAATTGAATTGATTGGAATGAATAAATAATAATAGTATATTTGGTTAATTTCTAAATGGTATTATTTAATGAATAATATATCCCTGGTTTAAAATAAAAAAGGGTAGGGGAATATTTGTCTTTCCAGTTCCCTCCCTATAACTAGGAAACCAAACAAACACCCCTTGAGGTGTCATTAAATATTACATTATTTTTTGGAACCATATCTCCATAAAATTTCATATTCATACAACCAAGTGGTGGAATGATGCATCATTTACTCTTTCAACCTAACAAAATGTAGTACCATTTACCCTGAACAGTTCTATTTGGAATGAAACTACACAAGCTGTTGGTAAATTAGGAAAAGTTATATTGTGAAGGACATAAGATGAAAAAATTGAGAATAATAATAATAATAATTATGAATTCCTAATGAGTCATATATAAGAACACAATATAGTGCATGAGCATTGCATGCTTGCAAAACACATCCTAATATTTCAGGCAATGGGACACAGTATGGTCCATGAGCCAAACACAGAAGCATACCTCCATGCTCATAACCCGTTTCAGGCACTTGAAACCATAAACTCTAGAGGGTCCTCCCTAAAACTCCCCAATTAGTAATAATAAATTCAAATTGAATCATTACCAAAATATAGGTACTGATTATAGAATTTTATTTTTTAACATACATTCTTGAGCCCATAACTTTGGATGGATTTCAAAACATTCATTACTAAATCATAAAATTATTTTTAAGTTAGCCATAAAAATTTGATAGGATGAAAAAAATAAAAATCATTAGTTTAAGGTAAAACAAAGTTGAAATAGGGCATCATGACACATACCAAAACATCAAAATTCTATCATATCATCCAATGTGTAATCCAATGATAACCAAACTTTGGATTTTGTGGGTATTTCACTACATCAAGCTGTAGGAATCTATTAAAATTTTACTAGTGATGTATTAAAATGAACTAAATTGAATCAAATAAATTTGATCAAAGCCAAAAATACCCAACATGAACTAGGATGAAAAAAATAAAAAAATATAAATAAAAAAAATCTATTCCAAATTGTCCAAAAACCAAATTAAAACCAAATTAATTGAATTTAACCAAACTGAATTGAAACAACTTGACGTAACCCAAACAAAATCAAACATACCAAACCTTAACTGAAAATCATAAAAAAAACAGAACCAAAACAAAATAAACCCTACATAACCCAACAGAACCTAATCAAATATATTCAAACCTTATCAAATCAAAATGAATTGAACTGAATAAATAAACATGGCCTGATTCAATCTAAACTGAACTGACTTGATCTAAACCAAATCTCACTAAATGAAATCAAACCATATTAAATTAATTAACATTGTCAGAATCTAAAACTAGTCTACTTAAACAGAATTTAACCATAAAAAACCAAATCAAATTGTTTAACACCAATATGAATAGAACTAAACCAAACTAAACTAACACAAATTGAATCAAACCACACCAAACAGATCTGACTCTATCCATATCAACCTGATCAATACTAATCTAAATCACATCAAATCAAAATAAAATGCACTATACCGTTCTGAGTAAAACTAAAAAAATTGGAACTAGGCTATGCCAAATAGAATTGAACAAAAAAACACATAATAGAACCAAACTAAATAGGGAAAATAGATAAAAATGAATTAATTGAGTCAAACTATACTAAAATGAACCCAAAAAATCTAATCAAACCCACTAGACTTGTATGGAACCAAACCAAACAATGAAATCCTCATATGAACTAACCACGATTGAAATGAATTTAAATGGATCTCAGTAACATGGAATAGATTTAATCAATCATACCTAAACAATACCTAAATAAAATTACCTTGAATAAAACCGGATAACACGAAACCAAATAAAATTGAAGAGGTATGTACCAAATTGAATTATACCAAATAAAAAAATCATATTTAACCACAATAAGATAAATTAGACTAAATATAATTTATCCAAATCAAATAGAGTTAGACTGAATCAAACCCCACTGAACTGAACCAAATCGAATTGAATAAAACCCTACAAAACAATAGTAACTAAAATAAAAAAAACCTAAATGTACTAACTTGAATTAACCATAATTAAATATAATTGAACAAAATTGAAATGAATATATATGAACTGAATCAGAATTAGTTGTGCAATCTTTATCCAAATAAATTCAAATGTTCTAAAAAATCCCAATAGAAACCAATACAACTTATATATAATCAACCATGCCTAAAACATACCTAAAAAAATATAACTAGACCAAATTATACCAACTTGACCCAATCTAACCTAACCCAAACTGACCCCACCCATAATGAACCACACTAAATCAAAGTAAATATAAATGAACTAAACTTAAAAAGTAGGATTTAATGGCCAAAAAAACCTAAGCTAAGTTGAATCAAAATTAACTTATCCAAATCAAATTGAGAAAAAATAATCTAAACTAAAATGAATCTACCCAGTAAAACAAGTAACGAAGTGAAATGAACTCAAAAAACATAAACTATATTGAACCAAATAGAATGGAAATAAACTAAATGGAATAGAATTAAACCAAACAGAAAAAACCAAGACCAAAGAGACTCGGACCAAATGCATTTCAATGAAAGTAATTAGATCTGAATCAACCCTAATGGAAAAAATTGATTTGAATGGATTATAATAGAATATATCTTAATTGAATAAAATAGAACTGTTCAAAAAATCCTTACATGAATTTAATTTAATCAAACCAACCTAACCCCAGTTGACCTAGACCAACTAAACCTAAGAGAAAATAAACTTAATAAACTTGACCATCATGAAATCACTTAAATTAAAAAAATTAAAATAAAATATAGAAAAACGAATCAATCCTGGTGAACCTTAGATGAACCTATAAAACTATTTTAGAATAGAACAGAATAGAAATAAATGAAAAAATATGATACTGAAATGAACTAAACTGAACTGACCAAACCTAAAACAAATTAAAATAAACAAAATGGAAGTGAAGTGAAATGAATAAAAACTAAATTTTTTGAAGAAACTATAACTGACCCAATCCAAATTGAATCAAACAAAATCAACCCAAATTGTGTAGCGCTAGCTGGATAGAGAAGGGGTATCTCGATGGAGGCGGGGAGCATGACGGGGGTGGGGCAGCTCGACAAAGGTGGGGGAGCACAATGGAGGTGGGGTAGGTTGATGGTGATGGGTTAGCTGGATGGTGGATGGGCATCTCAACAAATTAGGGGCAGCTTAATGAAGGAGGGGAAGGATGTGGGAGGGGTTGAGGGAGGACGGGGAAATGTGGGGGAGGACAATGCCCGAGATGTTTGATAGAGGCGGGATGGAGGAAGAGGCAGCATAGAGGCGGGGGGGGGGGGGGGGGAGTGGGGACATTGGAGAAGAATCATGGGAGGGTAAAATGGAGTGGGGTTGGGGGAAGGTGGGGCTATGTGGGAGAGAATGGGGTTGCATAGGTTCGAATATGGGGGTACGAAGGATGAGGCAATGCAAGATGGGGGAGGAGGGTAAGGAGCATGGTCAGGGGAGAAAGGTCACGGGGGCGCGAGTCGCGTGAGGTTAAAAGGGAGACAATCAGACTGTGAAAGGGAGGGAATGAGATGGATTTTGGGTCGGTGATTGAAAAATTACAGCGGCCGCCTAATGGTGGTGGCTAATGATACCCATAGAGACAGTCGGATGGTGGTCCCCCAAAACCATCCTCCACGAATACTCAATTTTATACCAGTGATAAACCCTTATCACCAAAAAAACCCTGAATCCTCATCCCTAGAAAATCCTAAACCCTCATCCCCAAAAAACTATGAACCTTGAACCCCAAAGAAATCCAAAACCCACATCCCACAAAAACTATAAACCCTCATACTAATACAAACCAGATCCCTCAACATAGAAAACCCTAGAACAGTCAAACACAAAAGATCCTAAATCGTCACCAACAAAAATCCCTCAACCCTCATCCCCTAAAACCCCTAAACCCTCATCCCCAAAAAACCAAAAACAGTCAACCCTAAAAAAACAAAAAACCCTCATCTCCAAAAAATGATTAAACCCTCATCCCCAAAAAACCCAAAAACTTAACCCCAAACCCCTAAACAATTATCCCCCCTAAATCCAAAGTCCTTTGCACCAAAAAAAACCCAAAATACCCATCTACATAACAATCAAAACCCTCATCCCAAAAAAAACCTAAACCCTAACCCCCTAGACCACCTAAACCCTCAGTCATTAAAACACTAAACCATCATATATAAAAAAATCTATACCATTACCACTAAAAAAAATTAACCATCTGCCAAAAAAAACCCTCAACCCTCAACCCCAAATGACCTGAAACCTCCAGTCCTAAAAAACCTTAAACCCTCATACCCAAAAAAATCATAAACACTCATCCCCAAAAATCTTCATCCCTAAAAAACCCTCAACCCAAATATTTGAAAATCCCTCAACCCTCATCCCTAAAAAAACCCTAAACCCTTATCCCCCCAAAAAACTAAACCCTCATCCCTATAAAACCCTCAACCCTAAACACTAAAAAATCCACAACCCTTATTTCTATAAGTCTTTCAACCCTCAACCAACAAAAACACTATATCATCATACCCAAAACCCCCAGTACCCTTAGACACAAAAAATCAAAACCTTCATTCCAAAAAAATGCTAAACCCTCAGTCCCAAAAAATCTCAAACCCTCAGCCCCAAAAAACTCTAAACACTCAACCCCAAAAAACCATAAACCCTCTGTCCCCAAAAACCATAAACCCTAAGCACAATAACATAAACCCTAAAACCCAAAAAACCCTCAACCCTAGCCCTATAAACCCTCAAACAACATCCCAAAAAATCCTTTAACTCTTATCCCCCAAACACTATTGACACAAAAACCCTAAAAAATACAGAACCCTCATTCCAAATAATCCCTGAACAGTCATTCCAAAAAACACAAAACCTAAAGCCCCAAAAAACCCTAAATACTTATCTATAAAACACCATAAACCATTTGGCACAAAAAAACCCAAACCTTATCCCCAAAAAACCTTTATCTCTACACAATGAAAAATCCAAAACCCTTATTCCCAAAGATCCCTAAACGTTCAACCCTATAAACCCATAAACCCTAAAACCAAAAAAAACATAAACACCTAGGCCCGAAATCCCTAAAACATCAATGTAAAAACCCCTAAACCCTCTTCCCCCAAACCCTAAATCCTCCACCCTGAAAACCCCCAAACCCTCAGGTCCAATGAACCCTAAACCCTCATCCCCAAAAATCTTGAATCCTCATGCCCAAAAAACCCAAAACCATAAATCCCAAATAACCCTCAACCATCCTGCCCAAAAATACCTCAAACATCACACCAAAAACACCATAAACCCCCAGTAACAAAAAAAATACTCAAACCCAATTCATGAAAAACCCTCAATCATTAGCCCTAAAAAACACAACCATTAGCCCCAATATATTTGAAATCATTAGCCCAAAAAAACCACGAACGCCCAGTTCCAAAAAAACAATCAAACTTCATCCTCGAAAAAAACTAAACCCTCATTTAGAAAAAACACAAAACCCTCATTCCCTAGAAAACTGAACCCTCATCCCTAAAAAACTGGAACCCGCATCCCTAAAAAAACCTAAACCCTCAGCCCCCAAAAACTCTAAACCATTGGCCCCAAAAAACCATAAACACTTATCCCCAAAAAACCCTGAACCCTCAGTCTAAAAAAACGCTGAACAATCATCCCCCAAAACCAAAAACCAAAAACCCCCAAAACCCAATACCCATCAGTCCCAAAAAAAACCATAAAACCTCATCGCTAAAAAATCTTATACCCTTAGATACAAAATCCTCAACCCTCTTCTCCAAAAAATCATCAACCAACATCCATAAAAATCATCAACCCTCATCCCCCCCAAAAAATAAACTCTCATTCCCAAAAAACCCTCAACCCTGAGCCCCCAAAAAACCCACAACCATTAGCCACAAAAAACTTTCAACCCTCATACCCAAAAAAACCCTAAACCCTCATCCCCAAAAAACGTATCCCCTAGCCCAAAAACCCTAAACCCTTGACCCAAAATACCATAAACCCTCATCCCACAAAAAACTAATCCCAAGACCTAAAAACCCTAAAACCTCAGTCGCAAAAAACCCTCAAGCCTCAGTCTCAAAACCTTCAACTATCACCCAAAAACCTAAACCCACATACCAAAAAAACACTAGACCATCATCCCACAAAATTATCTAAACTCTAAGCTCCAAAAAAAATCAACACACCTCATCCCCAATCAAAATTAAACGATCATCCCCCAATAACCCTAAGTTCATCCCCATAAAATTGAAAACCATGAGCCCTAAACGAAACTAAAACCTCAACCCCAAAAAACCTTGAACATTACTATCCAACAAAACACTAAGCCCTAAAACCTAAAAAAACCCTAAATCCTCAACCAAAAAACCCTAAACGATCATCCCAAATATCCCTAAACCATCAGTCCATAAACAAAAAAACTATCAGCCTAAAAAAACCCCAAACCCTCATAAAAAAAACCCTCAGCCCCAAAAAATCCTAAATCCTTATCCCCCAAAAACGGTAAATGCTCAACCAAACCCTAAAATAAAAAAAAAATCCAAAACTGTTTTCTCCATAAAACCCTGAACACTTAAACCCCAAAAAACCTCATCAATGACCACAAAAAACAGCTAAATCCTAAGCAACAAAAATACAAAACCCTCTACCAAAAAAATAATCAATCCTCATCCAAAAAAATCCTCATCCCTAATCCCCAAAAAATCCTAACCCCTTTTCACTAAAAAACCCCAAACCCTCAGCCCCTAAAAACGCTAAACCCACAGCCCTAATAAACCATGAACCCCTAGCCCTAAAAAACCCCAATCTGTTTTCCCCAAAACCCCTAAAACCTCATCCCCAAAAAACCTTAACAGTCAGCCCCAAAAAACCCTAAAACCTCAGCCCTAAAAAATCATAAACACATAGCCCCAAAAAACCCTCATCCCCCAAAACCCACAACACATACCCTAAAAGAACCCTAAACCCTAAACCCTCAACCCAAAAAACTCTCAACCATCATAAAAAAAACCTAAACCCTCATCCCCAAATAATCATAAATTTTCAACCCCTAAAATCTATAAATGAGCAGCCCCAAAAAACTGTAAACCCTCATCCCTATAAAACCCTAAACCAGTAGCTTCAAAAAACACTTAACCAATAGACCCAAAAAAACCTAAACCCTATTCTCCTAAAAATTGAAACCCCTAAACCACAAAAACACTAAAACCATAGCCCTAAATATTCCTAAAACCTTATCCCCCCAAAACCGTAACCTTTCACCCCCAAACTCCTAATACCTTAGCCCCAAAAACCCAAATCCCCAAAACACCAAAACTTTCATCCCCAAAAAATTGTAAACCCTCAGCCCTAAAAAATCCTAAACTCTCATCCCAAAAAAATCCTAATTCCTCACCCTAAAAATATTCTAAATAGTCATTCACAAATAAACCTCACCCCTCAACACCAAAAAACCTAAAAACATAGTGCAAACCCCCTAAAACCTTAGACACAAAAAAACCAAATCACTCAACACCAAAAAAACCTAAACCCTCACCCTAAAAAAACTCTTAAACCTTCAGTCCCAATAACCGTAAATCCCCACACAAAAATACCCTAAACCCTCATCCACCAAATTCCCTAAACCCTAAACCCCAAAAAACCCCAAACCCTAAACACCAAAAATATCTAATCCCTCAGTGCCAAGAAACCATAAACCCACTACCACAAAAAACCCTAAACCCAATACCAATAAAAACCTATTCCCATTGCCCCAAAAAAGCATAAACAACTTGTCTAAAAAAACCCTAAACCCTCAGTTCCAAAAAATACTAAAACCACATCCATAAAAAACTATAAAAGCTAAACCTCCAAAAGACCCTAAACCCTAAGTCCCAAGAAATTGTAAACCCTCATCCCCAAAACCCCCCACACTTGGCTCAAAAATCCACAAACCCTCACCCCCCAAAAACCCTAAACCATTATCCCCGAAACCCTCAATCATCAACCCTAAAAATCCATCAACCTTCATCACAAAAAAACGTTACTCCCTCACCCAAAAAACCCTAAACCCTCATCCTAAAAAGGAACTCAGCACAACTATCAGCTAAGAAGAATTATAAACCCTTATCCACAAAAAATCATAGATCCTAATCACCAAGAAATTTCCAAACCCTAATCCCCAAAAACCCATGATCCCTCAACCACAAAAAATCATGATTGTCGAACCCCACAAAAACCTGAACCCCTATCCCCCCAAAATCTAAAAACACAATTCCCAAAAAAACCCGACCCTCATCCCCAAAAAACTCTAAACCCTTAACCCCCATTAACCTTGAACCCTCATCCCCAAAAAATCTCTCAACCCTAAGCCCCCAAAACTCAAAAATCCTGAACCCCAAAAAAACCAAAATCCTTATGCACCAAAAAGTCAAAATCCTCAACCCCAAGAAACACAAAACCCTTAGCCCCAAAAAATCAAAAACAAAAACCCAAAACCCCTAAATGATTATCCCTCAAAACCCTAAACCACCATCATCAAAAAACCCTAAACCCTTAGCATTAAAAATCCCAAAACCCTCAGTAGCAAAAACACCTCAACCTACAATCCCAAGAAACCCCTAAACTATCTGCCCAAAAAACCATAAAACATAATCCAAAAAACCATAAACACTCATCCCCAAAAATACCCTCAACCCCCAGACAAAAAAACCCTAAAACCTAAACCCTCAGAAACCCTTAAATAAAATCTCTAAAAATCCATCAACCCTTATCCCAAAAAACCCTCAACCCTCAAACCCCAAAAAACCTCAACTGTCATCCCTAAAATCCCTCAATCCTCGACCCCAAGAACCCCACAACCAAATTTCCCATAAAACATTCAACCCTTATCCCACCAGAACCCTAAACCCTTATACCCAAAAAAACCTATTCCCATAAACAAGAAAAACTAAACCCTCATCCACAAAAAACTCTAAACCCTCATCCTTATAAAACCCTAAACCCTAAACGAAAATAAACTATAAACACTCAAACCCAAAACCCTAAAACATTATCCCCAAAAAACCATAAACCCTCAACTCAAAAAATACCTAAACTCTCAACCCCCCAAAACCTTCAACCCTTATACTCAAAAAAACTCAACCTTCATCCAAAATAATATCCTCAACCCTCATCCCTAGAAACCCATCAACCCTTACCCCCCCAAAAAACCTAAACCCAGAGTACCAATAAACCCTCAAACATTAACCCACCAAAACCTTCCACCATCATCCCCAAAAGACCCTAAACACTCAACCCTAAAAATTTCTAAACCCTCAGCCCGAAAAATACTAAATCATCCTCCCTAGAAAAACCCTAAATAATCATCCATAAAAAACCTTAAAACCTAAAACCCAAAAACCTATAAGCCCCCAAATCTAAAAAACCCTAAACCCTCTGCCCCAGAAAACATCCAGCCCAAGAAGCCCTGAACATTAAAACCTCATCCTCAAGAAATCCTAAACCCTCCACCCCAAGAAATCACAAAACCCATAACCCAAAAAAACCATTGACCCCCAACCATAAAAAGTACTGAACCCTCAACCCAAAAATCTTCGAACCCTCATCCCAAAAAACTTTAATCACTTAGAATAAACCAATCCTAAACCCTTATCCCCAAAACCCTAAACACTCATCCCCAAAAAAAGTAAACCCTCAGCTTCAAATAACCCTAAACTGTAATCCATAAAAACATTAAACTCATAACCTAAAAATCCCTAAACCATCAACCCCAAAAACCTTAATCCCTCATCCCCATATCCCCATATCCCCTAAACCATCAACCCCAAACCACTAAACCCTTTATACTAAAAACCTGATCCCTCTACCCCCAAACCCCAAACCCTCGTGGCCAAAAAACCATAAACCTTGATCCCTAAAAAAACCCTAAACCATCAACCCCAAAAAACCGAAAAC
This sequence comes from Viscum album, assembly GCA_963277665.1. Lineage (NCBI taxonomy): Eukaryota > Viridiplantae > Streptophyta > Magnoliopsida > Santalales > Viscaceae > Viscum > Viscum album. The sequence goes on along the minus strand of OY728141.1, from coordinate 1,882,243,810 downwards.
CATTAGCCCCAAGATAAACTAAACCATCAAGACCAATAAAATCTCAAACATCAGTACCAGAACGCCCTAAAACCCTATCCCTAACCCCCTAAACCCTTATCCCTGAAATAACCTCAACCCTTGGACCCAAAAAACACTCAACCCTCATCCCCAAAATATTCTACACCAGCAACCCCAAAAAACCAAGAACCCTTGAAAACAAAAAACCATCAAACGTCATCCCAAAAAAACACTAAACCCTCATCCCAAAAACACATAGATCCCTCATCCCTCAAAAACATTGAACCCTCAACCCGAAAAAACCATGAACCCTCTGCCGCAAAAAAAATTCCCCAACCCCAAAAAACCCTCAATTATCTACCCTAAGAAACATTAAACACTCTTCCCTAAAAAACCCCTGAAAACTCATCCCCACGAAACCCTAAATAGTCATCCCCAAAAAACCCAAAATCCATAACTCACAAAACTCCAAAACACCCTATCCAAAAAACCCTAGACACTCAGCCCCAAAACACCCTAAAAAATAAACCCCATAAATCCTCAACCATTTTCCCCAAAAAACCCTCAACCCTCATCCCCCAAAACTACACAACACTACACCTTAAAAACCCTAAACCCTCATCCCCAAAATACACTCAACCCTTATCCCCAACAAACCCTCAACACTCAGAAAAAAACCCCTCAACCCTCATCACCAAAAAATCCTAAACTTTCAACCCACAAAAACCCTCAAAACTCATCCACAAAAACCCTTAAACCTAATTCCTAGAAAACCCCTCAAACCTTATCCCCGAAAAATCCCTAAACCCCCCAGGACAAAAATCTCTCAACCCTCTACCCCAAAAAACCCTCAACCCTCATCCTCAAAAATCCCACAACCCAAAATCCCAAAAACCCTCAACCCTCAACCCCAGAAAGGCCTCAACACTCATCCCACAAACCGCAAACAATCATCTCTAAAACCCTAAAACCTTATCCCCCAAAAAGTAACCCTAAAATATAAAATAACTATAAACACTCATCCTCAATAAACCCTAAAACCTTATTCACAAAAAAACTAAACTCTCATCCCCAAAAACACCTAAACCCCAATCCATAAAAACACTAATCCCATAGCCCAGAAAACATCAAACACACTACACTAAAAATCCAAAACCCCCATCTCAAAAAAATCAAAAACCTCATCCCAAAAAAACCCTAATCCTTAATCAAAATAAAACCAAACCCCTCAGTCCCAAAAACACTAAACCCTCACCCCCATACAATCCTAAATCCCTAGCTCTCAAAAACCCAAAACCTCAGCCCCAAGAAACCATAAACCCTATGTCCTAAAAAACGCTTAACCCTCAACCCAAAAAACAAAATACCTTGATCCCTCCAAAACCCAAAACCCTTAGCCCCAAAACCCAAAACCCACTTCCCCAAATAGCTCTGAACACTCAGCCCCAAAAATGCTAAATCCTAATCCCAAAAAAATTCACCCCTTAGACGCAAAACACCCCCATCCCTCATCCCTAAATAACTATGAAACCTCATCCCCAAAAAACTCTTAACCCTCATCCCAAAAAAATCCTAAACCCATTGCCTCCAAAAAATCTGAACACTCAGACCTAAAACCCCCTAACCCCTAGCTTGAAAAACCCCTCAATCCTCAGCCCCAAAAAACTATTAATGCTCAGCCCAAAAAACCTAAACTCCCAGAACCAAAAAACTCAATCCTCCCCACCAAAACCCTCAAACATTATCCCACAAAAACCCTAAACCCTCGACACTCAGACCAAAAAATCCCTCAACCATCTGCCACAAAATTCCCTATACCATTAATACCAAAAAACCATAAATTATGAACACTGAAAAATAGTATACACTCAACCCCAAAAAACTCTAAACCCTCACCACCAAAATTCCATAATTGTGAATCCCAAAAAAAATTATACCCACAACTCCAAAAATACCTCAACCCTCTTCCCCTAAAAACTCTAAACCCTCAACCCAAAATCTTATAAACTTGTATCTCCAAATACCCCTAAGAATTTATCCCCAAGAAACCCTCATCCATAAAAAACCCAGAACCCCACAACCCCAAAAACCATAAACCTTCAGTCCCAAAAAACCCGAAACACTCATCCCCAAAACAATAATCCCCCACTCCCAAAATACCCTAAACACTCATCCCCAAGTAAACCTAAACCCTTATTACCAAAAAAATAATAAACCCTTGGCCCCATGACCCCTAAACCCTTAGCCTCAAAAAACCAAAATCCCTTAATCCCAAAAAACCCAAAACCATTAACCCACAAAAATCTAAATCCTCATCCCAAAAATCCCAAAATCCACACCCAAAATACCTTAAACTCTAAACCCAAAAATACCCAAAAATACCCTAAAACCACAAACCCAAAAAACACTGAACCCTTTTCCCCCAAAATCACTAATCCATCAGCCCCAAAAAACCCTAAACCCATTACCCCCAAAAACCCTGATCCCACAGACCCAAAAATCCTAAACCCTTAGCCCAAAAAAACTTTTAACCCTTATTTCCAAATAAAACTACACAATTATCCATAAAAAATTGTAAACCCTCAGCCCCCCAAAAAAACCAAAACCACCAAACCTAAAAAACCGTCAACCATCCGTCCCAAATTAACCTAAATCCTCAACCCTAAAAATCTTAAACCCTCATCCCTAAAAAAACCTAAAATCTCATTCATTAAAACCCTAAATACCTAGTCCCAAAACCCAAATCCCTCATCCAAAAAAATTCAAAACCCTCATTCCTTGAAAAACGTTAAACCTCATTCACAAAAAACCCTAAAAAATCATCCATAAAAAACCCTAAACCCTCAGTCCCAAGGAACCCTCAACCCTTTGTCCCAAAGAACCATAAACACTCTGCCCAAAAATACTAAACCCCCGGCTCCCCAAAACCATACACCCATATCCTCAAAATACCCTAAACCAACATCCCCCAAAAAACTGAAACCCTCAACCCCCAAAAAACCACATCCCTCAGCCACAAACAACCCTAAACCCTCATCTCCCGAACCCTAAACCCTCAGCTCCATAAAACCCTCAACCCTCATCCCTAAAAAACCCTCAATCTTTAGCCCCAAAAAACACTAAATCCTTAGACCCAGAAAACCCCTCAACCCCCAAAACCCAAAACCCTCATCCCCAAAAAACCCTAAACCCTAAGCCACAAAAGCCCTATACCATTACCATGAGCACTCATCCCCCCAAAACACTATAACCTCAGCCCCAAAAAACCCCAGACCCTCATCCCCCCAAAAACAAAACCCTTAGTGCTAAAAAAAATAAAACCACAACCCAAAACCCTAATCCTTAACCCCAAAAAAACCTAACCCCAAACCCCAAAACCCCAAAACCGTCATACCCAAACAAATCAAAAGCTTAGAAAAAATCCCTAATCACTCAACCCTAAAAATCCCAAATCCCTCATCCCCAAAAAACCCCGAACCCTCATCCCTAAAAAACTCCCACCCCTCAGCCCCAAAAAACCCAAAACCCTCAGCCCCTAAAAACCCTAAAGTATCATCCAAAAAAAAAACCCTAATCCCTCGACCACAAAAAACCCAAATCCCTCAGACTGCAAAACCCCAAAACACTTATCCTCAACAGACCATAAACCCTCAATCCCAAGAAAAAACTCATCACCAAAAAAACCTAAACCCTCAACCCCAATAAATTCTAAACCATCATTCCAAAATATATCTATACCCTCAACCCCCAAAACCATAGACCCAAAAAACCCTTAACCCCCATCCCCAAAAAAAAACGTATGCTATCAGTCCCAAAAAATCCTATACTCTCAACCCCCAAATCCCTCAAAACATAGCCCCAAAAATCCTCGATCCCTTATACCCAACAAACCCTCAAACCTCATCCCCAAAAAACTTTCAACACTTAAGCCTAAAAAACCCTCAAATTTCAACCCCAAAAATCCATCAACCCTCAGACCCCAAAAACCATCAAACATAAGACCAAAACCCCCTACCATAATCCCCAAAAAACCCTCAACCTTAAGCCCAAACCCCCCTCAAATTTCGACCCCCAAAACACACAACCCTTAGCCCCCAAAAACTGTCAATTGTAATCCCAAAAAACCCTCAACCCACATCCTAGAAAATCGTGAACCATTAGCCCCAAAAAAACCATGCTCCCTCAGCCCCAGAATACACTAAATCATCATACCCAAAAAAACCTTAAACCCTAATCCCCAAAAAACCTAAATCCCTCAAAAATCCCTAAACCCTCAGTCCCAAAAAACACTAAACCCTCAACCCCAACACAACCCTATACCCACAAACCCAAAATAACCATGACCCACATCTCTAATAAAACCCTAAACCCTCAGCCCCAAAAAACCAAAAATCATAATCCCTAACGAACCCTAAACCTTCATCCCTGAAAAACCCTAAACTCCAACCCAAATAACCCTAGACTAACATCCCCCCAAAACATAAATCCTCATCTCCAAACAAACATAAACCCTCAGTCCCATAAAACCCTAAAACCTCAGCCTAATGAAACCCTAAACTCAGAACCCTAAAAAACCCTAAATCTCATCCACAAAAAATCCTAAACCATTTCGCAAAAAACCCTAAACCCTCAGGGATAAAAAAACCCATCAAACCTAAAAAAACCTAAACCCTCATCCCCTAGAGACCATCAATCCATATCCCCTAAAAATACTATATCCTCATAAAAGCCCCCATCAACCCTCAACCCCAAAAACCTTCAACACTCAGACCAAAAATCCCTTAACTCTCTTCCTCAAAAAGTCTCAACCCTCATAAAAAAACGCTAATCCCTCAATCCTACTAAAACCTAAACCCTTATCCATAATTAACCCTCAACCCTAAACCCCAAAAAACCTCAATAGTCATCCTAAAAATCCTCAACCCCCATCCCCAAAATAACCTCTTGCCTCGCCAAAAAAACTCGAAACCCCAAAAAACCTCAACCCTCATCCTAAAAATCCTCAACCCCCATCCCCAAAATAACCTCTTGCATCGCCAAAAAAACTCGAAACCCTCATCCCCACAAATTCCTCAACCCTCAGTCTCAAAAACCCTAAACCCTATCCCATAAAAAACCATCAACCCGAAGAATACCCTAAACCCATTTCCCTAAAAACCACTCAAACCTCATCACCAAAAAACCTTAAAACCTCATCCCCAAATAACTCTAATCCATAATTCTTAAAATCCCAAAAACCTAATCCTCATAAAACCTAAAACCATTCCCCCAAAAATCTATAAACCCTCACCCCCAAAACCTCAAACCTCAGTCCCATAAAACCCACAACCCTCATTTCCCAAACACTTTAAAACCACATCCCTGAAAAATCCAAAACCATCCACCTGAAAAAATCATCAACGCTTGGCCCCAAAAAACTCACAAAACTCAGTCCCAAAAAGCACTCAAACGCATCCTTAATAAACTGTAACCCCCAGCCCAAAAACTATCATACCTTTTCTCCAAATTACCCTAAACCATCTTCCCAAAACAACCCTAAAACCTAATGCTAAAAAAAATAAACCCTCATCAAAAAAAAATCCTTAAACCTCATCCCCAAAAAATCCTAAACCTTCAGCCACAAAAATCACTAAACCCTTATCCCTATAAAACCCTAAACCCTTATCACCCAAAAAACATAAACCCTAAACATATGGAAACCCCAAACCCTCTACCATAGAAAAAACTAAACCCTCATCCTTAAAAATCCAAAAAACCGCATTATATAAAACCCCAATCCTTAGCTATAGAAAACCCTATACCTATAGAACCAGAAAACCCAAAAAACTCATCCCTAGAAAACCCTAAATCCCCAGCCCTAGAAAACCCTAAACCATCATCCCCCGAAATCCGTACACCCTTAGCCCTAAAAAACCCTAAACCCTCATCCCTAGTAAAACATAATCCCAAAATCCATAAAACCCTAAACCCTCATACATTGAAAGCGCTAAACCATCACCCCCAAAAGTCATAAACCCTCAGCCCCCCAAAACCCCAAACCCTCATCCCCATAAAATCCTAAACCCTTGGCCCTATAAAGTAATAAACCCTAAGCCCCGGAAAACCATAAAACCTTATGCCCATAAAACCATAAACCCTTATCCCTAGAAAAACTGATGTACCAAAAAATAAAAAAACTTCCCCATATGAAACTATAAAGCATTAAACCGAGATCCCCATAAAATCCTAAACCCTCATCCACTAAAAACCTCTAAACCCCTATCCCAAGACAACCCTAAAACCTCAACCCCATAATACCCTAATACTTAATCCTCAGAAATCATTAAACCCACTTCCCTAGAAAACCCTAATCCCTCATCCCTAGAAAACCCTAAACTTTTAGACCTAAAAACCCTAAACCCTCTGTCCTAATAAACCATGAACGTAGAACCCCATAAAACCTTCAACCAACATCCCCAAAATACCCAAAAACCATAGCCCCACAAAAACATGTACCCTCATCCCCATAAAACCTTGAAACCTCAGCCCTAGAAAACCATGATCCCTATACACCAGAAAACCATGAACCCTCATCCCTCGAAAACCATAAACACACCATCCTAGAAAACCCTAAAATTTTTTCCCTAGAAAACCAAGAATCATCATCCCTAGAAATTCTTGTACCCCTAGCCAAAGAAATCCTTGAACCCTAAACCCCAGAAAACCATGGAACCTCATCCCATTAAAACCATGAACCCTCATTCCCATAAAACCTTAAACCCTAAGCCCTGTAAAACCCCAAATCCCCAGCCATATAAAAAAACTTACCCTCATCCCCTGAAAACTCTAAAACCTGAGCCATAGAAAATCCTATACCCTCCCCCCTAGAAAACCCAAAACCCTCAGCACCATAAAAACCTAAACATATAACCACATAACACCCTAAACCCTCATTAAACAAAGAACATGAAACCCTAATCCAAAAAAATCATAAACCCTCAGCCAAAAAGAAACCCTAAAACCTCATCCTTAGAAATTCTTAAACCCTCAACCTCCAAAAAACCTAAACCCTCATCCCTAGAAAACCCTAAAACCTCATCCCTAGAAAACTATAAACTTTAATCCCTATAAAACTCTAAACCCTTATCCCCTAAAACATCATCCCCCCAAAACTCTAAAACCTCAACCATAGAAAACCCTATAACTTATGCCTATAAAAAAATTAACCATCATCCCTAGATAACCTTAAAAACCTCATCCATAGACAACTATAAACTCACACCCCATAAAACCCTATACCCACAACCCCAGAAAACCCTAATTCCTCATCCCCAAAAAATTCTAAACCCATATATGTAGAAAACCCTAAACTCTCATACATGAAAAAAAATTTACCCTTATTTGAAAAAAAACATTATACCCTGAGCCCCCAAAACCCAAAACCCTCATCCACAAAAAACCCTAAACCCTCATCCCCAAAAAACTCCCAACCTTTATCACCCCCAAATCCAAAAACCCTTAGCCTCAAAATCCCTAAACCCCCAGCCCCTAAAAAACCCAAAAACCTCATCCCTAAAAAACATAAATCTATTGCCCCAAAAAACACAAAAAAATGAATCCCTAAAAGTCCCAAAAACCTCAGACCCCAAAAACCAAAATCCCCATCCCCATAAAACACAAAAACCAAAACCCCCAAAACCATACACACTCAACCCAAAAAACCCCTAAACACTCAGATCTAACAAACCCTAAACACTCATCCCCAATAAACCCTAATCCCTCATCCCTAAAAAACCTTTAACTCTTAGCTCCAAAGAATCCTATACCTTTATACCCAAAACCCTAAACCAATAGCCCCAAAATACCATAAACACTCATCTCTAAACAAACCTAAACCCTTAGCCACAAAAAACCCTTTTCCCTCTACCCCCCAGAACCCAAAACCCTCATCCCCAAACCCCTAAACCACCATTTCCAAAACACCATATACCATTGATCACAAAAAAACCTAAATTGTTAACACCGAAAAACTATTAACCCTCATCCCACAAATAACCTAAACCCTCATCCTCATCAAACCCTAAACCTTAACCCCCACAAACCCTAAAAACTTATCCCCCAAACCCCAAAACCCCAATCCCTAAAAACCTTGTCCCCAAAACCACTAAACCTTCATCCCTAAAAAACCATACTCTCTCATCCCTAAAAACCCTAAACCCACATCCTTGAAAATCCTTAAACCCTTAGCCTAAAAAAATCATAAACTCGTGTCCCCCAAGATACCTAAACCCATAGACACAATAACCCAAAGTTTTAGTGAAAAAAAAACCCTAATCATTCAGTCCCAAAAAACCCTAAATCCTTAGCCCAAAAAAAAACTAAAATCGAATCCCCCAAAATACCCTAAACCCTCTTCCCCCCAAAAAAAAATAGAAACACTCAGCTTCAAATAACCCCAAACTCTTAGCTCTGAAAAACAATAAAACCTGATCCCTAAAAAAACACCAAAACCCAAAACCCTAAAAAACACCCAAACCCTCAGTCCCAAAAAATATTAAATCATCTGCCCCAAAAAACCCCATCCCTAAATAACAATACACCTTTATCCCCATAAAACTCTAAACCCCCACCATCAAAAAATCCTAAACCCTCATCCCCATAGACTCAAAAACCTCTGCCCCAAAAAACATAAACAATCATCCCAAAAAAACCCAAAACCCTAATCCCCAAAAAACCCAATCCCTCAGACCCAAAAAATCTAAACCCTTACCCCTAAAAAACTATAAACACCAGCTACAAAACACCATAACCCCTGATCGTTAAATAAACCTAAACCCCGAGCCCAAAAAACCCTACACCATCATACCCAGAAAACAATAAACCCATAGATAAAAGAAAAACATTTACCCTAAACACCCTAAATCCTTAGACCCAAAATAACTCTAAACCCTCAGACCTAAAAAACCCTAAACCCTCGGCCACAAAAAAACAGAAAACCCGCAGCACCAAAAACCCTAAATACTCAACACCAAAAATCCTGAAAAACTATCACCCCAAAACCCTAAACCCTAATCCCAAATAACCCTAAAACCATCATCCCCCAAAAATCCTAAACCCTTAGCCTCAAAACCCCCTAAACACCAAACTCCAAAAAACCCTAAACCCTGGCCTCAAAATAATGTAAATCATCAGTCCTAAACAACACTAAACCTTTATCCCCAAAAAACATGAAAACCCAGCCCCAACAAACCTAAACCCCCAGCCCTATAAACCCTAAACCCTCATCCCATGTAACCCTAAAACCTCAATCCTATAAAACTATAAACCCTCATCCCCCCAAAAAACTATATCATCAGCACCAAAAAACACTAAACCCACATCCCCAAAAAACCCTTTAACCTCATCTAAATAAACCCCAAACCCTCATCCCTAAAAAATCTTAAAAGACAACCTCCTTAAAACACTAAATCCTCATACTGAAAAAAACCTAAACCCACAGCACAAATAATCCCTAAACCTTTAGCAGCAAAAAACCTAAAATCACAGCAAAAATAAAACATAAACCCTAATTTCCTAAAAACAGTAAACCCTCAACAACAGAAAACCCTAAACACTTAGCCTTAAAAGACCCTAAACCCTCAGCTTCAAAAATTCCTAAACCATTGGTTCTAAAAAACTAGAAACCCTCTGCCCCCAAAAACCCTAAACCCTTATCCCCCCAAAACCTAAACCCACAGCCTCAGAAAACCCTAAACCCTTAGTAATAAAAATACCTAAACCCTATAAACTAAAAAAACCTAAACTTCCCACCCAAAATATACCCGAAACTCCCAGCAACAAAATACCCATAACATTATTCCCCAAAAAACCTTCACCACCCAGTCCGACAAAACCCTCAACCCTAAGCCCCAAAAAAACACCAACCATCAGCCCTAAATAACCCCAATCCCAAAAACCAATAAACCCTATGCCCTAAAAAACCATGAACCCTCACCCATAAGAAACCCTCAAACCCCATCCCCAGAAAACCCTAAACACTTGACCCTATAAAAACCAAAATCCTCATCCCCAATAAACACCAAAACCGTAAGGCCAAAAAACCCAAAACCCTCAACCCCCTAAATTCCTAAACCATCAGTCCCAGGATACCCTTAACCCTCAGCCCAAAAAAACTTAAACCCTCAACCCCAAAAAAACTAAACATCCACTCTAAAAAAACACAAAACCCTCATCTCCAAAAAAACCCTAAATCCCAAGCCCCAAAAGACCGTAAAACCTCAACCCAAAAAGTCCCTAAACCCTCAACCTAAAAATACCATAAACACTCATCCCCAAAAAACCCAAAAAACTCATGCAAAAAATCGCTGAACCTTTATCCCCAAAATACCCAAAACCCTCAACTGCAAAAATCCTTAAACCCTCTTCACTAAAAAAACCACATCCCCAAAAAAAGCCTCAACACTCACCACCAAAATTCCCACAAACCACATCCCATAAAAACCATCAACCCTCATTCCTAAAAAACTCTCAATAATCAACCAAAAAACCCTAAACCATAAAAAAACCCTAAACACTAATCCAAAGATATCCTAAAACCTTTTCCCCCAAAACCATAAACCATAATCCACAACAAACATAAACCCTCATCCCCAATAAACCCTCAACTGCAAAAAAACAACAACCCTTATCCTTATGAAACCATCAACCCTCATCCCAAAAGTTCCCTCAACACTCAACCACAAAAATCACTCAACCCTCAACCCCAAAAAACACATAACCCTCTTCCAAAACACCCCACCACCTTTATCAGAAAAATATTGTCAACACTTATCCCCCCAAAACCCAAAAACTATACTAAAAAATCCTTTAGCCCCCATCCCCAAAAAAACCCTCAACAATCATCCCCAAAAAACCCTAAAACCTCATACAAAAATATTGTACACCCTCAACCCCCAAAACTGTAAATTGTCAACCCAAAATACCCTGAAACCTAATCCCAAAAAAACCCTTAAACCATTTCCCACTAAAACCTTAAATCATGAGCACTAAAAAACCCTCAAACCTCATCCCCAAGAAACCATTAACCCTCATCCCTAGAAAACCTTCACCTGAAAAAACCAACAATTCATAGCCAGAAGAAACACTCATCCAAAAAAACCGAAAAAACTAAGCTCCAAGAAACCTTAAACACTTATCCCTAAAAAATCTAAGACCTTCAGCCCCAAAAATCCCTAAAACCTATACCAAAAAAAATAAAACATCATACCAGAAAAATTCTAAACCCTAACCCCAAAAAAACCATAAACCCCAACCCTCATCCAGGATAAACACTAAGCAGATAGCCCAAAAAAACCCTCAACCCTCTTCTTCAAAACCCAGAAAACCTCTTCAACAAAAAAACAAAAGCCACAAGCCCATAAAATCATTAACCGCCATCCTCAGAAAACCTCAACCCTAGAAAACCCTATACCCTCATCCTTGAAAAACCATAAACTTTTAGCCCTATAAAACTCTGAACCCTCAGCCCCCGAATTCCCGAAACACTCAGCATCGGAAAAACCTAAACACTCATCTCCAGAAAAACATAATCCTTCATCCATAGAAGACTCTAAAACCTCACCCCTTGAACCCTAATCCTACATCCCCAAAGGACCAAAATTTTTAGCCCCAAAAAACCATAAACATTTATCCCTAGAAAAAACGAAACCCTCATCCCTGAAAACCATAAACCCTGAGCACCAAAAATCCTAAAACCTCGACAGTAAAAAACTCCCAACCCTCAGTACAAAAAATATCAAAACCCTCATCCCCAAATAACCCTTGTCCCCAAACCCCATCCCCCAAAAATTGTAATCCCTCGCCCCCCAAAAACCAAAATCCACTACACAAGAAATACCTTAACCTCAAGCTCCAAAAAACCACTAAACCCTCATCTCCAAAAAAACACTAAAGCCTAAACCCCAAATAACCCAAAATTAGATTCTCTATAAAATTGAAAAAACTAAACCACAAAATACCATAAACCATCATCCCCAAAAATCTCTAAACAGTCCACCCCAAAAATCCCTAAACCCTCATCACCAAAAAACCATAAATCTGTAGCCCCAAAAAAATATAAACTGTCAGCCCCAAAATACCCTAAACCCTCAGCCCCAAAACCCCCCAAACCTTCACCCACCATAACTATTAAATCATTATAAAAAAACCTAAACTTACAGCCCCAACAACCGTAAACCCTCTAACATAAAAAAACCCTAAAACCTCATCCTCAAAAAGCCCTAAACTCTCATCCACCAAAACCCTAAATCCTCATCCCCTAAAAATCCAAACCCCACCCCCCAAAAACCCTAAACTCACATCCCCAAAAAAACCTAAACCCTCATCCCTAGAAAATAAAAAACCCTTAGCCCCAAAAATCCCTAAACTATCATCCCAAAAAATCTTTACACTATCAGCCTAAAAACACCTAAAACCTACGCCCAAAAAATCCTTAAACCCTCAATCCCAAAAACTGAAAAAACATAGCCCCAAAAATCCCTAAACCCTCAAACCAAAAAAACCATATACCCTTAGTTTAAAAAAAAACCTAGATAGTCATCCCCAAAAAATCCTAAACCCTAATACCCAAAAAATCCCAAAACCCTCAGCCCTAGAAAATCCTAATATCTCATCCCAAAAATACAGTAAACCCTAAGCCCCAGAAAACCCTAAACCATCAACCCTAGAAAAAACCAACACCATTAGCACCAAAAAACCCCAAAACCTCCAAAAAAATAATCCCAAAACAAAAACCCCAAAACCCCAAACCCTTATCCCTAATACCCCCTAAAACCGTGACTCAAAAAACCCCCAAACACTCATCCCAAAGAAACCTTCAAACACTCAGCCCCAAAAAACACAAAACGCTAAGCATAAAAAACCCCAAACCCTCATCCCCAGAAAATGTCAAACCCCCATTCCCAAAATGCCCCAAACCCTCATTCTAAAAAATCCCAAACCCCTATTACCATAAAACCCTACACACTTATCATAAGAAAAGATGAAATTCTAATCCCAAAAAAAACCCAAAACGCTCATCCCCAAAAAACCCTAAATTCTTGGCCCCAAAAACCATTAATCCTTATCCAAAAAAACTCATAAACTCACTACGCCCAAAAAACATAACCATAGTCCCCAAAAATAGCATAAAACCTCAACCCAAAAAACACTAAACCCTCATCCACACAAATCCTTAAACCCCTCAACCCCCCAAAACCGTAACCCCTTATTCCTAAAAACCCATAAACCCCCATCCCTAAAAAACCCTAAACCTTCATCCCCCAAAAATCAATAAACCCATATCCCAAAAAAACCCAAAGCACCCAGCTATAAAATACTCACACCTCCCATCCCCAAAAAACCAAAATCTCTCATCCCAAAATACCCTAACCCTTAGCTCCAAAAATCCATATCCCCCATCCCCCCAAACCCTAAATCCTCGGCCCCAAAAACCCTCAAACCTAAAAAACAATGAACCCTCAAGATTAAACAACCCCTTACCCTTATACAAAATACCCCTAAACCCTCATACCCAAAAAACACGAAAACCCTTAACCCCAAAACAATCCCCAACCTCAGCCTTAGATAACATGAATCATAAGCCCCAAATAACCCTGAAACCTCAAAGCCAAAAAATTATAGATCCTCAATTTCATAAAACCATGACCCCTCACCCTCAAAAAAACATAAAATTTCATCCTGAGAAAAACATAAGACCTAATCTCTAAGACACATAAATACTAATCCCCCCAAAACCATAAACCGTCAGCCCTAAATTCCTTTAAATCCCCAACCCAAAAAACCATGAACCCTTAGTCCCAAAAAAACCTAAGCCCTCAACCCCAAAAAATCCTGAACCCTTATCCCCAAAAAACCCTGAACCCATAGCCCCAAAAATAACAAAACCCTCACCCCAAACCTTAACCATATTCCTCAAAACACTTGAACCCTCATCCAAAAAAAACACTAAACCCTCAGCCCCAAAGGACACTATACACTCTGCCCCAAAACCCCAAATCCATCATCCCAAAACCCCAAAACCCTTATCACAATATAACCATAATCCATCAAACAAAAAACCCTAAATCCACATCCCTAAAAAACCCTAAAACCTCACCCTTAAAAAAATCCTAAACCCTTACTGCAAAACCTTTAACACCCAACCCCGAGAAAACCTAAATCATGAAACCCAAAAAACACTATATCATAATTCCCAAAAAATCCTAAACCCTCAACACCCCAAACATAATATTTGCACCCCAAAAAACCCTAAACCATCAACACTAGAAAACGCTATCCCTCAGCCAAAAGACCCAAAACCCTCAACCCCAAAAAACCACAAACCATTAGCCATTAAATTCCTAAACCATCAGCTAATGAGATCTATAAACACACTACCCCAGAAAATCTTAAAGCCTCATCCATAAAAAACCCAAACCCTCGTCCCCACAAAACCCTAAATCTGAATCCCCAAAATACACTAAACCCTCTTCCCCAAAAAAACTTAAAACCTCATCCTCAAAACACCCTAAACCCCAAACCTAAAAAATCATAAACCCTATACCCTTAGCCCCCAAAACCTCAAAACCCACACCTCCAAAATCCCCTAAACCCTCGTCCCCAAAAAACAATAAACCCTCATTCCTAAAAAATCAAAAAACCTCAGCCCTAAAAAACCCTAAACCCTTACACACAGAAAATACATAACCCTCGGTCCAAAAAATCCTTAGACCCTCAACCTTAAAAAAAGTTAAACCATCAGATCCCTAACAAACACTCAACCCTTCACCCCAAAAATCCCCAAACCATCATACTCAGAATAACCTAAACCATCATACCCAGAAAACCATAAATCCATATCCCTAAAACCCACTAAACCCTGAGGTCCAAAATCCCTAAACCCACAACACCAAAAAACCATAACCCTTAATACAAAAAACCATAAGCCCTCAACTCCAAAAAACCTATACCCTCAGACCTAAAAAATCCAAAATCCTATGCCCCATAAAATCAAAAAACCTCATCCCCAAAGACCCAAAATCGTCATCTAGAAAAAAACTGTATACCCTCGTCCCTAAAAAAGAATAAAGCCTAATCCCTAAAAATTCCCTAAACCCTTAGCCCAAAAAACCCCATAGACCTTTGCACACAAAAACTCGGAAACCCATATCTCAAAAAAAATCTTAACCCTCAACCCCAAAAACCAGAAACGTCATCTTCAAAAATCCCAAAAAACTCATCCCTAAAAAACTGTAAACTCTTAGACCCAAAAAACCAAAACACTCTTCACCAAAAAACCCTAAAACCTCAACCACAAAAAACCCTAAAACCACATCCCCATAACACCCTAAACCCTTATCCCTAGAAAAACATAAACCTTCAGCTACAAAAAACAAAAAACCCTCACCTAAAAAAATAGTAAACACCCATCCCCCAAAAATTATTAAAACCTAAGACTGAAAATATACCTAAATCCTCATCCATAGAAAATCCTAAAACCACATCCCCAGAAATTACTAAACCCTAAGCCCTTGAAAAAACCCAAACCCTCAGCCCCAAAAATACAAAAACAATATAACCCCAAAACCAAAAACCCACTACCCTAAAAACCAAAATCCCTCAGCCCCCAAGACCCGCAAAACCTATTCCAAATAATCCTCAAACCCTTATCCCCGAAAACCATCAAACCCTTATCTAGAAAACACCCCAAATCTTAAGCCCCAAAAAACCCCCAGTCCTAATCCCCAAAAACCCCAAACCCTCACCCCCAAAACCTCAAACCCTCATCCGCAAAATACCCTAAATCCCCATCCCCATAAAAACATAAATCATCAGCCCTAGAAAAACAAAATCCACCATATCCCAAAAACCCTAAACCCCCATCCCCATAAAACCCTAAACCCTCATCCCCAAAAAAGATTATAAATTTTTCCCTAGAGAACCATATATCCTCATCCCTAAAAAATGTAAACCCTCAAACAAAAAATACCCTACACCCTCAGTCACAAAAAACTATAGACCCCCATCCCTACAAATCCCAAAACCCCTTGACCAATAAAACCCTAAACCCTAATCCTCAACAAACCCTACACTCTTATCCCGAAAAAAACCTAAACCCTCATCCCCAGAAAAACCTAAACCCTTAGACCTAAAAAATCTATACCCTCAACCCCAAAATTTTAAATGCCCTATACCAAAAAAAAATCATCAACCCTAAAATCCATACTCTTTATCTCTAAAGAAAACTAAACCCACAACCCTAGAAAACCATAAACCCTTATCCCCAGAAAACTGAAGGCCCTCGCCCTAAAAAACATAAACTCTCACACCCCCAAAACTCATCCCCTCGGTGACAAAAAAACCTTGAACCCCAAGCCCAAAATAACCTTAAACTCTTAGCCCCAAAAAGTCATGAACCCCTAGTACTAAAAAATCCCTCAACCCTCTGCCCTAGATAACCATGAACCCTCAACCCCAAATAATGTTAAACCCTCAAGACCATAGAACCCTATACCATCAGTCCTATAAATCACTAAACCAGCACCCCTCAAAACCCATGAACCCTTAGCCCAAGAAAACCTTGAACCCTGAGCCCCAAAAAATCTTGAACCGTAGGCCCCAAAACCCTCATCCCCCAAACACCCTAAAGGATCAGACCATAAAAACTTGAACCTTCATTCCTAGAAATCCCTAAACCCCTTTCCCCAAGAAACCTTTAATCCTCATCCCAAAATGACATTAAAACCTCATAAAAACCCCTAAATACTCATCCGTAACATCTAAAAACCCTCAACCCCAAAACCACTAAACCCTCAGCCTGAAAATCCCCTGTCCCATTATACACCAAAAACCCCTGAACCACGAGTCCCAAAAAATCATAAATTCTAAGGCATAAAATCCCTAAACCATCAAACCAAAAAAAACCTATACCCATCACCTCAAAAAGACACTAAACCTTCTTCCCCAAATCCCAAAAACCCTTACCCCAAAAAAAATAAACAATCAGCCCCATAAAACCCTAAACCAGTACCCAAAAAACAAAAAACCCTCACCCCAAAAAACCCTAAACTCTCACCCTAAAAAACCCTCAACCCTAATCCCCCAAAAAACCTGAACTAGCAATGCCAAAATACCATAAACCCTAATCCCCAAAAATCAATAATCAATCATCCCTACAAACCCTAGACTGTACTCCCTCGAAAACCTTCAACACTCATACACAAAAAAAACTAAACCCTCAACCCAAAACCATTAAACAATCATCCCCAAAAAACCCTAAACCCTCACCCTCAAAAATCCTAGAAACATCATCCCTAGAAACCCTAAACCATCATCCCTAAAACATCCTAAACACTCATCCCCAACAAACCCTAAACCTCCATCCACAAAAAATTCTAAATGATGGTCCCTAAAAAATCCCTAAACCCTCATCCCCAATAACCCTAAACCCTCATCCCCAAAAAACCCTAAAACATCTTCCCTAAAACACCCTTTACCCTCGACCTAAAAAAACTGTAATCCCTAAACACAAAAAAGAACCCACAACCCTTAGATACCCAAAACACTAATCCCCCTTCCCTAAAAACCCTAAACCCTCATCCCCAAAAATCCTTAAACCTTTATCCCCCAAAACACTAAACCTTCAACACTATAAGATCCAAAACCCTCAACCCCTACCAAAACTCAACCCTCAGACCCCAAAATATCCAAAACCTCCAAATAAAAAACCCTAAACCCAATACCCAAAAGAACCTAAACCCGTATCCCCCAAATATGATAAACCATCAGGTCCAAAAAAATTAAACCTAGATCCAAAAACCCATAAACCATCATCCACAAAAAACTAAAACCTCAGCCCCAAAAAACCCTAAACCCCTACCCAAGAAAAACCCTAAACCTTGTATAAGAAAAAACCTAAACCATCACCCATAAAAAACCCTAAACCCTCAGACCCAAAAAACCCTGAACCCTCATACAAAAAAAAACTAATCCCTCTGCCCCAGAAATCCTATAAACTGAGCTCCCAAAATCCATAAACCCTCATCCACAAAAACTATAAACCCTCATATTCAGAATCCCCAAAAAACTGATCCCTAAAAACATCCTAAACCCTCAACCCCAAAACCACTAACCCTTTGTCCACCAAATCACTAAACCAACAGTCCAAAAAATCCAAAATCTGTAGAAAAAAAACTCAACACCATTCCCCAAAAAACCCATAACCCTCAAACCAAGAAATCCATAAAACCACATCCCCAAATAAACCCTAAACCCTAAACCCTCATAGCCCCAAAACCCTAAACACTCATCATAAAAATCATTAACCCTAAGTCCCAAACCCCCTAAACACTCGAATGAAAAAATGGTTAAACTATCAACCCCAAAATCCCCAAAAACCACTTCCCTAAAAAACCCTAAACACTCTTCCCCACAAACCCCTACACCCTCACCCCCAAAATCTCTAAACCATAAGCCCAAAAAACCTTAGTCCCTTAGCACCAAAAAACACAAAACCCTATACCCCCAAAACTACAAGCCCTTAGTCCCCAAAACACCTAAACCCTTAGCTGTAAAATTAAATAAACCCTCATCCTAAAAAACCCTACCCTAAAAAACCTTAAAACCCATCCCTAAAAAACATTAAACCATAATCCATTAAAAAACATACACCCTAAGCCCCAAAACCCCCAAAATCCTAAACCCTCATCCCCCAATACACCTAAACCCTCTGCACAAAAAAAAACCAAAACACTCTTCCCTAAAAAACTACAAACCCTCAACCCCAAAAAAACCCAAAAACATCATCCCCCCAAAAAACGTTACACTATTTCACAAACCCATGAACCCTTAGCATTAAAAATGCTGACTCCCACATCCCTAAATAAACTCTAAACCCTCAGACCGCCAAAAACCTAAACCCTAATCCCTAAGGCCCTAAACCCCAAACAACCCTTAACTCTCAAACCTGAAAAACTTTAAACCCATAGCACAAAAAAACACTAAAATTACAGCCCCAAAAACTCTAAAACCTCATCCCTAAAAAAAATAAACCGTCAACCCTAGAAGACCTTAAACCCTAAACCCTTGATAATCCAAACCCCTCAGTGCCAAAAAACCCCGAACCTTCATCCATAGAAAACTGTAAACCCTATGACCTAGAAAACCCTAAACCCTCATCTCCAAAAAACCCTAAACCCTCTTTCCCAAAAAACCATAAACCCTCATCCCCCAAAATACCTAAACCCTCAGCCCAAAAAACACTAAACCATCAACCACAAAAAACTGAATACCCTCATCCTAGAAGACACCCCCCCAATTTAAACCATTATCCCCATAAAATAATAATCCCTCAACCCCCCAAAAACCTTAATAATCATCCCTAAAACCCCAAAAACCTCATCCCCAGAAAACTGTTTTCCCTCCGCCCCATAAAACCCTAAACCCTAAACCCTAAAAAACCCAACACCCTTAGCCCCAAAAAAACCCAGAACCCAGAACCAAAAAAAAAACCCAAAACCCCCATCCCTAAAAAACCCCAAACCCTAAACCCTATTCCCGAGAAAACCTACAACCCTTAGCCGTAGAAAACCCTGGACCCTCATCCCCATAAACCCCTATTGTAAGTTCCAATGATTTTTTAGAGCTATCTTAGAGATTTTTATAGGTACTCTCTTGCCTTGTGTCGAGTAAATTTTAATTGGGTTTTACCTTGGGGTGTGTTTGGGTGAATTTTGAGAAAAATTAAATGAAAGATGGTTGTGGATGGTCGGCGCAAAATTAGAGAAAATAACATACCCCATCCTAGCTAATCGTAAAAAACCTAGGAAGAAGGGATTCAGATGACTTACACATGGTTTGGAAACCATGTGCACAAAACGGAATACCTGTGCACCCCTAAAATAATAGGTTCACGGTTAAGGGGCACCATTAAGGAAAACAATGTTCCCCTTCATAGAAAATCATTCATGATTTCTAATGTACCCTAAAATTAGTTTTTAATTCCACCTAACCCCTAAAACTCACCAATTTCAACCCAATGATAGACCTATATGATTCTGGATGATTTGAAAGGTTTCCAGATGGATTTCAAGGCTGTATGACCTCTATTCATTGTGATTCAAATCCCACATCGAATATCTTCTCCACTCCCGGTAAGTGGATCCTATCTCATTACTTTCTTGTTCATCCCCCTACCAACACTCATTCTTTTAGTGGGATGTTATCTTCAATTTTACAAGATATAGATCTAGATTTAATAATCTAGATCTAGGATTGTGGATCTCGATATTGAATTAAGAGACCTTATTTTGGTTAATCTTGATTTAGGGTTTTATATTTGGATACCAATCTACATCATTGCACTGCTGGATTTTGGGGATTTCCATGGGGCAATCATTCCTCAATGAATTGATGTAGGTGGTATATTAATAAAATCCTCTAGTCTTATTATCAAATATGTGCATGTGATTGTAGAATTTCTAGATTTCTACTACAAATTGGAATTCTAAATTGAATTAATTAATGTGGTCAATTAATTAATTGTGGAATTGGGGGTCAGATTGAATAATGGAAATTTTGGAATTGGGATAATTAATTGGTGAATAAATTATCAAAGTATTGAATTGGGAAATTGGGGATTATTAATTTTTGAGTTAATTATCAAATTGTGAATTGAAAATTGAAAGTAATTAATTGGTGAATTAATTATTAGATGTTGATTTTGTAAAATGGTTAATTAATTTTTGAATATATTAATGGAATTAATGTGATTAATAAACTGGAGAATTAATTAATGGGAAATATATAGTAATTTATTTTTTGAATTAATTTAATGAAAATTGAAATTATTAATTAATCATGGAAAAAATTAATGATATTGGATTAATTAATCATTGAATTAATTAATTGAATATTTTGGTTTCTAATTGTGATAATAGGATTAAAGTTGATTAATCTTAGTTGATGTGACAATGTAAAAACATGTGACAATGTGATACATGTGATATTGTGATATGTTATGATATTGAAATGCACAGTTGATAAATAGGGTGGTAGAAATGATTATCTTTACCAATGAAATATATATTCATGGTTGATAAGTGAGGAGAAATACATGATGATATACACCAATTATATGTATATATATATATTAATGGTTGATAATTTGGGAATTAGACATGATGATATACCCCAATGATAGATATGCATGGTTGATAAATGTGGTGCCAAACATGACGATCTACGCCAATGACATATATGAATGATTGAGAATTGGGGTGCTAGACTTGGAACTCTATGCCCATGATATATATTCATGATTGATAAATGGGTTGCTAAACATGGTATTCTACACCCAAAACATTATCATTGGTTTATGGTTCCATGTGGTCGTAATATTGAAATGTGAATTGAACATGTAACATGGTTTAGTCCTGGCACAAGCTGAAGCAGGTATTGTGGGGCAGGTGTCCTTGTAAACATGGTAGTCTATGTGGATTAGAAATGATTAATTGATAATATGATAACTATTTAATAATTCATTACAATTATTTCAACATAAAACTATAAACACTTTTTATTTATTAGAAACTATTTTAGACATTGTTGGTGGTGGCCTGCTGAGTTGTAATCACTCCCTACTTGGGCTGACTGATTGGTTTCTGAATAAACTTTATTGTTGCAGGATAGGTTAAGGAAAAATACCTATGTTAGATGGGTGATTTAGGGATGGAGATTGGATGAGGGAACCAGATTTGGTTCAGGACCTACATGGGAGTCGTAAATGTCTTTATTTTCAGTTTGAATTTTTGAAACACAACACGTACATTAGCATGGAATGTTTTCTAATTTAGTTTGGATATTCTATTTTCTTATTTGATTGTCTTGAGATATGGAATTTATTATGGTTATATTTTCTTCCACTATTATTTGTTTTTTTGTTAGTGTATTACTATAATAAAAGAGGGTATAGTCTCCCCATGATTGACTTTTGAGACCTTCTCTATTATTAGATAGCCTTTCGCATATGGGGAGGTGTGGTTAAGGATATGTGACTAACCTTCATGAGGCACCATTGCATGGAACACAAGTCGAGATGTTACAAAGTGGTATCAGAGCCCATTTTTCTTTTATTTTTCTTTTTTCCTACAATTTTGGAATGGTATAAAAGAGACTACGAAGAGCTTGGAATTGGTAATGAACTTGTACATGGGAGTTTCAAACCCATGCATAGGGTAAAACCCAAGTACCCAAGGTGGGTCTATTGTTATTTTTGTTTTCTATTACAGTTGAATATTATTTCACCTTGGGCAATGCACTTGTTGTGTGATGTGATTATTGATGTTGACATTTTATTATATCTGACTTAGGGTCCAGTATGGCATGAGAGATGAGTTTTCATGCACCATTCTAGGAATCTAGGATTATTTTTCGACATGAATCATTATAGGAACACACAAGAAAATGGGGTTTGGGTAAATTATTGAACTTGAACTATTTTCATATCTTGTGCGATTGAATTAAAAATGGTTTCTAATATGAAATCAGAAGTGGTAAAAAGATGAAATAATGTGAATATTTAGGTTTATAAATGAGAAAATTTAATGTAATATGTGTTTACCTCTGTTAACCTAGACCTAGGTGTAGGGTGGTTAAGGGTAGTGATATCACTATAGTTTTGACTACGTTGTGAGGTTTGGGGAAAAGACATTCTGTGATTTTCCTCTACTATAAATGTGATAGAATCATGTCTGGAGTCCTAATATGTGTGTTAGGAATTTATAGTTATGCCTCCATGATGATGCCTATTGAGAGAATGATGAGAGGATATGGCTGGAGAGGATTTATTAGCAGTGGAACCTGAGGCACCGATAGTGCTCAGTGAGGAAGAATGGGAGATGTTCTGAGAGAAATTCACTTGCTTCATGTAATTCTTGGAAAGAGACCCATGGTGGGTTGTGATGAGCACATCTGACCCGATGAGGGAGTTTTAGTTGAAAAACCATCTGACTTTTTCTGGAGAGGGTGGACCTGATGGAGTTGAGTTCAGGGTTGAGTCCATCGAAACAATACTTGAACATTTGGAGACTCTTTGTGAGAAGAGGGTAAAGTTGTCCACTTATATGCTATGAGAATAAGTGAAGCACTGGTGGGATATACATTCACAGACTAGAAAGGGTGATAGTATGCTATTGGAGGGATTTTTGGAGAAGTTCTTGGAGAACTTTTACACATGGATGCTAGGATAGGAGAGAGCAGTATAGTTCATGAGGATAACTCAGGAGAGAATTCTTGTGATGGAATATGATATACGCTTTATATATTTGTAGCGCTTTGTTCTAGCATTGGTGATAGATGATGCTACTTTAGAAAAATGATTTTAGAATGGTCTTAAGGTTGAAATTAAGTGACAAGTGAATATATTCAGGCTGAATATGTTTTCAAAAGTGGTGAATCAGGCTCTAATCTCAAAGGTAAACCTAAAAGAGGCATCTAATGGTAGATAGGTGGTTTCTTCTAGAAAATCTAGAGGTTAATCGTCTCATAGAAGGAAGCATCATTTTGAGAAATTTATCTAGTGTAGTGGGAAGCAGAGTGGTAGTTAGGCGGATCTATCACTCAGGATCTTACCCATGTAATTTTACACCAGTATGGTAATCCAAGATATTTTTCTAAACATATTTTCTAGCTACCAGTGGAGTAATGAGTCTATGAAAATATGGGAGATCTACAGAGCATCTATAATAACGTGAGACAAACAGTTAGTAATGGAGGATCTAGACTAAACCATGTTATGGTAAGGGGAACTTCTACACCAAATTAGTATGGTAGTTATAATTCTTCTGACCGAGGCAATAGAAGTAGCAGGCATGGTCCTTTTGGGAAATAGATCCCATATCAACAGAGTGGTTCAACATAGGGGAGTCAAAATGCATCACAAGGAAGAGGGGCAAGACAACTATCTATTTTTCATCCTACACTTTTGGACAGTGAGGCTGAAACATCAATAGTGAGAGGTACCATTCTTGTGTCTTCTACATTATCAAGTGACTTATATGATATCCGTTCCTCTTATTCCTTAATATCTACAAAACATTGTAATGGTTTGAGCCTTGAGGATTAGATTATTATAGGGGTAATGACTAAAGATACAATTTTGGGAGTATAGTCTAGAGACATTTGTTTTTTCAAGGGATGTTCTCTCAAAGTTAGGGAGTACCATTTTTTGTGGGATCTTTATATCCTAGATATGTAAAGATTTTACGTAATTATAGGTATGGACCAGGTAGTAACATACCAAGATAAAATTTATTGCTACAAAAAGAGAGTTACTTTCACGTCTCTAAAGGGTGACAACTATATTATTTCTGGAGAATGTGATATGCAGGTAGGCCGAGCGGGACTAATTACACAACAACTAGGAGAGCTCACAACCTAGGTTGCTACTCTCTTACTATATGAAAATGGTAGGAAGAAATATATATTTCCACTAGTGGTGGAACGGTTTCAAAATTATTTTCCTGAAGACTTATCTAGACTACCTCCTGAGAGAGATGTGGAATTCACTATTGAGATCATGCTGAAAGCTGGGTCATTTTCTATTCCACCATAAATAATGGAAGAGAAGAAGATTTAAGAGGTCAATACTCATTAGGAGGGGTTAGAGGATAAGTGATTTATCCATCTGAGTACGTCACCTAAGTTTTCTCCAGTGTTGTTTACTAAGAAGGAAGACGAGACTCTACGCTTGTGTGTTGATTATCAAAATTTAAACCAGATGCAAGTGAAGAACCAAGACCCTCTCCCACATATTGAAGATATATTTGAGAAACTGAGAGGATCATGTGTGTTCTCAAAGATCAATTTGAGATCAGGGTATCATCAGATGAGATTTTAGACGTATGATATACTGAGGACTGCTTTCTAAAGTAGGTATGGCCTATAGGAGTTCGTCATAATACTGTTTGGGTTGAAGAATTCACTAGTAGTGTTTATGGACTTAATGAATATAATATTCCAACCATTTCTAAATTAGTTTTTTAGTATTTTTGGATTACATCTTGGTGTCCTCCAAGACTTAGGATGATCATTCCCAACACCTTGATGTCTTCCTAAGAGCATTAAGAGAAAATGGGCTATGCACCAATCTATCTAAGTTCTAGTTTTGGATTTATCAAGTAAAAATATTAGGACACATCATCTTAGAGGAATTCATATTGGTGGACATATTGAAAGTACATGTAATGGTTTCTTGGGAAAATTCCAAGAATGTTTTTGATATCTGTAAATTTCTGGGGTTAGCTGGATATTTTTAAAGATTCATCTAAGACTTTTCTTCTTTAGAAGAACTACTTAATGTTTGATTGGTCAGAATCATCCGATAAGGCCTTCCAGGAGTTGAATAATCATTTGAAAACGAAATTGATCTAGATTCTACTCAAGCTAGGTGAGAAGTAAACATTTTATTGTGATTCTTCTGGGATAGAACTTTGAGCTATGTTGATGTAGGGAGATTGAGTTGTTGTTTATGGGTCTCTGTAGCCAAGGAAACATGAACAAAAATACCATATACATGACCTTGAATTGGTATCAGTGGTTTATGCCTTAATGTTTTAGTAAAATTATCTATTGTATTAGATGTTTATGGTGTTTACCAATCAAAAGAGCTTAAGGTACATCTTCTCGTAGTGAGAATTGAATATCAGACAATGGATATGGGTTGAGTATATATATTATTTTTATTTTGAGCTGGCATGTACACTTGTGAAAATAAATAGTGTGGATGAAACTATGAGGAGGAAAACACATACTCATTTGGTTTAGGAGTTTAGTGCTGAGTGGAAGATGGTTAATTTTTTAGCTGAAATACATGTGGTGGTTCAGGAAATTCGGGAATAGATGAATCTCATATCAATTTTGTTCGAGTATACACTTTTGATCTGAATTAGAGACATTAATTATGTGGTTCATGAGTGTTTAATAAGGTGGGAACACTTTGAAGGTGGGGAGTCACCTTCCAATTGGAGCATAGATGAGGATGAGATCATCTATGTCAGGAATCATGTTGTTGTGCCTACAATAATGCGAGAGGAGCTCATGAAAGAATTTCATAACTTGAAGTGGGTGGTATGTCTAGGTGTAACCAAAATTTACTATGACCTATGACGATTATTTTGGTGGCCATAAATAAACAAGAAGATAGAAGGGTTTGTGACGCGTTGCTACACCTGTCAGTAGGTGAAGGTAGTGCATCAACATCCCAGAGGTTTTTTGTAGCCGTTTTCCATTATAGAATGGGAGTGGGATAAAATGACAATGTATTATATGGTGGGTCTCCATAATACACTAAGAAAGAATGAAACTATTTGGGTTATTTTGGATCTATTGACAAAATAGTCACATTTCTTACCTATATGAGAGACTTTCAAAGTGTGGATACTTGAAGATTTTTATGTTCGGGAGATAGTCTTTCTACATGGGGTTCCACAGACTATAGTTTAAGATTGTGACTCATGTTTCATTTCATGCTTATGGCAGTGCTTGCAGAAGACACACTATATGTAGGTATTTTTGAGTATGAATTTTCACCCATAGACAGACAGATAGTCGGAGCGTACTATACAGGTTCTTGATTATATTCTCTAGGCATGTGTTCCTGAATTCAGTGGGTCTTATGAGAAAAACTAGGCTTTATTGATGTTTTCCTATAAAAATAATTATCAAGAAACAATATAGATGGAACCCTACAAGGATATTTATGGTTAGCCATGAAGGTCACTGCTACACTGGATGGAGGTTGGTGAGTAATAATTGTTAGGACTGAGTCTCATGCAAGAGATGTCAGAACATGTGAAGCTAATTCGTAAATGTATGGATATGGCTTGGAGTATATAGAATTCATATATTGATAGACATTGACAACCCCTATAGTTTATAGAGAGTGATCATGTATTCCTTTGGGTGTCACCTAGGTTGGGTCCCCATAGGATATAGAGACAGGTAAAGTTGGTGCCCAGGTTCATTGGACCTTTTGAGGTTATAGAAAGAATTGGGATTGTGGCATAGTGACTGGATCTTCCATAGAAATACAACACTATGCATGATATTTTATATGTATCAAAACATCAGTAGTATCACCCCGAACCTTCTCATGTGATCGAGGTGGATGACATTGAGATTGATGCAGATGCATCCTTTGAGGAGCATCTGATATGTGTGTTGGATCATAGTGAGAATGTGTTATGAGGAAAGAACAAGACGATAGTTCATGTATTGTGGAAACATGGGCCTGTGAAGGAGGAAAATGGGAAATAAAAGAAAATATGTGGGATCAATGGATAGATCTTTTTGGATTAGAATCTTAGGGATTCTTGGGAGTGCATCTCAAGGATGAGTTGTTATAAGGTGGAGATATTTTATGACACTGAACTTTTCTAGAGCTATCTCAAACTTGTTTCCAGGAACACTATTTCCTTGTGTTGAGTAATTTTTGGTTTGGTTTTACCTTGGGGTGTATTTGGGTGAATTTTGAGAAAAAATGAATGAAAGAGGGTTGTTCACATTTGGCACACGATTAGAGCAAACCATGCACCCCAGCCCAGCTAACTGTGTGAACCAAGGCATAGGGGATTCACATGACTAGCACGTGATTTCAAAACTATGCACTGAAAAAGGATGAATCATGAACCCCTAAAATAATAAGCACATGGTTAAGGTGCCCAGTTAGGGAAATCCTTGCTCCCCTACCTAGGAAACCGTGATCGATTTTTAAAGTGGCTTGAAAATTATTTTTTAATTCCCTCAAACCCTCAAAAATCACCCATTTCAACCCAAACTTAGACCCTTATGATTTTGGAATATTTTAAAATGTTTCCAATGGATTCCAAGGGCATCTAACCTTCGTTATATGCGATTCAAAACCCATATTGAAGATTTTCTTCACTACTGGTATGTGGATCCTATCCCCTTACTTTCCCATTCATCCTCATTTCTCTCATTATTTTGGTGAGAAGTTATCTTCAATTTTTATAGATATAGATCTAAATTTGGTAAATATATATATAGTCATATGGATCTAGATATATAATTAAGAGATCTTGTTTTGGTTAATCTTGATTTTTGGTTTTAGATTCAGATCCCGATCTACATCATTGTGCTGCTCAATTTTGGGGATTTCAGTTGGGCGATCGTTTTTCAATGAATCAAGGTATGTGGTATATTAATAAAATCCTATAGTCTTAGTATTAAATATGTTTATGTGATTTTATAATTTATAGAGTTCTTTTAAAAATTGTAATTCCAAATTGGATTAACTAACTTGGTTAATTAATTTATTGGAGAATTGGGGATTTGGTGTATAATGGAAATTGTGGAATAGGAATAATTAATTGGTGAATTAGTTATCAAATTATTTAATTGGTAAATTAGGGATAATTAATTTCTATGTTAATTATCAAGTTTTGAATTTTAAATTCAGAATAATTAATTGGTGAATAAATTATCAGATGTCAAGTTTGTGAAATGGTTAATTAATTATTTAATTGACTAATTTATATGATGTGATTAATTTTTTGGTGAATTAATTAATGGAAAAGATATGGTTAATTAAATATGAATTAATAAAATGATATTAATATTATTAATTAATTATGGAATTGATTAATGGTCTTGGATTAAATAGTTGATGAATTAATTAATGAATGATTGTGGTGGTTTTTTTGATATGAGGATTAATGTTGATGAATCTTGGCTGACATGATAATTTTAAAATATTTGATAATGAGATACAAGTTTTATTGTGATATGTTATGATATAGATATAATATTTTGATAAATGGGGTTCTAGACATGACAATCTATGCCAATGATATATATAACCATGGTTGATAAATGGGGTTCTAGATATGAATATCTACGTCAATGATATATATATATATATGGATGGTTGATAAATTTGGAACTAGAAATGATGATATACACCAATGATAGATATGTATGGTTGATAAATGTGGTGTTAGACATGATGATCTACACTAATGACATATATGCTTGACTGAGAATTGGGGTGTTAGACATGACCTTCTATGCCCATGATATATATGCATGATTGAAAAATAGGGTGTTATACCTGGAATTCTACATCAAAAACATTTTCGTTGGATTGTGGTTCAATGTGGACATAATAAGGAAATGTGAATTGAACATGTATCATGGTTTAGACCTAGCATAGACTAAAGCTGGTATTGAGGTGCGGGTGTCCTAGGAAACCCGGTAGTCGATGTGGATTAATAAAGATTAATTGATAGAGTGATAATTGTTTACTTATTCATTGTAATTATTTCATTATACAAATGAATACACTTTTCATTGAATGGATATTGTTTTAGACACCATAGGTGGTGGCCTACTGAGTAGTACTCACACTCTACTGGGGCTTCCTGATTGGTACTCGATTAGAGATTATTATTGCAGCACAGGTTAAGGGAAAATGACTTGTGTTAGATGGATGATTTGGGGATGGAGATTAGATGAGGGAACCGGACATGGTTTGAGATCCATGTAATAGTCTTTAGTGTCTTTATTTTCATTTTTCATTTTTTGACACTTGATACGTACATTAGTATGAAATGCTTTCTACTTTAGTTCAGATATTATATTTCCTAGTTTAATTATCTTGACACATGGGATTGTTTATGGTTATATATTTTTCCTATATTATTTGTTTATTCTTACTTTTTTATTACTCTAATAAGAGATGGTATAGTTTCTCCATGATCGACTTATCAGACCATCACTGCTAGTCGGCAACCTTTGGCATATGGGGAGGCATGCTTGAGGTCATGTGACTGACCGGCTCTGGGAACTGATGTGTAGAACCTGAGTCAGAATGTTACTCTGATACTTAATACTTAGAAAACCATAGAACCCCACCCCCTAATACCATAGATACTCATCTAAAGAAAAACATTGACCTAGAGGAGAGTAAAACCCTAGAACCACAACCTTAGAAAACCCTGACCTTTATAGCAAGAGACCCCAAAACCCTCAAACTTAGACAACCATGTACCTTAATCCTAAAAAAAACCCCTCAACCCCAAAAAACATAAACCATTTTCCAATGAAAACCCTAAACTCTCAACCCCCGAAAAACCTAACCTCGCAGCCCAAGAAAACCCTAAACACCCAACTTGGAAACCCCAAAAATATTATCACCATAAAATCCTAAACCTCATCACTAGAAAACGATACTCAGTAAACCCCAGAAATCCATAAACCCTTAACCAAATGAAAACCTAAACCCTTGAACCCATAAAACCCTGGACCCTCAGCCCCATAAAACCCTGGACCCCTATCCAGAGAAAACCTTAAACCCTATATCCCTGAAAAACCTAAACCCTTATCTCTTGAAAACCTGAAACCCTCTACCCCCAAAAAATCTAATCCATTTGCCCCCAGAATTCCTTGAATCCTCATCACCAGAAAACCATAAACCCACAACACCAGAAAACCCAATACCCATGGCCCCAAAAAACCCTAAACCCTCATCCAAAAAATACTAATCCCCTATCCCAAAAAACCCTAAACACTCTACCTTAGGAAATCCTAACCCACCAGCCTGAAAAAACAATAAACACACAGTCGTAGAAAACCTGAAACCCTCAGCCACTAAAAATCCTAGACCCTTATCCCTATAAAACCCTCAACCCCAAAACCTAGAGAATCCTAAACCCCCATCCCTATAAATATAACAAACCCTTGGTCACATAAATTCCTAAACCAACATCCCTAAAAATCCCTAGACCCCCAGCCCTAGAAAATCCTAAAACCTCATCCCTAAAAAACCCCAAACCATTAGCCAAAGAAACACTAAAACCTATGCCCCAAAAGAAACACTAAACTATCAGCCCAATAACACTGTAATCTACCAACCCCAAAAAACCCCATAACCATAGCCCAAAAAGACCCTAAACCCTCATACCCAAAAAACCATAAACCGCAACCCTAGAAAACCTTAAACAACCAGCCCCAGAAAACCCTAAACCCTCTGCCCCAGAAAACTCTAAACCGACATAACCAAAAATCCTAAATCGTAACCACAAAAAAACCAAAAACCTTAGTCTCAAAAAATTATAAACCCCATCCCCAGAAAACACCAAAATCCTTATAATAAAAAAAACCTAATTTTTTCATCCCCAAAAGACTCTAAACCCCCAGAACAATGAAAATGTAAACACTATTTCCCAAAAAACCCTAAACATTTATCCCTAGATAACTCTAATACCTCATCCCTAGGAAAACATAAACCCTCAGCCCAATAAACCCTAAACCATCAACCACAAGAAGACCCAAACCCTCAGCCCTAAGAAAACCTAAACCCTCAACCCTAGGAAACCCTAAACCCTCCACCCCCCAAAACATTAAACACTCAGCCCCAGGAAATCCTAAACCCTCATCCCCATGAAACCTGAAACCCGCATCCCCATGAAACTGTAAAACCAAATCTTTAAGAAACCCTAAACTGTCATATCTATGAAACCCTAAACCCCTAGCCCCATGAAAACCTAAACCCTCATCCCCATGAAACCCAAAAACTTCAGCTCCATGTAACCCTAAACCCCTAGCCCCAAGAAAACCTAAACCCTCATCCCTAAGAAACCCTAAAACCTCATCCCCAAATAACCCTTAATCCTTAGCCCAAGAAAATCATTAACCCTCATCCCTATAATACCCTAATCCCTCAACCCCAAAAAAAACCTAAACCGTTAACCCCAGAATACCCTAAACCCTTAGAACTAGAAAACCATAAACACTCATCCCTAGAAAACCAAAAAAAACAGCCAACCCTTATCCCCCCAAAAACCATAACACTTATTCCCCAAAACCATCAACCCTCGTCCCTAAAAAAACCATCAACCCTGAGCCCCAAAGTACCCACAACCCTCATCCCTAAAAAATCCCTCAACCCTCATCCCCAAAAAACCATCAACACCCAGCCCCAAAAAACCCCAAACCCTCATCCACAAAAATCCTTTTCACTATGATACAATGTATCGTCAACCCTCAACCCCAAAATAACCTAAACCCCAGTCCAAAAAATACACAAACCCTCCGCCCCCAAATAACCTATACACTCACCCCTAAAAAACCGTAAACCCTCAACCCAAAAAACCCTAAACCCTTAGTCACAAAAAACCCAAAAACCTTAGATCCAAAAACCCTAATCCCTTAGCCCCAAAAAACCATAAACCCTATCCCCCAAAAAACCCTAAACCGTCATCCCTCAAAAAACCAAAACCACCAACCCCATGAAACCCTAAACCATCATTCCCAAAAAAGCATCATCCATCACCCCCATGAAACCTTAAACACTCATCACCAAAAAAACACTAAATCCATGCCCCAAAAAACTAAACACTTAGACCTAAAAGACCCTAAACCCTCAACTAAAAAAACCATTAATACTCATCCCAAAAAACACTAAACCCTCAACATTAAAAAACCTAAACCTTCATCCACCAAAACCCTAAACCATAATCCTCAAAAAACTCTAAACATCCAAAAAAACTCTAATCTTATTCCCCAAAAAACAATAAACCCTATTCACAATAAAAACCTGGACCTTCATACTTAAAAAACCATAAAAACCTTACTCTAAAAAACCCTAGACACTCATCCCTAGAAAACCCAAAACCCTTAGCGTCATTAATCCCTACACCCTCATCCAAAGTAAACCCTAAAAAATTATCCCCAAAAACACTAAATCCTCAATAGTAGAAAACCCTGAAATCAAATATCAAATAACCCTAAACCCCTCAACCCTAGAAAACTTGAAGCCTTTATCCCCCCAAAACCACAAACCCTATGTTTATAAAAACACAAAATCATTATCCCTAGAAAACCCTAATCCCTCAGCCCCAGCAAACCCTAAACCCTTAGCCCCAGAAAAAACCTAAACCCTCTTCCCTAGAATAACCTTATCCCTCAGCCTCATAAAACCTTATACCCTTATACCCAGAAAATCCTAATCCATCATCCATAAAATACCAAAAACCCATACCCCAAGAAAACACTATCCTCTCAACACTAGAAAACCATATTCCCTTGAACCTATAAAAACCTATTCCCTTAACACTAGAAAACCTTAGCCATAGAAAACCCTAAGCACCCCACCCTAGAAAAGCACAAATCGACATCATTAGAAAAACCTAAATCCTCATCCCAAGAAAACCCAAAATCCACATCAATAGAAAACCCTAGTCCTTCTGCACTAGAAAACCCTAAACCGCCATCCACAGAAAACCCTAAAACCTCTCCCCTAGAAAACCCTAAACTGTAATCTTGATTAAACTAAAAACCACAAACACCAAAAAATATTAAACCTAAACACCAGAAAACTCTAAACCCTAAGCCCTAGAAAACCCAAAAACTTCAACCCCAAAAAACCCTAACCACTAGAAAAACAAAAAACCTCATCCATAGAAAACCCTATACAATCATTCCTAGAAAAAAAACTAAGAAAAAAACCCTCAACTCTGAAAAACCACAAACCCTCAATCCAACTCAACCCTATACTCTCATCCCCCAAAAAATATAAACCTGGTCCCCAAAAAAACCAAATGACGTAGCCCCCAAAAAATCCAAACCCTCAACCCAACATATCCCTAAACCCTTAGCCCTAAAAAAACCAAAACCTCATCCAAAAATAAATCTAAACTCGTATCCCCATAAAACCCTAAACACTTATCTCTCTAAAACCCCAAACCCTCACTCTTATAAAACCCAAAAATCTAAACATCCATCCCTAGAAAATAAGAACCCCCCTGCCCCAGAAAATCATAATCCCTCATACCAAGAAAAAAAATACTCAAAACCAGAAAAACCTTGAACCCACATCCACATAAATTCCTAGGTTATCAGACATAGAAAACCCGAAAACATTAGCCTCATAAAACACTAAACAATCAGCCCCTTAAAACCCTAAATAGTTATCACCAAAAAATCCTAAACCCTCAGCCCCCAAGAACTGTAAACCCTCAACCCCAGAAAATAATAAACCCTTAGCCACAAAAAATCATAAACCCTATTACACAAAAAATACTAAGCCTTGAACCCTAGAAAATCCAAAAAATTATGCCTCAGAAAACACTAAACACGCAAAAAATATAGACTAATAAAACCCTAAACCCTCATCTTCATAAAACCCCAGACCCTAATACCTAAAAAACCCTAAGAGCTAGCCCTAGAACAACCTAAACCATTAGTTCCATAAAAACCTAAACCCTCATCCCCCAAAAACTCTATAAATAGAACCCATGAAAAAAACCCTCATCCCTAGAAAAATTAAAACCCTTAGCCCCCCAAAACCCCAACCCCTTAGACCCATAAAACACAAACCCCTTTCCCCTAGAAAACCCTAAACCCTCTTCCTTAGATAATAGTAAACTAAATTCAATAGAAAAAAATAAACCCTAATCCCCCTAAATACATGAACCCCCCAACCCTACAAAACACTAAAACCATATCCCCAGAAACCCTAAACCTTCATCTCTAGAAAACCCAAAACCCTCAGCCTCAAAAAACTCCAAACCCTTACCCCAAAGGACCTTATACCACCAACCTTATAAAATCCTAAATCCTTAGTCATAGAAAACCCTAATACCTTATCCTCAAAAAACCCTAAAATATCCTCTCTAGAAAAATCTAGACCCTTAGTCCAACAAAACCCTAAATCGTAAACCATGGGAAAAACTAAACCCTCCACCACTCAATACCCTAAAACCTCAAGCCCAAAAAAAAAATAAACCCTCATCCTGAGAAAACCCTAAACACTCAATTCATAAAAACCACATCCTCCAAAAAATGTGAAACCCACATCCCTAGAAAACCCTAAACCATCTTCCCTCCAAAACCCTAAATCCTCATCCCTAGAAAAACCTAAACCATCAATCCCAAAATCACTAAAAACGCATCACCCAAAATACCTAAACCCTTATCCCAAAAAATACCTAATCCCTCAGCCCCATAAAACTATAAATCCTTATCCCCAAAAAACCCTAAACCCCCAGCCTTAGATAACCCTAATCCCTC
Organism: Viscum album; assembly: GCA_963277665.1. Lineage (NCBI taxonomy): Eukaryota > Viridiplantae > Streptophyta > Magnoliopsida > Santalales > Viscaceae > Viscum > Viscum album. Next base: position 1,882,208,707 of record OY728141.1, on the reverse strand, counting down.
AAGCCTAGAGAACACTAAACCCTCAGCCCCCCAAAACCCTCAACCCTTAGTGGTAGAAAACCATAAATGCTTAGCCCCTGGAATCCCTAAACTCCCATCCATAGAAAACCCTAAACTATATTCCTATGAAAACCCTAAACCCTTACCCCTAAAAACCTAAAACATCAGCCTATGAATACCCTAACCACTCATCCCCAGAAAACCCAAAACACTCATCCCTAGAAATTGCTAAACCAATATCCATAGGAAACCCTAAACACTCTGCCCCAGAAAACCCAAAAAAATTTTCTAGAAAATCCTAAACCCTCATCCCCCATAAAACATAATGACCCATCCCCTGAAAACTCAAAACTCGCATCTCTAGGAAACCCTAAACCCTCATCCCTTGGAAAAACTAAACCATCATCCTAAGGAAAACCTAAACCATCATCCCCAGAAAACCATAAAACCCCTACCATATAAATACATATACCCACATCTCCAAAAAAAACCGAAACCACCATCCCTATAAGACACTAAACCCACAACATTTGAAACCCTAAATTCTCATCCCATGAAAAATACAAACCCTCAGCCAAAACAAATCCCAAATCCCCAGCCCTGAAAACCCTAAACCCTCATCCATATAAATCCATAAACACTCACCTCAAAGAAACCCCAAGACCTCTACCCCCAAAAATCCTAAACCCTCAATCCCATAAAACCATAAACCATCATCCCCAAGAAAACAATACCTTCATCCACAAAAAAACCAAAAACTTTTAGCCCCAAAAACCCCAAATCCTCCTCCCCCAAAACCCCAAACCTTAAACAAAAAAAAACTCCAAACCCTCAACATAAAAAAACCCCATCCCCAAAACCCCAAAAAACCTAATACCTAAAATAACATAAACCCTCAGGTTGAAATATCCCTAAACCCTCATCCCCAAAAAACACTAAACAAATAGCACAAAAAAATACTATACATGCAAACCAAAAAACCCAAAACCCTCATCCCCAAAAAACCCTACCCCTTTAACCCTAAAAAACCCTTTACACTTAGTCTAAAAATACCCTAAACCCGCATCTCAAGAAAACCTAATCCCTCATCCCCAAAAAACCCAAAATACACATCCCCAAAAAAACCTAAAAAATTATTCCCCTAAAAAACTGAACCATATGGAAACAAAACTAAACCATAACCCCCAGAAAATCTCTAAACAATTTGCTCAAAAAACCCTAAACCCCAGACATAAAAAATATGTGAACTCTATGTACCAAAAAACATTAAAACATTAGGCCAAAAAACCCAAAATCCTCATCCCACCCAAAACCCTAAACCCTCAACCCAAAAAAACCATAATCCCTAATCCCCAAACAATCTAATACCGTCAACTGAAAAGAACCAAAATCCCTCTTACCTAGAAAATCATAATCTCTTAGCTCAAAAAAACCCTAAACCCTAAACCTAAAAAATCCCAAAAGCCTTATATTTTGATAATTCTAAACCCTATTCCCCTAAAATTCCCTAAACCCTCTGCCCAAAAAAACCATAAACCCTATTCCACAAAAAACTCTAAACCATGACCCTAAAAAATACATATACCCATAACACCAAAAGACCCCAAACTCGTAGTCCCCAAAATCCCTAAACAACAAGCCCTAAAAAACCTTAACCCCTCCTCACCAAAAAACGTTGAAATCTCATCCTCAGAAAAACCCTAAACCCACAGCCCTAAATACCCTAATCCCTAAACCCCAAAAATATGTAACCCTCAGCCCCAAAAAACCCTAAATCCTTAGCACCAAAAGACCCTAATCCCTCAGCCCTAGAAAACCCTAAACCCTTAGCCCCCAAAAATACTAAGATCCTATCCAAAAAAACCCTCAACCCACATCCTCAAATTACCATGTAACTTAAGCCCGAAAAAAACTAAAGGATCTCCAAAAAATACCTAAACCTTCAACACCAAAAATCATTAAACCTTGGCCCCCAAAACCCAAAAACCTCATCCCAAAATAACCCTAAACCCTCTACCACAAAAACGATAAACTCATAGCCCAAAAAAACACCAAACCCTCTACCCAAAAAAACCATAAACACTAGATCCCAAAAAACAAGAAACACTCATCCCCCAAAAGCCCCAAACCCTCAATACAAAAAACCTAAACCCTCATCCTCAAAAATCCCAAAACCCTTGGTCCCATATAAACAAAAACACCCTACCCCAAAAAACCCTAAACCCTCATCACCAAACACCCTAAACCCTCAGGTCCAAAAATCCCTCAATCCTTAGTCACAAAAAACCATGATCCCTCAACCCCAAAAAACCCTAAACCACATACCAAAATACAAAAAACCATCATCCTAAAAAACATAAAACCTGATTGCATAAATATCCTTAAACGTCCAGTCCCAAATAACCCTAACCCTTTGGACCCAAAAAACTATAATCCCTCAACACCAAGAAACCATAAACCCTCAACCCCAAAAAACCCAATCCTTCACACCCAAAATAACCAAAACCATCATCCCCAAAAAACCGTAAACACTTAGCCCCAAAAATCCCTAAACCGTCTGCCCCAAAAAACCATAAACCATTGTCCCCAAAAAACACTAAACCCTTGGCACCAGAAAACCCTAATCCCTCAGCCCTAAAAAACCCCTAATCTCTCTCTACAAAATACCCTAAAACCTTATCCCAAAAAAGTAAACACTCATCCCCAAAGAAACCTAAAAGATTAGTTTCAAAAAAACCCTAAACACTTATCCACAAAAAATAATAAACCCTCAGCACCAAAAAATACTAAACCCTTATCCAGAAAAAACTTGAACCCTAATACCCAAATAAACATAAAACCTATATGCCAAAACACACAAGACCCTCTACCCCAAAACCTAAAAACACAACAAAAAAAACCACTACCACTTAGCCCAAAAAACCCTAAACCCTCATCCTCCAAAACCCTAAACCCTCAACCCCAAAAAACAATAAACCCTGAGACCTAAAAAACCCTAAACCCCCCAATCCCTAAACCCTCAGCCCCCCAAAACCCAGAACCCTCCACCCAAAATACCTTAAACCCAGGAAAATAGTAAACCAAAAAAAGGAAAACCCTATATCTCATCCAAAGAAGACCCTAAATCATTGCCTAAAAAAAACTTAAACCCTCACCCAAAAAAAAACCTAAACCCTAATCCCCAAAACACCCTAAACCATAAGGAGGAGAAACCCCTAATCCTTCATCTCCAAATAATTATAAAATCACATCCCCAAAAAACAATTAACCCTCAGCCACAAAAAACCATAAACCCTAAACCCTATGAAATAGAAAATATTTAACACCAAAAAACAAAACCCTTAACCAAAAAAACACAAAACCCTCACCCCCCAAAACCCTAAGCCATTATCCCCAAAAAACCCTTCACCCTCATTCCCAAAATACCCTAAACCCTCTACCCAAAAAACTCTAAAACCATAGCCCCAAAAATACCTAAACCCTCACCATAAAAAACACCAAACCATCTAACCCAAAAAACACTAAACTATTATCCCCAAAAAACCCCAAACCCCTAAATTCAATAAACCATAAACCATATTCCCCAAAAAAACCACAACACTCATCCACAAAAATACAAAAACACTTATCCAAAATGAAACCTCAACCCTAACTATAAATAATCCTAAACCCTCTTCCCCAAAATCTCCTCAACCCTTATCCACAAAAAAACCTCAACACTCAACCCCAAAAAACACTCAACTCTCAACCATAAAAAACCCTAAACCCTAAGGTCCCAAAAAACATAAACACTTGGCCCCAAAAAAAACAACAACCCTTATCCCACCAAAAACCTCTACCCTTGTCCCCAAAATCACTAATCCCTCAGCCCAAAAAAACCCACAACCCCAAAAAACCATAAAACTGAAGTCCTGATAAAACCCTTAACCTCAAAGAAACTAAACTCTAAGCCCTAAATAAACCATAAATTATCATCCCAAAAAATTCAAAACCCTCACCCATAATAAATACAGAACCCAAAACCCAAAACCCTAAAAAAACACTAAACACACAGTCCCAAAAAACCCTAGAACTTTAGAACCAAAACAAATACTCAACCATATTCTGTAAAAAACCCCTCAACTCTAAGCAATAAAAATAACTCAACCATCGGTCCCAATAAACCCCAAACCCTTAGCCCCAGAAGAACCCTCAACCCTCAACCTCATTAAAACCTCTACCCTCATCTGAAAAAACCCTAAACCCTTATCCAAAATAATCCTATCCTCTCATCAAAAAAACCCTTAACCTTCATCGAAAAAAACCAAAACACTATGCACTAAAAAACCCAAAACCCCAGCCCCAAAAAACACTAAACACCGAACCAAACAAAACCCCAAACCCTAAAAAACACTAAAAACCCAATCAAAAAAACCCTAAAACCTCGACCCAAAAAAACCAAAAACACGTAGCACAAAAAAAACCTAAACTCCATATGCTAATAAACCCTCAATCCCAAAAATCCTTCGACCCCCAGCTTAAATAATCCCTCAACCCTCATCCTAAAAAACCCTCAAACCTCTGCCAAAAAAACCTCACCCCCATCACCAAAAAAATATAAACCCTTATCCACAAAAAACCATATACCATAAGCCACAAATAAACCCTCAACCCTCAACCACAATAATGCTTAAACCCTCATCCCCCCAAAACCCCCAAACCACATCTCAAAATAACCCTCAACCCTCAACTGTAAACCCCCCTAAAATATGATCCCCATAATGATCCTAAACCATCATCCTCAAAAAACCCTTGAACTCATCCAAAAAAACCCTCAACCCAAAGCCAAAAAAACCCTCAACCCTTAGCCCAAAAATCCACTCAACCACCATCCCCCAAAAAACCTCGACCCTCATCTCCTAAAGCCCTCAACTTTCAACCCCCATAAAAACCAAAACTCTCATCCCCAAAAATCCCAAAACCCTCATCCCAAAAAAAAACCTTATCCCCAAAACAACCTAGACCATCATTCCAAAAAATACCAAGCCTTGATCCCAAAAAAAGAATAAACCCTCTAACCTATGAAATCCTAAACCCTCTTCCCTAAAAAATACCTAAAACCATTACCCCCCAAAAACCCCAAACTATTATCCAAAAAAACCCAAAATGATCATTCCCGAGAAACCCTAAACCCTCATCACCATTAAAACCTAAACCCTAAACCCTCAGCGCTAAAAAACCCAACCCTCATCCTCTAAAAACTATCAACACTCATACACAATACTCACTCAACCCTCAGACCCAAAAAATTCTCAACCCTCATCCCCAAAAAAACCTCAACCAAGAGCCCCCAAAACCCATAACCATAAGCCTAAAAAACCCTCAACTCTCAGACCTAAAAAACCCAGAACACTAATCATAAAAATACCCTCAAATCTCATCCATAAAAATCCCTCAACCCTTATGATTAAAAAAACACTGAACCCTCAACTCCAAAAAACCCTCATCCCCAAAAAATCTACAACACTCAGACCCAACATTCCCACAACCCTAATCTCTATAAAACCATCATCCCTCATTCCTAAAACACTCAACCCTAAAAAACCCACCACCTCATCCCCAAAATACCTCATTCCTCAGCCAAAAAAAACCCAGCAACACTCATCCCCAAAAAACCTCAACCATCAGCCACAAAATATCCCCAGTACTTAGCCCCCAAAAACGATCAACACTTAAGTTCAAAAATCTCTCAACCATCATCCCGATGAGACACTGAACCCTCATCCCCAAATAACTCTTAACAATCATCCCCAAAAAACACTAAACTCTTGATCCCAAAAACCCTAAACCCTCATCCCTAAAAATTCCTAAAACCTTGGTACAAAAACAACTTAAAAACTCTACCCCAAACACCCTAAACTATCATCCCCCCAAGAAAAACCTCAACCCCAAAAAACACTAGACCTTCATCCCAAAAAATCCATAAACCGTCATCCCTGAAAAAAACCATAACCCCTAAACCCCCAAAAAATCATAAATACTCAAGCTCAAGAAACCCTAAACCGTTAACCTAAAAAACCCTAAACCCTCATCCCCAAAAAATCATAAACCCTCAGCCCTAGAAAACCCTGAACCCTCAACACTAAAACATCCTAAAACATCATTCCCAAATAAATCATTAACCATCATCCCCAAAAATCCTTAAAACGTTATCCCCAAGAACCCTAAACCCTCATCCCCCCAAAAATTAAACCCTTAGAAATAAAAAACCCTAAACCCTCATCCCCAAATACCCTAAACCCTCGACCCCAAATAATCCTAAACCCTCAGTCCAAAAAACCTAAAAAACTCAACCCAAACAAATATTAGACCTTAATCCCCCCAAAAAAACATAAACCATTAACAACAAAGATCTATCAACCTTAATCCCCAATGAACCCTAAACCCATAGCCCCCCAAAACCCTAAACCCTAAACCCTCTTCCCCAAACAACACAAAACCCTCATCCCCATAAAAACCTAAACCCACATTTCCAAAAAACCATAACCACTGACCCCAGAAACCCCTAAATCCTAGCACTAAAAACAAAAAACCATCAACCCCAAAAATACCCTAAACCTGCATTCCTAAAAAACCAAAACCCTTAGAAGAAAAAACACCCAAACCCCAGCCCCAAAATTGTAAACCCTCATCCCCAAAACAACCCTGACCCTCATCCCCCAAAAAACCCAAACACTCTACCCATTGAAATTTTCAACAGATAGACCTGGAAACCCCCCAAGAGATAGCCCCAAAAATCCCAAACCTCATCCCCCAAAACCTAAAAACCTAAATCTTAAAAATCATTACACCCTCTACCCCCAAAAGTCCTTAAAATAAAACCCTAAAAAACCCTAAATATTCTGCCTGAAAAACCCCTAAACCCTCATCCTAAGAAAATGAAAAACCTTCAACCCTAAAAAAACCAAAACCCTCAGCCCTAAAAAACCATAAACACTCAGTCCTAAAATACTAGATCCTCATCCCAAAATGCAAAAAAAAAACATTAGGTCCAAAAACTCTAAACTCTCAACTTTAAAAAACCACAAACCATCATACCAAAAAACCCAAAACTATCAGCACCGATGTACCCTAAATATTTAGCTCTAAAAATAATAAACCTTTAGTGCCAAAAAAAAGAGAAACCCTGAGCCCCAAAAAACCCTATACCACCATCCCACAAAACCCCAAACATTCATCTCCAAATACCTAATCCTTCATAACATAAATACCCGAAAATTATCATCCCCCCAAAACCCTAAACCTTACTTCAAAAATCCTAAAGCTCTCAACTGAAAACCCCTACACCCTCAAACCCAAAAAAAACTAAACCCCAAGAAACAAAAAAATCCTAAACCCTCGTCCAAAAAAGCACTAAATCTATATCCCCAAATTACCTAAACCCACAAACCCAAACACCATTAACCCACTACATAAAAAACCTAAACCCCAATCCTTGAAAATCCCAAAAACATCATCCCTTAAAAATCCTAAACCTACATCCCCAAAAAAACCTAAAACCACATCCCCACAAAAATCTAAACTTTCATCCCAAAAAATACTAAAACCTCAGCACCAAAAAACCCTAAACCCTCAAGCCCCCTAAACCCGAATCCATCATCCCCAAAAAAACCTAAACCCTCATCCCCAAAAATATATTAAACTATCAACACTAAAAAACCTAAACACTCATCACTATGAAAAACTAATTCCTCCGCCCTAAAAAACACTAAACCCTCTCCCCTAAAAAACATGAAATCCCAAGTCCCAAAAAATGCTAAACCCTCATCCTCAAAAATCCCTAAACCCTCAGCCCCTAAAACCCCTAAAACCTATTCCCAAAAAAGCCTAAGCCCTCTTTAATGAAAAATAGTAAACCCTCAGCTGAATAAACCCATAAACCCTCTTCCTAAAAGAATCATAAATCCTTATCCCAAAAACACCCTTAACCCTCATTCCCAAAAAAACACTAAACCCTCATCCAAAAAAACTCCAAACAAACCAACCAAAAAACCCTACACCCTCATTCACCAAAAACCCTAAACCCTCATACCAAAAGTCCATAAACCATTATCCTAACCCCCCAATGCTCAATCCCGAAAACCCCTAAACCATCAGCCACAAAAAACAATAAACAATCATCCCCAAAACTCTTAATCCATAATCCCAAAAGACCCCTAAACCCTTATCCATAAAAAACCCTAAATCCATATCCTTAAAAAAACCTAAACACTTAGCACCAAAAAATTATAAATCCTTAACCCCAAAAAACCCTAAACTCTCGGCCCCAAGTAACCCAAAACCATCATCCAAAAAATCCTTAAATGCTCAATATCAAAAATCCCTAAAACATCTACAAAAAAAATCAGAATCCCTCATCCCAAAAATTCCTAAACCCCCATCCCCCAAAACACATTAACAATCATCCCCTAGAAAACCAAAATCCTCATACCCCAAAACCCCTAAACAATAGACCCAAAAACCCAAAACCCTTAACCCTAAAAAACTCCAATTCCTCAGCTAAAAAAATCCCAAACCCTCATCCCAAGAGCCACTAAACCATTATCCCCAAAAAACCATAAAACCTCAGACCAAAAAACCATAATTCCTCATACATAAAAACCGATAAACACTGAGTCCCAAAAACTCTAAACCCTCAGTTGCAAAATATCTTAAAACCATGATCCCCAAAATCCCTAAACAGTCACCCTAAAAAACTATACACCCTCAGCCCCAAAAAACCCAAAACCCTCATCCACCAAAATAATAAACTATCTGCCAAAAAAACCCTAATATATTAGCCCTAAAAAACCTAAACCCTTAGCCCCCAAAATCATAAAACCATTACCCCAGGAACCCAAAACCCTCTACCCCAAAATACAATAAACCCTCATATAGACCCTCAGTCCTAAAACCCCCTTAACACTCAACCCCAAAGCCCCCTAAACCTACAACCAATAAAAACCCCTAAACACTTTGTCCTAAAATACCCTAAACCCTAAGCCCCCCAAAACCCTAAATCATCATCCTCAAAAAATAATAATCCTCCCACCCCAAAAAACCCTAAACCCTAAACCCAAAAAACAGTAAACCCTATGAATAAAAAATACCTAAACCATCATCACTAAAAGTCTCTAATCCCTTAGCACCAAAAAACCATAAACCCCTTGCCAGAAAACCCCAAAAACCCCACCCCAAAAAACATGAAACACTCATCCCCAAATATTATAAACCCATATACCCAAATTACACTAATCCCCTAACACCAAAATAAACTAAACCTTCTACCCCAAATTACCTTAAAACCTCATCCCGAAATTACTCTAAACTCTCATCCTCCAAAACCATAAACCCTCACTACCAAAAAATCCTAAATACTCAGCCTAAAAAAAACAGAACCCTCAGCCCCTAAAATACCTAAACAATCAGCCCCAAAAAATAGTAAACCATTTATCCCCCAAACCCACTAAAACCTCAGCCCCAAAAAACCCTAAAACCACTGCCCCAAACAACACTAAGCTCGTATCTCCAAAAAAACCGGAAATTAACATACCCAAAAACCCCTGAACCCTCAGCCATAAAAAAAATATAAACCCTCAACCCCCCAAAAACCCTAAAACCTTATCCCCAAAAAACTATAAACCATTATACCATAAAAACCCAAAACTCTAAGACCCAAAGAAACCCTAAAACATCATCACCAAAATACCCCAAAACCCTTGAAATTAAAAAAAATTAGACCATCATAAAAAAAACACCAAAACCTCATTCCCAAAAACCCAAAAACTCTAATCCAAAAAAACCCTGAACTCACAGCCCCAAATATGCTAAAACCTCATCCCCAAAAAACTTGAAACACACAGTTCCAAAAAACCAAAACCCATTTGACCAAAAACCCCTAAACTCTCATCCCCAAAAAACCCAAAACCATTATCCCCCAAAAAAACTAAACCCTCATCCCAAAAATCCCTAAACCCATAGGCGCAAAAAACACTAAATCCTTATCCCTAAAACCAATATAATCTCGGCCACAAAACAACCTGAATGCTCAGCCCACTAAAACCCCAAACCCTCAGCTCCCAAAAATACCATAAACCCTCATCCCCAAAAAAACCTTAAACCCTCATCCCTAAAATACCCTGAAACATAAATCCCCAAAAATACACAACCATGTGCCCTATAAAATCCTAAAACTTCATCCCCCAAAAATCTTAAACCCTCATCCCCAAAAAACCATAAGCCCTTAGACCTAAAAAACCATATAACCTCATTCCCAGAAAATTATAAATACTCACACCCCTAAAACCCCAAAAAATCATCCTCAAAATACCCTAAAAAATAAACCCTCAACCCTCAACCCAAAAAATATAAACCCTTAACCATAAAATCCCTAAACACTCAGTCCCAAAAAACTCGAAACCCCTAGTCACAAAAAACTCTAGGCAAGTTACCCCCCAAAACTCTAAACTCTTAGCCCCAAAACCCAAAAACCTTCACCCCCAAAATTTTAAACCCTCGTCCCAAAATAACACTAATACCTAATCCCCCAAAATACTAAAAAAATCATCCCCAAAAAACACTATACACACATCCCCCAAAAAACCCTCAACCCACAACACCAAAAATCCATAAACCCTCAGCCCCCCAAAACCCAAAACCCCCAGCCCCAAACAACCTTAAATCCTAATCCATAAATGAATCATAATCCCACAACCACAAAAAACCCTAAACCTTCAGCCTTAGAAACACTAAACCCTCTGCCCTAAAAAAACCTCAACCCACATCCCCAAAAAACAATAAACCCTTAGCTCAAAAAACCCTAAACCCTCAGCCCCCAAAAATCCTAAACCATCAACCCAAAAAATCCCAAAACCCTCAGCCCCAAAAAATCCTAAACCATCAACCCAAAAAATCCCAAAACCCTCAGCACTAAAAACCCAAAAATCCCCAACCCTATAAAAATGTAAACCCTACACCCCCCAAAAAATGTAACCCTCATCCCTAAAAAACTAGAAACCCTTAGCTTCAAAAACTCTAATACCTTATCCCTTAAAATTCATAAAACCTTTTCCTTAAAAGACCGTAAACCTTGACCCCAGAACCCAGAACCCTCAACCCTCAAAAACCCTAAACCCAAAACCACCAAAATCCAAAACCCTTAACCCTAAGGATCCAAAAACCCTCAGGCCCAAAAAACCTAATCCACCTGCACCAAAAAACCCAAAACCCTCAACCCCCAAAACCCTAAATAATTACCCCAAAATATCCAAAATTGTCAACCCCAAAAATCCCCAAACCATTAGCTACAAGAGTCACTGAATTCTCATCACAAAAAAACACTAAACACTAAGCACAAAAAAACCCAAAACCCTAAGCCCCCCCAAAACCTAAACCCTCAACCCAAAAAACACTTAAACCCACAACACCAAGAACCCTAAACATTAAAACCCGAAAAAATCTATACCCTTAGATAAAAAAACCCTTAACCATCATCCTTAAAAAACAAGAACCCTTGCCCCTAAAAACCAAAAACTATTACCACCAAAATACCCTAAATGCTAAGTCCAAAATTCCCCAAACCCTCAGCAACTAAAACTCATAAACCCTTAGCCCTAAAAAACCACAATCCCTTAACCCAAAAAAAACCCAAACCCAAACTCCAAAAACACAAAAACCTCTACCCCAAAATACCGTAAACCATCTACCCCCAAAAACCCTAAACCCCCAGCCCGAAAAAACCATAAAAACTCATCCCCAAAAAACCCAAACCCTCAGCACCAACAAATCCTAGATGCTCAGAACTGAAAAAACCTGATCCCATATCCCCAAAAAACTCTAAAACCTTATCCCTCAAAACTATAAACACTCCTCCAAAAAACCCTAAAACCTCAATCCCAAAAACCTCAAAACCAACATCCTAAAAATAGACTAAACCCTCATCCCCCAAAAAATTAAATCCTAAACCCCCCAAACCCCTAAAAACTCATCCACAAAAAAACAAAACACTAATCCCAAAAAACCCTAAACCCCTAGCACCAAAAAACCCAAAACCCTCATCCCCAAAGAATAGAAAACCCTCATCCTAAAAATACGTAAATCCCCTGATCCAAAAAACCAAAACACCATAGCACCCAAGAAACTTCAACCCTCATCCCAAAAATACCATTAACACTCATCCCCAAACCCCTAAACCCTCATCCAAAAAAATCCTTAAAAACTCAGAAAAAAACCCTCAACCCCAAAAATATGAAACCCTCCACACTAAAAACTCTTGAACCTCAACTCTAAAAACCCTAAATCCTCATACCAAAAAAACCTTGAATCCACAACACAAAAAACCTCAAAACCACAACACTCATCCCAAAAAAACCCTGAACCCTAAACACAAAAAACCCTAAATCTTCATCCCCAAAAAACCATAATACCTATGCCCATAAAATACTAAACCCTCATCCCGAAAAACCTGTTATCCCTTAACCCCAAAAAAACCACCCTCATCTCAAAAAATCTTAAATTATCACCCATAAAAAACTAAACCATCACCCAAAAAAACCCTAAAGTCTTAGTACCCCCAAAAAATAAACCTTAAGCCCAAAAAAAACTCCACCATCGGAAAAAAAACCCTAAACCCCCATCACCACAAAAATATTAAACCCTCATCCCCTAAAAACTCAAAACCCTTAGCACTAAAAAAACCTGAACCCTCATCCCTAAAAAATTCTCAACCCTCCTCCCAGAAAAACCCAAAACCCTCCTCCTGAAAACCCCCTCAAACCTCACCCTATAAAACCCTACACCCTCATCCCCAAAAACCCTAAACTGAAAAAATAAAACTAAACCCTCAACCCCTAAAAACCTAAACAACAATACCCAAAAAACTATATAATCACATACCCAAAAAACCCTAAAATCCATTCCCAAAAAATCCTAAACCCTCACCCCAATAAAAACCTAAAACATTAGACCCAAAAAACCTAAAACCTCATCCTCAAAAACCCTAAAACCCAAACTCCAAAAACCCATAAAACCTCATCCCCAAGAAACCATAATACCCCACCCCAATAAACAATAAACCCTCACCCCCAAAAAAACCATAAACCATATTCCCAAAAAAACTCTAAACCATATACCCAAAAAAACCCGAAACCTTGAGCCAAAAAAACATTAAAAACTCAGTGACAAAAAACACTAAACCCTAACCACTAAAATAACCTAAACCCTTAGCACTAAAAAGAGCTAAAACCCTCATCCCCAAAAGACACTAAACCCTCAGTCTTTGAAACCCTAAACCCTTCTCCAAAAAAACCATAAAACCTAAACACCAAAACCCTCCTAACCATAAAAAACTAAACCCTCAGCCCCCAAAAACCATCATCCCTCAGCCCCAAAAATCCTTAAACACTCCATCACAAATATAACATAAACAGTTAGACCCAAAAAACCCAAACCTTCATCCCTAAAAAACCCAAATCCCTTAGCAAAAAAATCCCTAAACAACCATCCCCAAAAATCCAAAATCCCTCAGCTAGAAGAAACCCTACACCATCAGCCCCTCAGAAAACCAAAAACCCTCCTCCCCCCAAAAACATATACCCTAATCCCTAAAAAAACTAAAACTTCAGCTAAAAAAACATAAACCACCACCCCCCAAAAACCGTAAACCCTAAGACCAAAAAACCCTTGAACCCTCATCCCCCAAAACTAATAAACCATCTAACCCAAAAACCCTGAACCCTCAACCCAAAAAACCCCAAAACCTCAACACTCATATCCAAAAAACCCTAAACCCAGAACACCCAAAATCCCTAATCCATTATCCCCAAAAAACAAATAACCTTCAACCAAAAAAAAACTAAACCCCTATCCCCAAAACCCTAATCCCTCAGCTGTAAAAAAACCGTAAGCCCTGAACCCCCAAAACCCTAGACCATCACCTCCTAGAAACCTGAAACCTTACCCCAAAAAAATTCTAGACCCTCAACCCTAAAAAAAACTAAGAACCCATCCATAGAAAACCCTCAACCCTCCGCACCAAAAAAAACTAAAACCATTATCCCCCAAAAATATTGAACCCTCACCCCCAAAAAACTCAAAACCCTTTATCCCAAGAAAACCATAAATCCTCAGCCCCAAAATAACTCTTAACACTCAACACTCAAATATGATAAACCCTCATCTTGAAAAAAACCATCAACCCCCATCCCATAAAAATAATATACCCTCACCACAAAAAATCCTAAACCCTCAACCCCAAATAACCCTACACCCTCATCCCCAAAATCCCAAAACCCTCATCCCCAAATCCCCAAAACCATCATCTCACAAAACACTTAAAATCTATCTTGAAGAAAACATAAATCCTTAGATCTAATATAACCTAAACAGTCAACCACAAAAATCCATAAACCCTCAACCCTAAAATCCATAAACCTTCAACCCCAAAAAACCCTAAACACCCTGCACTAGAGACTCCTAAACCCTCAACACAAAAAAACACTAAACAAAAATCCCCCAAACCCCCAAATAATTATGCCCAAAAAATACCCAAACCCACAGCCCCAAAAATCCCAAACCCTCATCCCCAAAAAACCCTTATACACTTATCTCAAAAAATCCATAATCCCTCACACACCAAAAACCATAAACCCTCAGCCAAAAAAATTACTAAACCCACAGACCCAAAAAATACTAATCCCTTATCCCTCAAAACCCGGAACCCTCAGTCCCAAAAAACCCTAAGCCGTCAGTCCCAAAAACCTCTAACCCTCATATGTGATATACCCTAAACCCTCCACCCCCAAAATAATAATTAACTCCCATCCCAAAAAAACCATTAACCCTAAACCCCAAAAAACCCTAAACCCTTGGTCCTAAAAAACCCTGAACCCTTAGCCTCTATAAACCACGAACCCTCGTCCCCATTAAACCTTGTACCCTTAACCTTGAAAAAGCCTAAATTTATAACTCCCCAAAACCCAAAACCCTATATGAAAAAAATATATAACCTCAACCCTAATAAACCATAAACCCTGAACCCCAAAACTCCATACCGTTAGACCCCCCAAACCCTAAACACTCAAATAAAAAAAACCCTAAACACACAACCCCCAAAAACCTAAACCCTAATCCCCCAAAACCTTAAACATCAGCCTAAAAAACACTTAAACCCTCATCCCCCCCAAACCATAAACCTTCATCCCCAAAACCCTTAAAATCTAATCCCCCCAAAACTGTAAAAAACCATCCCCAAAAAACCCTAAACCCCCAACCTTAAAAAACCCTAATCCCTCTGCCCTAAAAACCCTAATCCCTTGTCCCTAAAACCTAAACTGTCTGCCCCAAGAAACTATTATCCCAGATTCATAAAAACAGTATAACCTCATTCCTAAAACCCCTAAGCCCTCATCCCTTATAAACCATAAACCCTTATCCCCAAGAAACCCAAAACCCACAACACCAAAAATACCTAAACCCTTAGCCCTAAAAAACCTAAACCCTCAGCCCGAATAACTTATAAGACCTGAATCACAATATATTCTAAAACCTCATCCACAGTAAACCTTAAACCCTCAACCCTAAAATTCCCTAAACCTTAATGCCTATGAAACCCTAATGCTCATCCCTAAAACCCCTAAACACTCATCCACAAAAGACCCTAAACACTCATAAAAAAACCTAATCCATCAGCCCTAAACTAACAAAAAACAACATCCCAAAATAACCCTAAACCCTCATACCTAGAAAAACCAAAAATATTATATCCAATAAACCCTAAAACCTCATCCATAGAAAACTCTTAATGCTCAGACCTAGGAAACCCTAAACACTATGTCTCAGGAAATAATAAACACTAATAGATAGAAAATCGCTAATCCTTTTGTCCTAGAAAAACCTAAACCATAATTCACACAAAAAACATTACCCTCATCCCAAAAATACCAAAACCCTCACACCTAATGACCCTAAACCCTCGACGAAAAACTACCATAAAACATCACCTCCAAAAAAAATCCTAAAAACTCATCCCCAAAAAACCCAAAACTCATGGACTTAGAAAACCCCAAACACTCAGTCCTAGAAAACCATAAACCCTCAAACCTAGGAAACCCTAAAAACACATCCGTAGGAATCCTTAAACTCTAATAAATAGAAAACCTAAAAACCACATCCCCAAAAAACCCAAAATCACTTGACCCATACAAATCTAAACCCTCATCCCAAAAACACTTTAAAACTCATCCCCCAAAACACTAAACCCCCATCACAAAAAACCCTAAACCCTCATCCCTATAATTTCTTAAAACCCTTTATCATGGAAAGAACTAAACCCTATATCCCAAAAAACCCTA
Source organism: Viscum album (assembly GCA_963277665.1). NCBI lineage: Eukaryota > Viridiplantae > Streptophyta > Magnoliopsida > Santalales > Viscaceae > Viscum > Viscum album. The sequence continues at coordinate 1,882,192,340 of OY728141.1, read as the reverse complement.
AACACAAATCCCTAGAAAAATCTAAACCCTCAATCCTAGAAATTCCTAAACCATCATTACCAAAAAACCCTAACATCTCATACTTAAAAAACACAAAACCCTCATCCCTAGAAAACCCTAATTTCCAACCCCTTAAATACCTAAACCCTAAACCTAGAAAATCGTAATACCTCAGCCCTAGAAAACCCTAATCCCACATACCTTAAAAACCCTAAACACTCAACCCTAGAAAACCATAAAACCTCAACCCTAGAAAATCCGAACCACTCTGCCCTAAAAAACCATAAACAATCATCCATAGAAAACCATAAACTATCTTCCTAAGAAATAAATAATCCCTCATCCCATGAAAAAACTAAACCCTCTATTCTAGAAAACTGCAATTCCTCTGCCCAAGAAAAACCTAAACCCTTTTCCCTAGAAAATTGAAAATCCTCAGCCACTAAAAATCCAAAACCCTCAGCCCCGGAAAACCCTAAACCCTCAAACCCTGGAACCCCTAAACCCCCGGCATCAAGAAACCTTAAACCATCATCATTATAAAGACCTAGATGCTCGGACTGAAAATATAGTCAACCCTCTACCACAAAAAACCCTAAAACCTCATATTGAATATACCCAAAACATGCAGCCCCAAAAAATCGTAAGCCCTCAACCTTAGAAAAACTTAAACCCTCATCCTTAAAAAACCCTAAACTCTCATCCCTAGAAAATCCCAGAACCCTAGTCAAAAAATAAACAAAACCCCCAACCCTAGAAAACCCTAAACACTCCACCCCAGAAAACCCTAAACACCCATCCATGTAAGACTCCAACACCTCTACCCTAGAACACCCTAAACCATCATCCTTATAAAACCCTAAACTATATCCCCAGAAATCCAGAAACCCTCATCCCTATAAAACACAAAACCTATTATCCAAGAAAACCCTAAAATATTAGTCCCAGAAATTGATAAACCCCCATCCCATGAAAAGCCTAAACCATCAGCCCTCCAAAAAACTAAACCCTCATCCCCATAAAACACTAACAACTCAACCCCAAAAAACCTAAACCTTTAACCTCAGAAAACCATAAACCCTCATCCCTACAAAACTGTAAACACTCATCCCCAAAAAACCCTAAACCCTAAACCTTAGAAAACTCTAAACCCACAACCCCATAAATTCTTAAACCCTAATCTGTAGAAAAAACCAAGTCTCCAACCCTAGAAAACCCAAAACACTCAACCATATAAATCCCTAAACCCCAAGCCCCAAGAAAACCCTAAACCCTCATCCCTAGAAACCAAAAAACCCTACACCTTAGAAGATGCTAAAAATTTAAACTGAGAATACCCTAGACCCTCATCCCTAGAAAACCCTAAAAAATTATCCCAAGAGAACTGTTAAACCGAATCCGAAACAAATCATAAACACAAAGCCCTAGAAAACCATAAACCGAATTCCAAAGAAAAACATAAACCCCCATACCTAGAAAACCCTAAACCCAAAGTGACATAATACCATAAACCCTCATCCATAGAAATCCCTCATCCCTAATCCCTGAAAAAACTATACTCACATCCTTCTATAAATTCTAAACCCAAAAATCCCTAAACCCTCGACCTTAGAAAAACCTAAAACCTCATCCCTAGAAAACCATAAACCCTCTACCCAAAAAAACCCTAAATACTATGGCCGAGGAAACCCTAAAATCTCATCCCCAGAAAAAACTAAACCCTCATCCCATGAAAACCCTAAACCCTCATACCCAAAAAGCCTAAAACCACAGCCCTATAAAAACCTAAACCCTCATTCCCAGGAATCCCTAATCCCTCATCCCTAGATAAAACAAAACTTTTAGTCCCATCAAACACTAAACACTCAACTCTAGAATACCCTTAATCCTCATCCCCAGAAAACCATAAAACCTTATCCCCAAAAAAACCCAAAAGACCTCTATACCAAAAAACCCTATATCCTCTGCACTATAAAACAATAATCGCACATCGCTATAAAACCTTAATCCATTATCACTAGAAAATTCTAAACCCTCACCCATAGAAAACCCTAAAACCTACTCCCCAAAAAACCCTAAACCGTCATCCCTAAAAAAACCTAAACACTCGACCTAAGAAAACCCTAAACCATCTTCCTTAGAATAAATGTAAACCCTCCTACCAAGATAACCCTGGACCCTTAACCCCAGAAAACCCAAAACCCTCCTCTATATGAAACCATCAAACCTCATCCCAAGAAAACTACAAACCCGAAGAACAAGGAAACCCAAAAACCTTTGTTCTAGGATACCCTAATCCCTTTACCTCATGAAACCCTAAACCCCCATCCCTATAAAATTTGAAACCCTCAGCCCATAAAACTCTATACTCTAAGCCCCAAATATACCTATACCCTCATCCTTGGAAAACCCTAAACCCTCACCCCAAGATAATCGAAAACCCCTTTATCAAGAACAAATTAAACCCCAAACCCTAGAAAACTCTATACCCCCAGCCCCAAAAAGAACCTAAACCCCAAAACTAGAAAACCCTAAACACTCAACCCCAGAAAACCGAAAACCCTCAGCCCTAGAAAACCCAAATCCGTTATTCCTAGAAAACACTAAACCCTCATACCTTGAAAACCCTAAACCATCATCCCCTGAAAATGTTAAATTCTCAGCCCAAAAAAATTATAACCCCTCATCCCCAGAAAACCCTAAACCCTCAGTACCAAAAATCACTAAACCCTAAACCCTAGAAAACCCTAAACCCTTAGCCCTAGAAAACCATAAATTTCCATCAACCCTAAACACATAGGCCCAAAAAATCCCAAAAATAGCAGCCATATAAAACCTAAATCTCTTATCCCCCAAACCCTTTAAAACCCCATGCAAAGATAATGATAAACCCTCAGCCCAAGAAAACCCTAAACCCAAAGCTGTAGAAAACCAAAAACCCCTTACCCTAGAAATACCCAAACCCCTATCCCTAGAAAACCCTAAAAACTCATCCCTAAAAAACCAAAGACCCTCAGCCCTAAAAACCAAATACTATTATAACCAAAATATCCTAAACCCTCATCCCTAGAAACACCTAAATTCCATACCCTAGAAAATAATAACTACCTGACCTATAAAACCTAAACCCCATCCATAGAGAACCCAAAACACTCAGCCCCGTAAAACCTTAAACCCTCATCCCCAAAAACACTAGTCCATAATCCCTAGAAAACTCTAAACCCTAATCCAAAAAAACCCTAAACCCTTAGACTGAAAAACCCCTAGACTCATATCCCTATAAAACCATAAACCATTAGAACCATAAAACACAAAACCCCAACCCCAGAAAACCCTAAACCCTCATCCCCCGAAAATACGAAACACTTAAATCCTAGAAATTCCTAAACCATCATTTCTAGAAAATCCTAAATCCTAAACCCAAAAAAACCCCAAACACTCACCTCTAGAAAACCCTAAAACCACACCTCTAAAAAACCCTAAACCCTAATCCTTATAAAAACCTAAATCCATAGCCTTAGAAAACCCAAAACCCTCAAATTCAGAAAATAAAAAACCCATATCCACAGAAAACCCTACTCCATCAGCCCCAGAAAACCTTAAACCCTCATACCGAGAAAAACTAAAATACCTATCCCTAAAAAACCCTAAACCATTAGTCCCAGAAAACCTTATAACATTATCCCTAGAAAACCATATACTCTCAGTCCAATAATACCATAAACCATAAACCCTAGAAAACCCTATACCCTCATCCCCAGAAAACCCTAAACCCCATCCCATGAAAATAATCAACAGTCATCCTTAGAATAAACTAAAACCCTAGCATAGAAATCCCTAAACTAATATCCCCTTAAACCCCAATACTCACTGCCCTATAAATCCCTATACCCTCCGCCATAAAAAAACATAAAACCTTAGCCCCATGATATCCAAAACCCTCATCCCATGAAAATAATAAACCCAATGCTCTAGAATACCCTAAAAACATAGCTCTAGAAAAAACTAAAGCATCATACATAGAGAACCCTATATCCTTTACCCTAGAACACCATACACCCCTAGCCTTAGAAAACTACAAACTCGTAGGCCCATAAAACCACAATCCATCACCTCATACAACCCTAAACCCACATACCTAGAAAATCCTAAACACTCATGCATAGAAAACCCTTATCCCTCATCCCTGGAGAAACATAAACCCTCATCCCCAGAAATATATTAATCCTCAATCCCAAAAAACCCTAAACCATAGCCCCAAAAAAATCTACACCTAGAGCACCAGAAAAACTAAAACCCTCATCCTATGAAAACCCTAAACACTAAACCTAGAAAACTCTAAACCTTCATCACCAAAAAATCCTATACCCACAGCCAATGAAAACCCAAAACTATCAGCCCTAGAAAATTGTAAACCCTAATTCTCAGAAAACAATAAGCCTTCACCCCTAGAAAACCCTAAACTATCAGCCCCAGAAAACCCAAAACCCCATCCCTGAAAATACTAAACCTCATCCCAAGAAAACCCTAAACCCTCTATCCTAGAAAAATTTAAACAAAAAGCCTTGGAAAACCCTAAACACTCATCCAAAAAAGACACTAAACCCTCATCCCCCAAAAAACCTAAAACCTCATTCCCATAAAACCCTAATTCCTTAGCACCAGAAAACCCTAATTCCTATGTCCTAGAAAACCCTGAACAGCCAGTACTCGAAAAACCTAAAACCATGGATCATAAAAAACTTAAACAATTAACTCAATTAAACCATAGACCCTAATCCCCCCAAAACCCAAAACCCTCGGCCCTAGAAAAACCAAAAATCTAAGCCCCATAAGACCCTAATCCCTTAACACCAGAAAACAAAAAACCATAGCCCAAAAAAACCCTAAAATTCATCCACAAAATTCATTAAATCCTCACACCAAAAAACCCCAAAACACTCTTCCCCAACGAACTATGAAACACCATACCTAAAAACCCTAAACCCTTAGCTCCAAAAAACCCTAATCCCAATCCAATAAAAACCGTAAACCCTCATAAAAAAATCTATAAACACTTATCTCAAGAAAACCCTAAGTCGTTAGCCCCATGAATCCCTAAACCCTCATCCCCCTAAATTCTTAAACCCCTTGCTTCAAAAATACCTAAATCCTTAGTCACAAAAATAGAAACCATCACCCACAAAAAAACCCTCACCCTAAAAACCTCTAATTTCTAATGCTCCAAACCACAAAACCCTCAGCCCCCAAACCACAAAACCCTCATCCCCAAAAATCTCTAAACCCAATGCCCAAGAAAAATCATAATACCTCATTACCAAAAAAACCCTAAAATATTAGCCCGAAAGAACCCAAAATCCCCATCCCCAAAATTCCCAAAACCCATAACCCCGAAAACCCTAAACCCCAGCCCCCAAAAATCCTATACACTCATCCCTAAAAACCCAGAACCCACAGATCCAATATCCCTATACCCTCAGCACTCGAAAACCCAAAACCATAATCCCAAAAAAAATCCTAAACCCTCAGTCTCAAAAAATCCTAAACCATCCTCCCTAAACTATCCTAAACCCTCATAAAACCCTAATCCCTCATCCATGAAATAAATTATCTCTCAGACCTAAAACCCGTAAACCCCTAGCCTTAGAAAACCCTGAATACTCAGCCAAAAAATCCCAAATCCTTATCCCTAAACCATCAGTTCCAAAAAATCCTAATCCATCATCCACAAATTAACATAAACCCTTAGCCCCAAAAAACCCAAAATCATTGGCCCTAAAAAACTCCAAACCATATTCCAAAAAAATCACAAAACCCTCGACCAAAAAAAACATGAAACCTTTAACAAAAAAAGAAAACCCTAAGCCCCAAGAAACACTTAACACTCATCCCCCTCAAAAAAATAAACCCTCAATGGAAAAAACAATAATCACATGGCCAAAAAACCATAAACACTCGAAAACAACCCTATACACTTGGCCTCCAAAAAACCCTAATCCATCACTCTCCGAAACTCCTTAACCCTCAGCCCCAAAAAACCCTAACACCTCTGCTTGAAACAACCATGAATCCTCAGCACCAAGAAATAGTAAAACCTCAGCCCCAAAAAACCCCAATCCCTATGTCCAAAAATTCACAAACCCTTGGAAAAAACATAATACTTTATCCCCATAAATCACTAAAACCTAAACCCAAAAAACCAAAAACCAAAAACCCTCATCCCCTAGAACCCGTAACCATTAGCCTTAAATAACACTAATACCTTAGCCCAGAAACCCCTAAATTACCACACCCAAAAAATCTTAAAACCCTAATCAGAAAAAAAAACTATAACCTAGGCCCCAAAATCCCTAAACCCTCATCTACAAAAAACCCCGAACCCTCATCACAAAAACACCCTAAACCCTAAACCAAAAAAAATACTAAATCCTAAGCCACAAAAAACTCTACCATCGAAAACCTTAATCGCTCTTGCCCAAATAACCCTCAACCCTGAGCTCTATAAAACCCTAAACCATCATCCCTAGAAAACCTTAAACCCTCAGCCCCAGAAAACTCTAAACCCTCATAGCCAAAAAACTCTAAACCCTCGCACCTAGGAAGCCCTAATACCTCATCCTTAGAAAACATATCCCCTTAATCCCAAAAAACCCAAATCCTTCATCCCTAAAAAAACCCTAATCCTCATCTCCATAAAACCCTAAACCCTCATCCCCAAAAAATCGGAAACCCTTATCACCCCCCCAAAAAACCCTCATACCCAAAAAACCTAACACCATATGCCCTAAAAAACCCCAAACCCTCATCACTAAAAATCCCAAAACCATCAATCACAAAAAACCTGAAATCGTCAACCCCATATAACCCTAAACCCTTTTCCCCATAAAATACTGAACCCTCAGTAACTGAAAAACCTAAATCCTCCGACGCAGAAAACCATAACCCCCCCAACCTAATAAAACACGAATCCTTCAGCCCATGACAACCCTACCACTCATCACCAGAGAGACCTAAAACCTCATCACTAGAAAACCCCAAACTCATATCCCAAAAAAACCCTAACAAATCATCCCCATAAAAACCTAAACCCCTGTCCCTTGAAAACCTAAAACCCTTAAGACAAGAAAAAATTAAATCCATAGTCACAAAAAACCCTAAACCCTATAAAACCCTAAACCCTCAGACCCCAAAAACCCTAAACCCTTTTCCCTAGACTGAAATTAAATGAAAAACTAAACCATAAGACCCATAAATCAGTAAAACCTCATCAATAGAAAATCCTAAAACCTCATCCCCAAATTAACCTAAACGCTCTACCCCAAAACCCCTAAATGCTCATCCCTCGAAATCCCTAAACCATCTTCCACAAAAAACTAAACCCACATCCCCCAAAACCCCAAAACCCCAAGCCTTATAAAACCCAAAACCCTAAGCCCCAGAAAAACCAAAACCATTAGCCACAAAAAATCCCAAACCCTCAGCCCAAAATAACCTCAAACAGTTATCCCCAACAAAAAACTAAATGCTCAACCCGAAAAAATTACAAACCCTTGGCCGCAAAAACCCCATAACCTATGGACCAAAAAACCCTAATAAAAAACTCTAAAAACACTAATCCCTCCAACCCAAAAAACATGAAACTGTTATCCCTTAAAATCCCTAAATTCTTTGGCCCCAAAAAACCCAAATCCTCAACCCCAAAAAACTACACACCCTAAGACACAAAAAAACACAAACCTTCAGGCCAAAAAAACCCCAAACTCTCAACTTCAAAAAACCTAAACCCTCAGACCAAAACCCTAAAACCCTCATCCCCCCAAAACCACAAACCCTCATCCCCAAAAAACCATAATCCTCAGACCTAAAATACCATAAACCCTCGTCCCAAAAAAACCCCAAACCGTCAGCCCAAAAAACCCCCAAAACATCATCCTGAAAAAACATGAAACCCTTATCCCTAAAAGTCTAAAAACCCATAGACCCCTAAAATCCCAAACCCTCTGCCACAAAAACATGAAACCCCCAAACATGAAAAATCCTAAACCCTCATAACCAAAAAAACCTTGAACGATCATCCCAAAAAACCCTAAACGCTCAATTCCACAAAACCCTAAACCCTCACCCCCAAATAACCCTAAATTGTCATCCCAAAAAACCCTAAACCCTCAGCCCTAAAAATCAATCAAAAATTATCCCCAAAAAACCTTAAAACCTAAGCTAAAAAAAACCTAAACCCTCTTCAAAAAAAAAAACCACAAATCATATGCCCCAAACAAAAACTACCATCTGCCAAAACCTTAACCCCAAAAAACCCAGAACCCTTATCCCTTGAAACCCCATAACTTCTTCCCCGAAAAACCCTAAACCCATAGCCCTAAAAAGAAGAAAACCCTCATCCCAAAGAAATCCTAATACCTTATCCACAAAAAAACTCTAAACATAGAGACCCAGAAAACACTGAACCCACAACCCCTGAAAAACCTAAAACATTATCCCTAGAAACCCCTAACCTGCAGCCCTAAAAAAACATAAACCCTCAGTCTTGAAAAACCCTAACCCAATTGACCTAAAAATCCCTCAACCCTCTAATAAAAAAACCGTAAACCCCAAAAGACAGAAAATTCTAATCCCTAAAAAACCTCAAACCCTCACCGAGAGAAAATGAAAAACCCTCATCCCCCAAAACCCCTAAAGACTCACCCCTAAAAAACCCCAAACCCTCAAGAATAAAAAACCCCAATCCCTAAGCCCCCAAAACCCCAATCCCTCAACCCCAAATAAACCACGAACCCTAATCCCAAGGAAAATCAAAACCCTCATACCCAAAATACTATAAACCCTAAACCCCAAAAAATAGGATACACTTAGACCCAAAAATACATAAAACCATATCCCTATAAACCCCTAAACTCTCATCTCATGAAAACTTTAAACATTCATCCCCATAAAACCCTAAATCGTCAACCCCAAAAAACCCTAAACCCTAACCCCCAGATAACACTAAACCCTCATCCCAAAAACCCCTAAACCATTTGCCCTATAAAATCCAAAACCCTCATCCCCAAAGAAACATAAACCCTCAAATATAGAAAACTATAAACCCACAACCCTATAGAATCCTAAACCCAGATCCATATAAACCCCTAAAACCTCATCCTATGAAAACCCAACCATAAAAATCCTAAACGTTTAGCCTCAAAAAATGCTAAACCTTCATCCAATGAAAAACCTAAACACTTATCCTCATAAAACCATACACCCTCATCCCTATAAAATCCCAAACTGTCATTCCCATAATACCATAAACCCATAGCCCCAAAAAACATTAAAACATCAGACTCATAAAAACGTAGAACCACAACCCTAGAGAACCTTAAACCACCATACTCAAGAAATACTATAAATAAATTCACCTAAAACTGTAGACCATTATCCACAAAAAACCCTAAACCAACAGCCTCAAAAAACCCCAAATCCCCAGCCCCAAAAAACCCAACACCCTCATCCCAAAAATACCCAAATGCCTAACCCCTAAAAAACCCTAAACCCTCATCCACAACAAAAACTAAACCCTCATCCCCATAAAACCCTAAACACACAAACCCAAAAAATAGCAATCCAATAGCACAAAAAACTGTAAAACCTCAGCCCCTAAAACCGAAAACCATGAGCCCTGAAAACCCTAAACCCCCAATCCAAAAAAACCATAAATTCTCACCACAAAACACCAAAACCCTTAGCCCCAAGAAACCATAAACCCTCATCACCAATTGACCCTAAAAATTAATCCCAAAAAAATCCTAAACCATCAACCCAATAAAACCCTAAACCTCCATCCCCAAAAAACACTAAACCCTCGTCTCCAAAAAAACCCTAAACCCTAAGCCCCACAAAAACCATAAACCCTCATCCCTAGAAGACCTGAAACACTTATCCCAAAAAAACCCTAAACCCTCATCCCCAAAAAAACACAACACCCTCATCCCCAAAAAACACTAAACCCATTTCCCCAAAAAACCATAAACCCTCATCCCTAAAAAAACCCTAAACCATGATCCCCAAAAAATTAAACCGTTAGTCTAAAAAAACCCTAAAATAACCGGTCAAAAATACCTTAAACCGTTAGTCCTAAAAATCCCTAATCCATCAGTCCTAAAAATCCTTATACCATCAGCCCTAATAAACCCTAAACCCTCAGCCCCAAAAAACCCCAATCCCTTAGCACTAATAAACCCTAAACCCACTACCCTAAAAACCCTTAAACCCTCATCTATAGAATCCTCTAAAACATTATCCCAAGAAATCACTTAAACCTCAGCCCCAAAAACCCCTAAAATATCATCCCTAGAAACCCCTAATCCCACAGCTCTAGAATATCCTAAACCACTAGCCATAGAAAACTTTAAACACATAACCCCTTAAAACCATATAACGTCATCCCAAGAAAACAGTACACCCTCAACCCAAAAAAATCCTAAACCCTTATCTCTAGAAAACCCTAACTTCTCTTCCATAAGAAACACTAAAACCTAATCCCAAATAACCCTAAACCCTCAACCCCATGGAACCCTAAACCCTTGGTTCCATGAAAACCTAAAACAAAGAACATAGAAAACCCTGAAACCTCAACCTCAGAAAATCTCAAACCATAAGCCCTAGGAAAATCTAAAAATTCAACCCCAAGAAACCCAAAACCACCATCCCTAGAAAACCTTAAACACTTATCTATAAGAAACCCTAAACCCTCATCAATAGGTAACCATAATCACTTAGACCCCAGAAATACTAATCCATCATCCGTAGGGAACCATAAACCGTTAGGCCCAGTAAAACCTAAACCCTAAGGTGTATAAAACCCTAAACCATTAGCCCTATGAAACCATAAACCATCATCATGAGTAAATAATAAACCCTCAATGCTAGAAAACCCTAAAACCTCATCCCCAAGAAACCATATACCCTTATCCCTAGAAATCCCTAAAACCTCGACCCCCCAAAACTATAAACCCTTAGACCCAAGAAACACCAAACCCTCAACCTTAGTAAATCCTGAATCGTCATCCCCAAGAAACCCTAAAAACACACCGCAATGAAACCCAAAGCACTTAGACCTAGGAATCCAAACAACCTCATCCCCACGAAACCCCAAATATTCATCCCCAGAATGCCCAAACCCTCATCCCATGAAAGCCATAACCCATATTACCTTGGAAACCTTTAACCCTAAGACCTAAAAAATTGTAAACCCACATCACCAGGAAACACTATAACCTCATTCCTAGGACACTCAAAACACCCATTCCCAAGATACCCCAAACCATCAGCCCTTGGAAATACTAAAACTTTAGCCCTAGAAAACCCAGAACCGTCAGCCATAGGAAACCCTAAACCCTATGACCTAGAAAAACCTAAACCCTCAACCCAAAAAACAAAAACACTCAGGCCTAAAAAACCCTAAACCCTCATCCCCAAAAAACCCTAAACCCCCATCCCCCCAAATCCAAAAACCCTCAGCCCCAAGAAACCTTAAATATTATCAAAAATATACCTAAACCCACATCCACACAAACACCTAATCCCACAGACCCATAACACTCTAAACCCTCAGAACTCAAAATCCATAAACCCTTAGCCCTAAAAAACCCAAAATATCATTCCTAGAAAACCCCAAACCCTCATCCCTATGAAACCTAAAACCATTATCCAGAAAACCCCCTAAAACCACATCATTGAAAAACAGTAAAACGTAAACCCCAAAAAACCCTAAACCCTGAGTACTAGGAAAACATAAAACCTTATACCTATAAAACCCTAGACCATCATCTCTAGAAAAACCTGAACCTTATTCCTTATAAAACCCCAAATCATCATACCTAAAAACCCAAAATACTCACCCCTAGAATTATCTAAACCCTTATCCCTAGAAAACCCTAAACCCTCAGGTCAAGAAAAACCCCAAACCCTCATCAATAGAAAACCCCAAGAAATCATTCCCTAAAACCCTATACCATTATCCTTATAAAACCTCTACACCAGAAAACCCCAAACAATCAGCACTAGAAAACCCAAAACCCTCATCCCATGAAAATCCTAAACCCTCAGCCTAAGAAAACCTAAAACCCTCATTCCCTTAAAACACTATATCCTAGGACCAAGAAAATCTTAAAAGCTCGGCCACATTAAAAAATAAACCCTCATCCTAAGAAAACCCTAAATCTTCCACCCAGAAAACCCTAAAACCTCACCCCTAAAAAACCCTAATCTCCCATCCCTTGAAAAATATAATACCTCAATCCAAGAAAACTGAAAACCCTCACCACAAGAAAACTATGAACCCTAAACCCCAAACAAACACAAAACCTCGTCCCTAGAAAACCGCAAACCCTCACTCCAAGAAAATTCACAACCCTCCACCAAAGAAAAACCTAAACCTTGATACCTAGAAAACCCTAGACCCTCATCCTATGAAAATCATAAAACATCATCTCTAGAAAACTCTAAACCCTCATCCCCATAAAACCCTAAACCCTAGAAAACACTAAACCCACATCCCCAAAAAACATTAAACACTCAGCCATAAAAACCCTAAACACCCATCCCCAGCTAACCCTAAACACTCATCCCCACAAAACCCTAAACCCTAAGCCTCAGAAAACCGTAAACCCTCATCCCTAGAAAAAACCAAAATGCTCATCCCTATAAAATTGTAAATCCTAATCCCTAAAAAACCCTAATCCATCATCCCAAGAAAATTGTAAACCCTCATCTCTAGAAATCCCTAATCCCACAACCCCATAAATCCCAAAACCATTCACCCAAAAAAGCTCTAAATGCTCATACTAAGAATACAATGTACCCCCATTCCCAAAAAAACCACAAACCCTCATCTCTATAAAACCTGAATCCCTCAGTCCTAGAAAACCCTAAACTCTCATCCCATGATAATTCAAAACTATTGGTCCTTCAAAAAACTAAACCCTCGTCCCCAAAAAACCCAAAACCATCATCCCCAAAAATATTGAACCCTCATCTCATGAAAAACCTATATTCTCATCCCTAGAAATCCCTAAATCCTCATCATTAGAAAATCCTAAACCCTCATCCCTAGTAAAACCTAAATCCTCATCACTAGAAAACTCTAAAACCTCAACCATAGAAATTTCTAAACTCTAAACACTAGAAAATGATGAACCCTCATCCCTAGAAAACTCAAAACACTCAGCCCCAGATAACATTAATCCCTCATCACTATAAAATCCTAAAACCACATCCGGCCAAAACCTAAATCCTTAAAACCAAAAAACCCTAAAACCTCCTCCCCAAAATTCCAAAAACCATCATCCACATAGTACCCTAACCACTAAACCCCCAAAAAACATAGAACTCTCATCCAAATAAAACACTAAAACCTCAGCCCAAAAAATTCATAAACCCTGAGGTCCACAAAAACCTAAACCCTCAGCCACACAAATCTCTAACCCCAAAAAACCTCAAAACCCTCAGCCCTAAAACCCCTAAACCCTTATCCCTAAAATACCCTCATCTCTATTCTCTAGAAAATCCTAAACCCTCATCCCTATAAAATGGTAAAGCCCCGATGACAAAAATAAATAAACCCTCAGCCCTAGAAAACCTGAAACTCTCAAAATCAAAATAAAAAAAATCCTCATCCCCAGAAACCCAAAAACCTCATCCCCAAAAAACCCTAGACACTCATCCTCAGAAAACTATAAACCCTAAGACCAAGAAAACTCTAAAAAATCATTCAAAAAATGAAAAACCCTCATCCTAAAAAACTATATACCCTCATCTCCTAAAAATTTTAAACCCTCGTCCAAAAAAATACATAATTCTCATTTAAAAAACAATAAACCCTCAATCCCAAAAAATACTAAACCATCATCCCCAAAAAACCCTAAACCCTCACCACCAGAAAACCTAAATCCTCATCCCAAAAAACCCTATCCCATTAGCCCCCACAAAACTATACCATAGTCCTAAAAAACCCTAAAACCTCATCCCCAAAAAATTATAAACCCTTAGTGCCATAAAACCCTATACCCTTAGCTCCAAAAAACCAAAAACCCTCATCAGAAAAAAAATACTAAACCCTCATCCTAAAAAAACCCCAAACATTATGCACCAAATAACCAAAACCCTCATCCCCAGAACTCACTAAACACTCATCCCCAAGAATACCTAAACCCTCAAACCACAAAAACACTAAAGTCTTTCCCCCATGAAACCAGAAACCCTCAACAATATAAAACCATAATCCTCATTTTTTTGACACCCTAAACCCCCAACCTAGGATTCCCTAAACACTTTTCCCTTGGAAACACTAAACTCCCTACCCTAGTAAACTCTAAACCCTCATCCTTAGGAAACCCTAAACATTAAGCCCTATGAAACCATAGACCCACAACCCTAAGAAATCATATGCCCTCAACCCCAGGAAACCCTAATCCATTAACAAAAGGAATCCCTAAACCCGTATCCCTAAGTAAATCTAAACCATTAACACTAGAAAACCCTAAACCCTCGGCCCAAGAAAATCCTAAACCCTCAGCCGAAGAAGACACTATACCCAAAGACCATGAAAAACCTAAACCATAAGCCCAGTAAAACCCTAAACTCCCATATCTTGAAAAACTTAAACCCACATCCTTAGAAAACCCTAAACCATTAGCCCCCAAAAAACCCAAAACCCTCATCCCTAGAAAACCCTAAACCCCCAACCTTAGTAAACTGAAACCCTTATCCCCATAAAACCCTATACCCTCATCCCCCAAAAATCCCAAACCCTCTTCCCCAAAAAATCTGAAACCATTATCCCTAGAACTACATAAACCCTCTACCCCAGTAAACCCTTATCCCTATAAAACCATAATTCGTCAAAAATAGAAAAACCAAAACCCTCATCCCTAGAAAACCCTAGACACTCACTCCCATAAAACCAAAAACCATCTTACTAATAAATATTGGAAACCATAACCCTATAAAAACCAAAACCCTCAACCCCAGGAAACCATAAACCCATAGCCCCACAAAACACTGTATCCTCACACCCAAAAAACTAAAAACCAACACCCCAAATAACTCTATGACCTATCCTAAGGAAACACTACACCCTCATACACAAGAAACCCTAAACCCTCATCCCTAGAAAATCCTAGACCCTCAACACAAGAGAAGCCTAAACCCTCAGCCCAAGGAAATCCTAATCCATCTGCCTAAAAAACCTTAAAACCTCATCCCCAAAAACCCCTAAAATGGTATCATTAAAAAAACTAAACCCTTGTCCATAGAAAAATATAAACCCCCAACCCAAGAAAACCCTAAATCCCCATCCCGACAAAAATATAAACACTCATCCCTATAAAACCCTAAAACCTCATCCCCAGATAAAACTGAGCCCTCATCCCAAAAAAATCCTAAACTCCTAGCCCCAAGAAACCCTAAGGCCACTACCCAAAAAACCCTAAAACATCAGTCCCCAAAACCCAAAACCCTCATCCCCAAAAAATGAAAAATGATCAGGCCTATAAAACCCTAAACTCACGTCCAAAAGAACCTAAATCCTCAAACCTAGAAAAATGTAATACCTAAATCCGAAAAAACCCTAAAACCCCTACAAAAAAACCTTACAACAACTACCCCAAAAACCATAAATCCACAATCCATTAAAAAACTAAACCCTATACCTAAGAGAAACCTAAACCCACATCCCCAGAAAACCCTCAACCATCAACCATAGAAATCTCTAAACCCATAGAAATAATCCCAAATCCCTAAAAACCCAAAATAAAAATCCCTGAAAAACATGAAAACCTCATCGGAGAAAACCCTAAACCCTCATCCCCAAAAAACCCTATACCATCAAACCCAAAAAACATCCTAAAACCACATCCCTAAAAAACCATAAACCGCTGCCCCAATAAAACCTAAAAAATCATCCCCAAAAAGTCCTAAATCTTCACCCATTGAAATCCTTAAACTATCATCCCAAACAAAATATTAAACCCTCATCCCAAAAAAATCATAATCTCCTAGCCCTAAAAAATTACAAACCCTCATCCCCCAAAAAACCTAAGCCCACACACCCGAAATATAGTGAACCATGGGCCTTAAAGAATCGTAAACCCTCAACGCCAAAAATCCCTAAAACCTCATCCAAAAAACCTAAAACACTCAACCCCAGTAACCCTAAACCCACTTCATTAAACATTATAAACCCTCATCCCCAAAGAACCCTGAACCTTGAACCCTATTCCCTAGGAAACCCTCAACCCTCATCCCTAGAAAAATCTAAACACTAATCCTTGAGAAACCCTAAACCCACGGCCCCCTGACACCATATACCACAAATAGAAGAAACCCTAAACACTCATCCCCAAAAAACCCTAAACACTCCACCATATAAAACAATAAACCTTGATCCCTATGAAATACTAAACCTCCATCCCTAGGAAACCATAATCCCTCTTCCCCTACAATCCCTAATCCCAAAAATCAGGAGAACTCAAAACCCTCATCCCCAAAAAACTATAAACACTCAAACCATGAACAACATAACCCCTCAACTAAGAAAAACATAAACCCTAGACTCCAAAAAAATCGTAATCCCTCAGCCTTATAAAACCCTAAACCCCCACCCCTAGAAAACCCTAATCCCTCATCCCAAAAATACCCTAAACTCTAAGCCCTAGAAAATCCTAAACGCTCATCCCAAGAAAACCCAAAACCCATATACCAATAAAACTAGAAAACCATAAACATAGAATACTATAAACCATTATACACATAAAACCCTAAACCCACATCTCAAAAAACCTAATTCCAGGTCCCCAAAAAACCGTAGACCCTCATCCCTAGAAAACATGAAAATGTTAGACCCAAAAAACCATAAACCCTCAGCCACATAAAACCCTAAACCCTCATCCATATAAAACCCAAAACCCTAATCCCATAAAGCCCCAAAAACCCTCATCCACACGAAACATAAACCCATGGACCCAGAAAATCCTATACTCATTGCCATAGAAACCCCTAAACCCTTTTTCTTAAAAAAACCTTAAACACCATCCATAGAAAACCCTAATCCCTCATTCCGAGAAAACCATAAACCCTCAACCCCAGAAAAACAAAAACCGTTTTCCCTAGGAAACCCTAAACCTTCATCCCTATAAAACCCCAAACCCATAATCCCTATAAAAACCTAAACTCTCCCCCCAAAACCTCAAAACCCTCATCCCTAAAAAATCCTAAATACATGGACCCCAAAAACCATATACCTTCATCCCCTAAAAATTCAAAACCCTTGGACCCATAGAAACCTAAAATATTATCATCCTAGAACCCAAATGCATCAGCCCCACGAAACCCTATACTCATATCCTTAGAAAAAGCTAATCCCTCAACACTAGAAAAATACAAACCCTCATCCTCGGAAAACTATAAACCATAAACCCCCCCAAAAAAACCTAAACCCACATCATTAGAAAACCAATAAACCCTATGCCCCAAAAACCCTAAACCATCATCAAGAGAATACCCCAGATAATAAGCACTAGAAAACCCTAAACCCTAATCCCTAGAAAACCCTAAACACTCAACCAAAAAAAATAGAATCGTCGGCCTTGGGAAATCCTAAAACATCATCCCCAGAAAAACCTAAATCCTCAGTCCCAAAAAACCATATATGTGCTTCCCTAAAAAATCCTAAACCCTATGCCCCCACAAAACACTAAAACCTCATCCTTAGAAAACCGTAAATTCTTAGTCCTAGAAAACTCTAAACCATCATCCCTACAAAACCATAATCTCTTAGCCTGAGAGAACCATAAACCCTCAGCCATAGGAAAATGTAATCCCTATACCATGAAAACTAAGGCATAGAAAGCCCTAAAACCTTAGACCCATGAAACCCTAACACATCATCCCACAAAACCCTAAACATTCATCCCAAGAAAACCTGAAACCCTCTACCCTAGAAAACCCTAAACCCTCTGCACCAAAAATCCCTAAAACCTCATCCCCCCAAAACCGTAAATCCTATACACCCAAAAAATCTAAACCCATAGCACTAGAAAATAAAAACCCTCAAACCCAAAAAACCCTGGACCATCAGCATAAAAAAAATCTAAACCCACAAACCAATAAAAACAAAAACGACTAGTTAGAATAATCCCTACACCCTAATCCCTAGAAAACCCTAAACCATATATCTGATAAAATCCAAACATTTCAGCACTAAAAAACCCCAAACCCTGATCCCACAAAGCCTTAAAAACTCATTCCCACAAATCCCTCAGCACTAAAAACCCAAAAACCATCAGCCCCAAAAATCCCTAAACACTAATCCCCCCCCCAAAAAACACAAACCATTAGAAAAAGAAAGTCCAAATCCCTAATCCTAAAAAAAATAATCCCCAACCCACAGAAAACCCTAAAACCTCCTTGCTATAAAATCCTAAACTCTCATTCCCAGAAAACCCTAAACAAATAGCCCCAAAACCCCAAATCCCTTTTCCCCTAATCCCTATATCCACATTCCTAAAGAATCCTAAAACTTTTCTTGAAAATAATAATAAACCACCATCCTCAAAAAATCCTAATCCCCCAACACCATAAAACCAAAACCCTCAGTGCCAAAAAACCTAAACACTCAGTCAAAAAAAAAAACAATCATCCCCCAAAAAAACCCTAAACCCTCAGCCCTAAGAAAACCCTTTACCATCATCCCCCAAAAAAACCCTAAAAACGCATCCCCAAAGAACTCTCATCCCCCAAAACCCCTAAAATCTCACCCCAAAAAACCGAAAACCTCATCCCTAGAAAATAAAAAACCCTAAGCCCCATAAAACTCGAAATTATATGCCCCAAAAAACCCTAAAACTTAATCCCTAAAAAAATCCAAATTTTATTCCCCAAAAACCCTAAACCATAAGTAAAAGAAAACCCCAAACCCTAATTCCTAGAAAACATGGAAAACTCATCCCAAAATAAATATAAACCCTTATCCCCCAAAACCCTTAGCCCCAACACCAACCAACCCTACACCTTCAGCTGTAAAAAACCCTAAACACTAGGCCCAAAAATTCCGAAACCTCAACCCCAAAAAATCAAAAACAATTTGACTCAAAGACCCAAAAATCATCCCCCCAAAAAACAAAATCAATAATTCCCAATAAAAACTAAACCATAATCCCAAAAAAACCACAAACCATCTATCCTAGAAATCCCAAAACTCTCATTCTGAGAAAACACCAATCCCCCAAACCAAAAATCCCCAAACCCTCAGCACCCAAAAGCCCCAAACCCAAACCCAAAAAACCCAAAAACCTCAACCTAAAAACCCACAAAATTAAAACCCACCAAAACCCCAATCTCTAATCCCCCAAAACACCAAACACTTACCCCCAAAATCCCCAAACACTCATCTTAAAAAAATCCCAAAACGCTCAACCAAAAAAACCCCAAACTCACAGCCCCAAAAAACCCCGAACCCTTAACCCTAAAAAAACCAAATCCTCATACCCAAAAAAACTATAACCATAATCCCATGAATACTCCATTCCCTCAACCCAAAAATACCTTAAACCGACATCCCTAAAAAATCCCATGTACCCCAAAAATCTTCAAACCCTCATCCCCCAGAAACTCTATACCCTCATCCCAAAAAACCCCCCAAAAAATAACATAAAAAATACCCCCAAACCCTCATACAAAATAAATCCCAATCCCAAATCCTCAAAAATCCCAAAAAAAAATCCCCAAAACCCCCAAACTCTCAGATACAAAAAAACCCAAACCCTTATCCCCAAAAAACTGTAAACAATCTTCCCCAAAAAGACAGAGCTATCATCCCCAGAAAACCCAATACATTGAGCCCGAAAAAACCCTAAACATTCATCACTAGAAAACACTAATACCTCATCCACAAAAAAACCCTAAATCCTCATCCCTATAAAACTCTGAATCCTTAGCCCCTAGAAATCCAAAACCCTTAGTCCCAAGAAACCCTAATCCCTTAGTACCATGAAACCCTAATCACTATTCAATAGGAAACCCTAATCCCTCATAAATAGGAAACCCTAATCCCTCTTCTCTATGAAACCCAAAACCCTCAGTTCTAGGAAACACAAAACCCTAATCCCCAGGAAACCAAAAACCCTCATCTGTAAGGAACCCTAAACCCTTATCCCTAGAAATCCCTAAACCATCAACCCCATAAAATCCTAAACCCTTAGCCCCAAAAAACCCCAAACCCTCAAAACCAAAAAACCCTAAACCCTTAGTCCAAGAAAATCCTAAAAACCCAGCCCCAAAAATCCTTAAACCCTCAACCCCAAAACACCTTGAACCATCGGCTCTAAAAAACTCCAAACCCACATCCCAAAAAACCCTAAACCCTTAGTCTAAGAACACCATAAACCCTCAAACCCAAAAAATTAATAACTCTGAACACCAAAAAATCCCAAACCCTCAACCCTGAAAAAACCCCCTAAACCGTCCAACCCAAAAAACCCTAAACACTCATGCCCAAAAACCTGAAACCTTCAGTCCCAAAAAACACTAAACCCTTAGCCCCAAAAAAACTTAAACCCTCAATCCCCAAAATAATAAACCCTCATCCACATAAAAATCTAATCCCACCAGACAAAAAAACACTAAATCCTCTAACCGAAAAAACCATAAATCATATGCCCCCCAAAAACCATAATCCCTCCACCCTGAAAATCAATAAGCCCTCATCCAGAAAATAATCAAAACTCTCAACCTTGAAAAACCCAACACCCTTAGGCACAAAAAACGAAAAATCCTCAGCCCCAAAAAATCCTAAATAGTCATCCCAAAACAACACTAAACCCTTCACCCAAAAAACCCAAAATCCATGGCCCAAAAAAACACTAAACCCCAATACTTGAAAATACCTAAACCCTCATCACTAAAAAACCCTAAACCCTCAGTCTAAAAAAACCCTAAACATAAAACCCTAAAAATCCTAAAAACTCAACCCAAAAATACCTAAACCCTAAACACAAAAAAATGGTAAACCCCCAAACCTAATAAACCCAAAACATTTAGCCACAACATTACATTACCCTCTCCCAAAAAAAAACCTAAAGACTTGTCGCAAAAAACTACTAAACCCTTAGACCCAGAAAACCCAAAACCCTCCTCCCAAAAAAAAAACTGAAAACCTCATCCCTAAGAAAAAGTAAACCCTAAGTGCCCAAAATCCCTAAATCTTTAGCCCCCCAAACCCATAAACCCTCGACCCAAAAAAAACCTAATCCCTTGACCCAGAAAAACCAAAATCCATCTACCTTAGAAAACCCTAAACCCTAAGTCCCCAAGAAACCGAAACCTTTAACCCCAAAAAACCATAAAATGAAAACACTCATCCCCCAAAAACCCTAAACCATCATAGTCAAGAAACCATAACCCTAAGCCCCAAAAAACAATAATCCTTCAGTTCCAAAAAAACATAAACCGTCAACACCAATAAAACCTTGTCCCTCAACCCCAAAATTTCCTAAACCATTGTCCAGAAAAACCCTAAACACTCAGCCACAAAAAATATGAAATATTCAACCCAAAAAACCATAATCCCTCAACCATAGAAAACCTTAAACTCTCTGTCCCAAAAAACATTAAACCCACAGCCCCAAAATACCCTATACGCTCTACCCAAAAAAATACCAATCCTTCAGCACCAAAAAACCCTAAAATCTTCGCCCAAAACCCTACACCCTTTGAACTAGAAAACACTAAAACCTCATCCAAAAAAACCCCTAAACCCTCATCCACAAAAAATAACTAAACCCTCATCACTAAAAGAAAACCATAAACCATCGACACCAAAAAATCATAAACCCTCTTCTCCAAGGAAATCCTAAACCCTCAACAGTAAAATTACATAAACCCTCAACAAAAAAAATATAAACACTTGACCCAAAAAAATCTAAAACCACATCCCAAAATGACCATAAACCCTCATCCTAAAAAAAACGTTACCCTTGTCCTAAAAAACCTTAAACCCCCATCCCCCCAAAACCCTTAATCCTTAGCAACAAAAAGATGTAAATTCTCAGCCCCAAAAAACCAAAAACCATCGGCCCCAAAAGTCCCGACAACCTCATCCAAGAAAAACCCAAAAAACATCATCCCCAACCAACCCTAAAGTCTCATACACCAAAAATAATAAAACCTTAGTCCCCCAAAAACCTAAACCCTTGGCCCCAAAAACCATAAATCATCATCCCAAAAAACCCCTAAACCATAAACCCAAAATACACTAAACCCCCATGCCCCCCAAAACCCAAACCCGTCAACCCCAAACAACCCTTAACCCTCATTCCAAAAAAACCACAGCCCTCTGTCATAGAAAACCCTAAACCTTTGGCAATAAGAAAATCCAGAATTCCCAAACCTAAAAATCCCTAAACTCTATGCTGTAAAAATCTAAAATCATATGCCTAAAAAACCTAAAACATCTACACCAAAAAACCCTAAACATTCAGTTCTAGAAAGCCATAAACCCTCATCCAAAAAAGACCCTAAAACCTCAGCCCAAAAAATCCTTAAACCCTCTACCCCCAAGAAAACCTTAAGACTGAATCACCAAGAAATCCAAAACACTTGGCCTTAAGAAACCCTAAACCATTGGCCCAAAAAAAATCCCAAACCCTCATCCCAAAAAAACCCTAAACCCTCATCCTATAAGAAACCCTAAACCCTCATCCCCAAATAACTGTAAACCATCACCCCTAAAAAACAATAAACCTTCATTCCCCAAAAACCCTAAATCCTCAGCCCTAAAAAACTAAAACCGTCATCCTAAAAAAACACTAAACCCTCAGCCGTAAGAAAACCTAAACCCCCAACCCACCCCCCAAACCCTAAACCCACAGCCCCAAAAAACACTCAACCCTCAGCCCCAAAAAAACCCTAAAACCTCATCCCCAAAAAAACTCTAACCGCCTACCCCAAAAATCCTTCACCTTTAACCTAAAAAAACATGCAAATATTAACCCCGAAAACCTTATTCCCTCATCCACAAAATATATAAACAAAAAGACCCCAAAAACACTAAACAATCAGTCCAAAAATCTATAATCCCTCAACCCAAAAAAACCCCTAAACTCTCAGAAAGAAAAAACCCAAAATCCTGGGACCACAAAAACCCGAAACCCTTGGCTCTGAAAAACCCTAAAACCACTTCCCTGAAAACTATAAATTTTCAAACCAAACAAAAACTAAAATCTCATTCATAAAAACCGTAAACCCTTGATCCCAAGAAACCGTAAACCCTCAGCCACAAAAATCAATAAACCATCATCCCTAGAAAACCGAAGACCACCAAAACCAAAAAACACTTAACCCATATCCCTAAAAAACCCTAAACTGTCATCCCTAAAAACCCAAAACCCATGGAACATAAAAAACCTAAACCCTCATCCAATATAAACCTTGATCCATCAACACTAGAAAACCCTAAACCACCATCCCCAAAAAACCCTAAACCCTTATCCTCAAAAATCCCTGAACCCTTTACCCCCCAAAACCCAAAACCCTCATCCCCCCCAATCCCAGAAAGCATATCCCAAAAAACCTAACCCTCATCGGCACAAAACCCTAAACCCTTAGAAAAAACATATAAACCATTGGACCTAAATAAACCTATAAACATGGAACCAGAAAACACTAAATCCTATGCAGAAGAAAACTATAAACCCTTGGCCCCAAAAAACCCTTAACCCTCAGCCACAAAAATTCTAAAACCTTCAGCCCAAAAAAAATATACCCTCCACAAGAAAAAACCCTATACACTCTACCCTCCAAAAATCTAAACCCTCATACCCAAAAAACACTTAACCCCCAACCCTAAAATACCATAAACTATCATACATATAAAACCATAAACAACCAACCTCAAAAAAACCTAAACTCTCAGTAAAAAATACCCAAAACCATCATCCATAAGAACCATACACCCTTATCCCCAAAAGACCTAAATCCTCAGCCCCAAAAAAACGTAAAACTTCATTCCAAAAATAACATAAAACCTCAGCCCCCCAAAACCCTAAGCCTAGGTCCCAAAAAACCCTATACCCTTAGCCTGAAAAAATACTAAACCCTGGGCCCAAAAAACCTGAACCCTCAGCCCTAAAAAACCCTACACCATCATACCAAAATCCCAAAAACCTTATTCCTAAAATCCTAAACCCTTATTCCCAAAAAAAAACTAATCCATCATACCCAAAAAATCATCAACCCTTGGACCCAAAAAAACTCTAAACCCTTATCCCCTAAAAAACCCTAAAACCACAGCCCAAAAAACTGCAAACCTTCCCCCCAAAAAAATCAAAACCCTATCCCCAAAAAACCCAAACCCTCATAATAATAAAACCCTAAACCCTAAAAACCAAAAAAAATGCACTAAACCATCATCCCCAAAGAAACCAAAATCCTCATCCCCAAAAAACCCTAAGCACTATATCCAAAAAAAACTCTAAACCCTCATCTCCAAAAAACATAAACCCTCACCCCTAAAAAACCCAAAACCCTCATCCCTAAAAAACCCTAAAAACATGGCCCCTAAAAACCCTTAACCATTGGCCCTAAGAAACACTAAACCCTCATCCACAAATAACCATGCACCCTCTGCCCCAAATAACCCTAAACCTTCAACCTATAAAAACCCTAACACTCAACACGAAAAACCATAAGCCATCATTACTAAAAGACCCTAAACATTGTTCTGTAGAAAACCTAAAATCCACATCCCAAAAAAAAACGAAAACCATTAGACCCTAAATACCTTAAACCCACATCCCCCAAAAAACCCTAAACCCTTATCCCTTGAAA
Source organism: Viscum album (assembly GCA_963277665.1). Lineage (NCBI taxonomy): Eukaryota > Viridiplantae > Streptophyta > Magnoliopsida > Santalales > Viscaceae > Viscum > Viscum album. The sequence continues at coordinate 1,882,167,464 of OY728141.1, read as the reverse complement.
TTTATAAACCCTCATCCTCAAATATCACTAAAACTTTAGTTCTAAAAACCCTAATACATAGTCCCAAAAAAACTATAAACCCTCTACCCAAAAAACCCCTAACCCTCAGCCCCGAAAAACCCTAAAACCATTATCCATAAAAATCCTAAACCCTCAGCCATAAAAAATCCAATACCCAATACACCAAAAAACACTAAACCCTAATCCAAAAAAAACCTAATCCGTCTTTCCAAAAAAAACCTCAAAACCATCATCCCCCCCAAAATCTAAACATTTGGCTACATAAAATCCTAAACCATCGTCCATAAAAAACATTGAAGCCCCATCCCCCCAAAAAACCTAAACCCTCATCCACAAAAGCTAAAACACTCTACATGAAAAAACCCAAACACTCAGCCCAAAAAACCCTAATCCTTTATCCTTAAAAAACCCAATACCCTCAGCCACAAAACGAAAAAACACCAGCCCTAAAAAAACCCAAACCCTTATCCCCAAAAAAATCAAAACATTCATCTTGAAAAATCACAAAACCCTCATCTTATTAAAACCCCACTCCATTATCGCTGAAAATCCCTAAACCTGAAATCCCCCTAACCATTAAACTCCCAAAACCCTAGGCCCTCATCCCAAAAAAACCCTAAAACCTCATCCTCAAAAACCTTAAAACCTCTACCCCAAAAATCCCAATACACTTAACCCCAAAAAACCCTACACACATTCCCCCAAAAAACATAAACCCTTATACCAAAAAACCCCAAACTCTCAACACCAAAAAAAATCCTAAACCCACATCCCCAAAGAAAACAAATCCCATAGACCTTAAAAACAATAAAACCAAAATCCAATAAAAATCAAAACCCTCAATCCCAAAAAACCCCAAACCCTCAACCCCCAAAACTCAAAATACTCTGCCACAAAAAACTCTAAAACCCTCAGCCCAAAAAACAAAAAACCCATTTCCCTAAAAAACCCTAAATCATGAGCCCTAAAAAACCCTAAACCCTCATTCCTACAAAACCCTAAACCCATGACCCCATGACCCCAAAACCCTCACTCATAAAAAACCCCATAACCTCAGCCCAATAAAATAAAAAACCCTCATCCCCAAAAAACCCTACACCCTCATCCCCCTTAAAACCCAAAACCCTTGACCGCCCAAAAAAATAAAACCTAATCCCCCAAAAACCATAATCCTTTATCCTAAAACAACCCTAATGCAACTACCCCAGAAACCCCTAAACCTTTATCGCACAAAAAACCCCAAACCCACAACCCATATAATCCCTAAACCCTCAGCCCCAAAAAAACCCTAAACACTCATCGATAAAAGACCTTGAGCCCTTAGACCACACAAACCTAAAACCCTCATCAAATAAAAAAAATAAAAAATAAAACCCTTAGACCTAAAAAACCTAAAACCCTCTACCAAATAAAACCAAAAACCCTCATCCCCAAAAAACACTAAACCTTCAGCCACAAAATCACTAAACCCTTAATAAAAAAACACTAAACCCTCACCCCCCCAAAACCCAAAAACCCCATACCCAAAAATCCCAAAACAATCAACCCCCAAAAATATTAAAATCTAAGACTTAAAAAGCTAAAACCCTTAGCCTCAAAAAACCATAAATCCTGGCCCCAAAACCCCAAACCCTATATCCCAAAAAAACCTATACCCTCAGCCTTAAAAAACCCAAACACCTCATCCCCCAGATACCAAAACCCTGATCCCCAAAAAATACAGAACCCAAATATACAATAAAACCAAAAAACTTATCCCCAATAAACTCTAAACCCTCAACACAAAAAAACAATAAAACCTTATCCCCAAAAAATCCTCTAGGCCCAGCAAAAAAAAACCCTAAATGAGCTTCAAAAAACCCTACACACTTATCCCACCAAAAAAAATAAACACTCGGTCTCATAAAAAACCTTACCCTACAACCCCCAAAACCCAAAACCCTCATCCCCATAAAACACTAAATCCTCATCCCTAAAAAAACCCTGAAACCACGACCCCAAAAAAACAATAAAACCTCATCCAAAAAAACACTAAACTCTCATCCCCAAAAAACACTATACCCTCAAACCCAAAAAACAACCAAACACTATGCACTAAAAAACATAAACCCTAAGCCACCCAAACCCTAAACACAATCCCAAAAAAACATAAACACTCTTCAAAAAAAAAAACAAAAACCCCAGTCCCAAAAAACCGTTATCCCATAGCCCCAAAAAAATAAAAAATTCATCCCCCAAAAAACCCAAAACCTCATCTTCCAAAAACCCTAATCTCTAACCCTAAAAAAACTAAACCCTCAGACCAAAAAAATCTGAATCCCTTCACCCCAGAAAAAAATAAAGCCTCATCTCCAAAAAACCAAAAACCTTGGGCTCTAAACAATCTAAACGAATCATCCCTAAAAAACCTAAAACCACAGCATCAAAATCCTATAAATTATTAGCCCCAAAAAACCCCGAACCTAAAAACCCAATAACCATTAACCCATACCCCAAAAAAATCTTTAAACCACATATCCATGAAACCCTAAACCATTATCCCTATAAAACCATAAAACCATGGCCCCAAAAAATAATAAACCCTCAACCCCCAAAAACCAAAAACCCTCAACACAAAAAGAACCAAAATATCATCCCCAAAAACCCCAAACCCCTATCCTCCAATAAACCACAAACCATCAAGCTCAAAAAAACCCCAAACCCTTAGACTGAAAAACCCATAAACCTTGTTTCAAAAAACTCTAATCATTTGACCTAAATAATCCCCAAACCATTATCCCCAAAAATTCCAAACACTCATACTCAGAAAACACCAAACCCCCATCCCCAAAAAACCCTAAACCCCCATCCCCACAATACCCTAAATCACTTGCCCCAAAAAACACTAAAACATCAGAAAAAAAACCTACACCCACATCCCTAAAAAATCCTAAAACCTCAGCTTCCCAAAACCCTAAAACCTCATCTCCCCAAAACCCAAAACCCCATCCCTAAAAAACCATAAACCATCATCGCCAGAATAGCATAAATCCTTAGCCCCCCAAAACCCTAAATTCATAGCACAAAAAAACATAAACCCTTAGCCCCAATAAATCTTAAACCATAAGCTCCAAAAAAACTAAACCCTCATTACGAAAAAACCCCAAACCCATATGCCCAAAACACCCAAAAACCTCAAGGCAGAAAATGACTAAACCCTAAGCCCCAAAAAACCATTAACCTCCAAAAAAACATTATTACCTCGGCCCTAAAAACCCTTATCCAACATCCCCAAAACTATAATCCCTCGGCTTCAAAAAACCCTAAAACCACATCCTTTAAAACCTTAATCACTCTGTCCAATAAACCATAAACAATAAACCACCCCCCCCCCAAACCCCTCAGCCTCATAAAACAATAATACCTTTGCACAAAAAATCTGATACCCTCATCCCCCAAAAATCATAATTCTTATTCTCCAAAAAACAATGATCTCTTATTCCCCAAAAAATCCCAAAATTCTAGCAACAAAAAACCATAAAACCACATCCCCAAAAATACCTAAACCCTCAACCGCAAAAAACCATAAACCCTAAACTCTAAAGCACCTGAAACCACCTACCTCAAAAAACCATAAACCCTCAACCACAAAAAATATAAACCCTCATACCCCAAAACCCTAAACACTCATCCCTAAAAAAACAAAACTATTATCCCAAGAAAACATAAAACCCCCATCCATAAAAAAACCTAAACACATAGCACAAAAACACCCTAAATAATTCTCCCAAAAAATACCTCAACCCACATCCAAAAAAAGTCTCAACCCCATCCCTAAAAAAACATAAAAAATTATACCTAGAAAAACCTCAACACTCAGCCCCCAAAAACCCTCAACCCTCAGCCCCAAAAAATAATCAATCCTCACCCCCAAAATTTTGCCGACCCTCAACCCCTAAAATCTTTAACCCTCATCTCAAAAAAACCTCAACGCTCTGCCCCAAAAAACCTAAAACCTCATCCCAAATAAACCCTAAACTCTCTTCCTGAAAAAACCCTAAACCCTTAGCCCCAAAAAATCTCAACCCTCATGCCCAAAAAAACCAACACACTAAACGCCAAATAATCCTAAACCATAATCCCCAAAATGCATAAACCATATGCCTAAAAAAAACCACCACCCTCGTCCCTAAAAAAACCCTAAACCCTCATAACCAAAAAACCCTCAACACTTAACACCAAAAACCCTAATCTGTCATCCACCACACCCCCTAAACCCTTATCTAAAAAAAACCCTAAACCCTCAACACAAAATAATCCACAAAACCTCTTCCCAAAAAAATCCTCAACACTAAACCCCAAATAAACTAAATCCTCATCCCCAAAAAATCCTAACCCATCATCCCTATAAATCCACAATATCATCCCAAAAAACCTAAACCCTAAAAAACACCATAAAAGCTTAACGCCAAAAAAACCAAAACATGCTTCCCAAAAAACCCTCAACCCACAGATCCAAAAATACCTAAACACTCATCCCCAAAAACACTCAACCCCCAAAATCCTTTAACACTCATCCCCCATGAAACCCTAAACCCACAACCCCAAAAAACACTATAACCTAAGCCCATAAAAAACTGTAGCCCGAAAAAAACATAAACCCTATGTCCCCAAAAACCCTCAACGATCATCACTAAAAAACCCTAAACCCTCATCCCAATAAAACACAAAACCCTTAGCTAAAAAAACAACCCTAAACCCTCTTTCCCAAAATTACATAAACCATTAACCACAAAAAAACACTAAACCCTCGGCCTTACAAAACCTAAACCCATGCCCCAAAAAATAGTTAACACTTTGGATGAAAATTCCCTAACCATTAATCCCCAAAAAACCCTAAACCCTTAGCTCAAAAACCTGCCTAAACCTTTATCCCTAAAAATCTATTAACCCATATCCCACCAAAACCATCAACCACATACCCAAAAAACCCTCACCCCAAAAAAACCATCATCCCACATCCCCAAAAAACCATCAACCCTCAGGCCCAAAAAGCCCGCAACTGTCATCCAAAAAAATCCCACAATGCTCATCTCTTAAAAACCCAAAAACCTCATCCCCAGAAAAATATAAATCATTTGTCCTATAAAATCCCTAAGAACATAGCTCCAAAATTCCCTATACCCTCGACACCAAGAAATCCTAAACCATTAGGCCCAAAAAAACCCAAACCGTCATTCCAAAAAGCCAAAAAAACTGAACCCAAAAAACCCCTATACCCTCACCCCAAAAATCTCCCAACCAATGTCCCAAAAAACCCTCAGCCCTCATCATAAAATACCCTCAACCTTCAGAAACAAAAAACCCTAAACCCTTACCGTAAAAAATCACATACCCACATCCCCAATAAAACCCCAACCCTCAGGCCCAAAAAACCCTAAACCCTCATACCCAAAAACAATAAACCCTCAACACTAAGAAGAAATTAACTCCCATCCGTAAAAAAACATAAAATCCTTAGACCATAAAACCGGTAAACCTTCAGCCCAAAAAAACCCATAAAACCACAACCCCAAAAAACCCTAAACTGTCAACCCTATAAAAACCATAAACCCTCAACCATAAAAAAAATTGAACCCAAAGCCCAAAAAAACCTGAAACCCACATCCCAGAAAAACAAGAAACCCCTATACCTAAAAACCCTAAAACAATCTACCATATAAAACCTCAAACCCTCAATCACAAAAACCCCCAAACCCACTACCCAAAAAAAACCTATAACCATTATCCCCAAAAACCCAAAACCCTCATCACCAAAAAACCTCCAATACCCCATACCCAAAAAACCATAAAACCCCAGTCCTAAAAAATCATAAACACTTACCCCAAAAAACCCCAAACCCGCAGCCTAAAAACAATCCCAATCCCTTTGCACAAAAAACCACAAACCGTCTTCCTAAAAAACCTCAACCCCTCAGCCACAAAATTTTTGAAACCATTAGCCTTAAAAATCCCTAAACACACAGTCTCAAAAAACCCCAAACTATCATTCCAAAAAAATACTAAACCCTCATTTCTAAAAAACCTAAACACAGAGTCCCAAAATAACCTAAAACCTCAGCACTAAAAAATATTATAGCCCCAGATGCATAAACCTCAAAACCCTCATCCACAAAAATTCCTAAACCCACAGACCCCAATAAATCTAAACCCACATCTTCAAAAAAACACTAAATTCTTATCCCCCGAAAACCCCAAAACCCTCATCCCAAAAAAACATTCAACCCACAACCCCAAAACCCCAAAATCGTTAGCCCAAAAAACACTAAAACCTAATCCCCCCAAAACTATATCCTCTACACCAAAAACCACCCAGACACTTCGGATTAAAAAAAAGTAAACCCTCATCTCCCAAAACCCTAAACATTATTCCCTAAAAAACACTAAATAATCTAACCAAAAAATCCCAAAACATTCAGCACCAAAAAACCATAATCCATCATCTACCAAAAATTGTAACTCTTATCCCCCATAAAACCCAAGCACTCATCCCCAAAAAACCCTAAACTCTTACCCCCCAAAAAACCCTAAACGCCCAACCTGAAAAAAACACAACCCTTAGCACCAAAAAAACCCTAGAACCTCATCCCCATTGAATCCCTAAACCATAGGCACAGAAAAATCCTAAACCTTCATCATTAAAAAACCATAATCCCTAAAACTCAAAATACCCTAAACTATTTTCCCTAAAAACTCCAAACCCATAACTCCAATAAACCATAAAACCTTATCCATAGGAAACCATAAACCCATATCTGCAAAAAACCTGAAACACTCAATCCTAAAATACCATAAACCCATGACCCAAAAAACTCTAAACTCTAAGTCCTAAAAAACTCTAAACACTCATACCCAAGAAAACCCCAAGCCCTCATCGAAAAAAACCCAAAACCCTCAGACATAACAACCCCAAACCGCTATCCAAAACCCTCCAAACCCTATACCCCATCAAAAACCAAACCCTTGGCCACAAAAACCCTTAACCTTCTATGAAGTAAACCCTAATCACTCCACCCCAAAAAAACCAAGAACCATCATAAAAAACCCCAAACCCTTCACCCCCATAAATCTCAAACCCTCATCCCAAAACACTGCAAACCAAGAGCCCCAAAAAAGGTAAAACACTTGGCCCCAAAAAACACCAAACCCTCAGCCCCAAAAAACATGGGACCCATAGCCCCAAAAAACCTAAACCCTTATCCTCAAAAAACCCTAAACCCTAAACCCCCCAAAACCCAAAAACCCTATCCATAAAAAACCCTAAAATATTATCCCCCATAATGCAAAACCCTACGCCATAAAAAACACTAAACTCTAACCCCCCAAAACCCAAAACCCACATCCCAAAAAAAACCAAAAAATCTCTTCCTGAAAAAATAGAAAAAATTCATGCCATCAAAACCATAATCCCTCATCTCAAAAAACCCTAAACCCTTATCCTAAGAAAACCATTAACCATTAGCCCCAAAATAACATAAAAAATAATCCCAAAACATCCCAAATCCTCATCCCAAAAAAGCACAAAACACTCATCCCCAAGACCCTAAAACTCCGTCCTTAGAAAACCCTAATCCGTAATCCCACCAAAATCCCAAATCCTCATACCAAAACCCCCTAAAACCTCATCCCAAGATAATAAAAAACCCTGGTCCCCAAAAAACCTAAACCATAAGCCCAAAAAAACCCTCATCCACAAAAAACCCAAAACCCTTAGATGAAAAAAAACCCTAAACTCTAGGCTCCAAAAAACCCTAAACCCAGATCCTACAAAAACATAAACTGTTAGCCCAAAAAACCTAAACCCCCAGTCCAAAAAAACTCTAAACCCTTAGCCCAAAAAAACCCTAAACCTCAAAAAAATCCCTAATTCCTCAACCCTAAAAAACCCAAAATCCTCTTCCCAAAAAAAACCTGAACCCTTAGTAAGGAAAACCCCTAAAAACTCAACACCAAAAAACATTAAAACCTCATACCCCTAAAACATTAAACCCTTATCCCCAAAAAACCCAAGTACCTCATCCCTAAAAAACACTAAACACTCAGCCCAAAAAAAAAACTGAACATTCAGTCTAAAAAACTATAAACCCTCTTTCCTAGAAACCTTAAATACTCAACCCCCAAAACCCAAAAACCTATGTCCCAAAAAACCCTCAACCCTCATCCTAAAAATCACTCAACCCTTTCCCTAAAAAACCCTCAAACATTAGCTTAAAAAACCCTCAATAGTCATCCCCATATGACCCTCAATCCTCACCCCCAAAATAACATCAACCCTCAGTCCCAAAAAACCCTCAACACTCTTCCCCTAAAAAACCCTAAAGGCTAAAACCCCCCAAACCCCCAAACCCATAGCAAGAAACCCTAAAACCATAGCCCAAAAACCCCAAAACTCTCAGACCAAAAAAATCATCCACCCTCATCCCCAAAAATACAAAGAACCCTAAACCTCCAGCCCCAAAAGACCCTCAACCATCATCACCAAATAACCTTATACCCCATCCCCAAAAAACACTAAACCCTCAGCACCAAAAAACCCTAAAACCTGTGCCCCAAAAAATTTTCAACCCTCATTTCCAAAAATCCATAAACCCTAAATAACACAAAACCCTCAGGCCTCAAAAATCTCAACCCTCACACCCAAAAATCCCTCAACCCTATTCTCCAAAAAACCCAAAACCCTCGTCCCACAAAAAAACTTAACACTCAGTCGCAAAAAACGCTAAACCCTCATCTAAAAATTACCTTAAACCCTAAGAAACAAAAAACAAAATACCCACATCACAAAAAAAAACCTTAAACCCTTATCACCAAAAAACCATCAAATCCCATTCCTAAAAACCTTAAACCCTCATCGCCAAAAAACCTCAAACCCTATGCCCTAACAAAACATCAACCCTCATCCCACAAAACCTAAACCCTGATCCCCAAAAAATAATACACACTTAACCACAAAAATCTCTAAACCCTCCACATTAAGAATTTTCAAACCTCATCATTAAGAAACACTAAACCCAATGCACCGAAAAAATGCTTAACCCACATAACTAAGAAACCATAAACCCTCATACCCAAAAAAACCAGCAACCCTTAGCCCAAAAAAATCCTAAACGCTCAACCCAAAAAAGACCTCATCCCTTATCCCCTAAAAACCCTAAAACCGCATCCCCATAAAACACAAACATGTTAAAACCAAAAATCTTAATCCCTCTACACCAAAACACCCAACAACCAAAAACCCTAAAACCACATCTCGAAAAACCGTAAACCCTCAACACAAAAACCCTCAACACTTATCCCCAAAATATCCTAAATCCTCACTCCAAAACACTAAACCCTTAGCCCCAAAAACCGTTAACCTTATTCCCCCAAAACTCTAAACCATTGCCCCAGAAAACCCTCAACCATCATCCGCAAAAAACCCTTACCCCTCACCCCAGTTAAACTATCAACCCTTATCCCAAAAAACCATCAAATGCTTGCCCTAAAAAAACCTCAACCCTCAATCCCCAAAACCCAAAACCCTAAATATCAAAAGTCCCTAAACCCTCAATCCTAAATAACCCTGTACAATCCTACCCAAAATTTCCTAAACCATAAGACCTAAGAAACCTTAAACATTCAGCCTTAAAAAACCCTAAACCGTCATCCTGAAAAATCCAAAAACCCTCAACCCCAAAAAACACTAAACCATCTACCTTAAAAATCTCTAAACCCTTATTCCAAAAAAACCCTCAACCCACAGTCCCTATAAACCCTCAATCCTTAGATAGAAAAATCCACAATCCACAACACCAACAAACCCTAGAAACCCAGTCAAAAATACCTCATCATTCATCCCCCAAAAACTCCCAAAACTCTGCTAAAAAAATCGTAAACTGTCATCAATAAAAAATAATAAACCCTCAACCATAAAAAACCATTCACCTCCATCCCCCCAAATCCCTAAACAATTAATAACAAAAAAAATTAAATAATCTTCCCAAAAAACCCTAGGCCCTCCTCCCCAAAAAACCATCAACCGTTATCCCCAAAAATACCTCTACCCTCAACCCCCCCCCCCCCAAAATCGACCACCATCCCTTAAACCCCTCAATCCACAAAGAAAAAAAAACTCTCAACCCTCAACCCTAAACCCCAAAAAACCCTCAACCATTAGCCCCTAAAAACCCTCAACAGTCACCCATAAATGATTCTCCACAATCATCCCCAAAAAAACCTCAATCCTTCCCGCAAAAAACCCTCATCCCTAAAAAACCCTAAAATCTCATCCCCAAAAGACCCTCAACCCTCAATACAAAAACACCCTCAACACTCAGTCCCAATTAAAACTCAACAGTTAGCCCCAAAAAAACCCTTAACTCCTCTTACTTGAAAAACCATAAACCCTCTTCCCTAAAAACCCAAAACCAAATCCTCAAACCCAATCCCCCAAAAATCTTCACTCTCCACACCAAAAAATAATCAACCCTATGAAACAAAAAAAACTACACCCTCAGACCCACAAACCACTCAATCATCATCCCTAAAAAACATTAAACCCATAGCCCCCAAAAAATATTAACCTAATCCCTAGAAAAACATAAACCCTCAGCCAATATAATCCATAAACACTCACCCCAAAAAACACTCAACACAGTCTACCCCAAAAAACCATAAACCCTAAGCCTCCAAAATCCATAAACCCTCATCACTAGTAACCTTATATCCCCTTTTCAAAAAATACTAATCCATGAGCCCCAAAAATACCCTACAACCTCAACCCCAAAACACCATAAACCCTTATACCAACAAAAACACTTAACCATATGCACTAAAAACCCACAAAAAATCAACACTAAAAAACCCTTAACCCTTCAACCCTCATCCCTAAAACTCCCAAAACATCATCCCCAAAAAACCCTATTCCATCATCCCAAAGAAAAACTAAACCCACATCCTCAAAAAAACCATAAACCCTTAGTCCTAATAAACCCCCCAATACCTCAGCCCAAAAAAACCTAATCACTCACCCCAAAAAACCCTAAATCCCCAGACCTAAAAAACCCTAATCCTTGATAAGTAAGAAACCCTAAACCCTAAACCCCCCAAACCCTAAACCCTCATCCCTAAAAAACATAAACCCTCATAAAAAAACCCTCAACCCTCATCCAAAAAAACCCCTCCATCCTCTTCCCCCAAAAAACTGGAAACCCTCATCCCTAAAAAACACTGAACCCTCATCCCCAAAACTCCTCAACCCTCAACTCCAAAAAATCATCAACCCTTACTAGCTATAAATCATAAACCCTGAGCCTAAAAAACCTTCTACCCTCAAACCATAAAACACACAACCCTAAACCCTCTAACCAAAAAAACCCTCAACCCACATCCCCAAAAAGTCCTCACTCGTCATCCCCAAAAAACCCTCAACCCTCATCCCAAAACACATAACTATCAACCCCCAAAAACAATAAAAACATCATCCCCAAGAAACCCCAAACCATCAACCTCAAAAATAGTAAACCCACAACCCACAACCCCCAAAACCCTAAAACATATGCCCCAAAAAATCATAAACCAACATCCCATAAAAACACTAAACCCTCATCGCCAAAAAATCCAAAACTCTCTACCCCAAATATCCCAAATCCCACAGCACCAAAAACCCAAAAAACCTCATCCCCCAAAACCCTAAATCCTCATATGATAAATCCCTAAACTGTCGCCCCCAAAAATTTTCATCACTAAAAAACCCTAAACCCTTTATCCCAAAAAACATAAACCCTAAGCACAAAAAAACAATAAACACTTAGCCCCAATAAAAAATGAACTCTAAACCCCAAAAAAACCACCACCCCACCACCCAAAACCCCAAAACCCTCGCCCCCCACCCAAAAAAAAAATAAAACCCTCATCCCCAAAAAATCCAAAACCGTCATCCCCAAAAAACCCTAACTCTTATCTCCAAAAGACCCTCAACCCCCATCCCAAAAAATGTTCATCCCTAGGCCCCAAAGAACCCTTAAACCTCAAAACCAAGAAACCCTCAACACCCAACTCCAAAAACCCCTATATCCTCTACACCAAAGAACCCTAAACTATCAATATAAAATAACCCTAAACCCTCATCCCCAAAGAACCATAAATCCTCTGCCCAAAAAAACCCTTATCCCTCCCAAGAAACACTAAACACTCATCCAAAAAACCCTCCACCTTCTTCCCCAAAACCCTCAACCTTCATACCTATAAAACCATCATCCCTAATCCTTAAAAAAAACCTCATCCCCAATCTGGAAGAGGCCATCAACCCACATCCCCTAAAAATACTCAACCCTCATCCCGAAAAACCTCAACCCTCAGCCTCAAAATACCCTCAAACCTCATCCTTAAAACCCTCCAAAATATTCACCGAAACACCCAAAACTAATCCACCAAAATCACCCAATCCTTAGAAAAAAAATCATAAACCCATAGACCCAAAACCCCCCAAACCTCATCACCAAAAACCCCACATCACCCAGTCCAAAAAACCCCCCACAAATAAACTCCAAAAGATCTCTAACCCTTATCCCCCCAAAACCCCCAAACCTCAACAAAAAAACCCCAACCCTCAACCCCTCAAACCCCTAACCCACAAACCATTAATTCATCAACCCTCATCCCAAAAAATGTCCAACCCTTAGCTCCATAGAAACCTAAATTCTCAACTCAAAAAAACCCTAAATACTCCATCCCCAAAAAACTATTACCTAACCCACAAAAAATACAACAGGTATCCCTAAAAATTCACTCAACGTTCAGCCCTAAAAACCCAAAACCCACATCCTCAAAATCACTAAATCCACATCACAAAAAATACAAAACTATATCCCAAAAAAATCATAAACACTAATCCCCAAAAAAACTCTAAACACTCACCCTAAAAAACCTAAACCCTATGCCAAAAAAATCGGACACACACTTTCCCAAAAAACCCTAGATCCTCAGCCCCAAAAAACATAGACCCTCATCCCCAGAAAACCCTAACCCCTGAGTTTAAAAAAAACCTAGACCCTCAGTCCTAGAAAAACCTAGACCCTACACCCAAACAAAAGCTAGAGCCTCTGCCCTAGAAAATCCTAGACCGTCAGCCCCAAAAAACCCTTGACCCTCTACCCTAAGAAACCATATACCCAGAGTACCAAAAAACCTAGACCATCATTCTATAAAACCCTAAACACTCAACCCAAGAAAAGCATATACCCTCACCCCCTCAAAAAAATCCTAGACCCATAGACTAAAAATCTCTTAACCTTCTTCCCCAAAAAACTTATACAGTTATCCATAGTAAACCCTAAACTTCCAGACAAAAAAAACCCAAGACCCTCATCCCCATCCACCACATAACCTCATCGAGCCACCTCCAATCTCCTAGAACCACAAAACCAGAAAATTAATTGACTATAATGAAATATACTATTATACTATTAATTTAAAAATAAGGAGTTTTTTTGGGTCAAACCTGTTGGATTATTATTTTATGATGATATATGTAACTGTATGTGTTTTCACTGATTAATGAATTATAATGTTCTAATAATTCATTGTCTACTTTAATTTAATTTAATTTTCTATCACTCATTTAAATTAATTTATTTACTTTAATTCATCAGTTTATCACCAAAAGTGCATTCCTGGGGTTTAGGGTATTTTTAGGCTTAGTATTGAGCGTTTTTTTGGGGATGAGGGTTTTATGTTATATGGGGTGTTGGGTATATATTTTTTTTGGATGAGGGTTGATCATTTTTTTGGGCTATGTGTTTTGTGTTTTTTGGGGTAAAAGTTATGGGTTTTTTGGGGAAAATGGTATACGGTTATTTGGAGCTAGGGTTGAATATATTTTTGGGCTGAGGGTTTAGAGTCATTTGGGTGTTTGGTTCAGGGGTTTTAGGGTTTTTAGTTCTTAGATTTTATGGGTTTCATGGGGGTGAGGATTTAGGGTTATTTAGGATGGAGGGTGAGGGTTTTTTTGTAGAATATGGGATTTGGGGGCTGAGGGTTTAGGGTTGTTCAGGACTAAGTGTTGATGGTTTTTTTGGGATTATGGTTTGGGGTTTTTTGGGGTTTTTATGAGGGTTTTTTTGGGGATAAGTTTTGAGTGTTTTTTGGGATAGGGGATTGAGTTTTTTTTGGGATGTGGGTCGCGGGTTTTTTTTTGGGTAGAGGGTTTAGGGTGTTTTGGATGAGTGTTTAGAGTTTTTTGGGGCTCAGGGTTTATAGTTTTTTATGGTTGATAGTCAATTGTTTTTTAGGGTTGAGTATTGGGGTTTTTTTGGGGATGAGGGTTTCGGGTTTTGGGGGGCTCAGTGTTTAGGGTTTTTTGGATGGGGGTTTTGGGTTTTTGAGGATAGAGGGTTTTTATTTTTTTGGGGATAATGGTTTATGGGTTTTTGGGATGAGGTTTTAAAATTTATTTGGGTTTTGGTTTTAGGTTTTTTGGGGGTAAGTGTTTAGGGTTTTATAGGGGAGAGGATTTAAGTATTTTGGGGGCTGAGGGTTTTGGAAATTTTTTTTCTACTAAGGGTTTAGAGATTATTTGGGGATAGGTTTAGGGTATTTTTTGGATAAAGGTTAATGGGTTTCTTGGTGTTGACGGGGTTAATGTATTGGTTGTTGAGGGTTTAGGTTTTTTTGGAGCCTAGGGTTTATTATTTATTGGAGCTATGGGTTTAGGGTTTTTTGGGGATGAGTGTTTTCTATTTTTTGGGGATAAAGGTTTAGAGTTTTCTTTATCTCAGGGATTAGTATATTTGGGGATAAGAGTTTAATGGTTTTGGTTTTGAGGGTTTAGTGTTTTTTTGGGATAAAAATTTGTGGTTTTTTATGATTAGGGGTTTTGGTTTTTTTGGGGGTGGACGATTTTGGATTTTTTGTGGATAGGGATTTAGTGTTTTCGGGGGTAGAGAATTTTTTTCTCATTTTGGGGTTAATGGTTTATTGTTTTTAGGTATGAGTGTTTAGGGATTTATGGGTTGAGGGTTTTGGTTTTAGGGGGTGAGGTTTTATGATTTTTTTGGGGCATAGGGTTAAGTGTGTTTTGGGACTCATGATTTAGTGGTTATAATGTCTGAGGGTTTACTGTTTTTTAATGATGAAGGTTTATGTTTTTTTGAAGATGAGAATTTAAAGATTTTTGGGTATGGGTGTTTAGGGTTTTTTGGGAGTGGGGGTTGATTTTTTAGGTTTTTTGTGGATGACATATTGGGGTATTTTGGGGGTGAGGGTTTTGGGTTTTTGGGGTTGAGGGTTTCATTTTTTATGGGATGAGATATTTGGGTTATTTAGGGATAATGGTTTGGGGTTTGTGGGGGGGGGGTTGGGATGAGGGTTTGGGGTATTTTGGGGAAAATGACTTAGGGTTTTCCTGGTGTAATGGTTTGGGGTTTTTTGCAATAGAGGGTTATGTTTTTTTTGGGGTTGAGTGGTTAGGGTTTTTTTAGGTGGGGGTTATGTTTTTTTTAGTCCAAGGGTTTTTGGTTTTTTGGGATTGAGGGTTTGGGGTTCTTGGGGGATGAGGATTGGGTTTTTTGGGGGATGGGGGTTTGGGGGTTTTTTGGGCCTAGGGGTTTGGGGATTTTAAGGGATAAGGGTTTCAGATGTTTTTGAGGATGATGGTTTATGGTTTTTTGGGGCTATGTGTTTTGGGATTTTGGGGGCCGAAGGATTGGGGTATTTTGGGGTCGTGGGTTTAGGATTTTTGTGGTCGAGGGTTTATTGGTTTTTGGCGTTTTGGGTTTGGGGTTTTGGGGGGATGAAGATTTTGGGTATTTTGAGGATAAGGGTTTAGGGTTTTTTAGGTATAATAGTTAAATATTTTTTAGAGTTTAGGGTTAAGGGTTTTCAGAGAAGAGGGTTTAGGGTTTTTTGGGCCAAGGGTTTGGGTTTTCTAGAGATAAGGGTTTAGGGTTTTTTGAGGTGAGAGTTTAGGGTTTTATGGTGTTGAGGGTTTGGGTTTTCTTGGGATAAGGATTTAGTGTTTTTTGGGACTAAGGGGTCAGGGTTTCATTGGTTAAGGGTTTTGGGAATTTTGAGGAAGAGTGTTTAGGGTTTTTTTGGGGAATAGTTCTTAGGGGTTTTGGGTTATAAGGATTTACGGTTTCTAGTTATGAGTGTTTAAATGTTATTTGGAGTTGAGGGTATTTTATTTTTTGGGCTCAACTTATGGAAAAGTGATTGGGATTTTTTTAGGCTGTGGGTGAAGGGTTTTTTGTGTCTAAAGGATTGGGATTTTTTGAGGTTGAGGGATTGGGGTTTTTAGGGATGCAGGTTTAGGTTTTTTGGGGGCTATGAGTTTAGGGGTTTTTTAAGCCCAACATTTAGGTTTTTTGGGGCTAAGAGTTTGGGGTTTTAAGGGGACAAGGGTTTGGGGATTTTTATGGAAGAAAATATATGTTTTTTTGGGGATGAGGTTTTAGAGTTTTTTGGGGCTTGAAATTTAGGGTTTTGGGTGGCTGAGGGTTTAAGGTTCTTTGGTCATGAGGGTTTGGGGTTTTTTTGGGGGTGAGGGTTTAGGGATTTTTAGTGCTGGGGGTTTTGGGTGTTTTTGGACTAAGGGTTTGGGGTTTGTTTAGGTAGAGGGTTTTGGGTTTTTTGGGGTTAAGGGTGCGGGTTTTATTGAATCTATGTGTTTTGTTTTTTTTGGTCTTGAGGGTTTAATGTTAGTTGGGGGTGAGGGTTTATGGATTTTTTGGACTGAGGGTTTGTAGTTTTTTTAAGGATGAGGCTTTGGGGTTTCTTTGGGGTTGAGGGTTTCAGGTTTTATGTGGAAGATGGTGTTATGTTTTTTTGGGGAATGAGGGTTTCATGTTTTTTAGGGATGTTGGTTTTAGGATTTTTTTATAAGGTTTATAGGTTTTTTATGGCTAAGGGAATAGGAGTTTTTTTAGGGAATAGGGTTTGTGATTTCTTTGGGTATGTGGGTTTAGTGCTTTTTGGGACTAATGGTTTAGGGTTTTTTGGATATAAAGGTTGAGTGTTTTTGGGGGATATGGGTTAATAGTTTTTTGGGGATGAGGGTTAAGGGTTTTTTTTGGATGAGGGTTTAGGAGTTTTTGGGCTTGAGTGTTGGGGATTTTTGGTGATCGATTTTGATCAATTTTTGAGTTTTAGGGTTTATGTTTTTTTGTGTTGAGGGTTCATATTTTTTTGATAATGATGGTTGAGGGTTTTTTGGGATTGTGGGTTGATGATTTTTTTGGTGCTGAGGGTTTAGGGATTTTTGGGGATGAGGGTTTAGAGTCTTTTGGGGTTGATGGTTTCAGGATTTTTGGGGATGGAGGTTTATGGTTTTGGGGCAGAGAATTTTTTTTTTCTTAGGGATAACGGTTTTGGGAATTTTGGTCTTATTGTTTTTGGTTTTTTAGGAATGATATTTTAGGTTTTTAGGCTGAGGGTTTAGGTTTTTTGGTCAATGTGGGTTGAGGTTTTTTTAAGACTGACCATTATGGTAATTTTGGGGCTGAGGTTTGATGGTTTTGTGGTAATGATGTGTGAGGTTTTTTGGGGGTCTAAGGGTTGAGAGTTAGTTGGGGATATGGTTTTAGGATTTTTGGGGGGATAAGGTTTTGGGTGTCTTTGGGGATAAGGGTCTTGGGTTATTTGGGGTTGCAGGTTTATGGTATTTTAGAGCTAAGGGTTGGGGTTTTTAATTGGATGAGAGTTTAGGGTTTTTTGGGGATAAAGGGTTTACAGTTTTTCTCTGTTAAGGATTTGGGGTAGGGGATTTTGGTTTTATTGGGGAAAATATGTTTTGGGTTTTATGGGGTAAAGGGTTTAGGGATTTTTTGGGGATGAGGGTTGATGGATTTTTTCAATTGAGGGTTTAGGTTTTTTTATGGATAAGGATTGAGGGTTTTTTGGAGATCAAGTTATAGGATTTTTTGTGATGGGGGTTTTAGGTTTTCTTTTATCGAAGGTTTAGATTTTTTGGGGGATATGGATGGAGTCTTATCTGGATTATGGTTTATAGTTTCTTAGGGCAATATGTTGATGGTTTGGTGTTTTTTGGGGATGAGGGTTGATTATTTTTTTGGTGTGAAGAATTTAGGGTTTTCTAACACTGAATATATAAGGTTTTTTGGGGGCTGGGGGTTTAGGTTTTTTTGGATAAGGGTTGATGGGTTTTTTGGAATGAGGGTTTAGCTTTTTTGTGTGTAAGGGTTTAGTTTATTTTTGGCCGAGGGTAGATAGTTGTTTAGAGATAAGGTTTTATGTTTTTTTTCAGAAGGATTTTTGATTTTTTTGCTGAGGATTTAAGGTTTTCTGGGTTCATGGTTTAGGGTTTGGGGGGGCTGAGTGTTGATGAATTTTTGGGGATGATGGTTGAGAATTTTGTTGGGCTCAGGCATGATATTTTTTTTGTGTTTTATGGTTTAGGGTTTTTAGGGATAAGTGTTTAGGGTTTCTTAGGGACGAGGTTTGAGGGTTTAGGATTTTTGGGTGATTTGGGTTGAGGGTTTCATAGGGATGAGGCTTGATGGGTTTTTAGGTTGAGGTGTGATGGTTTTTTTGGGCTATGTGTTGATGGTTTTTTGGGGCTATGGTTTGAGGGTTTTTTTGGGGTAGGGGGTTGATGGGTTTTTGGGACGAGGATTCAAGGATTTTAGGAAATAGTGTTATGGTTTTGGGGGCCGAGTGTTTAGAGTTTTTGGGGATAAGGGTTTACTATTTTTGGGGTTAGTGTTTTAGTGTTTTTTAGGTATGAGTGTTTAGTATTTTTTTGGGGATGAGGGTTTAAGGTTTTTGGGGTTTAGGATATAGCATTTTTTATCGCTGGGTGTTTAGGGTTTTTTGGGTTTATGGGTTTAGGGTTCATTGGGGATGAGGGTTAAGTGTTTTTTGGGGATTAGGTTCTAAGATCATTTTAGGGAAGGGGTTTTAGGGTTTTTTTTGCTAAGGGTTTAGGGTTTTTTGGGGTAGAGGATTTTGTTTTTTTTTTGGGGTTGATGGATTAGATTTTTTTGGTGACGAATGTTTATGTTATTTTGGTGCTAAGGGTTTAGGATTTCTTGGGCTGGGGATTTAGGATTTTTTTAGAATGAGGGTTTAATGGTTTGTAGGTTTAGGATTACGGGTTTTTCGGTTCATTGGGTCGATAGTTTTTTGGTGATAGGTGTTTAGGGGTTTTTGGGTCTAAGGTTTTCTTATATTTTTGAGGAATGGGTTTGGGTGTTTTGGGGTTGAGTGTGTCAAATCTTATTAGGATGAGTATTTTTGGGTGGAATTTTTTCAATTTTTGCGGGATGGGGGTTTAGGGTTTATTTGGGCTAAGGGTTAAGGGATTTTGGGGCTGATGATTTATGGTTTTTTGGGCTCAGAATTTAGGGTTTTTAGGGATGGTGGTTTATGTTATTTTTTGGATGGTGGTTTTTGGCTTAATGAGGAAGAGAGTTTAGGGTTTTTTGTGGGATGCGGATTAAGGCTTTTGGGGGGATTATGGTTTAGGGTTTTTTGGTGATGAGGGTTTAGGTTTTGTTAGGGTCGAATGTTTAGTGTTTTTTGGGGCTCGGGGTTTAGGGTTTTTAGGGCTGATAGTTTAGGGTTTTTAGGGATGAGGGTTTAGTGTTTTTTAGAGCTTTGCGATTAGGGTTTTTGTTGATTAGGGTTGAGGGTATAGGTTTTTTAGGGCTGAGGGTTTATGATTTTTTGGTGTTGAGTGTTTTGTGTGTTTTAGGATGAGGGCTTTGGGTTTGAGGGGTTGAGGGATTTTGGTTTTTGGGGATGAGGGTTTCAAATTTTTTAGGGTCTAGGGTTTGGTGTTTTCGGGGGATGAGGTTTAGTAATTTTTTGGAGCTAGGGGTTTGTTGTTTGTTTGGGCTGATGTTTTGTGGTTTTTGGGGGAGGGCAGGGTTTGGGGTTTTCTTGGGATGAGGGTTTGGGGATTTTGGGGGTTGAGTGATGAAGATTTTTTATGGTGAGGGTGTTTTTGGGGGCTAGGGTTTTGGGGTTTTTTGGGGAAAGGGGTTTAGGGTTTTTTTGGTAGTGGTGACTAGGGTTTTGGGGGCTGGGGGTTTGGGTTTTTTTAGGGGATGAGGATTTCTTGTTTTTTCAGCCTGCAACTTTATGGTTTTTTGGCCCCATGGGTTTATGGTTTTTTTGGGCCAAGGGTTTAGGTTTTTTTGCATCCATGGGTTCAGGGTTTTTTGGGGTTTATGGTTTTTGGTTTTCTAGGGATGTGGGTTTAGGATTTATGGGGATTATGGTTTAGGGTATTTTGAGGCTGAGGGATTATGGTTTTTTAGGGATGATGAATTTGGATTTTTTAGGGACCAAGGTTTAGGGTTTTTTTGGGGATGAGGGTTTCGGGTTTTTTGGGGATAAGGGTTTGAGGTTTTTATGGAAGATGGTTTATTGTTTTATAGGGGTGAGATTTTAGGAGTTTTGGAGGCTAAGTGTTTGGGTTTTCTTAGGGATGATAGTTTAGGTTTTTTTGGGGCATTGTAATTAGTGTATTTTGGGGATGAGGGTTGTTTATTTTTTTTGGAATAGTGTTTAGGGTTTTTGGGTGAATATTGTTTAGGGTTTTGTGGGATTTGGGATTAAATTTTTTTTACAGCTGAGTGTTTGGGGTTTTTTTGGATGTGACTATGGTGTTTTTTTGGTGACGAGGGTTTAGGTTTTTTAGGGCTGAGGGTTAGGGTTTCTTTGGTGTTGTGAGTTAATGATTTTTTGGGGCTGAGGGTTTGAATTTTTTAGGGGATATGTGTTTGGTGTTTTTTTGTGGATGGAGTTTTTGGGATATAGGCTTAGGTTTTATTGTATTTAGGGTTATAGAATATTATTGGGGATGATAGTTTAGGATTATTTGGGGCTAAGGGTTTAGGTTTTCTGTAGCTAGTGATAGTTGATCTTTTTGGGATGAGGTTTTGGGGTTCTTTGGGACGAGTGTTTAATATTCTTGGGGGTTGATGGTTTAGGTTTTTTTGGGCATGAGTTTTTGGGTTTTTTGGGGGATGTGGGTTTGGGATTTTTAGGGCCTAAGGGTTTTGGGTTTTTTGGGGCTGATGGTTTGGGGTTTTATTGAATTTTTTTTGGGTTTTTAAGGGATCATGGTTTAGGATTTCTTTGAGGCTAAAAGTTAGTAGGTTTTATGGCTGACGGTTTAATGTTTGTTGAGGATGAGGGTTCTCTATTTTTTGGGGTATGGTGTTTTGTGTTTCCTTAACTGAGGGTTTAGGGATTTTTAGGGCTGAGGGTTTATGGTTTTTTGCATCTGAGATTTTGTGGTTTTTGGTGATGTGGGTTTTTTGTTTTATGTGGTAGAGAGTTTTTGGATCTTTGGGGTTGAGGGTTAATGTTTTTTTGGGCTGTAGGTTTCATGTTTTTTTGGGATGAGGGTTCTGGGGTTTTTGTGGCTGAGGGTTTAGGTTTTTTTTGGTTGAGGGTTTAGAGATTTTTAGGGTTTTGAGTTTAGGGATTTTTGGATTTGATGTTATAGGGTTTTTGAAGTCATAGGGATTAGTGTTTTTTGGGGCTTATGGTTTAAGTTTTTTTAGGGATGACGGTTTATAGTTTTTTGGAGTCAAGGGTTTAGTGTTTTTTTAGGTTGAGGGTTTTGGGTTTTGGGGGGATGAGGGTTTAAAATTATTCCAGGATGGGGGTATGATGTTTTCTAGGGATGAGTGTTTAGGGATTTTTGGGTCATGGTTTTATGGATTTGTGGGGATGAGGGTTTTGGATTTTTTGGGGCTTCGGGTTTAAGGTTTTGTAGGGCTAAGGGATTGGGGATTTATAAGCTAAGGGTTTTAGAGTTTTCTAGGGATGATTGTTTTGTGTTTTTGGGGGTTGGGTTTTGGGGTTTTGTGGTTGATGTTTTAGGGCATTTAAGGTGAGGGTTTAGGGTTTTTTAGTTATGTGGGATTATGGATTTTCAGGGAAATGGGTTTAGTGATTTTTGGGAATTACGGTTTTGGGTTTTTTAGGATAATGTTTTAGTTTTTTTTGGGGGGGGGAAGAGGGTTTAGTTTTTTTTGGGGGAAGGATTTTTGTTTTTTGGTGTCGAGATTTTAGGTATTTCTGGGGATATTGTTTTGAGGTTTTTTTGAGGTTGAGGGTTTTGGGGGGTTTTGGGGATGATGGTTTCTGGTTTTTGGGGGATATGAGTTTTGGGTTTTCTTGGGCTAGGGGTTTAAGGTTTTTTGGGTGGGTGTATAAGGTTTTTTTAGTGATGATGTTTTCGGGGTTTTTTGGGACGAGTGTTAAGGGTGTTTTGGTGATGAATGTTGGGGTTTTTTGGGGGATGAGGGTTTAGGTATTTTGGGGGATGGGTTTTTGAGGTTTTTTTACTGAGGATTTATGTTTTTCTTGTGGTTGAGGGTTTTTTTGGGGATGAGTGTTTATTGATTTTTGGGTAAGAGGGATTAGGGTTTTTTGAGGCTGAGGGTTTAGTGTTTTTTGGTGCATTGGGTTTAGGGTTTTTAGGGATAAGGGTTTATGGTTTTTTGGGAAGTGGTTTAAGGGTTTTTAGTGTAGAGGGTTTAGGATTTTATGGGTTGAGGGTTTATAGTTTTTTTGGGAAGAGTATTAATGGTTTTTTGTGTTGAGGGTTTCATTATTTTTGGGGCTAAGGGTTTAGAGTTTTTTTGGGAATATGGGTATAGGGTTTTTTTGAGATAAGGGTTATTTTCTGAGGCTAATGGTTTATTGTTTTTTGGGGATGAGGGTTTCCCATTTTTTGGGACACACGGTTTAGTGTTTTTTAGGGATGATGTTTTTGAATTATTTGGGACTAAGGGTTTAGGTTTTTTTTAGGATTAAGTATTATGTTTTTTTGCGATGGGGGTTTAGGGTTATTTTCTGAGGGTTTAGTGTTTTATTGGGACGAGGATTTATGAGTTTTTTGGGGCCAAGGGTTTACGATTTTTTAGGGATGAGGGTTTAGTATTCTTTGGGGAAGATTGATTTGGTTTTTTGGGGATGAGGATATAGGGTTTTTTGGGATAGAGGGTTAGGGTTTTTGGGGTCTAAGAGTTTATTATTTTCTGTGGTTGAGGGTTTTGTGTTTTTTTGGTCCATGGAATTAGGATTTTTTGGGGTTGAGGATTTTTGGTTTTTTTTCAAGCAGAGGTTTTGTGGTTATTTAGGTATAAGGGTTTAGAGATTTATTAGGACAAGAGATCATGATTTATTAGGTTTCAGGGTTTTGGGATTTTTGGATTGAGATTTAGGGGTTTTTTGGGTCCAAGGGTTTAGGGTATTTGTGTGCCGGGTGTGTATGGTTTTTTTTGTGTTGAGGGTCTAGGTATTTTTTGGGATGAGGGTTTTGGAATTTTTGGGATGATGGTATAGGGTATTTTTGGGCCAAGGGTTTATAGGTTTTTGGGAATGTGGTTTTTGGGTTTTTTCTGGGCCAAAGTTTTAGGTTTTTTTAGGGATGAGAATTTAGGGTTTTTGGGTGATGAGGGTTTATGGTATTTTTAGGATGATGGTTTTGGTTAATTTGGGATAATGGTTTATGGTTTTTTCTTTGTATTGGTTATTTTTTTCTAGGGATGATGGTTTAAGGTATTTTTGGGTTGAGGGTTAAGGTTTTTTTGGGGCTGAGGGTTTAGGGATTTTTTGGGGTAGGGGGTTTAGGGTTTTTTAATACTGAGGCGTCACAAAACTTTGGGAAAGAGGGTATAGAGTTTTTTGGGGAAAAGGGTTATGATTTATTTTGGTATGAGGGTTTAGAGTTGTTTGGGGATGAGGGTATAGGTTTTTTTGGGCCATGTATTTAGAGTTTTTAGGGCCAAGGGTATAAGGTTTTTTTAGTGTCAAGGTTTTAGAGTCTTTTGTATTTGAGGGTTTAAGGTTTTTTGTAGATTAGTGTTATAGTTTTTTTGGGACCAAGGTTTAATGGTTTTTTGGTTCTTTGGGTTTAGTTTTTTTTGGGGAAAAGTGTTTAGGGTTTTTTCGGGATAAGTGTTTAGGGTTTTTTCAGGACGATAGTTTAGGGTTTTCTACGGAAAATGGTTTAAGGTTTTTTTTGGATGATGTTTTATGGGTTTTTAGGGCTGGGGTCTAGGATTTTTTTGGTTTTGAGGGATTAGGGTTTTATAGGTGTGGGGTCTAGGGTTATTTGCTGTTATGGGTTTATGGTTTTTTGGGACGGAGGGTTTATGTTTTTCGGCTAAGGGTTTAGAGTTTTTGGGGGCCAATAGTTTATACTTTTTTTGGGAAAGAGTGTTTATTATTTGGGGGATTAGGGTTTAGGTATTTTTGGTGAGATTATTTTGGGTTTTCTTCAGGCGGGGTGATTAAGTTTTTTTAGGGATAATGGTTTAGGGGGACAAGGGTTAGGGTTTTGTGGGTCAAAGGGTTTAGTTGTTTTGGGACAAGGGTTTTTTGGTTGGATTGGGATGAGGGTTTAGGATTTTTGGGATTAGGGTTTATGGTTTATGGTCATGAGGGTTTAGTGTTTTTTGGGGCCCTAGGTTTAAGTTTTTTGGAGCATAGAGTTTAGGGTTGTTTAGGGTTGATGTTTTAGGGTTTTTTGGGACTGTGTGTTTAGGATTGTTTTGGGGAAGATGGTTTAGAGTTTTTTGAGGCTAAGGGTTTAGGGTTTCAGAGAAGTGGGTTTTGTGTTTTTTATAGTAGAGGTTTTAAGGTTATTTGGGGTGAGGTTTTAGGGTTTTGTAGGGATGAAGCATTAGGTTTTTTAGGGATGATGGTTTATGGTTTTTTGCGGGTTGATGGATTAGGGTTTTAGGGGGAAGAGGGTTTAGGGTTTCTATGGGGATGAGGGTGTATGGTTTTGATGGATGAGGTTTTAGTGTTTCTTTTGGGTTGAGGGTTTTGGGTTTTTTGTGGATGAGGGTTTGGGGTTTTTTGGGGCTGAGGGTTTAGGGTTTCTTAGAGCCATGGGTTTCTGTTTTTTTAAGGAAGAGTGGTTTGGTATTTTCTAGGGAAGATGATTTAGGTATTTTTGGTGTTGAAGTTTTATGGATTTCATGGGATTAGGGTTTAGTGTATTTTTGAGAAGACGGTTTAGTGTTTTTTGTTGGATAAGTGTTTTTTATTTTTATGGCAGAAGGTTTAAGGATTTTTAGTGGTTTTGGGTTTTTGGGGCCAAGTGTTTAGGGTTTTTTGGGGCAGAGGGTTTAATGTTTTTTTTTGTTTGAGGGTTTATGGTTTTTTTTGTACTGATGATTTATAGTTTCTTGGGGCATAGGGATTCATGGGTCCAAGCATTTAGGTTCTTTTGTTGATTGGTGTTTTTGTGGATGATTGGTCTATTGTTTTTTGGGGCTGAGGGTTTGGGGTTTTTTACGACCAAGGGTTTAGAGGTTTATGGGTTAAGAGTTAAGGGTTTGTTGGAATTGGGGGTTTATGGGTTTTCTGGGGTTGAGGGTATATGGTATTTCAGGGTTGAGGGTTTATGTTTTTTTTGGGCCTGTGGGTTTAGGGTTTTTAGAGCCAAGGGTTTAGCCTTTTTTGGGGTGAGGGTTTAGGGTATTTTCATAAAGAGGTTTCAAGGATTTTTTGGGTATGATATTTTGTGGTATTTTGACGCTGAGGACTTATGGTTTTTTGTTAATGACTATTTATGGTTTTCAAACTTCAATGATTTCGGCTTTTATGGGGCTGAGGGTCATGATTTTTTGGTGGTGGGGGTTTTGGGTTTTCTGAGCTGAGTGTTTTGAGTTTTTTTGACATAGGTTAAGGTTGTTAAAGGGCATAGTGTTTTTTTGGGTTGAGGGCCTTGGGGTTTTTAGGGTTATAGGATTATGGTTTTTTGAGGCCAAGAGTTTTGGATTTTTTGGGGCTGAGGGTTTATGGGTTTTGGTGGCTGAGGGTTTAGGTGTTTTTGGGCCATGTTTTTCAATTCTTTAATGTTTAGGGTTCAGGGTTTTTTTTTGCGATTATTGTTTTTTGTTTTATATGATCAAGGGTTTAGGGGTTTTTTCATCCAAGGGCTTTGGGGTTTTTAGGGGTGAGGGTTTCAAAATTTAGGGGTGAGGGTTTAGGGATTTCTGGGTCTGGAGGTTTAGGGTTTTTTTGGCCTTGGGTTTAGGGTTTTTTAGGGACAAGGGTTTAAGTTATTTTGTGGATGATGGGTTAGGGTTTTTTAGGGACCAGGTTTTAGTGTTTTTTTGGGAGTTAATGTTTAGGGTTTTTTGGGGATCAGGGTTTAAGTTTTTTGTGGATGAGGTTTAGGTTATTATTTGGTAGAGGGTTTAAGGTTTTTTGGGTGGAGGGTTTAGGGTTTTTTTTGTAAGAGTGTTTAGGGTTTTTTTGGTGTGGTTAGATTCTGATTTTATGGTGATGAGTGTTTATGTTTTTTTTGATAGAGTTTTTTTTTGTTTTATTTGGACAAGTGTCAAGGGGTTTTTAGGGATAAGGGATTTATGTTTTTTGAGGATGAAGAATTAGGGTTTTTTGGGCAGATGAATTATTATTTTTTGGGGTCGAGTGTCTTTTGTTTTTTTAAGATGAATGTTATGGGTTTTTTTTGGGTCTGAGGGTTTAATGTGTTCTTAAGAATAGTGTTTAGAATTATTTTGGGATATGGGATTGGTGTTTTTTTAGGACTAGGGGTTATGTGTTTTGGGGGTTTATTGTTTTGGTATTTTTTGGGCGGTGGGTTTATGGTTTTCTTGGGATGACAGGTTAGGGATTTCGGAGATTGAGGGATATGATTTTTTCTAAGGCTATGGGTTTAGGGTTTTTAGAGGCTATGGGATTATGGTTACTAGGGGTTAGGGTTTAGGGTTTTATTGGGTGACCATTTAGGGTTTCTTGTGGTTGAGGGTTTACTGTATCCTAAGGCTGAGAGTTTATGGTTTTCTAGGGAAGATGGATTTGGGGTTCTTGGTGCTGAGGATTTAGGGTATCCCATGGAAGTGTGATTGTGGTTTTCTATGGATGGGGGATTAGAGTTTCTTGGGGTTGAGGGTTTATATTTTACACGGTTGAGAATTCAAGGTTTTATGAGGCTGAGGGTTTAGAGGTTTTTAAGAGTGATGTATTATGATTTTCTAAGGTTGCAAGTTTAGGGTTTTCTAGGTATGATGGTTTTTGGGTGCTGAGGGTTTAGGGTATTTTTTGATTAAAGTTTGGATTAGTTGGAGTTAAGGGTTTGGGGGGGGGGGTTAGGGCTGTGGATTTAGTTATTTTTGGATGATGGTTTGGTGATTTTGGGAGATGATCGTTTGGGAGGTTTTTTGGGCTGAGCATTTGGGTTTTTTATCCTAAGGGTTTTTGTTTTTTTGGGGATGATGGTTTTGGGGATTTTTTGTGCTAAGGGTTTTGGGTTTTTAGGGGAAGAGGGATTGAGGTTTTTTGGGTTGAGGGTTTGATGTTTTCTATGGTGGAGGGTTTTTTTGATTGAGGGTTTGGGTTTATTGGTGTTGTGGGTTTGGTAGTATTTAGGTATGATCGTTTGGGTTTTCTTGGGGATGAGTGTTTGGGTTTTTTTTGGCTGAGGGTTTGTGGTTTTCAAGTTGAGGATTTGAGGTTTTTTGGGGAGGGGTTTGGGGGGTTTTGGGGGCTGTGGGATTTCATTTTTGGAGTGTGGGTTTGGGGTTTTTTGTTGTGAGGGTTTCATTTTTTTTGTGGTGAGGGTTTGGTATTTTATGGGGATGGGGGTTTGAGGGTTTTTTTGCAAGGAAAGGGTTTGAGGTTTTCTAGGACTAGGAGTTTGGGGATTGTTTTGGATTGGGGGTTTTGGTTTTTTTGGGGATGGGGGTTTGGTTATTTTGTACTAAGGGGTTTTGGTTTTTTGGTTTTGAGGGTTTGGTATTTTTTCCGTTGTGTGCTTAGGGTTTTTTGGTTCTATGGGTGTAGGGTTTTTTGGGGTGGGGGGTTTATTGTTTTTCTTGTCTAAGGGTTTGCATTTTTTTCTAGTGTTGTGTATTTTTTTCGAATGAGGTTCTATGATTTTTTTGGATGAGGTTTTAGTGTTTTTAGGAGCAGGGGTTTTAGGTTTTTTGGGGGTAAGGTTTTAGTTTATTTCAGGGCTGAGGGTTTAGTTTTTTTTGGCTGGGGGTTAAGGGTTTTGGGGGGATGGGGATTTAGGGTTTTCTAGGGAAGGGATCTATGGTTTTTATGGGTTTTGGGTTTAGGACTTTTGGGGGATGAGGTTTTACGATTTTTTGGGGATGGGGGTTTAGAGTTTTTCAATTCTAAGGGTTTTTGTTTTTTGAGACTGAGGGGTCGGGGTTTACTGGGGCTCAGGGTGTAGAATTTATTGGGGTTGGGGTTTATAGGTTTTTTGGGATAAGGGATTTGGGTTTTTTAAGGATGATATTTTAGTGTTTTTTAGGTATGATGATTTCAGGTTTTTTGGGGATGAGGGTTTAGGATTTTCATTGGAGATAAATGTTTTTTGGGGGATGAGGGTTTAGGGAATTTTTTTGAGGAGGGATTAGTTATTTTTGAGGTTAAGGGTTTAGTATTTTATGGGGATCATGTTTTAGGGTTTTTTTGAGATATTGGTTTATAGTTTTTTGGGGTTGAGTGTATATTATTTTTTAGGGTTGATGGTTTAGGGTTTTTTGGGTCTGAGGGGTTAGGGTTTTTTGGGGATGTGGGTTTCGGGGTTTTGGGGGCTAAGGGTTTTGGATTTTTTGGGACTTATCATTTAGGATTTATTGGGGAAGTGAGTTTATAATTTTTTGGGGTTGAGGGTATAAGGATTTTTGGGGATGGGATTTATAATTTTGGGGTTGTGGGTTTACTAGTTTTTAGGGATGAGGGTTTGGTGTTTTTTGGATATGGGGTTTTAAGGTTTTTTGGGGGCTATTGGATTAGCGTATTTTGTGCTAATGGTGTAGGGGTTTTTGGGGATGGGGGGTTATAGGTTTTTGGGGTTGAGGCTTTAAGGTTTTAAGGGATATTTTTTGGGTTTTTTGTGATGAGGTTCTTGGGATTTTGTGGATGGTGGTCTAGGATTTTCTTGGTTTGATGGTTTAGTGTTTTTTTATGATGAGGGATTAAGGTATTTTAGGGAGGGTGATATAGAGGATTTTAGGGATGAGAGTTAAAGGATTAACGAGGATGTGGGTTTATGGTTTTTTAGAGGTTGAGGGTTTATAATGCTGAGGGTATGGTTTTCTGGGGATGATGGTTTTGGGTTTTTTGGGGATGAGGGTTTAGGGTTTTCTAGGGATTAGGTTTTGGGTTTTCTAGGGATGAGGGTTTAGGGTTTTCTAGGGTTGATATTTTTGGGTTTTCTATTGCTAAGGGTTTACG
Organism: Viscum album; assembly: GCA_963277665.1. Classification (NCBI taxonomy): domain Eukaryota; kingdom Viridiplantae; phylum Streptophyta; class Magnoliopsida; order Santalales; family Viscaceae; genus Viscum; species Viscum album. Next base: position 1,882,138,214 of record OY728141.1, on the reverse strand, counting down.
TTTTCTGGGGATGAGATTTTAGGGATTTCTATGGATTATGGTTTTGGGTATTCTTGGGATATGGGTTTAGAGTTTTCTAGAGGCGAGGGTTTTGGTTTCTTTGGGGTCCAGGGTTTATAGTTTTCTAGGGATGATGGTTTAGGGTTTTCTGGGGATGAGGGATTATGTTTTTCTAGGGCTTAGGGTTTAAGGATTTCTAGGTCTCAGGGTTTAGGGTTTTTTAGGGTTGTAGGTTTGTGGTTTTCATGGGCTGGGGGTTTGGGTTTTCTAGGGATATGGATTTAGGTATTTTTGGGGCGGATGGTTTATATTTTTCTTGGATGAGGGTTTATGATTTATTTCTGATTAGGGTTTAGTGTATTTTGGGGATAAGGGGTTGGTTTTTAGGGGGTTGAGAGATAGAGTTTCTTTTGTTGTAGAGGGATTGGGGCTTCTTTCGGTCTATGGGAATGGTGTTTTTTTGTAATGAGGATTTTGGATTTTTGGGGGTTGAGTGTTTGGTGTAATTTTGGGAATGAGGGTTTGGGTTATTTTGGGATTGAGAGTTTTGTGTTTTTTTGGGCTATGGTTTTTGGTATTTTGGGAATGAGGGTTTAGTATTTTTGTTGGGCTATGGGATTAGGGTTTTTCAGGTTTGTGCAGTTAGGCGTTTGTAGGTCTATTGGTTTAAGATTTTTCAAGATTGGGGGTTTAGGATTTTCTGGGATTGAGGGTTTAGGGTTTTCTTATGTAAAGGTTTCAGAGTTTTTTGGGTTGTAGTTTTAGGGTTTATTTGGGGCCGGGGGATTAGGATTTTTTCATGAGGAGGGTTGGGTTTTTTGCAGTTGAGTGTTTAGATTTTTTTGGAGGTGAGGGATTGGGGTTTCATGGGGATGAGGGTTTTCGGTTTTTTTGGTGATGAGGGTTTAGGTTTTTGGGGATTTTGGTTTGGATTTTTTGGATCTAAGTGAATGGGTTTTTTTTGGAAGGGGGTTTAGGTTTTTTTTGCAGCTTAGGTTTTTTTTATTTTGGTGATGAGGGTTTAGAGCTTTTTTGGGATGAGGGTTTTAGGTTATTTGGGGATGCCAGTATAGTGTTTTTGGGGACTGAGGTTTAGGATTTTTTGGGACTCTAGGTTTATGGTTTTTTGGGGGAAATGGTTCGATGTTTTTTTGGGATGAGGGTTTGATTTTCTTGGTGCTTATGTTTTAGGGGGTTTTATGGGGCTGAGGGTTTAAGGTTTTTTTGGGGATGATGGTTTGGGATTTTTGGGGGCTAAGGTTTTGGGGATTTTTGTGTTATGGGTTTGGTGTTTTTTGGGGCTGAGGGCTTAGGGTTTTTTGACACCAGTGTTTCATGAATTCTAGGATGAGGGTGTATGGTTTTCTATGGCTGAGGATTTAGGGTTTTCTGGGATGAGTTTTGTCGGATTTTTGCAGTGGAGGTTTTAAGTTATTTAGGGTTAAGGGTTTACAGTTTTACAGAGATGAGGGTTTAAGGTTTTCTAAGGGTGAGTTTTTATTATTTTTTGTCTTTGGGTTTCAGGTATTATGGGGATGAGAGTTTAGGGATTTGTTTTGATGAGCGTTTAGGATTTTTGGTGATAAGGGTTAAGGGTTTTCTATGGCTATGGAATTAGATTGTTCTAGGACCAAGGGTCTAGGTTTTTCTTGGGATGAGGATTTACAGTTTTCCGTGGATGAGGGTTAATTTATTTCTAGGACTAAGGGTGTGGGGTTTTTAGGGGATGCGGGTTCTGGGTTTTCTAGGAATAAGGTATTAGGGTTTTATAGGGCTGCGGGATTCAGGTTTTATGGGGTTGAGGATTTAGGGTTTTCTAGGTTATAGAAATAACAGTTTTCTATGGATGACAGTTTAGTGTTTTATAGGCAAGAGGGTTTAGGGTAAAATATGACTGAGGGTTTTGGGTGTTATGAAGTTATGGGTTTAGGTTATGTTTGGTAATGAGGGTTTGGGTTTTTTAGGGGTAAGAGGTTTCAAGGTTTTTTGGGTTGGGGTTTCAGGGTTATGGGGGATGAGGGTTTATGGATTTGGGGGATGTGGGTTTAGGGTTTTATGGGGCTGAGGGTTTAGGTTTTTTTTGAGAGGAGGGTTTAGATTTTTCTGAGATGAGGGTTTAGGTTTTTTTTGGCTGAGTGTTTCGAGTTTTTAGAGGATGGGAGATTTGGGTTTCATAGGTTTGGGGGTTTAGTGTTTTCATGGGATGAGTGTTTAAGGTTTTCCGGGGCTGTGGGTTTTTTGTTAAATAGGTATGAGCGTTTAATGTTGTATAGGGATATGGGTTTCAGATTTTTAAGGGATGAGGGTTTTGGGTTTTCTTTTGCTGAGGGTTTATGTTTTTCTGGGGATGAGGGGTTTTTGTTTTCTAGGGATGATGGTTTATGGTTTTTTGGGGAATAGTGATTAGTATTTTCTATTCTTAATGGTGTAAGATTTTTTTGATAAGGACTTTTTTTGGGATGATGGTTTGGTATTTTTGGGGGAAAAGGTTTAGGGTTTTTTGGACCGAGGGTTGACGGTTTTCTTGGGGATGAGGGTTTCAGGTTATTTAGATTAGAGTTTAGTATTATTAAGGGTTTTATGGTTTTTTGAAGTTGAAGGTTTATGGTTTTTTATCTGAGTGTTTATAGTTTAATGGGCTTAGGGTTTCGGGTTTTTGGGCATTGAGGGATTATGATTTATTAGGGTCAAGGATTTTGTGTATTTTTGGGTTGAGGTTTTAAGTTCTTTCAGGGAAATGGGTTTAGATATTTTTGTGTGTGAGGATTTATGGTTTAATGGGGCCATGTTTCTGATGTTTTATTGGGTTGAGTGTTTAGGGTTTTTTGGGATGAGTGTTTAGGGTTTTTTGGGATGAGGGTCTATAATTTTTGGGGATGAGGATTTATATCTTTTTGAGGTGTAATGTTTTCTATTTTTTGGGGTTGAGGGGTTTGGGGTGTTTTCGGGGATGAGTATTTATGGATTTTTGGGGATGATGGTTTAGGGTTTTTGTGGATGAGGTTTCAGTTTTTTTATGAGGTTAAGGGTTGAGGGATTTTTGGCGGTTGATGGTTTAGGGATTTTGGGGGATGAGGGTTTAATGTTTTTTACGGATGAGGGTTTTTGATTCTTTTTGGGCTAAGAGTTTAGGGCTCTTTTGGGGTGGAGGGTTTAGTATTTTTAGGACTAGTGTATTAGATTTTTTTGGGCTGAAGGATTAGGGTTTTTTGGAGTGGAGGATTTTCGGTTTTTTTTTGGGGATGAGTGTTTTAGAAGGTTTATGATTTTTTGTATGAGGGTTTTGGGTTTTTTGTGGTTGAGGGTTTACTGTTTATTGGGGATGAAAGTGTAGGTTTCATTAGAGGTGTGGGTTTAGTTATTGTTTAGTTAGTGTGTTTAGGGGATTTGGGCGCCTAGGGTTTATGGTCTTTTAGGGATAATGGTTTTGGAGTTTTGAGACCTAGGGTTTCATGTTTTTATGGGATAAGGTTTTATGATTTTTGATGGCTAAGGATTTATAGATTTTTGGGGCCATTCATTTGATGTTTTTTGGGGCCATGTTTTTGGTATTTTTTGAGGCTAATGGTTTAGGTTTTTTAGGGGATGTGGGTTTAGGGTTTTTTGGGCCTGAGGGGATAGGGTGTTTTTATGGATGATGTTTTAGGTCTTTTTAGTGATAAGGATATTGGTTTTATGGGGATGATGGTTATGGGGTTTTTAAGGATTAGGGTTTTTGGTTTTTTGGGGAAAAGGGTTTAGGGTTTTTTAGTGATGAGGTTTTAGGGTTTCATGGTGTTGAGGGTTTAGGGTTTTTTTCAGCTTAGGGTTTACTGTTTTTTGGAAGTGAGTGTTTAGGGTTTTGGGGGGTTGAGAGTTTATGGTGGTTTCGTGAAGAGGATTAAATATATTTTTGGGATGAGGGGTTTAGGGATTTCTGGGGAAGTGGGTTTAGCGGTTTTTAGGGTTGATGCTTTTTGGTTTTTTTGGTAGAGGTTTTAGGGTTTTTTGTGGATGAGGGTTTTTTTTTGGGATGAGGGTTTATGGTTTTTTGGGGATGTGGGTTGAGGTTTTTTTTTTCAAGATTTAAATTTAGGGTTTTTGGGGGATGAGGGTTAAATGTTTTATAGGGCTAAGGGTTTAGGGGTTTTTTGGATGATGTTTTACTGTTTTCTATGGTTGAGGGTTTTGGGTTTTCTAGGGCTAAGAGTTTAGGGTTTTCTCAGGAAGAAGGTTTAGTGTTTTCTAGAGTTGTATTTTTTGGGTTTTTTTGGGGCTGTGAGTTTAGTGTTTTCAGGGGGATAAGTGTTTAGGGTTTTCAGGGCATGAAATTTTAGGGTTTTATATGGATTAGGAATTAGGGTTTTTTGGGTATGACAGTTTAGGTTTTTCTTGGGTAGTGGGTTTATCATTTTTTTGGGCTGAGGATTTAGGGTTTTTTGGGGATGATGGTTAAGGGTTTTTTGGGGATGAGGGTTAAGGTTTTTTTCATAGGGTATTAGTTTTTTTGAATAAGAGTTTAGGTTTTTTTGGGATGAGGTTTTAGTGATTTTTTCAGGTTTAGGGATTGTTATTTCTTTAGGAGATGAGGGTTTAGTGTTTTTTGGGGTTGAGGGTTTTGGGTTTTTGGGGTTGAGTGTTTTTGTTTTTTTTTCTGCTGAGGTTTTGGTGTTTTTTGGGGATAATGGTTTGTGGTTTGGGGGGATGATTTTTTTTGGGGTTTTGGGGATGGGGGTTTGGGTTTATTTGTTTATAGTGTTTCAGGTTTTTTTGGATCAGTGTTTGGGGTTTCTTGGGATGAGGTTCTGGGTTTTTTGGGCAAAGGGTTTAGGGATATTTTAGGAAAAGCGTATAGATTTGTTTGGTTTTGAGGATTTCGGGTGTTTTGGTGTAGAGGATTTCAGGTTTCTATCAGATAAGGGTTTAGGGAATTTTAAGCTGTAGTTTATTGTTTTTTAGGGATGAAGGTTTTTTGTATTATTGTGATGAGGGTTTAGGGTTTTTATGGCATACAGTATAGGGTTTTGTGGATGATGGTATTGGTTTTCTGGTTCTATGGATCTGGGTTTTTTTTGGGATGATGGATGGAGGTTTTTTGTAGCTAAGGGTTTGAGGTTTTTGGGTCGGAGGGTTTAGTGATTATTGGGGGTAACTATTTGGGTTTGTTTGGCACTGAGGGCTTGGGGTTTTTTGGAGGTTAATGTTTTGGGTTTTTGGGGATGTGGGCATTGTGTTTTTTTAGGTAAAAGGTTTTAATTTTTTTAGGGATGAAGATTTTGGATTCTCCTCTTTTTATAGTTTATGGTTTTGGGGGGATGAGGTTTTAAGGATTTTTTGGGCTAGTGGTTTAGGGATTATTTGTGTTGAGGGTTTAGCATTTTTGGGGTTGAGGGTTTAGAGTTTTTTAGGGATAAGGGTTTAGAGTTTTTTTAGGAAGAGGGTTTTGGGTTTTTTCTATTGAGGGGTTTGTGTTTCTTGGTGTTGAGGGTTTATGGTTATTTGAATTTGAGGGATTTGGGATATTTGGGATAATGTTTTAGGTTTTTTTGGATCAAGCGTTTCAGGTTTTTTTGGAGATGAGGGTTTAGGGTTTTTAAGTGTTGAGTTTTTAGGATTTTTTGGGGATGAGGGATTAGGGTTTTTTAGGGATGAGGTTTCAATGTTTTGTGGGGATGAGGGATTTTTGTTTTCTATGGTTGAGGGATTGGGTGTTTTTTGGGGATGAGTGTTTAGGGTTTTTTTGGGGTGGAGGGTTTTGTTTTTTTTTGTTGTTGAGTTTTTAGGGTTTTTTTGGGGATCAAAATTTAGGGTTTTTGGGAAAGTTTTAGGGTTATTTTGGGATAATTATTAAGAGGTTTTTGGGGATGAGGGTTTAGTGTTTTTTTGGGAAGATGTTTTATGTATTTTGGGGATGAGTGTTTAATTTTTTTTAGGGATGAGGGTGTATGGTTTTTTGAGGATTATTTTTTAGGGTTTTTTAGGGATAAGAGTTTTTGATTTTTCAAGAATGAGGGTTTAGGGATTTTTTGTGGTTGAGTGTATTTGATATTTTGATGCTAGGGTATATGGTTTTTTGGGTAGATTGTTTAGGGTTCTTTTAGGGCTGTGGGTTTAGTGTTTTTTGGGGGTTGAGGGTTTCAGTATCTTTGGGGCTATGTTTTTTTGGGCATGAGGGTTTGCGGTTTATTAGGGTTTAGGGTTTAGTGTTTTGGAGGCCATGTGTTTATGGTTTTTATGGGATGCAATTTTAGGGTTTTTTGGGGATGGGGGTTTATAGGTTTTTGGGCATGAGGGTTTAGGGTTTTTGGGGATGAAAGTTTAGGAATTTTTAGGGATGAGGGTTTATGGATTTTTCGTGATATGAGTTTAGGCTTTATTGGGACTATTTGTTTAATGGTTTTTTAAAGGTTGAGGGTTTAGGATTTTCTAGGATAGAGGGTATAGGGTTTTTTTGTGACTAAAGGTTTATGGTTTTTTTAGCTAAGGGTTTAGCAATTTTGGGGGATGAGGGTTTAGGATTTTCATAGAGTTCATGGATTATGGTTTTTTCTTGGAGATATGGGTTTATGTTTTTTTTTTCAGGCAGATGGTTAAGGGTTTATTTGTGATGATGGTTTAGGGGTTTTTGGGCTAAACATTTAGGTTATTTGGGGTTGATGGTTTTGAGTTTTTTTGTGGTGTGGGTTTAGGGTTTTTTTAAGGTTGAGGGTTTACGTGTTTTTTGGGACTATAGGTTTACTATTTTTAGGGATGAGGGTTCATGGTTTTTTGGGGATTAGGGTTTAGGATATTTTCGGAATATGGATTTTGGGTAATTTTGGGATGAGGGTTTGGGGTTTTTTTAGGGGATGAGTATTTATGTTTTTTTCGGCCTAAGGGTTAAAAATATTTTTGGGTTGTGGCTCTAAAGTGTTTTGGGGCTGAGGGACTAGGATTTTTTGGGGATGAGGGTTTAGGGTTTTTTGGGGTTGATGGTTCAAGGTTATTTAGAGAATAGGGTTTATGGGTTTTTTGGGTGGAGGTTTCAGGGTTTTATGGGGTTGTGGGTTTAGGGTTTTTAGAGGATTAGGGTTTAGGGTTTTATTGGGTAGAGGGATCAGGGTTTTCTGGGGTTGTTTGTTTGGAGTTTTCTAGGCTTGCGAGTTTAGGGTCTTATAGGGCTGTATATTTATGATTTTATAGGGATAAGGGTTTTCTAGGGATGAGGGTTTATGGTTTTTTTCTACTCAATGTTTAGGGTTTTCTAGAGTGGTGGGTTTATGTTTCTTTGGGGATGTGGGTTTATTGATTTCTATGGTTAAGGGTTTGGGTTTTTTTTGGGATGAGTGTTTTGGGTTTTTTGGGGCTTAGATTTTAGGGATTTCTAGGGATGAGGGATTTGTGTTTTCTAGGGATGAAGGTTTGGGGTTCTCTTGGGCTGAGTATTTTGGTATTTTTGGGGTTGAGGGTTTTTTGGGGCAGACAGTTTATATTTTTTGGGGGATGAGGGTTTATAGTATTTTTGGGATGGAGGTTTTGTTTTTTGAGGGAAGATGTTTTGGGGTTTTTTCAGGACAATGGATTGGTTTTTTTGGATATGGAAGATGGAGATTTTTTCTGGTTGATATTTGTTTTTTGGGATGAGTGTTTTCGGTTTTTTGGGACTCAGGGTTTGGTGTTTTTTGGGTTTGAGTGTTTACGGTTTTTTGGGGATGAGTTTTTAAGGATTTTTAGGGATGATAGATTCGTTTTTTGTGGGGATTAGGTTTTAGTGTTTTTCATGGCTGTGGGGTGATGGATTTTCAAGGATTAGGGTTTAGTGTTTTATAGGTCTAGGGGTTTTGGGAATTCTAGGGGTGAGGGTTTAGTGTTTTCTAGGGATGAGGGTTTAGGGTTTTCTTATCCTTTTAATTTAGTGTTTTTTGGGGCTATGGGATTGTGATTTTGTGTGGATGAGGGTTTGTGGTTTTTGGTGGCTGAAGGTTTAGTGTTTTTTTGGGCTGAGTATTTGGGGTATTTTTTGGCTGAGAGTTTTGGGTTTTGGGATTTTTTGGGTTGCAGGTTTTAGTGTTTTGGGACAGGTGGTTGGGGTGTTGTGGTTGAGTGTTTGGGGTTTTTAGGATGAGGTTTTGTTTCTCAACGGCTAAGCATTTGGCGTTTTTAGGGATGAGAAATTATGGTTTGTTAGGGTTGAAGGTTTAGGGTTTTTTTGGGGTTGAGGGTTTAGGATTTTTTGGGGTAAGGGTTTTTGTTTTTTGGGAAGAGGGACTGATATTTATTGGGTGTGGGGATTTAGGATTTTTTGGGGCTCATAGTAAAGGGTTTTTTGGGGATGAGGGTTTAGGGTTTTCTGGGGTGAGAGTTTGGGATTTTTTGGGGCATAGGGTTTAGTGTTTTTTAGGCTGAGGGTTTGACATTTATTTGGGAAAAGGGTTTGGGATTTTTGGGAGGTAAGGGCTTGGGGATTTGGGGGGTTAGGGTTTTGGTTTTTTGAGGCTTAGGTTATGGAATTTTTTATGGTTAATATTGTGAGGTTTTTTGTATTGAGGGTTTGGGAGTTTAGGGGGTTTATGGTTTTAGATTTTTTGGGAGGCTAAAGGTTTACGTTTTATATGGTTTAAGATTTATGGTTTTTTGGGAATGAGGGTTTGTGGTTTTTTTGGGGATGAGGATTTGGGGTTTTTTGGGGATGAGGGTTTATGGTTTTTCTGACTGAGGGTTTGTGGGTTTTTTTGGGATTGAGGGTTTTGGTTTTTTTGTGACTGAGGGTTTGGGGGTTTTGGGGGATGAGGGTTTGGGGATGTGGGTTTTTGGTTTTTTAGGTTGTGGGTTTTTTTTGGGATGATGGATAAGTGTTTGTAGGGATGAGTGTTTTGGGATTTTGGGCCTGAGGATTTGGGGGTTTTTTTGCTGATGGTTTGGGATTTGTTTTGGGAATGAAGGTTTAGGTTTTTTTGTGGATGAGGGTTTTTTTGGGGGCTGAGGGTCTTGGAATTTTTGGGATGAGGGTGTAGAATTTTTGTTGGTGAGGTTTTGGTGATTTGTTGGGATGAGGCCTTTGATTTTTCCTAGGCTTGGAGATTATGGATTTCTATGTATGAGGGTTTAGGAATTTATAGGGATGAGGGATTAGGGTATTTTGAGGATTAGGGTTTAGGGTGTTCTGGGGTTGAGAGAGTTGTGTTTTTTTGGGAATGAGGGATTAGTTTTCCTATTGTTTTTGGTTTAAGGTTTTATGGGACTGAGGGTTTAGTGATTTTTTGGGGCTAAGGGTTTAGGGTTTTCTAGGGCATAGTGTTTATAGTTTTCTATGGTCGAGGGATTAAAATTTTATAGGGATGAGGGTTTTGGGTTTTCAAAATATGATGGATTGTGGTTTTTTTGGGATGAGGGTTTATGGTTTTTTGGGGATTAGAGTTTGGTGTTTTCTAGGGATGATGGTCTTGGGTTTTCTAAGGATGAGGGCTTAGGATTTTCTAGGAAAGAAGGTTTCAGGTATTCTAAGGCTAAGGGTTTAGGGTTTTTTGGGCCTATGGGTTTAGGGTTTTCTAGGATAGATGATATACAGTTTCCTAGGGTTTAGGTTTTTTTAATGATGATGGTTTGGGTTTTTTTCAGGCTGAGGGATTGGGGTTTTTTTGGGTTGAGTGTTTTGGGGTTTGGGATGATGCTTTGGTGTTTTTCTTTGTGAGGGTTTAGGGTTTTTTGGGGCTTAGGGTTTATGGTTTTCTAGGTTTGAGTGTTTAGTGTTTTTTTGGAAAGTATGGTTTATAGTTTTTTCGGGATGAGAGTTTAGGGTTTTTTGGGTCTGTGGGTGTAGGGTTTTCTGAGGTTGATGATTTAAGGTTTTCTGTGGCTGAGGGTTTAGTGTTTTTATGGGAAAGGGATTTATTATTTTCTGGGGATTAGTGTTTAGTTTTTTCTATGAGTGAGGTTTTTTTGGTTTTTTTGGGATGGGTGTCAAGATTTTTTTTGGGCTGATGGTTTTTGGTTTTTGAGGGTTGCGGGATTATGGGTCTCTATGGTTGAGGGTTTTGGATTTTTTTAATGAGGATTTGGGTTTTTTTGGGATGAGGGTTTTGGGTTTTTAGGGATGACGCTTTAGGGTTTTTGGGCTGAGGATATTGGGTTTTCATAGGGAAGAGGGTTTATGGATTTTCTAGGATGGAGTGTATAGGGTTATTTAGGTAACAGTTAAGGGTTTGGGGGTGGGTGAGGGTTTAGGATTTTTTGGGTCTAAGTGTTTAGGGGTTTTGGGACCAATGATTAAGGGGTTTTTTGGGGCCGAGGGTTTAGTGTTTTTTAGAGCCAAGGTTTTAGTTTTTATTCCAAGATTTTACGGTTTTTTGGGGGTCGATAGTTTAGGGTTTTTGATGATGAGGGTTTTGGGTTTTTTGGGGTTGAGGGATTAGGGTTTTTTGGTTCTGAGGTTTTAGGTTTTATTGAGGCTGATTTTTTTGGGTTTTTAAGCCTAATGGTTTAGGGTTTTTTGTGGTGAGTGTTTATGATTTTTTGGGATGAGGTTATATGGTTTTTTTGGATGAGGGTATATGGTATTTTGGGGATGATGGTTTTGTATTTTTTGGGGCTGATTTCTTAGGGTTATTCGAAGTTGAGTGTTTAGTGTTTTCTGGAGTTGAGGATTTAGGGATTGCATGTGTGAGGGATTCGGTTTTTATAGCATCAGGGGCTTTGGGTTTTTTGGGGATGAGAGATTATGGATTTTTATGGCTGAGGTTTTAGGGTTTTTTGGGGATGAGTGTTTAGGGATTTTTTAGGGATGAGCGTTTTGGGTTATTGGGATGTGGGTTTATGGTTTTTTTGGATTTGAGGGTTTTGGGTTTCTAGGGCTAAGAGTTTTGGGTTTTCTAGGGAAATTGGTCTATGGGGTAGAGGGTTTAGGGTTTTCTAGGGTTGAGGGATTATGGTTTGGGGGGGGATATGGGTTTTGGATTTTCTAGGGATGAGGGTTCGGTTTTTTTATTGGGACGAGGGTTTAGGGTATTCAAGGGATGAGGATTTTGGGATTTATGGGGTTGTGGGTTTCGAGTTTCATATGGTTTAGAGTTTAGCATTTTTTATGGATGAGGGTTTAGGATTTTTTGGATTTTAGGGTATAGGGTTTTTTGGGATGAGGGTTTGTGTTATTTTGAGGCTAAGGTTTTATGTTTCTCTAGGGATGTGGGTTTCAAAAATTATTATGATACGGTTTTTGGGTTTTTTTGGTGGATGAGGGTTTAGGGTTTTTTTGTGTATGAGGTTCTAGTGTTTTCTGGGATGAAGGTTTTTGGTTTTTTGGGGATTATGGTTTAGGGTGTTTTTGGGAATAGTGTTTACTGTTTTTTGGGGATGATCATTTAGGATTTATTTGGTATGAGGATTTAGGGGTTTTGAACTGGTTTTTTTAATGTTTTTTAGAGAATAGGGTTTATTTTTTTGGGTTGAGGGTTTAGGGTATTTTGGGGATGTGGGTTTTGGATTTTTTGGGGTAGTGTGTTTAGGGTTTTTTTTAGGATAAGGGTTCCTCTTTTTTAGGGATATAGGTTTACAGTTTTGGGGATGTGGGCATAGGGTTTTTTTGGGATGAAGCTTTAGTTTTATTGGGTTTGAGGGGTTAATTTTCTTGTGGCAGATAGTTTTGGTTTTTTTGGGGGCTAAGTGTTTGGGATTTATTGGGGCAGAGAGGATAGGGTTTTTTGGTGGCTAAGGGTTTAGGGTTTTTTGGGACGAGGGTTAAGTGTTTTTTGGGAAGCCGATGTAGGATTTTTTTGGGGTGGAGGGTTTCTGTTTTTTTATGGTTATTGGTTTAGGGTTTTTTGTGAATGAGGATTTAGGATTTTTTGGGGATTGTGTTTAGGGTTTTTTGGGGATAATGTTTTGTGATATTTTTAAGAAAGAGGGTTTATTGTTTCTTGGGAGTGAGGGTTTACATTTTTGTGGCTGAGCATTTAGGGTTTAATGAGGCCTAGGGATTGGGCATTTTTTGGTCAAGGGTTTAAAATTCTTGGTGCTCAGGGTTTAGGGTTTTTTCAGGTGAAGAGTTTATATTTTATTTGGATAAGGGTTTAAGAATTTTTTTAGGGTTTAGGGTTTAGGGTTTTTTGGGTATGATGGTGTATGGTTTTTTTGGGGATCAGGGGTTATTGACTTTTTACACTGAGGGTGTAGGCTTTTTTGGGGATGAGGTTTTTGGGGTTTTTGGGGCTGAGGGTTTGGGGATATTTGGGGTTTAGTGATTTTTGATTTTATGGATAAGGGTTTATGGACTTATGGGGAGAGGGTTTAGTATTTTTTTGAGATGAGGGTTCAGTATTTTGTTTGGTACTAAGGGTTTAGGTTTTCTGGGGATGAGGGTTTTTTTGTGGTTGTTCGTTGACAGTTTTTTTTGGGGTGATGTGTTTTGAGTTTTGGGGGACAAGGGTCTATGTTTTTTGGGTCTAAATGATTGGGGTATTTTTGGGTGAGTGTCTAGGGTTTTTTAAGGTTTAAGGTTTTGGGTATTTTGGGTTGATGGTTTAGGGATTTTTGGGGCTGAGGTTTTATTGTTTTTTGAGATGAGTGTTTAGTGTTTTTTGGGGTGGAGAGTTCAGATTTTAGGGGTGCGGGTTTATAGTTTTCTAGGGATGATGGTATTTTGTTTTTTTGGGGCTAAGGGTTTGTTATTTTTTGGGGATTATGGTTTAGGTCTTTCTAGGTATGTGTTATTTTGTATTTTTTGGGATGAGGGTCTAGTGTTTTGGGATGATGGGTTGGGTTTTTTTTGTGGTAGATGTTGTCATGTTTTACAGGACGAGGGTTTAGTTTTTTTGTAGATGAGGGTTTGTGTTTTTTCTAAGGTTTAGGGTCTATAATTTTTTGGGGCTTAGTGTTATTGGTGTTCTTGGATATGATTGTTTGGTATTTTTTAGGTTGAAGGATTTAGGGTTTTGGGGAAAAGAGTTTAGGTTTTTATGAGGCTGAAGGTTTTGAATTTTTGGGGGCAATGTGTATGGGTTTTTTTGGGGATGATGGTTTAGGGTTTTTTGGGGATGATATTTTTTAATTTTTGTGGGCTGATGATTTTGGGATTTTTGCAGTTGAGGGTCTATAACATTTTATGGCTTAAGGGTGTAGGGTTTTATGGGGCCTAGGGTTTCAATTTTTTTGTGGCTGAGGGTTTATTGTTTTTTGGGGCTGAGGGTTTAGGGGTTTTGGGTCTAAGGGTTCGTGGTTTGTTGGTTATGAGGGTTTATGTTTACTTTGAGTTTAAGGGTTTAGGGTTTTTTTAGGTATGGAGGTTTAGGGTTTTGGGGGATGAGGGTTTATCTTTTTATAGGGCTGTGTGTTTAGGGTTTTTTGGGTTTGAGGTTTTGGTGTTTTTTGGAGCTGAGGGTTTGGTGTTTTGGGGTACTAAGGATTTATGTTTTTTTTCTGATGAGGGTTTGTGGTTTTGGGGGGGATTGGGGTCGAGGTTTTCTGGGGGATGAGGGTTTAATGTTTTTTGGGGCGATGATTCTTTGGGGATGGGAGTCTGGGTTTTTTAGGTTCGATGATTTTGGGTTATTGTGGGCAAAGGGATTGGGGTTTTTTGGTATAAGTGGTTTCTAGTTTTTAAGGCTAGGTTTTAAGATTTTTTAGTTCTAATGGTTTATGTTTTTTGGGGGCTAAGGGAATATGATTTTTTTGGGGTTGAGGGATTAGCATTTTGGGGCCATATGGTATTAGGTTTTTTTAAGGAAGAGTGTTTAAGGTATTTTAGGGGTGAGGGTTTGGGTTTTTTTCAGATAAGGGCTTAGTGTTTTTTGGGAATGAGGGTTTATGGTTTTTTGGGGCCATGGGTTAGTGTTTTGGGGGATAAGGGTTTAGGTTATTTTGGGGACGTGGGATGATGGTTTTCTAGGGCTGAGGGTGTTGGATTTCTTTGGGCTAAGTGTTTATGGTTTTTTAGAAATGAGGGTTTGGTTTATTTTTGGGGTGAGGGTTTAGTGTTTTTTTGGACTTAGAGTTTAGTATTATATGGGGATAAGTAAATTAGTGATTTCTTAAGAATATGGGTTCTTCTTTTATAGGGTCAAAGGGTTGGGGTTTTTTGGCATGGAGGGTTTATGGTTTTTTGGGGATGCAGGTCTAGATTTTTTGCAGATGAGGTTTTAGGTTTTGGGGGGAAAAGAGTTTATGTGTTTTTTGGGATAAGGGTGTAGGTATTATTTGGCGTGAGGTTTTTGGTTTTTTAGTGGGTTTATGGTTTTGGGTTTCTTTGGGAGGACAATTTATATTTTTTGGGGGCTAATGGTTTCGGGTTTTTTGGGGATGAGGGATTAGAGTTTTTTGGGGTTGTGTGTTTGGTGTTTTTTTCTCCTAAGGGTTTGGGTAAATTTAGGGAATATAGAATATATTTTCTTAGGACCAATGGTGTTGGGTTTTATGGGGATGATGGTTTTTTCTGGGGCTGAGTAAGTAGTGTTTTGTGGGCAGGATTGGGTTTTTTGGAGATGAAGGATTGGGGTTTTTTTTGGGCTGATGGTTTGGGGTTTTTGTGGGCTGATGGTTTGGGGATTTTTTGCGGCCAAGGGTTTATGATTTTTGGGGTTTAGGGTTTAAGGTTTTTTGGGGATTAGGGTTTTATTTTTTTAGGGATAAGGGTTTAGGGTTTTTTGGGGCTAAGCATATCTGGTTTTTTAGGGATGAGGGTTGGTATTTTTTTAGGATGGGTGTTTGGGGTTTTTGGGGTTATAGGTCTAGGGTTTTTTGGGGTTGAGGGTTTATGAGTTTTGGGTGATGGGGGTTTAGAGTTTTTTGGGGTTCAATTTTGAGGTTTTTGGGATTGATTTTATGGTTTTGGGGCTGAGGTTTTGAGTTTCTTGGGGCTAAGCATTTAGGGTTTTTGGGGGCTAAGGGTTTACGAGTTTTTGGGTTTGTTGTTTTTTGTTTTTTTGGGGCTGAAAATTTTGTGTCTTTTGGGTTTGTGGTTTGCTATTTTTTATGTCTAGTATTTTAGTTTTTTAGGGCTATGGGTGTAGGGTTATCTGAGGCTGATGATTTATGGTTTTCTGAGGCTAAGGGTTTAGTGTTTTTATGGGAAAGGGTTTTGTTATTTTCTGGGGATTAGTGTTTAGTTTTTTCTATGAGTGAGGTTTGGGTGTGTAGATTTTTTTTTGGGCTGATGGTTTATGGTTTTTGAGTGTTGCGGGTTTATGGGTTTCTGTGGTTGAGGGTTTTGGATTTTTTTAAGGAGGATTTGGGTTTTTTTGTGGATGAGGGTTTTGGGTTTTTAGGGATGATGCTTTAGGTTTTTTGGGCTGAGGATATTGGGTTTTCATAGGGAAGAGGGTTTAGGGATTTTCTAGGATGGAGTGTATAGGGCTATTTAGGTAATAGTTAAGTGTATGGGGGGTGAGTGAGGGTTTAGGATTTTTTGGGTCCGAGTGATTAGGGGTTTTGGGACCAACGATTAAGGGGTTTTTTGGGGCCGAGTGTTTAGTGTTATTATACCCAAGGTTTTAGTTTTTATTCCATGGTTTTACGGTTTTTTGGGGGTCTCTAGTTTAGGGTTTTTTATGATGATGGTTTTGGGTTTTTTGGGGTAGAGGGATTAGGGTTTTTTGGTACTGAGGTTTTAGGTTTTATTGAGGCTGATTTGTTTTGGGTTTTTAAGCCTAATGGTTTAGGGTTTTTTGTGGTGACTGTTTATGATTTTTTGGATGAGGTTATATGGTTTTTTTGGGTGAGGGTATATGGTATTTTGGGGATGATGGTTTTTTATTTTTTGGGGTTGATTTCTCAGGGTTATTCGGGGTTGAGTGTTTAGTGTTTTTTGGAGGTGAGGATTTAGGGATTGTATGTGTGAGGGATTCAGTTTTTATAGCATCAGGGGATTTGGGTTTTTTGTGGATGAGAGTTTATGGATTATTATGGCTGAGGTTTTAGGGTTTTTTGTGGATGAGTGTTTAGGGGTTTTTTAGGGTTGAGTGTTTTGGGTTATTGGGGATGAGGGTTTATGGTTTTTTTTGGATTTTAGGGTTTTGGGATTCTAGGGCTAAGAGTTTAGGGTTTTCTAGGGAAATGGGTTTAGTTATCTATGGGGTAGAGGGTTTAGGGTTTTCTAGGGTTAAGGGATTATGGTTTGGGGGGGATATGGGTTTTGGATTTTCTAGGGATGAGGGTTCAGTTTTTTATGGGGACGTGGGTTTAGGGTATTCAAGGGATGGGGATTTTGGGATTTATGGGGATGTGGGTTTCGGGAATCATATGGTTGAGAGTTTAGGATTTTTTATGGATGAGGGTTTAGGATTTTTTGGATTTTCGGGTATAGGGTTTTTTGGGGATGAGGGTTTGTGTTATTTTTAGGCTAAGGTTTTATGTTTCTCTAGGGATGTGGGTTTCAAAAATTATTATGCTAAGGTTTTGGGGTTTTTTTGGTGGATGAGGGTTTAGGGGTTTTTTTGTGTATGAGGTTCTAGTGTTTTCTGGGATGAAGGTTTTTCATTTTTTGGGGATTATGGTTTAGGGTATTTTTGGGAAGAGTGTTTAATGTTTTTGGGGATGATCATTTAGGGTTTATTTGGTATGATGATTTAGGGGTTTTGAACTTATTTTTTAATGTTTTTTAGTGAATAGGGTGTATTTATTTTTGGGTTGAGGGTTTAGGGTATTTTGGGGATGTGGGTTTTGGATTTTTTGGGGTAGTGTGTTTAGGGTTTTTTAGGATAAGGGTTCCTTGTTTTTTAGGGATATAGGTTTACAGTTTTGGGGATGTGGGTATATGGTTTTTTTGTGCTGAAGCTTTAGTTTTATTGGGTTTGAGGGGTTAATTTTATTGTGGCTGACAATTTTTGTTTTTTTTTTGGGCTGAGTGTTTGGGATTTATTGGGGCAGAGAAGTTAGGGTTTTTTGGTGGCTGAGGGTTTAGGGTTTTTTGGATGAGGGTTAAGTGTTTTTGGGGAAGCGGATGTTGGATTTTTTGGGGTTGAGGGCTTATGTTTTTTTTATGGTTATTGGTTTAGGGTTAAACGTGGATGAGTATTTAGGATTTTTTGGGGATAGGGTTTAGGGTTTTTTGGGGATAAATTTTTGTGATACTTTTAAGGAAGAGGGTTTATGTTTCTTGGGAGTGAGGGTTTACATTTTTGGGGATGAGTGTTTAGGGTTTATTGAGGCCTAGGGATTGGGCATTTTTTGTTCAAGGGTTTAAAATTCTTTGTACTCAGGGATTAGGGTTTTTTCAGGTGAAGGGTTTAGATTTTATTGGGATAAGGGTTTAGGAATTTTTTAGGGTTTAGGGTTTATGGTTTTTTGGGTATGATGGTGTATGGTTTTTTTGGGGATGAGGGGTTATGGATTTTTTACACTGAGGGTGTAGGGTTTTTTGTGGATGAGGTTTTAGGATTTTTTGGGGCTGAGGGTTTGGGGATATTTGGGGTTCAATGATTTGTGATTTTATGGATAAGGGTTTAGGGACTTATGGGGATGAGGGTTTAGTATTTTTTTGAGCTGAGGGTTCAGTATTTTGTTTGGTACTAAGGGTTTAGGTTTTTTGGTGATGAGGGTTTTTTTGTGGTTGTTGGTGGACAGTTTTTTTAGGGTGATGTGTTTTGAGTTTTGGGGGCCAAGGGTATATGTTTTTTGGGTCTAAATGTTTGGGATATTTTTGGGTGAGTTTCTAGGGTTTTTTAAGGTTTAAGTTTTTTGGTTTTTTGGGATGATGGTTTAGGTATTTTTGGGGATGAGGTTTTATTGTTTTTTGAGATGAGGGTTTAGTGTTTTTTGGGGTGGAGAGTTCAGATTTTGGGGGTGAGGGTTTATAGTTTTCTAGGGATGATGGTTTTTTGTTTTTTTGGGGCTAAGGGTTTGTGATTTTTTGGGGATTATGGTTTAGGTCTTTCTAGGTATGTGTTTTTTTTTATTTTTTGGGATAAGGGTCTAGTGTTTTGGGATGATGGTTTGGGTATTTTTGTGGTAGATGGTGTCACGTTTTTCAGGAGGAGGGTTTAGTTTATTTGTAGATGAGGGTTTGAGTTTTTTCTATGGTATAAGGTATGTAATTTTTTGGGGCTTAGTGTTATTGGTGTTCTTGGATATGAGTGTTTTGGTATTTTTTAGGTCGAAGGATTTAGGGTTTTGGGGAAAAGAGTTTAGGTTTTTATGAGGCTGAAGGTTTTGAATTTTTTGGGGCAATGTGTATGTGTTTTTTTGGGGGATGATGGTTTAGGGGTTTTTGGGGATGATATTTTGTAATTTTTGTGGGCTGATTCTTTTGGGATTTTTACGGTTGAGGGTCTAAAACATTTTTTGGCTGAAGGGTGTAGGGTTTTTTGGGGCCTAGGTTTTCAATTTTTTTTGTGGCTGAGGGTTTGTTGTTTTTTGGGGCTAAGGGTTTAGGGTTTTTTGGGTCTGAGGGTTTGTGGTTTGTTGGGGATGAGGGTTTATGTTTCTTTTGAGTTTAATGGTTTAGGGGTTTTTTAGGGATGGGGGTTTAGGGTTTTTGGGGATGATGGTTTAGATTTTTATAGGGCTGTGTGTTTAGGGTTTTTTGGGTTTCACGTTTTGGTGTTTTTTGGAGATGAGGGTTTTGTGTTTTGGGGTACTAAGGATTTTTTTTCTGATGAGGGTTTGTGGTTTTTGGGGGGATTGGGGTTGAGGGTTTTTGGGGGATGAGGTTTTAATGTTTTTTGGGGGGATGATTCTTTGGGGATGGGAGTCTGGGTTTTTTTTAGGTTCGGTGATTTTGGGTTTTTGTGGGCAAAGGGATTGGGTTTTTTTTTGGTATAAGGGGTTACTAGTTTTTAAGGATGGGGTTTAAGATTTTTTAGTTCTAATGGTTTATGCTTTTTGGGGGATAAGGGAATATGATTTTATTGGGGTTGAGGGATTATCATTTTGGGGCCATATGGTTTTAGGTTTTTTTTAAGGATGAGAGTTTAAGGTATTTTGGGGGTGAGGGTTTGGGTTTTTTTTTTCAGATAAGGGCTTAGTGTTTTTTGGGAATGAGGGTTTATGGTTTTTTGGGGACAAGGGTTAGGGTTTTTGGGGATAAGGGTTTAGGTTATTTTGGGGACATGGGATTATGGTTTTCTAGGGCTGAGGGTGTTGGATTTTTTTGGGCTAAGTGTTTATGGTTTTTTAGAAATGAGGGTTTGGTTTATTTTTGGGGCTGAGGGTTTGGGGTTATTTTGGGACTTAGTGTTTAGTATTATATGGTGATAAGTACTTTAGCGATTTCTTAAGATTATGGGTTCTCCTTTTATAGGGTCAAAGGGTTGGGGTTTTTTGGCATGGAGGGTTTATGGTTTTTTGGGGATGCAGGTCTAGATTTTTTGCAGATGAGGTTTTAGGGTTTGGGGGGGAAAAGAGTTTATGGGTTTTTGGGATAAGGGTGTAGGTATTATTTGGCGTGAGGTTTTTGGTTTTTTAGTGGGTTGATGGTTTTGGGTTTCTTGGGGAGGATAGTTTAGATTTTTTTGGGGCTAATGGTTTAGGGTTTTTTGGGGATGAGGGATTAGAGTTTTTTGGGGTTGTGTTTTTGGGGTTTTTTTCTCCTAAGGGTTTAGGAAAATTTAGGGATTATAGAATATATTTTCTTAGGACCAAGGGTTTTGAGTTTTATGGAGATTATGGTTTTTTTTCTGGGGATGAGTAAGTAGTGTTTTGTGGGCAGGATTGGGTTTTTTGGAGATGAAGGTTTGGGGTTTTTTTGGGCTGATGGTTTGGGGTTTTAGGGGGATGATGGTTTGGGGATTTTTTTCATCCAAGGGTTTATGATTTTTTGGGTATATGGTTTAAGGTTTTTTGTGGATTAGGGTTTTGTTTTTTAGGGATAAGGGTTCAGGGGTTTTTG
The DNA here is from genome assembly GCA_963277665.1 of Viscum album. Taxonomy (NCBI): domain Eukaryota; kingdom Viridiplantae; phylum Streptophyta; class Magnoliopsida; order Santalales; family Viscaceae; genus Viscum; species Viscum album. Next base: position 1,882,118,443 of record OY728141.1, on the reverse strand, counting down.
TGGCTAAGAATATCAGGTTTTTTTGGGATGAGGGTTGGTATTTTTCTTAGGATGGGTGTTTAGCATTTTTTGAAGGATGAGGGTTTGGGGTTTTTGGGGTTATAGTTCTAGGGTTTTTTAGGGTTGATGGTTTATGAGTTTTGGGTGATGGGGGTTTAGTGTTTTTTGGGGTTTAGTTTTGAGGTTTTTGGGATTGATTTTATGGTTTTGGGGCTCAGGTTTTGAGTTTTTTGGGGCTAAGAGTTTAGGGTTTTGGGGGGCTAAGGGTTTACGAGTTTTTGGGTTTGTTGGTTTTTGTTTTTTTGGGGCTGAAAATTTTGTGTCTTTTTTGTTAGTGGTTTTCTATTTTTTATGTCTAGTATTTTAGTTTTTTTAGGGATATGGGTTTGTGGTTTTGGGGGGTTGATTGTTTGTTGTTTTTTGGTGGTGATGGATTAGGTTTTTTGGAGCTGAGGGTTTAGGCTGTTTTGGGGATGTGTGTATTGGTTTTTTGGGGTTGAGGGTTTGGTTTTTTAGGCTAAGGGATTAGTGTTTTTTGGGATTGTGGGTTTTGTTTTTTACTAATGGTTTGGGGTTTTCTGTGGTTGATGGTTTAGGGTTATTGGGTTTTAGGGTTTCATGTTTTTTGGGTATGAGGTATTCATGTTTTTTGGGCGAAAGTTTAATGATTTTTATGGCTATCGTTTTAGGGTTTTGGGGGATGACTCTTTAGGTATTGTTTAGGGTTGAGAGTTTATGTTTTTTTAGGGATAAGGTTTAAGGAGTTTTTGAGGATTTGGGTTTTGGATTATTCCAGGATGGGGGTTTATGGTTTTCTAGGGATGATGGTTTATGGTTTTTTAGGACAAAGGGTTTGGTGTTTTCTAGGTTTGAAGGTTTATGGTTTTTTTGGGATGGGTGTTTAAGATTTTTTTGGGATGAAGAATTTGGGATTTTGGGGATGAGTTTTTATGATTTTTTGGGTTAGAGAGTTTCATGTGTTTTGGTTATGAGGGTTTATGGTTTATGGATCAAAGACTTTAGGGTTTATTAGGGTAGAGGGATTTGAGTTTCTTTAGGACCATGGTTTTATAGATTTTTGGGGCCGATGGGTTGGGGTATTTTAGGGCTGAGAGTTTGTCGTTTTTTGGGGATGAGGGTATAGGTTTTTTTTTGAGCCAATGGTTTTGTTGTTTTTTAGGGAAATGGGTTTATGGTTTTTCGAGGATGAAGGTTTAGGGTTTTTTAGGGCTGAGGGTTTTAGGTTTTTTAGGGAGAAGGGTGTAGAGTTTTTTGGGGATGAGGGTTTATGATTTTTTTGGGACTAAGGGTTTAGTTTTTGGACGGGTTTAAGGTTTCTAGGGCATTGGGGTTTAAGGATTTTTGGGGATGGGAGTTTTTGGATTGTTAGGCTTAAAATTTATTATTTTTTGGGGGTAAAGTCTTTAGGGTTTTTTGGGCAGAGTGTTTTGTGATTTTTGGGGATGATGTTTATAGATTTTTTTTCTAAGGGTTTAGGGTTTTTTGGGTCTAATTGATTATAATTTTTTGGGGTGGAGGTTTTAGGGTTTTTTTGAATGAGGTTTTAGGGGTTTTTTTTTGGTTGAGGTTTTAGAGTTTGTTGGTCCTTAGTGTTTAGTTATTTTTGGTACTAATCGTTTGGGGTTTTTTTCGATAGAGGGTTTTGGTTTCCTTGGGGCTGAGGGTTTCATGTTTTTTCTGGCTGAGGGTTTTGGTTTTTTGGGGTTGTGGGTTTAGGGTTTTCTATGAATGAGGTTTCAGGTTTTTTGGGAAGAGTGTTTAGGATTTTTTGTGGAGACGATTTAGATTTTTTTGGCATAGCGTTTGGGATTTTTTGGGGTGGTGTGTTTAGGTTTTTCATGGATTATAGGGATTAGATTTTGGGTGGCCAAGGTTTTAGGGTTTTTTGGCTTATGGTTTTATATATTTTGGGGCCAAGGGTTTAGGATTTTCAGGGATGAGGGTTTATAGATCTTACAGACAAGTTTTTAGGGGTTTTCTGGGATGTGTATTTGGGGTTTTTTAGGGTAGAGGATTTAGGGTTTTCTTTGGCCAATGGTTTTATGTTTTTTGGGGTCATGGGTTTAATTATTTTTGAGGATGAGGGTTTAGGGTTTTTATAGAAGTGAGGGTTTACAGTTTTTTGGGACCAAGGGTTTGATTTTTTGTGTGTGGAGGGTTTATTGTTTTTTAAGGCCGAGGTTATATGGTTTTTTGGGTTTGAGTGTTTAGAATTTTTGGGGACCATGGTTTTAGGGTTTTTTTGGACCAGGTTTTTAGATTTTTTAGGGATGAGGTTTTTGGGTTATTTTGGGGAATAAAGACTTGGGTTTTTTGGGGCAAAAGGTTGGGATTTTTTTGAGATGTGAGTTTAGGGTTTTTTGGGGTAGAGTGTTTAGGGTTTTTAGGGGATGAGAGTTTAGGGCCTCCTAAGGATGAGATCTTCAGGTTTATGGTTGTTTGGGACCAAGAGTTTATGGGTTTTATGGGGCTAATGGTTTAGGTTTTTCATGGGTTTGAGGGTTTATGGAATTTTGGGGATGAGGGTTTATGTTTTCATGGCTATGGGATTAGGATTTTCTAGTACACATAATTTAGAGATTTTAGAGTCAAGGTTATAGATTTTTTTGGGTATGAGGGTTTAGGGTTTTTTTTGGGCCGATGGTTTTTGGTTTTTTAGGGCTAAGTGTCTAGGATTTTTTGTGGATGTGGGTTTTGGGTGTTTTGGGTCCAATGGATTAGTGTTTTTGGGGGATGAGGGTTTTGGGTTTTTTGGGGCTGAAAGTTTAGGGTTTTTTGGGTATGTGTGTTTAGTGTTTTTAGGGGTGGAGGGTTTAGTGTTTTTTAGGATGGTGTTTTATGGTTTTTTAGCGTTGAGGGATTCAGGGTTTTTGGGGCTTAGGGATTAGGGTTTTTTAGGGCCAAGGTATAATTTTTTTAGCTTATGGTTTATGGTTTTTTGGTGAT